>OX421888.1:9944962-11230948 GCA_949128085.1 Cetonia aurata
AAATTGGGGACTTAATCCGCAGATAAAGCTGTGGCTATACACAAGGCACATGATAACCTACAGGGTAGTAGTATGGTGGCCACAGGTGCAACAAGCCCGGAACAACCATGAAACGCTAAGTGGAATTCAAAAGCTAGGATACCTATGTACCATAGGAGCTATGAGGTCGACTTTTGCTGCAGCAATGAAAACAATTTTAAGCAGGCCACCACTACACATCAACATAGAAGGAATGGCTAGGTCTGCAACCCGCAGACTAATGCATAATCAGGCATAACGATAAATAAATGCATGGAGTTAGCTATCAAAAGTTATTAAACAAACTGAAGTAGACCCTCCACACAGATATGCCAAGTGACGCCATGGTAGCAATATAACCTAGACAAAAGATACCAAGTTATATTACCAGACAGGAAGGCACCCCATACGAGCAGACTCGGGCTGGTATATCGACAACTCAAAGATGGACAGTGGTGTAAAAGCGGGTATTTATGGGAGGAAGCCCGACATGGGTATCTCGGTTAGCCTCAGTGAAGACACGACAGTGTTTGAGGCTGAAGTTGCCGCTACATACATTATGTATGTGTCAGCAAGGAAGAATAAGAAATAAAGTACATAGGTAACTTATATGCACTGCATTTCTCTGAACCCATTGGTCCTGTCCTTGTCAGGCCATTACATTGGTACAGAATGTAGACCTGAGTTTCGTCCTCTCCACAATTTTCCTATAATCTCCGGCTAGAGTTTTCTGGCACTTACTCCTACAATTCTTTCTTTACTCACACATCAGTAGGTTTCTTGGAAGTTCAGGCATTCGCTTTTCTAAGGACTATGTTCTTTGTCTTTGCCCTAGTGAATTTACCTATCACTCATTGGACTTATTCCGTATCCATTCGTCGATGGACTCTGCAACTTACAATTTGGTAATGTCGAAGGAAGAGCCTTAATTACCTTCGTCTGGCCAGCGCTTTACATGTAAGTACGAGGAATGACGTAGATTTATAGCACGGCATATTTGAAGCTTAAGGTCTTTTGGAAACCTCTTCTCCGCCCAGATCAACTCGAGGCGATCTGCTCTCTCCCACTGGTACGACACTGGTTATGAAAATCCACATTTATTCTAAGTAGCTTCTTATCGATAAGTAAGATGGCATGAATGTGATTTACTATAGCTAAAAAAATTGTAATTATTTGATTTCTTGAGGATGGATAAGATATTTGTCTCTATTTACCTTTAATATTTGCATTTACACTGGTTTCTATTTTATGTTAATTAGCGATATTGCTTGATCATACATCATTCAAATTTAGCAGTTTTTTAAATATTTTTCAAGTAGGGGATGCATAACATTTTATTAATGATATTGGGTTTTTCATTTAAAACATCTTTTATTGTTCGTGTGCTGTAGATATGTACTTGTGTACCCAATTGACTTCATTACTGCCATTTTAGGAGCAATATAAACAGAAGCTAATAAAATGTATCTAATACAAGTATAAATATAAATTTATAAAGCCCTTTCTCAGCCGGAGATAACAAGCCATAAAGTGCTGTATATGTAAATCCAACAATCCTATAGCATATATTGCACATTTGGGCATCTTAAAAATCTACCCTTAAACGCGGGGGCAACAAGGTCTAATTCAACGCCCTCTATCAACGACGCTTACAGCATAATGGGGCAGTTATTTAGTTACCCCTGCAAGGTAAAAGGGAAAATAAAGTAAGCTGGAAGAATGGGGATTGTAATTTAGAGGGATGTCGGAATTAAGGGTAGTTTATAGGTAAACCAGTCGAGTCTTTAGCGGATGTGGGGTTGCTCTCTACTTCCGTTTTGTACACGGCGAAAGGCATAAAAAAAAGACGACCGGAAAGGTACGGATTTTTGGTGCGGGAAAGGGAGGCGAGACGAGACCCTTATAGCCTGAAACAATGAAGCGAGATAATCATTTAAATGCATAAGTTTTTTGAGAACATCCGATTGCGTTCATCTAAGTAAGTAATATTCCTGTAGCGGAGGAATGCTTTTTCACTTACTTTAGATTCATCGTTCACGTTGCGTCATTTTTTTCCGCATTGTCTTAAATTGGATGCGTAAAGTCTTTTTGCTTTATTCTAATTAGAAAATGAGGAAGACACAGATGCAGATACAGTATGCCTAAAACACATTTTTGTTAGACTTGATAGAAGAATATGTGAAAACGAAAAATCAAACGTTAGGAAGACTTTCGGCCAAACCGGAGGTAACTAGAACATTCAAAATGATTCCAGAAACTCACAACATGATCTATTACAAGCCTCCAAAAATTTAAATTTTTACCTGAAATAATAAAAAAGTTACAGAGTGTATCCACTTCCCATTGTCACTGCATAGATTACAGTTTTTGAATACAGGGTATCGTAGGGTTTCAGACAACAGAGACATGCGACGCCCTGTATATGATGAGCTATAGAAAATTGTTAACATATGTATTAAGAAACCAGAGAAAAAATCGGTGGGAAGTAGTCTTTTTCTTCTTGAAAATATCACAAATAGCGATACCCATGGTTCCCGTGAACAGACTGTACATACAAGTAGAAAGTAAAGTTTAAAGCAACTTTTCTTGCTTTAAATATATATTCACAGAATTTGATTAGTATTATTTTTCATTAAAATATGTGTTTCTTGGAAGTTAACATCGGGTATCGTACAATAAACCATAGAATGAATGCTTTATAAACATTGAATTTATATATATGATGGCTTAACACCCCTTGTGGGGTTGTGCCGCTTATATAAGCTTTCTAGATCCATTTCAGATTGGGGTGGATCAATCCTCATTTTCTTCCTCTAAGTCGCTCTCACTATTTGTCTCCATAAGTTTCTGTCCTCTACTTTCTTCTTCCATTTGCCAAATCCGGTATCTCTCAGATCTTCTTCCATTTCTTTCAACCATCGTGTTTTTGGTCTTCCTCTTGCTCTTTTGCCTCCCGGTTCCCACTCCAACATCGTATATATTACTGCTCCCGGTCCTGCTCTCCACACATGTCCCAGCCACTTTACTCTCTGCCTTTTAATTCTTCTCACTATGTCCTCGCCTCCCAATTCTTGTGCTATTTCATCATTCCTTCTTATTCTGTACTCATTATCTCCTCACCATTATCCTTATAGGAGTAGTTCTCACAACTACTCCTATGAGGAGAAGAAGAGACAAGAAACACTGAATGCTCACGATAATATAAGGTTTTTAGAAGTTTTCGCTGGATTCTTTCTACCATATTGACATAATATAAATATCCAGGATTCCACACAATTGCTCCGTATTCTAACGAACAAAAGCATTATAGGTTGAAACTAGAGCAGAACTGCTCAATTGTCTGGTATTCCTAGTTATAAAGCTTAGCGGTTTAGTAGCTTGCATACATATTTCCAATACGTGGTCATTAAATGTAAGTTTCGAATCCAAAGGAATACCCCTACTGAAAATCATGGCCTTGCATTTGTTAATATTCAGCGACAAATAGTTACGATCACTCCATCCGCAAAGCGCTGTTAAATCATTATCGTAAATCATATATCGTATACAGGGTTATATGTCAATACCAGTTACTAATAGGTTCCTCACAAATATACTAATCGGATTCATTACCATTTAAAGTTTTATCTACATCTATCTAGAACGCATCTGGTTAGGTGACTTTCATTAAGCGGCCGGGCATCTATCGAGCAACTTATTACGTCGAAAGTTGAAACTTTGAAAACGGTGATGAAAACGAGCAGTACTGTGGGACCAGGTAATTTCATACACCGTAAGACGATCTTAATATTTGCCCTCCTCAAGAAAAGGGTACGGCGTGAGCACCCTCTTGGGTAAAGTTATACTAATTAATGAGGGCTGCAGGTTGCTAAATACTTCGAGAAATGTTTAGAAGAAAGATTATTATGGTCTCTTTGTCTGCGCCCGTGTACGTATCCGTTCTCTTCCTCCTTCTCGTTAATAGCGTTCTCGTCTTCGTCTATGGCATTACCAGTAATGAAGATTTATAGTTCAGCCGGGCATTTCCTATTCGAACGAGATCGAACTGGTTCCGGGCCCTCCCCGCAGTAGTGATTTGTTGTTTTTTTCCGCGATGCTTTTGTTTGAGGATAAGGGAAAGGGTGGCCGCGGATACGGTGCGGGGGGGGGGGTGTCGGGAGGACGATGAGGTAAATCGAAAATAAAAGTTCGCACCCCATATTTTGAAATTGTGTTAAATCTGGAGCCGGGACCGAATCTGGAATCAATTTATGTTGGCGATATTGCATATTTGTGCCTCCCCGGAGATTATAAACATCAGACCGTTTGCCCTGCAAAATCCCTTATACCCTTGCGTATAACATGGTCGTAAGATATGTTTTTTCCTGTATATAGATATGGGTACGCTTTAAATGACTATGCACAGCGGGTTGTTTCACTAGATAAATTGAGGGTAGACCGTTTTCCTTTCGAGGGAAAGTAATATCTCGCCTCGTCATAAAGTATCCGCGCGCAGTGGAACTTTATTATCGAAGAATAAACAGGATTTTTAAATGTTAAATTAGTTGACGTGAGTTTCGCTTCTGGATGTGAAGTAAAAGTGAGGTTAAAGATTACAGTAATGTATTATATAATACTAATAAAGCATTAATTTTGGCATTGGCTGGTATTATATTCATAGAGTTACAATTAGAAGACATCTAAGACGTATTTAATAATAAGTTTAGTTATTTTTTAGTTTATTTTTATAAATTTAACCTAACTTGGTCAGTGGATGTTGAAAGGAAAGGAAATATACCTATTTTCTCATAACTTTTTTATTAATAAACGTACCTGATTGAAATTTTAGTTATAGCCATCCTACTAGCTTCTGAATTCATTGGTGTACACAAATTTTTAATAAATAGGTAGCTAATAACATTTCCTTATTTTCGAACAAGAAAAGTAATCATAGTATGTCTTGAAATGTTATGATGAACTTCTGAAATTTTGTGTGGGAGTAAAATTTTGAATCTACTACGTGTTTAAAGAAATGGTTCCATTTTCATCCAAAATGTAAATCCTATAAGGGTGCTTTTATTTCAAATGAGTCACATTTGACACAGTCACAATTTTTTGATAAAACGCTCATCTTAAATGAAAGGCAGGGCAGTTGCATAGAGCATAGAAACACAACCGGAGCAACATATCAGGTTATGAAAGAAATTTTAAATGGTTTAAATAACAATGATACCATATTGGGTGTTTTTATGGACCTGAGTAAGGCCTTTGATAGCGTTAACTATACTAAACTCCTTTCTAAATTGGAGTTGCTAGGTGTTAGAGGAATTGGTAGACTCTTACTTAAGTAACAGGAAACAGGCAGTCATATCTAGCGACAATAGAAGTATTTCCCAATGGCAAAATTTAGAAAGAGGTGTACCATAAGGATCAGTTGTGGGCCCCCTTTTGTTTTCTATGCACTACTGTATTACGGAAACAAAATAAAAATAAAATAAAAAATAAAATTGCATAATATGTTCTGTTTATACCTTAGAGTGCGAGATATCTATAGAATAATACTAATTCCTAATTACATTTGAAATTATTAATAAAGGGGTACGATTTTTTTCTATACCATTTCCTCATTTGTCATCTTTGTTGTTTCTGTTTAATTCTTGTTTTTTCTCTTTAATATCGACGCCACTGTATTCCATATTTTCTTTAACCGTCTAAACCTTTTCGTTTTGTTCTACACTCTTACGTGCGATATCTGTTTCACTTGTGTCTTTTGTTGTATTTTGCAAAAAGCTTTTAGTTTGATTAATATTTTAATCTAAACAAATGCTATTTTATGCTTACGTTAATTTTAAGGTGAATATCGTAAACAACGACGACTTTACTATCGTAAACGTAATTTCTTCCTTTGGTTTCATTTATAACATGCGTACTTAAATGGCAAAGATCGTTAATATTAGTCATAATTTTTTTGCATCTTTCCAGAAAATATATTCCTAGCTTATATCCGGTAACGAAATCCGCTAAGCCTTGCACACATTGAAACTGCCGTTGTCTTCCCATCGATTCTCAGGCCATCATTGAACTTTATTAAGTCCGCATAAATAATAGATTCCGGTATAAAGTGGCGCGGATTGTGAAGGGGTTTAATTATTTTATGTCACTCGGAGGCTTTAAATTTAATGCAGCATAATGAATATATGATAAGGGTAAGCTGTATATTTACCATTTTGGTTCAAGTTGCTCTTTTGGGAGTCGAATTCAATTGCTACCCTTTGAAATATGTCAAGCATCTTCAGCGTCGAATTTCATTAACGCGCCAGCGACGTCGGTTCGTCGCTCTCTTTCGCCGTGCGTCGTTGAAAACTTGCCGAAGATTATTGTCTAACGTCACCGTCGCAGCGAGAGGTAAAACGGTTCCTCTGTACTAATTAGCAGTACTGCCTCCGATCTTAGCTATATGAGCTTTTAACGTTTGCTATCTCTCCCTATTTTCCGCTTGCGTCCGTTAGATATCAAATAAATTCGCTGCTGAACGTGTGTAAGTGGATTTCAACCACTTTACACATATATACATTTATTCTCTTTATCTTGCATGTGTGCAGAGCTCAGAAACATAATTCTTCCATCATCATGTTTTATTGTCATACATACAACAAATTTTATTAAAAAACCAATAGATATTAAAAGGATTTAATAATACAGCAATATTTTATTCAATGTTGGCAACTCAAAGAAACATTATTAACTCTATGAGAACCTCCACAACCAGTCATCAATCATTCACATGCGTAATTTTAGCATCTTAATTGGCTAGTGAATTAAAAAGATTGTCATTGGTATATTTCAATATTTTTTTTTAAAGATCGTGATATCATTTTATCGTCCACGTTGATTTTTTTTTAGAGAAACTTCACATAGACTTTCTTAAAGATTGAAGTAATTCCTTCATCTGCATCCCAGAAAGATTTTTTTAATGTAAAGAAAATTAAAAAACCTTGCAACTTAATAGCTTCTTTCTTAGGAGAAGCTTCAAGATTTCATTTAAAATCAGAGAATCTTCTTTTTATGTCAAAATTTAATCAACAATTTGTTGCATATGATAATATGTGATCACTAAGTTTTACTCAATTGGAAAATCCCCAAGTGAGGGTTTGCCGGTCTCATTATTTTCCTTTTACTATATATTTTTGGTAATTCCGGATCTGATATCGATACGGCAAAACCAAAGACAGTGGGCCAAGATTATTAGAACTATGATATCGCGATTTTTGCAAGTCGAAGAAGCATAAAGAAAGTACAAAACTACTTTCATGGTTTTAGAACAAGCCCTGAAAATTTTATCTCTGGATCTCAGCCTGGGTTCGATTGCTGAAAATTGTAAGTCTGATTTTCTGTGGATGCCCAATATTATTTATGTCTTTAAATATAAGAACAAGCACGAAAATGTTCAACATAGATATATGAATGCTCAGCAAGAGAGATCAAAAATATACGCACTGAGGAAAAAGAATACTGCTGACAAATGATTATTTAGTGCTCCCAAGTAAAAATTACACTAAAATATGACAAAGATTTACCACATACGATAAACCGTAGATCAAAGCGCAACACAAAAAGAATTCTCCAAGGTTGTGAACTGAGGTTCCGAGATTTTCGACAAAAAATATAGTTGCTAAGCATTTGGGGAAATAAAATCCAAAAAAAGGATATAAAGGAACACTTTTTTTTTTAAGTTTAATGCAATGTTATTGTTTGGTGTAAGTCAATCACCAATCACCAATCACGCTTTACTTGGTAGCAAAGCGTGATCTGAAAATGTTTTTACAAATGCTTTTTTAAAGGAAAGCCGTACATACCCATTGGTGAACCATAGTAAAAGTAGTTGAGCTACAGTCATACTAAATAGATCTTTTAGGTCGCAGTGTACTATCACCCTAATCACACATACATACATACATACAGTCATACTAATGTAACAAATATCAGATTATCAGTATCGTTCTATAAAATACTTCTAGAATAATACATTCATATATTCAACAGTATCACGAAGAGCTTTATGAAGAACTACTCTGTGATAATTTGCTGTAAATATTAAATTGAAATAGAGAAAGATATTTAACAAACATCATTTGATTCCGGTCATATTCCGTTTTAACCAATCACAAGTCGCAAATCTTTTGCTTATCAAATCTAAAAGTATATCCTTGCAGAGAATAAACTGCCACTCGAATAACCCACCAATTTTATATTATATATGTATACAATTTTAGAGACAAATTGCGTAAACAGGCATGTCGTTTGAGTCATTTGATACAGGGGCAACCCCGTGACTTCTTTCATATTTTGCACCCCAACTATAAAGCGTGCTAGTAAATTCAACATGAAATAACAAACATTTCTCTACTGACTTCCATTTGCTGTAGAACGCCCGTCGCTGGAAATGCATAATACATTATATTTTAAAGGATTCTTTTGAGTCTTATCTGGAAGAAAATATCTTTTCTCTTGTGCATCTGTCGAAGTTGGGTAGATTAGCCTTTTAGATGAACAAAATCTGTGCTGGAATAGATATATATGATTCCTATGTGAATTGTATTTATTTTATTCTGTTGATAGACAATTAAAATAAATCATAAACAAAGATTTTTATAATCACGAAGTAACAGCTATCTACAAAAAAAAAACTATCTCTATCGCTTTAGATATAGGAAATTTGCATAAATCAAAAAATCGCTTTACCCTACTGTAAAAGAAGTCGCTTTTTAAATGTAGTATACATTTCTGACTCCCCTTATATAAAATATTCTGTATCCGGGGAAAAGACAATATTTACATAAACCAGGAGAGGAAAGAAAGTCGCAGTGGAGGGTATCTTCATGAATTTATTACTTTCAAAGTACTATTATTTAATGGTGTGTACATTCAGTTCTGTGGGAGGAATCTAACGACGATAAAATGTAGAAATGTAAATCATTGTTAGCAGCAGTTAGAAAATGTATCTAATGAAACAAATAGGCATTGCGAGTTATATATGTTGGTTGGATGAATAATTAAATCATTTAGTAAAGTTCTTCAAGCAGCATCATAAACTTAAATAAAGATTTGGTTGTTGATGTATGTCCATACTGGGTATTAACATGATGTCTTGTATTGACGTAAACTAACAAAGAGAACCGGTTACCTGGAAGTCAAGCAGCAGCGCTGAGCCCACATGGATTAAGGTTTAAGATTCCTTGGGCGAGCCTTGGAAAACTAAGCGAGTTAGACGAAAGGAACAAGGTCACACACTAAAAACTATTTGCAATTCTTGCAGAAAATTCCAGTAGTGTATAGGGTAAAGTTGCCAAAAATTAGAAAATATACCTAAAGTTTCCTATTGAATTGCCCAATGTTTGGCAATTTTACCTTATACGTTACTGGAATTTTCTGTAGGAATGCAAATATTTTTTAGTGTGCACCATTCCACAGTTGATGGACACACAGGAGTGAAAAAAAAAAAATAAAGGACAATCATTGCTAGGTGCTAGCCGAATGATTTTGCGGTATACTTCACAGCGCACACATATATATAGGAAAAATAACGATGAAATAAAGCAAGCTAAAATTCCTTTGGGAACCTTATTCTTCTTAATCGTTTGCCCTCTACCGTTAGGTGTAGGCGTAGAGTTGAGTTATTATTTCTTTCTACATATTTCTCTCCATTTCCGGCTATCTTTCGGAGTTTTTCTTATGTCCTTCCACGCCATGCCTCTTTTCGCAGCTTCCTGTCTTACTCCCTGCTTGCAAGTTCTTCCCAGCCTTCTTATGGCATTTCTTCCTTGCGCTTTCGTTTCTTCAATCCTTTTTGTTATTCGTCTTGGATTCGAAGCACATGGCCAATCTATCTTAGTTGACCTTCTACTTTAATCTTTTCTTGCAACAGCTCAATTCTCAATTCTTCTCTAAACACGTCATGTCTTATTCTGTCTCTCCATAGCCTCCGAGTAACGTAAACACGGGCCGCCGCTGTCGTATAGACACCTACGCTCTACACTGTTAGAGAAGCGCGAACTAACTATAGTTACAACTTTTATGACAATAAAAAAGGATAAACCTCATTTTGTTCTACTAATAAATAAACACCGGTTACTAAAAGAAAGTTAAACCAACTTTCAAAGCTGATTACGTGAAGCTGTTAAACTAACAGTGGTCCTTCTTCTTGTCGCAAAACGTACCTACGAAAAGTCACAAAAATAACATAAAAGCAAACCGACAGCGAATTTATATTGCATTCATATTTTCAGTCCTGAACGAATATTCTTATCGGCTGCGCTATGTTTCTTGTATTGGATAGGTTATTAGGATAGAACGTAGCTCGGATGTCATAAAGATACGCCTTCCACATGCTAAATGCGCCAAAAGTACAAAAGGGAAATTACATTTTCCCTATACTTTTAGGCGTTTTTCCGGTTACGTTTTCCGTATTGCATATAAATTTTACATTTTGGAAATATAAATTCCTTGAGAGCGGTATGGAATTCACGACATTAAATAAAAACTAAAATTGCTTCAAAGCAAAAAGAAGAGAAAGTATTTTCAATTTAAAATATGTATATGTACTACCCCCAGTAAATGAAAATTATCTATTAATGTATATTATCATTAGATATACAATTAGTAAATGAAAATTTAGTCACTTATTTGTACGTAAAAATACATTTATAAATACAAAACAATTTAACTTTCAAAATTAAACACAAACATTTACCAAAACATTACAAATACTTTAATTATTTCTATATTAGAATAAATGTCATAATTTTAAAATTTAACAAGTATAATTGTGCAGAATTGTGAAGGATTATTTTTAGAACATGTTGAAGTCACATTTTAGTTTTCATTCATTCTAATCGCTTCTTAAATGTTTCCAGAATTTTTAAATTAAATAATTAATATCTGTCATGTTGCTGGCATCTAGCCAGAAAACAGATAAGTTAACTCTTGTCGTCTGTATAGAGAACTGTAATCTATTTGTCAAACAAATTGGTAATTTAATTGATTTACTAAAAGTAATTAATGTAAAACTAGTGAAAAAGGATCAATATTTGATCAAAATGAACAGTTTTATGATGTTACTTTTCACTGGAAACTTCTCCGAAGATACTGCATGAAGTCGGTTGAACTGAACGAGTTCCGAACGCAATCCAACTGTATAAGGTTGTTTTGAATGAGCCCAAGTTATCTATCGAGAAAAAGAAAAGAACTTTATTGAAAAAATTTAGTACAAGGAGGTGAAAATAGTGTGGGTAAAGGAACGCTATTAATATCGTTGTGATTAAAAAAATGGAAAAGTAATCTTTTTCCCGAAAAAACTACAAAATTAATTTCAAGTCAGAAAGGGGTCGGCTTGAACGTGTTAGTTTGATCCCGATATCGAGTTTATCCAAGAAAACACAAATCTGGACGAGTGGTTAATATCCAGAGGACCCGATAACAGCACAGAGAGTTTCACCCCTATGCTAGTCGAATTCAGACATCGACAGTAGGCTGAATTCGAAGAATAAGTTCCGGAAAGATACCACGCTAGCCAAAGAATTTTTAATTCACAAACAGGCTTGAATATAAGCGCATCTGTGAATAAGAAAAAAAGCACAGGCTGTGAGTACATACAAAAATAAGACAATTATTGATACGTAAGAAATTCACCAATTCCGCCATTAGGCAGTTGTAGTCATAAGTTCAGTATAATTCCAAGTTATGTTCATGCTATTCAATGCCTCTTGAAGATTCCTCCTGTTTATGTATTCAGATTTGATCTTAAATCATTTATTCCCAATCCTAGGGAATCAAAAAAGCCATTCACATATAAGTTATTAGTGTTATTGGTTTTGAAACAGAGCTGTCATTAAAAAGGAAACAGTTAAAGAGAACTTTTGTGAATATTTAAGATTTAATTTTAATGTTATTTGATTTTGAAATGACTTGCACTTTTATTTTATGTATTAATGTTGTGTATTTACATATTTTATTCAATGTAATCTGTCTATTTACCTTGAACGCTTGTGATTTCTTGATATATCCATTCATTTGAAGAACGTCACAGTTAACGAGTTTTGGCGGTAAGAAAACGTTACCAACAGATTTTCTATTAATTTTAACCGTAATTTTGCACGATGAACAACTTAAATATAAGTTCCCAAATAAGACCAAATTCAAAATTCGAATATTGCAAGGTAAGTGGCGCATTCAACGACCTGAGATAGATTTCTGTATTCGTTATTTTTATAATTAATATTCAAGAGTCCCGAAATTTATTTTATTACATTATTTATCATATTCTCGGGCATATTTTTCCATAGGAATTCTTACAGTTCAATGTTTTCACCTAAGCTGCTGGATAGTTTTGTCGTGATGAAGATACTTTTAAAACAAAGTGCATTGAAAACATCATTAGTGAAGATACAACATATACCTACTAATGTTTTCGTCTGCTTTTTGATACTCACACTGGAAATTCTATTCCCGAAGTGGCTATCAAAGTCGAAGTTAGTGTTGACAGTATTCAACCTATTCTAATAACACACAATACTTATATCGAAAATTTCGGTCCGTGTACATATTGTTATGGAAGCAGATTTCAAACAGAGAGCGACATTTCAGTTTTTTGGTTGAAAACTCTACGAGTAAGTACAATTTCATTTTATGCAGTAATTAAGACAATTTTTCAAGTTACGCAATATAATATACTTAGAATTAGTATTTTTTACAGATAGGTACGATTAATTTTTACTTATTCCGCTAATCTAAATAATTTCTTTCTTTTAAAGTTAAATTACAGCAACCAATCATATCTTCAACATCTTCTGAGGAGCCTCGACATACCGTTCAGTTTTTCTTAACATACACAAAAACGTAACTGTTGGTTATTAGGGCTTGTGGAATTAAAAATACAATTTCCAATAACGCAGTTTTATTAACACGATCTTACTACTAAGAACATCGACGAATAACTAACTAAAAACTAACTCTGTTAGGTAAACCGTACGGGCAGGTATATTGGAGAGCGCGTGAGTCATAAGCTCGAACAAAGAAAATGCACTATCCTACGATGAGAACATCATCGATAGGGTTCTTACAAAGAAGTTGTACAATAGTAACAATCAAACAAATCAAAATCAAGGAATACTTCAACTACATACACATTTTAAGCACATAATGATTTTAAATACAAAAGTTATCTAAAATTAAAATAAGAGTAGTCAAAAAATTAATAGGCAAATGAAGATGGCATTCCTTTGCCATTGAAACACCGTTCATGAATCTCAATAACTACACTCCGCCAAAAAAGTATCGCATAATTTAGTTTTG
Organism: Cetonia aurata; assembly: GCA_949128085.1. Classification (NCBI taxonomy): domain Eukaryota; kingdom Metazoa; phylum Arthropoda; class Insecta; order Coleoptera; family Scarabaeidae; genus Cetonia; species Cetonia aurata. The sequence goes on from OX421888.1 coordinate 9,958,310, forward strand.
AATCATAAAAGTATCGCATAATCTTTGTTTGTAGCATAAAGTTGTAAATATACTTTAATGCGCTCTAAGATATAATTTCTATGATTGTTTAAATAAAATACAGGCCAAATAAAAACAAGAACTCATACTTGAGATTTTTATTAAAACAAGAAATTATAATTTTGGAAAGAAAAATGTCATAACAGTAGCTTTTAATACTGAGTATTGCCACCTCTGGCTCTTATGACCGCTCGCATACGGTTTGGCAGAGATTCGATTAACCTCCGTATATAAGCCTGATCCAAATTCTACCACTCGTCACGGAGAGCATTTGTTAGTCCATGCAGGTCCGCTGGGGCAACATTTTGGGTTCGTATCTGTCTGTGAAGGAGGTCCCACAGGTGCTCGATAGGGTTCATGTCCGGACTTACCGCAGGCCAATCTAAAACTGGAATACCAACATCGTTAAGGTATTCCTGGACGATTATTGCAACATGCGGTCGTGCATTAACATGAATTCGTTTCCTATAATTGGCGCATATGGTACTACATGTTCTTCTAAAATGTCCGTTATATACCTGTGGGCAGTCAGTGTACCTCTGTCTACTGGTACTAACTCTGTACGACCTGTTAAACAGATGCCTCCCCAAACCATAATAGAGCCACCAGCGAAATTAGGTCTAGGTCTGATATTACACTGCGAATAGCGCTCACCGTCTCGTCTGTACACTGAGATACGCCTATCTGAGGTGTAAAGACCAAATCTTGACTCATCTGTGAAGAGTATATTGGCCCAGTCATTAATGTTCCAATTTACATGTTCTCTGGCAAACCTTAAGCGAGCCACTCGGTGGTTCCTAGTGAGACGAGGGGCTGTTACAGCTACTCTAGCTCTTAATCCACTCTGTCGTAACCTATTCCGAATAGTTTGAGTACTCACACGAGTATTTCTGACTCTAGCCAAGTCGTTCTGCAATTGTCTCGCAGTTACATGTCTTCGACGTAATGCTTGTAGTAGTAAATAGCGGTCATCTTGGCGAGTGGAACATCTTGGACGACCTGGTACAGGTCTTCTACTGTAAATGCCTGTTTCCCTATATCTGGCTACGGCTCTAGAAACACTTGACTGATTGATGTTCATCAAATTAGCAACGTATGCTTGGGATCGTCCATCTTCGATTAAAGCAACTATAGCAGCCACTTGTTCTGAAGTTAAATTGCTCATTTTAGTTTTAAAAGCGTTGGTACAGAACTCTGACTTCGCACTTTAAAATTTGTCCGTATAGGAAGACTTTCAATAAACAACTGAGCAAACCTTACACATATGCATTTTTCTAAAGGTGTTCTTTTAGGAAAAAAATAAAGTAAAAACGCTAAGTTCCATTATTTTGTTAGTGTTTTTATAGTTCACATACACGAGGAAAACTTTTTGTGAACGTATAAAAATATCTTGGTTCATAAATGCCCTTTTTTAGTTTATGCGATACTTTTTTGGCGGAGTGTATATAACTATATTACAATATAATTTTTAAATGCATGTGATAAACTATTCTAACTAAGACAACTACAGCCCCGTATTAATCGAACGCGGAGTAATAAATTTTCCATTTAGAGCAGATAATTTATGGTACCATTTATAATGTGAAAGGTAATAATTTAAATCAATAAACATCCCCTTCGTAGAGGGGTAACCAGCCAAGAATAAGGTGTTCATTAGAGGGTAATTAAGACAAAGGATATTACTCCGCAGAGGGCGCTTCGACATTAATTAAACAAACTAACGGAACGCTTATAATGATCGCGCCCTCCATTCGTTCGCCTGCCCGAATTCCCTCGATTTTTCTTATTCACTTCGGACGGAAAACGACGGAACGTGTAGAAAGCGCCATCGGACTCGTTTCACCGCGGACGATTTCCCCGATTTCCCGGCTTCTAAAGTCCCGGAGCTTTCGTCGGGGATATTTTTCCAGATCCGGCGGTTCGATATAGTGGGCTGACGGTTAATAACTGGGGTTTGGGGCTGTACAGCGAAGGGGTGAGCGGCTCCATAATACGGAGGAGCGCCTTACGCAGTGTCTACAACAGCTGTTCGGCGACAGCTGTTCCGAACAGCGACACATACAATATATAAATACCCAATTTTTCAGAGGGAATTACTAGCGATTTTTCACGATATTTACATGTGTGTTCCTGGGAGAAGGTAAATTCTATATGTAACGCTCGTATCCTACAATTTTTTGTCGTATTTCCACGAAATAAAGTCATACATTCTTTATAAGAATGGTTTGATTAAAAAATAAAATGAAAAAAATTGAAATAGACACGCAATTTTCCTCATCATCTTTGAGAAATATTTGTAATACTGACTGAAACGTAATCGGAATTTAAACAAGCAACACAGGCGATACATTAAAGTAAATTAATTGATTTACACACTTAAAGTTTATTGAAATATTGTAAGTAATTAAAATAATCACTAATAATAATAATATAATATTTATTGGCATTCTCTCAGTATAACAAGTAAGAAATAAAAATAGAAAACACATACAAACAAAAGTGATGCCAAAAAGACTAAATCCCCTAAGTTATCGCAAATGGATAGTGTACGGCGTTCTTCCTTTAGCCTACCTAAATTTACATAAATTATAATAAACATAAAGTAAATGAAAAATAAATAACAAAACGGTGGTTTACGATGAATAAGTTAACAAGATAAAAAAAAAGAAGGACCGGCAATCATAATTAAATAAACACTAGAGTATCCTTACAATATAAATGTACTAAATAAAAAAAGACAACTTTTAAAGTTGTAGCTCAAAAAGGGACTGTTTCCAACGATATTTCAAGGCGCATGTGCTCATCATCACACTCATGGGTTTGTTTTGGTTCTTTCCTCGGACGGTTCTATTACCGTCCAAAGCAGTGGACCTATATCAATCGTGATATTGTCGTATAGTGCGAAATCGTTTACTACCTGGGCGGGCGTTTACTTTGAACTGTAATAGAACCGCCCAAAGTGAGAACGAAAACAAGCCTTTAGACTGCAGTACATAAGTGTTCAGTGTACGGGCAATGTTGTATGTAAAACTACGCTTAAAAATTTCTCATTTATGCATAGGAATAGTCAACAAATGTGAGTATTTTATGTTTCCCGAGAGCGTTTGGTGTCTAAACTTGACTTTATTGTATAGATACGGTGGTTGTTTAAATTTAATTATATCACAGAAGAATACTGCGTTACGAATGTTTCTCCTTTGATACATATTCAAAGTATTTGTGTTCCTAAGTTTATGCGAAATTCCTCTTCGACCACGCATACCAAAAATAAATTGCACACAGCTATTTTGCACTCGCTGTATTCTTTGACTATCCTCCCTCGTTATACAAAAAGAATAAACGGATCATCATAGTTCAAATGAGACAGGACAAGAGTCTCGCATAGTATAGAACTGGTCCGAGTATCAAAAAGCCGTCTATGTATAAAAATAGATTGGAGAGCTATAATGGCTTTCTTAATCAAAAGCGAGGTGTTTTGTGGAAAACGGAGTTGCGCATCCACCAACATACCAAGATCCTTAACACACTCTACTGGGTGAATTTTATTAACATTTACGTTCACATCTAGTAGGTGTTGTATCGACCGGCGGGTATTTGTAGGTCCAATACTATCATCTGTGTTTTTAGTGCGTTGATCTGCAACTGGTGACGTTCACAGTAAGACGATACTCGATTAAGATCATCATTGATCAGATGTTCAGCTGCCAGATATTCGTAATGTTTAAATGATAATTGCTAATAAAACTTTTCTATGTGACCGGCTTCACTATCTCTAATCAACTAACTAACTGCCCAATCGCTGCGGCGCGGCGTATTTAAATCACGCGCGACCACTTCTAGAAACTTCTCGGGCCACCTAGACGCTTCTCCGCCCTCTGACGTTGCGTATGTAAACTTCGTTGTCCGTTAGCGTCATCTATGATTGCTTCCAAAAGCTACAAAAGCTCTGGGAGCTCGTGCTAGGATCAATGCAAATATGGCGACGAATCAGCTGCAAGTTGTCTCAAATATTATGGAAATACTTTCCTCAACCTCAAATTCGGAAGATGAAGAAGTAATGATGTGTCTCAGGGAAAAAAGAAATAAAAAGAACACCATCATGACAATAAAAAACTTTACTGAAGTAGTAAATCGCACTGATTTATTTCACACTTGTATCAACAGTTGACGCAACACCCCTTTGGTTTCCATAGATACAGTAAAATCCCAATCCAAAAGGAACTAGATTCCATTTATTTTTTGCTACCAGCTTGATTTCTTAAAAATATATAAGAGTTTAAAGTATAACTTCACTACTACTATTATCATAATCATTTAATAATAAAAGTACCTATATTATATTACTTTTACTACTTAAAGTTACAGTCGAAAACGAAACATGAATGTCCCTACGCATTACTTCAATGACTTTGTATTGTACAGTTCTGCAACTACTACTGAGGAAAGCTATGTACGTCGTAGACGCTGGCCAAAGATATATATTACGTTCCCGGTCGATGTATCATCCTCGCCTTCGGGGGCAAGCAGAATGATATATAACTCGCAGAACAAGTTAACAATTGGACTTGGAAGATGTATGTGCCGATTGGTGTAACATTTTGGGGATATTAATTAAGATGTGGAAGACGTGAAGGGTCGAAATTTAGTACTAAGAGGAGTTTCGGGGGGAGAAAACACATCAGTCCTTCCAGAAAAACGAAAACAGCGTGAATAAAACTAAATAACGGAATTAAATTGCGTTTGTATCTATCCTATATAGGTGTCGCGATTAAAGGAGATTACATTGCTCACGTTAAAAATATCTCATGAGTAGCGACGCGCATCGATTAACTATGGAACCATCAATCAGATGGATAACAACAGGAAGTGACGTCACAACACCTTTAGTGTCGTTAACAATGCATCGGTTGATTGATGAATCCGCCGCTAAATAGACAAGCTCTTAGAAATTTTCCGATAACAAAATGTACCGGATTTGCTCTTATAGGGGTTGGTTACCGAAGGATGTTCTAATGGAATTTTAGGATTAAATCATTTCATTCTAAAAAGGAGGAAATGCAATCTTTTTGGATATCCCAAAATAATAATGGATTAAATTAAGCATATGCAAAGCACCAAACTGGTAGTAAAGTTTACTTAGGTTAAAGCGAAGAAGAAACCACAATTCCTGTTATGTGTCACTGCAATGATTTTGTTAATAGTCATGTTAAGAAGAATGAGATCGCCTTCAAGCAAAAATTGCAGTGATATAAAAACAAGATCACGAAATTTCCACGAATTAAAACATAATAAATAGAGTTGGGATGTCTTCCCGCGAGCCAGGATCGTACTGAGTGCACATCGCACCCACGAGTGTAATGTTATGCAACAAATGAAGCATATAATTATATGTAAATTAGTACCGAGCGGATCTTTAGATAGGATGTCACCAGATTGAGTTCACAATAGGTTTAATCGAAAATAATTTTGAGTTGGAACTGGCTGCTTCATATTAAGAAATCGAAAGTGAACGGACGTGCGAAAGGGAAAACAGGACCATCCATTGATGCAGTGGAAAACTTTATTGAAGAATTTCAAACACTGGGTTGCCGTTAGCTGAGTGAATGTAGGTAAATTATGAACAATGTGTACTTACTGCTGTTTGCTACAAGTAACAAAAAGCATATGTGTGTTGTAAAAGTTTGAGATTGTTATAAACGAAGATTTCGATTTCATCAGATTAAGATAGATTTGTAATAGTGTATGTATAGATCCATTGTTTATTTCTAAAGATTATTTGAATTGTACGTGTATTATATCCATAGATGAATGTGGCCATTTTTTAAATATAAGAACATCGTTTCATAACTGCATACGTTGCTCTACGAGACAAATATGGAAACTTAAGCCATGCTGCAAACTTTTTGTCAATCTTATCCGCTTTGGGCTACGCAACAACAGTTGTAAATAAGTGTGTTATTTACAGGATATTAAACATAACTAGTACAAGTCCGTTTGTTCGTACACTCGCCTTGTTTCGATCCTGGCCCGCAGGAAAAACATCCCAACTTTACATATGGAAATATAAATAAATAGGTGTGTTTTTTATTTATTATTGCTACAGTTGGGGTATTTGGGAGTTAGGTTCGAATATTGCATTAGCACTTTCTACAAAAGAGTTTATGACTCGGTTCTTCTGAGCTGGATAATGGCGGTAGGCACATTTGGGGTAGATGTAATGTCTCAACAATCCATCAGGTAACACTAGCAAGAAAATAGTACTGTTCAATTCGACGTCCATGGTGAATTTTATGAAACCGTGTATATAAACCCATCACTATGTGTCAGTTTATCAGTTCCAGGACAACAGCAACTGAAGAAACGGCCACCAAGATGTTCTACAGATGTGTGGACCAAAACATCTACCAGAAAAAGTTCCTGAACGCGATGTAATAATAATAATAAATAAAGTTAATAATTTTAAAAAATTGTTCAATCTTTTGTAGCACGGCCGTTCAACAGTTTGTTATATAACACACAATGCTACTTAGGTTGTGTAATGTAGGAAAATAATGTAAAATTACAAGTACATGACTTGATATTTGCTTAGGCTAAATATGATACTTTTCGAACCTAAAATATCATCCATTTTGTTTTACTATATTAAATTGCCAAATGGCTGAATTCGGAAATTAAATATCAGTACAGTAAACGAAGTAGGTTAGAACTTGATTTATATAAAATAATTTTGTGGTAAGGGATTTTTCACCTTTCTTTTGGGATTTTTGTTATAGTTTTCAAGCCACAGTCTCCACCCATTACAGGATATTAAATTGTTATTTCTTAATCATCATATTCTGATTTTGACACCATAATTTTTGTTTGCTAGCAATTTCAATTCACCCAAAGCTTATTGAACCAACTTGACTACAGCGAACATTTGGAATACAAATTTCTATAGATCGTCCAAGTTCTAATTTGCAGTACATAGGTTAGCAGAGACACATATACCTATATATTACGTCCTTTGTCAACTCCAACCTAACCGATTGAATTCTCGCGAAGGACTTATTATAAAGGGTACCGAATACAAATATTAATATAAGTTATAAATTAAATTTATTGGAAATAGCTTGCATTGAAATTATTGTTGGAGTCGCACATAGAATGCTTTAGATTCATTTGAGAAGTATTTTGGCAAACGTATCAGAAGATTGAGCTTAACAAACATTCTTAATAACTAGGACATTAGCTTTAATCAAATCAAGTTTTATTGTACTAAGATGTGTGACAGCATTACATAATTTTTAACCGATACAATTTAATGAAGCAAATACTATTAATAAAATGAAGATACATGAGAATAATATACAAGATAAGTGGTTTCATACATATATAGATTGTTTTATTTTATCAATACAATTTTTCAGTTATTCCCGTGGTCATCATTACCATAACTTCAGTTTTCGTTAAACTTTTATCGTGCTTTTATTATCTATACGTAAGTAAGGGCCCCTCCGAAGAAGAAAAAAAAGTTCAACGGCTGTTTTGCTCCTTTTAATAATTCCCAACAGCATACTCGGAATATATAATTTAATATCGCTAATTAAATGCATATTTGCATTAGCAAGAGAAAAAGGAAACCTCACCCCCTCCGCGCCGGGCAATCTTTCCCGTGCCGTACCACTTTACGGATCATTGCGTCTTCGTTTTTCTTACCGCGTTAATAAGGACCAGTAACAAGGATAACGAATAAGCCGTAACACAATTAAACAGGATAGGAATGTTTGGAATTCTTAACGCGCCCATTCTGTCGCCTTAATTAAAAACTACCCCATGTTTTAAGCAAACAACCAGCTCGCTAACGGATCCTACGTTTCGGGTCACGCACTCGTGGAGCAAGTCGAATATTTGGTGCGGCGATTGCTCATTCTGGCGGCTGGTGGTTAGACGCTGTGGTAGCTTTGCTATAACATATGCAAAATACGTCGCCTCTATAAAAGTGCACAAGAAATACTGCCTTGCTAAATGAAAGTCGCTTTTGCCGTTTTCCTTTTGTTACGCCTTTCCGGGTTCTTTTTAAACACAATGTGAATTCTTGAATGTTTGTCGACCATGCTGTTCTGTCTTTTTTTTTATGGTTTAACAGATGTGAATTGTACCTTTTGCGAATTATAAACAACCTTCCATTTCATTAAAATAAACAAAAAGGTATTGCTATACAACACATAACAAAACATAATTGGCGCAATTCATTTTGCCTTAGTTATTCCCACAACCAAATAGAAGAATCCCAACCTAAACTAAATTAAACACTACCAACAGTTGACATTTGAAGTATCCACGAATATCTTCAGATATCTAGGTCCATCAGAAGGGCAGATACGACACTTCCTTTCTTTAAAACGTTTGACTTATTTGTGACGATTGACGGCACCAAAGCTAGCGCATGCGCTCCTACAAAACTATTTAAACGGCTGCTGATTTGATTCCCAGTACTGTAGGCCAAGTAGGTGTTTCCGTCAGTATTCTGTTTTTGGAGCCTCACTCTGCGATATTCAGGTCTTGGATCGAGCTTCACTTGTTCGTCCGACAGATATGGTGGGAAGAATTTGGGGTGTTTGACGTAAACCTGGTATGACGAATAATAGAGATGTAATCGTAGCTGAAACTGGATTTCCCGGCAGGGCAAAAAAGAATTCTCGTGTATTTTTATAGGTAGCTGTAGCGAAAGTTGTCGGTTTTCCAGGTTTCATGTTTAAGCGACCAAAGTGAACTACGCCGCCAAAATCTTTCTCCAATTTGATTAAATCAAACTCGCCCATTGAAACTCCTCCAGTGGTTATTACCACGTCGCATCGTTCCAAAACTTCTTGGAATTTCGCCTTCACACGATCGGGTTCGTCTCTGACGATTCCACAATCGATGCCGACCTAACAGTATTCTATCAACAGGGTCAATTTGTTGCTGTCCCTAATGTGGCCCGACCTTAATTCCTCGTCGTGCCACTGCAATTCATTCCCGGTCGATAGGACGCCGATCGAGGGCCGCTTATACACAGAGATTCTGCTCCTACCAATCATAGCCGAAACTCCAATGTGAGAAGCCTTAATTTTGTTAAATTTATTTAAGACCAGTGCACCAGCTGCTATATCAGAACCAATTTCCCTTATATCTTGTCCTAACGTGGGGGCAACCTTAATCTTCACCTTAACTTCCTTCTTACTGCTATCTGATATAACCACTTCTGTATCTTCAACTTACAGGACAGCATCAGCCCCAGGTGGCACGGCAGCTCCAGTATTGATTCTGATAACCTCACTATTTTCTAATAAATCAGGATCAGGATCATCACCAGCCCCCAAAGCGTTCTTTACGGTACGAACACCAGTGCCATCTGCAGTCTTAACAGCGTAGCCGTCTTTGATGGACGTGCGAAATGGCGGGAAAGGCTCAGGCATGTACACATCCTCTGCTAGTATCCTGTTTAGGGAATCTTCAATCTTTATAACCTCACTTTCGTCGGAGCTTTTGCAATTATCCAAGATTATTTTGACTTCGATCATTGAGTAAGGAGAATGACGGCTTCTCATGGCGACTTGATCTACTTTAACCTGACTTGGACTAGTGGTGCTTTGTACTATTTGTATGTCTTTTTGCCGATCGGTTAGAAGATGTGTGAGTTAGCATTGAATGTGCATGTGTGTATGTAAGCTATAATCAGTAGTAACGAATTTGATTAGAACTAAAATGACACAAATAACATTGGCAGGAAGTTATTGAGGAAGATATACAAACAGCATTGCTAATTGGAGTTAAAAGACAGACGAGAATAATGGAATTTACAAGTAACGATAGAAATATTCTTCATATCCCAGATTTACAAAGCGAGTATTTAGCATTCGTAACTTATACACATATGTATAAACATTTTTTGAGCAATATAGGTAATTGATTTACTGATAGATTCCTATTACCTATTCAAAATAAATATTATAATCAGAACATTGTTACATTTTGGAACTTCTAGAGAAATAAGAATATCGAAACAGTATTTTGGCGAATACGTATCTTGTTCTATTACATGTGATTATACTCAAACCTCCTGTATACAACCATTTACATCTTTAAAACTCTCGTGTACGTTTATGACTACCTACTACGAAAGTGCTACGTACTGAAAATTCCAATTTACTTTTATCGTCGTCTTTATCGATATTACCGTCACTAGTTTGGTTATTGTTGCGGAACATTCGATAGAAGATTCTCCACAGAGGAGCGTCCACATCGAAATCCATCGCACAAACGGACGAATCTCCTTTCAGGATGCCGACGCGAACCCTTAAATTAGAACCAAAGGGGTTGGAAATGATATATATCTGATAGACCCGCAGTTGCACCGCGAATCTAGAACAAGTCGAGCGAAAATTCCGAGCAGGAATGCAAACCCAATTTGTCAACTTGCGTCCTCCCTGGCTGTGACAACAGAAAGAACCTAAGGACGTTCCGGTTCTCGACACTGAACCCATACTATTAGCCTTCACTGGGATCGATACATGGCCGCTTCTAAAATATTTTACTGATCTATTTCCTTTTGTCGTGCAGGCGATTTTAATGGTCAAACTTAGTATGTAGTTTGTGACCACACAAACGTATATGTTTGTAGCATTTACTCTAGGTGTTATTGCCACGAAATTTGTCATCATGCTCTTCAAAGAAAAAAATCATCTATTGTAACATTTCAATAAAATGTTGAAAAAAATTTATGTATTTCGATGTATGATAAAGTCATAATCAGTGCTAACATGTATGTTAACAAAATATTATTAAATTTTTTTAAAATTCCATTAGCAATTGAGCAGGAATTACAAATCAGTAATTTTAAAAACACAGTACAGCCAATTAATGTTATTTGGGTTGCCTCTCATGGACATGCAGCTTTCCAGGAACAACAGACTCAATATATAAAAATAAATAAATAAATGAATAAGTAAATAAACAGTTTATTGCAATTTGTAAATAAACAATAAATTTACAGCAGCAAAAAATCAAAATACGAAAAATACAAAAGATATATATTTTACTTTCATTACTGAATTGATAACAAATGATCTGGTTTATAAAACCTTCTCTGGTTATTATATAGTCGAGCATGAACTATAATTCCAATTTGTAGCTAATATGTCCCATTGATTATTTCTTAAAAGCGACTATTAACTGTTAAGGCAAGAAGCATGCGGAAGATGGTGTGGTTCTAATTTTGTCCGCTGCATTTGCCACTAAATAATTCAAGTGCGTTTGTATGTTCTGGAATCTTTTTCAAACAGCCCAACAGAAATAAGAAATTTTCATTAGTAGTTCTTTTTTTGGTTAATATTCATAATGATTTAGTTGCAAATAATTAATATAAATTTTATCGTGTACATAGAATATACAGTCTATGAAAAACATACAAGAACAGTCCATCTGCGCAATACTACAATGTTTTCTTTTTTATGAAAGAAAAAACAATAGAAACTACACTCATCAATCATCGTTCCTGTTTTCGACGTCAATTTAGAAGTCAATTTTTATCAATTCTGTTTTACGCAAACCTGTAATTCACTAGTCAACAAGTCAGGCAAGGAATAGTTGCGTTTCCATTAGCAAATTAAAACCAGTCTGCGTATAGGGTTCAAACTTCACTTGTTTTTTGTCGATCTTCTATTTTCCTTATTAGTCCACGTGAAAAACATTTCTGGAAACAGAACCAAGCATCATTGCCGATTTCACTTTAACAGGTCGTAGAATAACTTTATGCGCTACAGGATAAAGATGCTCTTGGATCGAACGTTATTGTACATGATATAATTACTTACTCTTTTGTTTAGTGGTTTGCCTTTCTAAAAGGTGTGAGTCGCACTCTTTGGAATCAGCACAATCAAAAGCACCTGCTATTTACAAATCAGATTTATATTATATGCCCGATAACTAAAGAAAGAGGAGATGGAAAATATGTCACTACAGTTTACTGATACAGGACTAGTAATAGCTGAAAATGTATTCAGGGTAACAGCTGCAGAAAAAAACATAAAGCGGAGTCAAAAAATAATACAGCAAACAAAAACTAAGAAATCTCTATGGAAGTTGCACTTACAGAAAAAGACGAATCCAAGTCATTAAGACTAAAAAAACACCGGGATAAAATAGAGGAAATGATGCTAATAGAAAAAAAAAAACCTATGGAACTAAAATAGCAACAGATAATGAATATTTTCACGATTTGGTGAACTCTGGAAGTCTATATGACAGCCGAAAAGACATGAATAGAACAAACACATGCAAATGAGTAAAATAAATAACTGGAAAGTTACTGAAACAACTAATTCAATTGATTAATATTCTCAATTTGGCAACATAAAACTACACTTGAAATCATAAAAAAACTGTAGGGAAAGCTTGGTATGGATAATCTAATGATTATTTTGAATAAAGCAAAACTGGGCGATTTTGCTTAATATTTGAAAGATATTAGTATTCTCTCAAAACATTTACGGAAGTGCTCTAGATTAGATTTGAATTGGTGTGGCAACAGAAACCTATTTTCTAGCCTATTGTGATGCTCCTTATTCTAGAAAACGCTCTGTTCTGCAGTTCACCGATCTCAGTAGCAAAAGCCTTACCTGTTGACAATCTATTCAACGCGAATTTGCCTCTTATGTAGTGATGGGCCATTGTGCTAAAGTGCTAAATTATCAATTAATTGAAAAGATTGAATTCCAAAAAAGAAATTCTGTACCTATTTGCATACTCGTACAGGTAATAAGAATGTTTATTGAAAATATTGAGTCAAGTGCCACATTAAAAGTAAATGAAATCGACATTAAACGAGAATTTTCCGGAGATCAACTGTAATCATGTAATAGTTATATTATATACCTTCAGAACATAGGAATTTGACACTTGGAATTATCACCACAAAAAAATGATTACAATTATTTAGAACATTAATTCCCATAACCAACAATAAGACAAATGGTACCTCGCTTTGTTTGTTAAAGCAAACCGCATTGGTCAATTTTTTATCCTCTAGCTCTGAAATAAAGGCGAACGGATTTAGCTGAGGAAGTAGCAGAAGAAAACGTAGCAGAAACCGATGGAACGGGATTTCACCTTTGCCCGATATTGGTGCTATCAGAAAGGAGCAAAAGGAATAGGATGAGCATTGGCGTTGTTTAGAATGCGTTGATGCTCTTTAGTAATGAGGAAAACGGTGAAATGAGCATTGGTGTTGTTCAAAATCATTGCTGTTGTGTAGAAACGAGCTTGTGCAAAATCGAACAGAAGAAGTAGGATAGCCATGGTATCGCCCAAAATGCATTGGTGTTGTTCAGAAATAAGCCGAAGTTATAGGAAGGGCATTGGTGTTATTTAGAAACGAGCACAATAAATTGGACGAGTATTGATACTGTTCAGAAAGGAGAAGTGATATAAGTATTGGTGTTGTTCGGAATGGATTAATGTTCTTTAGAAACGAGCAGAAGATAGAAATGGTGGCATGATCATTGGTGTTGTTCAGAAAGAGATAGGATGATTTTTTTTTTATAAAATCGCATCAATTTTGATCAGACAAAATTTATCATCATCCTTTATACTATAATATCTTGAGAAGAATAGGAATAGCTGTTACTATAGCATAGAAGAATATTTACAGTCCTAGCTGATAGTTCATTTAGTAATACTTACTTATCTTTGTAATACCTTTTCTGTTAAAATTTTCTTGTATTCACTTTCTTAGTATTTAGATTACTTTTTTATTATTGTTTATTTTTCCTTGTTTCTTTTTCTTTTTTTGACTGATTCAACTATTATTATAATTCTATGAATCAATAAAGATTATTATTATTATAGCCTAACAATTAATTATTTATGACGTATGATCCTGATGTATGTACATATGTCAAAACTATACTATTTACATAGCAGTCAATGACATATCTACTTTAAGTGAGCAAAAAAATATCGCTATAAACGTGGAAAACGCCAAAAGAACGAAACACATTCTTTCGATACAAATATTTGAGACTTCCCAAGACAATTTTTCTTTGTCTCGGCGCCCCTCTGTTCCGTAGTGAAAATTTAAATGGAAATATATTTTTAAATTCGTTAATGTAGCGTGCGGCTTGATATCAAACCGAAGTCGTGACGTCACTTCCGCTTATTTCAGACATTTCACGAAACCCCTCACGTACAAAACCCGGGCTGCTACTCCGGCGGAATTTTAAAAATTAACCTCACTTCGAATCGGGAAAGCGCTCTCTTCAGCTCATTTATAATTAGATATTTCACTTCTTTTTTTTTTGCCCGTCTTAGTTAAACAGTGCGCCTTGCTCGAAAGAGATTTTACAGATTCTTCTCTTAAGGACAAGCGGAAAGATCCGTACTTTCCCCAATATGTTTGCATACAACAAAATACTTCCTCGCCCTTCGGTAGGGTCTTTGTTTTATTTAATATCCCCCTTTTTCCGAAGCATATCGCTCGCTCGTTCCCGCATTTTGTTGTTGCGCTGATGCTATCTCTTTCTACTTCTAATTCCCTCCAAGCAATAGTCCTGATATATTGGAATTGCCTTCGGTTCTATTTAACTTTTTATTTTGTCATCCATGATTTTCCCTTATGTATCTTGGCCGTGTAACTTATGTACTTTGGTTAACTGGTTTTAAAGGCCAAAAACACGATAATAATTGATTTACGATTTCACCAAGGAGTCTAATATTTTAAGCATCGCAGATCCAGACGATTGCAAATGAATCCAAATTTATTGCAAATCGGTGCTACTATTCTTAAAGATTACATATTTTATTGAACATAATAACTCGTTCAGATGCACTAAATCATAAAAAAGATTTGTTATAATTGCGGCAGAAGTTTTCATGAACGCAACAAAACATGGTCAAAATAAATTCAAAACAAAACAACAAAGTTAGGGTTTAAGTTTCGGAACTGACAGCATTTTCTTCACAATCCTAAAAACACAAACCAACTAGCGAATCGGAACACATTAGATTTAATATTTACGACATTAAATAGGTATTATTTTCTTGGTGATTGATAAATATCTAGACAAAATAGATATTTGTAGTAAAACCATTCACAGACGTTGTCATTCGTACCTAAATGATGTGACAACCATGTCCTCATCAGAGAAATCTTATTTTCAGCGATTGAATTGCCAAACGAAACAATTAACAGAAGTCTTTCCCACTTTTTGCACTAGTTTCTTCTTGATGGATATTGCCAATGTTCTCGTCAGCACAGCAGTCTAATTCTGAGCTCTCCGAATCTATAGTGACCTGCAAAAGAAAAAAACAATCAACTTCAAGTGGTAGTAATAATAAGTGACCAAACAAAAATTGATTTTATATTTAGCTATTATGCCAATAGTAGGTTCTCAACCCTGAAATAGCCCAGCAGCACCCTTTCCTACAAGAGTGTCCACTTCTTCATTTTCCTGGACGAGTAGGTGCACATTCACCCATTCTTAGTAGTAATCTTAATGCCATATTTTTCAGTCTAAAAATTATAATGTGTCGTCCAAGGCTGTAACATCTTAAGGCCCTAGGATTACGACAAAATACTTCACAGCTTTTTCATCATTCATAAATCATATCTCTAATCCTCTCCATTTAAAAAAAATGTGGTGAAAGATGCATTGATCATTGGTCCCATTTCCAACTGCATATCGACGTTTTCAGTAACTTGTTTACCATACAGGTATAAGTATGTATGTGGGTCTCGATTCGTTATGTGCCAAAGGTGGTTTATCTGACCTTTTTTTTTCTACGACAATGTGCAATGGTGGGCGATTCAAAGGAGTTACTAATCCCAATGACGTGCAATAAGACGTTGTTCTAGTGATTTCCATGCGTGCTACCGTTTGTATGGACGTATGCTTAGCTGTAGTTCTGGTTGGTTGCCCCTTCTGGTATCAGGGTATCGCTACATGGGTAATGATTGAGCATACTGCCATCTGGACTAGTTTTAGCGATAGCTAACTTTCTCATATATCCTTAACAAGTCCAAATGAAAAGCCTTTGCTTCTAAGACTCGTCTTCAAAATGCCGATTTCTGGTTGGTGCTTGTCGAATAGAACGCCTAGATATTTTGCATTACTTGCAAATGTCAATTTAGCATCTAGGATACTGGTTGTTACAAATTGCGGTACTATCGTGATCTTGTTAGAGGTCAGTACTCAGTGTTCTCTTCAACTACAACTGGCCTCAATTGCTTGTTCGAACTCTGTGGAAATTACGTGCGGTCACTACAAGTAGTGACGGCAACAGAAGGGAAGGAATTCCAAGCTATCAGCAGCCACTATCGTGACTGAAGTTGACTATCTCCTTACCTGAGCTTGTTAGGACAAGGCTATTTTATATCTTACGGTATAACCGCTTTGCCTAGAGATAAAGGTATTGCATTATTAAAAGGAACGTGTTGTATAACATTAGCTACATATTTTATATTGGTACTGACAGACACAGAGAAGCAGCGTCAAATAAAACTAGAACTCAGATTCAATTCATATTTTTAGTTTATTTAGTAAAAATTATTTACAGTTAAGCCTTTCCTTTGTGTATGGGAGCTTCTGAATTCACATTTTTGATAAAAAAAAATACATATGTATAATTGCTAGATGGGAGCAACTCGATTCTTTATCATTGCAGTGATAAACTTTAAGGTGTTTTTTCTTTTGTTTCATTAACTGCAGATGTATTGTTCTTTCTCAAATTTTTCATGTCATTAGAGACATTAGTATCTAAGTCGGCCATACAAAAATCTGTTTTATTTCTATAAAAACAGACAGAATAAACCAGCAATCATAAATGCGGAAACGACAAATGATAAAATAAAGATAATTGTGGCAATACTATCACAGTTCGCATTTAAATAACTTGATTCAATTTACATTGTTTATACTAACTTTACAATTTTTTAAGAGCTGCTATAATTTAAATAATCTACGAAAACGCAAAAGAAAAAATAAAAAGACTTACAAATGGGGATTTCGTATTAATTAAATATAGCCTTCCAAGCTGTAGGAGTCGGTACATTCCGGATGTAATTAATTAATTTTATCAAGCCGCGTTGTATCCCTTCCTGAAGGTGAATTAATTATTAGCAAGAGACGTAGTTAGAAACTTCAGAGGGATGCTTTGTGTGGCAAAACTTCGGTATTATAGCAACGAAAAAGTGAAGGCTTCCAGATCGGAACTTTTTATCCGTTCTCTTGTTCTTTAATTAGGGTACTTTTAAATGTGACGGATTAAAAGATATATCTTATTCATTTGTTGGTAATAAAATGTATTCTACTGTACTTATTGTAATTATATAATGTGGTACAAACCCTAAACCCGCAAGAACCGAAATCTAGAAATAGAGTATTTTTTAATCATTAAATTACCGTATTTCTTTTTTTAGTGGTTAGATTAAACATGTTGAAAAAATCCAAGATTTATTTTTATAGATGACATGCGTCCACCAGTATGACGGTGTATTTAAAGAATATGCTTTCAATAGACAAAAGTGAAGTTAAATTGCTATTACCCAAAAAGCTTATTTGAGAGATTTGTTCAGTATTTAATCTTGGGACTACATTTTTTCAAACATGTTTAAAAAAATATTAAATTAATTTTTAAATAAATTACATATTTTCACTTTTTCTTTTTGTTTTTAGTATCAGTAGTGTTTCATCCGTACTTGCCCTGATTTACTTATAAAAATTATAATCTCCAGAATTCCACATTACTATCTTGATGTTTTTCATTTGCTTTATCACATAGTGCTGTCCAAATAACACAGAATATCGCATTCAACCAGTACAGAATTCGATTAAAATTACAAGACGCTAAAAAAACGGTTCGGAAAGAAATTTATAGCGTTCACAGAGAGTCGGGGAAGCCACCCTGAACAAGACAAAGACGAACCGATACTCCAAAAACAAAGACCAATATCGTCGCAACGAAACTACTCGACGGCAAACTGACCGTGTGATAAAGTCGTAAAAGTTATAGATGGCGCTGGAGATTATCAGCAGTTATGGCTTGTCTCTTGGTCATTTTTGTGTTTCGGGAAAATTGCTCAAGCTATCGAGGCAATTTATGTGATTGGAACCGCTTCAACATGGACAGCCGGTTTGCTGGCGGAATCGGACGATAACGCACTTATGAATTACGACGGACTGAGCAATTTTTTCCTTTCGATGCGATAAATACAAGTTTCTATCTGGCTGCTTGAAGATGGGAAAAGATATACAGTAACCTAGTCTGATTTCCCTAGGTTACTGTATATAAATGACTGATAATAACTGATAAAGCTGACAATTATTTTTTCCTAAACTGACTTTATACTTCATCAAATTTTACGATGTTTCAATTTTATAGAGTTTAAGTTTAAGTCAAGTTTACTAACGTCAACAGTAAAATAAAGCAATTTTAAATGATATTTATTATTGAAATATTTGCAAGAACGCATAACAAATCCCTGGTTTTTAGCTGCAGACGCACAAAGTTGAGTAATATGATAGGAAAAGCTACAACGTCTATTGAAATGCAGCCAAAGTTTCTATCTGGCTGTTTGAAGATGGAAAAAGATATACAATAACCTAGTAAAATCAGGATAAGGCTGACAATTATTTTTTTCTAAACTGACTTCATACTTCGCATAATAAAATTTTACGATGTTTCAATTTTATAGAGTTTAAGTTTAAGTCAAGTTTACTAACGTCAAAAGTAAAATAAAGCAATTTTAAATGATATTTATTATTGAAGTATTTGCAAGAACGCGTAACAAATTCCAGGTTTTTAGTTACAGCTAAAAGCTACAACGTCTATCAAAATGCACCCCACACTGAGAGAAATAGATTGTACTCTTTAACATAAATATAGTATACTTTAATATATTTTATAGCTCCTATAGGGACAATCATATTTTATATTACCGGTGACAATATCTGTATAGTAAATTTCTGTGAATAGTTTTTATTAACTCGTATGGTAAAGTTGGTGTACTATATTTGTATTATTAATTTGAGCATACATGTTAGTAAATGTGAAAAAAATGTCTAGTAGCACTAACTATATTTGATAATAACTGTTAAATTTTTTATTGTACCCAGTATAATGTAATATTTTACTATGTACGATACATGATGCTCATACTTACCATATAGCCTTGTAGTACTTACAATATTATTTTCTACTATAATAATCTAACGTCTCTTAGCATTTAAAATAGTAGATAGTAAACAATAATATAATGGATCATATGCGGGCACTATACAGCGATACTTACCTGTAATTTAAAATATAGTACTATACAAGGTTTTACCCAGTTCATGCATAAGGAAAGTGGAATATTACACAATAAAAACTATAATATTGATTTTATATTTTTATTTGTCCTTAAAACCATTATTACAAAAATCCAACGTGTATTACTTTCATTAACATAACAATCACTAGTAGGTTAGATTTAGGTTAATGTTCTATCAAAGCATGAAGTACCCACTATGAAGTATATACATATAATATCTAATACTTACGTTTGAATATATTAATTAACTGTGGAAACCCCCACTCGATTAAAATGTTTTCCACGTTTGCATTCATTTCTGCTTACGATGCAGAGAAATCAACGAACGACCACGAACACCTGTATCACACGTACATAACACGTGTCAGTAATTTTGTCGCGGCAAATTGAATATTGACCAGAAAAGTATATGATGATGGGTGGGAAGCTCAAAATGAAGCTCAACTAAGGCGAAGAATATATCAAAAGATAAGAGAAATTGATATAAACATCGTCCAAAACATGATGGGACAAGTTAGACAAAAACTGCGTGCCATTGAGGACCATGGCCCTTTGTCATTATTTTAATTGTAGTTTTAATTAATTTAAATATAAGGTAAAATGTTGGTAAAGTGGTCATTTGAATAAATTACGTTACACTTACTTTAAAGAATTTCATTATTTTTCCCAAAACTTATGTGACATACGTTATAAACACATATATTTAGAAACAGTTTAGTAAATACAGTTAATAGTGTAGTTCACACTTAACGATATATAGTGTATGTCATTTAATTACACTTGAAGCATTGTGTAATGAGCATAGTAAAGTCAGCATTAACATTTGAACAAAGCCCACTTCTCTTAATTTTAGTTTGTTATGACCAAATATTACGTACATATTGATATCATAATCAATAAAATTAATCCCGTCAAATGTTCTCTCGTAAGTGTTGAGGAATTTAATAAATATATGCTATCTAAAACCACAACCTATGCAAATGTAGTTGAACCGCTAATCTAGTAATACCAAGGACACATTTACGAAACACGAATGTAAAGACAAGAGACGCACCGACAATAAAAAAATATACGCCAAACTTTTTTTAATTGTCACCGAGTCCTGTATCCAGCATCAAGAGGGTAAGGATTTTTTTTTTATTTCGTTTTCGTAGGCGCTACCTGCTGTGACGGCAGTACGCCATCTCTCCGCACATTTCGACTAAATTTACGACTGAAGGAACACCTCTATGGCAACCTTTCACCTCTCGGGTAGTCACCTTGGTGACATCACAATGAAGATCATTCCCGAGTTGCAATTACACCCTCTGACAATTCACCCAAAAAAACCGTCACGCTTGGGGCTCTGCATCTTGGCGTTTTCGATCGGTTGCTCTAATTTCTATAAAGGGAAATTTTGTGAGCGCTTGGTGCGAGATAATAGAAAGGAATGAATTACTTAAAAATTGTTGTTCGTAAAACAATGTTTCTTAAACCGTTTAGTATAGTTAGTTGTTCAAATTGCGCAGGTTGTGCTTTGTAAAAATTGGATAAGGAATCTATTTGACCAAAATAATGATGCGAGCTGCTATTACATATGTATGTTTATATATTTTCACTTTTTACGTTTTTACTTATGCTTGTGTAGTTATACAATGTTACAATGCAATTAGGTTTTATTTTAACTTAAATGTACCGATTAAAACCCCAAGATTGTCTTTCTGAAGAATATCTTCAAAGGATAACTATTTCAGTGCTATTTATGTTAGATGAGAAGAAAGGTGATGACGAAAACAATTCAAGTAATGACCATAGTCTTTTGGACGAAGAATCAGATTATTAATAACGTTAATAATTTTTATATGATGTGAGACAAAACAACTAAACGGTGAAAACTGGGATAAGAAGCAAATAAGAAAGGCTTAAAAATTGAATGAAAAATGATAGAAAAATAACGAGCTTTAGATATGGGAATTATAAATTTCAAGAAGTAGAAACATTTACATATTTGGGTGTATTAATAAACAGAAGAAACGAAGACCAAGATTTAAAAGAAAGCATACCAAAGGGTTATAGGGCATTTTACACCAATAAGCGAATATTAATAAGTAATGGGTTAAGTAAAAAAATTATAATAAGGATCTACAAGACACTAATACGACCGGTAATAACATATGCAACAGAAACGATGACAATAAATGCAAAAGAGGAAGAAACACTCAAGATTTTGGAAAGAAAAATAGTAAGAGTAATAATGGGAAAAAAATTGGCGAAGGAGAACACAAGCCGTTAATGAATCACAAAATAGATGAGATACTAAAAATATAGTAAGAACAATTAAATCCATGAGAATACGATGGCAGGAACACTTGTACAAACGGAAAGAACTCAATGGTCAGGAAATACTCAGGCTTCCCAGTGATAATTATTGAATGATACAAAGTGGCAGAATGCAACAATCTCCTATTTTTCATGTGAAGCCATCTCGCATCAATAAGTTTGTGAGAAATATGTTCTCTACGTTTAATGTCGAAAATCAAACGCAAGGATGAATTTTGAACTTTTTGTATGCGGTACGCATCAGAGCCAGAAATATGCGAGTTATATAGGGAATCACAATAGGTGAAATGGGAAAGAACCAGCGCTTCGCAAAGCAACCTTTTAGTTTTACTATTTAGAAACATTCTGCTGGTGTAGACCGTTATTAGTGCAGCGTAACATCTAAGCAGACACACATCAACGTACTCCCGAAAGTTCAGCTGATCATCAAGTACAACTCCCATACTTTTAAAGCTATGTTCTAGATTAATGCGAATATCACCTACAGTAATATTAATTTTGTCACGAAATAATATATCTGACTTAAATCTTTTAGGCCCAAACAAAAATTAATTTGGATTTAGCGGGATTTAAACAAAGTGAATGGGCTTTCGAAATGTAAACCAATTGCTTTATATCCTGATTTAGTTTTAGACAAGCATCTTCTACTTTATTTGGGTAAAAGGAATAATAAAGTTGGATGTCATCCGCATAAAAATGACTTTTACTAAATTTTAAAAAGTTGATGAAGGTGGAAGTATATATTGAAAAAAGAAGTGGTCCCAGGATAGAACCCTGTGGTACACCACATTGAATTGGAACATATGGACAGAGCAAGTTGACAACATTAAAGGTGGAACAGTGGAAGAACAAAATAGAAAGGAATGGAAGAAAATTGTATCCCAGGAAAAACATACCAAAAGCTGTAGAAGTAGAAAGAACAGAAAATACGGCCCAATCCCCCTTGTTGTGAGAGCAGCTATAATTTAAATAAAATGCATTAGTTTAATGTTATTATTATTTATATTTCATAGAAACACCATATTCACTGCATTTTACTAATGTGTAAACTAACTACTAATCGCTAAATAATGCTTATCGTATTTTAATTCTTTAAAAAAACTTGTTATAATATTTTTTTAGTCTCTCATATCTAACAAGTTTACTTTAACTTCTATGTGATAACTCATTACTCATTTATTATTTGGGATTTCTTACTTCAAGTACTCCTTATCTAATCGTAAGTAATTCACACACTTTTGCGTTGACATTCTCAATGTTTACCTTCCTGTTTTTTAAAAAAAAACTTTATCGCTTCATAATACTTTATTTTAATCTTCTATAATAAATTTAGTGCGATTCTATCTCTGTCGTATTTCTGTCCTTCCTGTACTGTTTGATACTGGTAGACCACTCGCGTAAATTCTAAATCATTCTTATATAGGGACTATTCTGTATTGCATAAAATCGGTTATGGTTTCAAGGAAATTCCATTTATCAATATACATACCTATTATATCTTTATACGCCTGCTGCGAGTTTAAAAAGAAGCGCCACAAAAAAAAAAAACGTCGTGAGAGCATGATACACAATATTCCTCTCTCTTGCTAACAGATGTCATTGAACATATTAAATAATATAATCAAGGCTGTGAGGCAGACTGACATACATAGGCGTGATCGTTTGGATTTCCCCGAAACTTTTGATAAATGTGTGTATCACTTTGCAAAACGAAACGAACGCTTGATTAAATCATGCTAGTAGTCTTGTTCGTATACACACACAGTGCATGTGAAGCAGCAATGAATTGCTTGTTGAACCGCCTTTATTACTGAAGTGCTCCTGGTTTACCATTTGCCTGGATTGTTTTAATGTAAGTATTATTATTGCAATAATTATATCTATATATAACTGTTTCGTTATGGATAAGATTTTAGCCATTCCTATTTTAACCATAAATCGTATATAATGTACTTTACAACCATGTGTAATAAGCCATGCCGTATTACATTTACCGTCAACTCTAATTTATAAATATTTACAAGCCTGTGAAGAACACATACACAATTAATATGTATTAAAAAAAGTAACAACTCCCTACAGAAAATATTTAATTACATCATATCGACTAAAAACAGTCCTATACAATATAAACATATACTTATGTATGCCGATGTATTGTTTCCAACAACTTCCGCTTTATCATAGTATTGTCATGGATAGCGGGATAGCTCACCATTCCAGATTTGGCAAGTTACGCGGGCTGCATACATCGAAGGGTGCAATATTTTGATTTTCTGAGAAATAGAGGCTTGCGGATAACGACTATTTGTTTTTATTTAAAACAAAAATATACTTTTTGTTGCCGCAGAGTCGTTATTTATGTATAATAATAGAAAATTGGGATTTTATAGTTGAATATGGACTGCTTATGTTGTTTTATTTAGGATATAATATTCTCTATAGATCGCTTAGGTTAACTTCACAGTGCGCGCAATTTGTTTATTGTATATACATATATCTGTCATAAGTAGAGGCCGGATTATTTGCAAAGTGTATTATTTTTTGCATATTTTGGGTTTAGTCTATATATCCACGTATTACACTAATCAAAGTTAATTAGCGTTAATTAGTGATTGCATAATTAGGCATTTCTACGCATATTCTTACAAAAGTTGCATATTTTACATATTTAAGCTTTTTCTTCTTGTTTCTCTCACAAAAAATTCCTAATGCAAATCGACAGCCGGCAATTCCCAGAACGAAATATTTTTGTTTTCAAGAATTACACCTGCATTTTTTACTTCTAGCGAGGTAAAACACATTTGATTAGTTATCAAATAAAATTTCTCATTCACTGAGAACCTATAGGCATAGGTAACCTTCACAAAATTAGATTTCACTTCTTTCAAACAATTTCGATATTTACTTTGGCAATACTTCAGATATAATAATTTGCATAAATACGACCACTTCCGCACTATTAAAATATTAAAATTGATTACTTAACTGTAAGCTAAAGCTAAAACGCTTCAATTGAACAGGAGACCTCTCTAACTGCATACGGAAATATCTTATTTATCTATGTAAACATATTTAATCATGGATAAGCGATAGTAGATTAGTGAAGAATGAATTTTTGTTGGGTTAGTTTCACACACAACAAATTTTATTGTACGGAAAGTATCATACGAATTTTATGAAACGGTCTTGTCTTTTCTTGTACAGTCGTTTCAACGATAAAACTTGATGTGTACCCAACCAACCTAAATTTTGATAGACAGTAGTTATTCGGAGCAATTTACAGTTGGAAACAAATATTCAAGAAAATAGAAGCCATGGCCCTTCAAGACCTATTGCGCTAAAATATACAGACTGGTCCATTTATCGTGCTCCCCCGCCCACACACACACACCCCTCCTCTAAGTTAGCTTTATGAAAAAATGTTTCAAGTAGAAGTTTGAATACAAGAAGACGCCTTCCTAATGGTTACACAATAATAGCCCTAGTATTTACGCTGCAAGGTAAATTTACAGAATAATCTTAACCAATTAAATTAGTAGTTGTGAATTCACAGCTCGAATCAAATAAATATAACAGATAAAAGTGGCTTTTACTTTACTATTAATCATCTCCTGATGATGCTAACTTGGTTAGCGAAACGCGCGTCGAGAGATTGTGCATTGTTGTTTGGTGATAGTGGAAAAACCTAGCATTGACTTTTGTCAGTGTGATAGTTATTGTCATTTAGTGTTATGTATTCTATAGAGATGGTAAATCCCGCACTGGGACGACGCGATTTTGGATATGTAATCGCTTGCCCTATATTTTTTCTACATATATTTTCAGAGAGCATTGGAAATTATTATATATATTTTTTTTCCTGAAATTTTATGAAAAATATAGTCAAAGATAGCGCTCACCAGCATGACAAAATTTTACCTGTTGCAAAGATTCGTTATTTCTTTGACTCTTTATATTACTTAACGTAACCATGATTTATTACGTAAGGGTCGCCCTGTTGGCAAAATGAAAAACTAAAAACCCTATTAACAATACAATAGACACCAGTATAGTAGTTTCAATACTGCTGATACAAGTTGCAGGGAGACGTGATTATTTGGCGATTTGGCCAATAGAAAATGGACAGGGTTGGTCATGCAAAGCTAAACATAGAAGTTGTAACTATAACTACGGCAATCGTTCCAGTCTACTACCAAAATGTATAATAAGTACACATATATCTCGTATACAAAATTTACCTCACTATATATAACTTTTCACGTTACTAATTTTAGAAATATTGTTAGTAAATTAAAACTAAAGTGTGGTGGGAGTCCAAGGTATCATTTAAAAAGATATGACGATTGTGCGTGGAAAACTTTTCTATGTGACTTTTGTAAAAATTTTACAAAATGGAAAGTGTTTAACATCAAATACCCAGTCAAATCTTAGAATAAAGAAAATCTGGTACAAATTGAGATCAAAAAATTGATATTTGAGCGCGATTTCTAATTTATGACCCTAAACATTTCATTCTTTAGTGATGCATATAATTTTTTCTCTATTTATTTTTATTTTCAATGTTTGTATGTTATTTATATGTATGTACGAGCCTTTGAATCATAGAATTTTTTCGTGTTGTTATCCTCTTCATCATATGATTATGACTTTACTTCTTAATTTGGCTGTAATAGTTTTCATTTGTAGGCATATTTCACTAAGGTATTTTAATAATTTTAACGTACCTAGGTAAACTTAATCTTTAAATGTTGCTTCTTTATGTTATAGTTTGATAAATGCGGGTTTCAGTAGGTACCAAAATGTCGCTCATTGTAAAAATCAGTGTATACATATAGTGAATTAAATGTTATTGCTCAATATGCCTTTTTTTATTTCTCTCTATAAATACTTTCGTTATCAAGTACCCAAACACCAATAAGTTAATTTATCAACTTTGAACTGATACTTTCGGAATAGAATCGTTCATTTTCAAATTAATCAATTGAATATCGAATAATAAAGGTCGACAAGATGGCTAGCGTGCAGAAACGGCAAATTAAAAGTGAAGCCGAAACAAATTGTTAAAATAATTGGAGTTTAAAGCGCCGTTGAGGGGAAGTAAGCCTAATCAAGAAATTGAAGTTTCAATAAAAGCCATCATTAATTCTGAGTTTGGGGTCTAAGTTACATGACGTTCGAGTATCCCATCTGGCCAGTTGCGCCTTTGGGGTTCGCAGTCGGCCGCCCCACGATCAAGAACAGCTTGGCCGTCAGCATATACCAATGGCCGACGCGTTCTAATTTGAACAAATGAATCCCGACGAACTAGGCAAATTAGATTTGCACATGGATGTCCTGCCCCTGCTGGCGTAATGTCCTTTCTCTTTTCCTAATGATATATGTCGCGCCTCATTTGTTTCTTGTAGCTGTGATGGACTGTATGATGCTGGTGGCCTATACTACTTTTACGTGCAACGTTGATCATTAAGACAGAACTATTGTCTGATTTTACGTGAAACGGTTATGTAAAGTAGTGATAATACTTAATGATTCATTAAACAGTATTCGTCGGATAAACGAGAGGAAATGCTTTTACAGTTAAACGCACAAATGTATTTATCTGTTTGCATAATAATTTTATCTATGTATCTATTACAAAAGGTACCTCAAGCAAATATTAGGCAAACCTTTTTTAAAACAAACAATAAAATTTTGTTTGTTTTGTTTCTATTGTATGAATTAGAGTTGCAATTTTTTATCTTGTAACGAAAGTGTATCTAAGTATTGGCGAATACTTTAATTTTTTATCACTCACGCTTAAACAAATAAATGGAGATTTTAAATACATATTTCTATAATGCTAATAAATTGATATTAAAATTATTATGAATATGGTAAATACCTAAAACGTACATCTTACGAATTGGTACAGCAAAAATGACTAGATTAAGTAAATTGCAAACTAAAACAACGTGTAAAATATTCACTCGCGAATAAAACTCCCACCAACATACTTTTAATAAAGTTAAAAGTGAAAAACGCTGCGCAAACAAATTCCCACCCTTTCGACGTTCGGGAGAAAACTGATTAGGGTAAAATAAGATCTCGGATTTCCAATGTTGTACACAATGCTTCTTGTAATAGGGTACATGGTGAGATCATTTCTTTATTAAATCAATAAGACGATATCGAGAGGGCGCTGCCGATGCCGTGGGGTGGTTATTAAATTACCCCGCCAACTGTGTCGGAACAGCCACCTTTGCCCAACCTCCTAACCCTCTAGCCACATGTGCTCCAGTCTGCTACGTGAAATTGAGAAATAATCAGGGAAAGCAGTCTTCTAGAACACACTTTGTTCCTAAATTTATTTTGAAATGTCCCGAACTTTTTTTATCGCGCTTGGAAATTGTTTAAATAATGCTTTTAATTATGTCAAAAATGACATTTTATATTTTGCAGCTTTTCTGCAGGAAGAAAGAAAAAACAAAAAAAAAAACAGAGAAAAACTCCAAATATTCAGAAATAATAAATAACACTTTATCATTTGAAGTTTACTTTTAAGCTATTATTCAATTCCCATTGCTAGCACTAAATGGGTGGTTATTATGTTAATATTATGTCAGCCATATTTCTATTCTATAAAAGGCTTTAACCAATTTTTAATAACAATGTCCAATAGAAATGAATAACATAAGACACACTTCCGTAATTAATTTCTTCTCAAGTTGAATTAAAACATTTTACCTCAAAAGCCTTTTCTCTGTGAAATATCTTCGATAATCATTCTAAATGTAATGTATCAAGAACCTCGAAGTTTAACCAACGATTAACGTGCACGTCGAACTTTAGAATTAAGAAAATTAAAAGAAACTTATCAGAAGTTAAAAATGCCCGAACGAGGAATGTTTTAGGTGCCTTCTGTAGGGTGAGGTTTCGTCTCGCCACGTTTGTCCCATAACCCCCATTAAAAGATGTTGGGTATTAGCAGTGAATTACAATTATTTTAAGTGTTACAATTCTTCTGGGACGCATTTTAAAATTCTTTGTCTGACTAGGAAAGGGTTGGGAGTGAACGAAGAATTGATTACAAAAACGATTTGCTGCACATTTAAGATAATTACGATCGAACGTACAAAGCTTTTCCGAGTGCTTTATTCTAACCCTAAATTTCCTTCTCGCCCTTTCTCCTCTTCTCTCTTTATCTTTTTTTTATTCCCATAATGTATAAAGATGTCGCCATTTCAGTATTTTTAAAAGAACAAGGTAGATTTATATTTCCACTGATTTGATGAAAATTATTTTATTAATAAAGGTATAATTTATTGGAATCCAAGTAATGACGTTATGAATAGTTATTTTTAATACTGATTGATATTTTTATCATTACGTAAAAGTGATTTTTTTTACACTAGAGCGTTCTAGCATAGCCTATCCGACGCGGATTCGCACGGGGAATGAACGCCGGCGAGCAAACGTCGATATTTCCAACCGTTTACGAGATATTCGCAAAAATGTGCCGAAATTCGTTAAAAATCGCTATTTTTTACCCATAATTACTTACTTTGTGGCCGAACTACCGCACCGATCTTATTCTACTGTAGCGTAAAATGTTCCCCTGGTCGCTCCGAATCGTCTGAGACAAAGCGCGACCCCGCAGCTCTAGCCGTTCTGGAGTTATGGTAGGAAAACGAAAAACATCGTCATTTTTCCTTATTTTTTCATACAAATCTCTGCTATGAGCGGCCAGCTATGGTCGATATTGTACACTGTCGGACGTACTTTTCGACGAGGATTCCCAATCTGAAGTCGGCGTTCGGCTATCGGTTACGGTTTGAGAGATATCGTCGAATTTCGTTAAATTTTGTTGAAAATTTTTCAAAAATTCAAAAAAAGTCATCTAAAAACTAAAATAAACCAGACGTGTTTAGATCAAAAGAAGCGCCTTTTCGCGGCGAATCGAATGGTACCACGCCCGTCCTTCCTAGCACCAACCGTTCCGGAGATATGGGCGTTTAACGTTTCGAAAATAAAATCTACGCTCGGTCATTTCGTTGGGATCCTTTAGAAGCGCATTCTAACAAGGAATCGAATGGCGTCAAGCTTTTGCCGATATCTCTAACCGTTTCCGAGATATTTGGGTTTAAAGTTTTGACTACCGCTCCGATTTTATTCTACCTATTGAGAATTTTTGGTAATAGAACGCAAGTTTTAACCGAATTTTTTTTATATAATCTAGATCTAATGGTCCAAAAATGTTATTTGTAGCAATAATACTATCTATAGGACTTTAAATCGGGAAGATTTCTCTTACGAGAGCGTCTTTTTTGCCTGTAATGTTTAAAGTAGGATCCGCAAACAACTTTATGCATGAAACTGGGTAAGGCACAGCATCAGATCAGAGAAAAACTAAAACTTGAGTTGTGTTACCAAAACTCCGCAATACCTAGAATGTAAAAAGCAATAAAATCCATTATTATAATCATAATAAATACTCGAAAAGTAGTGTTAATACAATGATAGTAATGCTAATTACCTGCTACACACTCGTACGCAATTGTTTGCAAAGTTAGTGTTCATTTCCTACATTTTTATGATTCGACTTTAAACGGATACGCACGACCCGACGTCAGAACTCCTTTCACGCCGGGCAAATTTAAATATTAGCGGGAAACAGCATGTGCTTCTAATCCGTAGCAATGCAGCGATTAGCATTTGAAATGCCGTAAAATAGCTGTAAAATCTGTGTCCAGGAGCCGGTATCGATGTAGACTTTGGCGTCGCTTGGCAACCGTTCCACGGCCAAAGGCCACTGCGAAGGATTTACATACTTCAGTAGATAATATCGGAAACTCCTAATGCGTTAAGGGGGACATTAAAAGAGAGCTTTCGATCAATCGGTATAAGAAAAGAAGCGCAAATACTTCCGATTGCCTTTCGATATAGTCTTTGTTTGCTTTCTTTGCTATCATTTCTGAAAGTTTCTATTCAGAAATGATAGAGCATCATAAATTGAGGGTATCTTAAAAACTGTTGCAATTCGTTTATTCAATAATTAAAAAATCGTTAATAAACATATGCTGGAAACATCCACAATGCAACAACTTACGAATGTTGAGCATTGATTTTTTTGACAAAAAACATAAAGCATGAACGACAAAAAATTTGTAACCTTATGAGTTAACTTAAATCTATATTTAACGGAGAACAGAAGAAGTTACATGATTCCACAGTAAATAAAGCAAAACGTCGCAATACGTTTCCCCGACCAACCGAACGCAAAATAACAAAGTCTGACAATGTTGTAAACGGAATGTTAATTATGATGCCAATGACACATTGTTGTAAATTCCAGCACCAGCGCGTGCGATATAATCGTTTCGATCCCGAAAACCGAGCTGCCCCAAATAACAGCCCGCCCACCCAAAAACATCCCTAAATATCGGGTGTAGTTGTTGCATTCCTGTCATCCGGATAGTGACAACTATGCGTCATCTACATGCAAATGCAATATTTGCAAATATTTTGGAAATATTTCACAGGTGCCGATACTCTAGCAAATATTACCAAATAATTGGTTGGTGTTATGCGATATTATGTAATGTACAACGGTTCGATACTTAAAAAAAAAACCGCGCTCATTTTTGCTAGTTCATCATGGAAGTTTGCATCCACTTAAAAAATACACGAGTTAAAATTAAATACTGATCCTAGCAATCATTATTTTCAAGCCGTAGGATATAAATGAATGGTTTTTTTTAGTGTCGAAAAAGACAGGTGTGCCTCGTTTTGATCTACTTTTACCTTTTCGCGTTCGCAACAAATTTCACTTAACATAATAGGTTTTCCAATCAATACTATGTTGAATGGTTTCAAATAGTCTTCCTACACTTCTATTACACGTACTATAATCAAAACCGTCAAAGATCAATTACGAAAGATGTGGAAAATCAAGAAATAAAGAACTGGATAAAACATTTGACAGCAAGTAGTGGAAAAAATTAACAAAGCTATGGGGCTCCAGAACATGCGCTAGCAGTACGCAGAGTGCCTCACTAAGATTCTTGGAAGCTACAATAGCTGTAGGGAAAAAACGTTCATAACTAAAGTCGCAAAGGAAAATTTAAAAAGATATGTTTAAACTCTACACATTTGCTGACGGATGTTACAGAATTAGTTATAACATTAATTGCTTCATTAAAACTCTTAACTAAGCACCACTTTGGTGTGACAGAGTTTTGGAACGTGGCGAGGACCACGTGGTAATACTTGTTTCCGTTTTCCAGACATTTACAAAAATAACCCATCATCAATAATAATTTTCCTTTCAATTACAAATACCTACTGAATAATATCTAAACCTTAGTTGGTCACGAGTTTAACACGCTTTGAAAACATTTAAGAAAATGCACATGCATATACTGTAACGCAATTGCGACTTAACATACACATAGTTGACAGCAACTTTTTAATATTTTTCTAAAAAATGTCTCAAACTCAAAATCAAGTACGGAGCTATGTTTCAAAATTAACTTATTACGTTAAAGTTTCCAATTCAAACATTCATTAAAATAAGCACCCAAAAACCGACAGTTTTTCACTACGAGTACTATCCAGAATATCGGGACCAACGGTCAATGACATAGGACTAAAATTATTTTGTAAATTATGAAATTGCCATATAAGTATTTGTTTTATGATGTCAATTATTGCATATCTACTGACCTGTTCAACATTATCCTTATTACTACCAACAATTAATGAAAAATCATCAGGGTATGCAACAAGTTGAACGCTATCACTACACAAATCAAAATCTGAAACATACAATAAAAAGAGCACAGGACCCAACATGGAGCGCTGAGGTACTCCTATATCAACCCTGAAAGGTTCTGAATTAATATTTGCTCGTACATTACTATCAAAATGAGATAATGAAGCAGTATGCTTTCGGTGCAATAGGTTGAATTTCAACCAATCTAACCCCAAAATTATGTAAGTTTTAAAGTAAAATCGAATGCAAAGGCAGTTTTATTATTTATTCAAATTGTAATATGTGACCAAATCAGAAAGTAAACTAACAATACTAATACCTAAAACAAAAATAGTACCCACACATAATTATTGAAAAAGAAAACAAACAATAATTGAAATTTGTGTTCAAAGTGTTAGGTGTCATAATTTATAAGATCCAGTCTGTGGTGAGTGCTATCAAATATTTTTTTTTTCTTTTGAGACACTTAACAGATTCACGTTCAAAAAGCTGTAGGAGCGTACTTTGTCACATCCTAGTAGGTCTATAATACAAAAGAGTGTAACATTTGTAGTTTCAAGGTGTGGCATATTCACAATTAGAAAGATTTTTAGCTTATTGGCGACATCCTAGATTCAAACATAAAAATCTTCTGACTTCTA
The DNA here is from genome assembly GCA_949128085.1 of Cetonia aurata. Classification (NCBI taxonomy): domain Eukaryota; kingdom Metazoa; phylum Arthropoda; class Insecta; order Coleoptera; family Scarabaeidae; genus Cetonia; species Cetonia aurata. The sequence continues at coordinate 9,991,392 of OX421888.1, forward strand.
TAACTTTTACTTTTAATATAAACTTTATTTATGACAATATAAAAGATTTTTGCTAACTTTTAACTATCTTTCGAATAACTACATTAAGTATGTTCCCATGAAAACATTTACAAATCTCTTTTTTTCTAAAGGCACCGACTAAAAAAAAAAATACTTCACACAAAGGATATTGACAATTCCGAAACTAATCGGTGTTCTATTCAACCTCCAAGGTAGAGCAAGAAAGCGTCAGAAAAATTTGTAATGTAGTGCACGAAACCGGCGGACGTCTTGGTTCGAATATCACAGGGACCGTCTCGTCTTACAAATCCGATGACCGACGGCAGTGGAGAGAGGACAGAGCCGAGGGCCCGGGGTGAAGACGCCTAGGATAAATTGTAAATTCACTTCCCTTGTCCGATAAAAAGCTTTCAATGGTCGCTGAATTTTAAAGCGAAACTTTTCCCAGCCGTCGCAGTTGTCCGTTTTTTGGTCGCACATAAGGATTTTTGCCTAAGGATTATGAATGTTTCGTAAAATGCACACGCTTAAGCGCTTAAATGGAACGTCTCCTACACCGACGCTATAAAGTTAAAGGATTAGGTAAAACTTTGTAGGGACGCAAAGTAATGCATTAGTATTAATTACGTTAGGACGTGTGTATATATACAGTGTGTTTGAAATTACTTATCAACTGTGTTATTCTCGAGGCATTATTGGAGCTAAATTAATACGACAAATATTTGTATAACACAAAGCTAAGAACTTGGTTTGCCAAGTTTGATATACTTACGTTTTTTCTATTGAGCAAGATTTTGAGTATACAATGATTGCATTATCAAATATATAACTTTCTTCTTACTACGCTTTCACCTATAAATATACGATTTTCTTCATATAATGCAACATGTCATCTAGTAGCACTGATGAGCCTTGATAAAGCGAAATGCACGTCCGCTAAAAATGATTGTTGCATATTAAATTTCAATATAGTTATTTGTTTGTACCATTCACCTAGTATTTAAAAGTTTTCTTTCGATGTCCCTCTAACCTGCTTGGTGATGTGTCTGAACGGGGTGATACCATTATCGAAAATGACCGTAACAACTACACACTTTCAAATACCTTACCACAAACTTTATTACACTGGACGCACGTTTCAAAATAGCAAAACTGTTATCATCAGCAGTAAAAGCTGAACTGAACAACTACACTAAAACTATCCTAAATTATACCTAAGAAGACATGGTACAGCGATCACGGTTATGGTTGATTGCTGTTACGTTTAATCAACCACTAATCGGGAATCCCTCTAACCTATATTCCGAGTCCTTTTAGTTTGGCGTGCCGCAGGGGTCAGACCTTGACGCTTGATGCTTTGGAACGTGCTGTATTATGAGGTGTTGAGTTTGGAGTTGACGGTCGACGCAGCGATCATCGCTTTTGCAGAAATTTTACGAAATGCAGATGTTTTCATTAGCAATGGAAATAGATGGCAGATATGCGAGTGGATGAAGGAGCACGAACTGACCCTGGAAAAACTAAAGCAGTGTTTGTCCAGGGTGCGTAAACTAGGCATCATGTCATCTTCAAGTTGGACAACACGATTATTATCCCCAGAAAGGCCATTAAATATCTGGACATTACCATTGGCGAAAACTTTGAACAGCACATCCGATAGCTGACGGTTAGGGTCCACACTTAACACAATGCTACCAAATATGGGTGAACCAAGGAATAGAAACAGAGCGGTCCTATGTGGGGCACTTCACAAAATACTTCTCTATGGGGCACCCATTCGGATTGATGCTATTAAGATTTAGAAGCGTAAAGTTTTACTAGTGAGAGCACAGAAACATATGCTTCTGCGGGTGGTGCTGGCTCATGTGACAACTGTTCCAACAGGATTTAGTAAGTCAGTGGCATTCCGACGCTACATCCAACGGTTCTGGCATGTCAGATTGAGGCTTTATTTTTTGACGAGTTTTTGTCGATGTAGCGCCCAAAACCACCTGAGCGCATTGAACCAGTGCCCGGTGCAATGTTCGTCTCTAAAGAAGCAATAAATTGCAAAACCTTAGACGGTAATAAATAATTTAGTTTAGATCTTGTCTAGCTGCATACCCAGCATTTACTTCTTCAATCTAACCTACAATTGCCGTTAATATTCATAATTCATTTATATTCTATACAAAAGTTTGTTGTTAAAGTTTTATTTAAATTTTAGAATCCTTTTCTTCAATTATTTTTTAAGTTGTGGCCGTTTGCCTATTTTTGTTTAAATGAAAACTTTCTTTACAATCTCTTTACAATATTCTGCGTTTGTTCTTTATTTCCAAATCTCTTTTATTCACAAAATAATTAAACTATGACAGATCCTTGATGTTAACAGTGATTCAATGAATCTTCACAAAGAAATAATTCTCACTGCACAACTTATACATATGTATATGTGAAGGTTTGCTAATGGTAACATAGACAAAATTCAACAATAAAACAGAAGATGCCTAATTTCGCATTCTATCTATTTGTTATCGGTTGACCTTAAGTAGTCGTAGAAGATTATCCCTGGGTAATGTATTTTCAGGAGGGTCAGTTGAATGACCAGTACTCTATCTTATAGCCAATCGCCCCGCAACCCTTATCTTAAATGTTCCTTACGTTAGAATGTGTGCGTTTTGGGTCGCCGGAAGAGCAGGCGCTCTCACATTCTCACCCTGCGCGCACCACGCTAACAAACAAGTTCAGAAGTGGGATATTTGTTATTGGGAAATTTGATTTCCTGGACTATCGACCGCGAAGACTACAACCAACTTTAGATTACTTTTTAAATTTATGGCGTCAAACACGTTGCACAATGTGGTGGTGAGGATATATACAATATGTTTGATGTGCGTATCTATTACAATCTGTTAATTACACATTCACTTTATTATTATTTTTTAATTAATGATGTTGATTTAATAACTCAGAAAGTGTAAGAGATATAAAAGGAAAAAAGACAAAATTTTAACTGTTTCACATGGTTTTAAGTATTGTGTAAATATTTTATCTAAATCAAGTACAGTGTAGTTACATTTTATGTGTGTTAATAATAATAATAATAGAACTTTATTATCCAACAGTTTACAAACCTAATACATGATAAGATATCTAAAGAGAAATATAATATGTTCTTGAAGTGCTTGAAGTTTACAGCTTTTTGATGTGTTTTTTTTAAGATACTAAAATATAGAGATTAATTGAATATGGGCTATTGTGTGCATTTTAAAATGTTTCTAAAAGATCATCTACAATTTATACAGTATTTCTTCCGTTACAACAGAACTTTAGTACTTTTCTTTTTAGAATTTTCCAAAAGATAAAGCAACGATACTACAAAACTTGTTCCTCTTTTCCTGTTTTAAATAAGCACTGTCAGTTTTCGCATACGCAAATATTTATGCATGTGCTATGTACTTATGTGTACTCAGTTGTGACTCCAAAAGCAGAGATTTTATCTTCATATTTTTCGTGAAACCGCAGCACGACGCGACATCTGTCCGAGCAGGAGCCAAGATTAAAACCTGAATAAATAAATGGAGAAAATGTAGCAGCGATGGGGATTCCTTTCAGTTTACGAATGAATTATTAATAAATTTCACTTTTTCTTGATTCAACCAGAGCATAGGGGACTGATCCATTAGCTAAACTATTTGAAGTTTTACATATTTTTATACAGTATTTCTTTTTTACCGACCTACCACGGTTTTTGATTTGTATGTAAAATTACTACTCAAAAGTACTACTCAAGAAAAGCCATATGTATCTGCTATGGACGCAATGAAAGGCGCAGCAAATGATTATATAAACTTGAAAATAAAACTTTCCTTTTTTGAAAGAAAAATATTGCCGTTTGTACATAGTTTGAGGGGCAGAAACATTAAAGTGTTTATTCCAAATCATTAAATAGTCGTCACATTATGTAATAGATTACGGTATACATAATGTTCTTCAAATACCTATCCTAAATTAAATGATTGTTAAATAAACTTGTATTATATATTTAATAATCTATTGTAAATATATTTATATAATCCACTTTTTAAAATACCCGAGAAATTAAACTAAAATGACTCTTGAATGTAATATCATAATATATAGAAATCTAATCTAGGGGGGTTTTTTGGGTTCGGTTGATTGATACAAGATACTTATCTTGATTAAATTTAAATGTAGCTTATTTGCCGCGTTATTTGGGATATTCATACGTTGGAAAATTACGCTTAAATTAAAAATAAGTTGTTGGTAATTAATTGTTTGCCGCCAAATCTTGTGATTGCCGAAAAAATCGCGGAGATGTGTATTACACTGATGGATATTTTCAAGGAAACCACAAATATAATCAGGTAAATTAACCAGTTTATATTAAAATATCTTCAGAAATAAAACTTAAACACAACTGCAAATCGTGGTTTAAAAACAGTAAAATTAATTCTTTAACAATTAAATAGACGTCATAACCTATAATTGAATTCAAGCTCTGCTTAATTGTAAAACTATGTAAACATTAAGCTGGTTAACCGTTTTAATATTATTGGTTCTAATCAAATGTATAAAAAGTAATGAATGTCTTTAAATGGTGAAAACTTCAAGATACGATAAAAATATTGACGTAACACGAAAAAGGTATCTCAAACAATTTTTAATTCTTAAGAAATTCTAATCATTTCCGAGTACACGAGAATACCTACACAAGACCTCAGCACGGCGTTTAAATTTTATTGTCAATAAGTGGTTTATAGGCAGAAAAGCGGTAATATCAATCGAATAAATTCGGAAAAAATTAGTTTACAATCGACAAAGCATTTATCAGTGGTCAAATAGGATGCGGGACGCACCTAAACGATAGACGGTGACCAAGCCATGCATATACGGCGACCGACCGGACATAATTAGTGATGCTGAGGGTATCCATAGGTTAACATCAAACGTTTATGATCTCAATATTTTAGTGTGTACTACGCACAGAAGAATACATTCTTACAATTTAAAACAAAAGGTTCTTTTGGGATATTATTCTTGCAGGAAACATAAAATACTATCCAGGCGAGAATGTATGTATACTTACATGTATTCTCGCCTATAGCCTCCACCTTCACATAAAGCTTCAGCGGAGGAGACCCACAATTGATGGATTAATTTTAAATGAGAAATCTTTCTAGAGCAACTGATCTTCTTGATATCCATAGCACACATATAATATTATACTAGTGACGTTTGTTGATATTTTATTGTTAGATTTAATTATACTGCCAAGTATTGTACTGACGAAGTTAATCATGCGCACGTTTATTATTGTAATATACGTAGTAATAGCCGTTGCTCTTATAATTAGAAGAAATGTAGAATGACCAGTTAATCACCATAAATATAAATAAATTCGCTATGATTACCTTTTACATTAGAATTAAACCACATTAAGGGAGTGGAAATGTGAGAGTAAACGATCACAATAAAAATTAACGGCAGGCATTAGTCGGGAAGCCGACGGTTGTTCTTTTTGAGCCCTCATAACCGACGTCATCGTAAACTAAAGAAAGTGGGAAGTACCTGGAAGTTTTTCTACAGTAGATATTACCCTTAAACAATGGATATACAATATGCCACGTTATTCGGCTTCTATATTGTTTTACCTAAGCCGTAACGTACGATGCATAATTAGCTATTGCTTTCAAGAGATAATTAAAACGAATTAGAATGTAAGTTATACCAGCAGCATGTGTAATTCTTCAGGTCGCAGACCATTCCCTTAAAATTATTATACATAATAACGGATAATATATAGCTATAACCATTTCATTTATTTTCAAACATTAGTAACTTGGGTACACAGTACAAGTTTAAATAATACGTAAGAGCAAAGAGACAATTAAAAATTAATATAAGCAATTTCAAAATCTTAAGTAATTAACAACACCATAACATCATAAAACGAAGATATAATCATAAACAATAATATAAATGGAATCAAACGGTACCTATCTAACGTAAATCTGATAAAATTAATAAATAAATATTAACAATCCATTAAGCAAATAATTGTCTTTTCGTGTAAATTAACTATACTATTAGAATTTTTAGAATTAGAATCATTAAAATTTAAATTCCTTATCAATAGATTAAAATTTATAATTGTGCCCTACAATTCACAAAATTAGAAATAAGGGAATTAAAACAAACATAAGATTACAAACGAATAGTGAAATATAGTACATGATTACAAAACTCGCAGAGTATCGCACTTGAGAACTGAAAAATATAAACACCACAACTACAGTCAAACACTAACTACAACAACATTAAAAATGTACAACAAAATACCGAAACACATAAAAGAATTATCGTACCCCAAATTTAAAAGTGAAATACAACAGATTTTGAGGAAGAAAAATTAATAGTAAAATCTAAACGCCGACCATATTAGAAGAAAGAGGCCCTCAACACCGTTAGCCCGAGATAGTAGCTCCCGAGGCGAGGATGAGGGATGGCGGGCGGCAACGCTACTAATATACATGTACTACATTATGTAGCTATGTATTTATTATATTGTTGCCTGTTTATTATAAATAAATAAATAAACGTTTAGTTAAAGCCCTTGCTTCAAGCACTGTTATACCGACGGCTCAAAGACTGAGAGGTATTGGAAAGGCCCAGAACCGGTATCTCGTCTAGCTCCTGCAAAGACACAACGACGTTCCAAGCTGAGATTGCGACAATTCAATATTGGATTCAAAAAGTCCAGAGACCTAGATAAAACCGTCGCTATCTATGACAGCTAGTCAACATCTACCCAAAGAGATATAACATTGGTTTCAGCACCTAACCATACTGACGTAAAGAAGATAGAGGCAGGTGTTGTCTAGATAAAGGAAGCTCGTCAAGGCTACAGATTGAAGCCGACTCTCTCTTCGGCATCACCAACTCTCAAGTAACAATGCCCATGGACGAATGGATACATACCAAATCCAAGGAATAATGGCGAAGATCATTACAGCAAAGACAGACAAAACAGTTTAAAAACAACAACCTAAATGCATGGTGTGTTTGGTGTGCACGTCGCAGGCTTGATAAAGGATGCTATTTGCAGATTTTGCCAAAACGAAGAACTACCAACTTATGTTATGTGCCAATGCACTGATTTAGCAAGGTATAGAAGTAAAATGATATGGTTTGATATGGTCTCTTCTTTAACGCAAATATCTAATAGCGTGCTTGGCTTATGATTGTTTTGCATCATAAACGCTTCATTTATGATGCACAAATTACTTGTGGGCGATTCTAAAAAAAAAGCAGAGGAGAGCACTTCCTCTGCTAATAACTTTAGAAATTACATTAAAAACCATGTGGCCTTCGAATGGCCTCTACAGTACAATTAGACTTTCCATAAAGGTCCAGTCTCAGGTCAAAACTAGGGTTTCTATTTAGGAAATACAAATTGATCTTAAAATGATTTTGAAATAAGGACTCAAGGTTAAAGTCAAGGTCATACATCATAAGGTGGACTTATCTCCATATAAATTTTCTCTAAACTTCAAAAGTTTAGGGTTGTAAGATGGTCCGTTATTTTTTGGACACTGTGTATACATTTTTATGTAAAATTTAAATATAATCATGGAAGTTACGTCTTTTAAAAATTCTGTTTTTTTGTAATTTAAATGGAAGTGACGATGACTTATCGTGTAAAAAATGGCACAATTTTCTGGTTCCGCAAATGTACATTTTTTTTGGGTAAAAGTAACAACGTTATAGAGATATTTCAATTTTACTTATTGAAAGAATTACGCTTTTAATAATGCAGTATGTATAATTAATTATATATAACTAGTTATGAAAATATATTTACCATTATGTTTGCAGGAGAACAAATGGCTGCACCCGCAGTTGGAATAGACTTGGGAACAACCCATTCATGCGTTGGCGTCTATCAATATGGAAAAGTGGAAATTATAGCTAATGACCACGGTTCGAAAACCACCCCATCCTGGATTGCCCTGACCACAGAAGAACGTCTTATAGGTGACGCAGCGAAGCACCAAGCAGCCTTAAACCCCGATAATACTATCTATGGTAAGAAGTTTTACTTGTATACACCTTGAGATTTCAAATTTCGTTTTTTCCAGACATGAAACGATTAATTGGGCGTCGATATGAAGATGAAGCAGTACAATCGGGTATTAAAAATTGGCCCTTCACAATAGTCGACGTTGATGGATTCCCCCAAGTAGCAATATCATCATATGGGGTTGAAACCAATCTTACACCAGAAGAAATAAGCGCTATGATTCTTAAAAAAATGAAAGAAACTGCCGAGGCGTACTTAGAGAAGAAAGTAAGCAGAGCAGTAGTAACCGTACCGGCTTATTTTACTGATCATCAAAGAGAGGCAACGATGGAAGCCGCTCGGCTAGCCGGATTAGAAGTAATGCGTCTTCTGAATGAGCCTACCGCAGCCGCTGTAGCGTATGCCGTCACCAAAGAAGACACGAGAGGAACGATTTTAGTTTTCGATTTAGGAGGTGGCACATTAGACGTTTCTATAGTGACTATCATTGATTCGTATTTTACAGTAAACGCCACTAGTGGAAATACAAATCTCGGTGGCGAAGATTTTAGTAATAACTTAGTCGATTACGTAATAAGTTTATTCGAAAGGAAACATAATAAACAGATACGAAAAAATAAACGTGCTATGTCCCGTTTGATGCAAGAATGTGAAAGCGGTAAGAAGAAACTGTCGTTTTCTGTGCGAGTGAGAATATTTGTTGACTGCTTAATTGACGGCATTGACTGCGATGAACAGATCACCAGAGCTAAATTTGACGAACTGAATGCAGACCTGTTTCGCTCCACATTGGACCCTGTAACTAATGCCCTGAAATCCGTCAATATGACGAAAAACGACATCAACAAAGTATTGATGGTCGGAGGATCCTCACGGATACCGAAAATCCAAAACCTGCTTCAACAATTTTTCGCTGATAGGGAAGTGTTCTCGTCAATTAACCCAGACGAAGCTGTTGCGTACGGAGCAAGTGTCTGTGCTGCAATTCATAGTGGAATCGATATTAGAGATACAAGAAATTTTATAATAAAAGATATTATCCCTATGGCACTAGGTGTGGGAACCGACGAAGATTACGCAATCCACAGTATCGTCATTGTAAAGAATGCAACCATACCAATCTCAAACACGCGACAATACTACACTCTTTACGACGACCAGACGACTGTTTCGTTTCCTATATATGAAGGGGATGATCCAGATACCAAGAATAATAAATTGTTAGGGAAGTTTTCAATCAAAAATATTCCACCCAAACCGAAAGGTCAAGAAAAATTTGACGTCACATTTTCAATAGACATTAACGGTATACTTCGAGTTTATGCGAAAAATGTCTCAACCGGAAATGAAGCGAGTATTGTGGTTGACCGAAAATTTTGATAAAAGATCTTGTTTATGACCTATATACTTCGCCATGTATGTAGTGTAGGATATATTCTTGAATTTATATAAAGTTCCTTTATTTTTTTTTTTATAATTGCTCTTCGAATTTTTGTTTTTTACAATCAATGTTATGTTTTTGATTTAAAACACACTTACAAAGTTATAGGTTGTAGTTATTGTAAACATAATTGCGTTTGTATTTCTAAACACTTGCCAGTAAATAAAACATTATTGCACTATGATTCATAAACTTACTTATGTTAATTAATAACACAAATATTTGTGAGATTTACACTTTATTTGTCGGGTATTAAAATGACAGCTGTTTCGCCGTACAACGGCTTCGTCAGAAAATATACAATACAATAAACTAAAACTAAACATACTGCTGTGTACTGAATGTACCAACAAAAATGCCAAATGAAATTAAAAATTAAAAATTAAATTAACTAGCTCAGATGATAACAATTTTTATAAGGCGCAAAAGAACAATTAAACTCAGGGTTACTATCATGAAAAATAAAATGTGGGTGAAAGAAATATGACTTTCTTTTATACTCCAAAAATTTAAAAGGTTAAATCAAAAATAAAAGAACAGTATTTTGAATGGCATAAAAATTCAATAATTTTATTATTTAAAAAAAAAAAGAAAAAGAAATTAATTACAAACTTTGCAGAAAAAAAAACCTTGGACAAAAAGGTCCTGGTCTAAATCAAAACTGCATTTGACTTTATCTTACAAAAGGACAATTCAAAATCCTTTTACATAGCAACTGAAAACAAAAAGTTCAGGAAGATAATAATTTTTTTTTTCAATTCAATCCACGTGGTCTCAATATTAAAACAACTAAATTAAACGTGAAAAATTCAAGTAATTTATATAAATGAAAAATAAAAGCAAGCACAATGCTTTTATTCACTCAACCCGAGGTGATTAATAAATAATTACAAATCAGAAAACTTACAACGAACAAAAAATTAACTCTTTAAACTTAAAATATCTTCCTGCCCTTTCCCTAAAACCAGAAACGTGAATATTTGAAATCAATAATCACAAAATGTCAGCAATGAAATACAACTTTATATATCTACTTACTTTCGTATCGATCAAGGAACTGAACTCACAAGGTTATACAATCGTATAAGTATAAAAATCTCAGATGCGTGCGATGCAACGCACACAGATCTGTCCGCAAACGGACGAACTCTCAAAACAAAACAATCTATATACAATACCAGTGAACGCAAAATGTACACCTGACTGAAATTAATATAAACAACAAATTAAACAATCTAAAACATTAACTAAATCTTATTTGAAAATAAAACAATTTGTAATTTCTCGCAACATTGACAAACGCTTTACGGAATTAACAAAAAAAAACTTAATTTTCGAAAACCGGGGTGCCAGACCACAGCAATACGTACAGCCTCCTATTTTTACAAACAACCTTTACTTATGTTACTCATGCTATGATTTTATTAAATGAAATCCTTATTTGCACTTTCACAGCTTACTTTTAAATATATTTACTTTTCCGAACCAAATTATCCATCTGTCAGTTATCCCCTGGTCACCAAAGTAAGAGGTAATTCTTAGTATTTGTTTGCAAATCAATGCAAATAAATACGATCGAAAACCAACATATTCTCCGCCATGCACATGCATATTTTGCTGTGATATATAGTGTGTCAAAAAAGTTAACTTATAGCTTATTAAATAAAATTTGCATTGAAAACTCTCCCGAATAAAAGATGTTTAGTAATTTATTTGCTATGCATTGATACAACCGCAGTTGTCTTAACTTGAACGTTGTTTCTTAAAAAGGATATCATTTTTTCTTTATATTGTGAAAGGGGATTGTCTTCTTTCATTCCTTCTTATCTAGAGCTAAACCACCTGAGCCTAATAAATTCATTGTTTACAACTTGCTGTGATGCAATGATTTGATAAAGCTTTTTTGGTTTAAGAATCGCTGGAATTTACTTCATATTTGTCGTTATAAACCATATTTCCTAACTATAACACTCTACACGGTTTCTGTGGATTGAAGAGCATTGGTTACACCAAACACACTATCTCTATCTATGACAAAAATAAAATTATATTGCTTGCAACCAGGCATAATTTTAGGAATGATAGCGTTTGTCGAACAATCATGCCCTGGGAGAAAAAAGCAAAACGAATTCTCTATCATCGAATGCTAAACGATACTTCGCAGTGTAAAATCAAAAAACAATAGGCGTGTGCTATAGGAATAATTATTTCCATATCAATAACTCACATCAATATGGTTTTTTGTCATAGGTGAATAAAAAACAATCATATATATAGATATAAATTTAATCTAATCGCTGACCAACATGTCGAAATAATTATCTAATCTAAGTATTACTAGCGAGACACCTAGACGATTTCATTCTAATCTATCGACATCACCTTTCATGTTATTACGTGACAGATGCTTTCGCGCTAATAAAGGAAGTAGTACAGGTGTTTTTTATGACTGCAGGGCGAAAATGGCAGACTGTGCAATAGGAATTGATCTAGGAACTACACATTCATGTGTTGCGGTGTATCATAACGACCAGATCGAAATTATTACCAACGATCTTGGATTTAGAACTACGCCTTCGTGTGTTGCCTTCACGAAAACGGAAGTATTAGTGGGAAATGCTGCTAAAGATCAGATTACTCTCAACCCTGAAAATACTATATACGGTAAGTTCCATGGCCATTATTATATTTAAACGGTGAATGATTTACTTTAATAACACTAACCCATAAAACAAAAAGGACTAAATTGTGTGATGTATTACTGACATGTAACACTAACCTATCTGCAAATACTGTAAAGCGTAGAAAGCAGAGTACAAGTGATAATTTCATTAAGAATTTAAATGTAGAGGCAACTCTTTAAACATATTTTTCCAGCATAAATTACATATTATTTAAACCAAAGCTTGTTTTAAGTAACTTATTACCGCGGCTAATATAACCTTAATCAACATCGACCGTACCTAGTGTAGTAGTTTCCACAATACATTTAATGCAATTGAAAATGTATTACAACATTAATGAACGTCTTGCATGACTTGGATTCAGTTAGAAAATTTTCTTTCAAATACTTTCGTTGTCCAATTCTTAATCCTAGTTAATAGTTCCATCTGATGGAGTTCAAAATGAGTAGCGAAATTTTAGGTCAGATGACGACCTTGAGCTTTGAAAATTACTTCCAGAACTCTGAATTATTCTAAAGCACCAATGTTTAGGCTGACTAGACTCAGATTCTTAAAAAGAAAATGTCCAAAGTTTAAATTTTTTGCAAAAACAATGATGGTAGCCGTGGTGGTAGCAATGATGGTGGCCCGTATATGGTCTTTTTGACAATATATTTGAACTTTATATGTCAATAAATGGTATTATTATTATAAGCTAACATAAATTTTAGAAATCTCTGCCTATATGGTTTTTTTTTTCCTTTCCCGTTGCAGGCATAAAACGTCTAATTGGACGCAGATTCAATGACCCGTCTGTACAAAGCGATCTTCAGCATCTACCCTTCAAAGTCGTACCTGACAACGATTATTGCAAAGTGGAAGTCAATAATAAAGGCAAGATAATAACCTATTCACCGGAAGAAATCAGCGCGATGGTGCTAGGAAAAATGAAACGAATCGCTGAAAATTATTTAGGAAAAACGGTGACGAAAGCTGTCATTACGGTTCCAGCGTATTTTAGTGATAGCCAACGGCAAGCTACGATAAATGCGGGAAATCTAGCCGGTTTGCAAGTCTTACGTATTATGAACGAGCCAACAGCTGCGGCCATCGCATACGGCAATACGAAACAAGATATGGAAGGTACATTTTTAGTTTTCGACATGGGCGGAGGAACCTTGGATGTATCAATCATCCACATTCAAGGGCCGCGTTTTATTATTAGATCTACTAGCGGGTGCACAAACTTTGGCGGAGAAGACATCAACAATAAATTAGTCGAGTACATCGCGGATATATTCGAGAAAAAACATCACAGAAACGTGAGGAACAGCAAGAGAGCTACCGAGCGACTGAAACGGGAATGCGAACAGGTTAAGAAGTTATTGTCATTTAGGCTAGAAGCGCAAATATGCGTTGATAATATCGTGGACGGTATCGATCTGAATGAAAAATTAACTCAAGCGAAATTCAATTGGCTAAACGAAGAATTGTTTAAATCAGCGCTTGAGCCGGTGAATAATGCTTTGAAATCGGCTGGAATGGTCCCTGACAATGTGAAGAAGATCATCATGGTAGGCGGATCATCCCGCATTCCTAAGCTTCAAAGCTTGTTGAAAGAATTTTTCAAGTGCAACGAAGTTTATATGTCAGTAAACCCGGATGAAGCTATTGCGCATGGCGCCGGTGTTATGGCTGCTATATTAAACGGCGTGACAATGCAAAGCGGAAGAAATTTTATAATACAGGATGTTACGCCTATGTCTTTGAGCACAAGTACAGTTAAAGGCATCAGTGTGTTGATTCCGAGGAATTCACCTTTGCCATTCACCGAAACCAAGACGTACAAGACCATTATTGACAATCAGGCTGTCATACATTGCGATGTTTATGAAGGAGATAGTTCGCTAGCGGGAAAAAATTACTTCTTAGGGCGAGCTTCTCTAACGAACATTCCTAGAGGCAGTGCGGGTTGCGAGAAATGTGATCTTACCTTCGCTATAGATGAAAATGGTGTTTTGAGCGTTACTGCTGCTCTACAGTCTACAGGAGAAGCACACGAAATCATTGTAGATAGGAATTGTACTTAGCGCTAAAAATAAACTAAATTCCAACGGATTTTAAGTAAACGAACCTTTATCATATTATTCTCTTTCCTATGTTACCCCTTAGAAACATTTTTTATACTCCACCAATAATTAAGCGAATTTGTCATTATTTAAAGAAGAATACATAGATCAACAATATAAAAGTTTTTGTATTGTAAAAAAATGGCGCTGATTTCTTTATTTCGATACTAGGAGAAAGTAAGCGAGCGATTTTAAAATCTTGGGATATACCTGTATTTCTTGCTGGGAGATACCTAAACATATTGTCACGGACTGGGCGCATGACTGAGGTAACCCAGGGGTGAGCATTCGTTGGGCAAGATAACCACGTAAATATTAATACATAATAATAGTAATTGTCAAATAAAAACAAGCGGCAATGTTAAACTTAACGATCTTTATTAACAACTCCTGTACAGGCGGGAGTCCCTATCGGAGAATCTCCTTGCAGAGAGCCTTTGCGGAAAATCTTGCAAATCGTAGTACACTACTTATACAATGCTATCCCCACTCTTGAAGTCGGATTTGTGGCATCTCCCTCCCCTCCAGAACATTAGAAGGATTAAAAAATGATAATTCAAATTTGAAAAATAACAAAAACTATAAATTTATGTAGAAGCCATAAATCAAACTTCTAATTCTTAACTATACCTAAAACTAACTTAATGCTACTACAATAAAACTTCACATAGTTACGTCTTTATCAGAAGTTATACATACTTAATTAGTCAATTTCAAACTAACACTTGTGCCCACGGAGGCAAAAGTAATCCTTATCAGACGGATTCTCGAGGTTCTTTACGCTGTTGCAACATCTGCTTGTTCTTTGGAATTATGGTGGATGCTTGCTTGCCGTTACAACGTATATAATCGCAGCCAATTCACTTGCATGTGGCACGACTGAATAATGATTTGAGCCTGTTAGTTATATGGCTAATAAGGTATCATTTACACTGTATATAGCCATGAACAGTCATGAGCTCAGTGCTTCGACTTTTTCGATCCTTTGGGTTTTCGAAGCCTACATACTTGCTATTCTTCTACAGTTTTTGTCCCCAGCTTCTAGTCGCCATTGTTTGAGATGTTTCCATGCTGCTAGTCAAGAGCAGCCAATCTTGTATATGATTAAGGTTTTGCCTCCCCTTAGTAGCGCCCTTTCTTGGTAGAATTACAATAAGGGTGGTGTACATGGAACAAAGAGTATCTCGGCAGTATATTATATACTCATAAGAACGTATAATAAACAAATAATAGAAATAATACAAAGTTTGCCTGATATGAATGTACTATTTGTAAAATAGCGAGAAGTAGCTTCCTATCTCCTGGGCTATCCACTTTTGAGGGGTTATTGAATGGCTGCTGAAAATGCGCCCTGATAATTTCCTCCGTAATAAACAAAAATACGTTCAAAACAGCTTCAAAGCTAATTCACTATTCATCTTTAGGCGACTGTACTGTAGCCTCAAATATTCAGGGCTATTCATCATTAAAGAGATTATTAAATCCTCTATTCCTATCTGGAATCTAATATTGTGGTATTGTATATTCCTAATCTTATATTGTGGTAACTACTTTAGAAAAAATAATTAATCATACAGTATGTATAATCACAGTCCCGTTATTATCCAAACTACGGGACTACACTTGCTATTATGTTTTCAGAATAACAAATGGCAGCAGCGGCAGCAGTTGGAATAGACTTAGGAACAACCCATTCGTGTGTTGCTGTCTATCAATATGGAAAGGTGGAAGTTCTAGCTAATGACCACGGTTCGAAAACCACCCCATCCTGGGTTGCCCTTACCACCGCAGAACAACTTGTCGGTGACGCGGCAAGGGACCAAGCAACACTAAATCCCGAGAATACCATTTATGGTAACAAACCTTATTTATACTGCGTGTCAAAACAGTAATGCAATCTGCTTATAGCCTATTAAATACCGATTGCATGGAAAAATGTCCCTAATAAAAGATATGTGGTAGTTCAGTTCATAGGAAAAGAAGCACCTTAAGAACTTATTACATTTGGATAAAAGTTTCTCAAGTTTTTGTCAAAATAATATTTGAAACATAAGCTAGAACTTTAGCTAACTAAGAGTAAGATTTAGTACCACTTGAATAGCTGCTGGTGGATAGGTTCTCATTGCTTCAGTTATGCATACACATGCTAATCTTTAGACTTTCAATCAATAACATCTAGGTCTTTGTAACTTGCATGACCATCAGGACTTAGCAAGGTTGGGCACTCCTTAGTTCGATTCGTATATTTAACAAAATGTTTCATCCATTTTAGAAATACCTCCGCATTAATGGCTGTATAGAAGACATAATCCCCTTTCAGAATATAAGGGAAAAAATGTAATTGCCGTTAAAAAAAAAACGTTGAAGGTAAGACAACTGCCGATATATCTATAAATACGAAACAAGTTGCTAAACATCTTTTATTAGGGACATTTTTGCAAGCAATTGGTATTTAATAAACTACAAGCAGATTGTGCTACTTTTTTATACGCTGTACTTATAAGCTCCGAGTTTCTAAACAGCGTATTTCAGATATGAAACGACTACTTGGACGTCGATACAATGATGAAACAGTGCAATGGGATATTAATAACTGGCCTTTCACAATAGTCGACGTTGATGGAACCCCTCAAGTAGCAATAACATCTAGTGGGGCAGAAAACATTCTTACAGCAGAAGAGTTAAGCGCTATGGTTCTCACAAAAATGAAAGAAACTGCTGAAACGTATTTAGAAACCAAGGTGCATAAAGCGGTTGTAAGTGTGCCCGCTTATTTCACTAATCTTCAAAGGGAAGCAACCTTGGAGGCTGCCAAATTAGCTGGATTAGAAGTAATGCGTCTCATTAACGAACCGACAGCCGCCGCCATAGCGTATGCCGTCACCAAACAAGATATAAGCGGAACTATTTTAGTTTTTGATTTAGGAGGTGGCACATTAGATGTTTCGATAATCAGTATCATAGATAGATATTTTACAGTTAGAACTACCAGTGGAGATACACATCTTGGCGGTGAAGACTTCAGCACTACATTACTAGATTACGTAGTTAATTTATTTCAAAGGAAACACAATAAGCAGATACGAGACAACAATCGTGCTATGTCCCGTCTGAAGCGAGAATGCGAAAAGGCAAAGAAAAAACTATCATTCACTCTGCAAGTTCAAATATTCGTTGACTGCTTAATTGATGGCATTGACTGCAATGAGCAAATAACCAGAGAAGAATTTGACGAAATGAACGCGGATCTTTTTCAATCCACATTGGGCCCTGTCGCTGATGCTCTGAGATCCGTCGATATGACAAAGGAAAATGTCGATAAAGTACTTATGGTTGGTGGATCGTCCCGAATACCAAAAATACAAAATCTTCTTCGACAATTTTTCGGTAATAAGGAAGTATGCTGTTCACTTAACCCAGACGAAGCTGTCGCGTACGGAGCAAGTGTCTGTGCTGCAATTCATAGTGGAATCGATATTAGAGACACCGAGAATTTTATAATAAAAGATATTATTCCTATGTCTTTAGGGATTGGAGTTGGTGAGAATTTTGGCACGTACAGTATCATCATTGAAAAGAATGCGACCATACCAATCTCACAAAGCCGAATATATGAAACTCTATATGATAATCAAACAGCTATTTCGATTCGGGTATACGAAGGAAGTAATCGGAACACCAGGCGTAACAAGTTCTTAGGAACATTCTCAATCAATGATGTTCCATGTAGACCTAAGGGAGAGGAACAATTTGAAGTGATATTTTCAATAAACATTAATGGTATACTAACAGTATATGCGAAAAATTTGTCAACAGGAAATGATGGTGGTACGGTCATTGAACGGAAATTCTAAACAAGCGCTTATTTAATAATAATAATAATAATATGTATTTATTGGCTGCAAACAGAAACTATTATTACAAAACAAGAACACCATAATGGCAAATTTAAACTCACTTTAAATTAATGTAAATTAATTAATTTGAAACACCTATTAGCCAAAAAGATTAAATCGCCTACAGTAAACCGATTATTACATTTGGCGCTCTTCCTTTAACCTATTCAATTAAAGAACAAAATAAAAAAAAATAAAAAAATACAATATATATAACAATGATAAAACACGATATAACAACACAATAATTCTTCAAAGGAAAGATAGTCCAATCGGCAATGTCACAAACCAACACCAACACCAGCAATCACAAGTTTTACACCGCATACAGGATCTTCTCAGGATCATTGCTGTGCAAGCAAAACCTGCCGAAGCCTCTGCTTAATACGCACAACAGATGCTGTCACCGGAATATCCAACGGAAAAACGTACCTGTTCATTACAGATGCAAAACTATAAGAAAAGCCCCGTTTAAACATCTCGGTCCGGTGTTTGGGTATCGACAACAAGTTTCTGTCCCTCACACGCACTTCATGCTCCTGCCACCGAAAACGGTGCTTGTTGTATAAATAAGCAGGCTCCCTATCCCTCCAGATCTTATAACAAAATAATATTTTATGCAACATTCGACGACTCTGCATATTCAACGTAGTCGTAAGCAACATCATACGAGTTACCCCACGCCTGCCGCGAATACCATGGGCCAAGCGAACACATGAGTGCTGCACAGTTTGGATTCTTCTGCAGTCCTCTTTAGTGATACAACTGGTATAAATCACATCCCCGTAATTAAAGTGCGACAATACCAAAGATTCGCAAAGCAACTCTTTTGTTGTGCAATTCAAAAAATGTCTATTCACATAAATTGACTTCAGCGAAATGACTGCTTTCTTTATCAATTCGTTGGTATTCTTATGGAAGCGCAGGGAATCATCAATCCACATACCCAAACTCCTCACACACATCTCCACCCCGAGTTGTTGACCGCAAATATTGACCTTCAAATTTTCCCCAACATACGTACGAGCTTTACGAGGTCCAAATATAATAAGGTGCGATTTAGTTGGGTTGATCTCTAATTGATGTGTTTTCGCAAAAGTACATATATTCTCAAGATCCTCGTTAATCTTCTGCTCCGCATCCAATAACTCTGAATGCTTGAACGAATAATAAACCTGAGTATCATCGGCATACAGATGATAATTGCAGTGGTTCAATGTGAGCGGTAAATGAGAAGTATAAATACTGAAGAGAAGCGGACTCAGCACTGCTCCCTGTGGTATACCGTTGAGAATAGGTAAGGGTTCTGAGATCTGATTATCGATGCTAACTCGTTGTTCTCTATTCCGTAAAAATGATTGAATTAGAGCCAAGGCTGTTTGGGAGACGCCGCACGATCTCAAAATTGATATAAGTGTGTGATGATGAATCGTATCAAATGCTTTGCTAAAATCCAAGAGAACGAGAGCAGTCACGTTCCCACGGTCCGTAGCCTGAATTATATCATCGATGACATGTGCTAAAGCGGTGGTAGTGCTGCATCCAGAACGGAAACCTGACTGATTAGAAAGAACCAAAAAGCAACTACTTCTTCACATATAGAAGATATAGAATCATGTTCAACACAGTATTAATATTACTATACTAGTCTGTATTAAATAATAATGTCTTCTACTAACAATAAATAAAAACTTTTGCTTTATCTAATTTTATTGATTTATTTGTTGTTTGCCAGACCATATCGGTATTTTTTTTTCTTCTAAGAGAGGAAACCGCATTACACTTGATTTGTGAAAAATTGTTGTCCAGTGAAGTTAGTGATATATTAAAGAATTTTTAAAGATGTAAAACACATTTCTTTCGCTATGTTTTTACATTGTTTAATACAGAATTCAATTCTACCAACGGTCCCGTATACGACACCTTCAGAACTCCTACCTTCCTAGTTTTAACTTAAGTATTTTTAAAAGAATTTAAAACCCTGGTCTAACAGAGTTTCAGACTACAGACTACGGGATTGCGAAATTTGAATACTATTGGTAGGTAGAGTTATAACCCTTTAAACTATTACGAATATTTTTAACAAAATATATTTATTGGGATTTAACAAAATATATTTATTGGGATTTATTGGGTTTACTCCCAATAAAAATACGCTTACTTGCTTACTTAATTGACCAATTTTTTGATAAGATAATAAATATAATCTGCTCTGACTATTCCCAAGTTTAATATCTTACTGATATTTAGTGATAAGTGGTGTGTTGTTGTTAGCAGATGGGAGACACCAAAAAAGAAGTAAGTACCTTTAGTGTATCATTTGCCTAGAGAAATTAAATTCCTTTACTTAAATCGTTGTGGCTTAAAGTGACTCAATGTTATGAAAGTGGGGATGATTCCGCGGCCTACATTATGTAATAGTTGTTTTTAATATTAAATGCCTCACAGATGATCCGAGAGAACATCTCATATTGATCAAAAATTAAGTTGGTATTTAATGGTTTGTCATTCCAAGGATCTGACTTATTTCGTTTAATACCAACCTATCTGTTATACTTTTTTAGATAACGGTGATTTTTTGTAGATTCAAAACTAAAGCAGGTACTTCACATATAGCCGCTTGAATGTTGAATTCAAACGCATGTAGATAAATTGATAAATCTTACGTAGAATCAATGATAAAAATAGTACTCTTTCGTGTAAGTAACACAGAATTTTACCCGTCAAAATATAAATTTAAAGCAAAAATGGTGTAAGTAAATTACAGAGTAATATTGAATATAAGCTACATTAATTGCTAGAAGATTAAAAAGAAAAACAAAAGAAAAATAAATAATTTTTTGATTCGCTACTCTACTGAAATTATATAGTTTAAAAATTTGGTTTTTTGAGATAAATATTTTACATAAGGAATTTTTATATATTCTATAATTATTTGATTATTTTTCGTAGTTTTTGTTGATTTATTATAAAAAAGGGAAGTTTTTTGTTGGAATATTATATTTATAATATAATTTGGATGATTATTTTGCTTTAAAATATCTTTTACTTTATTATTATTAATAGCATTAGACCGAAAAATTGGACTTTAACTTGGACTTAGATAAACTAATAATAACACTCATCTTTTGTGAAAGAAGTTGTGATGATTTAAAATTTAAATACAATTTTCTGGGTTTTATTTGGATTTATTTGTAGTTTGTTTGCAGCGAAACAGTTGTTTGCGCTGTCAACAACTTGTTCTGAATTATGTCAGGATTTTCTGATGTCGGTTACTCACACTAAGAAAGAGGTATCGTCCGCGTATAAACAGATGTTTGCTTCTGCCATGTTTGTCGGAAGGTCGTTAATATAGACCAGTAATACTAGTGGTCCGAAAATGGATCCTAAAACCCGATAGGTTTTTGTTCCAAATTGTTAGTTGCATTATGTTACTTAGGCCATATTTTTTGATAAAATAAAATTTTGATTGATACAATATGTATAAATAACCTTCTTATTACTTCATTATGAAATATTATTATGTTCACAGGAAAACAAATGACATCGAGTGCAATTGGAATAGATCTGGGAACAACCCATTCCTGTGTGGCGGTCTATCAGCACGGAAAGATAGAAATCATAACTAATGATCACGGTTCAAGAACCACACCCTCCTGGGTTGCGTTTACGAATGATGAAAAACTTGTAGGTGACGCGGCAAGGCATCAAGCGTCTCAAAATCCTGAAAATACAATTTACGGTAACAAATATTAGTCACATATTATACTCTAAGACTCTCAACACTGATTTTTTTCTAGATATTAAACGACTAATTGGTCGTCGATATTGTGATGAAACGGTACAGTCGGATATCAATAATTGGCCTTTCACAGTAGTCGACGTTGACGGATTTCCTCAGGTAACATTAACATCTTGTGCCACGGAAACTAATTTAAAACCAGAAGAGATAAGCGCTATGATTCTCAGAAACATGAAAGAAACGGCCGAATCGTACTTAGAGTCCGAAGTAAAGAAAGCGGTTATTACTGTGCCGGCCTATTTCTCTAATCACCAAAGGGAAGCAACTATGGAGGCTGCTGAACTAGCTGGATTAGAAGTAATGCGTCTCATAAATGAGCCTACCGCCGCCGCTATAGCATACACCGTCACAAAAGAAAGTATGAGAGGAACGGTTTTGGTTTTCGATTTAGGAGGTGGTACATTGGATGTTTCCATAGTCGCTATCTCGGATTCACATTGTATAGTGAAAACCACGAGTGGAAATACACATCTCGGTGGTGAAGACTTCAGTAATAAGTTAGTCGATCACGTAATTAATTTATTTGAAAAGAAATATAATAAGCAGGTGCGAAATAATAAACGTGCTATGGCACGTTTAAAGAAAGAATGTGAAAGTGCCAAGAAGAAACTTTCGTTTTCCTTAAAAGTTAAAGTATATGTCGACGGATTGATTGACAGCATCGATTGTGATGAGCAAATAACCAGAGCTAAATTTGACGAATTGAATGCAGATCTGTTTCGTTCCACCTTGGATCCTGTAAATGATGCCCTAAAATCCACCAATATGACGAAGGACGATATCGGGAAAGTGGTAATGGTCGGAGGATCCTCACGAATACCAAAAATCAAAACCCTTCTTCAACAATTTTTCGTTAACGGGGAAGTAGTCTCATCAATTAATCCTGAGGAAGCTATTGCGTACGGCGCAGGGATTTACGCGGCAATTTATAGTGGGAACGATATTAAAGACGCAAGAAATTTTGTAATGAGAGATGTTATTCCCAAGAGTTTAGGAATAGCAGCTGGCAAAAATTGTGGAGAATACAGTATTATCATTAAAAAAAACTCGACTATACCGATTTCATACACACGAGAGTACTGTACACGTTACGACAACCAGACGATTGTTGCGTTTAAAATATATGAAGGAGACGACCCGAAGACCAAGAATAACAAATTATTAGGAAATTTTATACTCACAGATGTTCCGCCTAGGCCTAAAGGCGAAGAAAAATTTAACGTGACATTTTCAATAGATATTAACGGTATACTAACAGCCTATGCGAAAAATATCTCAACAGGAAATGATGCGATTATTGTCATTGATCGTAAATTCTAAATAAGAACACTCACTAAAGTTGGCTATGTAAAATATATAACTTTTGATTTTAACTCCTACATTGCACAGTGCGACAAAATACCGAAAAGTTGGCCAAAACTCGAATTGAACTCGGATTCGAACAAAAACTCGAAATGAACTCGGATTCGAACAAAAGTTTATATAGGCCATTTTTGATATCCAACCTGTATAATATATACAGAAACACTCAAAGAACCTAATGCAGGCAGGTATGCAATGTGGATAATCCAAATCTGTAGGTTGATACATCTACAGGTTTCATCTCAATAGCTTTTAGATTGTTTACCTCCTTTGGCGTGGCTTTACAAACGAAACATGCTTGCGCAGATTTTGTCTGAGAAGCTGCGTTACATATTTTCCCGTCGACCATTGTCATGGGCCATTTCGTGCGTGACGGAAATACTTCTATTTTTAATAGTGGCTTGTGTATGTATTAATTTAGCTATCTGGTCTTCTACGTATGATATTTCTTCTTGATATGTAGCTGTTGTTTCCTTTAGAAACTGCAACCGTAAGGGCCTGCAATACTTGATTGAACAGGGACGTTGATTTTGCCAGATGATTTTTTTTAAGTTTCCTATGATGGTAAACAATTGTAATGGAACAAACGAAGTAATAAACATATCACTATCTTGCATAACTTCTGAACTTTTCTGTTTGTATTAGCTATGTCCAGTGCTTCCGTTGTATTCCTATTTAGATATTATCGTCATTTCCAGAGAACTTTCTTATCTTAAACATCTATGATCTAGAACTTGCTTGTAAGTTTACTTCTGCCAAAGTAGCAGTAATAGTAATAGATTCTTTACCAGGATAGCATCGTTCTTTGGCAGCTCTAATATGGTGGTAGCTAGGATATATATCAAGAATATTAAGAATATTTTGTCTAGAATACTAATCACAATCATTCAAGTAACATGAAATGCAGCAAAACTATTTGAAAAAAAGGAGTATAATAATGAATTATTTGCCACTTTGGCTATTTTTTAATTACTGATTTTAGGAGCAAATATCATAAAAATAGCAGCGATGCGCAGTCAATTTTTGGTGTAGGTACAAATACAATATATTACCTTTCTTGTGATATAAAAATCAGAGAGATAATACGCAAAGATGAAAATACCTTCGTAGTAAACAAAATGTAATAATTGATAGTAACTGAAAATTAGTACTTAACCTGAAGAATCGGATCCATGAAACTGGGATTAAAATCATAAATTTATAATGAAACAAGCATTTGCTACTTTCACATACACCGACAAGACTCGCTTTAAACCAGTTTGTTTGAAAACGGGAACTATACTGATAGTGTGCATGTAAAATATTATCGGGTATTAGGAATATATAATGATTCTTGCAACAATATAACTACTTAGAAACGTGATATTAAAATGTTGGGTTGAGGGCGTTTTGGCCAGCTTATCGGCATTTCGTCCCACTGTGGTTGCAGAAAAATTAAAACAGATATACTTGTTGGTTTAAAACCACCAAAAGTGTGAAAAAGAAGCTATTGAAGTTAAATTGTGATGATCCATCAAGTACCAACAACTTGTGGAATTGATGAAACCTTACTTGTTTTATATTCTCAGCAATCAATTTTGATTTTTGCTTATTTCTTTACATTGGATAGGCTCGAGCATAATAATAAAGAAATTAAAATTGCATTAAATCATTTTTCCTTTATTTAAATAAACCTATGATATTGTATCAAAACTTCCAGGAATTAATATGAAGATAAGTTGTACATTAATGTAAATAGCTATATCAATTATTATAGTGCTATATTTGTTTCTTTAGCTATCGCTACTTTATTACTGCTAAATTATATAAAACCGCTAATTTCAAGAAAGCCATTGTTCGTTACTTTTAACTGAAAAAGCCTCGTTAATAATGCAGATTTCGCGGTAATAGTAGAATATATAACAGCTACTTAACAAAAATTCGAAAGAGAACAATACGCATGAGTGTGAAGAATTTCATGCATTGTTACATCTTGTTCTGGCATGTCTAAATTCATCGCAGAAAGGGAAACCTGTTTTAAAGCACTCATGAAGAGTGTAATTAATCCATCTAATTACCATGCTTATTCATCACCCAATAATATGGAAATCTTTCGAAGAAAGTTCACAAAATCGTAATTTTATGTAAGAATGGGGTTTAAAAAAAGGTAAAAAGGTAATTAATGTATGTATTTAACATAATATAAAAATTATAATGCAATATTGAAAATGTGTTGTTGAATGTATATGTAATAAAATAAATTTGTTTAAAATCTTCTTTTCTTGACCAGTTATACAATAACTTATCATTTTTATATATGTACTAGAAAAAGGTTTTAAGTAAAACCGGAACGCTGTACTCCTAAAGTTTTGTCTATATATGTATATTTTTTAATGACCGAAAAAACTAAGAAGAGAATCTCACACTCCAAATTAGCACTTTGCTTAATTAAGGATTGTTATTCGTCACGACATTTTTTGAAGGATTTCTCAGCACTGATTTGTTCCCCCTTCTCCTCCTCAATAAGCGGATTGTAATCAAATGTGATCAATAGTAAAACGAGTTTTTATTTTAAACAAGTTGACTGATCAGACAGATCAAGTTGATCATGTATATGAGTTCTAAATCTTTTAATGCAAAAATGAAAAGAAAACGATTACAAACAACTACTAAGCCTTAGATAATATTACATATATATCTAACAAGTCTGCTTAACATCTTATCGTAACATATAATTGTCTATTTCAAAGTTGACTAACTAACTAAACATCGTAACGCTTCAGTAATGCCGCTTTATCACATTTGCCACATTAAGTGCGATGATTACAAATAATTACACATACATTGTATATTCTAAATAAAATACTTCTTTCAAATAGATGTGAAATCTTCCTAAAGATTTTGGGCTACTGTGATGTCTATAATAAACGAAACTGCTTTATTGTTTACCATGTTCAGTTATCTACCTATTAAAACCAATATTAACATATAATATATCATTTTCATAAGCAGAATTTAAACGACTAAATAAATATTATATTTTTAAAAATAAATTAACTTCTTTGATTCGGGGAAGCCTTTTTATTTCACTGTACTTGACTTTATGATAAGATAATGGAATAATTAGTTGCCATATAATTTACCAATTTAGTATATATATTCACTAATTTGTAAAGGAGTGTAAGTAATTGTGTGTAAGCAGATAGGGTACACCGTAAAAGATGTAAGTACATCTGATCTATCTTTCGATTACAAATTTGTATATATACTTTCTATAGAAAAAATAACTATTTTAAATCATGTGAACCAGATTCTCAAACGCGGGAATTCCCGTGATACCTGATTTTACATATGTTAACAAACAGATGTGTTGCATTCTGCTATTTCTGCTTCCAAAGAAAATTTGCTTTTCCCAGTGACAACAAATTGCTTCAGATGCAATAATTATCACTAAAATAACTTGTTGAGTTTTAATAAAACATAAATAGCTTCTCATAATCCTTCTTTTTATACATAAATCTGTTTAAATGTGAAGTGACACGTACCGTCTGATAATAACTTATCCAAAAAGCTTTAAACATACAGGGCGATTAATTTACAAATACTGAATTACAGCTGTATGGTCACGTAAAATTTAAGGTGCTGTTACCAGTAATTACCTACCGGAACTAATTAGTACCTGCTTAGTAAATATTTTATGAACGATTTTGAACTTTTTGACCTATTCAATTTTTGTTTTGATTCTATTCTTTTAACGGTGCAGCGAGTTTAGGCCAAAAATCATTAACAACATATCTATCTTTATCATATTTATGCTTCGGATTCCATATCACGTCCTCCAATTCAATGGATTCCATAAATTCAAGAGTTTTCCCATTCGACATGTTTCAAAATTGCCTACTTTTCTATATGAAATCGAACTCGAATGACCTATCCAGCACCTTTCCTGTCCGCAATTCGCTCAAACACTGCGAACCACTGCAGACCGATACAGACAACGTACGACGAACCACAAGCCACAGCAAACCATCTCTGTCACACGGTCCGTGATCTGTGGTTCGTCGAACTAGGTCCGTTGAACCACGAATCGTGTAACCGCTCTTTAAGGTGAGGACAATACAATAAACAAAACACTTGTGGTGACGTCCGGCGATATAATGTTTTTAGATGATAAAGTACTGATAATGAATAAAAAAGTAAGTAACGATATTTCGAAATGTCGGTTATACGAAACAAGTTTTAACTAATTTTATTTTAATCTGATGTTTCGCGAATGTTCACGTTCGCTTTCTGAAAGAACTGTATATAATATTAAAATTAAGTATCCCTGCATTTCTAAAGTAATATTTCAGATGCAACTAAAGTTAAATTTACATCTTGAAACATTAAGATTAACAACACATCTACAATAAAAAAAAAAAAGCGTCTCGCTAATTGGCAGAGTTAACCACTTCACTAGTCCTATATATAAACAAAAATACTTTCACATAGAAATCATTAACCTTTTTACTGTTATTATGAAATAGATTTAAATTATTCTTTATTATCAGTCGAATGTTTATGTTATTAGACTTTCAATTGTTAAGCAAATACCACGCTATATTAAGTATTCTTTCTTAATATTATACGTAAATAAAAAAAGTATATCCATAGCCTGCAGTTTAGGTAGGTAATTTGTATGTATCGCAAACACAGTAAAACATTTCAAGCTATAATCTCTAATACAAAACTGTAGATGCATAGAAACTGTTTCATGTATATCGCCATATGCAAGGGAAACTACTACAGAAAGTAGTAGCTTTTTTAAACCGGTAACTAAATGAAGCAGAAGAAGGTTATTGCTGCTAACGCAAAATACCAGTTTTACACATCGCTACTATCGTAGCTATGTAGTCGATGCGATTCAGTGCAGCCGCTTCTAAACAGCTTCGTGTAGTTTCACCCTAATTTGATAATCTTAATTGCAGACACAAAAATGACAACTAACGCAATCGGAATAGACTTGGGCACAACTTACTCCTGCGTGGCAGTTTATGAATACGATAGACCAAAAATCATTTTTAATGCTAATGGTAGCAGAACGACACCTTCTTGGGTTGCATTTAATGGAAACGAATGTCTTATCGGAGAAGCTGCAAAAGATCAGGCGTCATACAATCCAGAAAATACAATTTATGGTAAGAGTGTTCTTTAAGTAACATCGGTTCGCCAGCTTTTAAATTTAACAATATTAATGGAAAATTGAGAGAAATACTTCCTAATTTGTATATGTTTTATTTACTATAAATTGTTCATTTCACACTATCGGTTTTGCCTAATCATAAAGTTAGCCTTCTTCGCGGTTTTAACAAAACGAGTAATAATACGTCGTGTCGCCTTAACTTTTTCCACTTCTGGAGGACTACCAAAAATTATCTATAGAAATTCGGGACCCGTATGTAAAAACATGAAATTTTTGTTAATAAAATAAGCTGTTAGATTGTAGTTTTTTTAGGTACTATTAAAAGTGTTAAAGAAACAAAATAAGGAGAGAATGATAAAGAACAACTAATTGGTAGTTTATGGTGAATACCGCCAATGAAAAATGTACATTAAATTAAATATACACTTACTTTTCTCTTTCCAGATATGAAACGTTTAATCGGTCGACGATATACAGACTCCACTGTACAATCTGATATTAAAAATTGGCCGTTCAAGACAATTTGTACTGACGGATTCCCAAAGGTATCGGTCATGTATAAGAAAGTTACAAACACCTTTAAACCAGAAGAAATCAGCGCAATGATATTAACAAAGATGAAGGAAACAGCAGAAGCGTACCTGGAAAGCAAAGTAACAAAGGCAGTTATAACAGTGCCGGCTTATTTCAGCGATTATCAAAGAAAAGCTACTATGGATGCCGCAAAAATTGCTGGCTTGGATGTTTTACGTCTCCTTAATGAACCTACCGCGGCTGCAGTAGCTTATGTTTTTAGTAAAACTGAAGTAAGTGGAACACTATTAGTGGTCGATATAGGAGGAGGTACATTGGATGTTTCCATAGTTGTAACTGAAGGTTCAGAATTTACAGTAAAAGCAACAAATGGTAATACACATCTTGGAGGTGAGGATTTTACGAATAAATTAATAGACCATATCAGTGATCTTTTTGAGAAAAAACACAGTATAAACCTCAGATGCAACAAGAGAGCTCTCTGTCGGTTGAGACATCAATGTGAGATTGCTAAAAAGAGGTTGTCATTTTCTGAAAATGAGACTGTATGCATTGACAGTATAGCTGAAGGTATAGATTTAAATGAAAATATAAGTAGAAATGATTATGAAATTATAAATGTCAACTTATTTGATAGTATATTGGAAACGGTCAAAGAGGCAGTAAGGTCTGCAAATATAGCTAAAGAAGATATAGATAAAGTATTAATGGTAGGTGGATCATCTCGAACACCAAAAATCCAAAGCCTTCTGAATAATTTCTTTAATAAACCAATTTACGCATCTATTAATCCTGACGAAGCTATTGCGCAAGGTGCATGTATTTATGCAGGAATACATAGTGGAGTTGATATTAAAAATAAATTAGGGTTTATAATGCATGACATTATACCAAGGTCCTTAGGTACCGATATGATAAATAATAGGTACAGCATACTACTTAAGAAATATTCACGTATACCAATTTCACACTGGGAAACGTATACCACGTCAAGTGACAATCAAACTAAAATGCTAATTGAGGTATATGAAGGAGAATATTCAGACATTGAGAAGAACAAACTTCTAGGAAAAATGACTTTAGAAGGACTTCCACCAAAGCCAGAGGGCAAAGAAGAAGTTCTAGTAACATTTTCGATTGACAGAAATGGCATCCTTAAAGTATCTGCGAAGAGTGTGTCTACAGAAGAAGAGATCAGCGCTACTATTGATCGAAAGTTCTAAATAAACTTGTTCAGTTATTCATCACATGAGCTTATACGACCTGTTTCAATCTTCGAAAAGCAACTACTTACCTGTTTTTAGATAAGATCGATTCCGTTGGTCTAGTGTTGTTTGTAATCTGACAAGTTATCGCTGCGGCAGAAGTATAGTCTAATATAGATAGATTGATCGATAGATAAATAGATAGACAGAACTTTATTGTGTATGTCAGTACCAGTTTTATAGTAGGTATAGTTTGCACTAAACATGAACCAACTGTATGTTATATTGTGGTTAACATTAATCGTATAAATAAAACAATGGCAATACTTGGATAGATACAACCAATCACAGCGGTTATCCAGTCACGACGGTTATCCCGCCAAGCCTCTTAACCGGTCGTAGGTATGGTTAATCGGTTATAAAATCAGTTCGGTTGCACAGCGCTAGTTCTAATACCACAACAACTATTGAGTCAAGGAATTCGAAAATGTGATAATAGACACAAGGTTTAATTTTAAAAAATAAAGTTGCATGGCATACTGACAAAACTGACAACAGTAACTTTTACTCAAAACATATTACAACTAATTGTAAGTATAAGCTTGGAGAAAACCAATTCCAATTTTTGGGTATATTTCCAAAATAATAATTCCAATTACTTTATTTTACAATAAAGTTTCCAAACATTTTCTATCAAAGTAAAAGTTTAAAGGTAGTTCGGTTTTGTTCCAGGGGACTAAACAAAAAAATATAATACTCGTGCACCCTTTACGATCAAATTGAACTCAAGATTGCACTATACGGTTTGTACTTTTATTTATTCAATTTATTTAAAATAGATCACATAGGAAAAATAAATTGCAAATAGCATTTTTGACGTACTACTATGGTAGGGCTGCTGTTTGAATTTGGTACTTGCAGTTATTTTTGAATAAATCTATATGTGTATACTAGGTCGCATCAACACATAAAAACTCATATACTTCTCGTTGCTTAAAGTTATACATAGGTAAATAAAATATTCGAAGGTTTTTTCTTCGTATTTTTATTTTCTATAATTATACAACAAATCTTTATACAAACATGTAACTACTTAAACAGTAAGTAACTTACTTCTTGAACAGCCATATTTAAAGTACACAACTTAAGGATAACTTACATACTAAAACTGGAAATATTTACAATCTATATTTACATCGAAAATTTTACAAGACATGAGGAAAATAGAACTTTGTATGACGATAATATACTAATTATATACACTTTACATTCACATCTGACACCTGACAGTTTCTTAAAACTTAATCGGCAAACACGATGTCTGCTTACACGAAAGACGACAACGATTTTTTACATCCCTTTTTTATATTTACCATACATTAGAGTTTTAAGTCTTTATACAATAAATAGTTGTAGGAGAGCGAGTTGAAGAAAAACAAAACAATAATTATGAATTTTTATTCTACACATTTTCTTAGTTTGGCCTCTTCATAATAAACCAATGGAAAACTTGATTTTCCATTATACATTGAGTGCTAAATCTCAAATTTTTTAGTATGTTTAATGTAATACATTGTGTATGGTTATCATCAACACTTTGGTAGTAAAATTTGGTCAAAATCCGTTGATTTATTTTAATAATTTTTTAGTAAGTTGCTGTTTTAGAGTATACATAATAATTCATGCTACTATTTCCATATTCATATACCGCAAGTTTGCTCGGTTTTTATTAAATAGATTTGTATTCTGATTATGAGATTTTCTTCAGAAACACATTCACCACATATTTCTCAAAAACTAATATTAATTAGAACAAAACTGTCTGACTGAGAAAACTGTCTTATATAATCTAGATTATAGGGAAAATATAGTACTAGTTATAAGAAACATATTTCTATATAACAGTGCAGTGAATTACCTATATAATAAATAAGATAAGAAGAAAGACCAGCAATTAAAACCCACAATGATATAATGAAGAATTGCACTTTTTTTTTAATTCTTGTTAAAATAATGTTATTTTGCATATGACCTAAATATGATCATAACAATTAATGTATATTCTTTCGATAATACAAAAAATGTGTAGAAAACATCAACAGTAAAAAACAAACAAAAGTATAAATAACACTTATTACAGATTTAAAAAAAAATTTAAGTACGTAAAAATTTAAACTATGTCGTTTATAAAAAAGTCGTTTATAGTATATAATACTTTTTCTATGAGATAAGTTTTTAATTTATTTTTAAAAGATGCGCAAGGTAGTGATTTAATGTCTTCTGGTATATGGCTGTATATTTTAATGCACTGATATACAAGCCTTTTTTGCACTTTAGTTAAGTATATATTTACACTGAAATTCTGACGGTTTCAAGTAAAGTAGTTTTCGAAATATAATTTGTTTAAAATCTTTATACGTCACAGATACGTAGTAAAATTTTATGAATGAACGAGAATATATGCGAACATAGAAATTACTCCCTTGTAGTTCCGTAGTAATCACAGATTATAGTAATTTATAGGGAACAGTGACAAAAGTAGTAACCGAATTTACCGGCTGCGAAATGTGATATTATTAACGTGCTATACAGATTATGGTCACAAAGGAATTTGGGATTCGGCATTATTTCTGCATATTGTTTTTGTTTGTGTTTAAAGTTTTCCAATTGATCGTAAAAGAACGAATTCTGAACAGATTTCTTAGAAAGTTATATGTGTATGAATTATAACCTCCAAACCGCGTAAAATTATCATGACTAATGACTATCGCTCCGTTGCCAAATCGTGCTGACTAAGAATTTAAGAATGAAAGAACTTGTGACGTCAGAGCACTTTAATGAGAAATAATTTAAAAGAACGTTTAAGGGCTTAAGGTTAACTTTACTTTTTATACTCTTTTAAACTTTTGCTTTCTTTTTTTTTCACACTAAATACAGTAGTAATAACAACTTTTATGAATTTTAAGATGTTAATATAATAAATGGTAATGCAGAAACTATCACACTGACAAAAGTCAATGCTAGGTTTTCCACTATCACCAATGATGATGATGCTAACTTGGTTAGCGAAACGCGCGTCGAGAGATTGTGCATTGTTGTTTGGTGATAGTGGAAAACCTAGCATTGACTTTTGTCAGTGTGATAGTTATTGTTACACCAAAGGTTCCAAAACCCAATTACTGGTAATGCAGAAGGCAATGTTTCAGTATTTTCGATGTCATTCATTAACAATTGCTTTTACTAAATATCTCCTTGTGTATTTACTTTAATTTGACCAAAGAAAGATACTCTATTGATTGTTTTAGCATTAATAGATGTTGAAATAGGTATAAAATCATATCAATATAAGCAAAAGAAAAATAATATGCAATTTATTTTTCTTGTGTTAAGACAACTGAATTCTATTAACACTGTCCCTTTCTAGCAAAGTCAGTTCGACCAACATTATTATCTTTATAGGATCAAAATATTTCGATAGAGCAAACATTCCGCGCAAAATATTGATGCGTAAGAATATTGTCAGTTGTATTTAAACCTTATCACTATATCATCGTGGTTTTATCGTTTTGATGTAAGTGCCTGGCCTTAATGTTAGAAATTCAATAATTAGTTTTTATGAGAGAAAAACAAATTAAAACATGTTTGCTGCCACTAATTTAAAGTCGAATACTAAAGAAGCTAGATTATTTCTAACAAAAAGAAACCTATGGCAAAATAATTCACATCGTTTCCATTCCCTTTCTCAGATAAAAAAATCAATTCTAACTATTTCATTTTTAGTGGTAGTTATTATACTTAAGTTAGTTCTACTAACATCATCATCCTTTAGGATAGATAAGTATATGTCTTTCCGTGCATATTACTATAATTTACGATATTTTAGGTGTATATTTACATTAAACAGGACGGTTTATCAGCACGAAAATTAGAAGCCCTTCTTCAGTAAGGCCGCCAAACATCGGAATGTCTCAAACTCGAATTTCTGTACCCTTTTATGTCGCTCGAACTAACTTCGTCTCTTTGTTTAACTAAAGTAACAGCCGCTTTTTTTGCCCTACACACGGTGAGATTCACACCTTCGTCTTTAGCGTTCGATTTTCTACGGTCCTCCTGCGTCCCATCAGCCTTCCTGTCATCAGCGTCTTCATCTTTCGTCGTATCTGCGGTCACACTTTCATTTGCGTCGGCAGTATCTATCTTAGAACCAGAACTGTCAGGATTCTGGCTAGGTTCCTGCGGTGATCCGCTTCTAGTCGGCAGTAAAGAATGATGCTTCAGATGCATCCACGACCATTCCTGGGGATAAAAATGGGAATACAACCATTGACCCGGAGGCGGTATCAAAGGTGCGTTCAGGAACAAACTCGCCGCCAGGGCATTATTGAATAAGTGATTATTTTGCATAGGTGGCGCCGCGAAACCCGGGAACGCTGGAGACGGTTGAGGCGATGGTGTTGGCGAGGCAGTAACTGATATGTCGTCTTCGGCCGGTGAGAGTGGATCACCACCGGCAGTCGTTAGTAGACCCACTTGGTTCGGCGAACTTTTCGGTGATGTGGTGCTGTGGGCGTTGCAGTTTATTGATATTGGACCTAAAGATGATGATGTTGGCTCTAGAAAAGATCAAAATTCCCCATTTCTTTTTTGTTAACACAACATTTTTAGATAAACTTACCGTTTCCTAATCTTGGTGATGTATTTGCGGGCCTATCCAAGGCAGCGAACATGTGATGGGGAAAATGAGGATGATGGTGAGGTAAGAATGGTCCAGAAGGATACGGATGTCTTCCACTAAGCAACGCCCAGTCAGGATGATGCGTAGGTAGGCCTAAATGATGGGCTAATCCTGAAAAAAAGAAAACCCAAGTTAAAATAACCCAAGT
Source organism: Cetonia aurata (assembly GCA_949128085.1). Taxonomy (NCBI): domain Eukaryota; kingdom Metazoa; phylum Arthropoda; class Insecta; order Coleoptera; family Scarabaeidae; genus Cetonia; species Cetonia aurata. The sequence goes on from OX421888.1 coordinate 10,026,551, forward strand.
AGCACCAAATATTTATAGAATATGTATTTAACGTGATATAAATATTACCTATATATTTCAATATTTCCAAAACAAAACAACATATTTATAGAATATTTGAATATTTAAGAATAATATTTCCTATACATAAAAATACTTTTTGTATTACATATAACAATCTCTAAATCAACATTCATTATATACTTATATGATATATTGTCAAATATTTTGAAAATATTAAATCCATATTTTATAAGATTTCAAATATATTATGTTAATGTAAATTAAAATTTCTTTTATTTCATTTTCAAAAACATTGTGGTTGGATTGTTTAGTTTTTTACATATATCTGCAATTTATAGGATAATACTAACTGATATTATTTAATTTAATGTAATTAGTTGACCTTTGATATTGTTATCAGGAATTATAAAATTGTATTAGAAAAAAATACTTGTCAATACATTTTTTAACCATAGAACACTTGTTTGTAAAGTTAGACGTAGTTATAATGACTTATAATAAGTACGAATCTGCAATCTGTAATGCTACAATTGTTTTTATTTTTATATACCTTTTTTATTATTTTCAAAACAAATCCTATTTGCATATTTCTTGTATGAAGTATTGTTCACATTTATAACCTTCTAACCATATTTCCTTCTGTTGATCTATCATTGGTAAAACTTATTAAAATAAACACAAATTAAATATAAATATAAGATGTAATGGCTCTTGATCGTTTCCTTAATTATGTTCAAATGTTTTAATTTGTGATGAATTTTAATTCCTCATTAGGAGATTATTATAGATATTGCATAAATTATTTATATCATCTTTATTTATGTTTCTTCATTTCCCACATTTCTTTGAATAGCGTTTTACAGTAATCATTTTCACTGTTTACAATTTTTATCAAAGTTGAGTTTATATTTATTATTAATTGCATGCTTTGTTAATGCTGTTACGTTATAGTTACCTGTGTTAACACTATGTTTTTTTTTTATTATTATTATTTCTATTCCTTCAAAACCCTTCTACCGTTAGGTGTAAGGTCATTTCGAGATTGAGGTTAATTCCTTGCCCTTATCTTCTCTCTCCACTTTTTCCGGTCTTTTGTCATTTCGCTTGCCTCATACCAATTCATTTCTCTCTCGGTCAATGCTTCCCTTATCTCATCGTTCCATGTTCTTCTTGGTCTTCCTTTTGAATTTTTCCCAGATATTTTAGTTCCATAAATCTTCTTAGTTGTTCTTTCTTCTGACATTGGACAAATATCTCCATACCATCTTAGCTGTCCTTCTTCTATTTTCATTCGTATTGGTACCACTCCCAATTCGTCCCTTATTTTCTCATTCCTGATTCTATCTATTCTCGTTTTATTTACTACTTTTCTTAGGAATCTCATATCCATGGCATTAATTCTGGATTTATGTTTTTCGTTTAGCGTCCAGGATTCGCAGCTGTACATCAGCGTTGGCCTTACTATTTTATTTATTACGTCGACTTTAACATTCTTTTGCACCTCTTTTTCCCAGGAATGTCTTTTTCATCATATTTTTCCACCCTTCTTCATCCTCTCATCTATTTCTTTGTCTATCTTTCCATCGGCTGCAATTATCGTCCCTAGGTATTTGTATCACTTTTTCACTGGCTTGCCTTATTATGAAGATTAGGTCTTGCGTACTTCTCCCACCTCTAAATCCATATTGCCTATCTTCAATCGTGTCTTTCACAATTTCTCGAATTCTTGTGTCCATTACTCTTGCTAATATCTTTCTAATTTAGATGGTCCGCTTGGCAGCTCGTAAGGCATTGCTACGCTGGGGCAGCCAATTAAGAAGACTACAGTGGGCGCGAGAACATCGGGACTGAACGGTGGAACAGTGGACACATTTCTAAAGTGTCTAATTAGCCAGAGAACCCATCCCCCTCAAGTATAATTCGCTACTACTAACTGAAAAGTAATTTTTGAAAAATTGAACCGCAGTGGAATCTAATATGATAAACGTAAACAAATTCAGTAAACTGGTATGATCAAGGGTGTCGAACACTTAAATATAATCAAAAAGCATCGATATAGTACGCAGCTACAATTATACTATACTTTAATGTAGAGTTTATGCAAGAAAATGTGACGATATAAGAAACCGCACTGATTTCTAGAAGCTAACTGAATATAGATATATGTTTAAAGTCCAGCCATCAACTCACAAGTTAGTATTAAATTTCTTTCCGCAAAAATCTAACTAAATAAACACTGTTGCACGATTCCATACTTTTGGCGTGTAGTGTATGTAGGCTACTGCACGTGATAGTGCTTTAAAAAGTTCTATATTGGAATTCTGCCCTTCTTTACGCAATTGTCCGATACAATTAATTATTATGTCTAATGTAGTGAAAAGTAATTACCTACACTTCCTTCTACGAGAGCAGCAGGACCAATATTTCTCAATGTATTATTATCTCTACGTAATATTCAATATTATCATCCGAAAACAGGCAAACAATACCCGAGGCTCCTAACATCCTGCCGGAGGACTCAATAATAACCTCCATAATCCTATATTTCCTGCAAACAATAACTTTCCAAGCCGGTATAGATCTTGATACTAAGGTTAGATCCAGGTCCTTGCGGCCCGCCAATAAGGTCTGAGGCTGCCCCACCCAACCAATAGGACGTCTCAAAGTTAACCCTTTCAGGCAGTGCTCGTCGGCCGTATCGCGTTCCTTGAAGATTCGCCTGGTCGACTTTAATATCGTGTGTTTCCTTTTCGGTTCGTTTATCCGGCCGTTTTACTATATGTTTTATGATCGTGTTGCAATTAAATTTCAGTTCTCTGGTCGCTCGATTATCGATCTTCCAGCGGTCGCAGCGACCCGGTTCAAAATGTTTTTAAGAAGAGAATCTAGGGAGGGAAAGAATGTCTAGCCGAGCCGCGCTGCTCCGTTTAGGTCGACCGAATAAGCCCGCTACACGGCTACACGGGCTTCGGTATAAAGTGTGTTGGCGTAATGAGACCTCTAAGTTATTGATTTTCATATTCCTGCCACCTCAAGACAATAGGGTCACCGTAAACACGTCAATTGTGTATGTCGTCACCATATCGCTTGCGAATGATTTTCAAACGTTTTGTAATTTGCCCATCAATCTTTAATAGTTTTCTTTGTATTTTAGCCAGCGTCTGGTAGATGAATGACAGGGTTTTAATAAACTATGTCACACTATGCAATTGAAACGGCAAATAATAGAAAGAGTAAAGCTGCGAAAGATGACTTTTGAATAAATTTGGCTTTTAAGCAATTATCTATACTGAAATAAGACATATAAACCCAACTGCCAAGTTACGTATAGATGCAACTCCATATAATAATAAGTCCAATTTTTATTGATGGCAATCTCATTAGAAATGACGTTGACGTGTTTTATATCCCAATGTGATAAATCCGACTTTACCAGGTGAAACTGTTTGGTTTCAGCAGGATGGGGCAACACTCCATTTTGCTGTATTTGTAAGAAACTATTTAAATGATACCTTTCCTAAATAAAAGGATAGGTCGAAATAACGAATATTTCATCTCAAGTTTTACAAAAAGTTAGAAAAGAGTTTTACTATGGATCTGGTTATTGCCAACAAGTAAATGGAGAAATATATGGAGAATAGTATTTCCCAGGGATCACTTCTGTGGATATTTTGTCTTTTTGGGCAGAAAAATCTGATCTGACCTAGTCTGGTAGAGCTATAGAAGGCGCATTTAAAGATGTATGATTTGTTTTTTCTATTACCGATAACGGTGTACCTAAATTGCAAAAATCCAAAAATCATCGATATCCCGGCGGTAGCTTGCACCCCATAAACGCGAGCCCCTGCCAATATGGAAAGTGCCGATTTACAGCACTTGATGGGTGCTACAAATACGCCCAGTTTCAATCCGATCTGTGAGTGCCACCTCACAATATTCCCTTGTCAGAAACTAAAAGAGATATCGAATACAAAAAATAAAATAAAACAAGATTTGAACTATTTTACATGGCGTTAAATATTCCGTTATGTGTATATTTTTCTTACAAAATATACTTCTTTAGGAAAGCAACCGCCCACTCCTAATTTTTTTTTAAATATAACAATTTTTATATGCCACACTGTTGTAAAGTTTGCAGGATATATATTACATCTGCCGCAAAATATCCTTATTTGTGTGAAAAAAACAAAAATCAAGTATATACACAAAAAAAAATTTCAACACGTATAGCAAGCGTTGCCATGCACTGTTTTTCCGCCTTCATTCTTCATCCGAGCATATGAGATGGTACACTCTTCTCGAACTAAGGATATGGAAGGCGTCGTTGGTTTGGTTGTTTGGTCGTTTCTACATATTGTACTGCCGGTATACCTCCATCCTTATCTTGCTTTTAAATTTCTACATGTTGTACTGCCGGTATACCACCATTCTTATCTTGCTTTTAAATTTAACGTGTTTTTGTTTGTTTTAGTACTTTATTGTTTTGTTTGATCGCATCAGCTGTTGCAAATTTTTCATATTTGTAACTTGTGTTTTTTTTCTGTTCTTAGGTGTGAATGTCTTCGTGTTTTGTGTGTGTGTATTTCTGTATTAGGTGTGAATTTGCAATCAGTTTTCAGTAATTTGTTGTCGATTTTGTGTATTGTAAGGAGATTTCTGAATGTTATTAATTGTTGTAAATTTAGTTCTTGCGTCTTCTCGTAAAGGTCCTTTGATGGTGTCCATTTGTCCATGTTATACAGTGTCTTTAGAATTTTGTTCTGCTGTCTTTGTAGTTTATTTAAATTTTGCTTAGTTGTATGGCTCCATATGTTTATTACATAGCTAATATGGGACGTAAATGTGCTGTGATACACATACTTCTTCAGATATTCTGGTACTATGTCTTTAATTTTCTGCATTCCTCCATGAATATATAATCATGATGTTTCTTTTTATCAAATTTTTTACGTGGGTATCCCATTTTAGGTCATTTTGTACGGTTAATCCTAAATATTTTATTTGGCAGGTTTGAGATATGGTTTGTGTTTTAATCTTGATGTTAAAAGTGTGTTTATATGTTTTTTTTTTTGTAAATACCATGTACTCTGTTTTGTTCTCATTTATCGTTATTAGATTATTATAGCACCAATCTTCTATTTTTGCCACCTCTTCTATAATGTGTTGTTGCAGCTGTTCGTCGTTCTTGAGCAAACGATGCATACATCATCTGCGTATGCATAATGCATATACTTCTCCGTGGATTTTCAAATTAAAAATGTCATTTGTATAGGCTATCTACAATATCGGTGGTATATTCCCTCCTTGGGGGATTCCATATTCTGCTTGTAGATGTAGGCTTTCTATTTTTTTGTTTGTTCTCTATTTGATAAATATATTTTTATTAAGTTTCTATTTGCGTTCTTTATCCCCAGAGCATCAATTTTTTCGACTAATTTCGTTTTGGAGCTTGAAAAAGTACTACTACTACTATAAGTAGGTACCATACCTATAGTAATGAAGTAAACAGCTATATGAAAATGATTATGGGTGGTACGACATAGTTAAAATTATTTTTCGGTTACCACATACGAAAGAACAATCTTACTACACTCATTCGAAGATGGAAAGCGCCACTTTATCGAATTGAGTTGTGAATTGAACGATCAACTGAACCATCATCACTTTCGTTATTTTAGCGTCCATGGACGGTAGAGTTCATACCGAATTGAATATCACCCCGTCATTTCCGTTACTTTACCGTGCTCTTCTGTAAAGATTCTGAAGTTTTTGACAACCGAACCCAAACAGTTCTCAAAATAGCCGTCAAGCAATCTATCATTCAAATATTAGTGATCTGTGTTTTGAACACTACAAATGCAAGTAAATTGATTTTAGGGGGTGCTAATCATGTGGTTGCCGAAAAAATGTTGTACGCACCACGGTTGGAGAGTGTTGGTTGCTTGCCTGGACTCGCAATCTTCAACCTCGTTCGAAAAAACGTCACTTTCCAGTCTTATATAATCTTATATAATCAGCTATTTTTAACAGACCCTACGCTACATAGTTACTACACGTAGGAAGCAAAACTAACGTCAGGTATTAATGTAATTTTTTTAAGCTCTAAGCATTTTTTAATTAGGTGCAGTTGTTGTATTTATTCTGCAGCCGAATATGGATTCATACAATGCATTCCACATTTAACATTTCGAAGATGATTCGTATTAATCGGTTGATATCTAAACGTGGTTGTTATTGCAGCCGCTTCGCTTGTCTCTCATGATATAGGCAAGACGAGAAGCGGCCGGGGGAAGAACAGAACGCACACAGCAACACCGGGTCGGAAATGCGTATTCTGAGAGGGTGTAAAGGTAAAATCCTCGGCACAGAGGGAATGCATTAGCGAAATAGCTAGGATAAAACCGTGATGATGGTGGTAGTACGTGCAGACTAGGAAGCCCTAAGACGTGGATATATCTTAGGCATTAGTTACGGAGAATTAGAGTATAAGGAAGAGTAAAGGGTTGCCCTACATTATGAATTAGGTATTTTACATGTCACGTTTGCCGATGGCTGCTGGTCCCGCTCCTTCTCTCTGACTTACCGAACGTTATACGTCACCGAGATGTTCGCACTTGAGCACTGACTTATAAATATAGATGTGTACAGTAATGCGGTGGTAAATATTTAACTATGTAGTCTTCTTGGCCGAAACGTAATTGTTGCTAACAGATATCCAGTCAAAAGAGTAAGTTTATTTTATTTTGAACATGGAAGAACACAATTAAAATTACAATAAAACGTGATTATATTACAATTATTTTTAAATTCCTATATGTACAGGGTCCCACGGAAGACTAGGTCTTTGATTACAGCACTATTTGTTATTTTAGAAAGAAACCCTTTCTATAAGAATGTTATAGAATCCAATGCTGCACCACCTAGAAATATTTTTGACTATACAGAGTGTCCTAAAAGTAGGTAAACGCATGCTTACTTCGTTATTTTAAATGGAACACCCTATATATTATTTAACTTTTCAATTCTACACAGAAAAATAACATGACTTCATATAAACTACTATATGTCTATTTTTAATAACAACGGTGTTACTTACTCTCTTGTCAAAAGTGATCCCGATGCAAAGACGACCGGTGATTCACCGGTATCTTAAATGAGTCAGAGCCGGACTCGAATAAAGAAAAATCATTTTCTCGGTACTACCTACACTTAGAACCGCGATTTTTTGTATTTAAGCATTGCTCATGTATATCTTTCACCTCTTTTTTATTCGGTACCATATTTATCAGGATCGATTAGTGATACCCACTATTGAAATGGCTACACACTGTTTTTGCTAAAGTTTGATTACACTAAAGTGAGCTCTAAATCCCGCCCAAAAATTAGAAAAAAAATATTGTTTCATATATTCTTGAAAAAATTATTGACATGCAATTGCGTAGACACTTGTTGTTATACGACATCTTACCAACATACCAGTCCAGTTTTCGTCCACATCATAGTTGCGCTAAAGCTTTGCTAGATGTGACGGACAATATAATTAGGGCTGCAGACCGTGGCCAAGATAATATTTTAGTTTTATTAGATTTCAGTAAAGCATTCGACACATTAAACCACGATTTATTATTGGCGATACTTCATTATGTCGGATTATCGAAAGAAGCTGTTTTATTTTTTAGGAATTATTTATCTGATCGTACCCAGTCGGTAGTTGTAGGTGGCACGGGATCTAATCCAATGAACAATACTCAAGGCGTGCCGCAGTGGTCGATTTTGGGGCCGCTATTATTCGCTATTTACACCTGTAATTTCGGTAGTTGTCTGTCGCACTGTGGGTACCACATGTATGCTGATGACTGATGACACTCAGCTTTTACAATCGTTCTCTAGTGATAGCGCGGTGCGTGTGGTGAATGGGTGATCTTCAGTCGATTGCTACAATTTCCGCAGATCACTCTCTTCGTATAAATTCGGATAAATCCGTAGCTTTACTATTCAGTAAGGGATATTATGTAACTGATTTTAATTTGGTGCCGAATGGAATGCAATTAAAGTTTGTTACTGAATCAAAAAACCTTGGTTTGGTCATAGATACAAATTTAAGATTTACATCACATATTTCTAGATGTATTCGTACTGCATATTCTAACTTAAGAGCTATTTATGCAAACAAAGATTTTCTCTCGCGAGAATTAAAAATTCAAATTTGCGACAGCTTAGTTCTATCACACTTCAATTATTGTGGCGTAGTGTATGGGCCATGCCTGGATACGGTTACTCAGAGGAGAGTGTAACTGTGCAGAACTCGTGTTTAAGGTTGATTTATGGCATACGAAAGTACTATCGAATTTCTCACACCTTAAAACTGACGGATTGGTTGAATATGAGGGATAGAAGGTTAGTGCACTTGGAGTGCTTGTTTTATAAGATAATTATTCTAAAATGTTCAATATACCTACACTGCAATAAATTACAGTAATTTTACTATAGTAAATCGGAAATATTACATGTAACAACGTTGTGAATTTACTACGATAAATCATGTAAACCTTATTTTACCTGTTTTTTCCAGGATATTTGAGATGGAAAGAGAAGTTTCGGTAAAATTTATAGTTATTTCATGTACTTTTGAGATGTAAAAAAATGAAAAGAATAATACTGTAAAAAACATGTAATATTTTGCGCTTGCTACTAAAATTTACTTAATAATCTAAAAGTGACAAATTTTTCAGGTAATTATTGCACATTAAATGTAATTTTACCAACATTTATTAATTTTACAGAAAAAAAAAAACAAAATATACAAATATTCTCAAAAGAAATCTTATTAAAGAGCTATATGTATATACCTATTCATCCAACAAAAGTCTGCGCATACATATGTATTCATTTAGGTATAAAAAACTATAGGTATATATATATAAAAAGACAACAACTTTTCGATCGGATGTCCACCATATAAACATTAATAGTAAGGGACACTCTCTATACACAGAACTACTTTCTTTGAAGGTACTTTTACTTATAACATTGTTAAAGTTTATAACAATATTCCTAATGAATGTAAATCACTGTCTGTGCTTGCTTTTCGACGGTCCACAAAGTATCGTTTGCTACTACGTAATACATGCTGAGCAATATATTGTGTGTAGTTGCCAATGATTGTATGATTGTATTGTTATTGTGAATGCTATTATGTTTCGCTGTGTTATTATTATTATATTTTATGGTAGAGAATCATATGGTAAGATGTCGCGGTAATATTTCAACAGTTGAAAAATCAGAACCACCCTACTCGTCATATATGACAAATAAGGGCAAACCATGATAAAATATTGATTTGTTCGCATTTCATCTCCATGTTTTTTAGGATCTCCGCAGCTCGTGTCGCGCAAAAAGGTAGGAGCATATTTCTTGAGTGGAAGGCGCCTGGGAAGGGGAAATTAAGGCGACAAGGGTGCCGAGGTGGGAAAGTGTGTAATTGAGTTATAGTCATGCCTTCTGTTGCCGGTGATATCTGGGGAGATAGCGCGGTGCTCCCGCGCCACCAGTGAGAGAGATACCCTTGCTTGCAACCCTTACCCGAGTTGGCGACGTGAAATGACCTATAGAAACCGACGTCTTTCTTTCGGTAAATGAACGTTTGACTTGACGACGCTGAAACTCGGGAATTGAATCAAATTTACGCCCGGCTTCTCATCTTTTAGGCTGTTTAACGAAAATTGAATAGAGGATTTTTCTTTACCAAACACACATATTTTCTTGCAATTCGTTTAATTATAATGAACAGATCTACCGTAAAGTAAATCCATAACAAATCAATTTTACGTGGCATTGTTTCAAAAAACTTTATAGTTACAAATATGGAACTTGTTAAGATTAATCCTAGCGAGCACTTTCACTATGACTTTACAGATGGCAAATAATATTTTAGTAATTTTACGGGCCAATAGGTAATATAGCATTTTCGCTAATAGAATGTGGGAGTCGAAAAAATTATTTTTTTGGAATACCTGTTGCACCTTAATAAAAGAATTTCGAAAATTGAATCTTAACCCAACGTGGCCTAACGGCCTTCTACTGGAAAAAGTTCATTTTGATTATTTCATATTCATATTAGCTCCATATTGTTATTTTCTTGATTATTAATGCAAATAACAAAAAATCTTGCTCAATATACTCCCTGTTTTTTATTTACTGCGATAAAAATACTTTTCATAAGAAATAAATTAATATGTTATGAGCATTATCAAGTGTTTCTATTTATGACTGCTATGTAACAAACGCAGCTCACTAAGAACTATAAAATTTGCTACAGCTTTCTGAACAAAATTTCTGAAATGCGTTACAATGTAATTTATTATTATCAAAAGCATGAATCATTGCCAATATTTAAACATTTAAGTGGAAAGAACAGTATTAGACGTATTTGCCGTCAAAGTGTAACGAGATGCCAAGTCCTCCGATCTAATAATGGCATAAACGTATAGCACATTTCCTCCTTCTCAGTAGCACATGCAGCTCTAGCGACCAACTCCGTCTGCCAAACAATTTAAGGGGGTCACAGCAGGAGGGTGTCGCGCCTTTGGTCTCTAATCAAGACCACGCGCGTGTGCAAGACACCTGACTAATGACCTCTTCCTCACGAAATTCAACTTTTCGCCGTGCATTTTGGCATCTAGAATTTCATATTCGATACTGTTCCAGATATATATTATGGGGTAAAGTGAATATTATTTATAAAATTTATACACTACCCATGCAACAAGTAATGTGTCCTAAAAAATCAATGAACAAATGTGTTTATCTGTTATCTTATCTTTTCAGAGAATACATAGATACATATAGTTATGCTTGTAAATATATCGTTTATATTATATACAGTGTGTCCCACCGGACGTGGGCTAACATGGCTATCTTTGTTAATATTGGAGATAGAGAATCGGTTAAATGGAGAAAATAGTGCAGAATTTTGTGCACATTAACGCGGTTGCTTCAAAACGAAAAAATTCAGACTGGTTCAGAAGTTATTGAAAAAACCGAAAATCGTCAATTTTGAAATATTGCTCTAACTTCCTTATTATTAGATTTATCGAAAAACTGTTTTCAAAGGTTTGTATTACTTTTGTTGCGCTTTTGAACGGTGCAATTTTTAATTTTTTTCATTCAATCTCTTCCAAGAAAAATATACTAACCTCATTTTATCTAATGGACGCCACATTGGATTTGCTCACATTTAAAATCAGCATTTTTCTGATTAAAATGATATGTCACATGCCACAATTTAATACCGATTTACAAGATAATTATTCGCTTTTTCTTATTAAAAATTCATTGCTTTATTTAATGGTGTGCCTTGGAAAAAATAATAAATTTGTTGCGTAGATCTGTCAGTCAGTGACATTTCCCGTTTGATATTATTGAGTTTGCACTGATTCACAATGGCAGCAGAATTTTCTGTACGCGAAAAGTATGATATTTTTTGTACTTATATTCGTTGTAATAAGAATGCAACGCTGGCCCAAACAGAATATTTTAATGAATTTCCTGAAAGACGACAACCAAACTACAAGACCTTCCGGCGTTTGGATACAAATTTAAAGCAACATGGTGCATTTTCAAAGAAAGATTTGAAACATGGTATTAACCAACCAGGTGGTGATGAACGAAAACAACAACTAGTTTTAGCAAGCGTTCACGTCGCGGGTAACAAATCCTTAAGGCAAATTCAAACGGAAGTAGGAGTTGCAAAATCAACGGTAGCGAGAATTTTGAAAAAACACAAGTACCACCCGTATGCTTACAACATCAGTCAGACTCTTTTTCCTAATGATCAGGATCGCAGGTTGCAGTTCTGTAGGTGGTATGTGCGAGAAACAGAACACAACGACAATTTCTGCAAAAACATTTTGTGGTCGGATGAAGCTACTTTTTCGAATTTGGGAGTTTTCAATCGTAAAAATACACATTTTTGGGCACAACAAAATCCTCATTTAATTATTGGTAGGAGGAATCAACACCGTTTTGGATTTAATGTGTGGTGTGGAATTTTGGGCAACAGGATCATCGGGGCAATTTTGTATAACGGAAGTTTAACTGGCGAAAGATATCTTCATTTCCTGGCAAATGATGTAGAAGATATTCTGGATGAGCTACCTGTAATACTAAATAACAGGATATGGTTCCAACAGGATGGCGCACCGGCCCATAATTCTATTGCTGTGCGAAATTATTTGAGTCAACGTTTTAACGATCGTCTCATAGCGACTCATAGTGACGTCCGCTGGCCCCCAAGATCACCGGACCTCACTCCTCTGGATTTTTTCCTGTGGGGTTACGTTAAAAATAAAGTGTTTGGCATAGTTAACTATCAAGATGTACAAGAACTAGAGAGGGCGGTCTTAGACGCGATTAACAACATCGATAGAAGAACACTGGGGAATGTGACAAGAAGCATCAAGAAGCGATGCCAGAAATGCATTGAACGCAATGGCGAGGTTTTTGAACATTATTTGTAGTTTGTAGTTTAGTTTGTAATTTTAAATAAGATTAAGCGAATAATTATCTTGTAAATCGGTATTAAATTGTGTCATGTGATTTTCGATAAATCTAATAATAAGGAAGTTAGAGCAATATTTCAAAATTGACGATTTTCGGTTTTTTCAATAACTTCTGAACCAGTCTGAATTTTTTCGTTTTGAAGCCACCGCGTTAATGTGCACAAAATTCTGCACTACTTTCTCCATTTAACCGATTGCTAAAAACAATCACTGCGTTTTTCTTTTAAAACTAGAAGGATATGTTACACCGGCTCTTCAAATCTTTATGCATTCTTTCAATAACAATCTAAGAGAAGTTATTTTAAAATTGGGAAGACCTTCACTTTCATTTATTACCGCAAGAACTCTCTTAACAGTTGGGGGTTCGTTTTTAAAAAAGAAAGAATGAACAATTCTGCGGATAATACTTTTCATTTCTTCGTCTACATTATTTTTCGTTGGTACTTTTTCGGTGGGTAGAATTTGTGATGGGTTTCATACTCTTTCAAAGTATTTTAGACACTACGTTCTCCAATGCCTGTCAAGAGAAACGCCATCAAAGTTAATTCTTTTCTGATTTTCACCAAGCATTTTTGTATTAGAATATGCAAGTTGTCAACCTGAGCGATTAAACGACTGTTCTGGGCTGGCATTCAGCAGGTACAGTTAAAGTCAGTCACATTTTATTACCAGATTAACAGATTTTATGTGCATTCGCTGTCCTTTCAACATTGGTTACTTTTGAACTGCCTGGCTGCTTCTGACTGGTATTAAATATATTTAAAACTCTTTCTTTATTTTCCAGTGAAAAATGTTGTGCAACCCCCTTTTTAGGAGCTGAATTTTCCATATTGACAAAATGAAGGTACCACGAAGAAAGAAACGATTTCTCTAAATATAACCTAAAACACCGAAAATTTATACACACACTTTAACATTTTTGAGATTACTTACGTGTTTAACGAAAACAATGTGCTATAGAGCCTTGATAAAGACTGACTTATATAATATAGGAACGTAATAATGTTAAAGATAATAAAATAAAATAGCAAGAACAATAACCAAAATACAAATTGACAGACACCAAATGACATGTCATTTGACTTACTTAATTATGTTGGAATTGTGCTAACGTAAGCGTACTCGTCGATCGACCAATGATAAACGTTATTTTGAATCGGACGAGTTGATGACGCACTGTCCATCCATTGTTGCTACTGCATCTGTTCGCCGATTCAAATATAGTGTACGCTACCACCATAGACGATAAAGTAACAGAAGTGATGCCTTGACCGTTCAATCCGGCAAAGTGGCGCTTTCTATCTTCGAATGAGTGTAGTAAGGTTGTACTTTCGGATGTGGCAGCTGAATAAAATATTTTTTCTCATCCCATGTGAATAATAAGACATATGAAATGGTTGTCTACAAACTATATACTATATAAAACTCATTAGCACTACTAGTAGAATAGCAATGAAACTTCTGGCCCAAAATTCCAAAAGGTTTACAGGGGGTCGGAAAGTTCTTTACAATTTTTTTTTCCGGATGTCTAGGCAAATAGTTTAAACACGTAGAAAGACCACTTAGACGGGTCTTAGCTGTCTGTGTAGCAGTCTAAGTTGCCTCTCTACCTGTATAAGCTGTTCGTCTACCTGTCCAAGCAGTCTGCCTACCTGTCTATGCCGTCTATCTACCTATCCAAGCGATCTGTCTACCTGTCTAGTCCGGGGTCGTATGACGATTAGGGGTGAGATTTGGCTATGCGGGAAAAGCCACTGTGCCAAAAAAGCATACTACATATACTGTAATGTTTCCTATTACCTCCGCTGAAGAATACTTTTGTTTGGGGTAATGAAATTTTTGTTTCCTCATGATTTGATTCAAAGCAAATAGATTTCTTTTTAAGTTAACGACTAAAAAAATTATCGCATTCTCACTAATAATACTGCTATTACTTATATTGCATGAACCTGATTATCCATCTTATTATTCCCTTTCCCCTATATATGTATCTATAGAAGTTTTATATTGAGCAAGAAATCCTCTACAAAAGACAGAAATATTTCAAAAGTTCTTATGGTTCACAATCACATTTTTATCTAGTTTTCAAAAATTAAATTACACCGCATAGTTTTTGATTGAGTTTTGCTAATTTTTATGTTGAATTTTAATCATACTCAATCCTTTCCTTTAGTGAATCTTATTGACTGTTACAAAAAGAGTTGGTAATCTATTTGAAGTGGCGATAAAATAATTATTACTAAGCTTAACAAGACCGAAAGAAAACAATTAAAGAAACAGTCCGAGATAGACTAATTTTCACTAAAAGGCAGTAGGAAGTGGTGGAAGAAGAAGAAGAAGGTTGACGGGCGTAGGCGCAAAAATATCAGCGGATCCGCTCGCAATTAAAGTGGCCTTTAAAGATAAGCCCGGAGGGCGTAAAAAACATCCCCTGCCTACAAGCGAAAAACTTCGTTAGAATCCCTTCAAGGAAAAACTTCGTTAAGAAAATTCCTGTTAACAATACCGAGGATTTTTAGATAGATTTCGTAGGTTGATTATGGGGGTAATGAGGAGAGGAATGACATTTATCTTGCTAGGGTTAAGCCCGGCGTCCGGGTGGTGATTATTCAACCCCTTCTAAACGGGCCGAGACTAATGCCGAGGAGGCATTAAAATGGCTTTCCTTATCCCCAAAAGAACGGGATTCTACGTATAAATTAACACTTGTAACTTGAAACAAGACCGAGGGCGCACGGATGAATTGAATTCGTAGACTGTGGGCGTTCGCTATATGTAAAGATAAAAATTAGAATTAATCAAACGTTAGGAAATAATTTGACATGCCGGCGCCATCTACGAGTGAAGTTACGAAACGCTTCACATGTGAATTTGAACTAATGGCGAAAGGGTTAAACGAGAGAGAGCAGCACTTAAATCGATAACAGGAAAATTTCAAATTTCACGTACTGGGAATTCAATGTTCTATGACGGTGCATAAAATTCCACAGGATGAATCGCTACATCATGAATGTCTTAAAAAAGATATGAAATGTAAAATATATTTATTTATAGTAATATAACTTAAATTGGATCATTCAAGTTATCAAATGTTTGATTCGAGTACTGTGCGAATAAGACTTACTACTGAATTGGAAAAAAAATTGTACTATGATATAAATGAGACCTCCTTTGAATGTACAGTGTGTCTATTTAAGTCTAAACAGTAAGTATAAATAATTTTTACATTTAGTTTTGGTGTATTAAATGTTAAAATATAATAATAGAATAATTGAAAACGAAAAACTAAAATATCTGGAACATACAGAAATATTCAGCATTCAACATTTCCAAAAACCAACAATAAATTCAAGAACCTGAATTATTATCATTTGGATACAAGCTACAGATTGTTCATTAAATGGAAAGATTTTGAAACAATAAAACCTTTAATTTTTTTTTTCTCGTCCGATGAATGTTAGAAGATGTTTTATACTTTATAAGAGTGTAATTTTTATGAATTGTATGGAGCAACATATTGTCCAAATTGAACTGAATTCTCAATTTTCTTACTGAATTGATGATAGTCAAAAGCCATACAATACAAAGCTATATTGAATATTCAAGATATCGAAATTTTAAAAATTAATTTTGTCCCTAAATTCTAAATAAAAGACTGCATTAGAAACATCTAAAGTTTTTTCTTTTTAAATTTTAAATAATAAAAAAATCTAAGGTATGTTCCTAAGGCTTGGAGAGACGTCAACTTTGTGTTTATCCCAAAACCAGACAAAGCGAATTATGAAAATTCCCTTCAGTCTCTTATCGTTTGTCCTGATAACGTCGAAAAGACTCTGTGAACTATTCATAAGGGAGCATATTTTAATAAATAATCCTCTCCATTCATCCCAACAAACGTACACCCCTGGGCGATCTGCAGATTTTGCATTGATATTTCTTTCGGACAGGATTGAGAGATCACTGGATATCAAGGAGTCCACCTCGAGTATGTTTGTTGATATTGAAGGGGTTTTGATAGAACCACCTTCCGCTAAAATTATTACAGCACTAACAGGGCGGGGAATTCCTTCCACTCTCATGGGCTGGATATCTAGCGTGTAAGCAAAGAGAGCTGTTACACTAGGCCGTAGATCCGATAGCGTCAGGGTGCTGGTTGCTGGAGCCTGTCCGCAGGGTGGGGTGTTGTTACCCCTGCTGTGGAATCTGGTAGGCCATCTTGTAGCAGAAGGATCCCACATCGCCGCGTATGCAGACGACCTGGCAATACTAATAAACGGTAAGTTTGAAAGCATACTATGCGAACGTATGAAGATTGCCTTGAGGGATATCCAAAAGTGGTGTTTGGAGCAGGATCTTACGGTCAATCCAACTAAGACACAAATGGTACTATTTACCAGATAACGTAAAATTGGATTGCTACGGGCATCCAAACTCATGAATGACCCTTAGTGCGGAGGTTAAATACCTTCACTGAGAAAAATGGATTGTAGAAATTAGATAGTAAATCTCTTTATGTTAATTAGTAACATAATTATTGTCAAAACGACAATATGTGGGGTATTAAGAGTAAAATAACCAGATGTTACCATGCTTATAGTAAGAGGTAAAATCTGGATGTTACCAGGTATTCGATGCATATTCAATTTCTAACATAAATGTTCGTAACGCTCTTCCCACCCCTTGCTTTAGGTTAGGTTAGGTGCTTGCAACAGTCACCTTACTTTGATTATTGAAAACGGCATTAATAATGAGATGGAATGAAATGAATGCTGTATAGTTTTATATCTATATAGTAGGAATATCATAATACTCATAATTGGTTTAGCTACATAAATATGTGATACTACAGCTTTTGTCGTAAAGATGGCGCTACGCTTGTTTCATAATCTTTGAAATTCGTACTCAATGTAAATTGTGATCGGTAAATGTGGCTGCGTAATATCTATATGATGCTTATACATGGTTAACGTCGTGTAAAAAGTACTGTGGACAATCGCCCACAGACGAGAATTACGAGGCGCTTCAATACCGGTAGTACTCTACAGTACACGGGCCGGTCTGATTCCCGCAATCCTGCCCGATACGACGGCAATTCGCCCGGCTGTCACCGGCTAATCAAATTATATTAATTAATTATAATTAAAAATTATTAAACTATATTTATTATAGTTTTCATTGTTAACAGTTATTATCAAATATAGTCAGCGCTACTAGACATTTTTTTCACATTTACTAACATGTATGCTCAAATTAATAATACAAATATAGTACACTTTACCATACGAGTTAATAAAAAGTATTCCCAGATATTTACTATACAGATATTGTCACCGGTAATATAAAATATGATTGTCCTATAGGAGCTATAAAATATATTAAAGTATACTATATTTATGTTAAAGAGTACTATCTATTTCTCTCAGTGTTGGTATTACCTTCGAAAGGAGGCTCAAGTGGATCTCACATACCCATCTATGGATAAACAAAGCTGAAATCGCGTTTTGGCGGTGCCGTAGGGTGCTGGGGAGGACCTGGGATCTTTCTCCTAGAATAATGATGTGGATGTACCTACACTGCTGTGATTAGCTTGATGCCAATTTACGGTGCAATTGCCTGGTGGTCTAGTACCAGCAAGGTGGAATTAACAATTATTTTAATATTTTTGTTTAGGTCCATTTAATTACTCCAACTGTCCTTTAATTTTAATATATTGGAAATATGTTAAATATTTTATGATTGCATTTACAAAGTACTACTAATTTAGCTATGGAAGTTGTAATATTTTAACAAATATGCGTTTAAATTGCCCATTTTTTTATATCAAACATTCCAACATGGGAAACATTTTACAAATGGAATTTGAAACAATGAACATTTTTCTATCGCAACAATAAGTTCCCGCTAATTTATATGACTAATAAGCTCCGGGAATTCCGACATTGCTGCCGCCCTGACAAATTTTAATCGGACTTGCGGACTAATATGTAACAAGCCACGAATCCGGTTGACCCGGTAACACAACCTAACGCCGTTAATTACGTTTGCTAATTATCAATTAAAGTTACAGCGCCGAATCGCGCTAATTAGACTGCCATTATCAAGATTCGTGACTACGCTTGAGTTAAATACTGAATTTAACTATAAAATACAGCTGGGTTGGGATGACTGCGTGAGTTAGGGGAAGTTTTACGTTTTCCGATGAACGATCCTCATATACGTTCGGATACTCTGGCGTCAGAAACTCGTTCGTATAAATCTAAATTTGCGTCCTTCTAAACAACTGATACGTGCGTCACAACATAACTAACAAAAGGATTTTATTCTCTACATGATATGAAAAGGTCGAATGTACCTATCAAACAAAGCTTGCATATCATTTTGATCACCATTTTGCCTGCAGAAAACAGAACCATGAACACCGGAAAATGAAAGAATATGAACATGTGGAAAATGTATGATGCTACTATTTGCAATATACATTTTTATCGGTAACTTTTAACGTAATTGCTACGAGAAACTGGGGCATTAAAAAGAAGGGTTACTTAATTAGATGCCTGGCGATTAACCTGAAACCTTTTATTTTCTTATAAATTACCACTCTTGAAGTTCAACTTCTACAAAACTGGGACACGCTCACTCTGTTTACAGCAGCGGTTCTGAAACTGTAGGAGCGCCCCCTTGGTGAGGCGCTTGAGATCTATGGGGGCGTTACATTTTTATTTTAAATTTAAATTTTCGAACATGTAATCGCAAAGAAAGCATTATACTTAAATAAAAAATAAAATATTTTTTAAGCAACATATCTAAAATAACTAATGACTACAGTGTGCCTGCTTTAAAGTACAAAGCCTGTCCAGGTTTGGTTCGATATTGGAGATAAATACTGTTAGCTCATTTTCTATTTGAAGTTTGTTCCTATATTTAGAATATAAAGCAACTGACAAAAATTCAATTTCGCAAAGGTATGACGCAGGAAAATGCAGCAGTACGCGAAACGCTTTTGCTTTAATAATAGAATAATTAGAAAGCAGTTAACTCCAGAAATGTGTTAATGACTTGAAAAAAGATCTATTAGTTGTTCTTCCTCCTACAGGCATAGGCCGATAGGTGTATTTCCAAATGGATTTATTGTCCAATTTCAGTCACCCAATTTAATGTCGTCTGCGAAGAAGTGTTTACCGAAAGTAGTTAGCGCAAGTTTTCTAAATGACACTCCACTATCTTTAGTAACACCTTCTTGTGAATTTTTTCCGGCGCGTAATTCTACATAAATTCACACATTGTGCGAAACATGTCAAAGAAATTTTCTTTTAATTTGTTATTCCATAACTGTATTTTTGTGCAAAAAGCGACCCTTGACCCTTTCACTTAATTCAAATATGTTTGCATTATTCCCATGAAGTTGTAGATTTAGTGAAGTAAGTTTTACGAATATGTCTACACACTAAAAACACTACATCAGAAATAAGCTGTCAGAGAATTCTTTCGCATGCTTATGACATTCCTCGCTTAAGAATATCGCCATTTCTTAATTCATAGACGCTAGGGTATGTGCGTTAGCTTCGTGAGAAGATTTTCGTCATTCGGTAGACTTAGAAGTGGGGAGAGTCTCGCTCGAGATGACCAACCTCTTTGGCACGGAATCTTACCCCCTCCAGTCCCCATTCGAATTAGTCTATGCATTGCCGCATGGGTCACTCTCTCCACCACTATGTGTAGAGGTGTGAGGTCTAAAATGACCTCCAGGACCGCAGTTGGGCATGTTCTCATTACTCCGGTAATGCATACACATGCTAACCGTTGCAACTTGTCACGGACATTCCTTGCTGTGACTTGTCTGACCTTCTGGAACCAGGTTATTGTCCCGTGCGTTACCATAGGTCTTACTATGCCGATGTACCGCCACTGCAATATGTTTAGGTTGCAGCCCCATATTTGGCCTGCTAGTTTTCGGCATATCATTATGGTTTTTGTTACCTTACTTATTGTCAATTCAATGTGCTTGTTCCACAGAATTTTTTTATCTAAGGTTATTCCTAGATATTTCACTTGTCATTTACATTCGATCACTATTGCATCCAGGTGAATATCTTTAATGTTCGAAATTTTGCTGTTCCTAGTGAAACGACGATTGTTCGTTTTCACTGAGTTGATGCTGAGCCTTACTGGCCCACACCATTCATTAGTGATTTTAAGACTCATTTCAGGTCACACAGAGTTCCTTCAAACCTGCCTTTCGCTCTTATGACAATGTCGTCGGCGTATTCTATATAGTGTACGCCGAAAACTGTCAGCCTGTTAACCAATTCATCCGCTACTAGGCTCCACATCGGCTAGGCCCGGTTCCACAAGTGGTTCTGATTTTCATAGTCTGTTCGCCTACTGTTGTGTCAGTTGTCTTCCTGGAGAGCACCTCACTTATCCATTATTCAAGTTATTGTATTACTCAGCCCCCTTGTTTCCAGTGCTCGTCAGATTGGCTCGTGCGAGATATTATCAAACACATCCGACATATCTAGGAAGGCACAGATAGCTATTTTTCCTTCACGCAGAGTCACATCTTCCAGATGTGTTTGCTTGCTGTTAGCTGTTAGAAGTATGTTTCAAGTAGCAGGTAAGCAAGCTAGGGAAGTGATGTTTCAGCAAAAGTTCTTAAAGTTTTGCTTGTTAGCCTTCCCCATTTATCTCTTTGTGTGCTAAACGTCACGCTTTACATTTAATTGCAGTAATCAAATAATTTAATGCATTTTCTTTCATATTTTCAAAACTCAAAGCCCTATATTCAAAAAATCAAGAAATTTTTTGTGTATTTTGTGAATTAAGATTTTTTTCTGCTGGGAACAGGTTGCATAATAATAATTTTTCTCTCTAATCAAAATCTTCAAATTGTCGGGTATGCCGCTATTACGCTTAAAGTCCATGATAACTCATTTGTTTATTTTTGTCAATATTTCACAAATATTTTATTTCCTTCGTCAGGAGAAACTAAAGTGGTCAAAATTACAAGTGTACAAAATAAGTGCAAAGCCAAACATTAAGAAAGTAAAACACTTACACAAAAGTAGAGTTTTTGAAAAGCTATCAAGATGCGGCAAAAAAAAAACAGGAGGTAAATTGTTAGGAAATTATAAATTTTTACAAAATGAAATTTAGAAATGCGTTCAAATTAGCTATTGCTAATATTACTAAAACACTGGATGTGAACGATCTCATATGGCATGGAAATAGCCCAAATACACCGTTTGCATTGTTATCATTCTTGTTATGAAGTTAGATATAGCGATCTAGAGATAATTACGCTATACATCACAGTTTTGCATTAAAATGCAATGATTGGTTACGCTATCGAACGCATATACAGTACAACCTCCATTAAGGTACACTTTAAATTTTGTCTTTCCGGTGTTGTTGCGTTACTGCTTTTTGAAGGTTTCGTTGATCATATTGTCAGCTTCTTCAAAAAATTTTCAAAGACCAATTTTGTTTCTTATCGTTTCTTGTTAAATACACCATTCCTATTCCGCTTTGCTCGCAAGCTAAAATGCAATTGCGCGACAAAATCCAAAGACATAATCGTTTAATATTTTTGCGTAAAATTTCGTTACTAAACAACCTTTTCAGACGTAGATGGCGCAGTCTGTTCTAAAATACCGGAAAATACAAATTAAAAAGTAAATTCTTGTAAAATAGCGCGTCACGTAACTCGGTGAATCACGCATCGCAGAGTTTTCAATTCAAGTGAAAGAGTATTTTTACTATTGTGCTGTTACCTGCTTTTACCGTTAGTTGTTTTGGTGTTTGAGAAGAAGTGAGGTGTTAACTGCAAATCCACATACACCACATTTTGACCTGTGTATTTTCGGTATTTATGTGAATTCTTTCCCTAGATTGATTGGTTTAGCAATCGTACTATGTCACTTAGGATTTTTACTCCTGCAACTATATAATTTAGTTGCGGGAAAGACATTAGAAACTTGACATATTATTGGTAATAAACAGAAGCATACTTGCAAACGTTATTTAAATATAACCACTTACCGCTCAATTTAAACGGTAAGCCCCCCGTAAGAGGATCAGGTGCAAACGGCCGCGGTCCAAACGGAAAATGATGGAAACCCTGTTGTCTGGTCTTCGACCTCGGTTCCCTCGGACCGTCCACGGTGACCTTAATGGCCTTGTTGTATGTGCAGACTTGCGGAGGGGATGTCGAAACAATGATGGTTAATGTGAAGCTCTTTCCTGAAAAAGATGTGGAACAATTATTACCAGTGTAAGGCGACGAGATAGGGCTTGCTAGAACATAAAAATCCGTTTCGGCGAGTGAGGGTAAACGCAAATCGCCGAGAAAATCACTAAATTATGCAGAAATTGACCGTTTTAAGGCGCCGGCGGGTTATATCGGTCGCGCTGTTGCAATAGAGGTTCGAATAATCCTATTCTTTACTATGTAAAGTAACTAAGTAAAACAATCATATTTTCAAATACTTACAAGTTACATAACTATAATAATAATATTTATTTGCCGTCCGATCACATGGGTGATATAAGCAATAGTCAAAAGCACACAAATATAAAAACAAAATTATGTTACAATGATAAAAATTCCTCATAAGAGTAGCAGCACTTACAAATTAATTTTTTTTTACAATTTCGCTTGAATTCATTTAAGATATTAACATTTTTTATATGCAGAGGCAAGCTATTGTATAATCTGGATTTTTCGAAAAGAGCCGTAAGATGTATGGGTAGTACACTAATATTACATTGTCTAGTTTAGTAGTTCCTTTCGTCCCTAAGATATAAGCGACTATTTTTTTTTACATGTATCACTGCCTTGTATATGTATACATATACTTGGCAACGTTAACAGCTTGTAGGCACGAAAGAACTGCCTACAGCTATCACGAGGCCCCAATCCGAACATTAAGCGCAAGATTCTTTTCTGAGCAATAAGTACACGCCTGTAACCTGTGCTTCGTCCCCACATCAAGATGTTGTAAGAAATGGCAGAGTATACCAATATGTAATATACATCCAGCAGGGAGTCATTATCTAGCACTAATTTTAGCTGTAAAAGAACAAAATCAGCTTGATTAAGCTGTTTACACACGTGTGATGTATGTTCGACAAAATTCAGGTTGCTGTCAACTATGATACCAAGAAACTTTACAAATTTTGACAACGGTATCGTCAAGTCAGCATACCTTCTCTGGTGAAAATGTATATATGTGGTTTTGTCTTTGTTTAGAATCAGTCTATTTGTACTACACCAGCTCTCAAACTCACATGTAACGCGATAAATTTCGTGCTCTAGATTCTCAATGGAATCAGAAGACACGGCAAAATTTTGTATCTGTGTAAGAAGTTAGTGATTCTTGAACGAATAACAGATTCAAAGATTTTGGAAAAAGTACTCAATATTGAAATAGGCCTATAATTCAATAGACTGGTATGGTCACCCATTTTAAAAATCGGGATTACATTTGCAATTTTCAGGCTATTTCCTGTAGTAGTTGGAACATGGCTCGAGTGGTGGAACGGCCTTTCAGATAACCATTTTGATTATTGCTGAAAATATTGTGTACCTGCGCAAAATCAGTAATCCTTTTTAACATAATTTTCTCAAATATTTTTGATATGTTTGATATCAATGCTATGGGTCTATAGTTTTGAATGTCTCCCTTATCTCCGCTTTTCTGTATTGGCCTTATAAGGGTAAATTTTAATAATTTTGGAATATTATCTTTTTTATAATTATCTTTTATTATTTTCTTCAAACTTTCTCAGATTTTTTGTTCATAATATCAAAAATACTAAACTATAATTCTATAGTATATTACTTAGGAATAAAAAGTGGAGTTTGTAGATGGTTAGAATTTACATTACCTACATATATATCTAGCTCCTTTCATTGTAGAAGCGTCAGCAAATTTTTACCTAAATTCTTGTTAGTAACCCAAAACAGAATGATACTTCTCGGCAACCCGAAATCTGCATCGTGCCATCGGAAAACCGACGTCCGCAGATATGAATTGCATAAATATTTCGGTACGCAATCTACTCATTTTTCGGTTTTACTATTCCACCGAGGGACATTCAAATTCGGGGAGCCGCAAATTATATTTGTGAGGCATTAAAAAGTTGGGCGCCGGGCAATATTTCACGTTCACAATCAGTTTAAAATTGACGCGCATTTCGTTCCCGAACCGAGCTGGATACAAATCAGCGGTTGCCCTTTTTCCACGGAGGCGCAGGGGCCTAAGTAAACACTTGCGGAAATTTAAATTACCGAAGTAAACACTGGGAGTGGAAAAAACGATTTCTTCTGAACAATTCTGTTCTACATTTTTTTGTATGCACACTTTAGGTGAGTACTCTATACGATATTCATTGGAAATTCCCCCTTCTTGGTGTAATCGAATTCACGATATGGACAAAAGCAGACAAATCTGGAGATATTAATAATGACACTTGAAGGTATATGTCAGTTAATATTTCTTCAGTGATATAAATGAAAAGCTTTATCTTTTGATGTTAAACTAAACCAAAATAAGAGAAATTCAACAGAATTTTATGCTCATATTCTTTAAAGAGAAGCTGTTATTTTTAATTCTTCTGCGTTTTTATATTAGCACATGACATATACATTTCCATACATAAGGGTCGCATGATATGCAAGTTAATTTTTACCTGAACATTTATTTGTGCTTACAAAATGACATGCGCCCTGTCATATGAATAAGTTCTTACTACATCGCCAGTAGAAAGACTTCAGATTAAAGAGAAAATGCTAACGCTTGGTAAGAGAACTAAAGTCGTTTTGATATGTGCCCAAATACAATTCACCGACAATTGGCAGTAATCTTTAATGCTAGACAACAGCGAAACTACAATAGTCTATTCTTATATTATTGTTTAAAAAATCTGCTAAGTTTAATTAATTGCACTTTTAGTTACTATTTCTACAAAATTCAATTTATATATCTAATTACGTAATAAAAATAGGTTATAAAGTAGGGTTTTTTTTTAATTATCTGTGCAAATTAATTTAATTGTGCGTCAAATTTAATTTGGCTTTGTTAGTGTATTTTTGGTTTACGCAAAAAGGGGTTTCGAGAGCAATATTTAATAACAAAGAGAAATAACAATGACAACTCTGACACAAAGGATTAAATTAATACGGGTTTGCAATAATTAAAATAAATCAAAACTGAGTCGTAACTGCAACGTCACATATTCAGAAAACATCACAGAATAGTTAAAAGTGCCCAGCCAGTAGGCACCGATCTTAGCGGAGTCTTTACAGGGAACACCTTTGGCGGACTAAGTAAAAAGTACTTAGAAATACAATTATACTACGAAAACTACAAGAAACAGGTTACATAATCTAAGGATGAATGTGAGAGTTTTTTAATCTGTACAATGTACAGGATGTTATATTTAAACAAGTAAATTATCACAGCATTCTCCTTACATATAATATTGTAATACAGTATAGTGCTTTAGTTTAAATAAAAAGATTGTTAACGGAAGGTAATAACTATACCTACTTAAATATGAAATCATAAGTTCTTATCAAAAATATAAAAAGTGCTGTTTTGTAAATCATCATTTATGCGTTAACCACGCAGAGAACTAACGAAAATTTTTAGGGAAACATCCTGATAAGACCCAACCAGCCACCACAAGATTACAGTATGAATTTTGAGAAAATACACTTCGGTTCGGTTAACAACAGGTTAAAGAAAAATTAACAATAAAAGTAAGTGTGAAGGTTCGAAAAATATTTGTAGCGAAACATCCTGATAAGACCCCAACCAGCGACCACAAGATTATAGTATGAATTTTGAGAAAATACACTTTGGTTCGGTTAAAAACAGGTTAAAAAAAATTCACAATGAAAGTAAGTGTGAAGGTTCGAAAAATGTTTCTTATTACTACTAGTCGAATATAAACCAAAACATTAATTTTACTATTAGGAACCTAGATTTGTAATGAATCTGAAACAAGAAAATAAGAATTTTCTTCATTGACCTGATTTTTAGATACGGTTTAAAGATGAGCCAGAGAATGACAGAATGCTTCCAAATCAAATTTTATGGTCAAGCAAATTCTTTTTCAAGTCAAAAGCGGTGCCTTTTCACTTGCACGGAATGTGATGGACCCAAAAAAAAAACATAATTTCATTGTAGAGTTTTAAAATTTTTATCCATTCAGAACTTGTTCGTTAGAATTCGTCTGAATTATAACTCAGAACACGTTACTGTTTCAATGAAACAGAACACCCACCTTTAGCTAGTGCTTTATAAGTAGATATGTAGCTTCTTCGAGCAATCTTTCGCTTGCAAATGGTATGCACGTTTTTCTAACTACCTATGGGCCGATCAATCTCTAGATCTGACCCCACCAGATTTTCCTGTGAAGTTATTTGAAATCCTAGATTTATCAAAAAACGATATCTCAGCAATCAAGAGACATTTTAAAGACGTTATTACCGAATATACTGCATCAATATCCAAATGTTTTCTAATTAAAACTATTAGTAATGTTCCGCAAAGAATCATTTTCTGCATGCAAAAAGGCGAACAACACACATCGGAACACGGTAACTGATTTAACGTAATTTATTGAATTTCTAATGCGTGAATTTTTCAAGCTAATCCCAATAATTCTTTAAAAACAACTCAAGAGACCTAAGTAGCACGAAAGTCAAGAGAAATCAGAAGTACTCAACAAGGGTCGGATGGAATTTTGGAATCCATTGTATGATTAGAATTTTTAGTTTCAACGTAAGATTCATTCCGTGTACTTCAAATTTGCCATTTGCTGTTTAAATATTTTACTGACATTTTACGATAGTGGTAACTATATTAAAATTACAATCACGAAAATACATGGCTATTTTGTACATGTTTCTTTGTTTGTTGTTGAATAATATAAAACGGAGACCAAATAGTTTCTTTTTTCTAACATGGAAAAAAGAATTGCGATTAAAACTATACAATTTCCAGTGAGATGCCTATACCAACCCTAGAATTCCTTTCAAGCAAATTTGCGATCTCATTCTTGCTAAAGCTTTTTAGCAAGTTTTAGTTTTTCAATATAAATAGTAACTTTTTTACATACCTACAGTTTTAGTTTCAATAAATAAAAGAAATGCGATCGATAGATACGTTAAATCTCTATTTTTTAAAACGAACAGAAAGGCAAAGCAATTCTAACATTCTGAAATAATCTATTACCTATAATTCTAAGAACAATCAGGCGACGTTTTTGTCGTAGTGCTGCCGTCTTCCAGACGGTATAATTAAGCAGTAATACCAACGCCAGCCTTAATTAAATACCAACGCAAACATTACTATTTAAGTTATTTGCAGTGTAAATTTCAACAGCTGTAATCTATGAATTATGTTGGCGATACTGTAATCCGTGATTTATCGAAAACGTTCTCATATTTCCCAGCATTACCAACTGGCGAAATGGGATAAAACTATGCGCTGTCCATATTGGAAAATCACGCACTGTAACTATTTATTCCATATTATAGGTTATGTTGATTGATCTGTGTGATTTATTGACGTTCGTATTTTCAAAATATTGTTAAATTTATATCATATTTTGTTTAGCTGGATTAATTTTATTTATTGCGCTTTGCCCCTGGTACTTTACATTATATATTTACGATAAATACACAAAGTTGTTTCGACGATTTAGCAGCTGTTTTTCGATTTATCGCCCTTTTGGTTTACTAGATGAATTCGAGCGTTAAATTTTTTTAACAAGAATTATCTACGTGCCTATTATACGCGCTAATTACTGAAATTTTGGTTTACGTTTGCCGGCGTACATATACACATTGGTGTAGTTTTATTATTTTGTGCATACAAATTATTCCATATGTATGTTTAGAATGTAACTAAATATTGGATTTACGAAAGCATTAATATTCAATTCAAAGAAAATAAAAAAGTACCTATGTATCATTTACAGTACTGTTACGCAGGCACCTTTTAACCAATCGAAAATAGTCATTATAATAAATAATAAGGGATTTCAGTAGGTACATAGGTAATATATCTGAAAACATATGCCTTCCCTAGTTTGTCACATCTAATCATCTGAAGGTGAAAATATTTTCCTGAAATACTCGGATGGTATTCCTAAAATTGTGAGTTCAAAAATCTAATCCAATCCAGCATCAATTTTTTATTATCAAAATGTCCGTGCGGTAAACAGGAAAATATTTGATTTTTATGGTGGCGCACTATCTTCTAATGACTTTGATCTTTCACTTTCAACCTTGATTATTGATGTATTAAACTTAATATACTTACAAGTACCATTAATGTAATTGTTATTTATATTCCCCCAGCGATGCTAGTGCCACTCTTAGTTTCATAAGTTGCTATCCTATGCTATACCCAATTTCGTGCAGCAAATTCTTCAATCTTGTTAGGAAACATTTGAGAGTGAAGGTCCTCTATTTAAACCATGCCATAAAATGATACCAGCTTTGTTTTTAAATTACAATGGCGGTCATTGATAATGCTAACCTTACATTTAACGTAAATAGAACCGCCTTATAACCAAATCCAATAAAAATAATAATTAACCGAATTATATATGGATACCGTCTACAAGTCCTCCATCAAGACAGGATCCGAGGAAGCTGATTCCCCAACGGTTTATAGGGGATATTGATTCATACTTGAAATCTCCAATTGTAATTGCGAAACTTGAGAACATCACTGTGTCGGTGCGACTTCAAACGTTCTTCGACGATCAGCAGAAAAGTGAGTTCGTTTGAAAAACAAAACCCAGGAAATCTGAGCTTTGAATTTAAGCTTTTGCGTGTGAGTTTTCAGCATAAGCTTTCAACATGAGCTTTTTAGCCTTACCTTTCAACCTGAGCTTTCAACTTTAACTTTTGGCTTGAGCTATTAGTCCAAGTGTTTAATATAAATATTTAATCTGAGCTTTCAGTCTGAGCCTGCAACGTTAGCTTCCGGGCTGAACTTTCGATTTTAAGCGTTCGCGCTAGGATTTTAGATTAACCATTTAGACTTTTCGCTGAGCTTGCAGCCCAAGTTTTTAGGCCGAGCTTTTACGGTGAAAATTTAAGCTGTACTTTCATCCTAAATATTTGAGCGAAACCTTTTAAGGCAAATTCTGGGGACCAATAAATAGATCCGTTTTTGATTAAAATTCAGTTTTCGCAAAAGTAAGTGCTACTACTCGATCATAAATAATTTTAACAATCGCCATTGTCCGTTTGCATCGGAACCACTTTTGACAGAAGAGTAAATAACAACGTTGTAATTAAAGATAAAGATAGTAGTTTATATAAAGTCATGTTATTTTTCTGCGTAGAATTGAATAATGAAATAATATATAGGCTGTTCCATTTAAAATAACGAAGTAAGCATGCGTTTGCCTACTTCTGGGACATTCTGTATAGTCAAAAATATTTTTAGGTGATGCAGCATTGGATTCTATAACATTCTTGTAGAAAAGGTTTCTTCCTATAATGACAAATAGAGCTGTAATCAAAGATCTAGTCTTCGGTGGCAGATCCTGTACAATGTAGTGGTATACTAAATTATGAAAAGTTACTATACATAAATGCGTCTATTGTTTTGCCCGCAGCATTTCCTAAAAATGCCTAAAATCTTTGCATTTAGGACCTGTTCAATTGACGAAGACTTTAAGCGAAGCAGATAGCTTTCATTGATCTTCATAACAGACGGCGTAAAGTTAATGAAAACTGTCTTATCTCTGTTCAAATATATTTTGTTGTTTTTAAACCAGCTCAAACATTTATTTAGCATAATTTGTGTATTATAAACCATATTAATCTTAGATGTGTCATGTGCCAAATAACTTCTGTCATCTGCGTACATAATAATATTATTTTGCGGCGAAAGTTTAGGGAGGTCGTTTACAAACACTATGAATAACAGAGGTCCTATAACCGAACCTTGAGGGACACCTCTTTGAAGATTCATGGGAGTCGAGGCTTTTCCTTTTATCTCAACGCGATTGACCAAATAGGATTTAATCCACTGCAACATAGGTCCTCTTACTCCATAGAAAGAAGAAGAAATATTTACGTTATAAATGCATTACTTGTATTTAACTTATAGAATCGAGGCGTTTAGCGATGATTTGACGATTTTTCTTTTTTGTAAAATAATTAAAATTTGTTTCTTGTACTCATGAACTCGTGAACCTCTAATATCAAAATGCCAAAATCAACGACAATTTCAGGAAAAAAGGTAAAAGGTGGCTAATCAGTGCGTTAAATAAGGAAGCTGAATAATGTAGCAGATTATTTTGTAAAGCAGCAAGCTTAGTGTTTCCTCTTCTCTATTTATTTATTTACTTATAATAAACGTTAACGTAATAATAACTTATTGTTATTTATTTACTTAATAATAAATGTATTATTTTAATTATCTCAAACTAATTTTCTCTACTAAATGATGTGATTTTATTTTGCCTTTCATCTGTCATAATTTAAAGTTTTTAACGTCGTAAAATCCGATCTTTATTGATTACACTTAATATAATCAATGTCCGTTCTATTGGTTATGGGCAAAGTGACCAGTAATCATTTCATAAACTATCGATCATGAGTAAGATATAAGTAGGTGAATCATCTATCATCATTTGTCTTCCTAATCAAAAGGACTACTTACCCCTTCCACTTCTGCCAACGAATCTCAAGTCATTGAATTTGGCCACCTGGTTCTTCATAACGGCCGTACAGTTCCTCAGCTCGGCACAGTAATTCTCGTCATTTCCGGCTTTGACCGTGACCAGAGTGCCATCTCCCACTTCACCGAGCGCCACGACTTTAAAAGCGACCGGTAGAGTCTTGTTAGATCGCCAATGCGGCGGCAAAACGGTGCAAACCACATGCGGACTACCAGTTCGCACAAGTTCACCTGGATGTTCGGCCAGCAGTCCGTCCAATGTCCTATCCGCCAACATTTCTGCCGTCAAATTACTGTAGTTCCGCTCATATTGGCCCGTGGTGGAACTAACTTCACTCGCCAGATGCATTTTCATCACTACTTGGCAGTTTTTCTACCGTCTTCCGTTCGATGGGAACGTCAGATGGAATTTACTCGGATTTTTACTATGACGAATAGAGGCGGCATGACATTTTCGCGACACCCCCGAAATAAACAAAAGGAAATCGAAGGCGAAAGACCGACGAACCACAAGAACTTATGTCTTTTGATGTCTTCAAAGAGGCTCCCGCTCGTTGTTTTTTTTCCTTTTTATATTCACGCCGCGCGTTCGAAGGAAACGGTCGTTATATTTTTTCCGAGGTTCGCACAAA
Organism: Cetonia aurata; assembly: GCA_949128085.1. NCBI lineage: Eukaryota > Metazoa > Arthropoda > Insecta > Coleoptera > Scarabaeidae > Cetonia > Cetonia aurata. Next base: position 10,058,462 of record OX421888.1, read on the forward strand.
TAATCAAATAGACATCGGACGACAGGCGACAATCGGATAGGGAAAGCGAACAGTTGAAATTAAAAGCGTTTTTATTTCAAGTGTGCCGTGACGCCGTGTACGCCGCCGGAGTCGACAGGAAGTTTTTAATTTACATGTGCTTTTGCACACACGCGCACAAATGATGAAAAATCAGCGGGGTCGTGATTTTACAGGGTAATATGGTGGTGGCGGACCGCAGAAAAGTGCGCGAGACGCAACCCTGTGCTTTTGTTGCGTTAGCTGGACGTTCGCTCCCTCTATTTATTATAAACTTTAAACGCAAAATTTTCTGCACCGCAAAAATCCGATACTCTTACAAATTAAGAATATCCGGAATTCTACTGATCTTAAAGAACTCGAAATATGTTTTCAAATCTAGCAGTTTTAAAATTTAACATTGCATTCTATTTTTTCACTTATCAAAATCCATTATATCACTATATCTCTCCTTATTTCAGCGTAGAAACACAATTCCTACTCACTCCAGGCGCGATTCGACAATTGTTTCTCGTCCTTTTTTTGTCGTCCTTTCCCTATTCAATAACTCCGCCGTGTCTGCCGAAGGGGCATGATATAAATACACCGAGGGGTGAATTACGAATATTTGGCAGTCGGCGCACGTTTGGTCCAGTTAACTGCGAATGTAACGAGTGGGGAACTACCGAAATCAGCTGATTTCTGATTCATCTTATAGTCTCACCCTCTTCTCAACGCTCCCTTATTTATTAATCGCAAGTTCCACAGACGCTGTCGCTATTGTATTGCTAGATAGTAGACAGCGACTTCTTTCCGCGTTTAATTTTTCATTCCCTGCGAACAGAAAAAAATTAAATAGTTAAGCTAGAGAGACAGTACTTTGTAGGAGGTGATAGCATAATTCAAGTTAAAGTTATAAATGTAATTAATTGTACATTATAACTAAATTAGGAATATAAAAGCTAAAAAATTAAGCCTCAGTACAAACAAATAATTAAAATTTCAAATTCAAATGCCAGCTTCAGATAAATCTAAATTAAACTTAGCTTTAGATCATATATGGGCAACCCCCGACCCCCGATATCAATTCAAATCAAAATGTTGCTTCTTTATTCACTACTACCTACTTATTTCTTGCCTACGGCCCGCGACCTGATTAAGTCCCGAAATTACGCCTTCAGCTAAGCAAAGGTTGCCCATACCTGCTTTAGATGATTGCAATAAATAGTACTTATTTGAATACTTGTTAAATTAGAATGAACGTGTGCAAATTAATAAATCTTACATCAAATCAATGATAAGAAATGGTATTATCTGCAGAAAGTAATTCAGAGTTTTATTTGTCGAAACGTAAATTTAAAACAAAACACGTAAATCGCAAAATATTATTGAAAGTAAATACACATTAGATGTGTTAATTTCTTAGATTAGTGGATAGATTAAACAAAAAGGAGGTAAATTAGCACACTCCAATCTATAATTACTTAAATATCTCTGCTAATTGCTCTGGACGTTAAGAATGCCTTTAATTCAACCAATTAGAACTTAGTACTGAAAAGTCTACAAAATCGCAATATATCCCCGTATTTAAGAAATATCATAGCTGACTATCTAAAAGAAACGTGTATGCAACAAATAGTGTAAAGTACGAAGTTAAGGCGAGGGTACCGCAAGGCTCAGTACTAGGGCTCACGTTGTGGAACGTTTTATACGACGGCATTTTCGATATTGGGCTACAAGGACAGGTCAAAATCATCGACTTTGCGGACGATCTCGTATTGACCGTCACGGCGGAAAATAAATACACCCTCATGGTGAACACTAACGAAAACCTCCAACGAATAGTTAGGTGGATTAACAAAAACGAACTCCAACCCGCTTTCGAGAAAACTGACGCCATTGTAATCACACATAAGTAAAAGAAAGAAGGAAGGCATAAAATTTAAAACTGAGAATGTGGAAACAGTGCCAAAGAGGTCTGTAAAATTCTTGAGAATCTACACACTAAAATATATTTGCAATTCCTACAGAAAATTCCAGTAACATATAAGGTAAAATTGCTAAAAATTGGGAAATTTAATAGAAAGGTTTAGGTTTATTTTCTAATTATTGGTAAATTTACCCTATACATTACTGGAATTTTCTGTAGGAATTGCAAATACTTTTTAGTGTGTACCTCGATGCGCGGGGCAACTTTGGTGAACATTTGAAAAGGACTACCCAGAAAGTAGCAGAAAGAGGTGGAAGACTCACGCGCTTGTTGCCAAGATTTGGAAGTCCTAGCAGAAAGAATAAGGATTGTGTTAAGTGTAATGGCGCATTCCATAGTTATATATGGTGCAGATGGTGCTCCAATACGTTATAGGTCAAACGAAACCGCCACATGCTAGAGAAAGCACACCGCATAACGCTATTGAGAGTTACATCAGCATACAGGACTGTTTCCATCACAGCCTCGCACTTCGTTTCTTTAGTACCTCCCATAAATCTATTAGCATATGAGCAGAAGGAACGTATGATTATGGCAACAAAAAACCACAGGAGAACTAGACCGTGGAAATGTGGCAGAACAGGTGGAACAGCAATAACGCACAAGGACAGTTGACAAAGGTACTTATACAAGACATTAGGAAATGGCTTTACTGTAAACATCGGATTGTTGACTATTACCTAGCACAAGCCTTGACAGGACATGGAAACTTCAAATCCTATTTAAAAAGCATAGGTAAAACGGAAAACGACAGATCTATCTAATGTAATATACTCGACACCTTTGAATACACAGTTTTTGAGTGTGATCCATGATCAGAACGATTATGAAAATAAAAGAGTTTGAAGTCAGACTGCAGCCGTAAGAGAAATTGTAAGAGTAAAAAAAAACAAGAAAGGAAATATATTAGCACACGTGCTCCTTTCAATCCAATCTATAATTACTTAAATATCTTTATTCACGATATATTTGGGCTGAAGACTATCTTCAGGTAAAAAAAATAAATCTTAAACGTATATATCATTCGTTCCTGATTTCTCGCACTATATCATTTTTTCCTGAACACCTTTATTTCTATTTTATTCCAATCTATATTTTCTTAAATTCCCTACATTTCTTGATGTATATTGAGTATTAAGAGCAAGTTCCTAGAAAAGTAATATTATGCGTCATACAGTTCCCTTGTTTCTTATCGTTAATCCTATCGTTCTAATGTTAATCCTTTTTGATTTTTGCCGCCAAGATTTCAATATTTCCTCACATACTTTTCTTTCTATAATTGTTTTATGGTAAATTTGTACTTTCTAATTCGAATAACGCCTACATATTTTTGTTTTCAAAAACCTGTATTTGATTAGAATTAGTGTTACATTTGCTGTTCTTCTTAAGTACTTTATTTTCCTGGCTTGTGAGTATTTACGAATTCTGTCTGTTGACACCCATGATTTGCATTCGTAAAGCAGCGTCAGGATATAAATATATTTTTTGGGTATGCACTTAAATTTGTCCTCTGAGTTATTTCCTTTTTTACATATGAAGGTATTTCTCATGCTATGATGCACTTAGTGTAATGTTATTCTACTATTTACTTCAATTCTAGTATTTTCTTCATTACAGTTCCAATGTATCCGATGTTAGCTTAAATCCAGTAACAATAGTACTCGATATGAACATGCAGGCAAACATTTCAGACACGGTTATGGTGGGGACAGATGAAAACACACTTTATGACGACGTGATTCAATGGACCAAGTATTACCCAAAAAAAAAAAAAGTACACACTTAAATTTTGGTAACACAAAATCACTTGACTAGCTGCATTTCTTGTTTTCTTATCAAACTAATTTATACAATGAGGGAACGACAGGTGTTAAATTAACAAAACAGGTTTGTTAACAAAATATTGTTGAACTAACTAAAATTAAAAACATTCTTACAACAGTGCGGGGGCAGATAAGGAGTTGCGTCAAAGAGAAACATAAGCAGTACTGGAACAACACAACCAAGCAAAATCATGGAAAGATCTTTATTAAGGAACCATCAAATGACAAGTGTGAGGAACTAGTATAGCTTAATAGGAATCATCTTCGCATAATGGAAGGTCTCCTAACACGACATTGTACACTGAAAGGACACCTATAGAAAATGGGAATCAACACCGCAGGTACCCAATGCCTGTAATCAAATCACCACATCCTAGCGCAATTTTTGGCAAGCCAAACATGAACCCCGAGGGTTATTTCGATAGACCAGCCAGGGATCTGTACTGATTAGTGCAGGGCACCATCATATTGGACTGGGTGGCATAATTTAATGGGCAAAGAAAATGGCAGATATAATAAAAAATGCTGCAGATATAAAAAAAGATTAGCTGTTATTGATATTTTAATAAAACATTCTTACCGAAGTAGGGAGGCATTTACATAATTCGCTTAACATTTTTTAAAGCCACGGCAGGGTCCTGAACCCAGCAGAGGATATGTCAAATAAGGTCATATGTACATTATTTTACACAGCGGAAAAGGATTGTTTAAATCAAAGAAATATTTCTTTGCCGTTATTAATGAAAGTTTAAAAAGCCTGGTATGTTTATATTTCATGGTATTGGATTTTACCTTGCAGTATGGCTCTAATATTAGAAAAAAGAAAAAATAGGAACCCACGCCTGTCAATAAAAATTACAATAACATATGCACAACTTTGTTCTAATCGGTTTCTACTGTACCCTATTATAGTGAATCATTCTGATGAAGATACACACTGCACACTCAACTGTAAAATATTTAAATAATTTTACAGTTGACCTTCAGTAATGCTGCAAATGGTTAAAATATTATTTTAGAAATTAGATCTTCGTAATGAAAGATTTATATTTTTCTTCTAATACCACCACAAGAGTAATAAAAGTATTTTGTATATTTCAATTAGATATATTAACAAAAATGGATGTGAAAATAAGAAAATGTGTCAAAACATTTTTGACAAAAAGTTTATAATGGCATAAACTAAACACAATTAGAAAAAAAATAATTTTTTTTTATTACAGAGACCTAATTCCCAAAATAATGTTCTAGTTGGAGGTAAAGATACAAACAAAGTATTGAGAATATTTCCTAAATAAAGGAATCAACCAAAGATAGTGTCAGTACTGTTATTTTTTATGTGTATACAACAACAATTACTACCTAAAAATAATAGCAAACGAATACTAACCAAAAATATATTATTGTTATTGTAGTTCCTCTTTTTTGCTTGTTTAAAATGTAGCTTTTGGTATTAAAGTTTCTATTTTATTATATTTACATTAAGTTTACATGATTCGATTTACACAATTTGATTAATTTATTTGACCAATCTTTATTATGAACATTCTTTGACATTCTTCTTTTATATGGAAATTGCAGATCCACCCTCTCTCAGAATTAAGAGAAGCTCTAGAAGTTTATATTAAATATTAAAGAAAGATTTGTATACAATAACATGGATGCATACTGTTGTTCCTATTTTCATGAATGTATTTAAATAACAGCATACATTTTTTAAACATAACACTAATTAGAAATAAAAACAATATCGAAATGAACTGGTTTTTTAAACTTATATAAGATATTTAAACTTTCATTCACTAGCAACAAAAAATATAAAATAAATACCATCTATAACCTAGTTGGTAGTTGTTGTGCCTTTCCAAAATAAAAAAAAAAAACAAAAATCAAATTTAAACCTGTCAGAAAAAATTCAGCATTTATTGAAACCATATAATATATATGTAGCACATTAGCCATATAAAGTAACAACAATATTTTACGCGGACTAAACAAAAAATTTCATTTAAAAAAAAATTCATGCGACTTATAAAATTAATCGCAAGGATTGCAAAGGGGTATAATATAAACCAAACACAACAGTATCTAAATAAAAGATTATATGCACATCAATATAGTATTAAAACAAAGAATATTAATGCTACTGCCCTAGCACAGCACAATCACCATTTATGATATAATTTTAATTTTGAAAATATAAAAATTTTACACAAAAAAAAACGAATTATAACAAAAGAATTTTAAAAGAAATGTTTCATATCGAAAAATGTAAAAATTCCATTAACTATCGAGAAGACATGGGCTCTTTAAGCATAATTTATAATAATTTGGTTTAGGTTTGAAAGCTACCTGCTTGCATCTTCTCTAGTTGCAAAACTTTTTTAACCATGTTTACCATTGTCTTTTTATTCATGTACTCGATATGTATTTATTATGTATATAAATATTTATTTTTACGCTCTCTATCCAAAAACAAACAAAAATTATTAAGAAATGTGAATTTTGTGACTCAACATATTGAAAATATAAATATATAATAAAATATATATAATAAACAAATAGTTTTATTTCCAACTCTAGACTTACAGACCCAATTAAAAATAAAGAAATTGATAGAATAACCTAAGCTAATTACAAAGATATGAAGTTACAATATTTAAGTAATCTCAACTAGTTAATTATTAAATTTAATTTAAGCAATACTGCCGATACATGGCTTTGACAGTTTAACTAATTAATAATATCCAGAATATTTTGTTCCTATGTTTAAACAGAGTTATACAAAAATCAATTATTTAAATCAAAGTATATACCTAGTCGTATCAAACAAGACAAACTGTGGTAGATAGGTGTCAACAGCTGTCAAAGTCTTGCAACTAGCGTTTTTAATGGACTCAAACGAATATGTTTATAATCATAGAAGCATTGGTCTGTTTATAACTGCACAAAACACATTTGTTAGTGGGTTTAAATTGATTATATTGGGTCAACAACAATGAGTTTGACAATTTGAGGTTACCACATACTTACATATGTTATCAAATTTCTTTGTTATCCTTAAGAAGATCTTTAAAAGTATTAATTGGAAAAAAATGGCATAAAAGTACATTTTATAAGATCTCGAGCACCCATTCGTTGAAAAACTGGTTTTGTAAATTTGAATGCGCGGTTTAAAATTAAAAGAATCTTAGGAAACTAGTTTTTTTTTCATTTGCGTTTAGTTTTGTTTAGTTGATAAATTTTAGATTTTTATTATAGATGAAAATAGCAGTTTAGATCTACTCTTAAGAAACTGAATACCAAAATCAAAAACTTTTGAAGTTAATGTATCTGAATAGTGATTTTCCCTCTAAAATTAATTTTTTAGTATTTCTGTCTATACTTCTTTTTAGTTTGGTAGCTAAGTATTTTGGACATCTTAAACTAATTAAAATTTTATTGCAAAATTGAATGAAATAAGAAAAGAGGATTCAAAAGTAGAATTCATTACTTTTATGTCTAAGCGCTTAAACTACGAAAACAAGTTACTTAAGCAAAAATTTGCCAAAGTTATAACTAGTTTTAATAATTTTGAAGCTAAAGCTGTTACGTTCTGGTTATCCCTAAGTTAAGTTGAAATGGTAATGCAAATAATTACCTATTATTTGAGAGTATAATCAAATTACTCGAGTAAACCACAACCCGCGGCTCGTTACTCGTAAGGATCAACTCGAAGAACAACCGACAAACTGACAAAAGTCGAGCGCGATAAAAAAACAAAAGCGTCCGGCGACCAACTGCGAGCAACGAGGCACGACGGAACGTACGACAGAGCGCGCTTTTTCCCGCAAAGTTCTTTTCGCGACGCGAGGCGACCTGACATTAAGAAATAGTATAAAAGTGCGTCGTGGGGTATTCGCGGGACGTCTGGGGTCTGGGGGTGCCGCGATGGTGTGAGGAAATGGGCGTGGCATGTTGAGGTAGACCGACACCACCGTCTTCGCCACCAACCAGGAAAGACGCCGGATTTTTACCCTCAAACCAGCGTCGTTTCTTCGAGGTTTACCAAAACCTACGACGCAAGCGCCCCGACGTCTTTCGCCTTTTTTACCGCAACCTTCTCTTTCTTGGCAACGGGTCGACCGCTGTCGGCCTCTCGCTTCGCGCTTTCTCCTCTAGACGTCTTCAAGATTTTTTGCTCGTATCTCTTTCTCGCCAACTTCTTACACAGTATCTCATCTCTGCACGAGCCTCGGGAGCGTCGTACTTTCGTTGACACGTCAATAGATAGCGCTCGTCGTCCTTCTTCCTCGCACACATCGCGCGAACGTTCCTCTCTATCATTTTATATCGTATATAAAGGTAAGACGCAGATGACATTTCTCTATCAAGCGACGTTCTCGTCTCCGCTGCGAGAAACCCTGATTCTTTTTTTTCTTCTTCTTCTTTTCAACAGTCGTCTTCTCTTTGTAGGAAAGTCGTTTTTGTTTAAAAAATTTATACTTGTCTCAGGGTTTTTGTTTATGAATTTTTAAGGCGTGAAGGTAATTTGTCGCTTCTGTCTTTCGTTGCCCTCCGTTGCCGCCCTGTTTTGTATTTCAAACATATATTGCGCGAGCACTGAAGGAATTACCCTCATTTTTTATTCAGATGATGCTAGAAAATGTAGGAAAGGGTATCCGCTACGGTTACTCATTTATTTGACATTTGCATAAAAAATCAAAGGCGACGTACTTTGAATTTTTTTTTTTTTTGAAGCTGTCCAGAGAGCAATTGCAATTTACCGTTAGAGCAACATAACTTGAGTACTTACATATGTGTACGCTTTATATTGTTTATGAATGAAATATGTTAGGTAAATTGGTAATATTTCATGCAACCTCTAGGCAAAAGAGACCAACTCAAGGAATCAAAATTAATAAATCAGGTGAAGCATATACGAAAATGTTTGCTCTCCATCCACTACCACTGGCAGTTAAGGTATTAAAGTATGTACAAAAACAATTCAGGTGTATTACTCCTCCTTAATCTATTATTAACTACTTCAGTAGTCTTTACAAAGAAAAGGCAACTCAATCCCAAAATCATAAAAATAAATGGATAGATATATAATAAACTTTTCTGGAATGAGCATAATGCAGCTAAGATGGGAGCTAAATGAAAGGAAGTCACTGTTTTAATTAAGAGGTTGGCGCTCAGGATTGAGTCATGGATCCGTGGTAAATTCAGACAGACAGATTACCATCTATTTCAATTTCTATCAGGGCATGGAGTTCTTAGGGCTTATCCAAGAAGATTTGGTAAGGATTCTACTGACAAGTATGGAACAGGTCATCATTCGATTGCGTAAGGTGTAATGAGATTCGAATAAAGACATTTTTGTCACTAAGCATGTGGTTTCCCATCTCAAAAAAAAAATATATATATAATCGATCCCTCTTCTACTGTAAAGTGTAGAGGATATTCTTTCTCTTCAGGTTTTACTATGTCAATTTTCTTTGATCGTCTTTCTCCAATTCTTCCTGTCCTTTGCTAATATATCGGCCTGCTTCCAAGATAGTCTCTTACTCTTCAATAATCTTCCTATCTCATTATCCCAAGTCATCCGGGGTCTACCTCTTCTTCTCGTTCCTATTCTCTTAGCACTCCATACTTTTGACTTGCCTTCCATCATCTAGTCGTGTTAAGTGGCCCCACCATCGCATTTGTGATTCTTCCACGTATTTCCTAGCACTTCCAATTTTTAGGTTCTCCCTTATGGTGTTATTCCTTATCTTGTCCATTACTGTGACATTAGCCACTCTTCTCAAGTATTTCATTTCGACTACTTGTATTTTCTTGTGGAGCTTTTCAGTCAATACCCAAGACTCGCAGGCGTGTATCAGAGTTGGCAAAAAAATTGTCTTATAAACTGTCATCTTTGTTTTATTGCTGATCTCCTTTTTGTTAATTAGGCCTCTTTTAATGCAATGGAATAATTTTATTGTGCTAGTTATTCTGTGATGGATTTCTTCTTATTGTTTGCCTGTACTGTCTATTATTGCTCCTAGATACTTAATATTTTCTGCCTGTTCAACTGTGTTATTATTGATTTGGATCCTTACTTTTCTTTCTTTAACATTCGATACAACTATGGTTTTTGTCTTGTTGGTGTTGATTCTCATTCCTCTGTCCTTCAGTTCTTTAACCCATAAATCTACATTGTATTGCAAATTTCTCTCAGTACTTGCGATGGTTGCAATATCGTCAGCAAATACACATTCGCTAATCTGGATGCTGTTCATTTTATAATAACCTACATTTATCTTTTTACTGGCTCCACTAACATTTTTAATAATTTGGTCCATAAATGTTAGGAAAAGTAGGGGACTGAGGACTCCTCATTTGTCTAACTCCTTGTGTTGTTCTGAATTTCTTTGTCTCATGGTTGTTCGCCTTGATAGTGTTTGTGGTATTCTCCTACAGCGATTTAATTGCTTCAATTAGTCCTACATCTACACCATTACATTCCAAGACACTCCAAATTCTTTCGCTATTTACCTCGTCGAAAGCTTTCTCAAGATCGATAGAGCACATGCATATTTCTTTTTTGTAGGTTAAGAAGTATATTTTTTATTGTGAAAAAAAAATATATTTTGAAATACTTGAGATCATTTAGTTATTAGACCTGTATGAATAAAGCTGACGTTTGATTCCAATAAAAAAGAAATCTGGTGGATTTGGATCTAATTACTGCCAGGAAAATTATTATTAAATATTCCAGTATTCTCACAAAAAAAATTAGGAAAGGCTTCTTTTTATTGGAATGAAATTTCTTGGTAAGGAAAATTTTGTTCAATTAATTTTTGTCTACTGGAATTATTTGATTATGAGGGTGCATTGTAATAGATCAAATAATTTGAATGATCCAAAGCATCATCCTAATCAAGCTGTTATAGGAAGTTTCAGTCTATCAGACTATCCAAAGTGTCAAATTCCTAACGAAGGACATTTTAATCAATTGCATGACAATTACGTCCTTTTCACATCTTAAAATTATTTTTGTCAAAAATAACAGTAAACGTGATCTTGTGAATGGTAAAAGAAGTGACCAACAGTGTTGGGGCATCATCGTACCCGGAAAAGTTTTTATTTATGGTGCTGCCATTATCACCTAAAAAGGAAATAATGTCTCTATAGTTAAAAAGTAAGAAATTTGGGTCGAGTAGTACGTTTTATAAGAATGAAATTAACCTGTTCCAGCGCTATCCAAAAAAATTACACAGTTACGAATATTGTTCGTTATCTTGTGTGTCCTGAATTTATTTTTGATGTGTTTCAAATTTTTAACATAACAAACCTACATATATTTTTACGAACGGATACTATTGTTTAAAAATCCACTTTCCGAGTCATAGTAGGTAGCGTACGACAACGGTCTAGCAATTTACATAAAATCTCGAAATGTTAAAGTATTTCGAAGATTTCAATAGACAATGACTGCCTGACATTTAGATCCTCGAGCATTGCTTCCGTGTATATAGTTCAAAGCATTGACGACGACACTTCGCTGATTTCCCCGGACGCTGTTCGGGCGTTTTTTCCAACACGTTCTTATAAATTATCGGCCATCGGACACGAGACGCGTCAAGAATCGACGAAGAGCCGTACGCGGACGTGCCGACAGCCAAAATCGAAACAGCTCCTGTAGTAGGTACGTCCCGTGTAGCCTCCTCCACTCCTAAAGGTTATCCTCCATTCGCGACAAAAGGGTTAAAACAAAACAAAGGAGCTTTTAAGCGGGATTAGTATAGGGAATTTCAAGAAGGATTAAACTGCAAAGGATAAAGAGGGATTCCTTGCGTGCCCCGTTGACGCGACGAAAGGAGACGGGAATAGTTTTTGAGCGGGAATTATAATGTTCGAGCGGGACACGGCGACGGCGGTAAACTGCGGCCAGACAGAGACCGGCTTGTGGATATTATGTGACAAATTGCGCATTATTGAAAGAAGCGTAGAGAAAGGGGGAGCGCGTGCGAACGGAAGCTACGGCGAACGGGGGCACGTATTAAAGAGAAAGAGGTGCGAAATGGGGTATTTAGCGCGCCGAATAACGTAGGGGATTGTTTTCAAAGTTAAGGGCTAGGCGCCTCGTTCAGGAAATCACAATAGTAGAAAGTTGGGCGCATATTATGTAAGGATTTCACCTCACAAGAATATTGTGTAGGTAATTCTTTCGGGACTCAGAAGCTTTTTATTGTGAAAATAAAAAAAGCAAAGCTGTAAATATTATTAATAAGTATATTTGTCGTAAATTCATAAAAGAATACATACAATTATTATAAAACTTAAATGTAGCAACCATACAAACAAATATATTCCACTCGTTGTAATTTCATTAATTCCGATATTCGAGGATTCTTTTCAGTTATCAACATTAAGTTTGGATCTAGCGTCACTTTTATTTAGAAACACTGCAGCCTCTTAACTTTCTGTATTTAATCTCTCAATTCTTTTGCCCATTGAATCATGCCCACCATTACGATATTCTGGTGCCTTGTACTAGTCTATAATCCTCTGGATTCATCTTTGGCTTGCTAATCATTGCCCATCTTTTCGAGTCCAGAGCTTTGCATTCACACAAGGTGTGGTATGTGGTTGCTATCATACTATTACACAGTCTGCAGTGGGGATTTCCAGTGTAAATCCCAATGTTTTGTAGGTGCCCCTTCATTGCACAGTGTCCCGTTAGGAAACCTACTATTCCTACTCAAGTTTAGTAGTTCTTCAGTCCTCTTTTTTTATAGTCCCTTAATAAGGGCTTTTCCATGAATTTACCCTTTGTGTCTATCTTTGACCCAAATCCTTACCTGCTCTCCTGCTGTATTTTTGGACACTCTTGAAACAGGTTCTGGCCTATAAATATGATGATCCCTTTCTTGCCAACTTATCGACTTTTTCGTTTCCTGCATTCCCTAAATGTACAAACATCCATAGTAAAGTGAATTTTTAGTGTCTGTCAGGCTATTCAGTTCTCAAATACATCCCCAAATCAGTCTTGATTGTCCCATGGGGATCACTAATGCCCTAGATATCGCCTAGTACTCCGTTGCCAGACAAATCGACCTGTTTTTATAACTTCTCTGTTTGATGTTGTCTGTTGCACAGTACAATATTGCGCATGCCCCTGCTTGACAAACTGTAGAGGAGTGGAAAACTAGTGAGAAAGTGATCACTGTTTTTATCACACCAGCTCCAGTCCCGTTCTCGGTTCTCGATCCGTCAGTAAACCAGTTCAATCCATCGAGCGTTTCTGTGCAGTTGGATTGATTCCAAAGCTATTCGATCCGTGATTTTCACCTAGAAACTTCAGTTAAATGTATATGTCCAAATCATGTGGTCTGATCTCACCCCAAAAAAATGGCCTTCAACAGATCTAATGTCATACGGATGGATATGATGAACAACGAATTAGATTTGTTTTTACAAACATAGATAAGGGATTCATATACTTATATGAATTGCAACAACGGGAAGAATATTCAATTTTGGAAGTAAGATCCACCTGACTGTCTATTACCGACGCCAACCACACAATTTGAGAATTTTCTTTTGTACTAAAAAGACTTCCTTAACAAAAGTTGGCTCACCCCATACACCGTGATACTGTAAGATAGTATAATTATTGTATATGTTCGATAATAGACTTCAATGTTCGTATATAATAACATAAGGAATCTAGTTTATCAAGTTGATTTGTTATAATGATGATTACGTATTTATTTCACTCATAAATCTGGTTATAACAATGATTGTAAATGATATTTTATCATAAGAATGAAACATTTTGTTCTGTCAATGAAAACTCACTCAACAGATATAGATTATTGATATTATGTCCAGTATTTTCCTCAGTAAAGAACTATTAAATTAATAAGGCATCGCGAAATGTGAGATATCTGTACATACTATGTTGTATTTTCGTAAAACAATAAATAGTTAAACGCAATTCACAGTTAGCAGACGCAATATTTAAACATCATATGGGTATATGTTGCGTGGATAGTCTGCCAATTGTGCTGTCTCTTGACAGACTACCAATGTTCATTAGCCTTTTAAATTTTACCTTGTGTCAATTGCGTTTACCTATTTTTCATACAGGATATCGTTGATCGTGCGCAACTAGAAATTCATCTTTAATATGAACTCTTCCACAAAAATTCTAACAAAGAAGCTCCACTTTCTCCATCTTCTTCTTCTTGTTTTAAATTTTTCTTTCTCTCCTTGCTTTTGTTCCTGTTCTTTTCTTCTCCGCCTTCCTCCTTTCAATCTTCTTATTTTCATTCCTTTGCTTCTTCTTTTCCTTGTTTTTATTCTTCTTCTTTTTCTTATGCAATATGTGGCAGTTTTAAAATATTAGAAAGAAGAACCGCGTATCACGTCATTCCGAGCCAACTCCAAAGCATTCAATGGCAGAGATAACTTCAGAGGGCTTGGAAAAGATTGCTTCATGATGTGAGCATTCCTAGATGTATCTGGATTTTCAGTAAGAAATGGCCACCTAGCCATATTGTATCACTTCCATACTCGATCTATTTAAGGATTTCCACACAGTCCACCGATCCTGAGATGAGAGATCGTTGGTGCCGCAGTGTTACCTTCTCCTGGTTTGGTGGCAACATCTACCTTCGCGTATTTTACTCATATTTTTCATTTAACATTGTTTAAGGCAAAAAAATTTCTTTAGAATTACAATAGAATTTATTCTTACAGATGTTAACTTCACCAGAATAATTTTTAGTTTTTGCTTTAAAATCAACAACGTAGTTGTCATGAAGTATTTCTTTTTTCTTATGCTAAATGTCACTTATTGGGCTTTGATATTGTGTAATTTCTTTTAACTTATTTAACTTACCTTTTTTACAATTTTACGTCAAATCTAACACCAAAATTACCATAACCACAAACAAAGATCAATCTTAACTTCAGCAAAATTCCCTTTTCTGTTGCTTTTTAGTAATATATTGCTCTGCAGAGCGAGAGAAAGCAAAACATGTAATTAGCACATTATCTGCTAAGTTTAAATTCAAGCATAGACAACTTAATATAGATATTTATATATATATATATATTATATACATGTCAACGACCCCTTCCACTAGCTTCAATCCACCCTTTTTATTTAAGAAAGTCTTTACACGCCACCGCTTTAGTAGTTAAGCCCCAAAAATCCATAAAAACCAAAATATCGCCGGTCCGTGCTACGGGCGAAAAATTTTGCAGTCGTAAAGCTGGCTCGAACGAGCCGTCTCTCTTTCTCTTACGCCAGCGACAAGAAGGGGACAGAAAGGGTCGTGTATTAAAAACATAAAACTGTACTACCCACATATGAAACTCGCTATGACATTTAACTCTCGACGCGTCTTCTGGGAACAATTCGCCTTGCCAATCTTACCCTCTTATGTAGACGGCGCGCGGGACATGGAAAAAAGGATCTGGTGATAAACATGTTCAAGATTACATCAATCTGAATTTATAACACGCGCTAACAGTTTCTTTTGTATTTATTGTTACATGGCGAAACTAGATTATGAAGTGAATAATTATTGTATGTAAAATTAATTAATCATTGTGAGGATTGTGTTTCTTATGTTTTGCAAAAACTCTTCTTATCTTATTACATTGAAAACCCTTATGAAATAAGGTATAAAATAGTTAAACATTTATTTTTGTTTGTCTTATAGCCAGCAGTGGTCAAGACCATAAATATTGGAAGGTACCTTTTTGTACAGCATGGTGTTTCTGGAAACACTGCAACCCCCCTGACTTTTTGTATTTATTTTTCCCACTTTTTATTTCTTTTTGTCTAAAGTACTACTATTAATATAAGATGCCCAGTCAGTTGTTGGTTTGTAGTAGATCAGGATCATTACACGATATACATATATGACCCATGACTTAATTTCGTCTGTGACTACAGTTGGTTTACTTCAGTATTTTTAGGTATTTCTGTGTACTTCGGTAGTTCTGCGACAAACTAGTTCTCCACACTCCTTACCTTGTTGCTGAATACACAGGGTTCTGAATGATAGCGACGACCATTACTGGGCTGGTAACTGGACACATCTATACGACACAGGTAGAGTAAGCGAACCGTGGTGCAGAAGATGTGAGCCACAGGAGGACGCGGGTTTACAAGTAATCTGCACATGTGAGGAGTTGAAAGTACTCCGGCAGAAATATTTCGGGAAGGATCTATTGGAGACCTCGAAGGTTCTCAAGTTTCCACTGGGCAAGATACTGGACTTTATAGAGAACACCAAGCTGCTCGAGTGGAAGTAAGAGATTTAATAGGGACGGTACAATGAGCACCTAGCTCAAGTGCCTGGACTAAAGGTGTCCACCCTAACGTTGTGAATGAATAAAAATAGCAGCGACGCTGAAGTTCTCGATAGCGAAAGCAAGTAAAGCTAAAGTTGCCTTACTATGCAACCTACTAGTGATCTAGCCCAGATTCGGCTGGATCACTCTTACCTTCGCAATCTTTTAGGTCGTTCCTTTCAAGCTTGAAAGATCCTCGGTACTAATTCTTCTCAAGTACAAACAGGAAATCTAATTAATGGAGAAGATCATTTAGTTCTCATAGTTTTCCACGTTTTTACTGAGCAGAGTAGGGCTCAATTCACCTTCCCAAATTTATTCTAGCCAACTATACTGATTCGGCTGATTCCTACTACCATAGTATCCTTGACAATTTTGCAAGATCATTCAATTCAATAGTAGTTGAAGCTTCGCGCTTTCAAGATCCGTCATGGGCGTTATTGCTTTAAATTAGGATTTTCTGTCTCCGTTTTGGAAAGTTTATGAATTGCAAGAAGCAAGAATCCTTTTACGTGAAGTAAATCGCGAGTACCAGTTGTTTTTCCGAATCAAAATCTGCTCTTGATTCAGTGTTTCTTTTAGAAGTTGGTCGATTATCGTCACCTGTAATTGCTGAAACTCCCACAGGGTTCCTTCTTCGAAGTCTACGGTGGTGTTTTTCTCAGTCTTTCTCAGTCCTCTTTTTATCGCCAATACTATTTCTATTAGCGTTAGTGGTGTGCATTACGTCTTCCAACCAGGATTTGTCTTTTCGTCTTCCTTTGCAGTCTACCTCCTGCTAGATTGGAATACCTATAATTCTACGTAGACTCTTTGGCAGGTTGTTTTTGTCTGGGTCGGATGAAACCTGTTTTTTTTTTTAACAAAGCTACACTCCTCTCTATTGTTAGTCCCAAAGGACATACACGAAAATCGGTACCAGGATTTCCGAACATTGCTAAGCCATTGCATCGATTGACTGAAAACCCCAACAATTTCGGGTGGACTGAGGAGTCCACTTCCAGCATCTTTTCCACATGCTAAAAGAGATGTTGGTGGGGTGCTTCCATTCTTTCATATTCATTGGGTGTTGGAATTTCTATAATGAATTCAGTTGCCAGCAATAGTGGCGTTTTATCACAAATTCAAAATGCGCGTGAGCGAGTAATTAGTTCATTAGTTACTTTACCAAAACATTGTTGAAGCCAGAAAAGAATTATTGCGTGACAAGCAGAGAACTCCTCCCAGTGCTGAAAAGTTTTGAGCACTACCACAAGTGTCCTATTGAGGACAGACCATTCGGCACTCTAATGGTTACTGAATTTCAGAAATGGTTAGAACGACTACAATACGATTTCAAAATTGAACATCGTGCTGGGAGAAATCACGGTAAACCGATTGCATTATCCCAGAAGACTATGCATGAACTGTAATTACCGCAGTCGATTGGAAAGCAAAAATGTTATCGTTCAGAAAATAAATCTGATTGATGACGACTGGAACGAAGTGGCTTTCAGGTAAGCCCAAGAAACCAATGCAGACCTAAGGATTCTCTTGCGGGAAGGAAACTATATCCGGCATTTCGCATAAATCGCCCACTTTGAAAAGTTATTTGGGTCCAATGGTATTCTTGGCGCGCGAAAAATATAATATTAAACATAGTGCTCGAACGCCATGATAGAAAGAAGGAACAACAATTAGAGTCGTCTTAGCCATTACGTGAAAAGAGGAGATTTCCGAAGATCGAGCACAATTATGTTGGTCCGTACACCATTCTCAAGAAGATTAACGATTTGATTTACCAAATACAAGAGTCCAAGAACCGAGTTGAAGGTCGAACAGATTCGTGGCTTTCTACTGTAATAATGTGAGTATGTTGAGATTCTGAAGTCACTGCATTTTGATTAATCAAGGTTATAGAAAATATTCTTTTAGGAGCTCCTTTCTGTTTATGCTAATGTAAGACTAAAAATGTAAAGGATTTTTATAAAAGATTAGAAATTGAACCAACCAAATGTATAACTTCATGTTAAGTACATAGATAATAGGAAATACATTTAATTTAAAATGATCAAACATTTAATATACTCTAAAAACAGATACAACTACAAGTTAATGTTTTTGGTAAATTTTCTACCGGCAGACATTGAACCTTTTCTCCATTGAATTCCCCATCAGCATAATACCCTCCTCATACCCTCATCACAACGAGCATGCTCGTTTAGATTTCAGATGAGCCCCGAAAAAGACTCAAGGAAAAAATGTCATGAATATTTAAAATAAATTAGAAAGTTTTATACAGGTAAAAAGCTTACGCTTGTTCGCCTATTAGAGGATGGTTGCATCAACTGCTGTTCGCTTGATATCGTGATCAAAAAAGGCGTAGGGGGAGGAGACAGCGAAGCACTTCAGATTGCCGTATATGCTGTTGAATTAATGATAGCTGAAGATCGGATTAAAACTCATGAATACGGAGGGTGATTAACATTTTATTAGACGGCTTTAAGGATTTTCCGGATAGATTTTATTCTACAAATGATCCGTTGAAGCCGTCTCCTGTATGGATGGGAGCCCGTGGAGCCCTTCGATCGTATTAAGGTAATTAGTCGAAGATTGCAACTGGCAATAACGGCACTTTATTGTCCCATAAGTTTGTAATATACATATATGTCTTCCAAGAACGGTATCCTAATTACAAATTCTTAAATTATGAACTAGTGTAGTGGTACCTACTACTACTTCATGTAATCAAAATAATAGGTTTACACTATATGAAATTTCTGTCTGTGTCTGTATAGTTCCACACAAGCCAGTATTACAATTTTACTCTACCAATTTGTGATGAGTATCACTCCTAGTATTGAGCCGATGTAAAAGTTATTAAACATGAGGTGTCAACATGTTAACACCATAAGTGTGACATATTATATGCATTTATTTTTCCTTTGCTGTATAGACTTGGTCTTACTATACTTGGGAAGTACGTTAAAATTGACATTTTTTTTTTCAAATACTTTTGCATCTACTTACAGTGTACTCCCCGTACTCCAAATAATATACATACGCGTACATAAATTCAAATAGAATAATGTTACGATCTACCTCTAAATATGTAGGTACACATGTGAAGTCTCAATTGAAATGCACCGCATATATGTCCCTCTACATTCCTGGTTACAGAACACGACGCCCCCAAGGGAAGATCACTTTGCATCGTGCGTGGATAGAATTTTCGGCTTTTATTCTTGAAGAAGGTATATAAGTACGTATATATTATGTGCAAAGATGTATGTACAATATCGACTAAAATTTGAAACCTTCATATATGATCAAGAAACAGGATAGCAGATTATCAGCGGCAGCTCAACACATAAATTAGTAATAAATGCAAATGAAGCTTTTAGAGTCTCCTAAAAGGAATCATATGTGTCAAGTAAGGTTTTAAATCGAACAGTACTTATGCTGGTATTTTTGCAGAAATATTCATCAATGATCTACCGAATATATATGATAGTGGTACTTTGGTGCTATTTGCTGATGATGTTTCTTACTTGTGCGTAAAGAACAACATTAGGGAAACGATAAACTTAATTTCAGTGCTTGGTTTTCAGCAAATGGGCTGTGTCTGAATCGTGATAAAATTGTTTTCATTAACTTTACACCTAAAACTAAATGCATCGATACTAGTTACTTGTTAAGAGTTAACTTAAAGTCAGGAATCATCATTAACAGGAATCATCGGTCAGATTTCTGGGACTTCATATCGATTGTGATCTGGGCTGGGATACACATGTACGGTCTTTGTGTTCCTTGTTATCGTCTGTTTGTTACGCTCTGTATCGCTTGTCGTTTTTGGTAGATAGAGACGTCTTGATGTCTTACTATTATTCTTGCTTCCAATCTAGAGTGGTGCATGCAATTTCTTATTGGGGAGCTGATTGGAAGCAGCAACTAGTTTTTCGTTTACAGAAGCGTGGTCTACGCAATATCGCGGGCGTTTCCCCTGTAACCTCTTGTCGCTACTTGTTTAGGGAATTCAAAATGCCATACTTATATGTCTTCCACACACTATGTATTGTGTTTATTATATATATTAACAAACTTCCTCGCAATAACTTTAATCATTTCTATCCCACCAGGCATGGCACCGACCTGCGAATACCTAGTCATTGCATGGCATTATACGAGGAAAATATCACTTGCATCGGTATACACTTTTATATAATAAGCTGCCCACAGATATGAAAGAGATAAGTAGTATTAGAACCTTCAAATATAAACTAAAAGAGTACCTCGTGGCAAATAACTTTTACAGTATCAATGAATACATGACCTTGTGATACATTCTCTTTATGCCATAATTTTATAAACTCAACTTTATTTTATTCCATTCTGGAATCTTTATTTATTGTTTCAATTTAATTTTCGTGGTTTCATTTTATATGTTTATTTATATTCTTTTCTTATATGTTACTTATATGTTTGTAATATATATGACCTTGTCTTATATCATATTCATGATCGAATGGGACGAAATATATTATTATCATTAATACTACCAATATTGCAGCAATAACTTTGATGTGTAGGTTAACATGAAATATTGTTGATTTGCTTTCAGCAGCGGAAAGCATACAGTTATTCACGGCAGCACGATGAGGCGTATTAACGACAGCCTTACTAATTATGGTATTACCACAACTACTCTTCACAGCGCCTAAAAAATCCCGGTATAGTAACCTTCTAAGGGCTTTAAGCGTTGCCTCTTCCACAAATAATCCAAAGGATGAACAGGAGGAAGACCACATGCAAAGCACAGGAATAGTCAAACATCCTACTCTGCTGTGTATGTTACCCAGAGGACGAGAAGATGTATTTTGTGTGGTTAGCTACTACTTGATTTCTTCATTGGGGAGTTCTAACTCACTTTGACAAGTATCGGCAGTATCTCATTCACTATTCCCAAGTTTATACTCCGTTTGGGTTAGCTTCGTTAGGCTGCAGATGAGTACCGCAGCTTAGAGGAGGGAGCATAATGACCCCAGGTAGAGTAACCTAAGTGCAAGTGGTTAAACAACCTATACACAACCAACAGTGCAGAATCCAAAACTGTGAAGTTCACCAATGTTTACCAGAACAATATGATAAGTCCTATACTCTAAAACGTGTTACGTGTTATATTTACCAGTGTAAAATCTCAGAAGATGAAGTATACACTCTTTGAGCAGAAATAGGTAATTGCTCTAGATGAGTGCAGTTTTTACATTTAATATTGTACGTCTTGCCAAAATACTTGGGTGAGAATTTAGGCGCATGAATGTACTACATTCATACATAAATACTCCCAGAAACAGGCTATTCAAAATGACTTTTTTTATAAAATATTAAATCTGAGAAGAATAGAGACCCTATCCTACTTAAAGTAATGGAATGTTTAAGCCATTATGTTAAATGCAAAAGGTAATATACTGCAATGTTTATATTTAAACCTGTCAGTGGTGAAGTATTACATTTCTGTTTATATCTAGATATTTTACAAAATAAAATAGTTTCAACCTTAAAAAGGTATTTCATTAGAAAATCGTGTTATGAAATTAACAACGCAGTAAAGTAATGTGTAAAACGGTGCAATTGAATATATTTGCTATTCGATATATAATTTGTATGTAGAGATGTATTACTGGCGTTAGCATTTAGCCATTTTATTAAACTTTTATATTGAATTCTCCTTAACGTGCCAGTATAAAAGATGCTTGCAAACAAACATGAAATAAGTAAACGGGATTCAACACGATTTACAACATATTTTACACGTTTTAATATTGATTCATTAACAAATTACTATTTTAAGCTATACACTCAAAGATATTTTACTGTATTCATATAATTTCCTGTCAATCCTTATTTAAGACTGTACTAAGCTTGTACTGAAACATAAATATGAAACAATTTAATTGGTAATGATAAAAACTTTATTAAAAAGATAATGTGGGAACATTAATTCTCTTGCGATCAACGTTCATTGTTCCGAAACTATCATCTTTAGTTATACGAACCTATGAATAAAATCAGTAAAAGTTAGAAATAACTTTAAGAGCAAATTCCATCGAATTGAAGAATGAAATTTTCCTTCTACCTCAATAAATACCAATTGCTTGATATTCCAAAAAAGAAAACTTTCAATTCTACTACAAATTTCATCGTTGACTCGCCTTTTCGAGGTTCGTTTATAAATTAAACAACGTTTCAGCGTAGAAGTGCCCAAATCATGGCAGTCTTATAACAGGGCCCATCCTTGTCATCCTCCAGAGTAAATTTAAAATTGAAATCTGTAATTCGCTTAATTCTCGCTACAGGCGGAAAGGGACGGCGCAAAATGTATATAGAGATTTGTAGGGCAAAGCCAGAAAGGGCGTCCGCGAAAAGAATCTAAAAATTGTACTCGTTAAGTCGACAACTTCCCGGCATAACTTAGTTAGGACGTGCCCGGGGACCGCTACGAACTGCCGGCCTCATTAAGATGCTCGTAAGGGACGTGTCTCCTAGCTTGTTGCGTTACCGTCTCATCATTAGCCTCCGATTTAATGACGTTTCACGCTAAGATGAATCAAGACGTCGGCGTCGGCGGAGTCGTTCCCGGAATTGGAACCGGAGTCTTCGCTAGCTCGTCTTCTTCGACACTCCAGTTAAAATTTTAACGATTTCGCGTGCCGCCAGTGTGACCCTCTGCACGGTTTTGATCGACGCTTTTCAAAGTACCACGTTTAAGATTTAATACCAACGTAATATATCGACTTGTACAGGAACTCGCTGTGTTCGTATTTATATATACATATACAGGGTTTTCCACGGTAGCCGTTCGTTAGAAGTTTTCGAGGTTAGAAGAAACCTGGAACTCTGAATTTTTGGAATCCGGGGCTATTCAAGATTCTCTTTCATTTTAAAATATTTTCAGGGCCTTACCACTTGCGGTTATACCGGAAGTCGCTATAAACTTTCTTATTTTAAACGGAACATCCTGTATATTATTTCATTTTTAAATTCCTGAGAAAATTTTATGATGAGTTCTAATAGGTTTCCCTATACCTATTTTCAACTGATATTTAGATATCTTGATCTTTTTGAAAATTTTGAAAGATGTAGCGTTATTTGCAACACAGTATCTTTTGCCCAGTTTCTACTGGTAATAAATACTTCTAGGGTAGATGGAAGCACAAGAATGACACTTTCGAAATCCACATTGACAATTGATTTGTCGCATACAGAAGTCCAAAACTGCATGACCAATTACAACAACTTCAAAGTTGAAAAAGTTCTTTTCTTCAAATGGAACACACAAAAATATGGAATGCGATGATGCGAAAATCGATGCAGAATTTAATTCTGCATCGATTCGCTATGACTTTCCCTATACCTATTTACAACGGTTTTCTTGTTATTCCATATTTTTTACTAAAATCTAATAAAACTACAAAATCGTATCCAGTAAGCATTGATTATAAGAGGAATTAGAATAAATGACTTGACAGTTGTTGATTTTATGTCAAAGTACTACAATTCTATTTTGCTAATTCTATGAAATACAGTTAATAATGGAGAATATTGAAGAATATTCGAATAATCATCTGCTAAATTTGTTTTATACGCACGGTGAATGTGAACGAATTGTCAGACGCACATGTAGATTATTATATAGGTAGATGTTCTTTAACGTACGAAATATTTGTTTTGATTTGGCGGAAATTGGTAAAAAAAAATCCAGAAAAGGAAAACTTCGAATATTTATTTATGATGTTTCACCAGTGTGCACAGTAGCATTTTCAAATGTATCAAGGAAAACTTAAGAAAAAAGTATGCAAGTTATTTCCACATTCTTTTACAAAAGAAAAATTAAAGTAAAACTCCAGACTTAGTTCTAGAAATCTTATCTTTAAAATTGTGTGTGTTTTTTAAAGTTATTATTAGAATGTGAAATAATTTTCACAATGTTTTAAAATGTAAACTTAATCTGAAACTTCAATTTCACATTTTTCATTTAGAAGAATATCAAAATAACCTGATTACTTCAAAATTGAGGCAATGACTTTCCGGTGAAGTCAGTAGCTCGATTCGCCGATTTCCATATATTTAAATATTTTAAAAACACAAGGAGCTTTTTTTACTGCAACATCCTCCATAATGCTTCTTCTTTTGAATATTGCGTATTTTCAAGTATTTACAAAATTGATAAAAAAAATAAATAATCAAACTACGAGATTTAAGAAGGAAGAGGTATTAAATTATATACATTCAAAATTTGTTGATAATTTTGACATTTAATTGCTATGGTGAATTAAATTACCTTGACCTACTGAAAGTACTTACCTATAGTTTCTAATAATCATAGACGAGTGACATTAAATTTCTGCTTTCTTCAAAAAAACGTGTCATTAATTTTATATTTTATTATCTGATAACAACCGACACTTGTGTCTCGGTTTTACCCATCTTCTTGAGATGGTGTCTCAAAATGCAATGTCCGGTGAGCATGCCAATAAGTAGCCTTAGTTCCGGTTTGCTGAGTCCCAATAGGTTTTTGTTAGTGTCTAGTCTAGGACTGACCAACCTTCTAGCTACGTATTGTCAAGAGGTTTTACTCCAAACGGATATCACTTTCTGTTGGAACTCACCTCCACTCTGGGTTTTCGAAATACCCAGACCTGGTGCGGTTCCATGGAAGTGGCTACTGGCCCCTCGTTTGACCAGTTGGTCAACCACCTAATTCCCTTTATTTTGAGAATTGTCCTTGCCTGGCACACACACTAATGTGACCTTGTTTGTCATAATCAGCCCAGACGCAATACATTATTTAAGCACTCCCATACCAGCCTAGACTCAAAGCGATTTGATTTTAGAGGGCTCAATATAGCTTGGTTATCAGTGTATATATAGATGTTAGGTCCTTTCAATCCTTTCTTGAAGTTTACTTAGACACAAATATCTATGGAAAATATTTCTGCTAGAAATATAGTTGGAATTTGCCCTAAAGCTACTGAGAGACGACAATTCAACCCAAAAACTCTAACTGCCACCCCTTGCTCCATCTTAGATCCGTCTGTGTACCACACTAGGAATCCTCTTTCAAATTTTAGCTCCCCTAGGCCCCATTCATTTCGACTTGGAATCAGTACTTTGAATGGTTACCTAAAATTTGTGCGTTGGCATTTCTATTGACGTTATCTTTGAGGTAGTGTAGAATAGCGAGTTTAAAGTTGTGTGTCAACTTTAGTAAATCCACCTAAATAATCTAACTCAAATCGTTTCTTTCATAATAACATATCGAATATTAACAATAAAAAACTAAAACTATAAATAGCAAAAATTATGACTAGGTGCATTCAGTGAGAAGCTTCATTTCAATACACGAGCCTCTAAAATTCTTGAGTCGAATATCTTGAATTACTTCAATGTGAGCAAATTTAAAAAAGATTAAGCCGAGATGAAGCATTTCTTCAATTTACATAAGTTTTTCAGTCATATAGCATACGATAGCTACCATAAAAGTGTGGAAACTTCATAAAAAAGCAATGTTTTAATACTTAGCTAACTACTACTTTCAAAATATGAAAAAGAAATATGCTGTAGCGGTCTATCCAGCAAAAAGAGACACCTGAAGGTATTCGTGGAAGTTTGAGGACGTATTTGTAAAAATTTTTCGTTTTAAATTAAGCTCGAGATAAGCAAATTACAACTACTGCGTACTTAGAAGCACAAAAAGATTGTGAAATCTAAAAATATACAAAAGATAATTTTTTGAGCTTAATAAATTTAAATGATTTTCTAAAATATTAATAATAAAAGAAATATTCATAGTATTTGAACTGTATTATTTCATCTTAATTCTACTTTCCAGATATTAGCATTAATAAAAAGCAGTAGTATTAAACATTAGACACTCATTAAAAGTAAAAGAATTTTCATGTTCATCGATAACTGTCTAAAACTAACGTAAAAATGTCCGTATAAAAATAATCCCCAAGCGCTCCAACGCGGTCCTATGACATGTCAGTTATGATCAACATCCGGATGGAAAATCCTCAACTCTTTGTTCGTTTTCCCGGGATTTTCCGCAGTCACGCCTGCCACTACACAAAATCACGAAAAGACAAAATTCGCAAGGGGTTAAACATTTCACAATTTATCAGCGACTGACAAGTACATCTGTCAACATTTACCGCTTTGATTGCGTGACTGGTTGCAGCCGGGTTGAACAAATACGTACACCTCGCAGGCAGTCGAACTCTCGGTTACTCTTTCGCGTAAGTACGCTGGGGGAGCCATCCGACTGTAAGTCATCATATATGCACCGAACGGCATCGGAACGGAGCGAAAAATATTTACAAGAACCGCTCTTATCGAGCCGATGCATCGCGATGTTGGTCGTGTTTGCGTAGTTAATATTTCATTCTCTTTACGCGAAAGCCAACGCGTATACTCTGGACGCGCAGTCGGAGCTTTGGTGCACTCATTTTTTTTTTTTTATTATTGAGAAAGGTAACTTTAAATCCCCGTCGAGGAAAATAGATTGTTTCAAATATTTACGATAATAAAAGATAAACATTTAACCAAAATAATAAAACTGTTTATTTAACGAAACACATCACAAATTCAGGTGGAAATATAAATGTTCGAGCAAGATAATAAAAGGAAATCGGCGACAGGTTTAACGATAATACAGGTGCTGTCCATCGCTAGGCGCTAGATTATAGCAAAGTATAGGTAGACCAAGTAGCGTCACTCTCTTGGTAAAACAAAATTGCGCCGCCATTTTGTTATATCCCATATGATTTACGTCACGTGTGAATGGTCATTGTAAACAAACATTTGTGTTTTGTATTTATTATGATTTTGGAATAAGTTTGAACTGTTATCCAAGTTTAAAGGAAAGTACCACATCACTGTGCAGTGAGAAATTGTAGGAGCAATAATATTGATTCCTCGGGGCTTCATTTCTTTGGATTTCCAAAAGATGTTACGAGGTTACTGTTGTAACATACAATCTGTACATGGTAAATAATATACATATCTTCTAGGATGTCATTCTGGCCATTGCTTACTGACCGGAGAGACATTTTAGAGATGGAAAATTGTGGTCGCTTGAAAGTATATCTTCTCTACGTTTACTGTATGAAGAATTAAGTCAAGAAGGAATGGAATATATATACACCAGAAGAATAAATCAAGATTGTCTGGAAAATTTCTTCGGAACTGTGCGACAATAAGGGGAAACTGTCTAAACCCGACCCCGATAGAGTCAAATAAAATTAATAAATTTTACGACATTCCAGTTGATTATAGACACATAGATATATCCGAAGAAAATGGTCTTACTTATATCGGAGGATATTTAATTAAAAAATGTCTGGAAAAACATTCTTGTGTGAAATACACTGAATTTTCAAACGTATAAGGATATCGTTTTGATAGCAGTTCCAAAATTAATGCATTCTATAGAGCCCATTACCAGGATGATGATAATTTATTTGGTAATTTAAAGTTGCCTGACAGCGGCTTTTATCGCTTTATTAATGAAATGGATTCGTATTTTCCAACACGTATTTGCAAAAAAAAAAATGTTTAACATGAATTAGTTAGGCTCATGAAAAACATCAATTGGCCTTTTCCCAGTGAAATATTTAATAAAATTATTTTTAGAACGAACATTTTTTATTTGTTAAAATTTTACAATAGATTGTTGAAAACAAAGCCACGACAAAATAGAAAATTAATAAATCTTTTACATTTGTAAATAGTTGTTTAATTTACCTGATCGACATGT
Source organism: Cetonia aurata (assembly GCA_949128085.1). Taxonomy (NCBI): domain Eukaryota; kingdom Metazoa; phylum Arthropoda; class Insecta; order Coleoptera; family Scarabaeidae; genus Cetonia; species Cetonia aurata. The sequence continues at coordinate 10,086,411 of OX421888.1, forward strand.
TTAACATTTAAATAACGAATTTGTTCTAATGCTAAAAAAACACGTTTTAATTTGTTTTCAGACATATTACAAGGATATTACTTACATATACATTTTTAAATTTCGCGCAATGGATAAAACAAAATGGTAGAAGGTCACCGAAAACTCTCCGTAAAAACCCATGTATAAAAACGTTAGTGACGCTACTTGGTCTACCTATACTTTGATTATAGTGTATTTCGGGCTTCTTGTCGTAGTCTTCTTTCGTCTTTCTCTTTGTTAAGTATTATCCACAGATAACTTATAGAAAGATATGCAACTCTTTGTTCAGATGACGTTCTTAGAATTTAATTAAGACAAAGGACACCGAGCGCTATATACGTATGCATTGTGGCGGGTATATTCAAATTAAAATATTGTTTGAAAATATTTTTTTAACGTTATTGTAGAAATAAGTTATTTATGTAAAATCATGAAAAGGTTTCACTACACTACACAAAATGGTAGAATAGTAAAAACTTGATGAATTGATGATTTTACATAAATAACTTGTTTCCAAAATTCTAAAAATTACACTTAAAGCAGAAAAGCATTTATTTCCTTTAACTTATTTCCGGCTCCTTCTGAGTGGTCAACACAATCTGACATCAGGCGAGTGTAAGGCTCGGTGTCCTTTGTCAACACTAAAGGTAAGAATAATCAATTAAGATAACACCCCATGGTATTATCGTTCTTATAACGTTATAGCCTATGTTCCAGGCTTCTTCCGTGGCTTTTAGGTTATTTTGGTGTCGTTAATGATTTGCCCTGTTAACTTCTGATTCCAAATCACACTTTCAAAAATTAGGAATATCGGAGACATTTGTTTGAGCTTACTTTCTACACATTATCGCTATCATTCAAATCATTGTAATAGCCGGATATTAATAAGTAACCAAACTTACCTTTGCACTTTCACAAACTTATCACTGATAGAGGCATGCAAAAATGTACCGCATGTACAAAACTACAAAGAGCACACCACATCAAAAAGCATCTACAAACTCTAAGTGGACCATCAAATAAGGAATTTTATGAAGATCTCTGCGAAACATTTGTAGGCGCCAACATTCCGATTAATAAATTAAACAATCCCTGTTTACGACATTTTTTTATAGATATACTTTTGATGATTATTAATTAAAATGTAAAAACAATATTATAAAATATTTAAATTTGTTTTTCAAAGCAATTGATAAAAATAGCTAATTTTATAAAATAAGGCGTTTTATTTATAAACCATAATTCCAAATATATAAACAACTGGAAAAAAGATTAAAATCAGCAATAAATTGAAAAATAATCCAACAAATAAAATAAACAAAGCTATATGGGTTTAGTGTAGAGTACTGTAACTTTTTAATTCTAATTAGTCAAAAAACTTCATTAAAAATCCAATAGCTTACTTCTGTTAAGATTAAACTGAGAAAGTTTATAAGAATTAGCGATTCCAGTCAAAGGTTACTAAGATACGTTACGCTTCTCTATCTACCAGCTCGTTATAAATATCTTAAATTTAAACAGTAACTTTCAAGCCGTAAATTAATTCCACTTAAATGAGTAGTATCTACAAGAAAACTCAGCTAAATATTCGTTATCAAACAAAATTAATTGAAATTAAGTTATATACATGTAAGCAATTACTCAACTTACTTCAATTTTTAATCATATTACCATGATTATAGAAAGATATTTTAAAATACTTTCGAGAGAGAGAAAAGTCACTCAATTCGTCTCACTTGAATTCTGATTAGTTATTATTAGCATCCCAGGCTATCTCAGAATGTATCTTGCACACGTTGCGCAGTTGAAACGGAATAAGGTGAAGTCAAATAATACCAACACCCTTGGGAACGGAGCAAGTTAGACGGTCAGTCCAGATGCGACAATGGAATTGAGTCTGCAGGCCGAGGATCGGTCGTCCTGATTGAATTAAGACCCTATTGAACTTATCGCCGAACTGAGGGGGACAAAATTGAAATTGCAGGATGCGTTTTCGTGTGCAAATTGCCTATCATTCCTTGCATAGTTATCGTTTTCTACTGATGGTTCCATGTAGCCAGAAATAAGCCCCTACTTACAACGTGGGTTTGATTATCTTTTAAGGTAACGCGACTATATTGTATTGTCTTTAACAAAAAAGATTAGGAAGTGGTGCATACGAATTAAGATTAAGCCATAAAATAGTTTTTACTCTAAATATAACTTAGATGAAAAGTATACAAATTCTTGCGTAAATATTTAGTTACAAGGTAGAACTATAAGTTTCACACACATTTATTTCGTGCAATAAAAACAGTAAAAGTGATGACCAAATCCCTATTCATCATGCTGAAGAACTTAGTATTACCAATTTTCACGTTGATTCTATGAAAACTGGCTGAATTATTGGGAAATTTAGAAATAAAATTATTAACTTGACCACCTGTATGTATTAAACGAGCAACATTTTAATATTTCTCCTTGTAATTTTTATTGGAGACAATCGCATTCTATCAATAGCTTGAACCGACTTAACAACTGCACGCGCTCAGAAAGCCAATTTCTAGATTGAATTCTCGAGTGGAGCTTTATGCATATTGTGCAGAAACACTTGCAACACTTGTTAATTAAAAAAAAAACGTATTTTATTTTAATTTTTTAACTAAATATAGATTTTCATTAGAAGGTAGCCGTCTTCAAATAAAGGAAGCATAACAATCTATTATCTCGTAAAATAAAAAAATAAAAATAAAGTATGGTATCAGCAATAAATTTAAAAGTATAGACATTCAACTGCAAATGCAGTACAAAATTTTCCAACTTCAATTAAATTCAAAAAAAAGTATATTAAACCTCATACCTACGTCCGTACATTAGACGCAAAGGAAATATAAAATTCCCTTTTCCATGCTGTAGGAAAAAAGTAATTGATGAGAAGGATTTTAAGTAAACATCAAGGGCATAAAAGCCATTTGAATTCATTTAAAATTCTTTTTTAAAAATCCGTTTTAAAAAGACGCACTGAATTTTTCATGACCTTCTGGTGTACCAATCTTTATCCTAGCGCGCTTCGCTTCTTTCTCACAGCCCTCCAAAAAATGGAAATACGTTAACATATACGCGTCAGATACACTGCTGCATATATGTTGTACTACGAAGGTACATATGTTTCGTATACCTATACGAGTTAGGGACTTCCAGAGCCTCCGAAAATTATTAATTTAACGTGTAATGCCTAAATGTAAGTTCGTGGATTACGCCTAAAACCCGGTAGAACCGTACAAGTTCAACGTCGCATTCCCCCGGGGGTTTGTCACCCCAAGTGAAGTTTTCAGAACTTAATTTACCGTCAAAGTCAAATACAGGAGCACAAGACACCTACAGTGTCAAATACAATTACCAACAATTAACTGAGTTAGTCTACACCATTCTTGATCAGAGAAGCATTTGTTTCGATATAAATTTCACTACCGTAGGTTTATAAATGCATTGAAGATGATGTCTTTGTTCTCCGAAAGCATTTTAGCGTTGTTTAATTTTTCTTTGAGAGGTTCTGAAATATACTTTATATTATTGCTAATGACGAGGAGTTACAGCGTACAATCTTGATAAATAAATTTGAAATTTTACGGTAAGCGGTGTTACATTTTGTTTCTCAGTGCATGACTTCTAATAATTTAATACGCAATATCAGATTGGTTGTTTAGTCATATAGGAAAGTAATACAGAAGTTTCATTATTAAATATTATTAATTTTGGTTTTAGAAACCAATTGTCGATAATAGCTGCTGTTGACCAATTCATAAATGATGAATCTATTCGAATTGAAAATTTTTTTAACGCTAAAGCGTTCTAGCGTAGCATTTCCGACGCGTTTTCGCACGGGGACTCCAACACCGGCGAGCAAACATCGATATTTCCAACCGTTTTTGAAATATTCGCAAAAATGTGCCTAAAATCGTCAAAATTCGTTATTTTCTACCCATAGATAGTTCTAATATAGCGCAAAATGTTCCCTGGTCGCTCCGAATCGCTTGAGACCAAGCGCAACCACGTAGCTCTTGCCGTTCTGGAGTTATGGTAAGAAAGCTAAAAAGAAACTCGTGTTTTTTTCGTCATTTTTCCTTATTTTTTCATAAACGGAGTAATAAGTAAATATCGAGCAAATCGACGAACGCCAATGGAATAAAACATTGCAAAGCTAAGATACTTAAGTAATTTTCCATGTCTTTCTAAACGAATCTTTCGATAGAAGTACATTGAAAAAATATCGTTGTATTCCTTAGAAGTGAGGTTCGTCTAAGTAATTGCTATTTACAGTGACGCAAACTTTCACTCATAGAATTAAATTTTAAGTTTCTCTTAAATTTAAGTACATACGAACTTGCTATGGAGTAAACCAGTAGTTACCATTTCTGATTACACAAACCGTAAATTTAGACCGAAATTTTATCTAAGTTTCCCTCAGAAATAATAAATAATTGTTGCATAAACGATTTTTTATAGATCATTGTAAAAGAAAATTTATTCCGTAAAAATGAAGCTACACCAGTATGTATATAGTCACAATTTGTCGGTTTGACAGCCGAGACGCGTGCCATCTAGTGCACAATAGCCAAACTTTAATACAAGATTAGAGATATCTATAATTCTAATGTTTCTTATAAAATACTCCACAACCATTTATTTCAGATATAAGAGTGTTCGATTTGCATCATGGAGGAAACACATACATAAACGCAGTAATGTTTATTACTTGATATAATTATTAAAAGTAAATATATCGGTTTAATTTTCTTATAATTTTCCAATAAATTAAATAGAAAACTGTTAACTTTTCTTTCGTATAAGTTATACTGCCTGCATATTATTTGTACAAATCGAACAGACTTATCGTGTGTACAAACGTCATAAAATCGAAGAATTAGAGGTTAATTTGTTATAGTGTTTAAATTATGATATTTACTGTATGAGATATGGTAATATTATCACGAAAGTTATATATAAATAGTCAGTAATAACTTTTTGAATATATAATTGTACAATAATACTAATTCTTTGTAAGAAACGCAATCATGTCTGTAGTTATTGAGACTACTTTAGGAGATATAACAGTGGATTTATTTGTAAGAGAACGACCGAGAGCATGCCGAAACTTCCTGAAACTATGCAAAACAAAATACTACAACTACAACTTATTTCACACAATAAGTCGTGGCTTTATCGCACAAACTGGAGACCCTACTGGCTCTAGAAATGGAGGTGAGTCCATATTTGGTGTTTTAGAGGGACCGTTGAAGAGGTATTTTGAAGCTGAACGGAATCCACGTATAAAGCATACTGTAATGGGATTACTTTCGTTTGTGGGTACGGACAATCACATGATCGGTTCCCAATTTTTCATAACTCTGGGAAGTGAGTTAACTTACTTGGATGAGCAACATTGTGTCTTTGGTGAGGTTATGGAGGGCTTAGATGTGCTTGAAATGCTTAATGAAACTATTTGCGATCAAGACAATAGGCCTTATAAAGATGTCCGAATTACTCACACAGTAATATTGGACGATCCATTTCCCGATCCAGAGTCTCTTCGTGTGCCATCACGTTCCCCTTCACCAAGTGCTGAACGTTTACAAGGTGGAAGAATCGCACCTGACGAAGAGGTAGATGAGACTCAAGGTAGGAGTGTCGATGAAGTTAACGAAGTAATCGCCGCAAAAGAAGCTAAGGCACGTGCTACAATCTTGGAAATGATCGGTGATATCCCCGATGCTGAAATGGCACCACCGGAAAATGTCCTGTTTGTTTGTAAATTAAATCCTGTTACAACAGACGATGATTTGGAAATTATATTTAGTAGATTTGGAAAAATAAATTCTTGTGAAGTCATAAGGGATAAGAAGACAGAAGAATCTTTGCAATATGCTTTTGTGGAATTTGATGATAGAAAAGCATGTGAAGATGCTTATTTTAAGATGGACAATGTTTTGATTGATGATCGAAGAATCCATGTTGATTTCTCACAGTCTGTTGCCAAAGTTAAATGGCATGGTAAAGGAAGAGGTGTCACTACTTATGACGATAAAGGAAAAAGATTTACTGACAGAAAGAATGATTTAGGTAAAGGGAATTATAAAAAAGTTGGTGATAAAAACCAAAATAGAAATGCAAATAGGGAAGAAAATTATCAAAGGAGAAAGGAATACAGGGATGATTATTCTTACTCTCGCAATAGGGATCATGAACAAAGGGACAAGTACTATAATCAAGATAATAGTTCGCGTCAAAGGAATTCAAACAAATACCAAGATCGCAGATTCAAAAACAAATGGAATGATAGATTAGAGGAAAAGGACAATAAAATGAGAAGACAATACAGAAGTAGAAGTCGCTCTCCAGGTAGACATACAAATAGAAGAGAAGATAGATATCAGAAACAAAGGTATGAAAACAGGAATGTAGATGTCCCAAAAAAATCAAATGTAAAACATAGCTCAAAATCCTCAGCACGGAAAAGGAGAGACTCTAGGTCCCGTAGTATGAATAAGTCCAGAAGTGAAAGCTCAAGTTCCTCTGACAGTGCCTCCAGTGAAGAAGAGAGGAACGTAAAGACGAAACATAAGAAAAAGGAGGATGACAAAAAGTACAAAGAAAATAAAAGCAAAAAAGCCAAAAATAAGAAGAAGAGCAAATATAAGAGTAGCTCAGATGAAAGTTGAATTTAATATAATTTTATGATTTGTACATATCTATGTTTTACTACTGAGATTGATCATTTTTGTAAAAACAAACTTGAAAATAAAAATAATGCATTGTACAAGTTCGATTTATTTTTTTATTAGTATAGCACCTTGTCGTTTAAAAAAAAATATTTAAGTGATTGTTATATATAAAAAAAAACAGTGTCAATAAAATATTTTTATAAGCAAATAATCAAAATATAGAGAAAAAAAAACATTCTATTGGACAAATAGATTGGAACTTTCAAAAGCTCAATTTAAATTAAATATTGTTTCAATATTTTTGTTGGTGGATTAATTTAATTAATATTATTACCACACCTACTAAATAATTAATATCAATTCATTGCATTTGTTTCATACATCTTTTCATGATTCTTCAACCGTAAGATGGCGCTACAACCAACTGTGAATTATGCAACCCGATTTACTGTTCGGGATAATAAGTTGCATAACGTAAAATATTGAATTTAATTGTTTTTATATTTTGATCTTTAGCGGTAATATTGTCATGCATCTTAAATTCCTGTTTCAGAGTATTTATATATTTGAGTAAAACATTATTTAATGATAAAAATAATATTAAAATCCAGCCAATTATATTTGTATTTTATATTTGTGCAAGTGTAATTTACTCTAACATTCTTCACTTGCTTTTAATTTTCATTTCGTCCATTATAAGTATATTTTGATAACAAAATAACATGGAAACTATCAATATTAACATATGCATAGATCGATTGTCAGTTAAATTGACTTGGATTGTGAATGTGTTGAGATGTTTGGGATTTCGTCAAATTGGTTTTACGTGATCACAATCGAACATAGCAACGAGCATGTCAATCAACACTCACAGTTCAAACACTTCTACACATACGCTGGTTTAGTATTTGATAGTTATTTTTCAAATCTAAATATATCAGTATTAATCAACACCGATGTGCTGATTAACACTTTCAGCACCGATGTTTACCTGAGCAGAATACGCCAAATATTACCTATACATTACATTATACTGTTTGCGTTATAGTTTTGGCCTATACAATAGACCATTAAATATAAAATACAGAAAGGTAAGTAGGTACAACCAATGGTACTACAACTTAGGTACAAAGCATCTACATCTCCCGATTAAGTAATGTTGTCATCTAAAGCGCTGTGATTACCAAAACTACTCATCATTTGGACGGGTACCCGTTGGGCTGATATCTACCTTTCCAGATAAAAGTTTTATTGGGATAGGGAGTTGTAAAATCGCTTCACAGCTATGCAAATCGGGTAGAAAAATGGAAATTCTTTAATATCAAAAGGAAACGTTGTATATTGCGGTATGAATGCGTTTTAAATAGAAAAAACAATTGGCTCTTAACGACCGGCGCAAATTGAACCTATCACAAGCACTGCATTCAAAGCAACGGTATTCTCACGCATATGGTTTCGCAGGCAGTCGAATTCCACCATGGAGATTGGTACTATGCTTCTTCTTGATCTCGATTCCGAATCAGCGAAAGAGGAACTAATTTTAAAATTACTAACCGAAAAAAGAAAAAAAAAAGCACTAGATAAAATAAGTATTTATGCCGGAGAAACACGACTGGGGAGTTTAAGTTATGTCTGGAAATTGCTGATACTGTATTCAGAAAAACGTTCCGACTTAACGGAAACTAATTTAAAGAAATCGATGAAATGATAATGGAAAATATAACTAAAGGAGTATGTAATATGATGACGGATAGTTAAATTAATTATTAATCACGTTTATCAATTATCCAAAGGTTTTGATGTGCCTGCAGCATTAAAATTTTTGGATAAAAATACCATGTTTCTTTTATATATTTTTGAACTATGTAGATATTACTAAATAAGAAACTAAAAGCAAGAAACTAAAAACAATTGCACATCGGCTACATGCATAGGTACATTATGGTTTTTTGAAAAAATAATAAACCTCATATGATACAAGTGTGCAGTTCACCTAGTAGTGCCCAACTCTAATCGAATTATTTAAATGAGTTAAACCTTCTAACTTCGACGGCATTTAATATTCTTCAAAATAATAAATTTTTGACACATATTTCCTTAAAATTTAATATAATCAACGTGACAAAATAAAGGAAAGATCCTTTATTTTGTCACGTTGAAAATGTCCGTTTCTTAAACTTTAAAAAAAAAACTAGTTAAAGTTGATTAAACACCTCTCAGTGAATGATTTAATGAGTTAGTAACATGGATTAAATATTTTCATAAATCAATTTTGAAGGATCCTTAATCTGTTAAAACCCGTAGTTGATAGCACCCTTGATCCTTTCTATTTTTAAATCATATATTTGGGTTACACGCTTGAGTATGCCATAATTTAGCAATATCGCAGGACACTGTCGACACTCCATATTAAACAGCTGAAATTGCGCTGAAAATGTACATAATTATGCTAAATTTTTCCAGACAAATAGGACGCCCGGAGTACATTCATCCCCACCACAACGCCGGCAGCAACACGTATCCATTCTGCACTAAAAGCTCTAACCGCGGTGCCTGAAATTCAGTCGCTTTCAGGACTTCGCACAGAATGACGCCATCGAGATTACACCTCCCACTGCTGACAATATTCTCTTGCATCCTTCTCATATCTGGACTGCCGACATCGCTGGTGGAAGATGTGAAGGACAACGAAATCAGGAATGTAAAAGGTAAATTTCTTTCATTTTATAGATTTCAACAAACTAATGTTAAATAAAATTATCCTTATGCTTTTTATTGATCTGTTTTCTTACACCAATAATATAAACGAAGCCGTCTGTTTTTTAAGGTTAAATTTACAACGATAATACATTATTACCTGTATGTATGCTAAAAATTAAGTCAATTTATTTATTGTATACAGAATACATTTCAATAAATATATTATTGTATTATAATAATGAATAAACTTTCATAGTTATATTAGTATGTAACGTATCTGGCGAATAATCAAATTATTTAAGATAGTCCTTAAAAAAAGTCCTGCAGGTACACAAAAAAAATCAACAAAATTATATAAGAACTTTCTGATTCACTACACTATTAATTGTATGGTAAATAATCAGCCACAATGCCTCATTCACAAACATATGCTGCAATCTTCTGAATAAAATCTTACGTAAATACGTCAGCACATAGCTGTCAAACGTTTCGGTAGACTCAGCTGCCTTTTTCAATTACTCAATGAAATCTTGTTATAATATTTAAAATTTGAAATTAACAACAAAAGTTGTATCGTCACAATATAAAGGACAACATAAAACATTTTAAAAGTTATTAAAACATGTAGAAACGAAACACGAAGGACATCCCAAACAAAAGTGATGTTCATTTAAAAACAAATAAATTGTTACTTTTTCCAGCGTCAATGCAGCACCTTGCTTTATTTAACAAAACATAACAGACCATGTAATATTTTTACATCAAGGAATTTTAAAGAGACACAACCATACTAAGTTTTGGGGTCCAACATCTATGTGGCGCCATCTACGCTGTCGGTTCCCGCAAACTGCGTACGGTTGCGTCTCTCAATGCACTGAAATGTGTTAAAATAATTAATTACGTACTTTGATATGTACTAATCTAAAGGTTTCCTCTAACAATTATAATTCGGTTAATATAAGGAATTATTTTCAACATGCTCAAATAAAATATTTTTTGCGCCTCCGTCCAGAAACACTGATTTTGCATTACTTTAAATAGGCCGGAAACTTACCATTCTCCGGCCTAGGCCGGCAAAAAGACCACTAATGGTTGGCAACACTATATTCGAATTACTGACATTTCTGTGATTAATTATAGATTCGATGACAGATGACAGAATTCTCGGTACGCAATCTCTTACTTAATTCATATTCTTTCCAATTCTATTTTGGGAACATTTTACAGGTAATAAATAGTTAATAACTTCACACACAATCTTTGTAATATGAACTGGGGTCTCCATTGTCCTTATTATTGATGAATATGTATCAAAACTACCAAGAAAATTAAAACGTCAAAACACTACTATGCACTAAGGTATTTTAAGCCTGATTTCCAATTCAAAATTCATACGTAATATGTATTTCCAACACTGTTAACTCCCTAGCGTTAATTTTTTTTATTATTTACAACAAAATTAAGATTTGTCGGCTCAAAAAATAGTGTCACACGGCCAGAAACTCTTTTGCGAGTATTCGCACTTACAAACCGTACTCACACTCGCAAAACTATAGTTTCTGGCCTAGTGATACAAATAACTATTGTTGGAATTCGCGCTAACGAACGGTACAGTTTTGAATTAACAAAATATTGAATCAATAACATTTTTTTTTTAGTTCACCTGCTTGTAGAGCCAGTTGATGCAACGGCTTTGTATAGGCTTTCCAGATTATATCGAACATTTTCATGTGTTTAAAAAAAGGACGCCTCGGTGTTTTTTTTTTAAATCACTTCCTCTCTATCAAAAACCTTTAACGATTCGACAAACAGCGGATTCGGGATCAGGAAATTAAACAGAAGATTCCTCAATACAAAGCATTGCAGTATATTTCTAGCTCCCTTGTTCATCTCGCACACATATCGGAAATCGGTTCCTAAAACAGATTTCTCTTTATTTATGGAAGACCGCATTTCTAACATTAATCCTCATTTTGAAGCATGAAAACACGATCACATTTCTGGAAAATTTCCTTCTTCGTATTCACTTTACATCTAAAATTTAAACAAAGCTTACGTGTTCTGTTTTAAACGATATTGTACGTCGTTTACAACACAAAAAATTGTTGAAATAACGAAGAATTTGTGAATTGCTTTTAAATATGTGAAAATTCATCAGATCAGCATGAATTGCATGAACTCTAGCGCAGCGACTATACATATTGTTGTACACGTTAGTAATGCTACTATAAGTGTTCACAAACGGCATTTTTTCATCATACTAAAATAACAGATTGAAATAATTAAGGTAACTTATGCAAGACAAAAGCATCCTCTTTCATATGGAACACATTTTGTAGTTATTTTATTAGATGCTAAGAATCATGAAATTAATAATACTTTCGTCGGAGTTGATTGAAGTTATTGCCGAAAACCTAAACATAACATAAGCTGTTTCATAAAAATTTTAATTTTTCAAACAAAATTAAGCAACATAAACTGAACAATTAAAAGAAATCCATCAATCAAAATCAAACCAAGTAGATGAAAAGAAACAAATAAATCACTGAAACCATTCTTACGGCTGCTAAGCTCGGTCGCTTCTTACCAGCGGAAAACAAGCTTTTTCCATTTTACTGTGTCCACCGGCCATTTTAATAACTGTAATCTATCATTCTCCGGAAGAATTTTCCTTTGATAATAAATTATCTTTTGTTATATCGTATGCTTTCAATTTGCGCGTTTAGTACAATTCTTTGTGAAATATGGTCAAAATTATTCATTTACTGATGAGCATGAAAGCATTTGTAGTTTTGTTGGTTAAAACATTTTGAAATATTGAGTGAATAAACGGAGAAACAATAAAATATCTTAGTTCCGCGTATTATGCCTACTACTTTTCAAAATTTTACCGGTATGCACTTCTTATTAAATTATTACATACGATAAAACTTAATAATATGTCTTAATAGTTCTATTTACACTTAAACAAAATGAAATTACATGAGAGATGATTTTAATATTCACATATTACCCCTAGAATATTGTGCTTATCTACGTATGTAACGCTTTTTTATATATCGATTTAGTTAATGCTATCTAATCACGACAGTTTTACTTTAATATGAATATTGATTGATCGTAGCTCCCATAATCTAGTTGTTTACTTGTTTTATCAGGTACGCAATAAATCATGTTAAAAATGCCTGTATTAGATACAGAAAGAGTGATAATACTTTAAAAGGTGACGTATGCAATATAATATTGCTAATACGTTAAGTTTTGCTTCATAAACTGAGAGAAATGCAAAGCTTATTTCAATAGTTTTTGTAGTCTTAAATATTAATGCGCAATCCAAACATTTCACCGGCTACAATCAACAAAAATAAACATATACACAAACGACGTAAATTGGTTCCTATATAATTACTCTTGAACATCGAAGGAAACGAAAGAAAAACAAGCAATGCTTGATTTTCAGAAACGCACGTACGTGTATCAAATTATCTGAGAGAACGAGAAAATTAGTAAATTAATAATTGAAGACACAACAGCAGCAAAAAAATAACGAAAGTAAATGAATTATCCTTGTACCAGACTGCGAATAGACTGTAATTTGCCAGAAACAACTTTAACAAAAAGAAAACCTGCGTACAGAATATGGAATGTTATAAATTATTAATTTCTGTTTGTAATTCTGGTGGATGCGATGGAAAAAAAAAAACAAAATAAACAGAAACTTGGAAAGTACCGAAAAAAACAAGTCGTTACTGGGAATTATTATTTTTAATGATGGTTGTTCGGAAAATTTAATAAATATTTTTGCATAACAAAGTTGTTGTTGCCAGAAACATTTACATGAACTTTGGATGTAACAGAAAATGTGGAAAATATAACTATGCGTTTATCATATTTTTTCCAACGACAGTTGGTTTTTGCTCGCGAGCTAAAAATCACGACTCCTTTTTTTTTAGATTGTAGCTTCTAAAATGATAGTTTTTAAATAATATATATTGTGTGTATGTTTTGCAGCATTTGCCGACAGTTTCTGCTTCTCTGAATACCGTAGTGTGATAATTTATTATAAATAAATTTAAATATTCCTAATCTTTGTAGTTAAGACGCGTTGACATTTTCGTTTACGCAATATTTCCAAACAATATTGTAGATCAGATAATGAATAGTCGAATGTTCGTATCATAAACATTGAATAACTACATACAATTCTAAAATGTTGCTTGAGATACATATAGAGAAGCTAATAGTAAAATTGTAAATAAAACACAAGAAATGTAAATTCATTAAAAGACTTATTTTGGCTTACATATTTCGACCCATTTATATATACTATAAACTGTGTATACTCTGCAATTAATAAATGTATTCATTATGAAATTAATATTTTTTCACTGCGAAATATTTTACTTTCCAATAATTTTAACGTATTTGCTTTTTCATACAACGATTTAAACAGGCGATTGTTTCAATAATAATGTTTAGCAACCCCTGATTAACTCTTTTTCAATTGCAAAATTTATGAAAATAAACTACCCATTTCAAAGTCTTCGAGATTAATACATTTAGTTTAGTTCACTAAAATTACGCTAAAACTGAACAGCGAATATCTAACAATGACAATATATTATTTTATAGATTTTGACAATATTCCTTAAACAATCACCTTCATATAAAGCTTTAAACGTATTGAAGTAGACGGCATCATGAATAGCATCAACCACCGTGCCGCATTAATTTAATTGACGTCATAACGATGTGAAAGCTTATCTTGATAAAAACCAGTTTCATGTGGCAGTTACGTTGGCTTTCATTAAAAGTAATAGTAGCATCAGACAGGATAAATTTAATACGGAAAATCTTAAAACCACTAAAAGTATATCACATATAATAACGTTCTTTTATTTTTCTTTTTTCTTATTTCTTACTGATTTTTTTTTTGCATGAAATTTCTGAAGTTGTGAAAACGATTTAATCAAAAAAGGCTATCTACGGTGTAACTGTAATAAATAAGAACCTGTTGGCTCCAAAAACGTAACTTTTAATTTTTTAGTAGGCAATTGTTTGTTGTGTTCGATGTTTTTTAGATCACTTACTGCAGAGTAACATCACCAAGTAAATATAAAGAAACATAACATACATAAGTCAATCAAAATAACATTACATTTATTCCTAATTATAAAAAGTTGCATAAAAATACTTCCCAGCAACAATAATAGAATTTATTGAAAGGAAGCCAAATAATAATACTAACGCGTCAGAAATAAAAATTTTGTTTGATCTAGTCCTACTTTTGCTCAAATAAAATTATATTTGCTCTTATCTGCTGAACCTAGTCTACGTAAACTTTCTTTTGAAGAATCTCCTATTATTCGGACAAGAAATAGTTTCTCCAGTCAGTACCTTATCGTCCAAAAACATCAGAATCTCTATGAAAGGAGCATAGCCATTTGTGTACTTTGTCTCGAGAACAAACATTTGGGGAATGCTTTTTATAAATTTTATTATATGCCCTTAGCTTTCGCGTAGGCGCGTTATCGGTCCGGAAGCTTGACACGTTGACGTCTATTCCCCCACTTATTTAAAATAAAATTACGCTTTTGCGTGGGCTACTGTCTATAGAACACAGAGGAAAGGTAAAATCAATAAATTACCTGTTGCCTTTTGTTGATATTTGACAAGTATTATATGTGGATAATATTTATCACTATACAGATATAATCTGAGGTAGCGAAATGATCGCTTCGCACGATGTAATTCCCCAGTACTTCCTTTGAAACTGCTGTAAGAAAATATTAGTTGACTAAATTAACACTTAATTTTAAAGAACTTGATATTACGCACCTGGAAATTCATGTGCAGGAAAATATGTTCCCCTAGCGTTTCGTTACTTTAGATTACTCCCGTGTATCGGTAAAATTCTACATTACGCATTTTTAATATAGATGCCTTGTTTTGGTTTCACGCTTATCGCTAAGCTAACAGTAATAAACGGTTGTAGGTACTTGGAGTAGCGGTGGTGATACATCATACAAATATGAAACAATGTTTGAGAATGTATTATTCATATATGCAAATATAGTTAGCCTCCACTTTATCTATCGATCGGAAGTTTCTATAAAGATTATCTATATGGGTCACTGGACCTTGTGAAAGATATTTATTATTAGCTCTTTCAAAAAAAAGCGAGGTACATCTTACGTTGTCAAAGGATTCATTGATATTTATAGCATGAGTTGATTAACGTGTTCCTTCGCAGTTCGTGCAATTTTTTACATAATATTGGATGCATGTGTTCAATATCTAAGCACAAAGCATCTGATTTTATTTAGCAGTTAAGTACTTACTTAATTTTCTCAAAATTTGTCTAAAATTGCGACTGTACACTATGTAGTTGAATATTATTTTAGTACAGTATTTTTTTCATCGGATTTTCAGTTGTATAAGAAAAAACGTGCAAATAATCAAAACTTTCAAATTGAATATCGATCAAAAGGTCGCAACTTACTTTATATTTACTTTCAAAAACTTTATTGTTAACATTTACATCTCAAATATTTTGACCGTAAAAATGAAATTCTAAAGGAATGTATGAGAAATAACAGCTTACCTACATATTGTGTTATAAAGACTAAGTTTTCCTTTGTGCAATCATATATTTTTTTAATATAGTTTTAAAGACACAATGTCTAAAAGTAAAGTACTCTAAACACTATGAAATAACAGCCAGAATTTATTTACACCATCGAGTTATTCGAGTTGTGATATGACTTTCATTTCAAGCAAATGAAGCTCACATGCGCCATTTGGATCGCCACATAACTAGAGATATAGAGCGTTGCACGTACAAACTTGCAAACCCAGAGCTTTATGGGGTTATTGCCCTGTCCTCAATGTATTTCTTATATTACAGTGCTTTATTTTATTTATGTGTGGGACTAGGGACAATTACTTGCTTTTTAGGGTATTAATTATTATTTTCTACCATTGTAAATCTTGTTTATATGTCGTTACGTCTTTCTTTTTAGGAGAATAGGATATCTATATAGTATACGATTTTGCAGACTAGGTATCACGTACCGATTTCTTCTTTTACTAGTCTACTCTTTGAGACATTAGTGTTCTTGATTACTCTTAACATGTCAATTTATACATTTTGAGGATAAACCAATCAGTTTTTTTCGTCAACCATTTTTTCTGCGCGGATTTATTAATTTAATTTGTTTGGTAAATATACTACTTCAGAAACAGTGGCTTAAGAAGGTATGAAACAATCTTTAGACCACTTGCGCTTGTATCGATCTTTCTAAAAGAAAATACAAAATAAATGCTGTTAAAATTAACAAGAAAAGTAATTTATTCGTATGTAATGGGTTCTTACTTTATTTCCAAACATATATACTAACTTATTTACTCTTTAAATTATGTAACTCTTAGAGGCGCATTTAGAGAGGATAAACTTTGATTCAATGTACCTACATATAAAAATCAAAATAAGTGCGACCAATCTATCATTAATTAGCATTATTTAAGGATTGAGTTGCTAACTTTATACTAACTAGATAGTCGACATATATTAAAATGCTATTTTATATCATATTAAAGCCAATATCGTTGGACTGTTCGTATAACAACACAAACCAATGCAATAATGAGTTGCTTTTCTTGATTAATTTAGCATTTTATGCTGGCTGCATCAACTACAGAGCAATAACTACAGCCACAACATAATGAAAATTACTGACCGATAGCAAAAATTCCGCGAATTCCTTTGCTATTGCTAGTAGCAAATCAGTTATGCATCTTTGCAACTCACAGTTGTTTGCCTTTAACAGAAACATCGACCAAAATTTCGCCTTACATGGGTAACTGACATATGTCGCCACGTATTTAGACACATATTTTTATTAAATCAACATTTACAATTTAACACCACACATTGGACTTATTTAAAACTAAAAAGGTATACATATTGTGATATTATGGTTCATTTAAGATTTTGTTTTGTCTGGGTTCTGTTTACATTAATTAAGTTTCCATTAGTTCTAGAAAGGTATCGTGTCTAAGTTCTCCTACTTAATGACCTCGCATTTGCAAACAAACTTTTCAACATAATACCTTTTTAGCGTCGATTAGATCTTCATTGCTTCATTTGCCTCATTGAGAGCTTAAATCTAAATTCTACATGATGTGGACAAGATAGAGATAATTATTTTACCTAATATGTTTTGGTAAGGTGCAAATTTTTATAAGTATGTAATTATGGGTGAAAGAGCAGCAGTAACAGTAGTTGAAAAGCAATATATATGTAAACAAAAAGGAATTAATCCTAATGGAATTTACTATAAATAAGTGGCAAAAATTAAAGATTATTTTTCAAAGATGCAATGCCATTCAATGATATACTCAAGCTAAATTAATATATACTTAAGACTTTATATATTTCTACACATAAAAAAATCAATACTCGCTTTTACTCTAACAAACCATTCCGAGAAACTAAATCTTGAATGTACTCTTGGCCTCGTCAAATGAAGTAAAGGAGGAGATCCTCTACTACTAACTTATTTATGTATCAGCGAAAACAATATTTAAGTAACGAAGGAAGCCTGTACAAATAATAAACAAGAAACGCACGGTATTTCCACTTCAAGCCTTTGGAAGATAAATAGAAAAGGTATACAGCTTCCTTCGTACTGTTCCATGCATTAGTATAATGAAATTTTCGTGTAGATGATTTCTAAAGTTAAGCAGTTGGCATTTCTGCATTTTAAACTGGCCTTAATTTGTACTAATCGGATTATAAGGGTTCGCTATTGTGCTTACCTGAGAAGGATAATCGTCTACAGTATTTATCTAATAGGGGGCATTCCGAAAAATTTGAAAGGTTTTAATTACATTTTATAATATTGGACTTTATATTTAAACTTTCATGTAGGAACTATGGATTGGTTTTTAATTAATGTCTAATTATATTGATTATATTATTAATATTTAATAATTTAAAATAACACCTGTAGGGGCTTTTAAATTTTACGGAATACCCCTCAATGGACAAATACTGTAAACGTTTCGTAACCCTTATAATCCGATTAATACCAATTGCGGTCATTTTAAAATATCCAATACAATGCAGTATAATATAATCTGAGACAGGAAGGAAGCAGAATATACGAAATAGATAGGAGAAAATAGAGAAATCAAAACTGACGTCTAAATTTACATACTTAACAATATTACTTTTAAAAATTATAATATGTTAATATTTATCTAAATAAAGTCAGAGAAGATTAAAAATGAAAACTGAAAACATTTTACCAATATTATAAAAATAAGAAAATAGGATTTTTGACAGTAGCCCTAAATTGTGCAACTATAAAGCAATATCTGAATATTCTCATCAACAAATATTTTTATTCCAAAAATGTGGTGTCTCTATAAATTATTTGCGATTTTTGTGTGATATTTTCTTCGCCATTTCAAAGTATTTACTTCCTTCTTGAAGGCCCAATAGTTTTTATTGAACTACCCCAAAATGTTCAAACGAGATTCAACTGTACTACTTTATTTGAACAGTACGAATTCATATCACGTTTGGAAATTCGCTTTCATTGCAATTTAACGGTTTCCTTAACCAAAATACCGTGGACTTATCACAAAACGTGCGTTTTGTACAACGTACAGAGCAAATCCCGCTATTGATATTCAAGGAACACGTATACGGTAAACCTAAGATCAAACTTGCTCCAGTTTTATCAGTAAACAAAGTTGCTGGTGCTTGTCGATATTTGAATTTGCATATTTATCAAATCTTTCTAGGTATTACATCGAGTAAATATTCTAAGACAGATAGTAAGCATTCCCAGTAAGCATTTATACCTTCTACGTTCCTTTCTAATTTCTAAAGACAAATATCGATGATCTAGGCAGTTTAGTCTCACCAAATGGAAAGTTCGGTAACAACAAAAATGGAATGACAAGAATCACGGGTACTGTTTGTTTGATATGACGTATCACTAAAGTAAATTTAAAAATATTTGTTTATGAATTTGGTTGAAAACGCCTTCATTAAGCTATGATGCAAATTTGTGTGATGCTTAGGTTTTTTAACTGTTCGTACCTTCCAAAACTTGTTGACGGAGAACTATATAAAATTCACGATGAAATGTATAATAAATTTTGGTGGAGGTGCCGGCGTGAATACATACACTCCGCCAAAAAAGTATCGCATAATTTAGTTTTGAATCATAAAAGTATCGCATAATCTTTGTTTGTAGCATAAAGTTGTAAATATACTTTAATGCGCTCTAAGATATAATTTCTATGATTGTTTAAATAAAATACAGGCCAAATAAAAACAAGAACTCATACTTGAGATTTTTATTAAAACAAGAAATTATAATTTTGGAAAGAAAAATGTCATAACAGTAGCTTTTAATACTGAGTATTGCCACCTCTGGCTCTTATGACCGCTCGCATACGGTTTGGCAGAGATTCGATTAACCTCCGTATATAAGCCTGATCCAAATTCTCCCACTCGTCACGGAGAGCATTTGCTAGTCCATGCAGGTCCGCTGGGGCAACATTTTGGGTTCGTATCCGTCTGTGAAGGAGGTCCCACACGTGCTCGATAGGGTTCATGTCCGGACTTACCGCAGGCCAATCTAAAACTGGAATACCAACATCGTTAAGGTATTCCTGGACGATTATTTCAACATGCGGTCGTGCATTAACATGAATTCGTTTCCTATAATTGGCGCATATGGTACTACATGTTCTTCTAAAATGTCCGTTATATACCTGTGGGCAGTCAGTGTACCTCTGTCTACTGGTACTAACTCTGTACGACCTGTTAAACAGATGCCTCCCCAAACCATAATAGAGCCACCAGCGAAATTAGGTCTAGGTCTGATATTACACTGCGAATAGCGCTCACCTTCTCGTCTGTACACTGAGATACGCCTATCTGAGGTGTAAAGACCAAATCTTGACTCATCTGTGAAGAGTATATTGGCCCAGTCATTAATGTTCCAATTTATATGTTCTCTGGCAAACCTTAAGCGAGCCACTCGGTGGTTCCTAGTGAGACGAGGGGCTGTTACAGCTACTCTAGCTCTTAATCCACTCTGTCGTAACCTATTCCGAATAGTTTGAGTACTCACACGAGTATTTCTGACTCTAGCCAAGTCGTTCTGCAATTGTCTCGCAGTTACATGTCTTCGACGTAATGCTTGTAGTAGTAAATAGCGGTCATCTTGGCGAGTAGAACATCTTGGACGACCTGGTACAGGTCTTCTACTGTAAATGCCTGTTTCCCTATATCTGGCTACGGCTCTAGAAACACTTGACTGATTGATGTTCATCAAATTAGCAACGTATGCTTGAGATCGTCCATCTTCGATTAAAGCAACTATAGCAGCCACTTGTTCTGAAGTTAAATTGCTCATTTTAGTTTTAAAAGCGTTGGTACAGAACTCTGACTTCGCACTTTAAAATTTGTCCGTATAGGAAGACTTTCAATAAACAACTGAGCAAACCTTACACATATGCATTTTTCTAAATGTGTTCTTTTAGGAAAAAAATAAAGTAAAAACGCTAAGTTCCATTATTTTGTTAGTGTTTTTATAGTTCACATACACGAGGCAAACTTTTTGTGAACGTATAAAAATATCTTGGTTCATAAATGCCCTTTTTTAGTTTATGCGATACTTTTTTGGCGGAGTGTATTTAAATTGAATATTTTGCTTAATTTCAGTGAAGAGAGCTCACGACAGTTCGCTCCGATCCGAGAAAGCCCCGCACGATTCGACACCCTATTTCAGCAATCCCACGGCAATCAAACGAGGTAAATATTCGAGCGACGGCCTAATAAGGCCGCCATTAATTACTTAATCGCTGCCAACAGGGACGAACTTCAACGATCAGATCGGCGGTTGGGATCAGGACCAGAGCATATTCCAGAACACCGACATCCCGTCATCCCTGTACGATAGCGATCAACTGGACGACAAATCCATGACCGAATACGAAAAGGGTTACCGATACGCCACTAACAAGGACAAATTGGACGAGGCGCTGGAGAACGCTGTTTTGAAATCGGAACTCTACGGGGACCCGGTTTCCATTAACCAGTATAGATACTATGGTGGCGTCGGTGACGATAAGAGGAGGAAGAGACGCAGCAGCACGCAGAAAATGAGGTAATGTTTTAATTTTCCATTATTTCGAAGCAAAATTGCGAATAGATACTATAACGCATTGTAAAGAAAAGAGAAAAACTGTACCTAACACATTATAAAAAGAAACGATTGTCATCTAAAAAATATTTCAAAAGCTCCTGCAGCAAGAAATTATTACATATATATGTATGTGTTGATTTAGAGCATGGACCTGCAACATGAGAAAAAAATATATCTAACTGTCAAGCAACCAATATATCAGAAAAAATAAACACTTAACCATCCAACAGCAATGTAATTTAAACGGTAAAAAAACATCAACGCAAAAATTCCTAAACAATTAACCGAAAAATTACTCCAAATTACTCATGGTCTATTGTTGGAATCATCATACATAAAGCGAGCTGCTTCTATAACTACATTACCGGCTTACACAGTGGTCAACTAATAGGTTGAGGTTTGACTTGTGTCGTCTAGTTGGCGCACATCTAAATTCTTAAATCCTTAGCAGGCAATCGTGGATAAAGCTTGAGATGTGATAGCGATGCAAGTGCCCGGGAAGGATCTCCGCTTCCCAGAGAGTTACCGCCCGATCAGCCTTCTGTCAAATGTTTCGAAAATAGCCGAGTCGATCATCCTCGACAGGCTAACCTCCACTAGCGACGACCTTCAGATAATTCAGGACGAACAGTTCGGTTTTCGGGCCGGACTTTCCACTGAATTACAGCTCCTCAGGTTCACTGAGGCGATCAGAAACGGTTTCGAGAGGAAAGAAACCGTAGCTGCAGTTTTCTTTGACTTTAGACGTGCCTTTGACTCTGTCTGGCACAAAGGGCTGATCCACAAGATGTTTGTTTCTGGCATAAATCCCACTCTGATCAGGTTGATCAGATCTTACCTTGCGCACAGATCCTTCTGTGTTAAGACAGCCGGAGTCCGATCCGGCTCTCGCGATATCCTCGCCGGAGTACCGCAGGGATCGCTGTTGGGACCACGCCTCTTCCTTCTGTTTCTGGCAGACCTCCCGCGAGAGCCTCGCACGCACCTCGCTATATACGCGGATGACACCGTCATATACGCGATTAGCAGGAGTGAGAGGTTGGCTTGTGATCGCCTTCAGGCGGCCACAAACCGCCTCGTTCGCTGGTCCTCTCGGTGGAGACTGCCTCTTAACGAATCCAAATGCGTCGCAGGATTCACAAGGAAGAGAAGTGATCCTGACACGCGCATCCGCGTGGGAAACGTTAGGTTACCGTGGAGCCACCAGGTTAAGTACCTAGGAATCCACTTCGACAGGCATATCACCTGATCGAAACAGAGCTCCGAGCTCCGTACTCGTTTTCTAGCTGCCCGCAACTCGTTACTCCCAATGTTAGGGCGGAGGAGTCCCCTTCACCTAGCAAACAAGTTGCTACTCTACAAGTCAATCCTAAGACCTGTCCTGGTTTACGGCGCCACAGCGTGGGCGTCGATGGCCCCCACCAGATTGAAGTCCCTCGAGGCACTTCAAAACAGGACGCTCAGAATAATCGCAGAGGTCCCTTGGTTCGTAAGGAACGCGCAGATTCATCGAGATCTGCAAATTCCGACTCTCCGAGACTTTATTCAGCAGATCCTCACCGCTACTTGGGCTCGCGCTCAAGACAGCGAAAACCCCTTGGTTCAGGCGGTCGTGGAACCCCAAGATCGACCACCACCTCTCGCCCGAGTTAGACGTTTAGATGTTTTCTTAGAGTAATATCTAACGTACAAACAACGTGACGACCGCCTTCCACCTTTACCTCCACGAGGTAAAACTACGATAATTCAAAATTCAAAACTCCATGTTACAGGAAAACCAAATTTTACGATCACCAACTCCCCCTGCAGAGTAACTTGTCCAAAGTTACTGCAAAACCCACCCTCCGCGGCTTGATCGTGCCGCCTTATCAGAGATGAAAGGGTAAATGAACCTCAGGTTCCTACCCTAGTTGAGAAGTAAGCTCATTGTCATTGATGCAAGTGGGTGGGATCCATGGTGGAATTTTTTCGGTTAATTTAAACAAGGCTGCAAATCCTCGTACCATTTGCCCCAGTTTAATAAAATGTTCAACCTTTCAGTGGTCTACTTTGTATATACATTCTAGCCCCTGTTCTAACGAAATTAATTAATTAATGTTCCAGCGTCTCATTAATTTCCTCATCAACTTCAACTAATGCACGTAATCATTATACAGCACGAGTTTTCGTTCTAACTTAACTAACCCATCTAAACTTAGTATAGTAACAGGCGCAATAGATATATTAGCGCTGCAGGGGCGCGTCTTTGCTCTCGCATTTTCGAAGATTGCCGAATATCACTAGATGACCATAGGGCACCTGCTCTTATAATATAACATGATAAATGTATTTATTAGTAGACAGCACAGAGTATTCTTAATGTGCAGTTTTAATTGCGATTAATGTGCAAATTAGAAGAAATACTGTAAAAAACGTGTGCCACAATTACTTGTAATGCTCGTACTTTGAATCTCTCGCATTACATAAACGTCATTGTGACACTTGTGTTTTAAAATACTATAATGGTTTTTCTGCTAATCACTGAAATCAAATTACAAGGCAAATTTAAAACCGCATTTTACCGTACTGCCGGCTTTCTAAGAACTGTATTTGATGTAGTTTAAATCGTAAGAATCTGTCTTTAGCTCAATTGGTCAGAGCGCTCGTCCAGTAAACGAGAGGTGTGCTAGTTTCATTATATCGATATGTTATTCATTTCTTGTTTTTCGCCTTCCACTTTCTTTACAATTTGCGTTTCTTTTTCTGTCTATATAAAACAATATAACGTTTTATCGATTTCATGCAGTGTGGGTGTTGGGCTCCCACGCCAGGAAAGATTTCTCTAGAGTCGTTAAAGGAGCCCCTCGTGAAATATACGCATTCTCCATCAAACCACACTTCAATCAGAGAACGTTCACGTGTAAACGAAATCCATTTTTCTAAATAAATAAATCGGCCATCTTACGCTTTTCAATTTAAATTAATTTTATCTTTGAAGCTTCTCTTGATGTTTGTTTTAATCCTAATAAATAACCCGGTTTATTTTACGCTATATCTGAGTTAAGAGGTTAAATAAACAATTCTTTCAGCAACATACATGCTTTCAAGTATGTACGATTCTCAAAAACTACAAGGTATTGCTATTCTATTGCTAGATTTATTGTAAAATTTTTTGAATTTTGAAATTCAGAGATATCCTGCTATCCTATTCCGCGCTGAACAACCTATATAAATGAATTTTTTCTACAAACAATCCATATATTGATTACCACCTTAATAACATGTATATACTTAAAAGAATCAAAAGTATTTACTTATTGATATATGCTTTAATTAAAATTAATTGTAACAGCACAATATATTTCATTAAGCGAAGGATGTTTATATATTATTACGTTTATGTTCATATTTAACCGGCATTTCAAGATTCGACATCTAGTAACGCCAAATAATTCTATTGACACAAACCCTTGTTTATCGAAAGGCCTCTGAAATCAGATTAAATTACTTCTGCAAGCCGTACTAGAAGCAAAGGCTTGGTAATTCGATAATGTTGAAGTTAAAATTCGTTGGCTGCTTTTGATGTAAGGCAACAGACAAACTTTGCACCCGGGTACACAGACCCCTAAAGCGCGTTTGTGCTTAAAAGAGTACTCCGAAATACTAAGGAAAGCGATGAGCATTAAATTGTATACGCTAGTAATATATGTAATAAAAGAATATTAATGGCCATAACAGAGCTCTGAACAAGTTTATTTAAACGGTGCAGGCGAACAAATGTATTTAAATCACGCATTTATATTGTAACCAGGGACGTGAATTCAACCCATATCGAACAGTCGGCGTTCGAAATTTTATTGCTCGGAGTGTCCCTTTATACATTGCTTGGGGCCCCACCAGTCTAGTCGCATCGACAAATTAGTGGGACGCTTCATTCATTCACTCAGGGACACTTCGAGCAATTGTAGGCGAAATTTATTATTTTGGAATGTCGCTAGTAATCGAATAAAAGATTTACATTTTACGTTTCGGCTTCTTTATTCACTATTTAAGCCTTCATCAGAAACTGATTGTATACATTAATGCCAAAGTTTCTGATGAAGGCTTAAATAGTGAATAAAGAAGCCGAAACGTAAAATGTAAATCTTTTATTCGATTACTAGCCACATTCCAAAATAATAAATTTCGCCTACAATATACCACTCCTGGCTAAATAAAATTTCTCCCTATTATACTTCGAGCAATAACATTTCGAACCACGGGTGTTCCAAGTGGGCTCAATTCACATCCCTGATAACTCTAAGCTTGTAGCGAGCAATTCATCAATTAGATATACAACATTCTCTCTACATCATGCTCAACATTCATAATGGTCGAATTTTGATATAGTTGAAGTAATAAAGTTTATGGAGTAATATGTATAAATGACGGATGAAATTAAAGAAATTGGGTTTGCTTTAAGGAAAGCTGATTTCCTTAAATTATTTCTTAAATTACAACGTCATTAAGAGACCTTTTATATGTTTAAATGCATGCCAGCAAGATTCTCATTAAACGAAATGTTTGCGTATGTCATATCAACCCGTTTTGTGGTTTTCGATAAAAGTACTACTTTTTCGTGTACATGGACACGCATCTGACTGTCATAAATTACAGGACTAACAGTTAGAAATGTACCTACATAAAAGTAGGCGGTAATACAAAACAAAAAAAGCAAGTAAAGCAAAGAGACAATAGAACGAAAATATAAAAAAAGAAAGATACTACTAAGCGAAATGTTCTTCTCGGTATTAATATTAAGCAAATGCCACAATGAGCTAAAGATTATATCATATCT
Organism: Cetonia aurata; assembly: GCA_949128085.1. NCBI lineage: Eukaryota > Metazoa > Arthropoda > Insecta > Coleoptera > Scarabaeidae > Cetonia > Cetonia aurata. The sequence goes on from OX421888.1 coordinate 10,112,882, forward strand.
GTCATTAGATACTATTAAACGCTTCAGCCATAAACAGAACATACGATTTGACCAACATATTAGTTCCAGGCAGTGCATTATAAAGAGTACAAACATTACGCATCTCTAGTCTACAGCAAAGTTCAGTTTATGCAAGATGTAAGAACAATCTATATAATTGTGAATTAATTTATACAGAAACGTTAGAGCAATATTCTCACTCCTGACCGCAAGTAAGGTGGCACCAAAAGTCTTCAACAATAAGGAATGATCAAAACCACAACATGAATAATTATTAAATTTGCGAAACTAAAGAAGTTTTAAAAACCTTCTCTGAAGAGCCTCAATCCCCGTCATATAAGACTGATAACAGGAAGGGCAGAGAACGCCCGAGCACCATACTCCAAGCTTGACCGCACAAAACTGTTAAACAGAATTTTAAGGGTGTATATATTTGAAAATTGTCTAGGGTTTCGACAGATAAATCCAAGCATCTTACATGCAGATCCAGTCAGAGTAATGTCGAACTCAATACCCAGGTTTGAACCAACGCAGTACTGGTAGTTAATGGGTGAGCATTTACGCGTATAGGTTAAAATTTTACACTTGAAAACGTTCAAGTCTAACAGAAATTAATTACGAGGAAACACCTGAATTTGTATTTCTCCTCCAATCGAGCGGTTGTGTTTCTTCTGGATTATTTGAGCATATACCACTGAGTAGGTTTAATCCAAGTAGGAGTTCAAGCCTCCAAACTTTCGAATATTTATTCCGTAAAGTCTAAATATCGATTACAATCTGCAAATAATCTAGTTTAAATTTTAAACTCCGTCCTTCCACATTCTAGCAATATTTCTAGCTAATTATTGTCTTAAAATTCTTTACGATGAAATTTTAAAAAGTGGACACGAAAATTGAGCTGTAAACATTGCGGCGTCTATGTAAAATTGTATATATGAAGATAAAGCTGCCTGTAATTCAAAATACAAGCATGTTTTCTATGGCAACACGTAACAATGGCTCGCCCTTCTCATTAAAATTGCCTCAAAAATTGCTTTACATACTGCGTATTACAGTCTTTACGATATACAATTTGTATGTGCTGACAAAGGGTTTATAAAACCTTTCATTGACGAATAACTTTGATATATGGAGAACTTTGTCCTCTGTCAGAGATACAGATACTCTTCTTCAAAGATGTACGCATGAATAAAATATCTTCCGCAAATGAAAGTCCGGACATGTAAAGCCGATGGGTCAAAGGGAACCTCCAATTTCTATTTCGCCTATAAAATTTCTCTTCTCGATTTATTTGACTGGAGCGTGCAATATATATAATAACATTGTCTCATTCTTTTTGTTTATTAGTTACTGGAGGGCAGTATGAGAGTAAAACCAATACCTTTTAACATAAAACCTCTCGAATTTTTTTTTTCCTTCTCAGTGTCTATCTCTCTCTATATACCTGCGTCAATAAACGTATTATCTATAGTACAAAATGATTGATTGATACACATACAAATAAGAAAAATACCTTCAACTCACGCAATACCTCAATTTAGAAAATCCAAAGTGCTTACCAATACATTAAAACCTTTTTATTCGGTTCATCAATCTTCCAAATACATGCTGGATGCTAAAAGACAATCAATTTTTGCCAAGCGAAAATGCACCCAAAAGGTATTGGTATTGATAAGAGAGATTGCATCCATATAGTTCCATCAATAGTTTCGTTAACTGCGGCCGCTAGAACCTATTGTAGATCTGTAATTATCTTGAGGTATATCCAACAAGTTCAGGGGCTTAAGAGATTTTTTGTAGATCCCCTAGGGGAAGATCACATACCTGATTCTCATGGAGGTGGCTTGATAGTGGTGGAAGATATGCTCTATTGCCTCTTCGTCCTCTAATCACTGCCAACATTCAGTCTCATGGAAGAGTTAAATTTTGTTGGACGGCAGTAAATTGTACAAACAGAAGCAATTACTTTGCCACTTTTACGGTCAAATTCAAATGGTTCTTTAGCTTCGTTATGATTGAGTGACATTATTGGTATATCTACCAAGCCAGGGTAATTGTTCCAACATTGGAGTACTCTCTAATTTGGCCAGATTTTGACTTGCTGCTATAGGCTTCATTGTATGCTGTCACAGACTGTAATATTTCTCGACTCTTGTATTGCAATAAAATATCCGTGCGTCCATATCCTGTTTTGTTTTTGAACAACTGTTCGTATAGCAGCAAACCAATCCAAAAACACTTGCGTAAGTAAATAATTGCCTCATTACTTTTTCTTGCATATTATTCCTCTCTTTTTAGAAAGGAGGTAGTGAAGCATGTATCGATTATGGGTCAAGAACGCATCATGCCCAATGGCATTTCAGGCATGCTGTTGGAAATTATCGTTCTCTGCCGTACAGGCATGAGAATGTGGCGACTGTTTCCCTACATTCTTCGGTAGTGCACAATACTAGGAGAATGGCCGGTATGATTTAATAAGTAATAGAAATTAAAGATTCAATACAAATTGTCAAACGCGTGTAATGTTATTGGAGATAGATGACTTTCACAAGAGAAAGGAACAGCAACTCAGTTGTATAGAATCAACACGTTCAAGAAATCAGGCCCAGTACTGACCCCTACGGGAACAGCTTAATCATTAGCATTTTGATTGTTTTCTCCACCTCTAGTAAATTCTAGTAAGGCGGTATAATATTTATCAAGTTTACACTAATTCCTTTCTTCTTTAACTCTTCCAATATCAGTTGCAACGATGCATTGCATTTCTAACAAAATGATCATCACATAGAACCATCGATGGAAGAATTGAGAAGCCTACTGCATCATTAGCAATTTTTAGCCTGTCGACTCTCACTGAATCCATATTACTTTTCCATAGTACGCACCAGATCACTTTAAGCCTTGCTAGTATTAATATAGTGTGACCTCAACATGTAAGAGGCATATTGGCCTGTACGCCAACGGACTCACCATTGATCTATCGCCTTTTAACAGTGGCACAGGTTTTGCAAATCTATATTCTGTTAGAAAGTTTGCTCTAGTTATTCCACTACCTTAGATGTAATATCTAGACTCATAAAAGTGTAGGGGAAGACCAACTATAAATTGGACTTCCTGATACAATAACAAAAATAAATTGGCGGCATATTCATTCATTCGTCCATGACGTTAGGGTGGACACCTTTAGTCCAGGCACTTGAGCTAGGTGCTCATTGTACCGTCTCTATTAAATCTCTTACTTCCACTCGAGCAACTTGGTGTTCTCTATAAATTCCAGTATCTTGCCCAGTGGAAACTTGAGAACTTTCAAGGGCTCCAATAGATCCTTCCCGAAATGTTTCTGCCGGAGTACTTTCAACTCCTCACATGTGCAGATTACATGTAAACGGGCGGTATAGTTTAAATAACAATAATCAAAAGAAAAGTAAAAAAAAGACTAAATAATATGTTTCTTCAAAAATTCTAATTTTTTGTTTCGGGTTTGAGATAAGCGCTTTGACAGAGAAGAGCAGAATCAAATTGCTTGTCTTCCTCTGACCTTCACATGTTTGCTTCTATATTCCGGATTTCAATTTAGTAGAATGTTTTATTCATACATCTAGTAATAGAAAATGTAAAATAGGACAGGGCGTATATCTACTTGCGTGGCCATATCAACATTCAAATATTCTTATTCTGTATTACATTTCTGAAGTTTTAATGGTGTAACTGTATAGTAATTAGCCAGAAGAGTTTTGCCTCATAAACTATTCTCAAATTTCACTCGCGTTACACCTAAAGTTACTGGTTGTCAAGTATATTGTTACACACTGAATATTAGAATTCTGAGGATTCGCTATTGTCGTACTATTAACAATAATAGCATCTTAAATTGAATTATATCTCCAACTCACAACTTTAATAGAACAACATGGAATGACAAGTTCGAAAGCAATTTGCTACTTCTTGGAACTTCTATCGTTGCTTTAACACTTTATGTATAGAACTGGAAACTGTGGAAGGGATACATCATCGTGACTCCTAGATTAGGTCTTTATATCATTAAAAAAAAATATGATATTTTCTTTTGTGCAGTGGCAGACTAAGTTTTACTTTTGTAGTGCAGATAACTAATTCCTTAAAAGAGGCTGGCATAATTTAGTGGTTAAAGAAAATAGCAGATTAAATACAAAAACTAAGAAGCTGCAGTATTTCTTGAGATCTTATGTCAGACATCGATCCTAGTGATAAATATCGGTTCTCATTAGCTGGTAAATGCTAACGTGATGAATTATTTTTATCTTGCGAATATGCATTATATACTAGCATTTTCTTGGTTTTATAGGCCTTTTAAATAGTAGTAACCAAAATTATATTTAAGGCGTTTCGGTTCCTAAATATTTTATTATACATATTTATATAGTTCCTTTAAACCAAAGAAACAGTAAAATATATGTCGAATTATTTTTTTCAGTTTATTTCTTTGATTTGAAGAATATTTCTTAAACAACAGAAACCTATTTATCAATTTACTTGACAGAATATCCTCTGAATTTCCTTGTTAAATCACAGCAAATGTTATTACTCTTTTGTAAACAGAATTTACTGCAATCAAGTTAATGACGTTGTATTAATGTAATTAAACGTCTTACGAACACGTGCCTGGCATTGCTACGTAATTTATTCAACACACGCCCAAGAGAAACTAATAGCACACTAATAGCGTTGAATTTTCCAATTGAAGAGACGAAACACACTCTTATCGCTTATACCAGCTACGTTTGAATTTTCCGTTGGCAGTTTACAAATCGATAAGGGGTACTAAGTAAACATGCCGACTTGTTGCTCGTGCAAGCGCACCTGTTTCATTGATTTTCCGAGGTTAATTCTTAGCCGCTTCTTGGTATGCGATGCGAGAATTTATAAAGAACTGCAGGAAAGAAACTTACGTATCGATATTTGCTATCGGTTCCGATATCATCTTCGCGACTCGTTTCAGATTCTGTAACATACAGTGACATCACACTAGAGACGTGCTTTTCATCCAGATTGCATTATTTATCAAGGAAATAATTTAAATACAACCTTCTAAGGCGCGCGCGTTAGTATTCAGTTGGATGTAAAATAGTAATTTTATCACTACGCCGATGTATTTCAGCTGCACGTGTTCAACGGTCGAGTAAGTCTGTTTATCTGATTCTTATCGCAGCAGTTGGTGAAATCCATTTCTAATCGAAACTTCGCTGTGAGATAACTAGATAACTATAAAACCAGTACGCTCCCATAATTGTTTCTTTCTGTGTATTTACATTAGCTACAGCCACTGTTCATATATTCACTCATTTCTTTGGTGTCTAGAATCAATATTTAATCCATGTTTGTCTGCAATTTGTGTTCTACATTGCAATTTAACTACTAGTATTAATCTTGTCAACTTTTCTATTACTAAACTTAAACTAGTGTTTTTTCTTTGTTCACTACACTATGGCACGCTCAATATTACCATAATTTTTATGGTTACGTATATTGTATACTTTATTTTGACCTATAAATTAAGAACAATGCCTTTTTATTACAGTAATACTCACATCTGTCTATAAAGTATTGGTGCGTAGTAAAGTTTTACAGAGGCATTACGTAGTAGAACTAGTTATTGTATTAAACAAAGGCTTTTGTTGTAATTATTTAATACAACATACAGGTTCAAGTTGGCTACCACACCTTCGATTTTTCAAAATTTAATCACGCCATCATTTTGTACTTATTTTGTGTTTATTTGTGCCAACTTGACGCTGCGAGCATATCTTTGAATTTCCGAAATTTGATTATGCCATCGTCTTGTACTATATTTGTACTATAAAGACTTAATTTTGTGTTGCCAAATTTCAACCCCAAAAAATATTATAGTTTGAATATAAACGAAATTAAGGATTGTGGTTGTTGTTATTGTTTGTTTCTAAAATTTCAAATGGCACCCCCCCAAAAAAAATCATATCGCTGGATAGCCGAAATTCCCAACTTTTCATTGGTACCAAGAAAACAACATATTTCATAACGAAATTTTTAAGAAAAACGAAGTTGTTTTGTGAATTTGCGGGAAAATGTCTTTTTCCCAAATTAAGTCTGTCATGATAAAACAAAGGAAGTGCAATTGGCGTCACGAGTATTCACTGAGAAGTATCCTGGCAGAACGCATCCAAATCGACGTGCATTTCGAAGAGTGTTGAATAGATTTTCAACTGCTGGGACTGTTCAACAAGCAACGAGAGTTAGAACAATTTCCACTTTAAATTATAAGCAATTCCACCCCCAATAGCATTTCATACACTTCAGTCGAATCAGTTAGTTCTCAAAACCGAAATATCCAATACACCTTAACAAACTGAATGTCTAACCCCATATAATAAAAAATACTTTGCTTAAAAATATCGTCTTCATTCTGGTAGTAATTGTTAATAGAGAGCTACTAATTCCTCCATACTCGTTAAAAATAATTATTTCTTAAAATAAATACAATTCATGCCATTGTTACGCTGATTCACCAGCATCGCACCAGTAAGAATACGTTCTACAGCTGGGCGCAGTGGAAAACAACGGTTTTTTATTCTTTTATTTACTTTATATTTGAGAAACTCCATGTGATCAATTTGCCACTAAACATAGCTTATACAATGAGCACCCGAACTATTACAAACAGTTTAAAAACACGCAGAGACACCAAGCGAGATACAATTTATTTATATAAATTAACATTTACTTGTTAAAATTCTTGCAAAATATCAAGGCATAATCAATTATCTTGAAATGAATTCGTAGATACTTTTATTGAATTACTCCAAATTATTATTCATTATTCCAAATTTAAAACAACTAACTTGAAGATATGGATATAAAAGATGGTTCAAATAATAAATACTATCTAGATTATATTGGTGATAATTTACAATACTTAATTAATAGAATACATTTTATTGCACAAACATTCCTTAAAATGTTCATGTTAGCTAATATATATGTAAATGTTCTCCGAAACTAATGAATTCAAGCACAAATCATACGTCTTCATAAACGTATAATATGTGATTTTCTGGATCATCTTGGTAAACTTGTTGGGCGGCAGCAACACAATCTAGAAAAACAGCTAGATATAGAAAACAAAGATAAGAAGTGCATTAATGATTTTTTTTTTTGATTTGATAATATAGTGCGTGTATTTACCTTTCTCCCTGCGAACTACGCAAGTTTGATGTTCAGCAACAAATAAACACATTGCAAGTAACACTCCAAAAAGTCCAATCAGTACAATGTTCATAATCTTTGTTTTTGATGTAGAACCGTGTTTAGTTATTTCGATTAATGGGTTTATTAGTGTTGGGCAAGGTGGGAGAAAGTAACTATCATTAGCGAGGACTAGACAGACTCGTGTTTAGTCGACTCCCGGGAGAACCGGTAAGCAACACGAATCCCTTATTCCAAGACGAATAAAGAGGACTGCCTTGCCCAACACTAATATTTATATTTTCCTCTTAAATTTTATGTTTGATTGTTAAACGCGAATATCGTAATTACAAAGTTTGTGTTGGTTGTTTTCTTTTCCGTAGTAATGTGTACATAATAAAGAGTATTAAAACTGAAATTATACAATAAAAGGTCCAGCCACTTTCATAAGTACGGTAATACCCTTATAGTAATCCAGATCATGATTATATTATCCATTGCTGCCATTGTTTTAAAACAATTAACAGTAAATACCCAAAGATAACATTTTTCCATTAGTGTATTGAAGGTTAGGAAAATTTCATTAATCCAAAGTTTTATAAACCACCGCCTGGCTCATAAACAATTTTGTTTACGAGAGGAATAATTATTGATACTTAAATAATCATAGTTACAAATTGTAATTATACATAAAATTTTATTGCTCCTCCTAACAATAAGATAACTATGAGTTCTAAAATTTATTGAACATTCATTACCATACTAAATTTCTGGAAATCGAGATGGTGAATTATAAAAAGAAGTTAAATATGTAACTTCATGTACGAGTACACGTTCACCCGATGTTATACGAACTCCGCATCTAAACATGGTTCAATATATTATAGTAACATGCGCAATAGATATATTTTGCTCTAGCATTTGCGGAGATTGCAGATTACACTAGAGTTGACCATAGGACGCTCGCTCTTACGGTATATTTAATATACACATACAACTAATTGTAAGTATCGATACAAGCTGACAAGGGAAAAACACTATATCTGAAGTGCATTGAACATCGAACAACCTAAAATGGTGCTGAAGCACTATCACTTAGGATGTTCCAAACTATTTCAACTTCCACAATTAGTAGATACGATCAATCTTTTTATGTTTCGGATTATGATTCCGAAGACTTGCGTATAGATAGATAACCACTTTTTTTATTAAAGATATGTATGTAGTAGTTTATATAGATCATTTTTTTGGGTAAAATTTTTAAATGGAATAGTATTTGACTTAAAATGCGAAGTAAGCATGGGTTTATCTACTTTCTGGACTCCCTCATGAATCTTTATAGAATTTTCTTTTAATAGAATCCAGCTAATAATTGTAATCAAAGCTTCAGTTTTCGCTGGGACAGCCTGTGCATTACATCTTTTACGCACTCTCCACATTATGAAATAAACACGTGTTTATCTATCTTTCTGTATTTGTTATAATTTAAATCATATTGAAAACGTCTGAATTGTACTGAAAGCGAAGGTGTATGAAAGAAAAAAACTGGATAATCTATAGGTATACATACTTCGAGGCATAACCGGTCCCATAAAAATTCGAAGTTGAATTTTTAGGTAATTGTTTTAACTGTATTATAATTAAAATTGATTCGATAAAGAACTACAAAAGTAGTAGATGTATTTCTACAAAAGAATCTCAACAGTTTAACAAATTCATTTAATAACGTTTTTTTCTTCAAATGCTGGCCTCAATCTCATTCAAAACAGAAATGTTGTATTGCTTCTTAAAATTAATCAACAGTCACTTTTTATTTTAAACCAGGGACAAATTTGAAAAACTTTATTCTAATTTAAGATAAAATAAACATATTTGTGAATTCGATGAAACCCCTATGAATATCACTGAAAGTTCTTCTGATATAATATATAGCCTTCGTGCAATATTATATATCAATCTCTCAATCGGAGTATGAGATCCTACTTGATGAGAGGTGATAGGAAGCTAATGGCTATTCAATTGTTGCTTTTTGTCTGGCAAATATGCGGTTACAGCATTATTCGAATATCATATATTAATTTTAGATGCATTTGAAAATAATTGCGTAACAGCAGGGTTATTTGTAGATTTAACAAAATCATTTGACTCAATGCTTTTAGATAAATTATATAACTACGCCATGAGAGGTTTGACTCATACTTGTGCGGTAACAAAAAGTAAAATTAAATCCCTCTCAAGGTAATATCTACTCAGAATGGAGGGATACTATTATAGGTGTACTACAAGGAAGTGTTCTTGGAACTTTATTATTCTTAATATTTATAAATGCTAGTGAATTTTGCGGACGACACGAATTTACAACTTTTCCGGCGACTCAAAAACCCAGTAGAAGATGTGGAATAAATGCATATGTTAAGTGCTGAAAATGAAATTTTTAATACGGCAAAACGTAAAAATTTAAGACGCAACCCTATATTTTATAGGACAAAAATTTAGGACAAGACAGAAAACTGAAAGAAACTAAATATTATGATTGCAATAAATTATAGGCAATATATAAGTTATACGTTAATCTAACTTATGTTGCATATGCCCCTGTTTTTAACACCAAACACATTGTGTATTGTTTCTTACTGCAGAACAAATAGAACACAAGGTTTTTCCCAGGCGTACTCATACGTTTCGCGTTGAAAGGCGAAATGACCTAAAGAACAGAGGCAACATAAATTACAAAAGAAATTGTGATATAAAATTCAATATTTTTTTAGGATTACGCATAAATAAATTCAGCACCATATTCTCTATGTAAGTATAAGGGCATTTTATAATATCTTTTATTTATTTATTAAATACAATAACAACCCATTGCTTAATATTTTTTGTTTATTTACTGAAATATTGATTTATTATTATTCTCTGAAAAACATATTTGGGTGCTTAACCTTAACTAAATATGAATATGTATCCATTTCTAAATGTAAGCCGTTTATACAATAGGCTTTTCTTGCCTGGGCATTTCCTTCGTTATATTACGCCCGCACAGTTCGTAGATGGTCTATACCTCTCTCTTTTTATTTATATCCCTCTCTAGATCTGATGCAAGACTTTTGTTTTATATAGCACATCACATCATTTTTACACGGTAACAAAGAAAAAATAAAGGAAGGAACCTCTTAAGTCCTATTAGAACCCGATAACCCATTTGTCAACTGTAATTAAGGGCGGACAAGAGTGTTAACCTTATATTTTAATTAACAAGTCAATTTTAATGACACACCGTGTCGTGAAGGTTTGAAGAACACCAACGTTTTTAATTAAACACGCTTAAGTAAACAATTATAGCATGTAAATTTTTATCTCGCGTGAAAAAAAGACGCGCCAGCCGACACTGGCTCGAGAATAATTACGCATTTTCAGGGCATCAGGCTGATGATCCGAAAGAAACATCGTCTAGAAGAATCGCTAGTGCTGTAAGTATACGGCGCTCTTAAAGAAAATTAAATTCGCTTGCATTAAATAAACATCCGAGATGTACATATATATATATACCTACAGCGTATCGGTGTTATTGCATATTCTATGAAGTCGGATTGTGCGTGGGTGAGAGAATTATTACTCTCTCTCAATAGACCCACCCACGCGGCACCATAAATATGGGGTAGCGAAGAAGCTTCAGTTGCAGAACATCGTATTGAATGGAGATTGAATTCCACATCGGTTTGATTTTACGATGTATAGGAGCAGCGAGCGTTTCCGTTAAATTGATCGGATTACTAAATAATTCAGGTTATTAATTTTGGAGACCTTCTATACTATTACGAAATTAAGTTTAATTATATTAGGAATTCCGTCGAACGTTCCACGCTATTAAACGGATTTAGATAGACAAGAAACTAGTCCTTTATCAATAGTCGTGCAAATAGACGTATAGTAGAAATTAAACTAACGTCAAGCAATAAGTTGTTAAAATAATTCAGCAGTCTGTTTGTTAAATACAGTTACTACTATACTTACCTACTTGATCTATAGAATTTATTATACTCGTATTAATAGTATCGTGTTCCTGTTACGGATCAAAGATATAAAGATCTAACAATCGTATTATATAACCGAGGTACTGAATTTATATAAAATCTTTAAAGTAGCATTAGAATATTTTAGCGCCAAGTTTTTTTTGCTAAACTGACGTTTATTTCGTTTCACAAAAAGAAAGCACTTATATTTTCACCATTCCGTTCTAACACTATTCTATTTTCTTCTTCGAAAAGATGATTCGATAGGAACAACCAAGTGCATAGTAATATCCCATTCGAAAATCCGAGGACAAACTTGATAAATCACATTATCTTTCAACTTGAAGGTCAATTGAATTAATTCTACCCGAGAGCCCAATTTCTATGCTTTCATGGTTCATTAAGTACGATTCGATTGGCAGAGAATGGTAGACCTCAACTTAATTAAATACCATTCCTTGAATAATAACGAACACGAGCATCATTTTCCCATGATGAGTTTATTTGAAAAGTTCATACAACTATAGATGTGACCGGGCCTTGATTCCAACACAGTTGGAGAAATACAGCGCCCTGTAACGATAATAGCTACAATCTGTATCTATTCTATTTGCTGATTAGTCCTCAATTGCAAATGAAAGTCTACTAATTTTCGAAGCAATCGAACCGAAGAAATAAACTTGGGTACTTATTTTACAATTAGTCATATTAGGTCAATAATCACGAAACTAACTTTTGCAATTCGCTACATTATTAAATTTCTTTTAATATAATATAATATTATTTTGCATTGTCATCATTTAAAGTTATCAAAACGATGTTTTGTTTAAATATGCACATTATATTTTGGATAATAGGAACATCCATAAATTATACACGGTTGCCAGAAAAATGCGGACAAACACCACGCAGGCCAAATCTTTGTTTAATTCTGAGTTGACAATCTTAATTGAGAAAAGTAGTACAGTGTTTTCTTAAGTCACACGAGCAGCTTAAAAGAATTGTAAATTTGGCAATACCTAATCAGACAAGTACTGTGGCAGTAACCATTTTATTATTTACTATAAATCAGGTAAATACGCAAATTAGCAAGAATTTTATGTTAACATGGATAAAAATTTTATTGAAATTTAAAGATAATATGAAAAAATTATAACAACTGTTCAAATTGGTAGCCATCAGTTTCCAGACACAATTCCAATCTTCGAGGAAGCGAATTCAAAACGCGCTCCAATATATCGTGGGTGATTAATCGAACTGCCGCCGTAATTTTATTAATTACATCCTCTTCGTTAGCTGGAGGCGTTGCATAGACCTTTTCCTTTAATTTCCTCTAATCCTACAATTTTTGCCGTATGTTTAATAAACAGCCTCCATATAGAAAGTCGCTGCCTTGCTTTTAGTGATTGTAACAATCATCGGCTGCTATAAACGTAAGCGCTGTTATATTGACTGTGAACTTCCAAAATTTCTTTTTTAATTTAAAAGGAATTTATTTTTATAATTAACCATTAAATTTGCGATTCTGAATTTTCTCTAAACTTATACTCATCTTTCAATACCTGTGATATGAAACAAATTTTTGCATATACAATATCCTGCTAAATATTTTTTTTTTGAAAGCAGATACGACACCAGAATTAAACGCGAAGTTGACCTCAGTCCCGAAGATATCCTTACGTTGCTCAGCTTAATGGAAAACGAGAGGCAACACCCAGCAAACTATCGAAACTGGCAAAGATACGACACCAACGTGGATTTCGATAAGGATAATCAAGACAGCTTTGAGGACGAAGACGAAGGAACTTGGTTGGACGCCCCCGTCTATCCTCACGTTAGCGGTCACACTAACTCTCTTCCCCCACCGAATTACTACTACGAGAAACCACAATCTTATGAAAAACACAATCAGTGGAACGACATCGCCGAAGCTAAAAGAAAGCGATTCATGGTTGCCAGGAAGAAGAACGATCCCACCCGCGAACTGCGATACTTGAACGGACCAAACGTCAACGACTATTACACCTTATCCCAACTCCTCGGTAACCAACGGGAACCCAACGTGCCAGTTTATCATAGGCATGTTTTGTAAATTATATGTGCGTATCTTCAAATTCGGATAAATTCAAATAATTTTGGACGCATATCCAAATACATTTTTCTCTGATTTAAAATTTATCTGTGTTAAATCTATGTACCTATTATGGCATATTTTAAACTATCTACTTTCATAAATATATTAAATGTAGTTGACATTCCAAGAACCTTATTGTGAAATATAAAGAAAAAAAAAAGAATATTCTCAGTCAGTATAATATTTAAGACTATTTATTAATGTTATATATGTATGTCAAAAATAAATGCATTATAATTATTTTTTCTAGTGCTTTATTTCAAAGGAATACAAAATTATTTCAAAAAATAGGAGGAGTGTTTTAAATTACTGGCGCCAGAGACAACTCAACTTTGATAGACATAAAAGCAAATTATTCGAGAAATCGTCATCACACGTTGTCAACAGCATTGCTTAATTAATTAGTTAATTAAAGTTGCTAAACTACTGGTATTCATAAGTATTTTAGCCTATGCGTGTTGTTGCACAGGCGTAAGTTTGAATGTGCATGTGCAATGTTCATTTTCACGTTTCAAATAATTTTGACAGTTACTGACAATTAAAAAAGAACCAGAAACAACATAGGAGTCGTCAAAACCAGTACTCCGGGCCGGGATTGCAACAGTGTCACAGCAGCGTTAAAAAACAAACCGACTTCAACAATATGAAATCGGTAAATGTTGATTTTACTTACTATATCCATTTACAATTTCAAAGTTATTTTCTAACGATGTTTATTTTGCATAGAAAATCTTTTCTTCTGTGTACATGCATATTCAATTATGCATTTTAATTTTTGGCAATCACGTAAATACTTTTTTCGGCTACCACATACAAAAGTGCAACCTTACTACACTCATTCGAAGATATAAAGCGCCACTTTTCCGAATTAAATGGTCAACGCGCCACTTCCGCTTAGCACCGTTTTCTTTTAGCAACTCATATGGGTTGCTAAAAGAAATTCTAAAAACAGTAAATAAATGAAACATTCTCTTTTTTAGTGACTAAAGTTTATTATAAGTAACTACATAAAAAGACGCTGTAGCTATTAATTTACTTGTATTGAAACTCGTTTTGAACCATGTCGCTTTTGTCGAACTTCCAAGTCTTGCAGGAATTCCATCGCTTCTATATTATTGTGCTGAGTAGCAATTTTCAATGGTGTCAAATTATAATTGTCCATGTGACATACGTTAGTTCCCCACTCTGCTAGTGTACGTCCAAGTGGTATGTAGTTATTCATAGCGAAATAATGCAGAGCATTTCTATTTGTTCGTTCGTCTTTAGTGTTTGGATCGGTTCCGTTTTCCAAAAGGTAAACCACAATCTCAAGGTAATTTTCATCTGAACAAGACAAACATGCTTCTACTCCCAAAGTAAAAGCAAATATGATTGCTTTCGTTTATGAATGAAAATTATCGGATGCCTTACCGAGAAATAAATGAAGCACTAATTCCCCTCGGTTTAAATTTACATCGGCTCCATTTTCCATCAGTATTTTCACCATGGGTAAGAAATGCCTGTTGATTACCGAAATCGAAAGTGGAGTATGACTGAAAACGTCCATTAAATTTAGGTTAGCATTATGATGGATCAGTATTTCTGCCAGAGTTAGGCAATCCATGAAAGCGGCGTGATGAATTGCTGCTTTTCCAAATCGTTCGGGCATATCAACGTTAGCGCCATGATTTAGTAGAAAGTTGACAAACTCTTCTTGTCGACTATTAACGGCTATAATCAAAGGAGTATAACCGTGCACGGTAAAAGGATTTAAATTTAGTCCTTTGGCTTCTACCAACAGTGAAGCTAATTCAATATCTCCACGCTCTGCCGCTATGTGCAGTGCGGTTACTCTATCAGGTCTTCGTGCGTTTGGATTTACTCCTGAGCTTAAACATTCTTTAACTACTGCGTAATCTGTTTGTTCTGCTGCCAGTAGGAATCTCTTTTCAAGTTCACATTCTAAAATAGATAATTTATTAACGATTTGCCTTTATTCAATTCCAAAAATATTTAGGTACTTGCAAGTTTTAGTTGACCTGTTTTAGACATACTAATTCACGTTTTAAATAAATTATACCTATCTATACCGCATACAAAAGCATAAAATAACTTTTTGACATGAAGTAATAATATACTAAGTCATATGTCACTAATAACATATGATTTGTCCAGAAATAAATATGACCAAGTTTATTCTCGTAACAACCAAATTAATTTTGAATGACCTCGCTTGATAATAGCAAAAGGTAAAATAATCTACAGCACTCTACTAAACGAGTCAAATTTACATTTTTAAACTATGTTACCCCATCATATCGTAAATCCGGGAATTCACTGATAAATTCATTAATTGTTTCGGCAAACGGTAACATTTCACGTTTCCGCTTGTTCGACATATCTTTCTGTATGTGTATAACCAGTATGAAATAACTGTTCAAAAATTATGCGCACACATTCTGAATCTACATAAATATATGGATATGTTTAGGGTCACTGACTGACGCTGCTAGCTAAGAGTATTGATATACGAGATCACGGATATAGCCGATATACCTACTCGATTCTCTACGTCCGGTGGCGCTGGTATTAGTAAACTAGTGCCAGGTTTAGTAATAAGCAGGTGGAAGTGTATGTACAATCATATTTTTATATGTATAGTTTTATAATCTGTATTATTGCATCCACAATTCTGAGCGTGATAAAAAAAAAAAGTTGTTTACCGATATATTCACCAATTTTTTGGGAATACCATTCCAATTCTGACACAATATTAGCATAAGAATACAAAATTGTACATCTAAGATCTAAACATTGTGAATCAATAGGTACATGAATTTAGAGTTATGGTAACACCTTTTTTGTCATTACTTACTCATATTGTAAAGAATTAGCGCTTCCTGAATCAAAACAACAATGATATTTATACAAAATTGGTTTGTATAACCATAATCTGTGTTTTATTAAGAAGAAAACATTAATTCAGTGTACAATTAGAACTCAACATCGATAGATGTTACATTAGGCTCTCATACGCTGTCATTTTGTAATAAACTGCGCCTACATTTTTTTTAATACTACTAATTTGCTATTTTAACATGACTTTGGTTAAGTGGTATGAAGGTCGCTTTTGTTTTCTATAAATATTCATTCGAGATTCGAGAATAACCCCCCAGGTATGTACATGTGTTCAATACAGGAGATTGGTTGGACAAATATGCCAAATACCGTATTAACTTATTTCCTGCTTAAATAGTACCTGAACTGCATTCATGCTGCTTCCTCATCTGTTCATCTCCCCAACCATTACTTTTTTACATACTACTAAATCTGCTTAAGTAGGTAGATACCTTAAAAATTTTAAATAGGTTTCAAAGAAGCTTTCTGCGCACTTTGTTACCAGTATCAGCAGCAGAGGCGCTGAAACATAATTTTATTTCTACCACGAGTGTCACCAGTGTCAGTATTTTAGTAAGTCCTTTAAGTTGGCGGCTAATTTCACAGTAGAGATTGACAGCAGAGTTTGTCATTTGGTTAGAATATTTTTATGTAAAAATGATAGTTTGGCAAACTGAAAAGAAAATGATATTGAAAATGTAATGGTAAGAAATTTCCATGGCGACTAAAAATAATGAAGCCAATGAAAATCAGCAGTTTGTTGAAGAGATAGATTATAAAGAAATTGAAAATATACAGGTATACTTTTATCAATGTTTATCCTGATTATTTCAACAATTTAATATTATTTGAGCTCAGCTCGTTGGTGAAGGCAGTTTCGGCGTTGTGTATAAAGGCAGATGGAGAGGAATTTATGTTGCCGTAAAAAAAATTGTATCGCAAGATGAAAAGAAAGCATTCACTGTTGAGGTTAGGCAGTTATCTAGAGTAAATCATGAGAATATAGTTCGCCTATACGGAGCATGCACTAAGGAACCAATATGCCTTGTAATGGAATATGCAGAAGGAGGTTCACTTTATAATGTTTTACATTGTTCGGGGTATGATTATACAATTGCCCATGCTTTGTCGTGGGCATATCAATGTGCCAGGGTTTGTTAAATACATTATACAAGATAGTATTTGTTGTTAATTTGTATTAATGTACAGGGTGTTGATTATTTGCACTCGATGAAACCAAAGGCATTAATTCACCGCGATTTAAAACCTCCCAATTTATTGTTAGTGGATGGAGGAACTCATTTAAAAATATGTGATTTTGGTACGGCGGCTGATAAAAATACTTACATGACAAACAACAAAGGCTCTGCACCCTGGATGGCGCCAGAAGTAAGTAATATGATATAACAAACTTTCTTAATTTGTTGATTTTGCTCTTGTGAACCTCCTTGAATTTATATATTGCTGTCTCTCACATATCGTCTTGCGATAGCAATAGTTTAGAGGAAGGTTCATACCAATGCAGTCTCCTAAAGCCGAGTCCTCCCTGGGATGACATTGTCGATTGAAAATGACGATCAACAAAGTCTGTTTAAAACCACGTTTCTAACAACATAGACGAAGAATAGCCTGTGTCCACATTTATATCGACAAAGCAGTTGAAAACAAAAACAAATTGTAAAATGTCATAGTGTAAAAAAAATCTAAATTGATTGGCAAAAGGTTTTGGGTCAAGTAAGATCTTACCATAAGTTATTTTGTTTTCTGCAACTTCTTTCTTTCTTTATAGTTGTTATTTTTAGTACCTAATAGATTTATTTTTAATTTGAACGCTTCAATAAATTGCTTAATCATAAAAAAGATATTCCCACACAATTTCTTAAATAATGTGCTTTATTATCAAGAAAAATTATAAATTAATTTTGTGGACAAAAAAAATTAATTAAGGAATACCTGACTAATCTACGCAACAATGACAAATGTCTACTGGCTGCAATACACACTAGATTCGACACGTTGAAGTCTTACGACAACGGATAGGAAACCATTCGACATGTGGAATCTTTGTTAATCGACATAGTCGATTGCAGTGTCTATATTAAATAGACATTGTCAGTCATCCCAGTGAAGACGTGGCTTAAGATTTAATGTAGTCGAGTATACGTAAGAAGCGAAAAAGGTTGCATTGTGTCTTTAATCACTTTTTTCTTGTAAACTTTGCTACTTTTCTACTTAAAAGGTTTGATATGTTTTATTGTTTATATAAAATAATTTTGATTTAATAAAGCCTGCTTTTACAAAATTAATGTATGAATAAGAGTGGAATAGCTCAGATTAACCGCTTCGTTTTTCGTCCCCTTTCATAAGTTTCATTTGTTTCATGTGTAGGTATTCAGCTCATCGAATTATTCTGAAAAATGTGACGTATACAGTTGGAGCATTATTTTATGGGAGGTTTTATCTCGAAAAAGGCCTTATCATTCGAGGTCTGCTTCGGCGCTCGCAATACTTTGGTCAGTGCATCAGGGTAGACGCCCTCCACTTTTAAGAAACTGCCCACCCCCAATAGAGAAACTTATGGTCCAGTGTTGGGACAAAGACCCCATGGTTCGATTAAGTATGAAAGAGGTGAAGTACAATAAAACTTTTGCAATATTTTGCAAATTTTGTGTATTGTAATTTAACATTTCCATAAGATTGTCGTCACTGAGTAAAACACTTCTCTGTGTATTCTAGGTTGCCACCTTTATGCACAACTTAATGCTCCTCTTTCCTGGTGCAAACGAACCTCTTTATAATGAGAATGAGTGGGTCGATGATGAAAATGAAGACGATGATGAAATATTATCTGAAGAAATGCATACACATTTTCCTGATATCAACGGTGATAGTGCTTCGATAAGAACTTTACCACAACCAGATGCAAATATGTCGCAACCGTTATCGTTGGATCTACAATCGGTAAGTATTAAATAACTTGTAAGTCACTTTATGATCTACTTGACTGAATAACAAATATATAATAATAGTTTTCCCTAAATTTTTTACATATTAATGATTGTAGGATGAGATGTAGGTGTTCTTCTCAAAGCAATTAATGTTTTAATGAAAACTAAAATAGTGCTGACAGTTTTTATAATTTTTTAACATATTTTGTTAATAGCTTCGTTTGTTTTCGTAATTCCATAACAGATGTAGGAGAAATAAATAAAATACACTTACTATAGTACAGTTTCTGCACATTATTCATCAAAGCAGACTACTCTTTTTGCGTATTAAAGGCGCACAGACATTATTAACTGCTTTCAACCATTATTAAAGCTTTAATATTACTTACGAAAATTTGCATGCTGTACTAAATACGTTGTAGATGGAAGAAACTGAAAATA
Source organism: Cetonia aurata (assembly GCA_949128085.1). Lineage (NCBI taxonomy): Eukaryota > Metazoa > Arthropoda > Insecta > Coleoptera > Scarabaeidae > Cetonia > Cetonia aurata. The sequence continues at coordinate 10,132,492 of OX421888.1, forward strand.
AATTCATTTCAGAATGGCTGGGAAGAACTGGATAGTGAGTATGAACTCCAGCTGCAAACGATGCCAGGTTTTGACAGAATGGTGCCTAAACATGGTAAGTGATTATCTTTTAATTCGTATCTACATGCGATAGTTGCTTAAGTAATTGCATTTATTTTAAATAATGGAGCCTTAAGGTCAATAAAGAGATTCCAACTGGATTGATGATCATCACAGACTGCTTTAGGAATAAAGCATTATAAAAAGACTTCGGCAGTTGTATTTACAATGGTAAAATATTCCTAAACTTATCGTGCGTTTTATACTTTTGTACTGGTGGACATGAGAAAATTCTTTCTCGTACGATTTTTTACAACAATCATTTTTATATCGATATTTTATAAAATCCGGATAATTTAGTAATAATTGGTTTGCACGATTATAAATACATGTCAGCTGTATAATTTACCACAATTTTGATTTGTTATCAAGCATTATTGAAATTTGCCTGAAATATTTGCGTATTTTTTGTGAATTTTGTTCATCTGCTTAGTGGATTTGGACTGTGTGCTCCTTACATGCTTATTTTTAGTTTTTTTTTTTTTTTTGATATATCCTTCACTACTAGATTTTGGATTACATAGAATACAAACTTCACAACATTTACAGTGCCGATTCAAATAAAATTCTATTTCGCAAGAGCTACTAATCAAATTTTATATTTCCTCGATTAGTTTATTTTTTTTTTATTTGCTTGATCTCACTACTCCAATACTATTCGAAAATATTCGGAGGTCGGCAACCATTGTAACTAATGAGTATAAGCAGTTGCCTAATTCGAAGAGCGTAATTGTACATAAAAATACACCACCGGCCATGGAAGTTCGGACAGAATGTATTTTATTCAAAACCATTTTGTTTGATTTGATTGCTTTTGATTAAACTAGAAATTAATAATAAAAAAGAGGGAAACAGTAAAAATGATCATACAATGTTCTTATCAAAATATCCAAAGCTAGTTTATAGGTTGAGGCATTTTGTTCGACTTCTATCAAGATCCCCGTGCAATTTAGTTCAGAACCAGTGATAAATGTAGCTACTTCACGTGAAAGTTCATACTTCTAATCTTCTCAGATATTCAAACAGCAAATTCTAGATCAACATGTATCAATTCCTCAATTTTTATTTTCATTCAAAATTTTCTTGTATTTGTTCTTTTTCAAAATTTGATTTGTGCAAAAATTCACACTATATTTTCTATAAAATTTAATTTTCTTATTTATAGTTTCGTCATCTTTTCAAAGGAATAACTGTAAAATAACACTGCAATATAAATTTTAAGAACGGAATTATATAAATACTCTTTTGTATATATCCCTTATAATATGTGACCGGCTTAAATACTGAAATATATGCGTTAGTCTCGTTCTGCCCTACTAGTATTTCCATTATAGAAACCGTACACCATGTTACGTACATATGGGCATATTCGTTAAATGTAAAATTTATTATGACCACAAGGAAACGACAAAACACAGAAGCACAACAACTAATCAAAACAAAGAAGAAAGCGGAGTTTACACTAAATTAAACAGGATAGTCGACACACACAATTTGGCAGTAATGATTGAAATTACTTTTACTATACTATACTATTTATTGACAATATTACAAGCCAGCAATAATATGCACATTGTCAAAAGGACTGCATCACCTATGGGTGGTCTTCCTGTAGCCTTGGTGTTTCGACTAGTCTTCACTCTTTATAGTCATTATAAGGTTTTAGAGGCTTGAGTCGTTACCATTTTACAATTTAGATGAACTATAAACTCATTGTTCTACAACGTTATCAAATGTGTTTCTTGTAAAGTATGTTAATAAAGAAATGTTAAAAACAAACTTTTGAATAAAAAAGAAAACGTTTACGAAATATCTAATTCTAGCAAAAATTCTTCTTTAAACTAAATTGCAGCTATCTCTATATCGTAGAGTATGGCTTAGTTACGCACTAAAACTGTGAACTTCAAGAACTGCGTGAAAACAAACAAACTATTATACAACATTTTTTGTTCAGAATCGAACGAAGAATGTCGCTGCTTGTAGGTTTTACAATTTATACACAGGTTGTATAAATGCGTGATTAATTTTAAAATAATAAAGGATGCTGTCGGATGTACGCCCAGTAATTCTAAATGTTGCTAATTATATCAGAAACGAAAGTAGATATTGCTTAAAAATTTCGCTCCCGTCTAAAATAAATATCAATAAACATTCGGATCGCCGGGAGTTAAGTTTTTCCAAAAAATAAACACAGGTCGAAAATATCTCATAAAGATTATTTTTAATTTTGTTAGTTTCTCTTAGAGTTTCTTATACTTCTCTCTGGAAGGAACTTTTATGTTAAGTGCCTAGTTTAAAGGAAAACAATGGAAAACTACATTTTCCGTTACTATTTTTAAGTTAAAAACATTGGATTTTAATTTCTCATGATACATTATGTGCATTGCTATTGTATTGCAATGGTATTTCAAATTCAAACGCCAGAATATTGTCATTATCATTTGTCGTTATTATGTAGAATGTAGAGACTTTATTTTTATATTTATATGTATTCAATTTAAGGTTACATTGCACAAAATTAGATTCAAGAATAATTATCGTTGGTCATGGTATTTACTCCTGAAAAAGATCGTTTTATTGTAATAGCACCGAAAGATCGAATAACAAGTGAGTAACAGTACAGACATAAACAAAACAGTTACGGATTTTGTGATCACATGGTTTTCGGGATTAAAATTAATTGGCGTCTATACAAATGTGTAAATATATTAATAAAAATTTCTGGTGCTAACCTTCTTGGATAGCTTGGTTATAGTTGCACACAATCGAAAACTTTCCAATTCTATTGCAAGTTTGAAAACAACTAATACAGCAGATTAGCTGAAGTAAAATTATATCAAGATCTTCATACCTTTGTATTGATGATTGTCAAAGGTATTTGTCTTTTTCAGAGCCCCCTGCAAGAAATGTACTGAAATTCTAATAGATGAGTATATAATGATTAATATCTCGAAAACAACTATAAATATGCGTAGTAGCATTTCTTAACAAACTCATCAACGCAGAATTCATCTTTACATCGAGTTCTATAATTAGAAATGTAATATTATATTTGAAAAAAATTAATTATCTAAGGTTAAAGGTGTCGAAGTTGACCATCGATTTATGAACACTCTGTATAAAATGTACTGATTTCTATGACAGTATTTGGTATGCTCGACCATATTTCTTATGGCGAACAAAATTATTATAATTATCTCTAATGGTTTATAAAATACGGAATAATATAGAGGGAGATGCAAATGTCAAAATTTTGACAAAATCATGAATATCTCGAAAACTGTTAAATTTAGAGATAGTGAATTTTATTAAAAATTGTATTCAAATAAACTGTAGAATTAATTGAAGTAACAAAAAACATATGATTCCATTTGAAATAAGAAAATTGCTATCGACTTCTGGTATAATGGAACGTTTCCTGAAGTTGAAAATATTTTCAGAGGATTCCTCAGGGAGGATTTTGTCATTAAATGTTTTGTCGCATGAGTCTAGCTGCCAGATATCGCCAGAAAAAGATAGTGGACGATTGGTCTGAAACACTCGAGGTATGCGTGTTGGGTCTTAACGTGTATTAAAAGTTAACTATAGGCTTTAGAACTTTAGTATATGTACCTATAGTTGTCATGACAGACATCAAATCTCTTTCGATTCAATTTTGACAGTGGTTTTTTGATGGATAACACTGAACTAGAATTTCAAAAAGGTCTTAGCGCTCATAAAACTTATTGTTTTGTCATTTTATCTTTATGTTAATTCATGCGACAAATATAAGTGTTTCAGGACTGCAAACCCGATTATAACAACTTTTAAAATACGATTAGCAGCAGAATCAAAATTCTCTCTTCCGAACGGTGTCGTGATAAATAACATTTGGCGACATTTTACGATTGAATTCAGTTCTGATTTAATTGTAGGACAGAGAGAGTGTCTACATCTTTAACGTTTTATAATTTTCCTGGACATTCATTGGCGTATTTCTCAAAATACTAACTAATTTAAGCATCGGTTAAATGATGTATGCATGTGTGTCGAGCTATTAAATCTTAAGAATAGAGGCCGACCTTTTTATTTACCCATCTGTACTTCCTTGTACCTTTTCTTGGAGGCACATTTCTGAATAAACACGCACACATCGACGTTCTATTTCTGTAACGCCGCATGAGTAATTCGTTTTTATACCTCCCCAGGATACACACACACACAGAGAGAGCGAGTTTATTTATTTTTAATGAAATATATTCTTGTGTATTTGCGTCTTGCCACAGAATATGAGCAGAAAATTTATTTATCTCATTTTCGGATGCTCCTAACTGTGTCACGGATTCGAAAAAAGCCCACCTGGAAGTAGTCCGTGTAAGAGAACGGCAGACAGGATGTCTCTTTTCTATCAACGACCGCGTTTCTTTTTTTTTTTTCTGAAAGTGGTGACTAACGCCGCGCGAATGCAACGCGGTCCCAAACGAACGAGACGCAAATATCGGACCGTTGTCGCTGTTGCTGTTTCGGACTTGGAGCATGACGATACAAAGGCGATTTAAAATATGTGCTTGTGACTGACTGCAACTGTTGTTTTGCCACCAGGGCGCATGGCAGCGATGCGATTTAAAAGTGCATCTTGCTTTTAAATCACCATGCTGAAGTGTCACGTGCTCTGCGATACAGACACGTATTATACTGAGAACGGTTACAAATTGCCGTATGTCAGTTTAAGTTATGCACAGAGTTTGCTTCAATCAGTTCAATTCGCGATAAAAGAACCAATAAGTAAGTACCGATTTGAGCGCATGTTGTGACGTTTTCAGAAATCGCCACGTGTTTTACTACTCGTTTCTGTAAATTTATTTGTTGTGGCTATGCGTTCAACTTCCGTAACTGAATGATTCATGCCAAAACTTCCATAGCATTTTGTTATACACAATTGGCAAGATCTTTGATATCTTCAAACGTTTTATAGAGTATGTTTGTGAAATAATCGAAGATTTAACCCTCCTCCTACGCTATTTTCGTTCTTCTCAAATTTAAAACCTCTGAATTATGTGCCACCCACAGCCTTAAAAAAAGTTTGAACGGTAAAAAAATTAAATGTTATAAAATACTAGCAGGCAACAAAATAGTACCTATAAAACATAAACTTAATGATTAACGATGGAAAATAGAAAGGTTCAGGCAAACTTTTTTTGTATAACTTGATTCACTTGAGAATACTTTTGAAAGCAAGTTGAACATATGCCTATTTTGTGCTTGCCACAAGTAGATTAATGGCAATGCTGACAGAGGAATGTGTCCTTTAGATCTTTTTCCAGGGATAGAAATTATATCTAGCATGTTTTAAAGTTAAAGGTTTGTCGATTGGTGGTTCCACAGCTTCTTCAAATAGAATGTGGCGTATTGTCAATCGTAGTCCTTTTGGAATGGGCTTGGACATTCTTGCTTCCGTGTGTGGTTTGACAAGTGAAAGTGCATTGTCTCACGATTAGTCTTTGTTGTTACTGTTCCGGCATGGCAAGGTTTGTCAAAAACGTCCCCTTTGGTCATATTCCTATTCTATTATTTCCTGTTTCTGGCAAGGCTCTATTTCACGAGTTGAATGCATCGTAGAGAATAGCATCGCGAATTTATTTTCTTTGGAACGTGAGATATAATAGTTTTATTATTATCATATACAAATCTTGTATCTTTCGGATCTACCATCGCTGGAGGAAGTTTCTTTTTTTGAGAGTTTCAACAGAAGTTAGTTGGTTCTTCTTCAACTCTTCTGACAATTCTCAGGACGTGAACCAATTGTCTGTAGTGGCATCTCTGTTAGTCCCTCTCAATGGTTGGAGAAGGCAACAATGAGCTAGTTCTACTCCTTATTTCTTTCCTTTTTGGGATATATATTTTTCCACGTTTCTCGGAAAGTAGCAAACTTATCCTTGTCTCTTCTAAATTTCCGAGTTATTTTTGAGTCGAAGCGAAGACAATGCAAAGAAAATTCAAACTTACATCGTGGAAACAACTCCTCTGTGATGTAAGACTGTTTGGTTGCAAACTTCACTGGTTTATTTTTAATTTCTTCGTTGTACATACTACAGCTACTTAAGCTTTTGCTTAAATTTTGTCATTTTTTTTTTCTAAAATAGCTTCATACAGAGTTTCGATAAAATAACGCACAATATTCATAACTTTGTTATTAAATGATCTTTTTAAATAACGCTGAAACACGTCAACTTTATTATTCTAAAAAGCACCAGTTGAAAAAATATTTTTCGTCGGTTCCGATTAGAAGGGTTTTTTTTTAAAAAAAAGTCTGGGTTATTTTTGACAAAAATGGTTTAAGATCTAACACGTCTTCAACAGTAACATACTTTTATTTTCATTAAGTTTGCCTTTTTACACATCTGAACGAGTTTGTTGATATTGAGCAAGACGTTTGGTTCCTGAACTTGGTTTTCTTATATCAAAACATTCCTTAATAACACAACCATATCTGGATTAACTATCAAACCTAAGAAACCGATAATGTGAAAAATTACATTCATATAGAATATGAATGTTCCAAGTCTTTCGACTGTTAAGAACTCTGACATCACTCTAATACCTCTTCGGAGGCAAGAAATACCAAGTGGCAGATATGCAGGTTTGGGACACAACAATATTGTCAATCATGTGGAAGGCAACTTATTTATTGGGAATGGTATCAGACCACAAGATTTCAACATATCTATTTAACAGAAATTTCAAGGTGAAAATCGCGGATTGGATAAGTTAGAATCAATCCAACTACAGAGACAGCTAGGTGAACTGATCTGGTTTACAGACGGAGGACCAAAAACCGAGAATTTACAGTGAGGTAAGAAATACAACGACCACAATTTCACTAGGAAAATACGCAAAGTGGAAAGTGTCTTTCAAGCAGAGACATGAACAATATTGGAGTTGGGTCCGAGAGAAACGCAAGGAACACTGAGACAACACCATCAGCAAAACTCCATCAAAGAAGAAGAATGAAGAACTACTAAAAGGAATCACCTGTATAGTAAGAGGTCTCGTAACACGACATTGTGTACTGGAAGGGCACCTACAGAAAATGGGGATCAACACCGCAGAAACTCACTGCAGACTGTGTAATAGAATGATGAATCTGAGAGACCTGTACAGACTATTACAGCGCACCAATAAGTTATTCCAATTTGTGGAGTAGTTTACGCCTAGTCCTTAGTCTTTGATTAACTTCTTCTATTGCTAATTATTTTCTTTATTAGCCAAAAATGCGTACACGCTATGTAGTTTCTCAAGATTGTTGGTAAGACTCTTCTTTTCATATTTAATTTGTCATAATTCCTTTCATCGTTCTCAATACAGCGATTTTTTCATAAATTATTTACATATATCTCGAAGTATACTCTGCAGATCCCACAATTTCCTAACTGTGTATGTACAATACACGCATGTTATGTAAACTACTTTAATTAATATCACTTTTAACAATTTTATTGACCCAACGAAAAAAATATACATACAGTGTTCTCGTTCGTTTACGTAAGGATTGTAAAAGCTCTGCCTGCAATTAAATCGTAATAAATTTAAGTTTCTGTGGGACCTCCTGCAGTGTTATGTATCTATTTGCACATTTAGGTTTCATCTAGAGGTATTTCTTCGATCCTATTATCAGAATTACATCCAACTGTTATCCCGAATAAATCTTCTATTTTTATGTCACGTTGAGCTCAGTTAATTATATCACAAAAGTTAAAACTTAATTGTTAATGGAATTAGTTTTATTTACATGCACGATTATTCTTTATTGTTGTTCGTAGATTTGTTTTGACTCTCTAACATTAATGATGTAAACAAACAAAAATTAGAAGCAGTTTATGGAAAGGGTGACTCATCACTATTTCCTGTGATACCCATAAAAAGCTACATTCGTTAATAGCTGGATGAGTAATTATTGCCTTTAAGATGCGCCATGTTTCCGTTATTAAAATTTAAACAGATTTTATTTAGTACTTTGGCAATGTTTTTTTTTTGTTTGTTTAAACTTTTCTTCTCCTACGAGAACGATCAACTCCTCATGCGTTCGTATTAATAGTACCAGTCGGCAAAAAATTGAAAGGCAACGGCTTCTCTAATAGACCATATGTATTCGATAATCGAACGGTTTATGCAAACATAAAAGCCATTCTGTACTCAACTATCACTAAATCATATTCATTTCAATCTTTCAATAGAAGTTCACAAATATCTAATAGTCATAAAATGATATCGTTTAGGCATTTAAACAAGCCGTTGATCTTTAATCGTGTATTTCTACGATGCAAACTGGTGTTTGAGATAGTATTTATGGTTATAGTTATCGAAGAAATTCGCTGTGTGTCTACAGTATTTTGTACGTCTTTCAAGTCAGTCTGTTTGAACGATAAAATGTTAAGTAACGTGCCATCCAAATTTTGTTCTATCAAATCTAGCTTCGGAAAATAAGTACGTATTTTTGCTAATTTGAAATTTGTGCTACAGTAGTACCCCCATATCCGCGAGGGTTTGTTTCTGTGCTCTTCCGCGGATACTGAAAAGCGCGGATAGTAGCGAACGCTTTATTTCAGAATACAATATGAAATATGAAGCAAAGTTAAAACAATGAAACAAGAAAAAGTTATATAATATTTATTTAAAATAAATAAACAATAAATAAATAAATATTCTTGTGCTGTGGCACAAATAGAATTTAAGTTTAATAAATATATAAGTTCATACATATGTACATATAGTACATATTTACATACACAACAAGAAAATATACAACAAGAAAAACTTTATCATCGTGAGCTACATATTCATTCATCTTCCTCCAAGTCCAAGCTAGCAGTCGATTGTTTACTTAGATCCGAAGCAAACGATGTTGGTGGCTGTGCATTATCGATAGTTTTGTCGACTTTTTCAAAGAACATTGTTATTCGTAGTTGTCTTTTCATTTCAATAAACAAATCCTCCAAAGGTTTCAAGGCGTCTGTTATAGTGCGAGTAATTTTTATGCTGCGTTCCATTATTGGATCATATTCTACTACTATCTGTTCTTTTAATTTTTGAACAGTTCGAAATATCGCTGAAAATTTTTCAAGCGTCCATGCTGGCGGTTCTTGTTGACCCTCATCCTCATCGTCACTCGCTTCTGGAGAAGATTTCACAAGGTTTACCAATTCCTCGTTGGTGAATACTTGATCCTCTTCGTTTATGTAATCACTGAGATCCTCTTTGGTTATGTCGTTAAATCCTTCTCCATCTATTTTCTGCGCTATGTTAAATATCGTTGTTAGATGTTTAATATCATGTGTGTCTTCAGAACTAAGAACGATGTCATTCCACAGATTTTTCCAACATGCTATTATCGTTTCTGACTTTAATTCCTCCATCGCTCCTTTGATAAATAGAATTGCGTCAGCACTTGTAAATGACTTCCAGCATTCCATGAGCCCGATACCAGAGCATTCGTTAGCCATTGTATACAGCATTTCGAAAACCTGTCGAATATATATGGCTATATATAATGACACCTTGATCAAGGGACTGAAGCAATGAGGTCGTGTTAGGTGGTAAAAAAACCACTTGGGTAGGACGTACCATTTATAAGAAAAATGCGACCCTATGTAATATGGACGAGATTAGCTACCCTCATTATAGTGATACTGGCAAATTACCTTGTGAACTTATTAGGACATTAGCCGCAAAGGAAATGTACGAGTACATGTCACAAAGTATTCGAACTGATATATTTGATATTTTCTTGAAATTTCGTTGAAGGTAAACAATTCATAGCGAAAATATAGATAGAATTACTAGAGAAAATATCTGCCACAATTTTGTGTACCTCTCTATAAATGTGTCTATAAATATAAAATCTTTAGCAAAGATTAACTTCTATAATAAAAATTAGGTTAACTATTATTAAAATCGTTTGACCTTAGTTTGATGCTGTTTTTAGTTGCTTACTTATTCCAGAGCGTTTGACTGGTTTGACGCAGACGATGTCAAGTCGATTTCAATTAAATGTAGTACATTCATTACATGGATAATCGAAATAAAAACATGGTCGTTGTGTGTCGTGAATATCTACAGTACAAGGTATTTAGGTACACTCACCGACAGCCAAAATTACCGAGCTAATGCGTAGTCTAAACGCTGCGTGCCAGTCGTGTGCTTGAAACGTTGCGTTCACGCTGTGGCTTAGACCGAATTTGTTTTGAATTTTGGGTATCGGTGGGTGTAGGTAACTTTGTAATGCTGTTTGTAAAATATGGAGGATTTGCGTTTAAAGACGACCAAGAGAAAGGCTATTAAACATACCTTCGCAAAACGCAATTTTTTTTTAAATGACGATAACTCAAAAACAGTTGAGATAGGTATAGAATAACCTTATGCAGTGTATCGTAGAATCCAAAAATGCTATAATATACAGGATGTTTCTTTTGCATTTAAATTAAGAAAGTTAATGGTGATTTCCAGTTCTTCCGGAAGTTGTACAACATCGGAAATATTTTAGAACACAAGAAGGTTATTGTTTACCTGAAAGTTTCAAATTCATAAATAGTAAGGAACCCTGAAAACTTCCAATAGAGGGGTTCCGTGGTATACACTGTACAAAATGATCAGGGAAATATGGGTACAGAATTCCAGGACAAAGACCTAAAATTAGTAACAATGACTGGAGCTAATGCTGCATCAAACTGAGAATAAAATCAAGTATTCCAAGCTGACCCACGGTCGTCAACTTTATTCGGCTTTGTTTTAGAAAACATCATAAGAGACGTTAATATCAATAAAGAATACCGAAGCTTAGCCTTTGCTGATGACTTGATAATCATGACCAGAAGCAAACAAGAACTTAGGAATATATATCTACAGAAATAAAGAAGTGCATGTTATTTCGATTTCCTGAGAATACTAATTGTACAGACTTCTTTGATAGGAGACTTCTCTTTTGGCTTGTTTGTAAACATCACATAATTGTTGTATTATTGCTCTGAAATATATATAATATTAACAATAAGAACAATAATAAACCCATCTCATATGCACGCCCAAAATTCCTTAATGAATAGTAAACAAGAAACACTCAATAAAAATATAGTTATTTCAGTTTACTTTTCAAATTAATTAGTAACAATGTTGTGGTGCATACCAAACGCTTTAACCTCTATGGTATTAGTTTGATATTGCAGGTAATGTAACTGTTTGGACATAACTGATGTTATATTTCGATGATGTCTTTGGGGAAATTGTTATTTTTACTTTGGCTTTCTTTTCCGAGGCGCAGGTGTTCGCTAGACCAATACTCCCGTGGTTATAGTCCTGTCACGTGTTCTCTGACTCCTTGTTCTCCTTTTTTTCTTCGTTATAACACGACGTAATTCGGTCGCGCTTGGTGACGTGCCGGCCGTCTAAAGCGCTGGAGTTTTCTGTGTCGATTTAATAACGACAGTCACTCTCTGGTCTGTTTATAGCAGGCGTGAGTCACTGCAACGGATTTAGATCGGGTTTGTTTAGTTATGTGTTATAGTTTCGGTGGTTTTGCTGCAGTAGGGACGGATTAAGGGATTTTCTTCGCGAGATCGGCCGATTTATGAACAACTCGCGCAAATAAATTTTATTATTATCGAATGTATAAATTGCATAGATAATCTACCTTCGCGGTACAAATCATAATATACATGCTGATTTTTTGGCGAATGGTTCAAACGCTTTTTTTTTTATTTATTTGATTGTATCTTAACTATATTTAATCTACGCGCAGTATTAACGACGTTTGAGTCATATTGCTATTATAGGAACAACAAAAGGCCATCATTGCTGTGTTTTGTTTTGCTATTCAGCAGCCAAAATTATTTATTACTATATTGTTTATGGAGCTTGCGACTATTTGGCTGTTCTGCTATATACGACAAACTTTAGGAGCTGATTCCTGAGGTTATTTTGATCATAAAAGTTCATAAAAACATATGTCCCAAACTGCTTATTTCTAAAGTTATACAATGTTTAATACTAAGTTAACATAATTAATGTTTTTATTATAAATTAACAAAATAATTAGTAAAACAAAATTAACTTATAGTAACTGTTGAAAATGACTTCCCCCAACTGCAATACAAGCTTCTATCCTCCGTTGTATTGACTGGCGAGTCCGTTCGAAAGTACCAGGAATATTTCGAATTCTTTGAAAAGCTGCGATAATACGATTTCTCAGTTCATCGACATTTTTAATGGGAGTCGTATAAACTAAAGATTTAATAATTTTGTGGTAAGGGATGTTTTCACCTTTTCTTTTTGGGATTTTTGTTATAAAGATTTAAGGTGACCCCAGAGAGAAAAGTCTAAACTATTTAAGTCTGGAGACCGAGAAGGCCACGGTTGTGGACCTCCCCGTCCTGTCCACCGATTTGGATACGTATTCAAAAACTCGCGAGCAACTAAACTAAAATGCCCTGGAGCACCGTCATGCATAAAATACATTTGTAATCTTAATTGTAAGGGAACTTCTTGCAGCAGTAGTGGTAGCTCCTCTTCAAGAAAATTGCGGTATACCTCGCCATTTAACCGCATCGGTAAAAAATGTGCACCTATCAAGTGATCTCCAACCATTCCGGCCCACACATTGACAGAGAATTGATGTTGATAGCGGGCATTCACTATTTCGTGCGGATTTTCTTCGGCCCATATGTGATTATTATGAAAATTAATAATCGCGTTTCTAGAGAAAGTAGCTTCGTCGGTGAAGAATATTTGAGACAAATAGTCTGGAATTTGTGGGATTTTGTGTTGCACCCATTGACAAAAAGCCACTCTTTGCGAAAAATCTGCTAGCAAAAGTGCCTGTACCCGTTGAGTGTGATATGGATACAACAGTTGATCTTGAAAATACAACGGTTCAATATTTATTTTTACAATGCTGATATACACTAAAGCAGAAAAAATCCAAGTGATTACTTGGTACAACACAGCGAATTGGTTTCAGCATTCGATTTATTAAGGGTAAATTTTCCAAATAGCCATATTCTCACAAAATCTACGATTTTTACATAAAACAAAAACAATTTAGTAGGAACCGATAGCGAGAAAAAAATTTCAGTCAATGCTTCTCTTGATATGCGCTGCGGTGGATAATAATGAGTTGGGTATATCACACTCTTCTGTACAAGGTGTTAAAAGAAATGCGTACACCAGCTATAACATCTCTAAATATGAACACTGAACGTTTAATGAAGCATGCATTCAGTCGTATGGAAATTTGTAAAAATGTAGTGGAGAAAATTTATGATGGCCATTTGCCATTAATTCTGTTGGTATAAATGTTCTCGTCTTTAATTTCGACTCTACTGTTGAAATCACCAGGTGACATGTATTCTTCCGTTACTGTGTTCAGGAGCTTCCGTTAGTTCTTGCCAAAAAGCATGTTTGTTTTCCGTTATCTCGGGAATATGTTTTAGTTTTATGAAAAAAAGAGTAGATAATGTTATTTGGTTTCCGAAAAACCAAAACGACTGCTATCTGACTCCGACGAAATTGTGAATGAATTGAAGGGTTCAGATGAACGTTGAGAATACATTAGCTACAGAAGTTGAAGCCCATGGTTGAGAACACAAGTCACTTCTGTTTTGAAACGTCACTGCTGATGACTGGGTGGTTTCCCAGAAAAGACACTGCAGCACTGGTTCATATCAATATAAGCAACCAATATCACATTTTGCTGAAATGGCAAAAAGGTAAAAAATGGTTGGAAGCTGTTCACATTTAGCGGCAATTATTTACCGACTCGAGTTCCATGGTGAATTTAATGGAACTGTGGTGGGAATTATGTAAGGAAGGTATCTAAGGAATCACGTCCATGTAACCAGATTACGAAGGTGCCATCAGCGTATCTAAACCAGCATTTCGGTTTCTGGAAATAGGAGATTACGACTTGTGAAAATGCTTAAATGTTGGCTACAATAGCAAAAAGAGGAGAACCCATAGCTGCACCTAAAATTTGTTCATAGTAGCAGCCGTGGAATTGGAAATGAGGTGAGACAGGTCTAGTCAGCTAAGTCAGCAAAGTTCCTATATCCGATACTCTCCAGTTAATTCGTAAGATCCTATCTTCCAACCTACAACCTGATCGACAATTATTATTTTTTTCTTTCTCTGATAGCCCCCAAGAAACTGCATATTTCCTCTTTTTTAACGTTCCGATCGGACCCAATGAGATAAATTTTCTTTTAATTTTTTATTGCTTACGCTCCTTCTATGGAGCCAAATGCCTCAATTTTCGGCCAAACATCCTCTGGAATCGGCCTTTTCAATTAAAAATTTTAAAATACTTCCAAAGATGTCTTGTTTCATCATGTATTATATATTTTCTTGGAAACCTATATTTGGGAAAATACGTAATGTATATTTTACACTGTATCTTACCCACCTTGATGATTCTGCGTTTTCTGAGTTATATTAATTTAAAACAGAGCCAGAAAAATTTGCGGAAAATCGTATACTCTCATAACATTTCGCATTGGCATTCCCGCGATAACGCACCTCTCCGTACGTTCTGTACCTTCTATTAACAAACATTACCCGCTTATATTCTACACGGTAAACATATACAGCTTTATTTTTTCTTTTTTCTAAAAGGGAGTCAGTTTGACGTGCGTTATTTTTAGTGCGGACTCGGGGAACACGCATGTGCTTCACAAAATGAATTGAGTAATTTTCTGTTCACCATTCTATCGACATGGTAGAGTATTTTTCGGCGGTTATCGTCCACATAGCCGTTCTGTTCTTCGGCTACGCGGCCACAGCGTTCCACCGCACTCCGTCACAACTAAACGACTGATGTCTGGCGTTGTTAAGACGATTGATTTCGCACTTAAAATGTGGGTGATATAGTATTCGAACGCTATTACGAAAAGACCTTGACGCCTCTGCGGCGTCTGTGCGCGCGTGGGACGACAAATAACGTGCTATTTTCTTTTGTTATTTCTTCGATTCCGGCATATATAATCGGAGATGGGTGCAGATAAACTGTGAGCTTTCGTATATATCGGAGAAGGTTACGTGTCCTCCGAGCAAGATACCTGGAATTCGTGCAAACTAATTGCATTTGACCAAACCAAATTCTTCTGAGATACCTTCATACTAGACTGAATTATCCTCTTCCAAGATGTGTGACTGTCCTACAGCAGGAGTATTCGCCAGCCATGAAACTCATAGGAGTTGGATTATCTTTAAGGAGGTTAAGACTGAGAGTGGTAATTATGTTTCTTTTTAAAGAACAATTCTAAGAATTTCCCAATAAACTCTCTATACAAAAACCTAACACAATAAGAATAGTATTGAGGCAGCTATTTTCCGATTCAGTCTCGTACAATTGGCGCTGAATCCCATCAAAACACGATATTACAAATATTTTGCACTGTTTTCAAGGTGGAGTGACACATACCTTAATTATCGCGAATATATTTCGGTGAAGTTGCTATTCACATTGTTAGAATTGTTACCATGTTTATTTTTACTATAACGTATTTTTTTTTTTCGCGTTCTGTAAACTGTAGCGTATAATCTCTTACACACGACGAAATCTGCAGTTTCACCGCAAAAACGTTTTTGGAATCGAATCAAGGAAATAAATGTAGCTTAAAAATAACGCGGAACTTAGAAAGTTATTGTGCTTAATTTAATAAAAGTGAATACATATTTTGTTTTCATTAAAAAATTTATACCGACTGTAATAATGATACAAGTTTATTCAAAGATGCTTATTAACGGCTTAAAATGGTGAATTTTTAAAATTTTGTGCTTAAAATTAAGGAAATTCTTATTTTAACGCACGCACCTACAGAGTATTCCAAAAGTATGAAATACTAAACAAAAAGAACACCAGCAACCCGAAAAAAATAGACTTCACTGAAACACTAGAGAGAAATTTTTGGTTAAAATATCATTTTAACAACGTATTAACAATTGGCTGAGGGATACTTTATATAATGCAATTTATTATTTTATTTTATAATATTAGGACAATTTGAAGTATATTAAAGAAACACGCATGACACAAATTACTTTTAAATTAAATTAACAATGAGAAATATAGTGTACCCCCTATATTTTTATATATATATTTTTTTTTATTTTTAAATATTAGATAATTTGAAGCTCATTACACGGTCAAGAATGACACAAATTATTTTTGGGAAAGAAGACAACGGGTTACTCCATACCTCCCCATATATTTTATATACCATAATTCATTTTAAAAAGGAGTAGGTACAAGAGGGGCGATTAATATAACTTGTAACAATAGTACACTCTCGGAAAACAGTGAGTCAGATCTAAAAGAAAGTGAAATACCAATGGAACACTCAATATACTATAAACTGTAATTAAACTATTGATAATACAATTATACATAGTACAATAGGACCGGTTCCTTTTGCCACTTAGCTAATGTAAAATGCCCCGGTTTCCCTCTGCGCGGGATCTGTTGCTGCTTCTTGGACATAAACAGTTCTCACTGCTCTTGAACTAAGAGCGTAATCGGGGATATTCCTGCTATAACTTATATCCTAACCGTGGAAATTGTTCTATAACCACTTGCCACTCTTAAGAGTGCTCTAGGCGCTCCAGAAGGTCCCTGTACTTTTTAATCGCTAAGACGTGTAACCAGACCGGGCATGCATACATTATCTAAGATAGAACTTCTCTTTTTTTCTACTAGGTCTCTAGGTCCCCCCACGTTCGACATGATTTCAGACAACGAGACTAGGCTGGTGTCCACACGTCTCATAACGTAGTTAATATGAGGCCCAAACGTTAACTTGTCGTGCGGTATAACCCCTAGGTATTTTACTTCACGTTTTGGTTGAATTCTGTTTCCTAGAACTTCGAAGAATATACTTTCTCGCTTTCTAGGATCCTTGAGGATAGCGGCTTTTGTCTTATGGGATGCCACTTCCAATCTGTGGTTCTTCATCGAGGTGGTTATCTCCTCAGTGGCTTCATTCGCTTTAAAGATAGGTCTCTCTGATCCTAGGCTTCAACCACTATCGCGAGGTCGTCCGCATACACCACTGACATTACCCCTTCCCTAACTCTAAATCCAGGACGTCATCATTCAATATATTCCATAATGTGGGTGCTAATACTGACCCCTGTGGAACGCCTGCCCCTTTATATCCATCTTGGTTTTATTCAGAGTAATCTTTATTCCCTGAAGTACTCTCTGATGATATTTATAAGGTATAAATATTACTGTTTATTAGAAAAAAAAATACACTTACATTTATTACCTATTCTTTTCAGTGTATGTGTGTCTTTATTAAAGCGTATTAAAAGGATAAACTGCAAACTATACTTTTAAATTCAATGTATTTTAGAATATAAATTGACTAGCACAGAAAAATCGCCCACCCGTCTTGTACACATTATCTATTTATACATGTAGTTTATCTAATTCTCTTTCATCAATATGCTTCATCATTTTATTATAAAATGTCCTAGATTTCTTTTAGGTGGTAAAATTCGCTGCTAGACAATATTAACCGAGTTTTATGCTGTATTTTATTTTATTATTATTTGTTTGCAGTAAATTGCAAGTTAGCTAAGTTTATTGTTACCCGAAATTAACTTGCTAGTTCCTACAATAGATTTGTTGCAATAGCAATGCCGTTAACTGTTGCAGACGTAGCTCAAATTGTTCCGCTAATTGAAGAAGGTTGCAGTATGGTTGCAGTCAACGTAATGTATAAAATATGTTGGGAATACCGCATCGATTTTTAGAGACTCGTACATTAGAAAGGCAAGTTCTAGTTAAAAGAAAAAGAACAACATCTTACGAGGAGGTACCGTTATGGTATGGGGTGGTATTTTTACCGAAGCAAGAAGCGATCTCATATTTATAGAGAATTATGCATTCAACGGTTTGAAGTAGCCATCGTATTCTCATTTTATTGGTGAAGGATTCGTTGTAACGCACGGTAACGCAAGATTGCATACAACACGAATTGGAAAAGTAGGTTGCGATTCGCACATTTCATTAGCCACTATGTAGCCCAGATCTTAACTGCATTGAACATCACTAGAATGAACTACACAGGCACATTCGACGACCAACAATCGTACCAAGAAGAATTCGAAGCAATTCCACAAGAAGAAACCTAATTGATTTAATCCCTCGTAACTGCAACTCGTGCAGGACATACATGCTAGTGATAAAATTTTAAATTAAGTATATTTTATTTTAAAAGGAAGGTAGTACAACCTGCTTTGTTATTTTCTACTATTAAATGTATTTCTGTCCAAATTTGTCTAATTTTGTCAAAAGGATTGCATGTTTTACAAGGAAAATAAATACTTCTCGAATACAATTTCAATAGAAAATGAAATTAATGATTGTAAAATCGTTTATGTAAAAAAATCTAAGTGGGCGATTTTTTTTGCCGGTCAGTTTATATTTGCTATAACTAAGTAAATAAAAATAAAATTAAGGTATTTTCGATTCTTCCGCACTTCATGAATAATGGTGGCTAGAAGTCAACTTTTAAATTTAGCCAAAAGATAGTTTTTCTTTCAACACTTGGTAACCATTTCTTTACTACTATATTTTATCACATATTACAACTATAATAAACTAAAGATAATGCAGCAATTGTCGCATCAAACTAACAAGTATGTCTGGTAGATCTTTTACAACTAATTTTTGAAAACCAAGGTACAACTCACACTCCTTCAGGTGCCAAGAAGTAAATCTCCGGAAATAAATCTTTGGGCGAACTTCACCACTTTACTACGTTATCACGATCATCTATTACCGATAATTGTAGCCAATCTTGCTGCAATATTTTTTCTACAGCTTGTGTAATTGTCGACTCTTTGTACAAGGTAGATGCGATGCGTTTTTAACACACATTTAATTTAATATATTTATGTATAACTCATAAATTAGATCTTTAGTAATAGACTCAGAATCAGTTTGCATCCAATATTTTACAGCCAATTAATATTTTTAGTTTGTTTTCCTATCGCTACAAACGGATTGTAACCTTTACGTCAATAAATACAATAAAGTTCACTAGCATGCATGTTAATCAGTGACTGTGCTTGCGTCAAACCATTGTCCTTTCTCTAAAATTCGTTTTACACAATATCAATACCTATATCCATTATTTTGGCACAGTCGAAGTTCTATTTAGTGTACCGCGTAGAATTATTCTTTTACTTTTTATTGCATGTTGAAGCATTGTGTTAATTAGTATTTCATCAAATTATGGAAGCTCTAATTCATTCTGTTGCTTACAGAGGAAACTACAAATGTAGCGACGATGAACATAATTAGCTTCAGGCCGTTTCGATGTAATAAATGAGAGCCAAGAAATACGCCGATCCCCTTAATTACGAAAATTTATCAGTTGAAGCCAATTCTGTACTGCTGAACTAAATTTGTTAAAGCGCTGAACTAAAATTATCAGAATTGTATATTTTTTTGGATCTTTAACGATAAACACTTCATTCATTTCGTTATTAAAACGCATTTTAATAATTTCCTAATTACTTTAATATCCACAACCCTTCTTAGTTCTTTCCGGCTTATGCCAGACGTGAGTTTGTTGCATATTTATTAGTCTAGTTTCATTTTTAATAGTTCGCAGTATATAAAAATATAACGCTGTGATGTCAGGCATTCGATTATGGAATCTATTATCCCTTTTATTCTGGAAATTTTCATTTTACCCCATTCTGCATTAAGATCGGCGTCCAAAATCACGAATCGATAAAACATTGAGAATCACTGGAAATGTTGGTAATTTATGAACGATTAAGAGCGAACGGCCAAAAGTTGCAACTAATGAAGTTGTTGGTCAAGATATTGCTATAACATTAGAAGATTTACCGCAAACTTCAACTATATTCCTCGCACTAAACTATGATGTAAGTTGTAGATCAGTAGCCAGAATATTGAAGCACGAAAAATATCGTCCGTAAAAACCACATTTACTACAAGAATTATTAGGCGAGAATTGAATTTCGTGAAAGAATTATGGACAACTGCCAAACTGATCAATATTTTACATACAATTTGCTGGTACCGCTAATCGCCATAAATGTCGATATTTGTCTATAGATAACCCTCATTGGATGCTAGAGGTGCATACACAACATCCGCAAAAATTAAACGTTTGGACTGGTATTTTCAGCAACCGTATTATATTACATCCATTTTCCATACATGGTACACCAACTGGCCAGAGTTATTTAGATCTTTTACATGATCAGGTTGTTCCTAATGTTGCCGAAGATGGAGAAGAAATACCAGAAAATATTTGGTTCCGACATGATGAAACACTATTCCCTTAATGTTAGAAATTTTCTAAACGCAACATCCCCAAAGTCGTAGAGGATTCATTGAATGACCCGCACGGTCTCCAGATTTTGATCCTCTAGATTTTTTCCTTCGGGATCATTTAAAATCTCTTGTTTATACTAGGCGACCGCAAAATCTGGACGAGTTATTACGGCAGAGAATAATTGAGGAAGTGCAATTAATTCGTGTCGAGGCTTTGGCAAATGTCATTCAAGGATTTGTTCACAGACTTACATTTTGCTAAGACGGAAATGGCCATCAATTTGAAAATTTTATTACCTGATATTGATTTTGTTACGTTTTCATTTTTAAGTAAATATTTCTGTCCTTCTTGAACAAAAAGGTGCCAACAATACTACACAATAATAAGTTATTGTTGAAGTCCCGAAGCAGGACACTACTGAAATTCGTCAAAATATACAGCATGTTTCATTTAAAATGAAAACGTTGATATCGTTTTCGGCTAAACAGGAAGTCTGATGCGGATATGAATATATTCATGGAATCCCTGATTTGTATTTAATTAATTGTGGAAAGTGTTATTAATACCATAGTAGCCATATGAAAGATATTGGAGCGGATCCGTACTTTTGCCTAACCCTGTATACATTCCTCAATTTACCTCATTTTTTTTACTTATTATTAATCATCAGAAGAACGTCTTTCAACTTGTATAGCTAAATTTTAATAATATTTACGTTCTATGGCAAGTTTATTTTGAGTTTATAGAGATATTAAATTATTCGGAATCGATTTCTGTTCGAGATTCAAAACTCATCAACTTTATTTCGTAAATTTGTCGTCCGAGTGCCCGGATTTATTTTTTTTTATATTTCGCGTGATTCAGCACAGGTTACGCACGTATGTTGTTGATGATGTTGAAAATCTATTTAAAATTTGGGTCGACGTATGATTGTAAAGAGACATCTTTATTAAATATCAACATGTTTTTGTATATGCATACGAGTACGCTACATTCTGTACCTTTCCGCTTAATTTTGGGGATCCATGATTGAATTCTTTATAGAGTTATGCTATTAGTAATTTGGTTAACAAATACATTATTTTTGCAGTTTTCAATAATACATTACTGTAACCATATATCATAGAAACTACGCACGCAGTTCTGTATAAACACATTATCTTGTAATTCTTAATTTGCTTTTTCTCTAGCTAAACTGTTTTTTTTTTTTTAATGAAAATTCCTGTTTTTTTTTTTTTCTCATAGTGCAGAAAATCGATCATCTATGTTTCAAGAATTTCGTTAAACTATTATCTGCCTAACTAAACCAGAAATTTAATTTATTAGAAAGTTAAAAACTCGCTTTGTGCGTTTGCCAATTTGCAAATTTCCACCACTTTCTTTTCTCCGTGTTGCCATATTACAAAAGTGTCGGTTCGGTTTTGTTTCATTCGAACGTATTTTCTTCAAATGCTTCCAAGATGATAAGATCCAATGGTTTTTTCGCCTATAGTATGCCATTCAAATGTTTAATCCATCATAAACCTGCGATTTTTTCCCAAATTTTACACACAATTCGCACTTAAACACTATTTTATACAACAAAATTATTGGCCGATATTTTCATTACCAGCATGTCTTCACCGATGGCGCCAAGGATGATTTGGGCACTGGCTCCGCAATCTTTGTTCCTCAATGTGGATTCAGAAAAAATAATTAATATGCCTTGCGATATCAATTTGGTCCAAGCTGTAGGAATGAATAATAGGCGATTTACACCTGGTGTAGCACATTACAGCACATTTGGTGATATTAAGCCTAATTTTGTTTACTGTACACCAGTTCTTGATTACTTCTAGATTTCTTTGGAGTACACTGCAGTCGGAAGCCGAGGTAATTTCTTTAAATATTTTCAAATCATCCGCATAAGCTAGGACTTTACATGTATGATGATTTCTTCGATAGGTATCTTCTTGGGCACAATGACGTAGGTCATTCCTAGGGCAAGTACTTTCCTTTCGTCTGCAGATAGTTGCCTCGTCGATGGATAAACCACAACGTTCTTCATTGCTTCGGGTTGCCCCTTGGTCTTCTTTTCTTCCATCCTTGCGAACTTCTGGATCTCCCGAACTGCACCTCCGCCGCCTGCCAGGTTATGCGGTCGATAAAGTTCCTTCGTCGTCTAATTCGCCAATATCAAATGCAGCTCCATGATCATCTAGGGAATCAATTGTAGTTGAGTAATCGTCCTCGAAGTATACCTACCTCTTCTGTTTAAGTCTTAAGATCTTTCTGGCGGCATAAGTTGTTATATCATGTTTCAATTTCACGAAATTGGGTGTCACTTTCTGGTGTTGGCATCGATGTAGAAATGTCAAACTTGACAATAATTTCTTCTTGGTGCGTAGAGAATCTAGTCTTCTGTTGGATAATTATTTTATTTTTTTGCTCGAAGAGATTTTAATATTCAGAGCTGAAAATTTGGCTGTAGGCCAATTCTAGGAGATTAAATATATCCCCCGATTTTTAAACATAAATCCCCTGTGGTCAGCAAGACATGTTTACCCGGCATTTAGTGCAAGAATTTTAAAATTGAAAAGTGCATTTGGACCATTATTGACATCGTCATAAGTACACCAATACTGTGGCGCATCATATATTTTAAGAGTTCCATTCATCTTGTTTAATTCCGAACATCCGCGTTTAAATTATAATATCTCAACACCATTGTCCCATTCTTTCACTCATCGCGTCTGGATAAGCGGGTGTCGCGCGAAAGGCCGACACCGTGCTATTTTATACGATGATTAAATCTCCCGTTTGCGTGTCGCGGCGACTACAGTTGTTGGTGCAATCCGTACGATTAGCAGATCGCGATTTTATGATGTTTATAAATTATGGCCATTGCCCGCGTAGTACACCTGCCAACTAACCATTACACAAAACTACATATAATTCGGTTTTATTTATGCGACCGGACTCCTCTATTTCTCGGACGGCAGTGTGTTTGGACAGGTCAGTATTTACATTATCTCGTCGAAGATGTAGTGTCGAAATTAGTCCCATTTCTTTCTCGACTCGAATTTATTTTACACTTTCTGGCAATATATAAGGGGAACTTCAATGATTTCGTATGAATTTCTTTGATGTATTGGCCGAACCAACGCATATATTTTGAATGCGATTTAGTTGTTCATATTTTTAATCCCACGAGGTTATAGGGATTATTTATTGTTTCATCTTAACCTTATTATTCTAGATTAGAAATTAAATTGTCAGATTCAAATATTGCCAGATTTTCGTAGTAGTTCTCAAGAGTATTTTATACTAATTTTATCTTCCTTAGCTTCCGATTCTGTGTAGGTGCTTTCTGAGTTTGCAGTGACCTGTGAAGATTTTTACGGTCAAATTCAAATAGTTCCTTGTTTCTGACATGATTAGATGAAATGCACTTTTTCGCAAGTACCAAACCAGAACAATTATTCCAATATTGATGCACTTTCTGATTTGCCCATAGATTGATTTGCTGTTTAGCGACCGTAGGTGCCATGCCAGTGGTAGGTTTTGGCAGGTACTGGAAATGCTCAGCGCACCCTTTTTTGCAAGAGTGTCTGCTTCCTCATTGTCATGAATGAGTGAGTGCCCAAGTGCCCAGATTAGGGATAGATGATTGGGCCGTCTCCAGTATATTTAGAGTGTTTTTACAGCTCCAGATCAGCTTCGAGTTGCATTTATCCGCCTCTAGTGCTTTTAGCACCGCCTGACTGGCAATGAATTTTTTTATTGATTTGTGTCTCATATTTTTATCCAAAATATCTCTGGCACACATCTCCATGGCATAGATTTCAGCTTGAAAATCGTTGTGCAGGTTGTAGTTTTTTCTGACTCTTGGATTGCGACAGAATATCCCTGCGCCAACACCTTGCTCTGTTTTCGAACTGTCCATAAACTAGCTGGTGTCTGCCTGCGTCAGTGTTTTTTTTTTTCTCCTTTCCTCTCTGTTTGGAAAGAAGGTAGTGAAATTGATCGTTGATCGAGTACACATCATGTCTGCATTCTCAACACCCTGTGGAACGAAAACAATGCGCCCGCGATTGCCATACTTGCAATCCTTTGTATGGATGTAAGTCTTGCAGTGGGTATGGCTTACTGCGCTTTCTGCCACCATGCTATTGCTCCATAGGTTATGATTGGACGTTCTACCATCACACAAAGTCAATGGGCTAACTTTGGGGATAACCCCCAATGGTTAAGACGGTTAGGTGGTAATCATGTTGTAGTCGAAAAAATATTGTTTGGTTGCTCGCCTCGACTCGCGATCTCCAAACTCGTTCGATAAAACATTACTTTCCATCCTTGATACTTAAATAACTATTACATTGTGTAAATTTATGATTTTTGTTCAAGCATATGTAGGGTTACTTTAGATTTTAATAATAGAGTATGTTCCTCAATATTAGAAATTATAAATATGGAAAGCGTTTTCACCAAATCAATACATCATATCAATGCAAACATCCTCGCAGGCTACATTCAAGATAGCTTGTACCTGGTGCAAAACACAGAAGAAAGCAAATTATGGAGAAAACTTGACTGCATGCAAATATTTAAAGCAAGCGCAAAAAAGTCTACTAGAATCTTTTTCTAAACAAAAAAAAACTTCAAAAGTATTTAAAGGTCTATTGGAAAACTTTTAGTACCATATTCTTCTAATGTCACCTATTTAAACAATTTGTATGAAAGCAGAATTTATGATTTATAATTATCTGTGTAATTTCTTGTTTATACTTCAATTAATACTTTATTGCATATGTGTATTCCTTTAAAGGACACTAAATTGCATTTGCACTATGCTACATTAGTATTTTAGTCCGTGATAAATAGATCACGATCCATATTTTTTCGTTGTTACAAATCCAGTGGTGTCATCAGTTTGAATCAAGTAGTGAGTCACCACCTGATCCAGGTAATGAAATTGCAGAATATGAATTACAATGATTTAGGTGAGTTTACCATTCGGAAAGTTTAACCATACGCGGTTAATCACCTCATTCGAAAGAAATTGCTAATTCGGATATTCACTATTTTCTTTTCTTGTTTTTTTAGAACATACATATTGCTTCATCGCGGCATCTTGTGCAGAAAGCAAAAAGGAAAGATAACAACCTTTGTTCTAATTATAGTGGAAAATCTTGCCAACTTCCGTATTTTAAATAGAACATCCTAATTTTTATTAATGTTTTCCTTAAACTTAGTTTTTTTTTTTCTTTCTATACCCAGAACGAACTGCCGTTTTAATGTTTCATTATTTTTACACATCATTTCCCGGAATTCATTTAAATTAGTGACTTTATTACTTTCGTAACCCATCCAATATAAGCAAAGCTTTGTTTCTCTAAATTTAATTTATTGAAAATAATGTTCTGCTGCTACGGTCTAATTTCGTATCCCCCTACATTATATATCCCAAAGTAATTTTAAATAACATTTGCTGTATTTGTTTTTTTAATGATACATGTTCGAATTTCTGCTTGCAAGGCAAAATTATGATATGCAGAAAGTTCGGATTCAATGTATATACCTAATATTCATTGTGAATATATCTAGTTTTATGGTTTACACAAAAACAAAGGAAAAAGGAATATAAACAATATTTTCACGTAAAGCGGAATTTTTGTGTTAATTCTGTTAAAGACTTCTTGACCGCATTAACCTTATTTTTGGATCGAAGTCAAGTACTTTGCTTACTCATTCGTTTACATAATTACAAGAGTAATTTTGTACAAATTAAAAATTATCATAAACAGACTAGTCATACTTTAGTGTGTGCTTTTAGAAGTAATGTATCGTTATACTTTTTATCGCACTATTTTAATAACAATATTGTAAACTTGAATTTGATTTATTTTTTATAATTAATTGCTCATTACTGGCGAATGTATCTATATTTAGATAGGTAAATAAAAACTAAAATGGAAAGATATTTAGAAATGATTTGGATCAAGGTCAAATGAAATTTGGACTTAATACAGTAATATGTTAAACGGTATGCAGTTGTCGCCTTTTTTTTTTCTTTCTCCAGATTTTTGCTCGATCATCACATCCGAAAACTTTTTTATACTTTGATCTGTCGCACAATGGTCGGAAAAGCAGTTCTAGGTGGCCAAAGCGTTTTCACAACGCTCACACAACGACGAAAAAATAGATAATGAATTGACCTCTAACATCCATCGTGTTGCAGACTTCTTTGCACGGTTCTGAGGTAATCAGACTTCCCAGATACCCTCGCGATATTTTCGGCTAACTTTGGAGCGCTCACTTTAGGATTTTCATTTACTTCTTTCAATATATAAAGCTGACATCCCTCCTCGAAAGTTCCTAAAAGAGGTATCCCTCGGGGTGCAATCATAGGATCCCTGTTAATCATAGCGTTTAGAAGCAATCTCCCTAAACTCTCGACGCAAAATAACATTATTCTATATGTAGATGATACTAGTTATTTTTGCATATGATTCATCTAATGTAAGTCTCATTTGATTCATGATGCACAAATTATGCTGTATACATTCTTAAGTTGGTTTGATTAACTTTACTCCGTCTGTTATGAAGCTTAATCAAAGCTATCTGCTTCGCCTAAAGTCTACGTCGATATAGAACATAGGTTTCAAATGCTAAGTGTTTAGGTCTGTACCTACCCTGATAACAGCTTTAATTGGGAACCACAGATACTAATTTTTCTAATAAATTAACATTCTTATTATAGCACTGTACATGTTAAGAAACGTTGCTAATGTTGAAGCAGGTCTCTCGCATTACTGCAGCAGCTTTTAATCAAAAATAATATGCTATTATATTTCGGGGAGTATTTGTTGGAAGAATATTGCTTCTGCAAACGTTAGCTGTTCGTTGTTGGTATATCTAAATACTAAATACAAATGGTGCCGCCTTATCTTCCAATCAATATGTATATTTACAGCAGTAAGTTTATACATATCAGAGATTTACATCTATGTAGGCTCAATATTATACATAAAGAAATTGTTCTTTTTCTTAATAAATGTTATACTGTAATACATATATGTTTGTCTATTTGTCTTCACTTTACCGAAATGATTTAAATATACCGTCAAGTCTGACACTTGACTGCAGAAAATGGAATGGCTGACGTATTTGTTTATAATAGATCAAATTGGTGAATGATATACTCGTGTGTGTCCTGTTACGAATAGATCTCATAAATATGTATGAATTTTATTGAAACACTTATTAATTATATGCATTGTGTATGAAAAAGGATAAAGTATTCAATTAGATGACATCATAAGCGTATATCACATCATATTCAAATAATTAGAGGTGATGAGGTTACACATTTTACCCACTGGATATACGAGACGGGCGAAATATTTTTCCAGGAACAAAGTATTCATTGTGGATCTGGGAACTTGCTGTCGGGTCCCTTGTTCGGAAATTTCATACCCGTGATTCATTGCACCATCTTTCTCTCGTTTTCTCGTGCTGTACAAACTGAATCGGCCGACTTTAATAGTAACAACAAACAGCCGAGGACGCCGGCAAGAACATACCTAGACGGGCAGGAATGCAATATGAATTTTTCAGTTACACACAATACCGAGATCGGAATACGCCGTTTGAATAGTGATCGTGTGACAGAATCGCGAATTACTGACATTCTTTTATTTAAATCGCGTGCTATCCGTTTTTTTGGTGCTGTGAAGCTTATATTTCTTTTTTTGTACGGTATTTAGAACTATTATTATTGAGATAAAAGCGGCAATATCAGGTATGTTTTTTTTTTTTTGAGGTTAATAAATCTTAAACTGACGATAAATTTAGTTATTATATTCAAATAAAATCAAACTTTCGGATATTAATCATAAATAGGAAAGTGTAGGTATGACTTACTTTCCATTTACGTAGATATTAAATTTTTTTAAATAAAACTTCAATGGGTTAATGAAAATAGCGGCTTTTTTTTATTTCTGAATTTGTTTTGAGATTTTAACGTGTCAACAGAACATAGCTGTCTTCTTCAGTGTAAGCCAGCACTGCTTATAATAGATTACAGAATTTAATAATTAAAAATATAGTTCAATAATAAACCTACCTTACAATCAATAATGAAAATTTCATCAAGAGTGAAAAATTGTTAAAAAATTGCAAATTTGCAATTATAGTTATTATAATTATAATTATTCGGTTGCTAGTTTAGTGTCTTGCACACTTGGCTATCAGTTAGGGGGTCGCGGGTTCAAATCTCACTCTGTTCAATTGCGATAACAAGTTTATTTTTTTTTTTCAATAGCATTACCTAACGACAAAACAAATATAGCAAATCTTTCAAAGATTTATAATTCTTTAATGGTTTAATAATCATTTAATTTCCTTCCGATTTGTAATGACGTTTTCTTAATTTGTTACTTTTCAAAAAAAAAAAAAAAAAAAGAATTTTCTACTTCTACTTATGCAGAAGAAGCTTTTGATATAAATTAAAAATAATTACAGGGAAGTGCTAAAATTAGCTGAACCAAAATACTAGTGTTAAGACAATTTCCATTAGTATATTAGTATAACTATCGATAGTCGACTATCGAGAGTTGTCGATAGTTATCGATAGTCGACTGCTATCGAGAGTTATCGATAGTTATCGATAGTTGGTCCGACTATCGATAGTACTATCGATAGTTGAAAATATCGATAGTGCCCACCACTAATTCTAATACGATCTTAGTGGCTACTAGCTAGTAGCGTACTAAGACCCTCTATTAGGGACTCGACTATGAATAAGGCTGTGAATGTTTATAATTTAGCCGAACTACTGTATTTCTCAAACAACAAAGTATTGATTACACACCGAAAAAGCCCAAGCATTAACTACAGACCAAGTTGCCAAATTCATTCATGAAACGTCAGATGAGAAGTGGCTATTGACTAAAGTAATTTTAATATTTAGTATTTTCGGTGCATGCTGCACAGATGACTTGATTCGTTTAACTTTGGAAGGTGTACATGATAATGGCAATTTTTTGCTGGTATTCCTTCCACATAGATGGCAAAAATCATAAATCAAGAAGTTACACAATTAAAAATGAAGTATATCCTTTTGATCGATGCAATTTTTATCGTAAATATATCGATAGTGGAAGATTATTTATTGCGTATCGCAACATGTAGGTTCCCATACTAGGTATAAGTTGTATAACACTACAATTGCTAAATAT
This sequence comes from Cetonia aurata, assembly GCA_949128085.1. Classification (NCBI taxonomy): domain Eukaryota; kingdom Metazoa; phylum Arthropoda; class Insecta; order Coleoptera; family Scarabaeidae; genus Cetonia; species Cetonia aurata. The sequence continues at coordinate 10,162,157 of OX421888.1, forward strand.
CTGAACCTAAAAATTTCCGAAGAATATCCTGCATGGATACGGCTTATAACGGCTTTTGTTAACCTCATCCCATAATGGGATTGAGCACGGGAGAGCTCAATCGAATTGAAATCAGAATTCCGCGGTGCTCATCTCATTATTTGTAAAATATTCATTTTTAAGCCGCCTTTACACCGGAGTTAGTAACAGAATTGTTAATAACTTTTGTTATTAACCGCTGTTATCAACTTCCTTTGATCTTTACCGACTCTCGATGGATAACATAAATCCTGTTACAAACAGGGATTTTTCTGTTAATAACACGTGTTATTAGCTTTTGTTACAAGAAATGTTTGGACGATTTTGTCAAGTTAATAACATTTTGTTAATAACTCGTGTTACTAACTCCGGTGTAAAGGCGGCTTCAGTCTTTCAATATTGTTTGCATATTCGTCGGTTAGTTTTAGCCCAGAAGGAATGATATGTGCTATGTACTTCTAATATTTCACGGTAGCAATAATGCGGAAACGTTTCGGTGTAACTTTGCCAAAAAAAAAAAAAACGGCCAACTCCCGTTCTAGAACAGCTAGTTTGGAATCGTATATGCGTGCACAAATTGTTGTGCGTTAAGCGGACGGTGAATTTGCATATAAAAACAGATGTTTACGATTTTATGGTTACGTACGCCTCTTTGTTCTTACCAACGTACGTAGTGGTTCATTCGAACGTACACTTTTATCGGCTTGAAACTATACAATAAATATCGAAATAAAATAAAGAAGTTTGAAATCAATTCTATCCAATCCAGTACATATAGGTTACCTCAGATAATACTAATGTATTGGAAGAGGTACCATACTTTTGTTCTGCAGTGTAATTGCAACTTATTTGATTTTTTTCTGACTGTCAATATAAAAAATATTTATATATTTTTACTTAATTGTTACTGTCATTATTGTTCTATAAACATCCAGTATATCTCCGTTTTATTATGGTTATTATTTGCACAAACGAATCATGACTTATTGATTTTTAACATATTTAACATTACTATTTATTCTTCCAGGTTCCACAAGCACGGTACAGGCTGGAATGCAGAGCGCTAAACCGCCAGAGAATGCTCCACAAACGGACCCGAATCTAGAAAATATGTATATGCTGTTAGATCCGCATCTGAGACCAGCCACTCCTGACTTACAAGATTCCTACTCTAGAGCCTTGTTCGAAGAACATAAAAAATTAGCCCAAGAGTACTTAAAGGTACACGCTCTTTACACGCCTAATTAATTTTAAATCCTGTGTCTAAGTGAATAAATACATTGTCTTCTTTTTCCACGCATTTGGCTTTCAATGTTAGTTTGCGTAAGCAAATCCCTTGCATGTCAGATGGCGCACGATACGAACTTATTTCCTTGTATGATTACAGGTGCAGACTGAATTAGCTTTAACCGCGCAAAAGAAAGAGAAATTGCTGTCAACGAAAACAGTGGAACAGCAGAGGCAGCGAGAATCTGTTAGAAAATTACAGTTAGAGAAAGAAGCTCTTTTAAATTTTCGGGACGGTTTACTTAGACAAAGGGAGTTATTGCAAGGCGCAAATCCTCAGGGACCTGACGATTGGGTTATAGTACCAAGGAGTGATAGTGAGACGTAGCTAGTTTTTAATCAATTATCCTAGGTTTTAAACATTCATTAACTATTTAACTTTTTATATATCTTATAACTTATACATTTCTATTGAAATACCATTTCGAAATTTTATTAATTCATACTTATTATTATTATTAGGCAAGCATATTTCATACTTAATTATAAATCTTTTATATTTATTTTATTTTTATAAAATTACGTGTACGATTTTGCATTTGACGTTTCTTGTCATTGTCATTTTTATCGAGAGGTGCCTTTTGAATGTGTGTATCAGTGATTAAGACTTATATTTGTATGTGTATAGTACTCCTATTGTGATCTTAGTTGTGTAGGTATTCTTGTTGATACTTGTTAATTACAAACATAATGTGGATTATTAATAAACTGATCAAATTCACTTTTAATTTGTGGTTTTTTTTATCCTTTATTTCACCTGAAAATATGAAATACATAATATATATTTTATATTTGATAATCAGATATGCTTTTCTATATTGTCTTACTGCAATATAGAAAAACAAGATAATACATTTGGAATTTATTCATCACATTTTAAAAACAATTTTTAATATTTCATGACCTTAACGGTAGAATAGAAGGGTTATTTAATAATGTTGTGACATTATATTAAGTAAAAAGTAAAAAAGAACATGGCTTTTAATATATATTCTTATTCTCACAAATATTTTTTATAAATTTTAGTAATTTATTTAGTGAAGTAAATAAATGTGAAATTAGGTTTTTTCTTTTTTCACTTTTTCTCTATAAAGTCTTAATATAAGTAAGTAAATATAACAGTAAAATTTACCCTTGAAGCAGTAGAACAGTAGCTAATTGCTCAAAAAATAGAACTACTGCAAAATTAGTAGACCTGGCAATGCTGGTGTTCAGTAGTTGAATGTTATAAATAACCCTCTTATGTGCTGCTATCTAGGGTAAAAGACAAGATACATTCATTTGACACTATTGAACCAATCACTCACAGAGGGCGCTTAGTTTTCCTATTTTTATTTCTACTTTTCTGCCCCAATGAGGAATTGCACTTTTTTTTAAATTCTTGTTAAAATAATGTTATTTTGTGCATGGCCTAAATATATATTTACACTGAAATTTTGACGGTTTTCTGTAAAGTAGTTCTTGAAATATAAATTTTTTAAGATCTTTATACGTCACAGGTACGTAGTAAAATTTTATGAATGAACGAGAATATATGGCAACATAGAAATTACTCCCCCGTAATAATCACAGATTGCAGTCATTTACCGGCTGCGAAATACGATATTATTAAGGTGCTATGCAGGTTATGGTCACAAAGGAATTTGGGATTCGGCATTATTTCTGCATCTTGTTTTAGTTTGCGTTTAAAGTTCTCCAATTTATCGTAAAAGAACGAATTCTGAAAGATTATAACCTCCAAACCGCGTAAAATAAACACAGAATATCGTAATAATACCTTTGCGCCATCTGTACGCGGAAAGCATGCCAACAGCGAACTTAATATTACTTATCTGCGATGATGATGCGAACTACGATTACTATCGCTCCATTGCCAAATCATGCCGACTAAGAATTTATGAATGAAAGAACTTATGACGTCAGAGCACTTTAAAAAAATTAATTATGCCTTAATGAGAAACAATTTAAAAGAAGGTTTAATGATGGGCTATATATTACAACATTCTCTATCATTCTATGACATAAAAAAAAGTTGTGCAATTCCTCATTCCTCATTTATATCTGTGTAAAATATAAGTTTCTGTTGGCTGCATTTGAAATACTTAGCTGCTACCAAACGGTTTGAAAACTGTTAACAATTCGTCTCAAAAGAACAACGATGTCTATGCGGTATGCGGTAATGCCTCATTTTCTATAGTGTCCTACTTTACAATAAAACATTTACCATCTGTGCTAAATTTTTCAATAATTTTTGCATTCAGTAGCTTTTTGCAAAATGGAGGCAGTAAATTTTGATTTAGCTTATTGTGTTTTGTAGCATATGTGTCTATCTTCAATTTGACAATCTCGGCTTTTTTAATCTGTTCCTATAGGTATTTGTTATAATTCCTTTTTTATTTTTGCACTCAACAATTTTCTTTACTGAAAGCAATCATAAGTTTAATAGTCGGTAGTTTATAATATTATCAGTGTGATACAGTTTGTGGAATTTTGGCTTTATTATTAAAATTATGTGTCAATTGAAACATTTTTTTGTTGTACATTTTGACTAATAAAATAATCTGCCTTAGCAATTCAGCATAATTCAATAAATTGCATCAAATGTGATGTGTGAAAAAATTATTTAGTTAAAACAAACAAAATAAATACTAACAGTTACAATCAATGCAAGACTAACATTTTAAAAGAAAACTACGAAATACATTCCATATGTCACTAAATTATTTAAAAAAGTCGACAACTCAACAGGTTTCTTCTTCTAACAAAGAAAAATAAAACATTGTCAATTACTTATGGATGCTGATGTATACATATTAGAATAGTACTCATTCCTGCTCATGCGCATTCTTCGCGCTTTTGTTCACTTTTGTTATTGCTGTTTGTGTATACAAAGTGATGATTTTTTGTGCTTCTAAAATTAGCATGTGAAATAGCGTTGTAGTAATCGCAATTTGTGTTTAGTAAGTGCATATCCAATATAATTTATCCACCAAAATGCCAGGCACCGTTCTAGAAAATCTCAGTGGAAGAAAATTAAGTGTACTCGTAAGCATCCTTCTAATATGTCAAGTAGCCTGTTTTTTGGTCGGCGGCTTCATGGCCTCTTCGCCGGCCGGCACGCAAGGAATTTTCGCCACAGTGTGTTACGACGAAAGTGGAGGCAAAGCAGATAAATGGTTTACCATACAAGACTGTAGGGATGGCAAGATTGTCGATTTACACAATGAGGAACTCACAAGTAAATTAACACCTAAAAACTTGGTGTTTGTAGTCCAGTTACCATTAGGTATGCCTGGTGGTGGTTTTTCTCGATGGCAACAAAATCTAGTGGGTGTACTCCAAATCGATTTAGTACACGTACCTCCATTGACATTGGATCCTATCGTCGAGTTGACATTAGATGCAAAATTAGGTTATAAAAATGAAGGTGAAAAAGAATGGAAACCCTATGCAAATGCTGTCGAAAGAAGGTTGATGGACTGTACTGGTGATGGTTCGACTGAAACAAAATTAGACGGATATGGTTATTCTTGCTCCGTAGTGCCGCTGTTTGAATTAGGTTCGCTTTATCATGATTTTTACATTTTAAATTTACGATTACCAGACGATAATGATAAAAATAGTTTTAAAGCACGTATTGAGGACATACAATTACATATTATACATATGAACGGGGGTTTCACTATGATTTGGATGATTATGAAGTTTGTATTTTTCCCGATTGTAATAGCAATTATGATTTGGTTTTGGCGGAGAGTGTCTATTTTGTCGAGAACACCGGCTTTACTCGAATATATGCTTATATCTTTAGCAGGTGCTTTAGCATTTCTTAATTTACCTATTGAATATTTAACGTTATATTTCGACATGCCTTTCATGTTATTATTAAGTGATATTCGACAAGGTATTTTCTACTCGATGCTGCTATCCTTTTGGCTCGTTTTCGCGGGAGAGCATATGTTAATACAAGATAACGGTGAGAAAAATTCATTAAGATTATATTGGAAACATCTTAGCGCTATTGTAATCGGTTGTACATCACTATTAATATTTGATTTATGCGAACGTGGCGTTCAGTTACGGAATCCTTTCTATACAATCTGGGTTACTCCCATTGGTACAAATTTAGCGTTATCATTTATAATACTGGCGGGAATGTCAGCTAGTATTTATTTTATTTTCTTATGCTATATGATTTGGCGCGTATTCAGAAATATTAGTATTAAGAGAACCGCATTACCCAGCATGTCCACTGCGAGACGATTGCATTATGAAGGAATTATCTACCGCTTCAACTTCCTCATGCTTGCCACTGTCGTATGCGCCGCCATAACTATTATTACTTTTATATTCGGCCAAGTAAGTGAGGACCAGCATAATTGGGACGATGATATGGCTGGGTATGATATAGAAATTGCTTCTGCAATGTATACAGGCGTATATGGGATGTGGAATGTTTACATTTGTGCCATGTTAATGTTGTATGCTCCCAGTCATAAGCAGTGGCCAGCTGAACCAATCTGTGGCGAACATGGGGAGGAAGTAGAGTTCAGTCGTTTACCTACTGATCCCAGCCCTAACGAAATATCTTCCTTGACTTCCTTTGCTAGTAAAGCAACTATTGACTAATCTGTAAACCGTGTATAATTTTATTTATATTTAAATTATTTATGTGTTTCCTAAATGTTGCATTTATTTCATCAGTATTTTATAAGTAAATAGAGCAGTAGTTCCCCTTATTGGAACCACATTGGTGCAAGTAAGCATTTTTAATTTATTTAAATGGTGTTCTAGTTGAATTCACATGCATGATTAAAACAAAATAATATCATCTCTTGGTAACCATAATGACGAAATTTCAAAAAATGCATTTTCGAGTTATGATCGCCAGATTAATTAAATTTTGTAATTTTGAAAAACAATTTTTGTTCAGATATTATTATTAAATAATTTTTAGTAGTATCCTTCTGACGTCATATGTTTTTGGTGTTTGTGTTGCCTCCACCATTAAATATTATGCAAGTGAATTAAATTTCCATAGGTTGAGTTAAATGACCAGCTAGTTCACACAATTGAAACAACCAATGATTCCAATAAGCGGAATATTTTATTATGTGATATTTTTAACAGCTTTTAGGTTATTCTATACTCATTTAGAATCTAAAATTGTAACTTCCATAGCTGTATACTATGTGGCAATGAATGAAGACGTAGTTTACTATATTATTGTAAAATAAAAATAATGTTTTACTAAGTTGAAAAGTTGCGGAAAGTTGCTATTTTGTTTTGAGTTATTTGCAGAGATTGAGAAGCAAAAAGTACTGATTTTAATTTAGTAAAGTAATTAACATGCTACATTTTAGCAAGAAGCATGCTATTTCATTATTGTTGGATTTACACTGTGAAACCAACAATTCGTAGGAGAATCACAAACTAGTCAGAGCCAATCATATACTGTGAAATCAGTCGGATTCCTTTTAGCCAATCGAATCGCGTCTAACAGGTTTGTGTTTCTAAATTGATATATTAATGTTAGTGACATTTTATTTTAAAAAATGCCTCTTCTGTGCAAGGTTTCCACATGTCATAATGTGACGGTTGCCTTCTAAAATCTGGCATGATAATTATTATCTTTAGTCATTAGTAGACGGTTGTTTTAAACGATGTTAATACTTTAAAATTGCCTGACATTCTAAATATTTAGAAATCATGAATTGTGCAATAGTGTAATAATCAAATAGATGTTGTGAGTTATTCTCTCTATTATATTAGTTACATATCAAGAAAGGAATACGAAAAAGAAAGATCTGAAAATTTGGAACAAAACCGGTTAAGATATTTTAATTACCATTTTAAGTTCTTTTAACACCTCATGTGATGCCGATGATACTTGTCCCTAATTAAAAGCATGTTTAAGACTATTTGTAACGCACGAATTTTATATTATAAGAAACGACGTATATTTTCGATGTTTTATATGTATTTGTAATAATGCTAGGGTAGACAACCTATAAATATTTTTAGTAATTGAACGCAGTATTAAATTTATTGTGATGTACTTATACATATTTACATTGTTTTTTGATGTTAGTATTACACATTAATGTACTTACACTAATAAATGATACATAAGTAAATATCATTGTTATTATTACCCAATGAACAAATGTAAAATGATTAAAGAAAATAAAGGTGTTTAACAACTTTTGCTATTTTTAAATGATGTAAATTTAAGTAAGCACGTACAATGACATATGTAATCGTGTAGACAACTTACTATATAGTTACATATAATACGCATTACTCCATTAATACAATAATAATCTTGTATTTTTCACAGTAAATTTTGCTCATATTAATCTCAAACTATTATACCGATATATCCTCACTGCTATTCAATTTCACGTGTTCCTTTTTGCAATTGTAATAATATTGTGCCAATTCGGTCCTGCCAACATGTCCTGAATCCCATTTGCGTAGTTCAATGTTGGACTTATCGTAAAATTCAATATTTCGAAGGAGTGAAACTACTGGAGAAGGTATATTTTGAAATCTGTGACACTACCACCACTGGCGAGGTCTTTGTTGTTGCTGTTATATCGCATTAGTATAAGCACAGAATAGGTAATATACAGAAGTGTCAGTCAGACAAGGAATTCGTACCATATCTCTATGCCGTTTTAATGATATCGCAGTCAGTACAAATTTGTCGTTCGCGCAGGTAGAATTTCTTGGTATCATTATACAGGGTGATTGATCGAGACCGTCCATTAGAAAGATTGGCCCTTCTAGTAATCATTAATTTCTGTAAACTTGCATACGTACATAGTGTAATAAAATCTATGCCGTGAAAATATTTTCAAGATGGCGGCACTTCCGGAAACACCGGAAATTGACATCAACTTTCTTATTTCAAAAGGAATGGTATAGTTTTCTTTGCACTTTTGAAATCTAAACGTTATTCTAGAGGAACTTTTACTAGTATTACTATTTACTTTAAATTTTAAAATAATACGAAGACATTGATAATATATGTCGACACGAATGAAGAATTTATTACATATATGAGGTTAAGCAGTTATTTACCAACTAATTGCCTTAAAAGCATGTTTTCTATTAAAAAATGATTAGAAACCGTATTTTGTAAATGTATTTTTGAAAATTTTGCCTTGCATACTCATTATTTATCTAGTTAATCCGGCTCTGCTGACAAAATGGGCCAATGGGACCCTGTACCAAACTTGTGCGCAGAATCGTGTAGTCGTAGATAATTACCACAAAAAATAAAATCGCGACCATAGGGAAATCATAGACATGATAGACTGCTGATATTGAACTCAAAACTGCCATCAATTGAAATGCGCCATATTGGAATACAGGCGTCATCAATGACGTCGGTACCATGGCGGATATTCAAATAAATAAAGTTAAGGATATCAATAAATTTTAATAGCACTTGGAATTTATAATAATTAGTAGCATATGTTAGATTTTATCCTATGTATTTTATATGGCATTGTTTTTTTTATTAAAGTTGTGGACAACTTAGACCTATAAACAGTTTCTAAACTTACGATTAACTGGTAACATATACTTCATTCGTTGTCAGGTTTAATAAGAGAGAAAAGAAACAATTTCTTTCAATGCCATATAAAAATACATAGGAAAAATCTAATACAAGTTTCATAAGATCTTCACGACTTGTCATAACTGTCATAATTGTATGTTGTCTTTAAGAGTAAATAATATACTGCGGTAGTTGTTGTATAATTTATTGATGATTAAATAATATTAGTTTACTTAATTCCTTCCTTATTGATTTACCTTGTATTTTTTCTGTAAACTTCTTGGCTAAATTATGAAATCTAATTTTGCTATAAGACGATATTATGGTTTTACTTAAAATTGAAACACGAGTTTCTTCCAGAGGTGACATATCTAACAAATGATGGGATAAACTAGAAAAAATGTTTTGGGGAATGTGAGTTGATAGTAAATAAACAAAAGTCGTTAGGAAATTTTCTTCTTGTGGAATCTTGTTTCCTGTCAAGACCATTACTTTCCGAATTGGTTTTTCGGTGAACTGGCAAATATATCGTACCTCCTTTGATGGGCAGATTAGATTTACCTAAGAAATAGTGCAGAAAATTTAAAGAAATATATATGTTATACATCATTTATTTACCTCTACCCTTTGTTTTCAGGAATATCAAGTGATTCTAAATAAAAATATACTTTTTTAGATTTTCTTTGTCTGAATTCAATGTTGGAATAACTCCCTCTTTAATTCGCACAATCTGTCCCGCTCTATAAGAATCCTTTTCGAGGAAATGTAATGAACAAACATATGCACGTTTATTTTTTCTGGGATTTATGGTAGTCCCTGTAACAGTAATCCACACAACAATGTTTGGGCATTCTATAAAAAATTATTTCACATAGAAACACCAAGTATTATCATAATTTCAGAATATATTTAAGCTATGGCATTATTCTGCAACTTACATATGAAAAGTTAGTTCTCCGTCATCTTTGTAACTATTGCTTTTGCAGGATTTTACATCACACGATGGCATCACTTTTTTCAGGAAAAACTACCTGGATTAATTATCACATAAGCCCAATTATTAATGCTATAATATGCATACTTACAAATAAATCAAAAATATTCGGTGAATAATTTATAATATTAAGAAATAGTCCGGGAAATAATAACACAAAGAGAGTAAATAAAACAATCGCTCTACAAGGTTAGGTAATACCAGTAAGACTTGTCAACTTGCAAAAAACTTAACGTGGTTTAACACAAAAACTTCCTATAGAAAACTAACGTAAGCATGACGTTACATGAATCGTGACGCAAGTAATGACGCCTGTATTCCAAGATGTCCTGTCGATTTTTGATGGTGCGCCGTAGCGATGCGCATACGGTTCATTGGCAGTCTATCAGGTCTGTGAGGGAAATGCATTGAGTGAAACTTCTGTATATTACCTATTCTGTGGTATAAGTATAAACTGTCTGAGACATTAGTCTTGTTCCTTTTACAAATTTAAAGCACAAGGCATCTATGAAAGAATCACACACGCTCCAGGCCTCGCGTTGGAAGCAGCTTGCAATTGCTTATGTAATTCAAATATGTAAAAATGACTCCTTTTACAAGTTCGCCGCCTTCATTAGTTCACAATCGCTTATGAGATTCAAACCTGTAAAAGGAACGCGATTCAGTGTTATATGACAAATTTCAGGCCTTAAGGCTTTATGACTTGAGGCGTCTAAATTTTTGAATTGTATAATCGGTTCACAACCCTTTAAATTTGTAAAAGGAATAGACTTACAGTAGTGTTCCTATCATAAGTTTGAAGCCCAGTGTGTCATGACTTTAGACATCTATGTTGTATGAAATCAATGGCATATAAATAACTCTGGATGCTCCAATCTTCACGCCAGTAACAGCTCACAACCGCTTATGAGATTCTCAAACATATAAAAAGTACACGAGTGCCGAAGTTTTCCGTCTCCAAGTTTGCAACCCCAAACTTTCATGCATTGAGTGAGGGGTCTTCACGACTTGAGTGAGCAGATTTTCTGCCGGCAGCAGATTGCAACTGTTTTAATAAGTTAGTCGTATTCTTTTTACAAATTTTACGGGTCGAAAGTGCTAAGTTTCAAACGTCTAAATGGTCGGCGTAAAACCACGTAAAACCTAGGCACCAAATTGTAAAAGGAACACGATTATTATGTTGCATTTTCTTAACGCTAGAAGTGTCTGCTTTCTTTTTTATTTTTCAGTATCAATTAATTTCGCTTTATTTAGGTATTTACTTATTGCATGGGCATATTTTTTTAAATTAATCGAATCGGAAGATTGCAATAAAAGTAAATTTTGCAATTTTTAAAATAACAGAAGTGAAAAGCATATGGTATTGACTGAGATAAATTAATGAATCGTAATAAGTATGTATGTAAAACAACAATACTTTATTCATTATAAATAAAATACATATAGTTAAACAACTTTTGTTTATTAATTTCCATCACTATAATCATTTATTAAGTCTGGCTTATTTAATTATTATATGATGAGCCAACGACATCTTTGACAATATCAATAGAATACTTTCATTATAATGTTTTTATTTTCTGTTCCGGTAAAAAGTTTAGTTCCTAGTTTTCAAAAAAAAAAACACGTTGGTTTATAATTATATAAAATTTTAATAAATAAAGAAAACAAGCGTATAGTGAATATTGAAATTACATATCTGTACAAAAATAAATATCCGTTACTACATTAGTGCCCTGCTCACAAAGTTAACTTAAAACAGAAAACTTAACTGAACAGATATTTCATAGTATTGTAGCTATACGCAATATGTTGCAAGTATGTACATTATTTTACAATTTGAATAAGCCTAATCGCTGCTTGAGCTAGCTGTCGACAAATTACTGGACGAACTTCCTAAACTTCCTGCCGCTTCGAGAAACAGATCTGGGTTTACCATTTCCATGACACGCCAAGCTAAAGTGTTTTCTGGAAATAAAGAGATTATATGAGTACATGAACATTTATTTTTACAATAAAAAATTGTCTACATAGTGATTTTCAGTCATAATAATTTTGAGATTTCTTCATAACGAACAAAATTTCACAAATGAACAATTTTGATAATAATTTAAACTAAACGTACTTTGTCTTTTCAAATGTAGTAAGCGCGGCTCAAATTTCAACCATGCGATCTTAAGCTGTTTCTTCTATTAACAGAATCCTTTCCGTTTTGTTGAGCGAGTACGACATATTGTTCTAAAATTTTATCAGAAACCTTGCAAGCTCCGCATTCTATACTCCAATTTGCCGACTCTGCAAAGAGTATTGTTTTCTTTTTATATAACGTCTTTTTGACGTATAACAATCTCCAAATATAAATAAATTCATGGGTGTATTGTTAGTTAAACAGTATTACAGTTAAAAGGAAGTAGATTAGACTACAGTGTAAGACTAGTAAGAGATAGTAGCGACTGCTGTAAGCATTATTGTGCTTTGGATATGTTGTTACGTCTTTGTCTTAAACGCCCTCTAATTTCTAAGACAAGTCTTTCGTGATTCTATGTAATGATGATTAGATACTTACCAACTTGTATGCTCCCTTTGATTTCTTCTGATTCGTCACAGTACTGCAAGGCGGCCTTTCTTAAACTATCGCAGTTACATTGATCAGCCAGCATAAGTATATTGGCAACGTTACTTGGTGTAAGAGTATCTAGCAGAGCACGTTCGCATATAGCTGCTAAACCTGGCAGGAAAAATCTTGTGGATAATGCAAGCAATTTTCCAGCGTGAGATTCAGGATTGTCCACCTTGTCAGAATACAAATACCGAAAGAGTTCTCGGGCCGTATTGTAATTCAAATCCCGTAAGTTCAATTTGTACTTGATGTCCTGCAAAGATATTTAGAATTTAATGAAAATCTTAATAAATATTTTTAACGAAGTTATGGTAATTACCTGATTTTTTTCATCGTTGTGCTTAATCAATCTCGTAGCTAATGTTGGACTTCGAGTACTTATCATGAAACTGTGAGCGTTAAAGGTCTTAACTTCGCCTTCTTCTGTCGACTCAACTATTGTGTCTGAGAAATCTTGAGAACCTAAACTTAATATTCTGGCCAGATCCTGAGATAGGCTGTGCTTCTCTTCATCGGTCTGGATAATTTGGATTTTCACCATAATGCTGACATTTTTGTCTGCAAGACAATCGATTATAAATATTTTTGCGTACTTGCTTTCTTAACGCCTTCTTACCACTACTAACATGTCGATCTGATATTTTGAGAGTTTCATAGCCGATTGAATGGAGCTCATGTGTATTTTTGATGTAGATGACCATGTTGGATATCGGACAACATTCCCAACGCTTAACGTCGGCATTCCACGTACCGAATTGAAATCTAACTCGAGCTTGGCCTGTCTTTTCCGCTTCACAGCCAGTTAAATTTAAGCACAGCACCACCGGATTGGTAATTTTTTTTCCTTTCGGTCCTGCAAAAAAGGCAAGAATAAATCGTTTATCTTGAAAATGCGCACAAAAACCAAAACAAACCAAACAAAAGCGAAATTGTTTGCTAATACTCGTTTCTGCACCAACGTTGGCATTAGTATTTACTAATTAATAACAAACTAACTGGACCAATAATTTTAATCTTTAGCACGTGATTGAGTGTTCAAACTTCAAACAATAGGTCACTAGGTTGACATTAATAACCGGGAAACGGCAAATAAAAGATTGTTATCACACAATGTTTAAAAACATTGCAGTTTTATTCGCAAATTCAAGTTATGCAAGTGTTATATAAAGGCGAATAAAGAAAAATATCGGATATTATCTGACCCAAATCAAATTATATAGGCATGTTATGGCCAAACAACAATCAATTCCTCTCTCGTCGGGTATCGCAAACTAAATACGAACAATTTGCTTAATGGTTTAATTATACGGGATTTGTAACTGACAATACTGTCGTCGGCAATGGCCAATAAGTCATAGAAGCAATCACGTGTTTTGTAAATGATCGTCGATTAGATTCTGTAACTGGTAATGGAATATGGAATGTTAACAAGAATCTTAAAATTCTCTTTTTATTTACACTAAAGCTGAACGTTTTTGTAAACATTTGCAAAACCAGAAGTATTTCAGAAAGATGACGAGGGCAGTTATGTACAAATTTGCTCTTAGAGTTTCTTGGATAACTTCTATGATAGGGGAGCTATGGTCCGAGGCATGTTAGATGCTACACCCTGTATAGGTCAAACAGAAATTTTGAAATATCGGCTTTTTTATTCAAGTTTTTTCTTTTTTTATATTGTTTTAAACGTTTCGACAACGAATGGTATGTTATTCAGTAAAAAAAGAACTAGAACTAATATATCATAAATTTTATTTTTAAAATAGTTCAAAAACGCCGATATCCAAAAAACTAATTGTGTATTATTTATAATTAATAACATTATCAATGAGCTTGCATATTTCATTTATTTGTTAAGGTATTGAGTGTTTTTTACTAAAATAGCAAACGTATATAATTACACAAAAGCTATATTCAGTCTTTAATCACCTGTATTATAAACTGGTATTACCTAACTTTGGCCACAGGTTTTTAGTAAAAGTGCGATATGGAAAATTTTATATCTACCACAGTTAAATTCACTTTTAACTAGTTTAAAATCGATCTAATTAATTCTGCAGTCTTGATATGTATGTGCAATAAAATAGACAATCAGTTAATTTTAAAATATTAACAATAGAATTATTTCAAGGATAAACATACGGTGAATATATGAAACAACAAGTGATAGCAAAGTAAAAAATAAACTTACCTATCCAGAAACGTATGGACATATTCCAATATGTCGTGATTCCATTAACCGAACATCTGAATTCTGGACTGTCTACTAGTTCACGTGTGGCAAGCATTCTCCTAAACTTTCTAATGGTCCAAATTTTTCTAAACACTATTTCTGAGGTTACCGGGGCTTCTAATTCTTCGTGTACGGAACCGACGTATGGGTCATTATCCATTGGGGTTGATTTAGATCTGGATGATTTCTTAGACTTAGAAACTGTGGACATGTCTGACACTGAAATAATGATATTTAAAATGAGTAAATAAGTCACAATTAGGTGTCTTTAAGTGTATAACTATTACTGTTATATGTAATTTGTGAGACGCCTCGGAATTGTGCTTCCTAGGCTCGTGAAGAAATTTGACACTGTAGGTATGTCATTATACAAGATTTCGATAGCAGAATATTTTAACAATTATATTTATTGGAAGAGTGGGTATAATCCAAATCATATTACTTACTATATTGATAAAATCTGTTTATTTTAGTCTTATTGTTAGCAAATTGCATAATCCTTTTGACATTAATCTGAAGCATCTTATAATGCAACTTGTAATCCATTTTCCTCAGCGTATTAAGAAAAAATACTTTTCGCCTTGACCTAAGGCCGTGTACAAATAAAATGTTCAAATAATTTATACTGAGCGACAAATTATTAAAGAAAAAATATTTGCTATTCATGTAAAATGATTTAAAAAAACATTTAGTGCTTGTTAGAATAGATCATAATATTTATAAAAATCGTTAGATGTGAAGTAAATAAAAAAAAGCAAAAATTAATAATATTCCGAAATTGCCAAGAACTGCTTACAGAAATGATTGTATTTGGAACACAATTATAAATTAAATAGAAGCCAATAAGAAACAATTGAGATAAAGTTAATAAATTAAACAGCTAATAAATTTTCTATTTTGATTATATGCTACCATCAATAGGTACGGCTAAAGATTTCTTATTCGACAATTGCTTTTTCTTTGGCGAACGTAAAATTAAAAGTAAGTCTCTGTTTTTAAAGACAACAAACTGTGTTGTTATGTATTAGACATTATTGTAGACATCCAAAATCAAAAAGAAAAATATCGTATATAATCCACTACGCTAATACCTCCAGAATCACTCCGGAACAGCGTGGGCAACTTCATAGTGAATTGACACTTAATAAAACGCACCAACTTCACGCAACCACTTCAACTTCTACAATAACTGCTACTGTGCCCACTTATTGGCCATATATAGTTAAAAACCCGCTAAATATAAATTGTTTGTGGAAGTGCTTAGTATTAATACAATCTCTCTCTCCGAGAAAATTTGATATGCTTATCTTCGCGTTTATCTGTTTTTCGATGCGATCGTAATTGTTTGTTTGCATACCGATTTTCCTTTGTTGTTCGTGTGTAAGAATTATTGATATTTTAGAATGGACGCGTTCTTCTCTTAATTTGCGTTTACCTATTCAATATCTTTTTATTAAATTAATTGTGTTCACGCGTCTGATGTTGCTTTTATTAATAGAACTTGCTAAGTTTATTGTGTACACGTCTCATAAACGTGATCTATTTTTGGTGCATATATTTGTGCTTATTAATGCAACAACGACTAGTACACAATGGTACAATTTAGAGTGAGTGACAATATAAACATAGATTGCTGATTTTCGTTACCAATAAATACCTATAAGCATTTCGGTAAAAAATAATTACCTGTAATAAAACACAAGCACTACCTAAGCAGAAATATTGGAACCTAAGATATTGGAACAATTTTGGTATAAGTAAACGCTTGTTGGATGCAGTTGTGTTCATACACAACATTCTCAAGAGGTTCCTGCTTTCAAATATGTTATATGTATACTATGGATTCGCGTGTTGGTTAAAAATTTCTTTCGCCTCATCTAAAGATAAGAGAACAGGGTCCCTTATACCCAGCTACTTCTCCATATATGGCGCGGAAATGTTTGATCAAGTGCAGATTTTCGCGGAGATTAACAGCACTGGACGAATCATTTTGGTTTTCATTTGCTGGCATAGCGGTATCCTGTGCAATGAGGATTTTTTGGCGAAGATCACTGGAGACAAATACCTATAATATTAATTTTCTTCTCAATAATACGCACTTCAATGCTTAAACTGTTAAACGAATAAACGAAAGGAAGGATTCAAAGCCTTCAAGGTGGAACACAATTACAAAGTGGCAATGAATAAGAAAGAGTCAAAACTTTGGTTCAGTAAAATGAAGTACGCGAATAGCAAGTTTAGAACTGCATTATATTAACATATAATGCAGTTCTCAAGTCTCAGGGCCAACAATTATAACCTCTTGAGAGCGCATCTGTTTAAAATCAAGATGATACACAACTTGAATTGTGAATGTGGGAAACCTGGTCATGGATTTTCATTGGGTTTGAATTAAGGACACATCAAAGTGATCAGTTAATTCGAGAATTGATTCTATCTGGACAATTACCACCCTTTGGTATAAATTCTATGTTGCCTTACGCAATTACTGTGTGAAGCTACTTGGTGTTCCTAGGAAGATTAACAGGGAGAAGATGTCCCATGCAATAGTTGACCAGGTCTTCCGATTTAACACCATTTGACTCTTTTGTTATTGGCGTATTTAAAAACTGGAGTGTATAAAAATCGAACCTGTAATTTGGAAAGATATTGAACAAATAATTCGTCTTGAGATTAGACTAATTTCACTCGAAGCTGTTCAGAATTTAAGCGAAGAATTTAATAATCGCCTTGGGTATTGTCAGATGGTAGATGGTTTTAGTTTCTTTTATTTTCAAAATCCGAACTTTAAACCAATTCTTCCCAGTTTTTGAAATTATTTGCTTTTGGCAGCCATAATTAATTGCAAAATTTAATTTTTTACGGTACTTGAACTTTAAGACATTTTTCTCAATTTTTCTCATATGTAACATATCGAAACAAAAAATATTACTATAGTATCAATAATAATCAAAATATCTATGACGTCATCTCTTTAAAAATAAATAAACCAATTTGTCTCTTATTTTTGTCCACGCTGTATATAATGTTTCTTATTAAAAACAACAACAACCGAATTCCTTGAAATGTAGATATTATGCTAAGAACAAACACAATAATTTTTCTTATAACTGAATCATACATTATGTATGTCATATATACGAGTACAACGAAATTATGTATTTACAAACAGGGCCAAGAACGCCAAATAAACAACTACATATATGTGTTTTTACATCTCATGTTTATCAACAAAGCAAATATCGAGCAGCACCAATCGCTAGTAATTATAATAAACTTCCAATTAAAGCAGAGAATTATTTTTCATTAAACAAGTGCATATAAATAACAAAAAATACAATAGATGTTCCCGTTAAGAGAATAAGAGAAGTTTCTGCCAACAAACAAACGTGAAGGATACTTATAAAGTGAATTTTAATAATTGGATATGGCTAAGAAAATTTTTTTGTGATCACTCTGGCCAGGTTTTTAAAGGATACGTTGAATGTCGCTTTTATTATTAAGAAATATGTTAAACATAAATTTCGAAAACTATGTCTTTTTGTGTTAGGGTGTCACACAGTGAGATTAATTTCTTACTTTATTCCAGCAATATAGCATACATACTTCCTGTATTTGCCAAGTTAATATTTGAAGTCAACCTGATAGAAGAATTCATGTAAATATTATTGGATTAACGTAAATATTTATTGTTATGTAAATGTACATAACATCATCCGTTTAGGGGTAAATATTTGCTGTTTGTATTCGTAAAGTTTATATCGTAATTGATAATAAGACGGGATACAATGTATAGTTTCACGATGAGTATAAATAATAACAAAGTTATCAGTCGCTATTGTGGAAGTAAAATTTTTCCTAAACCCGGCGGAGATGTTTTAGTATAGATAATAAAATAAACATTGCGGGGAAATTCGTTTTTTTAAAAACACTTTCAGTGGGTCTGATTGTTAGTGGAGTGGCAAAATTCAGTGGTTAAAATGGTTAAAGGGAAATAATAAAAAGAGTCGGTTTTTTTATTTTTGATTTTTTGCGTAATTTGCGTACCTATTTTACTTTCATTTTGTTAAGTAGATGTTAGTAACCAGTTTTAGAAATTTAATACTAGTATATTTTGATATAATAACGTGTTCTGCACTTTTTGAGATATAGAATTGCATTCAAAATAATTGATATATGTAAATACATAAGTGTGAAATATAGAAAGCATACCTGTTATAAAACAACCGAGTTCAGAGGTATTTTGTCCCATGTTACCACTAGTGTACAGATGAAACTAATAAGATATCTTTCCTCCTATTGATTAAAATTCTAATACTTTTAAATTTGAAAAAAATTATTATTATTTTGTACAAGCTTACGCGTTTAAAAAATTTACTGACTAGCCGCACCTGGACTGTAAATTTTTCTGTGGCTACAATCAGGTTCGCATACGATAAGCACACATATCTACAGCCTTTTTGTCTTTTTGTTTTGTGATTAGAATCTTTACACAATTATTATAAAAATTTCCATTCAATAACTTTTCTTTGCATACGTTATTTATAATTATATTTTCCAACAGGCTTCACCCAAATTACAAGAAGAAATAAGAAATATAATGCACGACCATAAAAAAATAAATTAATTGTACAAGACAAAGAGAAAAAGAAAGATCTCAAACATCATTATGTAGTGGTAACACGAATATGACGCAATACGAACGAAATATTACCATGAATTAAATAATATTCAAGAATAAATGACAATGAAATAACTATTAAATTTTTATTTTAAATTACACTCGATAAAACCTTGTATTCTATAGATAGTTGTGTGGCGATGCTGAAGATGAGATGATGTTTATTTATATTCTAGTTAAAGCTAACATTAAATTAAATTTCTGTTTACTAATAATATTAATTTATAGAAAATGTATAGGGGAAATTTAAAAGTGCGTACATTAAAAATCAACACGTTCATTCAAATTATTTCTCATTTGTGCCATAAACGGTGCTACGTGATCTAGTTTTTTTCATATTTGATTAAATGGTGTTTTTTTTCTAAAATAAACGGAAAGATACCGTATAAAACACAATAAGTCAGTTTTATGATGGTACTTATAAAATATATAGACATGTGTATTTATTATATCAAATATACTAAATGAAATGTATCTGTACTTAAACATTTACACACAAATTACTTTTCTTCAAGCTATAATCTTGTTCAGTAATTACCTTAGTGAATACCGGGGACAAATATAAATTCCAAATACTAATTTATAAAAATTTTGCATGTTTATCCAACCATAAAGATTTATTTACCTATTTGTCACTAGCGCTAAGTTTGAAATGTCATTTTATATTTGCTATTTTACACATTGGCACAATAAACCGTCCATTAGCAGTTAGTAGTAGACATTATTTTTAGTTGTGTTTTCTGTAAAGTTAGACTTTATTTCCTTTGTTTAGTAATATTCAGTAATAAACCCTTTTTTCAATAAAACATTTAATTTTAAATGAAGATATTTACATATATGATGAATGATAAGGTAAGTGTATCATTAGCAATGAGAGAAAGAGTTATTTATTAATTCACATTGTACTCGAGATATTTCGGAGACAACTCTAGAATTCATAAAAGTTAGCATTACTGACAATGAATCACTATGAAGATAAATGTCAAGTGATATGATGGGGAAGACTTAACATGCTACACAAGAACATATCATCACGTTTAAAGGAAGCACCATTACAAATTTATGAAGCAGTACCAGCTCATTTTAAAAGCGTTGTTTTGGACTTCGTCTAGGAGATTGCAGCAAGTATGCTCTCAGCCTTCAAGATCAGTTTAGCAGATATCCGGAAGCTACCGCTATCTATATGAGAAAACCAAATCTAATGTCAAGCTATTTGTCATACCTACATAGACACACGGAATATACCAAAGATTCTTCCCACGGATTAGGGGCAAGGAAGTATCCTGTATTCTAGAAGTTACAAAAGATGCAAACAACTAGCTATCGTCCTCAATGAAATGGAATGCGTGAACTCTTCAACATAATCGCCGCCATTGTTAAGGCACTTATCCCAACAAGGCACAAGCTTCTGCATATCTTCTTCGTAAAAGGTGCGATCCAAATTTCTTCAAATCTTGAACTGACTCGTCGTCTTCAAACCTTTTACCCAACATGTGAGCTTTGAATGGCCCAAACAAATAAAAATCAGAAGGAGCCAGGTCTGGACTATGAGGCAGATGAACAATAACTTTCCAATTGTGTTTATGAAGTCAGTGCAACAACCTAATTTCTTTCGCCAACTTTCCTCTTCGGTTACGTCGAATGGCTTTGTGTAGTTTTTCGAGAACTTGACAATAAACATCGCTGTCGTTTTCAGTGGTAAAAACTCTATGAGCAAAATGCCTTGCATATCCCAGAACACTGTTGACATTATCTTATATTTCCGCATGTCTAACTCGTCGCGTACTTGTGAAAGTGAGTGTACATTCGTTAAGCTAATCAGTAATAACGTTATTAGTAACCGGTAAAATTAGTATTGACACATTTTACTTATCTAGGAATATAATTGTATTACTTATGTCGGATTATATTATCAGGTAAACATGTTTATTAAATTGTATAGGAGCATTTTCTCTTTGTTGTTTCTTAAAGATTATGGCCAAAGCTTGACACCGTATGGAAGGCGTTTTCATGACACAGTCTAGAATATACTAACATCAAGCAAAACCGATAGTAATATGTACAGCTTTAGGCTAATTTGCTTGGATTTTTTTTAACTAAGTTTCATCGTCTAGATTATGACATTCACAAGATGTATTCGAATGCCATATTTTAAATCTCGATTGAAACTAATTAATTCAAAATTAAGGTATAGGTGCAAACATGTCTTAAAGGTACAAATCCCGAAATTTCTGAATTCGAAAATTTGTGTTTTATGTGTGTCATAGAGGGTTTTGATTTTTTTTTCGTAGGTTTATTTAACTATTTTTGCTCTTTGTTGTTAGTGAATTCTCTGTGTTCAGGGTGAGTTAATCATCCTTATTATGAATGTGAAGAGAAGTTATTACTAAAGTAACAAAATAGTTTTCGAGAATTTACTGTTATACCGAAAAAAAAAAACACGTTATTTATTAAATTTGAAATTACCCAATTTAAATTGATTTAAATTGAAAAGTATCACGCGGGCCGTATTTTTTTGCGCGTTCTCCAATTAGTTTTATCCATACTTTATTCTTATTCTATTCGTCTTATTGTCAGATTTCTAATTTTATTCTAAAGTTATCGATTGGAGTGACATTTGAGTTGAGTTAGTTTTAAATTGTACATTTTCGTTTGTGCTGATTAATTTCTGATTACGTATTCATTAAAAAGTATTTGTTTTTTCGTAATATAATTAGATATATCTCATATGATTTGCCAGTCATCAATAAGTCGATCAATCAATATCTGTAACTTTGTACTTTGCTTCATGAGCACTTACCGATGTTCTTACACTAGATCGTTTTATAAACTCACGAAGTTTTATTTAAATCGGTGAGATATATTTACCTGTGTTCCCTTGTAAGCTCAAAGTTAAATTGCTGAAAGGTAGATCGGCCGATCGCGTTTTAATATTAATGAAATAAAAATTATGGAAATTAGATTAGATATATTTTTAAAAATTTCTGTTTTATCTCTTTAAATTGGCTTACATCTATACTTTATTAAGTCAGGGAATATTTCAACTAAAATAATTTCTACCAAGTCAGTGAAAACGAAGCAGGGTCATAAGATCATCTCGGTTAGGATGACCAGAGGATGTCCACAAGTGGGAGTTAGTTTTCCATTTATGTAGAGCTTGATAGCAGATGAACTCCTATGGTTTGACTAATCTAGGCATATTTTGGCAAGGCTTAGCAGCGAACGCGAATGGTACAAAAATACTATCTTGAAACTCGATAGAAATGCCATCAAAGAATACACGGATGGCTCCAAACCGACAAAGATAACTACCCTATTCCAGTTCTCTTTGTCGGTTTGGAGCAATCAATATATGGGCCTAGAACCATAGTGACTATTCATTCATACCAAGTGCTCTTTATTAATAGTCAAGCGACTGTTCATTGACTTGTGTTAGGTACAACAGAAAGGCTGGTGAGCTACTGTTCATTTTGAGAAGTCGTTCATTGGAGCTTAAAGTTAACTATAATGGGTTGAACTGGAACTATAGCATGTTTTCCATTCGTTCTTACCATTACATCACGTAAATGTTACCACTTCAAAATATGAACAAAATTTTGAGGTCAAGATTACCAGTGGAAGCCAGGAAGAACTCAACTGTTCCCAACTTCCACTTTTATTATTTTATTGTAATAAATATTATATTTAAAAAACAACAAAAAATAATAATCACTTCTCAAATATCATTTTCATTTACATTTTTCAAATATAATATACATATCTCAATTAGCTATCATGTAGAAACAATGAAATGGACTTAGGATCTTGTGTTTCCAATGTAGGTACAGTTTCCGATGTAAAAATTGGTGATGACGTGTGACATTGCAAAAGTTGCTCAAAATTCTATCTGTGGCTGTACATATAAAGATTCTCATTAACTTCACTTATATCCAACTTCGTCCCTAATTAACAAAATGTATTTGTCAAAATATTATACTAACAATATACTTACGTATATAACATATATATATTATTGTCTATTAAACTATGCTAATTTATTGTCGCGTTTGCGTTAATTGAGGGACAATTTGGATGAAGTTGCTAGGTGTTACCTGGTAACAACATATCAAATGTAAACAGTAGAATAACAATATTATCAGTCTTGTAATCTTTCTCGATTATCATCTAATGTTACGTTTCTGTTAATCTCATAATTTGCGTTGGGGTTGCAGTGTTATTGTTCTTCACTGATTTGCAAAAGATACTCCACTACGGCAAATCAGCTGTAAGTGGGTATGATGCATATGTATTCACAGTATTTGAAGAAATACTATCTAAGGCAAAAGGTTTGAATCGGAACCAGTTTTCCTAGACGAAATTATGGTGTTCGTTAAATATATATGTAAATGGAGTTTTAACAAAGATCAACGCCAGTTTATCACTAAATTCACTCTGAATTCGTTTTTTCCCTTGTCGAGATTTGAAATCAATATTGTATCCTAGTTCTGAAACGAACTTCACAAAGCGAATACGAGAAAGTAAGAGAGTCATACGTAACTTACAAGCCTCTTCATTTGATAGTCAAGCACCAAGCTTTGTCAAAATAATTTGGTTGGGCAGGCTTTGTTCCACAAATCGAATTCCTCACTGAAGAAGTTTTGTCTACAACCTGGGCAACCTTTCTATTAATCGTAGTCAAATATTTTCAAAAAAAAGAATTCGAAAAATATTCCACAAGACCGACCATCATAAATTATAATTCATTTGGAAGGTTTACAACAACGAAAAACAGGCAACAACTATTATTATGGGTTGCTCTTTAAAAAAACGAAATTTTAGTGGATATATGTTTAAGCAAATGTATTTTTTACACTTTTCGTCACTTTATCAACCAGATCCTGTTTAAAAACAGAATAATGTTTGAGTCGTTGAAATGTGAATTACTCCTAATAGTTTTTCATTATCACTATAAGCATTAAATATTCATCATTAATCTGTTTAACAAAGATATGTAAGGTAATAATTATAAAATCAAATGTTGGTGTTACACATCACGTTTCGGGAACAACAAAAATATTTTCAACTTGATATGTTTTCGTTATGATTATCTCTTAATTCTCTGATAAATACCTTACAAAATAAATTGCACTGATGCCTTTTTTGATTTAACAATAACTAGGTAAATAAATATAAGTTTATATTGACAGGTCGAATCGAATTCGGTGACAAAATTGATAATGCAAAATTATTGGAAATGTTTGTAAGAATCTGTAGCAATTGCACGTGCTCCTGTTCACAACATGAGCTTTTCGATTAAGCGCTTATGTTATAGCTGGACTGTGATTTGCAAATTTTGGTTGATTGAAAATGCCAAAAACAACCTTTAGTGCGATAAAGTTTATGTGATGATTTCAGGGTGAAGGAATTCCATGACCTTTATGCATTTTCTAAGACAGACAACTTAAGTACTTAAGTACTTAAAAATTTCTCTACACGCTGCCAACAAAATATCTATACACCTATATACAATTAAAAGGGGGAATACCTATTCCCCCTTTTAATTGTATGGGTGTGCTAATGATGTTTTAAGAGCTGAAGTTGTTTTGACCCACGGGGCAAAAATACACACTTATTACTAAATGCTACGTTGCAACAATGCAATGTAGTAAACACCTACGAAAATAGTTTAAAATGTGTAACAAATACAAAAATCCTGTCTAATATATATCACCTGTTTATTGTATATTTAAGTTTTATATAAATAAACAATATAAATTCAAAAAAATGATCTACTTTAAATAGTGGCTAGAACTAGTAAGGGTAGAAGAACATAAATTCATATTTTCTACTTGGATGGATAAATGGTGATGAAATGAAAAAATAAAACCAAACCATTATTAGACTTAATTTGGTTAGAACAACACTTATTTATTCATTTTCATTAAATATATGATGGTGGTTCTTCTTGCCGATAATCTCATCGGCCTCGCATTCAGAAATATCTTACTTGCATTTTTTGCAAAATAATCTTCCTGCTGAGCTTCTAGATGATATTACGCTTACCAATTTGCAAATGTTTTGGTTTAGGCATGACGATGCACCAGACACAGTTGAACAGTTACCCTGAATATTGTATTGTTAAATTAATATATTTATGTTCTAATATCTCGGTAATAAATTAATGTGAGACATGTTAGAGAAACTTTCTTATTTATTTTCTGCTAGAAAGCATATACTTACAATAGTGTCGCGTAATTCCGAAACGCTCTGTCTATTTAGAAATATATATTTCTTCTAAGTATACCGCCATTTGTATTAGTGAGTTACATAATACCATAGATGAAAGTACATATCGAAGCACCAAGTTAGTTTAATGCCTAGAATATGCAAAACAGTTATTAATTCGCACACACTGCTGTACATATTTGTGTTACGTACATGAGATACGTACGGATGATAAATTCATTTAATGACTTAATGAGCGAACATTGAAATCATGTGAGCCAATGGCGGTATTTAGATGAATTAATAACTGGATACTAGAAAATTCTATGTAATTTCAATAGATGGTGATGGAGCGGGCGGACAAATATATGAAGATGCGTTCACTACAGTAATTATGCTATTTGTGTAATGGTCATTTCCTTGTATATTAGTGGAAAAAAATCAAATACCTACACAAATAAAATAGTTGAGTGTAATATTATTTTAATTTTTTTTTCA
Source organism: Cetonia aurata (assembly GCA_949128085.1). Taxonomy (NCBI): domain Eukaryota; kingdom Metazoa; phylum Arthropoda; class Insecta; order Coleoptera; family Scarabaeidae; genus Cetonia; species Cetonia aurata. Next base: position 10,188,256 of record OX421888.1, read on the forward strand.
TGTTCAGGAGAGTGTTCCCAAGCGGAGGCATCCTTTTCCTTGTTGGTATTAATCCTAAAGTATTATTGGGTATTGGTATCCCAGACACCAGTTTTTGCTTTGTATCTTTTAAACCATTTATTTACAATTTATTGGTTCTAGTTATTTCCGTTCAAGATAAATATGTGCAATGTGGCATAGTTCGATATTATTTATTTTTAAGCGTTTAAAAAAAAATGGTTTTGGTGTAGCTTAGTACCTTACGATAGTAGTTGCATTGGAATTTCTTAGCTCTGAAGTACTATCGTGTTTTCAAGTTACTCTTATGCCATGGTGGAGTGTTTGACACCCCACAACTTGATATTACTTTTTTGGTATTATCATGGTTTCTTTTTATTCGGCGATTTACTAATCTATGCCGCATTTATATATTTTAGCAACTTGAGTGAACGAGGGAATTCATAAGTATGTATTTCCCTTAACTTTTATACTTTATAGGAAGCCATCCTTAAGATTGCCCCAACCATTTATTCCCAAATTTTTCTTCTCACTGTTTAGTGTGTCTTCACAGTTTTGTTCATGGGTGATTATAACGTTACATATTCCTTACAAATTGCCAAGGTTTCTAAATTAATAGCAGCTTCCACGGTTAGCCGAACATTTTTTTTGATAATCTTTCTGATACTGCGTTGCTTCGTGAATATGATGACGATTTGAGCGAAGGAAGTAAGTGAACACAGTGATCACGACACATCTTCAGAGTTTGATGTTGAAAGAAAAAAGCCAAGGTCAAATTAATGATACGGAGACTGCTACCAACACGTGGTTACGTTGAACATTTGGATATAATTGAACTGAGATTTCTGATTTTGGCTGGTGTTTTCAAATCAAGTCTTAAAGAGCATACAAGGTTTTATCAAGAGAAGGTAATGGAAGAGATGTCTTTAGAGGAACAGTGTTCGAAGAACGTTTTTCGTTTCTTTTGTCAACACTCAGATTAATGTTGGAAAGAGTGTGTAGGTAATTGATTATATGGTTCAAGGAGTCATGTTGGTTTGTTCATAGTCATTATTGTTTAAAATATTTAGCAAAGTTCTGTTGATTAGTCACATTAGATCAATAACTTTCATGTTATGGTGAAATTAATTGGTCAAAGATTAGTTTTATTTTGTAATAAACACATAATTTTCTGCATTATCAAAATCCTTTTCTATTATTAAAATAGACATTAGAAACCTTCACTATAACAACAGGATAAAGCAAGGTTCATAAAATGTTGAGTTACTCATTTTGTAAAACACTTGAATACTTGGTTTAAAACGTGTCTAATGTACCTAACTAGTTTTCCGATACAGTTTTCTTATCTAAAGATTCGAGTGATCTTAATTTCGACTAATGTCTGTTCGCGTATATGCTGTAGTGAACGCGATAATACTGTCTGCTGTAATATTTTTATAGTCATAAGAAAGTTTTTCCTTAAATATTCTTTTCATTTCGTTGTTACTATACTATATAATCAAAAACGCCACTTTTACCATACAATGGTGTGTGGCCCGAACTGTACTCACTATATACTCACTATATACTCACTATATACTATATACATATATTCCTACCATTATTTTAGTGAAATAGTATTGACATATTAGATTAATATTCACGATTGGAATTTTTTCAGTTTTCTTACCATTATGTATTTATATAGGTATCGTTCTTCGATAAGAACAACAAATTACACTCAGGAGTTATATCTTGGGCTAACACTTAATAAATATACATATCGGTAGCAGTAATATTTTTCCGTCACAATAGTGGAAACTTTTCCCATATCACGATGGATAAAAAAACATAGTGGCGTGTGATAACATATGCAGTAAAACAAATGTAGATTTATGGTAATTTATATGCGTTTATCTATATTGCGGTGGATCGTACAATCGTTGGAATCTAATTAATTAGAACTAAAGTATTCATCGTATCATTATTCCGTAAGTTATAATACTTTCAAGGTTGTAAAATTACGTGACACGTTCTTTCAGTAATATATCAAGCGTTTACATATATATATATCCTAGTGATTGGAAATGTAAAAATACGTATAAATATTTTCAGTTTTAATATTAGTAATATTTTTTTTACATAACAACTTGTCTTGTCTGTCGTGAGTGATGCAATTTGTTGAAGGAAAAAACGAACAATAAAAAACTTTTAAGGAATAGCAATTTTCGAGTGGGAAATCAAGAGTTTAGATGTGCGGTCCCTACGGTCATAAGCCACACATTCAACTCACAAGACGACTGCAGTGTATTTTGACATTTTTCTTTGATATGCCCAATTACAGTTCAACATTGTGTTAACCGCGACATGCCAAACATCGCTTGTTGAGGCTTGTTAGCGCTGTTTACATTTACGACAAGACTCTGTGTCGATTTTGAGTGCAGATCTATAGCGTTTGCTGTCATTCGCTTAAAGATTTTATGTTTTATACATTCATGCTCGATTTTTGTAATCTTGTACTTTATACTCAAATTTTGCGATATTTTAAGGGAATCGGAAAATCCTTAAATGTTTCCAAAGTTGCAATTTTTCTACTATTTTAGGTCTTTGAGATACACATTTATGGAATTCAGAATAAATTGTAGTACAAACACATCTCTTCAAAGCAACACATACATTTTTTTTTCAAATATACACTTGTTTGCGATGCCCGTGTTTGTCACAATAATATCGAAGTAGTATAGCCACCAACTTTCATCTTCCCTCTTTCAAACGATACCAAAGCCAAGGTCACAAGTTTTTACTTTTAATTTAGCCTACTAAAATCACAATTTATTTGACCATAATTGTTCTCTTATATAATATAATCTTTATTTCCAACTTCAGCGAACAAAAATCAAACATATTCACCTATTATGTAAGAAGCAATACAAAAGTGATGGAAATGGTGGTGTAATCGTGTCCTTAAATCTTACGTTTAAGTTATGAACGTCAGTAGGAAACCTTATTTTCTGATATAAATATGGTGGAGTTTTACAAGTAATTAGTGCATGATACATGCAAGAAGCTTTTAGAAACACGCGATTGCGCATATTCAACCAAGGGCATTCTTCAAAAGTGTGGGATATACGATCGTATTTTCTAATATTAAAGATAAATCTGATGCACGAATTCTGGATTCGCTGAATCCTATTCTGTGTACCAACATCAACACAAGGCCCATATAAAGTGGAGTAGTACATAAAGTGAGTTAACACCACCCTTATACTTTTAACGTATCAAAATGTTTTAGTTATATTAAATCCTGCGTATCACTTATTTATTTTTGATGTGACATCAATAAATACCATGACGTTGTTGATATTCTTGTGTTTTTCATAAATACAGAAAAGTATAAGTAAAATGAAATATATGCAAAAATCTCCAAATGCACGGGTACAAAGTTTGTGAAGATATGTCCTTCTCGAAGTATCGAATAAGTGTAAGATAATTTTATTTTTGTATTTCAATTTATCATTCTAGTGACTATTTAGTCCTATTACGAACAAAAAAAACTGGAAAATGACTTATTAAATACTAGTATTTTCCTAAAAGAGAAAACAGCTGATATTGAATGTTATTTATCGGACATGGCTTATCTGTGTATATACAATAGGTATTACACGTGTTCGTGATTGTTTACTTGCTCACGCAACAACTACAAGCTATACTTAAAATCTTACGGAAGCGCGTGAACATGTTTACAAACATTAATAAATCAGGTGTAATGCAATCAATGATACAAATAATATTAATTACTAGCTACTTACACGTATATTTATGATCTATAGTCAAATAACCATTCGTTGAATAAATACACTTTCTTGCTTAATATATTTTACGACACAATGCACTAATAGGAATGTTTAGCGAAACCTTGCCATTTAAACCAGGCATATATAGTCACTGAACCAGGCTAAACTTTTATTACTGGGCTCGCTTGAGCAACTGGCATTTTATATGGTTAACCAAGTTATTGAAATAATTCATTTTACTATTGCGAATGTGTTACTTGGATGATTAACCTCAACTATAATTAGATGAAGGGACGCGGTCGTTCAAAATTATACCAAACTTACGCGTGTGGCCTAAACGTTGAATATGTTATTATTCGTATAAATACTGTGACAGCAGTAAATATTTTGGCCAGGGCTTTGTTAAATTGTCAAGTAGTTTAACTGAAAATATTATTGTATATTAGAGGATTTCTCAGAAATAAATGTTACGTATTAAGACTATAGATGACTGCCAAATAAAATCGACCAATGCCTAGCAACGGCAGATGTATTCCTAAATTTGAAGACTGGATATTAGATAAATAAATAATGTTAATTTCATTTCTCGAGTAGACTATTATATAGTTAACAAGTCATACTTATTTGTATCAAGGTTTGCATAAGCCACGTACAAAATTCGTGCTTACACTAGCATAACATTTTGACTAAATGGTAAATATCGCAAAAACTGTTGGATTTACGGATTAGTACTTGAGTACAGACTGCTTTTGTTAGAATAAGAAAAGTAAGCGTAAAGGATTTCTGGTATAACTACTAAACGTTCATGATAGATGAAAATATTTACAAAGAATTGTTCAGTTGCATTTTGCAACAATGTTTATTTATTATAAGCGGGAGAAAAAGTTAGTAGGCGACTTGGAACTTCGTAATGAAAGCGAATTGGTATTTTTATTACATTTAACTTTTTATCAGACTTAATTTAAATTAAAAATTATGTCTACTTCAATCTTGCTAGATTTAAATAAAACGTGTGTTGGCATGAAATTGATATTGTTATCCCTTAGTTTAAGTTATTGCAAATATTTGTATTACCCTTACTTCAAGCTCTCTTAAGTTTACTAAACGACACCTTATAATTTGACAGTCCGTAGTGTGTGAATGAAACAAATATAGTAATTTTATACTTTTATTGTCAAAATCAGGAACGAACGATTACATATTTGTATATAAATGATATAGTAAACATTAAAGACTAAAATAAGATAAATATTTTGAGGTTCATTAACAAGTTATGACTACAGTTATTATAAATATATAAAATATGTTCTTATGGACGCGCAACATTAGCTATCACATGTAATATTTGTAATCATATCTTTTTCTATATATTTAACCTTATGAACGATGTCGTATTTACACGTATTAAACTAGAGAATAACTAGATTTTTTTTATCACACTTTTTTTTTATCAAGATTTTTGTTATAAAACACATAATTCTAATATAAATTCGATATAATACTAAAAAGAAACAAACACTTAATACAATTGTTAAATCTAAAATATTGCATTGTCAGTTAGGAAATACACAATGTAGTGTAAAACAATTGCAAAGTGCTCAACTACATAAAATCTAAAATGTAAAGTTCGAAATCTCACAGCTAACTTTTAGTTCTTATGGCCATTAGAAAATATTTAACACTACAGCAATTAAAGAATGAATTTAGTGTCATTAATTTTTAAATTGTACTTTATCCATTACCATCTTGATGTAGAAATGACATTACACAATCCTTTTCACTAACAATTATGCATAGTACGTAAATAATAAGGAGGAGGAAGAACTAAATGCGAAAATATTTTTAAATTTTAACACATTAAATTATTACTGTGTAGTATTTTTTACTACACTCGTAAGCAAAAATTCTATTCGCTTTGTCTTTGGTTTACACTGGAAGAAATTTAATATAAGGAACTTAGAGAATATTGCCTACAATAATAAATCCAACGTACAATGGAAATTATAAGCCTAATTTTTAGATATTTCTAAAGTTATTTAGTGAAAATCGAACATTTCGACAGACTATCTAATATATATATAACTATATAATATAACTATAGTTTTTCTCTAAATACATTTTGAAAATATCTAAAAAGCCTATAGTTTTCATTAGACCTTGGAGTTATTAATCGCTACCAAGAATATAACTATAATTGCCCAGAATGTTAAATAACCTGTAAATTCACCGTTTAAATACTAAAAATTAACTGTAAGATGCAAAGAAAAACTGTGAGTAATAAGTAAATATTTGGAAAATCAAAATAACTAATACACATGTTATCCTATTGAACAACATCATGGAGGTAATGCGTATACAATATCTTTTTTATGTGTATGTAAGGTATCTTCATGATAATACATACGTGTATGAACTAAAACGATTACTCAGGCTTTGCTTTCTTATTTTCTACAGGTACAAGGTTTTCCTTATTTCTTTCCATGCGCTTTCTAAACATTTTGTTTTCATCAGCGCACTTAGTGGTAATAGCACCACGGACAAGTGATGGAGATACCCCACACTTTTTGCTCACAGTGGCGACTATGTCCGCTACCTTAGTGGAATCCAACCTGTAACAAGATTCATATGAAGATTGTTGAATATTGAAAATATTTAGTTAAGGCAGGCAAGTATAGTTATTAATACCATTATCAGTATTGTTAACATATTAAAGAAAAGTTTACTTGCGTATGCTGCCTTAGAAAAAATAAAGGTTTATAAAATTCTTAGACAATTCTAATAAGTGCTCGTAAAAAACAATTTATATAATAAACAACGATATAGCTAGTTGTCGTCATATTATCTACTATCGAAGAAAGACAAAGCAAATAAGTAACTTGAATTCAAGTTTTTATTGCAGAAACCAATCAAGATAAACTCTTTTACCTAAAACAATGATTTGTTAAAGATACTTACTTTCCTTTGGGCTGCTTAGGTGTCCCTATAAACGCAGGGCTAGGTTTTCCAGTTAAAGAATGAGTGGCCAAAACTTTTCTATCAAACAATTCCATCAACAGCTTCCTTGTAGCTGCAGAATAGCTGTTCCAATTTATACCGTCGTATACTACGCTGGGAACGGTGGTTCCACCAGATCCAAGGGATACCTGCAAAAGGAATATAGAGGAATAAAATTTATTTTCAAATATTTCGCTAGTGAAAATTACGTTTCGACCCTGTGGCCCAAACTTCTACACTCGTCCAGCATTGACGTGGCTGATTTCAGAATATGCTGTAGAATTTAGAAAGTGACGAATCTACGCTTTAAATTTAAGATTATAGCTGTAATATTAAAAATTAATAAATACTGTGGAGGAAGTGTACTTGATAAAATTTGATAATAATCCCTCTAGCCTATGAAAATAATCGTACATTTTAATCATTAATACACCACTGAAATTGAAGATTAGCTAGATAATTAAAACTGCTGTCATCGCTTTGAAGAAAATCAAATAAGTTCTGGTTATATTCGCTTAAAAAAAGGTAATGCACACGTGCATCTCAACATATACCTGGAGTAGTTTTTAATACTTTGAAAAAGAAAGTCGAATGTATGAAAATTCTTTATTGGATCACAGAATCAGTCCTCTACACCGTATTTGCGTAAATTTCTGATGTAGTGCCTTGCAGGAAAGGACCTCTGCAGAGTTGAAACAACATCATTAGTAAGTAGGCTGAGAATTTTAAGAAGAGGCCAAAGTATTAGCTAAAATAGGAAGTATGTCATAACCACGTTTATTTGTTAATTGCATACACTGTTTTTATTTTACTTTTGTTGTGGATTTGAATGTGCATGAATATATTGAAGACATACCGTAAAATCGGTTACTTTACAAATTGCCTAAATCAAATGTTAAGTAGTGTTAAATCAGCTTTCCTGACAATTTTTATTAAACTTGCAGTTGTAGTCAAAAGGTTGCTAGTAGAAAAAAACAAATTTAATAAAAACAAACAAAAACAGAATTACTCAATTTGGCCGCTTCCTTTTTCAACCCTTTCACTGGCATTATGCATGTACTTATTAATTTTTAAATGTGAAATTCGGCTAGTAAATGGTATTAACAATATCCTTAGCATTTTCCAAAATAAATTGTTAGTCAAATTGTAGACTATAGCGGTTTTTATTATATATGGTTTTTAAATTTCTAAAATAACTGATTTTTCAATATGCCTATATTATAGATTGAGCAATATCTTTGCTAGACTTTATTTTTAATACTATTTTACGCACTTGACATACTTTCTATGAACAAAATTTTTAAAATTACAAATCAAATCCTCAAATTTTAGTACATTAAACAGCTTCGGATTGTGTATGAATTTTCATGGAAATATCATTTAGTTATTTTAAAAATTTATCTAATACTTTTGTTCGTCATTCGATTTAATAACAAAGAATAGCTAAATATTTCAACCTTACCCTATCCCCATTCGGTGTAGAGCCTTCTTCACTAGAACGAGTATTGATATTAGGGACGTTTCTTCTAGGGGTAGAGTTTGGACTTACTTCTTCCATTTTCGGTGTTTTAATTCGAACACCCTCTTCCGCATCGCTCAATGGTGTACTAGGACTCAATGTCCTTCTCCTAGTCGGCATCCTTCTTCCGATGTGACCCAAGGAGTTTTCGACCCCGCTATAGATAGCTGATAAAAGAAATTATTCTGTAATTAGCATGTCTCGAATCATAGATTGTGAATATAAAGTTTAATTACAGTTACTTGAAAGAAAAGCATTCCTAAGCAACATTTGCTGTCGTATAACTAGCGATATGTGACATACTTTCAAACACCTTACCACAAATTCACAACATCCGACGTACATTTACATTTATGGGTGAATTTGAAAGTGATCTTAAGAATATTTTGGCATATTTTATACGTATTTGTATTATTATATTTATATGAATCAGCTTGCATACTTAGATGCTACAACCAAAAATAATGAATTGGAATTTCCCAAATATGAATATCTATGTCTTTATCAAATTTATTCTTTAGATTTTGCGGGTATTCAGTATATATATTCAGTTATATCTGACCTGCCAAAATATTTATGCCAGCGTTTTGGTATCAAATAAAATGTTGGAGTGGTCATTTAAAATCAATAGTCACGTCATAGTTGAAAAGACGGAGAATTGAAATTAAAAATTGAAGTTATTTTCGAAATTAAAAAAAAAAAATATTTAACTAATTTTACCCTGTTTATCTTAAAGGCACTGTGAGCAAAACGAACCATAGAATGTTCACAATGAACGTTGAAAAACGCATAAAATAGTTGAATAGCTGTTTAATCTTGGTTTATACTGATAGCATAATAAGCAGATGCATGTGGGATGACTCATCTTATTATTCAGTAAATATTTTATAAGAACTGATTCACTGAATGGTTAGGTGAATCTTGTCATATGCGATGCTTCTCTGTGGTAATAAGAGATCAAATATCCATGCAATAAAACGTTTGAAATACAGTTTTTTTCTTGTATTATATTACGCATAAACCATTATTAACTGTTTTATGGTATTGATGGTTATTATACTTGATGCTTAAACCAAATTTAAACGCTTACTCAACTAATCTTGTAGTGTTTAGGCTTCTATAACTTACTGTCCATGGCGTCTTTCAAGTCGGAGTATTTTAGAGATAACGCCTCATATTTGCCTTGCAATTCAAGAAGGTCTTGGTCTTCCTCAGTTTGGGTTCCTTTATCAGCAATTTTGATGAATTGTTTCACGATAAATGATGGTCTATTTTGGTTTTTCTATAAAATAAAAGTTGTAAGTGTGAGTTAATTTGTATTTCAAATTATTTTTATAGCGACTAAATAATAGAAGACTTACGGATAGTTTTCCAGATCCCGATGACCCCTGGTAGTAGCCGACCAAAAATTCTTCCTTGATAGCATCCAAATTACGTTGAAGATAACTTAGGTCATCTAAAACAACCACGAAAAGAATTGATATTACTGTGATAAGGACAGTAGATTTATATTTACTTACCGGATATCTCGGCCACGACGCCATAACATCTGCAAACGCCGCAGATGATGCAAACGTGGGCAAACTTCTTTAGACACTTTTCGGGGTCACCTGCAATCTTGCTGCGGTGGTAAATGTCAAATTTTGAACCGGGATCTCCCTCTGTATAGTAAATTACCACGAATATATCTTCGGTAGTTAAATCGAGAACCTTTTCTGATTTTGATGACATGGCTAGAAGCAAATACATATTTTTATTTAATCATACGGTCGTGGAAAATCCATTTTTAAAGTTAGAAATTAAATATGAAATTTGAACATTTTTAACAATTTAAAGATTCACTTAAAAAGATTCTAATATAAATAAACAATATCTAAGTATTGCGCATACTCTAAACCTTATAGTTTCAAAAGCTTTAGAGAATGATTCGAACGTGTAACAGTTACTCATTTCCCACAAAGTTCTCAAGCTACCACTAAATTTATAATGTCTTAACAAATTCCTAAATTATAATGCAAAAAATTCAAAATTATTATATCTGCAGTACACGACGATGTTCCTTTTAGCTGCAATTTTCCATTTGGCTTAATAGCTACTGACTGCTATTTGTGTTTAGCAGTTAAATATTAGCAACCCACCTCTATTTGCAGATATAATTTTGTATTTACTGGTGTAGATATTGAAATAGATTACCTAATTCATTTTATTTGATTTTCCCTTACTTTTTACAATTAGCATGGATTTATTAGTTTCGTGGTGTTGCGGAATTTTAATGAAAGGCAACTCTTAAAAATAATTTATAAATATGTTTTGTTAATGTGTACATTAACTTTATTAACCTTTAAAACTGAAATTTAGAATGAAAATTATTATTTTTTTCTTTTGCTTTAACGAAACTTATGTGTTCAAATATATCTTTTATTAATGGAGTTATTTTATTAAAATCTTAGCTTAAGTATTGTATTCTCTTAAATTAAAGTATAAAATTATTCTTCCTACATGTGTTTTTTAAGAAATTTAATGTTAAATGATAATTATTTAATTGCATGATTATATTTTCTTTTACAATTTATTTCTCTTTAAATTTGCGCTTCATTTTGTTGACAAATTAACATTTTTTTCATATTTTAATTTATTTATTACACTTTGTATACACAAACATATCAAAACTTTGTCTGCGCTATAAACATTTAATAACCGTTTATAATGTACAAAATGTACAAATTCTTTTAATTTTAAACGTAAAAGTTTATTATATACTTATAACTGGTGTAGAATAGATTTAATCAACAATGTTGGTATTATGAAAACTTATTCAATGTTTGTAGTAAGGGTATACTACCGTTTCATTACACATATGTTTGCTTGTGCATTTTCTATAATAAACAAATCACCGACTTGAGCGCCATCTAGAATTCTGTTAAATGGCGGCGTCTATAGGCTTTGTTTTACATATTTGGAATGTCTGAGGAAAATTCTCCAGTACGTTTTTCAATGCAATTTAACATTGTTTTACGAGAAATTCAAATACCACTCATTGAATTATTTCAAAACAAGAAATATCGTTGATATTTAGTTAGTTTTGGTTGGTTTATGCAATCGCAGATATTGTATGGTTTGTTTAAAATTAAATATTTAATCAATAATGTTGGTATTATGAACAGTTATTTAACGTTTATGGTAAAGGCATTCTACAGTTTCTTATACTACACATAATTTTGCTTGTGCATTCTCTATAATAAACAAATCAGCGACTTGAGCGCCATCTAGAATTCTGTTAAATGGCGGCGTCTTTGTGCTTTGTTTTACATATTTGGTAGGTTTATTTTTTGCTTTTGCATTGTCATTAAAACAATTCCAAAATAATAATATATAAAAATATAGCACATAATAGAATAATATAAAACTTCAAAAATGAAATTTTACAAAGCATTTAATTGTAATGATTGTAAGTGCAATCACGAATTTTTATAAGAAAAATGTTATTTAAATTAGAAGCAAGAATATTTTTAAAGGAGATGTAAATGTAATGAACAGGATTCTTAAACTAAATTCTAATTGGAAAATTTTAAGTGTCAAAAGATGATTTTAATAAGCTATCAATTTCTACTGATTCTAACTATATATTCATTTTGCGTTAAGTTAAGAACATTTGAAAATATAGCATAACAATTTCGTAACGCGTCAAGATGCGTAAGCAACTCGCTTTGTTGCAGTGAAATCCTCTTTCTAACGTCTGCACGTTTGCATAAAGTCTACCTCGGTCCACTGTCTAGCTTTCCAATCTTACCCCTATGTTGGAAGAGTGACAGAGATCTATCGTATCAATTTATTGTTATTTTTTATATTACGATTTTTATTCTATTTAATACGGAATATTTTAAAAGAAATATAAAGAGTATTTTACAAATGTATTGTGGAAAATTTTAGAATTTAAAATGGATATAAGAAAATAAAAATATTTTTATGATTAAGTTGAAAAAAAAGCATTGTAAAGTTTATTTACTAAAATTTTATTTCTATCAATGTTTAATGCAAATATAGAAGTTAGAAATAAACCGATAAAGTTGGTATTAAAATTAATTGACAATTGAAGTACTAGTGGACTTCACTCAAAGCAAATATGTCAACAAAAAAATATGCCGCATAATCTCAACAATATTTAAAAAACATTCCAAGTTAAAGTAACATCTCTCAAAAGGCAATAAGAAATAGATAACTAAATATTCGCATACGATAAAAGTAAAAAAGAGAACTTACTTGATTGATTTCTGGTATTTCCACTTGTTTTCACCACGAGGTTAACAGATGAAATGATGGTGCTACCACGAGGTCTGATAAGGTACTATACCTTTTCTGAAAAATAAATACTCTTCTTGTACATACCGGCTAATTAGAAATGACCCCCTCTTCTCCCCGTCCAGATGTATATTTTGCAAACATGTGAGTAATCGATGGCCATCCCTTTCTAACAATATGCTGGTAGAGGGCTAGAAAAGGATAACCATACGGGTGCTTTATGGTAGGGGTTGATCGGCAACCAGTTCCATCCCCGCAACAGCTCTTTGTGTTCCCAGAAAAATAGCTTATACCTGCAAAACTATTGCCTTACCGCCCGTTATAACGGTGTACCTAATATTTATACTTACATTTGAACGAAATGTCCGTATGCAACTCGCAAACCAAAGAGAAAAAAATCTAATTCTTTTTAATAATCGAAGAAATTTTCGGGTGAATTACATAGTTATTTAGAATCCTTTTAATATATGTATGTTATATATTTACGGTATATATATGAGAACGGTTTCAGAGGAACACATATGAACTTAAACACAGGACCAATACGAATCTTATTAGACTATACTGCAGAGACTTACGTCCTAAAAAACGTTGGTGGGATGATGTGCTCGATGTTAACCGCCCTTTTAGATTTATCAAGGGGTATTAGTTTAACGTTGGAACCCGGATAAAAACTTTGATTTTGTTAAGAAACAAACTGAGGTTGCTTAGAATGGCAAACGAAATGGGACGAGTAGGGCGCAGTACATCTATTTATTAGCACTAAACCAGATGTGTTCGCTGTGATAAAAAGTACTGAATTTTTGCGCACTTGAAAAGAAAAACCGTGTTAGTACCGGATATTTTAAACGATTTGTTTAAAATTTGTATTGCATATAATTCCAGTATAATTTTGCAGTATTCTAAATTAATATATATTAGCTTTTTTGTGAGATCGTTATTAGAAAAATTAACTTCCTTTGCTTGTAATTTTATTTACTACATTTTGTTGCCTAATTTGGTGAAATTTTTAAGTATTGTGGATAAAAATAGTTTATAATTAAGTTTATATAAAGTTTATTTTTTAATTTTGAATTTTATATTAAAGGCTTCACAATTTCATAAGTTAAAGTAATAAAAGCATTTTTCATTTTTATTATATATCACGCAATACGTAAGATGTAAATATAAAGGTATAGAACCAATATATACAGTGCTCTCCAGATCTTTTCTCCATGCGACGATCAAATATCGATAATATCTTTCGCACATCAAGGCCATGTACATAGTGGGCCAAATTCAATGTTTTTAATAAATAAAATAAATAATCTTTAGCCATCTCGTAAAATATTTATAACAAATGTATGAGATATATCAGTGGTTAATAACAAAATATACAATAAATGACGAAAAAGCACTTATTAAATAATGTGAAATACTCATCAAAAGAGTATAAATACTCTTTTGAAGAAGGAATGTTTTGATTTTACACGTAAAAGATTACTTATTATTTATAGATTTGAATCTTGAGGTAGAGCGTTGAAAACTTTTAAACTTAAAATTTGCGGTAACTTTTTTACTAATTCAGAGTCAAACTGGGGTATGTGAAAATCAGACTTTAATCTAGTGTTATGACACAGAAGTTCCTTGTTACATAAAAAAATCTATTTTGTTTCTGAATATTAAAATAAAAAGTTCATATATAAATGCCGCTGACAATGGTAAAATGTTCCACTTCTTAAAATTGGTTCTATATTACGATCATATATGCTATATTAAAGTGATAATAAAACACTAAAATCTATTATAGATCTTAATTCGCGTACTAGCTATTAAATTAATACAGCCCGTGTAATAATGATGGATCGTCAATAAACATTCCCAAAAGCTTTAACTCTTGGATGCGTTATATTTTAATATTCTGTGAAAAAACATGACTATTAAATACCTCCTTATTATGTACATTATGAAAAATCATGTATTTAGTTTTTCCTGCATTAAAAAATAACGAACATTGCGAAAACCAGTTGTGCATTTCATTTAACAACAAATTAGCATTATTCATTTATTATATTGATATTCTGACCAGATATTACACAGCTGGTGTCATCTGTATAACTTATTAAATTAAAATCTCTAAGTTATATCATTAATATATATTAGAAACGAAACAGGTCCAAAAGTACTACCTTTAGGAACACCCTGATTAATCGGTATGCTCGTTGATTTGATAAAATTGATCTTGCCGCACACCTTATGTTTAATATTAGTAAATTGAGACCTCCATTTCAGATAACTTTCTCAATATGTAGGTTTTATTTATAAAGTCTAAAGGAATTTAACAAAAAATCCGAAGATTATCGAAGCACGCTACTTAAAGTGTGTGGTAGAAAGTATGGATACATGGCTTAATGGCAGGGCATTAGATCTAGAGTGCACTGTACATGACAAGGACAGCTCATATGTTAACCAACAGAACGCAAATCATAAATATGTTTGTTTTCACATGTTTATTTTATATTTAAATTTTAAGATCTGCAGAAAAAAACAAGAAATGTTGTATTTAAATACCAAGGAAGAACTAATAACGAGAAGAAATTGATTCAAAAGGTGACTCATTAAATTGTTAAGTCCTTAATATGAAATCTAAAATTAAAACAACGGTTTATATAAAATTTAATAAACGTAGTGTTAATACTACACTTTTTTTGCTTTTATAGACAATATTTGAAAATGTCGCCGAATTGTGCAAGAAAAAGTAGTGAAAAAATGTAGAAAGAAGGACAGCTTATTACTTCCTAATAACCACCTAAAAGGTCCCTATAATAAGTTCAAAAAAGGGAAAGAATTATTATACAAAGTACTTTTTAAACATTAATATATAAATAATATTTATTTAATATATGTATTTCTGTTTGTTTTCCATACGTTTAAAAAAAAATTATAACTGTATAAAATTTCATATCTCGCACATAAACCAAAGAATTACTGAGAATTTCCAGAACTAGCCACTATGACCGATTGTCATGATGTACCTGGAGATTAGTGCTTTTGTACACCACGATAATTATGTTTGCGTAGCGGTAAAGAAAATACATTAATAAATCTCCGGTTGATAGAATTCTAACATGGGAATGCAATAAAGCCAAATAAAAATATTAAATTCTGGTAATATTCTACTTGCTAATTACTTCTACGACCCATTACGATTCGATTTATTCCAAAAAGGATTAAGATATTTGGAATAGTATAGTATTGTCCTGTAAGTTCCTATAGATCGTATAAGAGCATTGATAAATATATATAAATAGGAATTACTTACCTTGAAAGATTTATAGATTTGCTCATAAAGTTTAAGATATAAATAAAATATACAGGATGTTCATGTCAATACTTACAAAGAGAAGAAACTTTGTTAACATGCTTTTTATAGAAAAAGTTATTCTTTACAAAATATTATGCTTCAAAAGTATATTTAAATTTGATAATCGACATATACTTACTCGCAAATGCAATATTATTACAGCTGATACTTTGATGATTTTAACTAAACAACAATCAGTTTTTGAAATAAATAAGTAAATAGATATGTATTATTCGTTATTTCAAGTTTATGTGTAAAAATAACACTTGGTTCATAAGTTTTAATGATAACATAACATAGGGACGCAAGCAGGTACATACACAAAGTGCGTTTTCAGTCTGAACGTCTAGAAATACTAAGGCTTCATCATAGTACTACTCTCGCTCAATTAATTTAAATACAGAATACAGCTTTGGCCTGTGTCAAAAATGTTTAAAATTTGACTCATGAAATGCTCAATAAAAAACAACGTATTATTTTGCTCCAATTCTTTTGTATTGGAGAGGTTTCAAAACATCTGTATCACATGATGTTTTACGTAATCTGTTAAATAAGTTTGATGAAACTAGTACTAGATTTAAGGAAAAGAAATACCTGTGGTATTATTATCATTGAATTCGGTAGAGGAAAGCTTGAGGTTGTCCTCCAGGAAACATTCACTAGAGTTAGTTTTCTAAAACTACTATTAGTCCATACTTTATTAAACAAAATTTAAATCAACATGTTTATTTATGTTTGACAGAAACGTTTGCATTACTTCAGTTGTATCACATTCGCCCTGATCTACGAAGAAAAATTTATTGGCAACAGGATGGATGTCCGGCTCTTTCAATTGTATTGATAACAACATTTTTAAGTAGTAAATTTCCTAGGAAATAGATTGGCATAAATGACTAGCCTGAATAGCCTGTTAGATTAGCTGATGTTATACCAAAGGATTTCTTTTTGTGGGGAGCGTTAAAAGTTAAAAAGTGTACGCTCATGATACAGAGCATAATTCAGAGCAAATAAGACAAGAAAAAGGGATACGGAGGATGAGATTAATGTGTCTGCTTCTATACATAAAGTTTACAACTCATTTATTAAAAAGATGTGTACAAGTTTGAGGAAGTATATGAATATGAAATAGTGATTATTGGGTCTGTTTTAAGTTAAGAATTGGTACTTATTTACTTGTTTATTTACAAAACTGACTATTGTTTAGTTAAAAAATAATAATGTAGTATTTATAAGAAAGTTTCTTTATGTTTGTAGTCAAATCTAAAAATGTTTTTGGACGTTTCCAGGAAAGCAACATATTTTATAAACAATATCATTTTCTGCGCAAACACACATTACCAAAGTTTTCCCTATTCGTAAACCCATCCATAGATACTCTGTGTTCACAAGAATTAATAAATAATTTAAATTATAAATATCTAAAGTTTACCAACTATATGATTACTTACTATTAAAGCCTCAAACAAAACAATTTAGCAGTTTGTTTTCTACATCTGGGCGAAAATAGAATAATTAATAATTACATAAATATGACTGCAAGTAAATAATAAATCACAATAATTAAGCAAAATCGAGTTAGCCTCACATTAATAATTGGAGACTAATAACTTTTATTAGAATGTATTGTGATTCAGCAACAAGAAGATATCTTTTAATATCAGAGCTTTATTTTTATTTTACCAACGCCGATGGGACATGTGGTGTGTCATGTTCTGAATAAAAGTCTGTTATGTAGTTTAAATTCGACGCATTAGTATTTACTGTTCCTAAAATTAATGAGATTTTACGCCTTAATTCTCATGCATATGATCTTTGCTGCGATCAGTATTTATACCACATTAATTTTATTGAATTGCAATGAATCGTCCAGTAACACTGATGGATCTTGGTAAGGCGAAACACGTGCCTGCTAATAGCGATTGATTGCTAATCAACCCTGCGTTTTGTTGTTGTTGTGACTTTATAGTTGTTTTTTTTTGACAATGACTATTATTTAATAACTCAAATAAACTTTGGAATTATGCATTCATTCCTGATGGTTGTCATTGCATTAAGCAGAATTTAAAAAAGATATTTTTTTATAGTAAATCCCTCTTTGTAAATTCATCTTTAATATTCTTGGCAAACATGTGCAGCAAACGAAAAATCAGTACCTATTATTAAATAGACTCAATCTTCAATGTATTTGCACATTTTAATAGAAAACTACAATGACAATTAGAACCCTTAATTCACAGGAACTTTCCTAATTGATTTATTGCCAACAATACCTATAGACACAGATGGTGCTCCAAGGATATAAAGCAGATTAGACGATTCACATTAATCTTATTGATATTAATTGGTTTTTAATGCTGTTACTATTAAGGTGAGGCCTAATTTGTGTTTACATAAGGGTATTAATATTCACTCTTATCAGAAAATATTAGGAAAATCAAGTTGATGATTACTTGAAAAATACCATTTAGGATTGTAATTTGCAACTACACGGGATTATGTTTATTTGAAGAGAGTTAATCTGAAGTTCCATCAATATTTTGCCCAATTAAAATAATTATTCAGCCGTTGTGTAAACATGGCGAATATTAAATATAGATTGAGTTAATAAAAGAGTATAAGGGATGGAGGGTTGTCAAATCGTCGGCATGCTACATATGTATTTACAGGCGCTTCAATCAGACCTGGATAGAATTCTCTTGTGGTGCACGCGAAATAACCTTCCACTGAATATAGGAAAATGTAAAACGATGACTTAGACATATCGGCTCAAGTCCATCGATTACAATTACGCTATTGACTCTCTCAAGTTAGCTCGCACTGATCTCGTTAAAGATCTAGACGCAATTTTTGATAGCAAGTTATCATTTAAGGAACATATACGAACTATCTGCACACAAACAAGACAGTCGTTGGGATTCATAACTTGGCATAGTAAATGTGAACCCAGCGTTACTCAAATGCCTATATTTCGCCTCGGTAAGATCTCGATTGGAATATGCTTGCTTGATTTGGTATCCCTACTACTCGATTCATATACGTCAACTTGAAACAGTGCAACGTAAATTTGCAAAATACTTGTGCTTCCAGGTTGATAATATCTATATCCATTTAGAATTTTTTATCACCATTCCTTGCTATCCCGTTTCGATATACCATCCTTGTCTTTCCGTCGTGTAACCATTAGTATGACGTTGTTGATTGTTCTCATCTCTTAAGTCAATGTAACTTTTTTGTACCCCACTTTCATACAAGGCCATCCGTCACATTTTATTTACCATTTACGAAAACCAACTTACTACTTAAATAAAAATAAAATAGTCTATTTACAAAATCTACCAAAAATTTCACCCGTAGGTCAAATAGAATTCTTATTTTACCTATGTACTAGATTTAAGTTAAATTTAAGTACCACATTTATTTTTTTTTTTTCTCAATGCTATGTAGGTAACTCACAGTGTATTTTATTTTACATATTGTTCTTTAATTGGAATTGTAGATTCTGTTGGGCAATAAAATATATATTATTATTATCACAGAATAAAATATGACAAAAATACTCCAAACTGTGGTACTGGAAATGATGCAAACTTCTCCTAAACCCCTCACCACAAACTGCACTAAACTGGACGTACGTTCCAATAGCAAAGCTATCATCATCAGCAGAAACACTGAACTAAATAACTATACTAAAACTACCCTAATTTATACCTAAAAAAGTTCAAGGTACATTAATCACGGTCATGGCTGACTGCCGTCATGTTTAACTAGTCACTAATCCTAACTCCGTCTAATCTACTACTTATACTTAATAAACCGTAAAGACAAGAATTTAAGGGTCCTAAATCTGAATTCATTAAAATATGTTTAGGTTAGGTTAGGCTTTTTTAGGTATAAATTAGGGTAGTTTTAGTATAGTTATTTAGTTCAGTGTTTCTGCTGATGATGATAGCTTTGCTATTGAAACGTACGTCCAGTTTAGTGCAGTTTGTGGTGAGGGGTTTAGGAGAAGTTTGCAGAATAAAATATGTCTATTTTGCTCATTATTTTTGTTTTTAGTGTACCTAATATACTGTAACAAGCAAATTCCAATAAGATTCTTATTTGTGTATTTTTCTTAGTAAATATTCCAGTTTTCTCTTTTCACGAATCAAAGTTTCATACATTTGAAGTTTATATAAAAAAATACAAATATATTGTCAGATTTCGTTCTGTTTTCCCAATTATAAATAAAGATCCATTTGAAGCACACAATTCCTGGAAGATAAAACGAACTTGCAGCTGTGAAACTATAGCAATTTCTGGGAACATTAAAAATTGAGAAAGTACAATTTTATTCTACTTATAGATGTGAATATCCACAGAACATTTTTAAGATTATTATACAAACATATCTGTCTCTAGAATACATCCTCTTTAAAATATTAATTGAGAGGTTTTATATTTCACTCAAAAATATTGATTATGTTTTTGTTTAAGTGCTGCCAGATTTTTCAAGGACAGCATATGACCGTATATGCATACAACTTACGTATTTTGTGTATGTAAAACGCACCCGGCACACGTTCAAACTGCTGCGTCAATTTTAATTAGCAAACGAAATCTATGCTTGAAATCAATACAGTGCCATTTTCAATTCACGTAATAACGCGAATCGTTAAGGCATATGCATGGCTAACACTGGTATTTGAAATGAAATGTGCGAATGCATGTGGACCAAAACAGAGGGTATTAAACGCGGCTCACCTACGTATGTTTGTATCAATACTAAACTTTATTAAATGAGAAACCGGTGTTCGATGGGAAAACACTACTAGTCTTCATTTAAAAATTGTTTTTGTTTCTAGATCCCAAATAAAAATGCTACTACAAAAATACCTAAACTGAAGTATTTTTTGAAATTTTGAATAACAAAAAAGTTATGACATAATAAAAATTAAAAAAAAAAAAGATCTTGAAAGCGTTAAGAAAACGAAGCTTTAGGCGGTTTATTTTTTCGTATCCTCGCTGTAAAGTATATTTATTATATAAATCCAGATTTTAGTCGAGCCTATAGAGTATGCATATACTTCATATATGAAAAAACAATCCACTGAATATGGCGGAATTCATTTGAAAGGATCTCCCTCACGATCGTAAAAACAATTGTGCCACCTTCATGCTTCCAAACACAAAACCGACAAAATATGTGTGTTATCAAATTCAGCGCAGTACTATGCATACATAACAATTTGTTACATTATAACTAAAACTGTGGCAAAAAATGCTTTTTATTACAATGCTACTTTCAAATTTTATCACTTTTCACTGAATTTCCTATAACACCAGTGAAATATTCCATTTAGAGTCGATATTTTAATCTCCTACTCAGGGCATCTAATAAGAATTTAGCTAATATATATATATATATATAGGGAAACTATATAGTCATTTCAGTTATTCAGCTAACAACTTTTATTAGGAGATTGAAATACCGGCCCTTAGTGTAATACGCAGTATATAGGAAATATAAAAAGACGCTACTGAAATACTAGAACGTACTAACGAGGCTCTGAAATGGAGTCGCTGCGAACCATAATTGACTTGAACTTTTGATTTATAGGCTATAATTTAAATTGATTTATTCTTATTTTCAGAGGTCACAAACTTTAGGCGCGAATTTTACAGTAACATATAATATAAATTATTATACAGCAAAACAATGCCTTCAGTGCTCAAATAAGATGAGAATTTCTTAATTTGTTTGCATGCTCGTAAGTGTTGATTCAATTTTAACTATGAATAAAAATCAGAACTTGTCTTCTTCTCGGAGAGGAAGTAAAGCCGTAGGTCCCTTGTCACTGCAATGTTTGGCGCGTAAAAATCCCCACCGCAGGTTGGAATTCCTTCGGGTTCGGCAAAATTCCAATGCGAATGGTGCAATACCTCGATGGATTTGAGTGCTTAGAAGCGTCAAGGTGAATTCTACAATCCGAAGCTTCGACCAGCCAGAACATTCGCTAAACTACTGTATTTAACATTTTACGGTAGTCAAATGTAGATGTTAAAGTGTCCTTGGATCGTTTTTCCCTTATCTCTACATCACAATCCTATGGTAAATAACCAGTATAACCCCTAGCACGCCTGACCGCCTCACCGACAATGAGGGCAGGTATCGACGGTTCTGTGTGGATAATTCTTGAGTTGCAAGCACTTTCACTGAAATTTTAGAGGGAAACTTGCCCAGGCTTCATTGCAAAGCAATTTAATTCTGAATAAGAATTGTTTGTACAACAAGAACGATTCTGTTGGATATTTTCCGCTTCCAAATAAATTCCCAAACAGAATATATTCTGCTATAAGTAAAACCCTCAGGTGGATTTGGCTGAACTTGTATTTATTTATTAAAGTATCAACGAATAAATTTAACACAGATATCAAAGTTTAACACATCTCGTGTAAGTAGATTTACTTTCTCAGTCTAGATTGACATGTATCGTTTTTACGAATGCTACTGCAGAAGCCTGTAATAGTTGCTATTTTATGATCAGGAGTCTATAACTCCTGATGAAGAATGCAGCACCACAGGTTTGCGATAAGTGCTGGAATTAACTGGCAAATAAAATTAGGGTATATTCTCAATGAACTGCATTTCAACCAATATAACCTAAGATTTGGCTATTTTCGAGATTATAAATGGTTATAGGACCTCTGTTATTCAAAGTGTTTGTAAACGACTTCTCTAAATTTTCGCCGCAAAATAATATTATTTTGTATGCAGATGACACAAGTTATTTGGCACATGACACATCTAAGATTAATATGGTTTATAATACACAAATTATGCTAAATAAATTTTTGAGCTGGTTTGAAAACAACAAAATATATTTGAACAGAGATAAGACAGTTTTCATTAACTTTACGCCGTCTGTTATGAAGATCAATGAAACCTATCTGCTTCGCTTAAAGTGTACGTCAATTGAACAGGTTCCAAATGCAAAGATTTTAGGCTTTTATCTAGACGATAGTTTACATTGGGAACCACACATCAGTAATTTGTCTAATAAATTAGCATCTCTATACTATGCACTATACAGGCTAAGAAAAATTGCTAGTGTGGAAACAGTTCTTTTTACAACTTGGATGAATTCTTTGACTTGTGTAACCATTAATAGAATAATATCCCTTTTTTTACTTTTTAGTTTTTATTTATTTGTTTTGCGCCTTGAATCACAACTGTTCGTAATTTTTTTATAATTTGTCTTTTGCTGGTTTTTCTGTACATGAACTGTATTGTATGCATTTGTGACTTATCCTATACCACATGGTCAACTGGATGAATAAATTATTATTATTCAATATTTATGATTGCCGCATTTTTTTTTCGGTTATCATACTATTGAGAAAAACCAAATTACAAGTCTATTCAAATCTAATGATGTTTTTTTGGATATCTTCATGGAAAAGCAAATAGATATTCGTAAACGGTCTAACAATTTCAACAAAAAAGAGGAGAAAGCATATAAAGTGAATGTGTGGCAACGATGTTAAGGGCATGACGTATCAAAGTTCCAAATTTGTTGACAAATTTCACAAGGTTCCATAAATTTTATATCGAGAAATCAAATGGAAGGGTTCGGTCTTGCCGCTGAAGCTGTTTAAATCTTTGTGAATCGTTGCACTTGAGCCTGAAATAGAAGTTATAATTAGTAGCAATTAGTAATAAAAGCCTCTGCACCTTAATTTTAATACTTCCAATTAATAAAAGTTTCAATTATTACCTTAATAACGATTTTCCATTAATTATCACACCGTAAAACATCTAGAGCACCTAAATAGGAGAAGTATCAATCAAAGCAGTTGTGATTACTCTAACTCGTTAGGTGAATTTTTGGTGGATGCGCGGACATCATTACTAATTTAGATTAAACATATTGTCTGTCTGTTTTATATATGTTTTTCAGAATATCAGAGTAAACATGTCAACTTTTAAATGAAATAGGAAGTTTACATTGTCAGTATGTTATAACTTGTTTCATTACACCATCTTAAAAACGGAATACAAATAAAATACAAAAAGCCGGGCAATATCGTCACAGAGTAGAGCCCTAAGTCAATATTCTTTCTGAACAAGGGACCGCCTACGACAAAGTGAACGATAAAATTTTTATTATTAGGCTTCTTTAGAGAATTTTTATTAACTGTCAATATAATTAGAGGTAAATTGAAAAATACCGAACGCCTACTCCGCTGTGTTATTGTTGTATAAAATCAGTAAGATGTGTTTATTTTCAAGTTGGAAGGTTAATAAAATTGGCCAACAATATATCGCATTATGTTAACAAACGTAACAGTTTTGAGAAGCGATAAAATTTAATAAAGTGTAGGGTATATAGCATTGAAAAATGTCACCGTTGCGCAACTAAACTGGATCAAAACTTGGAAAAGATACTAAATAGTAATGGTATTAAATTGCGTTGGAAAATCTTTAAAGATATGATTGCGAAAACGTCAGAAGACATCTGCGAAATTTCCATCCGAAGCAAAAGTAAAAAGAAATAACTAACAATCGGATTGGAGAAGACTTAAAAAAGAACAAGAAACTATAGAAGAACTACTTTAACAATGGAACTACGGAAAATTATGACGTATACATAAGGATCAGAGGATCAAAACCTCACAATAGTAGGAGCAGAAAAAAAGAAAGTTGGTAAAAATTTGGGAAAAATATTAGAAGAAGATAACGAAGAAAACATGAAAATATTTTATAGAATTATAAGAAATTTGAGGAAAATTAAAAAAGAATACAAATAGCAATAACAGTAGAGGGGAGACTTTAAGAAAGCATAAAGATATCATAGAACGTTGGAGGTAATACTATAAAGACATATTAGTAGGAAATTCGTCACAGGAAACCACTAAAACTATACCAGCAACAGGAACACTCCTAAATTTTATACCGAATGTGAGGACAAAATAATGGAAGAAGCTAAGAACGAGCTGAAGAAACTGAAGCTAGGAAAGGCACCGGGTTGCGATAAAGTATCTGTAGAAATGCTAACATTTCTGAGCGAGATTGCAGTAAGCCATTTCACAAACATTCTGGACTCTATCTGAGAAAAGAAAAACGTGCCGAGTGACTGGAACCAGGCTGTAATCTTACCTATCTACAAGAAAGAAAATCGCAGAATGCGAAACTACAAAGGAATATCTCTCCTATGTATAGCCTCCAAAATCTACGAATCTATAATAGAGAACAGACTTAGAAGAATAGTAGAACCTCAACTGTATGACAAACAAAGCGGCTTTCGCAGGGAAAATGGAGTACAAGACCTATTAATCTTAAAAAAATATTAGATAAAGCCTTAGTCAAAAATATAAAGGTGTACTGTTGCTTTATTGATCCGAAGAAAGGCATTTGATGAATTTAAAATCGAAGGAATTTGGGAAAGTTTGAAGAAACAACAACTCGTCCAATATCATTAATTAACAAATAACATGACATCAAACCATTTTACACAACCGAAGGAGAAAGGGAGGAAGGCGTCTTGAGCCCAACGTTATTTATATGTGCAGTGCATTAAATTATAAAAAACAGCAGTATGAAAATGAAAAAAATACAGAATCGGATGGTACAACATGCAACCAGTAGAAATAGATATCTGTTTCTGCGAATGACCTAGTAGTGATCGTTGAACATGTGGACTAAAATGTGGACTAAAAAAATATTTGCAAAAGAAAAAATATGAAGAAATTAACATAAGAGTAAATGAAGAACAACTTGAGCAAGTAACAGGATATAAATATCTAGGAAGTACAATAAACACCAAAGGCACTAGAGAAGATTAATTAAACAACAGAATAAAATCAGCTGATAAACTATTCCACACAATAAATACAAACATATTAATCCATAAAGAAATAAGTAGGAAAACAAAGCTAGCGTTGTACAACTTTGTATATTATGTGCCGACCTTGACTCACGATTGCGAAACCTGGATACTGACAAAAAGAGATCAAAGCTGTATGCAAGCAATAGAGATGATATACCTTAGAAGAGTTCTGGGAGTAAAGAAGCTAGATAAGATTCGAAATATAGATATCAGGATACAATTAGGAATAATACAAGTACAAGAAAAAATAGAAAAACAAAATCTAAGGTGGTATGGACACATGTGCTGAATGGATAATGGACGACAAGTGACAAAAGTATGGGTGGCTCGGAAACGGGAAAGAACACAAGACTACGACATACAGGGAACAAGACTGTAGCAGAAATACCTACTTCAGAGGAAAGGAGCAACTTGGGCAGAGATGAAACAGATAACAAGGTCAAGAGAAGACTGACGCAACTTTATTAACCTCGACACCTACTGGTAAAAGAGGTAAAGATTATATTTTCGGTATGTGTACTTTTTAACACCATGTGTTTATTCTGCTACTTCAAAAGTGTCGTATTTTTATTTTTTATTGACCACTATTTTTCAGAATTAGGAAATGCGGCACGAGTTTGTACGCTGATGCTGTTGAAATTCAAGGATCTTCTGATGAAATCAACTTCAGCCAAGCTTAAAAAGATCAAACACAGGTGTCAGCTATTTATTTCGAAATAGCTGACACCTAGTTTTGAACTTCCACTAAAAAGGATTTTTATTCTATGAAATTCATGAGAAAATTAGAGAGATGACATTGGAGGTTCTGGGAAGCTAGGCTATTGATTCACCGAACACGTCGCAATCAAAGAATAAAAAGCGTTGACTGGAGGTTTATTGAAATTATTTCTGCCATATATAATCTTTCGGTTCTTATTTCACACGTTATCTTCGTTAAAATGGTGGACGCGGCCTGATAGATCGTCCGCAAAAATCCCCGTAATCTTCATGATTAAATCAACTCCCATGCAATTTGCGTATTCCATGAAAGTTATCATAAATCGTGTCCGGATGGCTTATTTAGAATATACCCGGCCACCCCGACGCGAGGGGATGATTCTGCGCTTTGGGATCGCCCCCGCTTACGTATGATATAAAATTAAGCGGAGCGTCGAGGCGCCCTGTGACTCGACGGAAGTGGCGCGGGAGAAACAGCGGACCACCAACTTGTTGCGAGAAAAATTAGAAGCCAAAGCCGCGTAACTCAGAGCAACAGTTTTTTCCGATCTTTTCAACTTAATTATCCGAACGCAGAACATCAACACCGACACATATCTATTAGATACATTTCATTCTACGGTGGGTTTTTATTACATTCGCGGAATGTCGTTTTTTCTAATAAGAAATTTCACTTTCAAAACTGTGCTCGTCATGATTTTCAGCTGCGTGATGCTGGTAAGTCTACAGTTAATATTTGTGTGTTTTGTGTATGTGTTTCTACGATTAAGCGACTGCATTTTGCAAGAAAAATTTCTGATATATCGGTTAATCGCTAAAGATTTCTGGAATCAAACTTGTAACAAATTAGAATGTCCAATTTTTATTTTAAAAATTCATACTTACGTCAAGCTAAAGATGTTTTCATTGATGATGCCGTGATACTAATTGTAAGAGTTTGCAACGATTATTTTTAAATACAGTATTCTCTAAATGTAATCGTTAGAAACTTGAATATTTGTTATTCGTCGGCGATCCATAAATTCTTTTAAATTACTTTACGTTGCTCCAGTAGTCTCCTTTTATAAACGGAATATTATAATTTGGGTGCCTCGAATTACTTGAGTTCGGTATCTAATAAAATTATAAATTTTTGTAAAATTAAAGAAGTACTAATGAAACCATTTTATTATGAACGGGTTAAAATATAAGTAACGGTATATTATTTATATATTTAAAAAAGTAATGATCTTAATTGCTGATACACTTCCTTTCATTAGAGTTAATTAAATCTTGTTATATATCTAGTAAAAGTTAATAATTCATAGTAGTTTTTCAAGGAAGGAAATATCTATGACAAAAATACTCAAAACGTGGCACTGATATTACACTGCACTCAACTGTTTAGTTTTATAGTTGATGATGATAGCTTTTCTATTGAAACGTTGTACGTCCAACGTAGTTTGAACAGTACTAATCATCACATTCAGACTATGCAGAACTTTCCAAAGACTTTAATTATCTTTCTTGTTTGTATCTTGTTGTGTTTTAACTCTATTCTTTGATTTCTTAAATTCTGAAACCTCTTATAAGTCTTATCAAGGGTGATTACTTCTAATTTACTGATCATAAAACTTCAAAGCGAAGAATGGAAGAATTTGTAGGTACTGATATGCATTTGCCTAATTATTACCAAACGAATGATATATTTTTATCAGTATAGTGGGCGTTTGTGGATGAAATTAATGTGAGCTAGGATCGAGCGTATTACACGATGCAGTATAAGTTTTTTTTGTGTATTGCAGGAAATTTCTTGGCTTCTTGAAAGCTCTGTAACTTTTATATTCTTTGTTGTCATCATTGTTACGAAACAAGGAATGGAAGAAGACATTAAATAAATACTTTCCTGCTAATCACTGCAAACGAAGTTGAAAGAATTGCACTTTTATTAATTTATAAAAAGACTTTTATTTATCAGAGGTTATTAAATTCTAATGCGACGTTCTTTGATTAAGTGGGAAGCTAAACCGTCGAGTGGGCGCGCATTTGCACGTCTTGCATTTAAAAAGCATGTGATTGCGGCACCTGTGGATGAAAAATTATTTATTTTTTGACATATTAAAATTTATACAGGCGTCTCACGGCAAAATGCAACGATATGTGACAATTTGTTAGTGTACTAACAGAGATTTAGAACGAGTTATATACAAGCCCCAGACACTTCTGGTCATACTGTTTACGTTAACGGTCTTACTTTAAGTGAAACATGCAGCTGATTTGTTTTATTTATTGGGCTTTTCTGTCTTTTTTGTAAAAGTAACCAATTTTAATTTCTTATCAAAACATTAGGTGAGTGCCCTACTCATGTGCGTCCTTTTTACTTTTTACCACCTTCCTATAAGTTTTGGTCGGAAGCAAATGCTCTTATCTTATCACCGAATATCCGATTTCTGGCACCGGGTTTTGGATAGTCGATCTGGGGTGCCCACCTATTCGGTTGTACGATCGGGCACTCGGATATCACGGAATTGGATGGAAACCCGGCTTCTGAAAAATACGGCTTGCGACAGCTATACACTAATATTCAGCTAAACCATTTCCACCAGTAATTCAGAATCCATCAGATGTAATTCAGATTAACGAGTTTGATTTCAGAATGTATCAATGGTCATTCAGAGAACGATTATTTTTGCTTTACATGCATACAAGTTATTCATAATTGTAATAATTACATAGAAAAACCTTTGAAATTTCTTGTATGTAGGTTTGGTATATGTATGGTATATGTAGAAACTTATTGACCAACAGTCATGTCATCCAATGCTAAAGCAGCAGCATAAAATGTAGAAGAGTTCAGAACGGTACGAGCACAATCTACTTCAACTATCATTGTTTTGGTTTGGTCAATAATTTCTTTCAGATATATTAATCTTTGTTCTCCAACATAAGGAACATTTACGTTTAAAATTCGCAGTTTTGTTGCCTACTTGAAAACGCACTTTAGGAGCTGAATTACAATTGATACATTCTGAAATTAAATTTACTAATCTAATTTACAATTTACTCTTTCTGAAATCAAATTTACTACTTTGAATTACATGTGACATTACAGTTGGAAACGGTGTAGTTCTATAAACTAATATTCACATGCGTTTGGTTTATTTAGATAACATGTAAAGCTTAAATATTCTCGGAGGAGCGGAACTGTTTTCATAGCCCACATAAACCCTTTATCTCGAGATAAGACATATATATATATATATATATATATATAAATTCAACACTTTCTAGTACGTTTTAATATCATCAGCGAGCCAAATTCAATTTCCTCTCCTTTTCTTCGACATTTTCTTCGAACAAATTAGTATTTAAAGCTGGCTGTTCTGCGTTGGAATAATATCTTCGATAATTCAGGCGAACGCATGAAACCAGAATTTAAATTACCTTTTAAATGTACATTTCGTTCTGTATTTCTATCTTTTCAATTTACATACATTAAAGGATTTCTTATTTGAGTTCTGAAATGGTTGGCACTTTGAAAAGCCCTTCGAAGAGAGTAGCCGCGAATTATATGTATATTATTGTCAAAGTTCTCGGATTAATAGCAAAAATAAAATTGTGGCTGTAGTGAACGATATGCAACGGAATTAATTAAAGCACAGGTAAATAACCTAAAGAATTCCGTGTTTCTTTATTACTAATTGATATAAGAAACTAATATAAGTAAACACATTATGCAAGGACTGCTGACTGTAGCATAGTAATACCACAGAAGATATTGAATCACTCCGTACTACATAGGTTTATTAATTCAGGGCTATTTCAGAAATTCGTTGATTTGTTTAATATAATAAAATAATAAAAGGAATGTACAGAAATTGAAATAATTTTGAATATCTTTCTAGCACTTATTATCAGGTCTTCTTTGTATAATCGATCAAGGGAATTGTCACCATAAAAGCTGTATTATCCTTAAAAATCCATCCTGCATGTGTGGCATACCAGTAAACTGCTGAAAATGGAATTAACCTGTGAAATATAATTCTTAAGAGTTCCAATTTTCTGCAGGGTTTGGACTGCTACAGGCAAAATAGATTTCGCCGCCTTGTTTCAATAAAATAAGACAACTCAGATTCTAAATACGGAGCATTAAAAAACAAATAACGTAAAAATAAATCTTGCTGAATGACAAGCGAAATTGAAACAATTGCTTCAGCATTTCTCTGGCGAATTTTTTGTGGCAGATTCTTCAAAGTTCAAACACATCTGCTTCATAAACGAACAATATGACTAGGAACGTAAAACCGCATTTACACCGGATTATCTTAATTTTGAATATTAGACACGTCTTATCGACTGGACTAAGCAGGTAAAGATTTTATGACACCTCTTCTCTATCTTAGGGCTTCATCCGTACCCCTCTTGGTTATTTAAAATGTCTGATTATGATTTTAGTGTCCGATTATAATAAGTCCGTAAAAGTGCTCAAAATATCCTGTGGTAAATCTATAGGTGTTGCTAAACGATCCAGCATAATAGCTTTGTATGGAGAAGATTATGCCAATACGCAAATCTATGAAATATTAAATCTAGCGACATGCGGAGAAAATATGCCGATATTAAGAAAGAGGCGCTTTGGAAGATCGTGATCGTCCAGGTTTGTCACGAATAACCACCTTAGCAGATGGTCGTCCTTTACAGATGATAAGCAAACGAAATCGCAGAAAAGCAGTACCAGAAATAGCAAGCAAATTTAATCCGATTTCAGTTATCACTGTCAAATGCCGCCCGGCTGAAGGAAATTTACATGGTCTCTGCCACGCGACCATGTAAATTTCGTGAACGGTTTCTCTCTAATAGGCGAGAATTATGAGGTCATAAATAGCCTAATTAGTACTTATGCGGTTGATACAGTGGAGAAATTTTGGGTGAATCCATAGCACATAGCATTCCAAACTGGTATTTTTCCTGACCGATTAAAATATACATTAGTAAAACCAATATACAAAAGTAAATTTCAATAACTATAGATCTATAGTTTCAGTGTCAAAAATATTTGCAAAAATAATACACAAGCAAATTATTGACTTGCTCAAAAAAAAAAACATCTTCAGTAATAACCAGAATGGATATATGAAAGGGCGTTCAACAATTTGTGCCATGCTCCAATTATTAGAAGAAATAACTAACGTCTTAAATAATAAAGAATCCGCTGCATGCATTCTGGTGGGCTTCCTAAAGGCGTTTGATTGTATTGCTACTGGGAAGAACTTCAATATGGGATTTCCGGGGACTGGAACAAGAAATGGATGCAGTCGTTTTTAATAAACAGGCGACAAAGAGTAATAACGACTAACAAAAATGATGTCGAACTTTTAGGTCTGATTGGAAACAAATAAAAGAAAGGAGTACCGCAAGATTCGGTATTGGGACCGCTGTTGTTGCTGTTTTATATTAACGATCTACCAACCGCAATCGCAAAACTTCATTTTGATGTTCACAGATGACAACTTCAGCGGTAGTCAGAAACGAGGAGGGATCTATTAAACACTCTTGAGAAAGTAATAACTTTATACGATGATTCGTTTACAATAATTCACTTAAGAATAAATCTAAAGGGGACCAAGTTATTCACATTTAATTATAATTATAATTTAAAGCTAATATTCGACGCGCCCAGCTTCTTCGGATTGTCATTCGAGACCGGGTTGAACTGGAAGTAACATATAGAAACGCTTGCGAGTAAACTGTGCTCGCGAAGTTATGCGTTACGAACTATAGCAAAGAGAATGTTGGGGGTTGGCGCGACTGTGATCTCACGCGTTTTCTCCTGGCTGAAGTACCGTGTTATCTTATGGGGTAATTCTGTGAATGCAGGAAGAATTTCAAGGGATACGTTTGATCCATATATAGCGTCGTTTATAGAGACAGTTGTGTTATAGATGTAAAACTCGTCAAATATACACGCTACCATATATTTATATATTTGAACGTGCTGTTTCTGTGAAGACCTACTATAAAGAATTTTTTCAAAAATATGAAGCAAATCATGATTATGGAACAAGAACTATATTGTTATATATAATGTTGACTTCGATTTTCATATATTTAACAAAAATTAAAAAAAAAATGTAGAAATATCTATGGTCATTTATCTTAATACACTAAATCATTGCCTAATGTGAATTTGAAAAGCTATCTAAAAAAACTATTTAATTCATAAAGTATTATATGATGTATGTCTATTCTTTGGAGGAACAGATTCATAGCCGAAATGACATATCATTTATATTTAATTTGTATGCATTTGTGTGTTTTGTCTTTTTAATACTTTTGTCATATTTGACGATTTCTACACTGGATGTATTATGGAAAAAATAAATAAAGATCAAATATACTAAAACTAGAGATTCCGTGGACGGTAGTGTATACAGGCTGATTCATTTTCGATCTTCACCATTGAGATCTTGCTTATTATTGAAGATAGACGATAGGTTAAATTTGGCAAAGTTGCTAAAGTTTGTGGTTATTATGATACCGCAAAGAAAGTAGACTTAGAACAAATGACGTTTGAGATTTTTAATAAAAAACGGAAAATCTCATTTTCTTGTTTTGCCTCTAGCACTTTTATTTCGCCTTGCAGAGAAAAACTAAAGACACGTTCTCAAGGCCACTTTTAATGTTCTATACAATGTTGTACTTGAGATTTTTATACGACGTTTCGTTTTCTTCTGGTCATCATCAACTTTCTTATTTCTTATGGGCGCCATCTTGAATTTTGACACTGTTAGAAAGAGTCTTTTTTTCTGATTTCAACCATGTGCAACATGTTGATAAAAGTTTTTGATATTATGCTTTAACTGATTAACTAATTTAAGATTAAATTAGGTAGCCATAAAATTTCGAACTGTCAATCACTTATCGTTGCATTAATAAAGGAAAAATGTAGTATACCAACGAAGGGAAACGAGATATGTTATGTATTCTTTAATCATCGAATCGAAATGCAACAATAGGTAGTACACGATATTTACAATTGTATCCTGAACGACGACAACCATATCATACCATTTTCCTAGATTTTGATAGAAAGTTAGTCGAGTATGGATCGTTTACCAAGCCGCGTAATGTTTACGGTAACCGGAATTTGGATAGAAATCAATGGGATATTTTACAAATGGTAAATTAAATGTGCGTTTTCGCAAAGTTTATGTTAATTTTGTATCTTATTTGTAACAATGAATTCAATTAAATTCATATAAAGAAAACAATAATTACAGTAAATGTTCAAATATGTCGCCATTTTCATTAATACACAATTACGCACGTTTTCGAGCTGTTTGAACTGCTCTTTGTATGGTTCTCCTAGGAATTGCATTGAAGGCATTCTCTAGTCTAGCTCGAAGTTCTTCAATATTATGTGGGAGGTCACCTTATAAACGTTATTTTTAATAGCTCAAAAACTTTTGTCAACATGTTACACATGGTGGAAATCAGAAAAAATACTGTTTCTAACGGTGTCAAAATTCAATATGGCGCCCATAAGAAATAAGAAAGTTGATGATGACCAGAAGAAAACGAAACGTCGTATAAAAATTTCAAGCACATCATTGCATAGAACATTAAAAGTGGCCTTGAGAAAGTGTCTTTAATTTTTCTCTGCAAGGCCAAATAAAAGTGCTAGAGGCAAAATAAGAAAATGACATTTTTCCGTTTTTTTAAAAAATCTCAAACGTCATTTGTTCTAAGTCTACTTTCTTTGCGGGATCATAATAACCACAAAATTTAACAACTTTGCCAAATTGAAACCTATCGTCTATCGTCAATAATACGCGAGATCTCAATGGTGAGGATCGAAAATAAATCAGCCTGTATATTTTACGGAATTAACCACAATTTAACCTGTTGTTTTTCAATTAACACTGCAAACTCATAGCTCGTATGTAAAACCGAAAAATTGTCACATATCAGTTTCAAAAAGGGTTAAAAATTTAGCAGTAGCTGATGAACGAGAAATTTAATGGGAAAGAAAAACAACTACGGGGTTGTACTGTAATTACACTGTAATTACGGTGGTTGTCTTGAATGAATGGACGTCAAAAAAAAAAAGAGAATCCATTGAATGAACAAAGAAAGTGGTGAAAATAGAATGATGGAAGCGCATAAAGGAGTCTAGCAGATCTGTCGAAAAATAGCTATACCTGCTGTATAATATGTGTATATATTTAATTAAATTTTCCTTTTTGAAGATAATTCCTTATGAAATACCTTGTAATTAGATTTCCGAAAGCAGGAAGAATTTTCTGTTAAACCTGAAAATAATTTCAAAGCTACTCGTGAGATAATTTTAATTTCGGAGTAAATTAAAGCTCGAGCCATTTGTAATTCGGACGCAAATCTTTAGCATCGCGAAACTTAATTAAAAACTTGCGGATTGACGCTTTTCAAGTGAGTACGCGTACACATCGGATTTCCCTTTTAATGTCCCTCTATAGAAAACCTGTTGGAGCTTCCGGAACAGTTTCCGCGCAACGGGAGGAGAAAGCGGCGAAAATTTATGGGACGCAATGAATAACCGCTAACGTGGTAGAGATTCCCTAAAGGACGGGCGGATCAAAATTTAATTAAATCTTTTCAGGTTTTTGAGCGCACGTCCGGACAAATTAATGTGCGTAATAAAAGTGCGACATAAATTCGCCAACTACTTTTATTGCATTGGAAAGTCGCGGGCATTGCCAGAACTATGCAAAGTATATTATTTTATTCAATATTTATACCAAGTAAGTTAGCCTATTCTTCGTTCTTCATTTCTTCATCTTCTTCTTTATGAAGGGGTAGGTTTTAGATTTTATTAATCGAAGATGTAACGTAACATATCTTAAGCTAGTTTCAGAGCATCCATAAATTACACAGCCACAACAAGCAGATATATGGTTTAACAAATAAAAAACAGACTTTGATTTATAAATTATATATAGAATCTACTATCTATATAACATTACATAACGAAGGTAAACTTGGATACAAAATTTAACACACATATAGATAAGTTGCGGCCATACTGTTGTGTACTCTAACGGAATGGTTTGAGACAAATAAGCTATCACTAAGCTTAGAAAAAAACGGAGTATATGTTTTTTCATACTATAAGCGACTATTAAGCGGCACAAATCTGCAGGAGGAGGCTTCCGTAAAGTTCCTTGGTATAACGTTTGAGTCCAATCTGTTATGGAACGTACACTGTCAGAATTTAATTAATAGATTATCTAGTAAATGTTATGTATTTCGCTGTTTGATATCGCAGGTTACAATGCAATGTATGCTAATGCTTTACTATGCTGAAGTCTTTTCCAGGATGCAACAGCCGCTAAGAGAGAATTTCTAGCACAAAAAGCTATACTAAGATCCATTGTCGGTGCTCATTTCACCCAATCTTACAGACCTATATTTCATACATTGAATTTATTGCCTTTGATTTGTATTTATTTATTGGAATTAGCTTGCCATGTGCACAAAAACAAAGATAGTTTTACCTTTAATGCCGAGTATCATGACTATCAGACTAGAGCAAGACATTATCTGCATACTGCGGGATACACTCTAAACATTACTAGTCTAGGGGTGAAGGTATGGGAGTCAAGGTCTACAATCATCTACCTCGTAAAATTGTCCGGTTGCGAACTTTTGCGTCCTTTCGCAATGCTTTACAGAAGTTTCTCCTATTGCACAGTTTCTATAATTTAGATGAGTTCTTTACCTTGCGCAATAATTAAGTTTTTTTTGTTTTATTGTAGCCTAGATTTGAGTTCTTTTTCTCACTTTAGTTGTGTTCAATAACCGTTACTTTGTTTTAATTTTTCTCTTTGTTTTGTCTTGCAAGTTTCTTGAGTCTTAGTTATTTATATTTTCAATTAGCCATCGCTTAATTACACATACCATTTATTTATTTTCTTTCTTTATTATATTATTATCTTATTCTATTTATTTATGTTTTATTATTACTTCATTTTGTTTATTTTAACGTCTGTTATACACTTGTGTGTCTTACAACAAAATAAATGAGAGCGCTAGAGAGGAAGTTTAGCGTTTAAGACCATAGATATATCTCTCACATACTAAACTTTGAACTGAGTTCATTTGAAGTTACAGTGACATAATTGACTATGAATTTAACATGCTATAGAATCAATTATTTACTTGACAATGCTCTCAATTAACACATTATTCGTGGCGTTACGTTTACTATTCGACTCCACCTATATCCATTTCTCCTTCGCGTTTAAGCCAATACAGAATCGTTCATACCACAAAACCACGGCTCCTGCGTCCAATTGTTAGGGTATAAGCACTTAAAATAGTATTTTAAAACACGTGTGTCACAATGACGTTTATGTAATGCGAGTGATTCAATGTACGAGTATTACGAGTCATTGTGACACAAGCCTTTTACACTATTTTTTCCAATTTGCTGCATCGATGACACAGCTATAATACATAGTTTTTCTATACCCATCTTGCTGTAAGACTAAAATTTTTTTGCACCTTTTTTGCTGTAAGATTCACGTTTTTTTGAGATATTGAGCAAAAAGTGAAAAAACGCAAAATTTTAGCGGTTGCTTTGGTGTTAAGCAGTTCGCACAGGTTTTTCAAAGCTACAAGCTTGGATTTTTAATTTGAGCGGACTATAAGGGTAACAAAAAAATCGTATGGCGATTTTCATTCAATATTTTTTCATTCGGTATTATTTTTGCATTTTAACATCTAATTAAAATGCTGTTTAAACTCATGAATCGGTTTTTATTGAGTTAATCACGACAATCTAACATTGTTTGCGCTTCCAATGCAAACTCGTTGCTCGTATTTAAAACCACAGACGTATTCATATTGCGGTTTTCTGTTTATTTCTCTCTTATTTATTACTCTCTGTGTAAGCAGTAAGCAGATATTACCTACCGAGAAGAATTATTTGTATGGGCTGAAGTAGATGCTCGTATTTTCTACCTTGACAGTTTTAATATAACGTGTGGTATTTGCGGTCATTAACATTTTTTATATGGAGTATGCGTGGGTATGAGGAAAATACGTATAAATTTTCAATCAGCAAGATTTTCCGGCTTAATTACGCTTCAAAATCACAACGAACAAAGCGGAACCTTGGTATGACATTTGACCCTTCTCTTTATTTTTATAACTAAAATATATGTATTTTATGCGTCAGGATTGAAAATATTAAAGACTATTTTCCTTTTAATTAAGTACAAGTATTTCCAAAAATTTACATTATGTTTTATTTGCACCGACTATAATTTTTGTGTTGAATCGTATATTTAAAAGTAATAAATTTTTATGTTAAAATTGAGAATATTTTGTTTTTGGGTTTTACGAATAAAATTGTTTCTGAATATAGAAAATGGAGTTTAATACAGCCTGTTAAAAAAAGGTTGTCGGATATTTTACCCAATTATAGTACTGGTGGAAATAAACAAAAAAGTCTTAGTCAACATGGGTCCGCAATTCAACTGTTTTTGACATATAGTCGATTGCATATTTTAAAATAAAAAAAAACATTTTTCGGTTTTGAGAATAGTTCCCTTTGTCAAACAACTGATTGTGACTTAAAATTAGTTCTGTCAGACATCTGTCATCAGATTATTTATCATTTGCGTCAATTTTTTTTTGTTCTCAAATTATGCATAAGTACACAAATGCAGAAATGGCCGATATGCATTTTATGTACGGTCGTGCGAATGGTAATGCCACTGAAGCACGGCGTATGTATGCCGAAGAATTTCCAAATCGGTTGTTATAAGATTTTCTCAAGACTTCATATCCGGCTGTCCGAAACTGCTTTATTTAAAATTAATGCTGGTTCTGGTAGACCTAGATCAGTTTCTTCTCCCGCAGTAGAATTAGATATTTTGAGACGGGTAGAAGACAACCCAAATATTAGCACCCGAAGACTTGCCGCAGAACTGAATGTCAGTCATCCTCTCATTTGGAGAATTCTGCGGGAACAGCAGCTCTATCCCTACCACATTCAACGCGTGCAAGTTCTTGCTCCTCTCAATTATGATGCACGTAGGGTTTTTTGTCATTGGGTTTTACGAAAGCTGGCAGAAACTCCTAATTTTGCGACTCAGATTTTATTTAGTGACTAGGCTGGGTTTACAAGAGACGGAATATTCAATTTTCATAACAATCACGTCTGGACAGATGAAAATCCCCATGCTGTTGTTGAACTGCATCACCAAAACCGTTTTTCGCTAAAGGTTTGGCTTGCTATTTTTGGAGACTGTTTAATTGGTTCAGTATTTCTCCCTAATCGTTTAACGGGACAAGTATACTTGGATTTTTTAAGAAATGAATTACCCGTTTTGTTGGAAGACGTGCCACTTTTTAACAGATTAAATATGTGGTTTATGCACGATGGAGCTCCTGCGCATTTTTCCATCGTAGTTAGAAATTTCTTAAATCAAGATTACAACAAGAGATGGATAGGACGGGGTGGACCAACTGCATGGCCTCCTAGGTCCCCTGACCTGACACCTCTAGACTTCTATGTTTGGGGGCATCTAAAACAATTAGTGTACGCACGATCTGTAAACAATTTGGAAGAACTCAGGCAACGGATCGTAAATTGTTGCGAGGAAATTCGGAGGACTCCAGGAATTTTCGAAAGATTGCGTCGATCTTTCATAAGAAGGTGTGAAGCGTCTTAGAAATGAACGGTGGACATGTAGAACAATTTCTTTAGTTTTACTTTAAATAAACATTTGTTTAATTTACATTGCGATCAGAATTTCTTTGAAAATTTTTATCCTACTAAAACGATATGCAATCGACTATATGTCAAAAACAGTTGAATTGCGGACCCATGTTGACTAAGACTTTTTTGTTTATTTCCACCAGTACTACAATTGGGTAAAATATCCGACAACCTTTTTTTAACACACTGTATATGTGGTTTTACTAAGACCGTTCTCTCAGTGCACCAAAGTAAAGTTTCCGAAAACTCCATCCACATTTTTGAGTTTATTAATTAATATATTATGGTTAACCTTATCAAAAGCTAGCCGGATGACTCTATTACTTCATATAAATATTGATAATATTCCATTGGATGAAATATAGGTCCCTATAGGTATATATTCGGTATACTAACTTTCAATGTTCAGTATAATATCCTACAAGATTCTATTAAAAGCACAAAGAATGAATATAAACGGAATATGGAAATGTATTCGAAAGGAAGAGGTTGTCCACGCAAGGTCTGAAGGCGATTTGTTTACCCTTTTAATAAAAGTTGACTAAGAAATTTATTCCAACTTTTACGGTTCCTAAAATTGAAATTTCTGATAATACTAAGTGGAAATTACTCGCAAAATATCCTGACAAATACAATACCTGATATGTATGTTCGTACGAGGCTGTTATGAAAATCAATAGCGTTGTGATTGTGACGGCTGTCCCCATAGGAAATAGGCATTTGTCAGTATCTCCTTCGTGTTATATGCGGCAGTAGCACAATTATAGCACTGACAATTTCGTTTTACATTATTTTCATATTAAAATATTTGAGTGCAAATGTTTTTCTTCTAGAGTTTCAATTGAATTTTTAATTATATCTTTAGTTATAGCAATCGCGTTAAAGAACGCTAAAGATAGGTACTGATTCTGAGAGGTTTTCAATTTAGGAAGCGTTTTAGCAAAGCTTTAGAAGTTTACATCCGCCAACGTTCGACTGCATTGCGTATTTGAGTTGCTGATAGATATAGAAGCTTTTGGTAGTTCAACAGCCTCCAGCTGTAAAGGCGCAATAGGTATAAACTTTGGAAACAGTGTTGAGGGCCCTGAACAGATCAATACAGTGTTTATCTGGATTACGTAAAATTGACACAATTTGATTTAGAATGTAGATAATATTATTATAGAAGAAAATCTAAACAAACATATTAACATTAGAAGAACTAGAATTCGAAGACGAGATGAAATTGCTCATTTTATTTTTTAACAAAATTTATTCAAAACTTCATAAGGAATAAACAATTAAAAGTGACACCTATCAAACCTAAATCATATGTAGGTACACATGTATTGAAAATATTCCTATTCTCAAGAATTTAACTTTATTTTTTAGTTATATATATGATATCTGTTTAATTTTTATTTTCATATTACTAATTTCTTTAGATAATTGCTTCACAGTAATAATTTTTCCTATCACAATATTCTTAGCTAACTTTTTATAGTTTGTCTTGATTTTAATTCAATATCCCTTGAGAGGTGTTCACGAATAAAAATCAGGATTTTGTGGGATTCTACAGACATGAGCAAATGCGCTTTTGTTATATTCCAACCAGGTTCGAAGTCGATGAAATACTTGTATGCTGGCACAGGAAAATGTGTACTCTTGAAACGAACAAAGAACAATTTTGCACGAACGTTTTTCGAGAGGTTATCGAAGTGTGCAAATACTTCTATCGCTTGAATACACCCACATTAGAGCGAAAGAGAGACATTTTTTTCTGGAAAATTGTGCGGAAATGAAACAAATAGACATAGCTACTACTTCTATCAGTCGAAAACCGTCTTATATATAAACGCTATGTAGATATAACGAAAGAAATTCTTGTTTGCTCGATATTTTCCAAATCTTTTAATTCTTGAAATTGTTTTTATTTAATTTAGGAGCTTCGGATCGTCGGACTTTGTTTTCAATGTGTGCAGAACATTTCTTCTCTTCTAAAAATACGAATTCAATGTACAATCGTTTTTGGGAGAATATTAGTTTAGTGTTTCAACTAAAATTGTGAAACTTTATAATATAGGAAACTTTTATGTTAAAGAACATACTGCTGTGATAATTATGAAAATGTGAATTATTTAAAATTAAATTAATGCTTGTGACCAAATGTCTGAAATTAATTATTAAGTTGAGCGCCAACTCTAAAATAGAGTAAAAATTGCTTGAAGAGCATGGGATTCAAAATCCCAGTGGTCACCTTCTGAAGGTAAACCTTAAGAAACTGAAAGTGGGTGTAAATTGACCACGATGTGGGGAAACAAATTAAAACAACAAAATTTGAATTTTAAAATTAATTAGAACTTTAATAAATAAAAAAAACAAATAGGAAGAAATTTAAAACCTTAGATTAATTAAAATCCAGGCTTAAAAGAAAACTCCCTATATTTAACGTGAAAATAACAAGATTAAGAAAATTTAGAAATATAAAATTTTATACACCACGTGTAAATCGCAAAATGGCGTTCTCAGGTGAACGTCTTTACCTTTAAACACTTAAAACTGCTCAAATGTAGTCAGCAATTACAAAGCAAGGTAAAAATACCTTCAAAACAGTGAACTACAATCAAATCTAATTTAAAAGGAAAAAGAATGAATCAAAAATTAATTAAATATCAAATAAAAAAAAAATGAACTCTCAAAAAGTAAAATTAAATCAGCTATAACAAACTATTTGGAATTCCAAATATTATACAAAGAAAATTAACTGAATTGAGTGTAAGATGCCTCTACTAAGGTTAGATTTGTAAAAATCAAATGACACGCGGAAACAAAAATGTCGTCAACCGACATAAATTTACAGCGCTCAGAAAAATGATCTTACCTTCGCAGAGTCTAATTGTACACTAACTTCTCTCTCCCGCAACCGAGCAGACGCCGGCACAAGAGACGCGCACGCAACCACGTGTCGATCTTACACGGTGACATGACTTACTTAAACCAGGCAAACAAACATGAAATGAAAAACTGAGCTCAATGAAAATTACATAGCGGTAAAACAAAACTAAAAATGATATTAATAAGAATTTCTCAACATGTTTCAAAGTAACTTAATACTAACTTAACTTTAACGAAACATTTAGTGTCTTTTAAAAATCTTCTTGAAACAGCTGACTTGGACGAAGAGGTCAACGCACTCACGCACAGTTTTTCATCCCCTTTTTCCACAGCACATCTCCCGATTATAAAAGAAAAAAATTGCACTTGAAAAGTGTCATTGTTTTGCTTTTGAAATCGCACGCACACAAAAGAAAAAACAAAAATTGACAGTCCGAACAACGGAAAATAAAAAAAAATTAAAATCCTGTCTCCGCACACAGGGGTGAAAACGTCAGTTCCGGGCGGCGAGCTACCCGGGGTCGTGGTGAAAGTTCTGGAGGGTAGAGATGTGGTACCGACCTTTGTTCTGGGTACCGTCCAAAGTGTGCAGTTCGTAGGTGACCCCATCAAACACACGGGCCACTCTGTACGGTCCAACAAACGGAAGTTCCAGCTTTTGGCAGGTTTGCTGGTCACGTCTTCCCAAACGATATCGACGCACCAGGACTTGGTCGCCGACATAGAACCGGGTACGCTTGGTGATCTTGGCATTTTCTTGGCGGACATAACGTTGTCCCCTGAGTTGAAGCTTCCTTCTGGCTTCCTCTGTACGTGCCTCCACGTATACATCCTCCTCGAGAAGGTTCCACGGGCGACTAGGCAACCTTCCATACATTAAAGTGTATGGGCACTCCTCCGTGGTGGTGTTGGGAGTGTTGTTTATCCAATTTTCGATGTTTTGGACGTGGCGGACCCAATCAGGATGGCGTTGATGGGTTTGCATCCTGAGAAACTTGACGACTTCCTGGATGTATCTCTCGCAAGGATTCCCACAAGGATGACGTATAGAACAGAAAGAAACATTAATATCACGCTCATTCATGGCGTCAACAAAACGATGCGTGTTAAAATAAGTGGCATTGTCAGCAAGAATGCGGCGCATTTTCCCTTGATTTCGTATAAAATTGTCAATACAACGGATTGCTGTATCAGTGTTGTAATATCTGGTGGGAAAGAGTCTTACGTATTTGGTGAAAACATCTACCATGACGAAAATGTTGCGGTAGCCAAAATGTCCAGGTATGAGATTTCCAAGAAAGTCGACGGCGACGAGGTCGAGTTTGTTCTCTACAACTATGCTCTTGATGACATTCTGGCAGGTGCGGTTCTTTGATTTTCCCAGTTGACATTGAAGACATGTGCGGACGATGGATTTGGCAATGGTCTTGTCTCTTGTTGCGAAGAAAGCTTCTCGGAAGGTGAGCCAAAGTTTGTGACCTCCAATGTGTCCAAGAGATTGATGTAGCTCCTGCATTGCTTGACGTGCGAATGACTCGGTGAGTACGACATTGAACTGGTCTCGTATCCTTTTCATTAGAATACCATCTCTGATGACAAAATCCTTGTACTCATCCTGGTGGACTAATGCCTCTCGTATTCGATCGAAACAATCATCTTGTTGCACCTCGTTGATCCTGACAAAGTCAAACAACCCCTCGGCTTCATACATGTTGTATGTGTTTACCTCAACATGGTTGAAATGGCTTTTCAGATTGTGCATACGAGACAAAGCATCAGCTGTTACATTCAAATCTCCTCTTATGTGTCTTATCTCAAAAACATATTCTGATAATAATAAAGACCATCGATAAATTCGGTTGTTTGAGAACCGAGTTGACATTAAAGATGTTAATGCAGCATGATCTGACTCAATTATGAATTTCTTGCCTAGTAAATAAAATCTTAACTTGTTTACTGCATGGACTACAGCTAGCATTTCTTTTTCTGACACAGTGTATTTTAACTCATAATTTTTCAAAATCCTGGAGACAAAACAAATTGGTTCTTCTCCATTCCTGCCAATTTGAATCAAAACACCACTGATGGCTGTGTCACTGGCATCGACACGTAACAAAAATTCTTTACTAAAATCTGGCAATAATAAACATAATGATTTGTGAAATTCAGACTTTACATTTTCAAATGCTTCTAATCTTTCATTTGTCCATTTGAACTTTTCATTCTTTCTCAACAATTCAAATAAAGGTGCACTGATGTGCGCTAATCTCGGAACAAACCTTTTGTAGTAGTTGACTACACCAAGAAAACCTCTTACTAACTTTATGTTGCTAGGTCTAGGGTACTTTTTGATGACGTCTAGCCTAGATTCATCTACTCTGACATAATTCTCTGTTAAATCATATCCTAAAAACTTTACTTCATGCTTTACAAACTCACATTTTCCTAAATTTACTTTTAAACCATTCCTTGCTAAAACTTCAATAACTTTGCGCAAATGCACTAAATGTTCATCTAAACTCTGACTAAAAATTAAAATATCATCGATGTAATGAGCTACAAACGAATTGTATGGTTCTAAAATCTGTTGCATTGCCCGTATCAACGCGGCAGCCGAACTACTTAAACCATAAGGTACAACCTTAAACTGAAACACATTTCCATCA
Source organism: Cetonia aurata (assembly GCA_949128085.1). Classification (NCBI taxonomy): domain Eukaryota; kingdom Metazoa; phylum Arthropoda; class Insecta; order Coleoptera; family Scarabaeidae; genus Cetonia; species Cetonia aurata. Next base: position 10,233,052 of record OX421888.1, read on the forward strand.
ACCATAAATCCACAAAACTTTCTAGATTCTTTGATCAACGGTACCAACCAAAAAGAGCTCTTTAAATCTAGCTTTGTAAAATAATTCGCATTTGTACACCTTGCCAACAATGTTTCAACCGTGACTGGAGTTTCGAACTGCGGTCGTGTGCGTTCATTCAGACGTCGGGCATCAAGACACAAACGGATGTCTCCATTCTTCTTTTGGACGACGACTAAAGGATTGACGTACCTTGTTCTTCCACGTTCAATTATCCCATCTTGAAGCATTTGGGATACCTCAACTCTGACTTTTTCTTGCATGTTTTTGGGAATTGGAAAGTTCTTGATTTTGAAAGGTTTCGATTCATCTACTTCTAAAGAATGTTCATAACCAACTGCTAAACTCGGGAATTTATCAACTAAGGATATGTACTGCTTTAAAATTTCTTTGACTTTAAATTCAAACTTTTCATCACAATCAATCTTAAATTCATTTAAATCATCTGGGAATTCAATCTGGGAATTGTTTGCTTCTAACTCTACTACTTCATCAACAACTTCTTCTTCTTTAACCTCATCAACTAATTCACTACCCTGTATATCGTTTTCCAAACAATCATTTTTCAATAACTCTAAATTCACATTTTCTTTCTCTTTTCTTAAACAATTAACAATTTTCTCCTCACTAGGAATCTCATCACACCAATTAACTCTCTCCTCTCCTATCTGAATTAGTCTCTTGTCAACATCTACCACCGCTCTCATCTTGTCTAACAAATCAATCCCAATAATTCCATCTCTTTTTAAACCTTTTAATGAAATAAACTCTCCCAGAAAAGTTGAATTTTGTAATTTGAATTCTACGACAAAAACTCTGTTGATGGCAGCAATTATCTTTTTTGTAGCAGTAATGATTGTAATTTTTCGAGTTGGAATGAATTTCCCTACTTTTTCTTTCTCTAGCATTTTTACTTTCTCTTCGTCTAAAATTGAAACCTCACTTCCCGTATCTACTAAACATCTTAAAACATTCTTTCCAAACATTGCATTTACATGTGGCAAATCTGAATTGATTGATCTTAAATCATTTTGTAAAATGGTGTACAATTCTTTCTTTTTGGTTGGATTTTCTAAAAATCCTGCCCACGAGCTTCATCGAGTAGTTCTTTCGGCTTTGTTTGAACCTTTTGCTCATTTAAATTAGACCTAGTGTCTTTGTGAATTGCGCCAGTGCTGTTTGATATCTGATTTGTTTGAATTTGATTAACGTAGCGATTTGAATTCCACTGCACAGAATCTCTAGGCAAAACTTTGTCAGCTGACTTAATTGAATTCTGATTTTGTGGGGAAGCCACTTGATTGACGTTTGACCTTGTCTGGACATCGTGACGGTCATTTTGGTGCGTTGTGGATACCTGAGGCACATTCTGATTGTTTGAATTTGGACTCTGACGTCCACCATTTCTAGGAGTGAAAGACTGTCTCCTGTTGAAATAGGGAGCTGGTCTCGGATTTACATTAGCTCGCGAATACTGTTGACAGTTGAAACCATCATTACTCGAACTGCCAGTTGCCTGATTGTGGTTGACATGGCCTTCAGGACTTCGCGAATTGCTAGGATTTACCTTGCATTGTTCCGCTTGATCTAATCTCTTCATTAGTTCCAACAATTGACTAACAGAGGTTATATTTTGCATCGCAATGGCTTGAGTGACCTCAGGCTCAAAATGCCTGGATAATTGCGTGATCAAATCAGATTCCAAAACGGGTGGTGTTAAAAATTTGAGAATATTGATTTTCTTTATGACATAGGCTTCTCTACTATCTAATCCGCACTTATTATAAGAACCTAAGAATAAATTTGTTCTCACCCTTTGTTGAATCGCTTGACTCCAGTATTGTCGTTGAAATACATCTTGGAAGTGGTCCCAGGAATTGATCGTATCTGCGACGAAGTCAAACCAGGATCTCGCTTCATCCTTCATGGCGTTGCGGGCGATCCGCAGCTTGTTTCTTTCTCCCGGTACGGATTCTAAAAATTCGTTCAAATTTCTTAGAAACGCCATTGGATTGGGCGTTACCGAACCAAAAAATTTCGGTAACTGTTCCATTTGAACAGGCATTGACAAAATACTGTTACCAAACTGATTGACATTGGGAATTTCTTGAATTGATGAAATTTTTCTGTTTATTTGTTCTTCTGCTCTTTCCACACTCTCAGCAATCTTTTCCTTCACTTCGCATTCTATTTTTCTAACTCTTTCTTCAACCACATATTCTCTCTCATCCCATTTATTTTTCATTCCTTTTATCTCTATCTGACAATGTTTAATTGATATTTCATTAGCTGTTGATCTTATTGTATTATCTAATACTTTATTCTCTACTTTCTTAACGTTTTCATCTACTCTTATGATTTCTGATCTAAAATCACTCCTTATCTCATCAATCTGTCTCTGTATCCCTTTTGTTACATTCATAATCTCATTATTAGAAACAACAAGCTGTCTAAACATCATCATCACATCTTTCATTCCTATACTTTCCTCAGTTTTTCCTGTCTCACTCTGCTCCAACGTCTCGATGTGGGACTCCCTCACATCCGTCAAAAGTGCTTGTGGAAGCTCCATCTGCTTGCTCTCCTTTTCCTCAGGAAATGAATCCTCCGAATACGTCTTGTCTAGCACGGTTGCCACAGATTCCTCGCTCCTGTACCTGGATTGGTCCCTCCAGGTTCCTTCTGGGACGAACAATTTGTCCTGTGCTTGGTTCTCTCCGGACATTTCGACGATTTTCAAAAATTTTAAACACAACAGGTATTAGTTTCCCCGAAACAGTTGAAAAATTCACGAAACCTCGTGCAGGGAAAATTACAAAGTAAATCGTGGCCAAAAATGAATCAAAACAACAATGAATCGTGAGCCCCACGTTGGCAAAGCCAAATAATTATGCTGTGATAATTATGAAAATGTGAATTATTTAAAATTAAATTAATGCTTGTGACCAAATGTCTGAAATTAATTATTAAGTTGAGCGCCAACTCTAAAATAGAGTAAAAATTGCTTGAAGAGCATGGGATTCAAAATCCCAGTGGTCACCTTCTGAAGGTAAACCTTAAGAAACTGAAAGTGGGTGTAAATTGACCACGATGTGGGGAAACAAATTAAAACAACAAAATTTGAATTTTAAAATTAATTAGAACTTTAATAAATAAAAAAAACAAATAGGAAGAAATTTAAAACCTTAGATTAATTAAAATCCAGGCTTAAAAGAAAACTCCCTATATTTAACGTGAAAATAACAAGATTAAGAAAATTTAGAAATATAAAATTTTATACACCACGTGTAAATCGCAAAATGGCGTTCTCAGGTGAACGTCTTTACCTTTAAACACTTAAAACTGCTCAAATGTAGTCAGCAATTACAAAGCAAGGTAAAAATACCTTCAAAACAGTGAACTACAATCAAATCTAATTTAAAAGGAAAAAGAATGAATCAAAAATTAATTAAATATCAAATAAAAAAAAAATGAACTCTCAAAAAGTAAAATTAAATCAGCTATAACAAACTATTTGGAATTCCAAATATTATACAAAGAAAATTAACTGAATTGAGTGTAAGATGCCTCTACTAAGGTTAGATTTGTAAAAATCAAATGACACGCGGAAACAAAAATGTCGTCAACCGACATAAATTTACAGCGCTCAGAAAAATGATCTTACCTTCGCAGAGTCTAATTGTACACTAACTTCTCTCTCCCGCAACCGAGCAGACGCCGGCACAAGAGACGCGCACGCAACCACGTGTCGATCTTACACGGTGACATGACTTACTTAAACCAGGCAAACAAACATGAAATGAAAAACTGAGCTCAATGAAAATTACATAGCGGTAAAACAAAACTAAAAATGATATTAATAAGAATTTCTCAACATGTTTCAAAGTAACTTAATACTAACTTAACTTTAACGAAACATTTAGTGTCTTTTAAAAATCTTCTTGAAACAGCTGACTTGGACGAAGAGGTCAACGCACTCACGCACAGTTTTTCATCCCCTTTTTCCACAGCAATACGTTTAGTAACAAAAAAAGTATGCTTTAACTGTTGATCTGTCTATTAAATATTCTCCCCTCGTCTTACTTTTTTTTTGTCTCTACTTCTTCAACAGTGACGTATATTACATGGCGAGAGACTTATTACCACACATTTGTTTCTTCCTAAACTTATTTCAAATACCAAAACATCAAACGGTTAAAACATATCCATTTGTTTTTACACCGTTTGTGCTTTATCTGCAGCACCCGCATAGATAAAACTATTTCAATTATCGATGTAATGCATATTGTGAATTTGTAAGGAGATATTATAACTTCAAATAATAAACCTGAATCCATTCCAGTTCCATTCAATATTGAATTTGTTCTCTCCTTTTCCAGGAACTTTGTACGTCAAACAAACCAATTCCACTATGGAAATGATCGAATATCAGTTACAGATAAGCGTTTGTTATCGTTTGCGTGGGATGTGATGACGAAGTTTTCTTATAGTATGGTATTGATGTGGGAAATGGGATTCTGTTTTTGACAATGGGTTTATTTTAATTCATTCTGTTTTCGAACTATAAGTCACGTTTCTTTATATAAATTACATTCAAGTGCTTTTGTATTTTTTATAATTTTAATTTGTTTTGATGAAGCCTAAGAAGCATTTGTATAATTGACAGGTCCAGGGTTGGAGAAGAAAGTATTTGAACGATGCGAGCAGGAGAGAACATATCGGGGCCTAGAATGTGTTTTAGATATCTGATCTTGCAAGAGAAATATCTGGCACCCAATAACATGTTCTCTGATACTAAACGAAATAAATTTAATTTACTAACAGCCGTACTTTTCTTGAAAACATCCGTTTTCCCATCGAATGATCCGGCAGGAAGTTCTACTTAAATGAACGCTTTTACTTGTTACACCGTTTAATTAACTTAATGTGCTTTTCGAATAAAGGGAGGGCGCTCCAGAACAGGGCCGGAATAGTCGACACTGCGATAAACAATATGCTGTAAGAAAGATTATTCCCGCAGGAAGCTGTGCTTGTTAATAAAACCAGTTGCCTTAGTGAAAAGCTCATTTGTCCACGCTTTCTCGCAGGAAATAATGATGTAATACATCTTCTAGTAAGATAAAATGAAAGCAGGTTAATGAGACGGAATACCTATATCTCTTATAGTTGTTGTTTTGTTTGTTTTAGATTTAGATGTATTAGTTGATTACATTTAATTTTGATGTACATATATATTACAAATATTTGAGGTATTTTATTTAAAATTAAATATTATTTTTTTTGTCTGACTGTATGTTGGGTTTATACAGTGAAGTATCAATCAGCAAGTTGTTGCTAAGATTTCAACGAAACTACTTACTGAAAAGGCTTGCAATCGATTTAATTATTGAGAAATAACAAGAGCTTTTCATGTTACAATTAAAGAAGCGAATCAGAATTCGTCGTAGAAACAAAAATAGTTTAAAATTTGATGAAATCGAAAGGATTAGTTTATTTCTAAATGTAATTAACCACAACTGCTTGGAATTAGTACTTGTGCGCTTTACTAGCATAACTGCATGGCTTAGAAAAGCAATGTGTATTTCAATGCAATTTGCAGAAATTTCAAGGGTTAATTTGATCCCCTGAAAGTAAGTTTTGATACAAATTGATGTCGGCGACTTACAACATTCAATAGGTTCTGTAAATGTGTCAAGTTTTATTCAAATTGGTGAGTTACAATGTTAGTTTTTTGTGAGGTTGTCATCTTTTCAAAATTTTATTTATATATATATATATATATATATATATATATATATATATATTTGGGCAGGAGTATCGACCGTACTTCGTAGGGAGTAAAAAGTAAATTAATGGGTAAATCGGTCTGTGATAAAAGAAACCAAGTATTTATAATCCTCAAATTTTCGATATTTAATTATATCATCCTCAGGAGGTTACACTAAAATACAATGAGTATTTGAAACAAAGAGTTAAGTCAAAAAATATAAAATACTTACAATAAATTTAAATTACAACACAAAACATTTTAAAATTGCGACAGTCAAAAAGGAAATAACGTATAAAATTTAACAATACGTCGAAATAAATAAAAGGCAAGGACAACCATAAAGAAAACAATTTTTTTATGTATATCGTTGAAGTTTGTAAATATAAAAGCAAAGATTATCATATACAGGGCACATCAATAAGGTATGGATTCATAATTCGAAATTAAGGATATTACAATAAATATTGCTGAGTTGCTGTGTGTCAGTTTTAAAATTGATGGAATTTTCACAACGAGATACATGTGCCATTTCCAAAAATAAGCGTTTTTTATAATTTGATTCGACATCTAAAACTGAAGCATTTATGTAATCAAAATTATGGTCAAAATCTTGAAAATGCAGCGCTAAGGCACATGAGCGCTTGCCAATGCGACTGTCACTTTTATGTTGAGTTATTCTATTTTTTAATGTTTGTGATGTTTGACCTATATAGCAACTTTGACAGTCATGACAAGGTATCTTATAAACGACATTACTTTGGTTCAAAACTGGTGTCCTGTCTTTGGTTTTTGTGAACAAGTTACCAACAGTTAACAAGTTGTATTTTGCAATGCGGACAGTATTAAAATTTTTGAATTGTTGTATAACGTTATGAGTAAGACCATCTAAGTACGGAAATTTGTAGTGTCTAAACTGATTAACGGCACCATCATCAATAGGGCCGTCAAACATATTAGAAGAGTATATTAGCTTATTAAGGACATGTTTCGGATAACCATTATTGGCAAACATATCAAATAGTCTTTTTAAATTGACATTAAGAAAGGTGGAATCACTAATGTGTGTAACCCTATTTTTCATTGCAATAACAGTATTGTATATTTGATTAAGAGGATGATTTGAATGATAATTTATAAATCTGCCTGACGATGACGGTTTTTGATACCAATCTAAAAGAATTCTATTTCCACCAGAGCGTATGAGTTTGGTGTCTAAAAACGGAACACTGCAGTTGTTTTCAGTTTCAATCGTGAATTGTATATGGCTGTTATACGAATTAAAAGTTTCCAAAGTAGTATCAATCATATTACTCGGTACAGAACAAATAATATAGTCAACATATTTATATATGAAAGGAAAATGGAAGGGAAGTTTGGGGATAACCTTATCGAGCAGTGAATCCATGACAATCATCGCTAAAATGGGGCTGATCGGAGAACCCATAGGTGTACCAAAAATTTGTGCATAATACTTTTCGTTAAATGAAAAATAGCAATTCTCACACACAAAACGTAATAACATAATAAAATTAGTTTGAGATATAGTTGTGTGTGGTATGGATTATATATATATATATATATATATAATCCATAGCTCTGTCGACCCGAAGATGTAGAGCATTCATCTTCTATTTATTGCGGTGCCCATATACGAAACCTGCCCATTTCTTTTTCTCTTTGGCTAGGATTTTTGCTCGTTTTCTGTCTTTCCTCCCAGGTCATAGCCGGTCTTCCACTTGTTCTCTTTTCTTGGCGCCTTGCCTCTCAGATTTGCTTTACAGGTCTGTGACTTTTCATTCTTATGAGGTGTCCGAACAATCTCAATTGGCAATTTTCAATTCGATTACTTATCGGTTGCACGCCAAGCCTTAGTCGTATGTCACTGTTTCTAATTTTGTCTTTTCTGGTGACACCTAGGATTCTTCTCAAGAATTTCATTTCGGTTGCTTGGATTCTACTCTTTTGATTTTTCGTTAGTACCCAGCTTTCTGCGCCGAATATAAGTACTGGCACAAAAACGGTCTTATATACGGTAACTTTCGTTTTTACAGATACTTCCTTTCTCCCGATGAACTTATTCTTCATGGCGTGGTACAAACGTGTTGCGTCCTTTGTTGTTAATATGAACCCCCAGATATTTAAAGCTGTCTACCTGTTCTATTTTTTGGCCATCTATAATGATATTGGTTGCCGTTTGATTCCTTCCATAAACCATTACTTTTGTTTTCCCTATATTGATTTGAGCTTTTCTTTCCAGATTTTCAGGTTGTGCATTAATTCAGTCGCATTTTTTGCAAATATTATTAAGTCATCGGCGAACGCACACTCTGTCAGCCATACTGGATCGAGATTCCTGTGTCCTACATGCAGTTTTAATGTCAAGCTTCTCGTCTCCTTCATTACATCGTCCATGATTATATTAAATAAAATCGGACTTAGTACGCCTCCCTGTCTTAAATCCTCTTTTGCTATAAATTTGTCTGACTCTAGGTTATCGGTTCTTACATACGTTCTGTTGTTTTTATAGAGACTCAGTATTGCTCTTATTAATGTATTTGGCACTTTCCTCAGTTGTAAACTGGCTGCCACTGCTTTTCTTGGAATTCTATCTATTTTTTCCATGAATTGTTTCAGAGACTTTTAGATTGATTTAATCAACAAAATCTCTTTTTTTTTTTTTTCTTTTTAAGGAGGGGATAATCTTCTGGGGTGTTTTGGATTTATACCGACTAAAAACCCTTCCCCTAATCGTCTTCCACACCTCACACTAGAATCCTCTTTCGTATTTCTTTGGTACTGACGTTGTCTCTTACCAATCGACAATTAGCTTATCTTGCTATTCCTTTGTCCCAATTATTATTTTGGCGATAGGGTTCTGGTCCAGGTTTCATTGGTTCTTATAAGCTCCGCTATGTTTCATTAAACCTTAGTCCAGTTGAAGTCAAATATACCGCCCTAGGATTGTGCCATCATATCATCAACAGCTTCGCATTGTGGACGCCCGTCTGTATCTTATCTGCTTTACCATTTACATCTTTTATTAGTATTACATAAATACTGCTATAATTACCCATGTATATTATAAAAAGAAGTTAGTAAACCACAGTAATAGTAACATAAGCTTACACTTAGTTTTATATTTAAAAATTTCACGAAAGTGAAAAAGATGCCCAGATTTAAAATAGTCCTTAAGATGGGAGACGAAATTTTACGATTTGCAATGAATACCGGTTTAGAAATGACACACTTCAGATGTAATGCAAAAGTTTCGGTCGCCCAAAATGACACGGGATTACTGCTAATTATTGCACACGGTGGTAAAAATGACTTAGGATTATCGATAAACAGTAATTACCAGTAAAGAAACAGTAGATAGAAAGAACACAATGCGGGTTGTATACTTCGTAAAGTTAACATTAATTTCTTTCATTTCAGGTAAATTCTCAAGAAGAATGCGACACTAACGTAGAAAATATATTAACAGCCCTTCTCTCGCCCGATGAACCACAAACTATGCAACTACAAGCTCTTCGGAACGAGTTAATCCGTAGAATAAAAGAAGCCAAACAGCGGGAAGAGTTAGAAAACGAGCTAATTGAATACAAGCGTTCCTTAAGTTCCTTGGCCCGTTGGAATAATTTACCAGGCAAACGGAATTTGGAATCCCTGGCTAGAGCCGGGTATATCCGCACCTTACCTACAACCACCGATCCGGAAAACGAGCAAAATTTTCTGGGCCTAAGGAGCGTACGAAACACCCAATCCCCTGATGACGGTCGCGCTTCTTACATGGATATGTCTATGTATAAGAGAAACATTGCCGCTCTGGCTAGGGAAGGAATGAAAATTAACGGAAAGAGAAATGTCGCTGCTCTGTTGAGGCAGGATAATTACTTGAACAGTATTAGGGAAAATAGGGGTTCCTCGCATGGTGAAAATGAAAAATCCAAAGAAACTGATGAAGAAAAAAGAAATATTGCTTCTATCAAGGCACAATATAAGCCCAAGTTTAAGAGATCGACCGAAAACAGCAGGACAAAACGCGAAGCCGACTACTATGAGCTGGCCAATGAAGAATATCCGTCACCAATGTATCAAAATCCTTTCGACTATGAAGAAGATAAGAACAATGATGACGAGTATTCCAAAATGGGAAAGAGATTCCTGGGTATGTGAGCAAATTCTTAATTTTGTTTATAATATAACTACTTTAGATGGGGTTACCTGGAAACTTTAACTTACCGTTTGTTGGGTTTTAATTTATAAGTTCATCTAGCTTCCTAACTTTGATAAATTATTATCACAAATCATCAAAGCCAACAAATTAACAATTGATTTTTTCTTTTACTATGGTAAAAAATATTTCAAAATTGATGATAAACAAAATATGTAAACCCAACCACCACCAAAATAAAAAATTCAAATAAAGGAGATAAAATTATAATAATGATCTTAAATAGAAAAGCAAAAATTCATTATAAATATTCTTGCACGCATGCTACATAATTTATTTCAGAAATTTATGTATTTGTTAGGCAACACATTATACAACTTTCTGTCAGCAGTTCTACTCCCAACTCGGGAAACTGTAATTTCTATTATACGTTAAGTATATGAAAGCAGTCCAGATATATTGTGACCATGTATATTTCAGTTGCCGACGTATTTACCTAATTATCGACGAGTACAGCAAAACACATAGAATAGTAGGTACATACTTCAAATGCATTTCTGCAAAGCTCACTTATTGGTTAATTTGATTGATTTGCTTCTGTACTAGAATACCATATTGAATCTCAAATGTAGGTACGATTTAATAAGGATTAACTTGATCGTTGCATTGTAATAACTATTACAGTATATTATCCTGTAAGGGCACGCCAAGAAATTTTAGTTTATTCTGTTGCTGCAGAGTATTGCCAATTATGTATGTCCGCACATTGCGTGTTTTGAAGGTTATGTCTTGAATGAAACAGCATACATGTTGTTTTATTAATGCACTCGATTAATTGGACTGTTACTGGCAGCTTCTGTAACTTGTAATGTACCTATCTCGTGCAAATATGGTAACGTCATCTGCATACATATGCATAAGCAAATCAGATATAAAGCGAAACAGGTTATTAGTATACATCAGTGAATGCAAGGCAAGATGATTTATGAAAAGAGCTGACTGAAAAACCATTTGAGATCCATCTTTAAGTAGTTACACTTTATTTAAGTATATTCAATCTTTGTTTATAAACAAGAATGTTTTTGTTTGAGTGTTTGACGGTGTGTCAGTCTCTGAAAAATCTATTGTCAGTTTACACGGGTTCTTGAACTACATAGGCCCAGGTAATTAGTGATTGTGCGGTTAAGATTAAATCGGCTACTTGTGTTTGACGCACTAATAGTGATATTTATAATAATTTCTTCAGCGATGTGCGGACACGTTGTAGGTACTTGTTTGAAGACGGAAATATCAAGATAAATAAATAACCTGCATACATGATTACGGTATACATGCATAAACTAAAAATCATTATTCGTAGGCAAATGGTTAAATTTAATCAACTAATCACTGAAATACTACATATAACAAACTTGAATTTAAATGCGGCGCAGTGCAGTAAAATTTAATTACAAGCTGTATCCGTAAGAGGGCGCTAAATATAGTTTATAGATGGGAAATTGAATTGCTATCCTGATAAGTGAATGCAAGCAGGTTTAAGGGGTATTTGTAACCGTATTTTATACTTTCCCGTTTAGTGTTCCTCGTCAAGTGAATGGTTGTTAGTTTTATCGAAAATTCATCTCCGGTAGTTTGCAAGGCATATCCAAAATTATATAAATTATTTTCTACAACTTTGCAAATTGAAAAAAACCTAAGAACTTTCTAAACTTCAACGGTAGATTTCACTATTTGAACGTGGGAGTTTCACCAAAACTGAAAATACAATTCACAAAACTTGATGAATTGTAAAAATGTGTCAAATTTTATTCGAATTAGTGATTGCCACCACTGAATATCTTCCTGTCAGCAAAAAAAAAGTTTTTGTAGCTGCTTCTACGATGATCATTTTAAGAATCGTCTTGTGTCTAACGCGACGCGGTCCAAATAGAAAATTTAAGTACACCCCACATCTCACGGTATTGATTTCCTGTCACCGCAAACAATATATTCTATATAGTCAGTAAAAATGAAGGCCACGGTTTTATTTTCTATGTGATAGGATATTTTTTTTATTAGCACGATTTAGTTTATCTGCATTACTTAAATTCATTTTTTATTCGTTTAATATGTTCAAAGAATGCAAAACCAGGTCTAAATTGGTATTATCTTGTAATTAATTAATTCTTTGTTAGGTAAATTTGAGTTAGTAAAATTATTGGTATAATAATAAAGAAATTTCCATATTGAAATGTATTTTTACTTACGATCCGTTATAATACATATATTGTAACAGACATTTTTGAAATCGAAAGATTCGCGCCTAAGTGAGGTGGGCGTGACCTAATCAAAGGTTCTTTCTTGCGCAGTGCATGATATTGTATGAGTCGTGAACATGTCGTAAAACAAGATCCCATGAATTAATAACATTTTTATGTACTTAAAAGTAAATAAATAAATAGTTTTCGTGTTCTGTTTGTTTATATATCTGTAGTAGGTAAAAATAACGTTAAAATATATATTTTTGAATAAACCGTATGTCATACATATAAACATTTCAGATTGAACATTTGCAGTCTGATTAAAAAAATGATTTTTACACCGCGTGTGTAATCGTTTATGCCTGCGGATCGTAACTACAAAGGCGCTTTTGTTCACCTCCTGAATAATGGAAATCGACCGGATGAAATAGGGAGTCTACTGCAGAACGATGCCCTAAACATTGGGTAACAGTCTGTGTTTTATATTGATTTGATAAGCTATAACTGAAAGAGAGATTCGGCGGCAAAACTTTTGTTGCGATAAAAATGGTGTGCAGTATAAATTAATATCTGATTCTTTCCTTTCAACAAACGATATCTGTTATAGAGTTTGAAAAGATAGCTATTGTGTGTGAAACTATAAGCAATATATTGTTTGGTTTCTGTATACAATGGAATTCATTTTGGCTTGTGTATATTGCATTGAAGCTAGAAACATTAGAAGGCTGGTAATTGGTTAGATATTCTTTATATAAAAACAAAATGCTTAAAATTAAAATATTTCTGCTTATAGTTGTAAGTTAAAGTTTTCTGGTATTATACCCTTAATTAGATATACTTATACAATATTGTGTGTTCTAGAAATATAAAATATATAGGTAGCAGCACAAGTCTTCTTTTGAATTTAGCATAAAATTCTATGACTATTATGCAACTAAGATTTCTTATAGCTATATCAACTAATTCTGAGATATTAAGATTTTTGTGGAAATTTTGACATTTACACCATTAGTTCTTTATAATCTGGATACTTTAAATTTATTTTATATTCTTGGAGAATGTTGAAGAATTGGGAGAAGAAATTGCCGATAATCTAATATGCCATACCAAAATAATTAAAACGCTTCTCTTTTTACAAGTGGTACCGTTAAATCAAGCAGAAACTGCATTAAAGTCGTTTCTGTTTGTCAATACTTTCATACATGGATGTAATAAAATAAAATATAAAGTTATTAATTAAGTATGTATATATACACGTTTATGTATTTTTGCCAATTTAGGTTCTGTAGCTAGGAGCGGTTGGTTTCGTCAACCCAATAAATTCGCTCCCCCAAATAAAAGACACATAGGTTCTTTAGCTAGGCTAGGTTGGCTACCTTCTTTCAGAGCTGCCCGTAGATTTAACAGGTCCGGGCGATCGACAAGTTCCTGTGACTACAGGTTTGATTTTTCTGTGTAGATCCGTGTGTAGTTAGGTTCTCTAGCTCTAGCCACGTAGCAAGTAGTATGTAGAAACATTCCCATAAATTATGTAAATGGTATAGTAGTTGCACTAGTTCCATAGAAAATGTAAATTATGCATGTATTTCCACGTTCAGGATTTCAATTTATAATGACCATATACATCGTCCATGGCATTTTAGTATGTCAGATTTTTTTTAGAGCAGATTTAACAATTAGGTAAGAGGATGGAATAGACCAGTGTGCAAACAAAATTCATTGTAGGGTGCATGCATGCAAGAAAAAGAAAGACATAGGTAGTTTTCAGAACTGCAATATAAACTTTATTAAATTAAAAAACTTTTGTCTACAAACGGATTTAAAAAGTTACAAATTTTATTATAAAAGATAATATTTTCGTAATCCTTGTAAATGGTCCAATTTAAGAAACGCATTGCCCAAAATAATATGATCTTAAGTTGGAACATAATCAAAAATTGATATTGAAATATGTTCTTCATTAAACAATTGTTGAACATGAAGGCTATTTGCACAGTGTACATGTTTTCGACACCTACAGCACATAGGGTCATGTCTCTTTGGTTTCCTTCCTCACAAATTGTACATACAAAACTACCTATCTTAAGTTATTCCCGTTTTCTTTGCAGGTCTCTGTTTCTTTGCGTGTTTATTTTAATGGGTTTTCTTAGAGTTGTTATTTGTCTCTTTTTTCTTTTTCATTGTTAGTTCATTTTTGTAGAGGAAGTTAGTAATTTCAGCGGCTTGTCGTAGTCTCCTTTATAATGCTCGTCAAAGATCTTTTGGTTTCGATATAGGGGATTTATTATTTCTTTAATTGAAATATTAAAATGCGTTTTGCCTTGATACAATTTTAGTGCCATAAAGTTTTTATTTGAAACTTGATTGTCTTTATTTTCACATCCCTCTGCCTCATTTTCGATAAATTTTTCTTTATTTCCATTGGTTTCTTTTTCTTTTCTACTATTCTTCTTAATTCTGAAGCTGCAAAATTATTATCGCAAAAATTGCACTTTTAATTCTTGTTAGAATAATGTTATTTTGTACATGACCTAAATATATATTTATACTGAAATTTTGACGGTTTCATGTAAAGTAATTTTTCAAATATATTGTTTTTAAGATCCTTATACGTCACAGGTACATACGTAGTAAAATTTTATGAATGAACGAGAATATATGGCAACATAGTTACTCCCGTGTAGTAATCACAAATTACAGTCATTTATGGGTACAATGACAAAGGTAGTAACCGAATTTACCGGCTGCGAAATATGCTATGCTGGTTATGGTCATAAAAGAATTTGGGATTCGTTATTTCTGTCTTCTTGTTTTTGTTTGTGTTTAAAGTTTTAAAGTCTAATTTATCGTAAAAGAACGAATTCTGAACAGATTTTTTAGAAAGTTGTATATAACCTCCAAACCGGGTAAAATAAACACAGAATATCGTAATAATACGTTTACGCCATCTGAACCCAGGCACAAAACATGCCAACTTAATATTACTTATCTATGACGCGAACTACCATGACTATCGTTCCGTTGCCAAGTTATGCCGACTAAGAATTAATTAATGAAAGAACTTGTGACGTCAGAGCACTTTCAAAAATTAATTATGCCTTAATGAGAAACAATTTAAAAGGACGTTTTAATAAATGAGAATATATTACTATATTCTCTATCATTCTATAATATAAAAAAAAGTTGTGCAATTCCTCATTATAAGCAAAACCAACTTGTAACATTATAGGTTATGACTTTGATATAAAACGGCATCTCTTTAATAGATGGCGCATATATTTTGTCTATTTTGGGAAGTGATCGAATTCAACAACCTTCTTCGTACATCTTTTCTTAGCAAAAATAGATACATACACATTTCTGAAATAATTGTACATACTAAATAAAAAATAAAATAAGGTAGTAGATTCTGTTTTCAAATTTATGCTGAAAATTATTTTGTAGATATTAATGTTTCCATATTCTTTTGGAAATCCATTTTTTAATAGTTGCATATCAAGCAGATAGCGATTTTCTGACTGGAATTCTGACTTATTGCCGGTGGAACTGTAGTATAGCGTTAGATTTAACCCAGCTGAATATTAATCGAATCGCGCTAGGAATGTACCGTGATTTTACGACTTTTAAAATGTGTAATAATAGCGGACGGTCGGCATATTTAGCTTTGTCTTTTATTCGTCACAATTTCACGCTATTTTCTCCTCTTTTTGTTTCACTTTAAAGTAATAAAATTTATGACGCACCGTACCGACGATGTTTTGTTTCTGTTCGCATTATCCTCCGTTCTTCGTTCCCTATTGCCGTCCTGCACTTTATTTATCCGTTTTTTCAACCGGCCGATATCCTCCACCTCACGTGTTCGGCGCGCTTTATTGCTTTCTATTGGCGGTTCTAAAATGGTTGCCTAATTATGGTCGAGAGTGGAGACGTACCGTTCTGCCTTCGCCTTTGATGTGCTGAAAGTCATTTAAGCTTTGAGTGTACGCGCGCGTACATTTTCATTTGCGTTTGATGTGTCCTTTAAGTGCAGACAAAGAACTTTAATTAGGTAAACAACGAAAGCTGGCATACCCAAGGTTTGGTTCATTACTTTTATAACAAATTACATCATTTTCATTTTTAATTTTCCTTTTTCTTGTATTAAAATACACATTAACTTCTTCATTATATAGTTAAAATGCAAATAGCAAGTATAATAAACGGAGTTGAGTAGATATTTAAATATGTTTTCTTGATATGTCATATAAAAATGTCACAGCAAATATATTTTGATAAAAAACTTGATCATTCACCTTACTGTTATTCAAGTGTTAATCACGTAATCTAAAATGATAAAAATATTGGACAACTTTCATAATGTCCTTTTATATAGGTAGGTTTGTTGTTTTATAGTTTTTTTTTTACCCATAAATTCGTTAAAATATATATATATTACAGTACTACAGACCATAGAGGCCCACGACTTAGCCTATCTGTACTACTATTTCATTTCTTCTATCCTCTTTGTTAATCTTCTCCATTTCACTTTATCAAGTGCGATTTTCATCCAGTCGTTGATGCCTATCCTCTTCATGTCATTTTTCACCTCCTCTAGCCACTTCTTTTTTGGTCTGCCTCTTTTACGTTCCTCTCCTTCGCCTTCAACAAGTGCCCTTCTGGTGTGTCTACTACTACTGTCCCAACCACCTCACTCTCTGGGCTTTAATATAGTGAGTTATGTCAGGGTGTCTGTATAGGTCACTTATTTCCTGGTTTGTTCGTCTTCTTCAGTATCCCTCTTCAATTTTTACTCCGCCTAGGATTTTTCTGAGAGCCCTCCGTTCCCATATCTCCAATCTTGCTTCGTTCTTCCTCGTTAGTGTTCACATTTCACAACCGTAGAGCACCGTTGGTGTAATTACTGATCTATAAATTCGAAACTTGACTGTCCTTGATACTGTTTTCGCTCTCAGAATATTTCTTAGCGCTCCTATTGTTCCCTTTGGCTATACGTTTATCAATTTCCACACTTTCTTCATTGTAGCTGGTCAGGGTTACTCCAAGATAATCGGATTGACTAACTTTCTCAAACGTATAAATACTATCTTTTCCCTCGAACGTGGTACTGCTTCCATTGTGTTGTGGCTCATGTCTTAATTCCATATATTTTGTTTTCTCGTTGTTGATAATTAGACCGTATTCCCTCGCTGTTCCTTCTAGCTTTTTGAAGACTTTCTCCAGCTCCTTCTTTGATCTAGCTATCAATGCAATATCTTCCGCATATGCAATTATCTGGTTATCATGCCATTGTTCTGTATTCCAGCCTTTCTTAGTATTGCCTCCAATACCAGGTTAAAGAGCAATGTGGACAGCGGATCCCCCTGCTTCAAACCTTTTCTTCCTGTAAAGGCAGTCGAAATTCGTTAAAATGTAGATATTTAATTGGGCGTCTAGATCGGTTAACTAGAATGAAATAAAGGTACTCCTTTTTTTCCTTCTTTTAATGGTTTCTTTTGTTGCTACGTTTCATTACCTGGTTTTTGTAACATTTTCAAGCTTATAATTTACTTTGTTTGAAATATGGGGTCATCATAAGGTAAGGGATATACTTTAAAGTCGTATATAATTTTAAGCAATCAAGCTAGTAGTAAAAAATTAATGGAATCTAATTGCTTTCGGATTGGGATTTTACTGTATGTATGGAAAACAATAGAATTGATATCAGCAGTTGACACGACAACTGCTGATACAAGTGTCAAATAAATCATCGCGCGATTTAGAGGATTGTTTTAAAATAAAACTCTCTTAAGCATCCATTGAAACATGGATCGGCAAACGAGATTTGGTTTAGTGCAATGTTATTACGAATGCGGTGGAACTCAGCTTGCTGGATTACGAAGATTTCGTAAAAAAATGAGCTTCAGATTAGGACTTTGAATAATATGATAGTAGACAACGTCTCATATTATTTTGTTTGGGTTCTGAATTTCCTTTTTAATTCCACAGAGAATTTTAAGGAGTTGTAGAATAGAGGTGTACTTATTCTGTATTTTATGATAATTAAATGAATGGAGTTAGCAATTATGTGTACTTTCTGCATTTGTAAATTTGTTGAAAAGACACGGTTTTACATTGATTTGTAGAGATGCCATTCCCAAAAAAAAAATATCTCTATGTAATTCAATTTTTGTACAATTAAATATTTTATGCACATATATTATAAATTGACAATTATACACGAATACCTTTATCATAAACGTCTTCTTACAGCACCCGGGCCTCTAATGAAACGTCAAAGCTAATAAAAACTCTTAGAAAATCAAAAGCTTTAATTAGAAATTAAAAACTACACTTTTTATTGAAAATTTAGTTTAGGTAACATATATTTACAACATAATTTGAAATTTTTTTGATCCATATTAATATTCGAAGGTACAACCATTCCTAATTATTAACACATCAAATTGGAATTGTCAAAACTGTCAAATTTAATCAAAGCAACGCAAGATATTGGTGGAAAATTTATTTTATAAACGTTTTTATTTTAAATTAAAAAACCATCGTACATGCATAAGTTATGTATGTATACCACGAGCGTAATTTGCTTTTATGTTCATCGACGTATTTTTCTAAAATTGCGTCTTCAGGCTTCTTTACGCCCTTAAAACGTAAATAACCCAGTTTTCTAAAATGGGTTTCGTTCAAAAAGATCTTGTTTCCGCAAAGCAACATCATACAAAAGTACCGTCAGTGTGACTGAAAACCACAATGTGACAATGACAGCGTTTCTCCGATATCTTTTTAAATAGAGCCAGATAAAACCAAAAAAAAGACGTGATGAAAAGATGTTTTATCACTTTAAAATGTATGCATGCGTAGTTTACAGTTTCATGTATTTTACTTCAGAACGAGTATCAATCCTTTTAGAATTAGTTTTCAATACTATATAGATACCCGCAGTAGTTTTGCCTCCAAGACATCTTCAGTCGGCAATTTAATTACATTAAAATTCCCGACGTAATATTCTTTGTTTTCAGGTCGTTTACCTCAGATGGGCAAATTGAGGACAACTCCATCTCCGAAATCCCGCTTCAACTAGAGGACAAACGCTTTCTAATTCAGCCGGCGGTCGATAAGATACTTCTTGAAAAAATTTACATGCAACCCAGACCTGAGTAAAGCTATATAAGTGGTTTTATTGCGAAATTTTTACTCTACTGTTACCTCAATTTTCAGTTACACCCTTTCTTGAGCCCTTTGGAAACAAAACTTCGAAAAATTTTAATAGTAGAGTTATAAAATGTTCTTTATTATCAATTTCGAACATATCTTGAAACAGTTTCATCATATCAACGCATGGGAATCTACCTGATTTTTTCTCATATCAAAAATTAGATATATTTTACAGATATTCGTTGTACGGAATTGTTTAGCTTTACTCAAGCCTTTGGTTTTTCAACAATCAAGAATATCGTTGAAACATATTGAAACTAGATTATAAATATTTAGTGTACGTAATCTATTAGGCCAACTGATACATTTCATTCAAAATTACTACTTGAAGATCATTCAATATAGTATCAAAGTATCGAGTATGTTTAATGTCTGTTTATCGTATCCTAATCGATTTATATTAATTTGATTTTCTCGGGAACAGAGAGCTTAGGCTGGATTCCGCAAACTTCCTTCGTAATGTTATAAAAGAAAACAAATGACAATAAATGTTTGCTGTATATGACAATATTGTTTGTATTGAATATTTAAGAGATATGATATATACACATATGGTATTTATTGACAATAAATGTATAATGACAATAACAGTCATCAGGATTTTGTAGCCATGTCATAAATTAAATATATTTCCTGTATAATATTTATGTAAATGTAATCTTAGTGTGAAATAAAGAGAAATCACAAAAATTATGATATATGCGTACTTTTTCTTTTACGTTAACCTATTCATTCAAATTTGTCCTTAATGAATTGTGCTGTGAAAAACAGAAAGGTTTGAGCAAGTAAAACCAAGCAACAATAAACTAAAAGCAACCCCAGTAAGAAAACATTTTGCTTAATCCTTTTCATATAAAAAAAACTCTATTTCCAATAGAACAAACCACACCATATTAAGTCAAGAAGTTAAAGTCAAGAGTCAACACAATCGAAGTAAGTACCATCCAATCTGTAACCTATATGAAGCCACATTAGATCAAGTTTCCACTCATATCAGTTTCCTAGAGTATCAGATACTCCGGAAATGTTTTAGAAGTGACGAAGATGTCATTTCTTTGTAGTAAGAGTCTGTAAATCGGAGCTCATGTGAACTCCGAAAATGAATAAAATATAGCGACATTTTTTTGTGTTATATTATTAATATAATTAATGTATAAAATTTTAAGATTGGTGATTTAATATAAATGATTAAAATGATTTTATATAAAGATTATTAAAAATCGAAACATAATAATCGAATAATATCTTTATATACAGATATCCTTAACTATACAGGGTTTTCCACGGTAGCCGTTCGTTAGAAGTTTCCGAGGTTAGAAAAAACCTGGAACTCTGAATTTTTGGAATCCGGGGCTATTCAAGATTCTCTTTCATTTTAAAATATTTTCAGGGTCTTACCACTTCCGGTTACACCCGAAGTCGCCATAAACTTTCTTATTTTAAATGGAACACCCCGTATATTATTTCATTTTTAAATTCCTGAGAAAATTTTATGATGAGTTCTAATAGGCTTCCCTATACCTATTTTCAACTGCTACTTCGATATCTTGATTTCTTTTAAAATTTTGAAAGATGTAGCGTTATTTGCAACACAGTATCTTTTGCCCATTTTCGACTGGTAATAAACACTTCTAGGGTAGATGGAAGCACAAGAATGACACTTTCGAAATCCACATTGACAATTGATTTGTAGCATACGGGGTGTCCAAAACTGCATGACCAATTACAAAATCTTCAAAGTTGAAAAAGTTCTTTTTTTCAAATGGAACATCCTGTATATTATTGGATGATCAGATGCAGAATTTAATTCTGCATCGATTCGTTATGACTTTCCCTATACCTATTTCCAACGGTTTTCTTGTTATTCCATATTTTTTACTAAAATCTAATAAAACTACAATATCGTATCCAGTAAGCATTGATTATAAGAGGAATTAGAACAAGTGACTTGACAGTTGTTGATTTTATGTCAAAGTAGTACAATTCTATTTTGATAATTCTATGAAATACAGTTAATAATGGAGAATATTGAAGAATATTCGAATAATGATCTGCTAAATTTGTTTTATACGCACGGTGAATGTGAACGAATTGTCAGACGCACATGTAGATTATTTAACGAGCGATATCCGGACTTACCAGCAATGACTCCTGGAAAATTTGCAAGATTTGAAGGGAGGAATAAAGTCAATGGCTGGTGTACATTCATATTACAATGGAAACTGAATTTCGTGTTTTGTACGAATTGCGAAGATATATAAGATATATAAGATATATGCTTGCTGGTGGGGGATTATATTCTCACGCGCGAGTTATAACCTTTTTTCCATATTTTTCGTGTGTGTCTCACTCCATTGAGCACGCCCTCTTGCTATCGCGCATCCGCTAACTGAAAATGTGTGTCCCGCAATACATTTTAGTAAAGCAATAAAAGCAATGTGTTAAGTTAACAAGAATTTTCTGTCACATTTACAAATTTTTTTTGTCGATTAACTAAATTAATTTGTTATTCTTTTAAAAATCTGGAATAATTGTTTTGAGGCGGACCGATTATATTATTTTTCCAGATTCTAATTGTAGTATGACCCTTTGGTCTGTTTCTGGAAAATCTGATAGGTCTTGCTGCCTTAGGCATCTACTGCCAAACTATAGTTATTTTATGGATCTTGAATTTTACTAACTTTGTTTGGTCAATTACTGCTAGAATCTTGTCTTACGGAGTTGTTACCGTAACTAGCTGCTCTGTAATGTGTAAGATGTTTATTATGTAAAGCAGAGGCTCCCAAACTTTTTTTTCTCATAGACCACTTTGAAAGTTTTGCTGGTTCCGGTGGACCCCCTGCAGCTACATTTCTACCATATTCCCAAAACTCGATAAAAAATGTGAAGATTATATCTAACTATGGAAACTTGCGTTGCGGCTGAGTTATTGGTCAATTAATTAATTGATTGTGCTGTGAGTGGATGTCAAAAGTAAAGTTAGCCAATCAAAAATGTGATTCCATCCAACTTTACTTATTTGACATCTACTCACAGCACAAGAAACCAATCAATTCTCACATATTTTATTTAGAAAACTCCCCATTCGGAGTGGTAAAAATAAAAAGAAAAATAGTATATTTCCTTGTGTTCTATTTATTCAAATATGTAATCATTACACTACTAATTATTATTGTTATCATATTACATTGCAATATGATAACAGTCGTAATATAATTAAAATTAAATATTAATAACGTAACGTAATTTCTACAATGACAATCTCAAAATAGTCATAATTTTAGTGGGAGGGATGTACTTGATGGATTGACAGCAGATTATCAATATTTGGCTTCAGTCTTGTTAGGAATAACCGCAAATCTCCCCGTTCTGTGATAATCAATCTGCTCCCCTTTTTTGGTAAAAGGTTTGTAACGACACTAACACTTTTCTCGACGAAGATATGACGAGGGAAACGCTACCAAAAGCTTTCTCGCAATTCCCCACAGTCCAGGATATTTTTCGGGTATTTCTGCCTGCAGCCAAAATGTTTGATACCCTCTTTTAAATTTCACCTTCAGTTCCTCATTAGTGCTAAGCTCGAGTACCTCCTCTTATAATATCACATTCTCCACTTCCGTTTCATCAAGTGGATTTATCATCCATGGTGGTATTTCCATCGTCAGAATATCTTCAAATCTGATTTTAAAGTCATCATGCAGGGCAATTAAATGTTGAACGTATGTGTGAATATCCTCATCAAGGCATTCTACCTGTGACAAGTTTGGAAACTGAGAAAATTCGCGACTAATATTTTGCTTCATAAATTTCAATTTTTTAAGAAAAGCTGAAATTACACCCTTTGTTTTTATTAAATTGAGGCTGTCCCCTTGTAATTGTAAGTTGATGTCATTAAATTTTTTGAACAAATCTGTCAAATACGCGATGTTTGCTTTCAAATTGATCAGGTTTTCTTTTAAATCTGGATCTTTACTTTCTAGAAACTCGGCACGCTGTACTGAATATGGAATATGCAAGTTTTTACAAGTAACAGTCCCTGAGCTTCTTAAAATATTATCTGCCTAATACATTGATAGGTGAACTCAAGGCAACATTTTAGTTCTTCACTATCGGAACCAGATACATTTTCGAGGACCCCCGCTTACGAATTGTGAACCCCCATTTTTTTGTCACGCCAACGTAGACCCCCGTCGAGTCTCCCGTGAACCCCTGGGGGTCCACTTTGGACCACTTTGGGAATCAGTGATTTAAAGGATGGAAGGATCCTTTTGACTATTATATTGAAATTCTGTAAGTTTCTGAAGGAAACCTTGCCAAATATTTTTGCTTTCCGTTGACAAACTATAAAGTTTTTCGGTAACAACTTTGGGTAGCTGTTACAAAAGTTTTTTTTCTTGTGAACTGTCTGAAACCAGAACAATTACATTTTTGCTAATATTAACAGAATTTCTATTAGTGTGCAGGAGTAAAGGTATGTAAATTAGCAAAGTAGACAGTCTGTATTTTATAGTGTTGTCGTAATTTTTATTGAATAATTAACATTTACATAGCAATCGCTAAAAACCGAAAAACTCGCGCACCATCCCCTATATGTTCATGCCCAATAATTCTTGGACGTCGTTATCGAATATTGGTTCTGTTGATATGGCTCCACATTAAAATGCATACTATCCGAGTGATTGTTCGTCGCCGAATGGCCCCAAGTCCCATTTTTATTCCACGAAGGTGACGAATTTGCGGGATCCAACGCGGAATCGCCCAAGTTCTTGCCGTCGATGTCTTTCCTTCCGGATAGATTGCTATGTGCCGTCGGAATTTGCGACTGCGCGTGGGCGCTGGCTATTTGCGATTGTGTGTGGGCCATTTGGGCTTGAGCGAACGCGTAGTTGGGATCGAACAGTGACGAATAGTCCGATCTGGTTACATCTTGATTGTAGGCGGATTGTTGGAACATATTGTAGGTGCCATACTGTGCGTTTCTCCAGTCATGTTGAACGCTGTCAGTGGAATATTGACAGGCCATGTTCGTTAAAGGTAATGATGTGAAGCCTAGAGTGGTAGCACTTCCATTTGTGGAGTGTTTTCTTAACCTGGCGCGTCTGTTGGAGAACCATACCTGAAAAATTCAGCGAGTCACTAAATTTGAATGTTTTCTCTTTGATTGAAAATTATTGATGGTAGGTAGTGACTTATTTTACTAGAATCTATTGAGCAGAGAAAAGCTTGGATATTGATGCAAAGACAAAGCATGCTATGTGAAGTTAATGTTCCTTCAAAGATAAATTATATTATGATGGATTCTACCATAGTGACGAATCCATAGATTTAATTTTTTGTAATGAGAATGTTTTTTTTTCTGTGTTTAGTATTAGAGAGGAAACTCGGATTTTTCTGTGTCTAGTATCACAGACGAAAGTCGGATTAGCTCGAGATATGGGACAGGATTAAATGGGAAAGGAGTTGAAGTTTTTACGAACACAATAAAAAAAAAAAAAAAGAAATGCAAGGTTAACCAGATATATCGAAAGAAACTGTAGTGTTTTATTTCGTTCGGAGTTTATGAAAAAAAGTAGGTATACAATCTACCCGAATTTTTCATTTAAACTATAATTTTCGGGATATGACCAAAACAAGAATGTGTTTTAATGGAAACCATAGTCGGCGCTGCATTCATACCAAAAGGCATTTTCACAGGGATTCCAATACTTGACATAACCCTAATTGTCATATTTCAATTGTGTTACGTTTTGGTAAAATTCGTATTCTATACATAACATATTACTTCAGCTTTTTACATAAACACGTTAGGGCACTAGAAATTAAGGGGTACATTTGAATATTATTTTCGATTAGGCAATAAGTACGTATTATAACTAATAGCGGTTTTAATTAACATATGAAAGAACTCCAATGAGTGCGAACAGCAGGAAACACCTACCTAATTAGTGGTTTTAAGTTGATCACATTCATGTAAATAATCATGAGTGTGATAATTTGATGTTATTTTTATACTTATGTAAGTTTATTATGGTTAATGTACTGTCGTATTTTCCATAATTTTGTAAAATGGAAAACAAGAAATAAGTAACATCTAAATTAATATTTCGGCAAACAGTGTTTGCCTGAAAATACATACTCTGTGAGCTTAAAAACAGATTAATTGCTAATAATTCAGATTTGGGAGATGAGGATTCTGAAGACAGTTGGTTTGTGTATTGACTGCCCTACGACATTTAAGTACAGATGAATTGATAGTTGATTCTGTTAACACTATAAAAGTTCTTTGACAAAGACCTTTTATAAAACTTTTACTGAAACTTCTTCCATAAACATATTTTACCGTCAAAAGTTTCTATACACTACCTATAATATTTTATAAAAGTTTGATATGTAGATAAATGAGTAAATACAAAAATTGTTTGAGAAGTACCAAGATATTTATTAACATCTTTACCTTTTTCTTTACCTTCACCTTTTGGTAATCAGATGATGTTAAGTACGGTAAATGGATCCTGTTCAACAGTTTAGGAATGCTATCGCTTTGTATCATAATATAACCTAAGTTTACATTCTCTATTTGTCAAATATATTTTATAAAATGTCGAATGAAAAGGATAAATATGCTAAAGAACGGTTATAAAAAATATCTTCCATAAAAGTTAATCTATTACATTAAAAAAGTTTACTTTTATCAAAGACCTTTTGTCGTAGAATTTTTGTAGCATAATATACCTACACCTTATGGACGAGTTTTGTACTGTGTAGATTTGGTTGCCAACTAATATTTTCGGTATTTATGCAGTTAGTACTATATATTCTAATCGATAAAATTTAAGTAAAATAGTGAGGGGTCTTCTGCACGTGTAATAAAAACCCTTTGAGATTACATCTAAAAGAAAAATACTAGTATAGAAACAAACATTTCACTTTTTGAGTAGAATATTTAATTTTAAAGGTTTCGTTTTGTTTTTTCTAATAAAAATGTTGCTTCTAAATCTTTAT
This sequence comes from Cetonia aurata, assembly GCA_949128085.1. NCBI lineage: Eukaryota > Metazoa > Arthropoda > Insecta > Coleoptera > Scarabaeidae > Cetonia > Cetonia aurata. The sequence goes on from OX421888.1 coordinate 10,259,489, forward strand.
TTAATTGGCATATCATTTAAATATTTTGATATGCCAATTACAGGCAGTGTTATTCAACAGGAAATACACTGAATTTTTTCATAATCTGGATAACCACCAGGGAGGGACAGAAAATTTGATCCATTAACATCATTTTAACAGCCATATTTTATATATTATGGATGTGTAAGACAATTTTGAAGATATTTACCTTTTCTGAGTGGTGTATGAAATACGATTACATAAAATGGAGGACTGTTTTGCTCAAATTAGCATAACATAATTTCAAAAACTAATATAAAAAATTTGCCATGCGTGATTCACGTGAACTGATATTTTATATACTTTTTTATTTTTATTTTGTATTTTAGAACAGACAGTGCCATCTACGTTTAAAAAGTTTGTTTTTGAAATTGTTTTGACAGTTACAATATTTTTTATGTTCTCGCCCACTCTTTACTACTTTAAGGTTATCTAATACAGTTGAATTATAAAATAACATTTTGGACACAACACTAATTAGAAACACAACAAGTGGCATTTTAATTTGTTTGATATATGAAGGATATTGGTTCGGGCAAATTTTTAGGTTATTTTTCTAGGCATAGCTACAAATGTGTAAGTTGTATCCGGTTGAAAATCTCATTTTTATTGTGTCAATTGTTTAAGCACAAATAATTCAACGGAACAAAATAAAACAGAACAATTTTCCTGCATTATAAGCTGCCTACCTCATTTAGTGTAAGGCGAAAAGTTTGCCGTTCTAAGAGAAAGCTCGCGTTAGGTAGAATACCCTAGTGGATACTGTTATGAAGTGAATTCCCCATTGGACAATATCATAAAAGATAACCGCTGCTCAGTTATCATTAGAATTTACCAACGAATGTTACTGTTTTTATGATTCCAATGTAAGTTTGCTTTCTTATGCATTTACAGTTATTTGTATTGTGTTTCATTGACTATGTCACACATTAGTAGCTTCTTTTAATAAAAAGAAAACTATGCTCCAAATTAAGCTTATTAATTTAACTTATTAAAGGATCTTTTAAAACGTAATTTACTGGTTCATTACCAGCATACTAGCACGTGAATTTTGTGTAGAGAACATTGAATGATGCAGCAAATCTGAAAATAAAAGCTGCTGAAATGCTGGAACCCGTAACTTATTTAATAACTGGAGGGTTATATTCAATTTTGCATTTGTGATATTTACGAACACGCATTATTAATAAAAAATAACTTGGGTATTATAACTTTGAAAAGTATTATGAACTCCCAGGAAAATTATTTCTTTTTGTATGAAAATATCTGGTCCTATATAATAACCATTGATTAAAAATATTTAAGCAAAGTATTGCAACAAACAACGAAATTAATAAATTTGTTCTGCTAAATCTAGGGAACAAGTTAAGGCGGCAAGTAGAACAGTTATTTATATATAAATAGCAGATTTTCAATTACATGTTTCAGCTTCAGTAGAGAAAAAAACTATTAAAATTGTCAATACTTATACCATTATGACAAAGAATTAATATATATTCCAATTCTTTAAAAATTATATACCTGTATTCGAGCTTCAGTTAATCCTGTCTGTTGTGCCAGCTCCTCTCTTGTATAAACATCCGGATACTGCGTCCTAGAAAAGGACCTTTCTAAAGCGTCTAGTTGTTCTCCTGTAAATGTAGTCCTAGCTCTACGTTGTTTCCGTTTCAAGGGAATACCAGGTTCAGATTCCGTATCGCTTTCGTCCTCCCGACCTTAAAAAGAAATGAAAAACGTTAGAGAAGCATTGATTAAAATGCATTTTTTGTTGGTTCGCAGCTTCTGAGTATCAAATTGTAACAATTAGTAACACGAAAGTGTATGGGTGCAAGGATATCATTGCACGTCATTAAATTCTTGCAATAAATTAGTTAAAAGATGTGCTTTGATAAAACAAAATAACCAAAAACTAAGAAATTTTTTGTTGAATGGTACATATATGGAAATTCTGCATCTTATAAAGTTTGGATTTTAAGGGGAGACAAATCGTTCTGACGCAGCCAGCTGATGGTACTTGAGTTTTGTGACCTTTCTCTAATTAGACACTTGTGCGAATTAGTTTCGACAATAGAATTTCTGTTGAAAAATGTATTTTATTCAAAGAAATATATTACAAAATCTGAAGAACTGTTTAATGTGTCCCTGGTATGTAGCATCTCAATACGTTTAGCCATACTTTCGACCAATAATTTGCAATCGTTGTGGGGTTTGGTATCTCGGTACTATAAATATTCGATTCAATCAACTTGATTTTGATTGTGGCGTCTATCTTTCTGAGTATCTTCTTGTAGATAGACCACAAATTTTCTATAAGATTAATATCCGGTGATTTCTCAGACTAATCCAAAACGGTTAGACTATTGTCAATGAAGGATTATTTCACAATTTTTGATGTATGACAAGCGGTTTTCCACATTGATCTCCTATAGTTCCGGTACCATTCGATCTTGGAAAATCTTTAGATATTTTTGGCTGTTCATCATGCCTGTTATAGCTACTAATAATGTTGAACCACGAAAAGAGAAGCAACCCAAAAACATTTGCTCCACTGGATGTTTGAGTAGCTTTCATCTAAAGCCCGTTTCTTTATAGTGTTTAACCAGCTTGTTCAGTGCACTTTTAGAATCACTTGACTCTTCTGCAATCTGCCGTTATGTGAAATTAGTATGTTCAGAAAGATGTTTGTGCTTTCGACTATGCACGATACTGAGTCGATAAACGAGATAACAAAAAAAGATCGAATTTTACAATCAAACTAAAGGCAGTGTTGATGTACTCGACAAACCTCGCTACCAACATTTTTTTCCACAAGAAAATCGAACCGATGGCCATTCCGATATTTTTATGGACTTTTGGATGCAGCTGCTGTAAATGGATACGTGATATTCAAGTATAATCGGTAGAGCCAAGACCAAACATTTATGCAGTCCAAGTTTATCAAAGCTTTGGCTTTTCGCTACCAAAGCGCTCTTTTGCCAAAAATTCAGGGTTTGGATATTGAGCAACTATTGCGGATAAGCTCGGCTGAGGCTATAACATCTTCAGTAACATCGTCGAAAATAAATCGTCACCGCGAATTCTGTCGAAGTTCCGTAGATCGCATAAATGGACATCAAACTGCACTAAGAATAAGTACCATCAAAGCCTATGTGCCCAACCCACACACGTGAAAGAGAATGTTAGTTTTTCGGAAGAAGAATATGGAGATATAAAAAAACGGCTGCAAAATATTGCACGAGATATAAACTGATTTAGAATAAGTATTATTTTTGTTAAGTTTGAAATTTTCACAAGAAATTTTATTTTTTGTTAGGTGCACATATATATTTGTTAGCACTGCCCGGTGCGCCTCCTTCATCAGGCCGTCACTGGAAAGGGTATAAGTAATGTATCGATACGATATTAAATTATATGTTAGTTTAAACGCTTCAGAACGAATAAAATACTTTTACCAAGTAAGACAACACTGCAAAAAATAACATTTAAAATGGAAAGAAGACACAAGGTATAAAAGGTAGTTACGCTACTAAAAGCAATAACTTTCTTTCCCTCTTGTATTTAATTGGTATAATTAACAAAGGTCCAACAAATCTGCAGGTAACCTTTTTTCAAATTTACCTAGTCGTGTAAACGAGCATATGAACATGTATTATAAATCATTCAGCACATAAATATCTGTTTACGTTAAACTGGCAATAAAAATATGTTGGTGCTTGATGCTTTCTTTATTGCACGGTATATTTGAGTCATTTATCATTTATAGATAACGGTCTAACATAAACATAAATATACTCCAATATGAACGTACATAAGTAAATTTAATATTTTGGAAGACATCCATATTTCCACAGCAAATTGCTGGTGAAAGCATTTAATAATGTGAAAGGGAATGTAAACTCAAATATTTTGTATACCCTATACTAAATAAATATAAATTCTTGGGCCACAAAATATTTTGATGAAGTATTTTAGAAATTCCACGGAATGCAAATCGCCTGTTTATATATTGGTAATAAATTAAAGGCGGACTTCTTTAGCTTGAATATATATAAGTACTTGAAAATTATACATGCTCGCACATAGGAAATGCACAACAGAATTTCAGTAATGTGTGCCGATTGCCGTTTGTGTTTATGTATCTGAATAAACCATTACACCAAATACATGAAAACGGTGAGGCTAATGCCTGTCACACAATACAAAATTTTACAAATCATTTCGTGAAAAAGATATGTATATTTTAAACCTATGATGTATATATATCATGATTAAGGTGCAAGTTTTTTCAATTAGTTTTTTTTTTTTTTGATTATGTAATCAAGAATTGGAAAATGAGATTTACTAGTTCTCAGAGATTTACGCAAGAACAATAACTATGCTTAAAGCACAATTACTAGCGGATACGTACACTAACCACCTGTTGCCTGGAAGTTGGAAGTTAATCTAAAAGCAGCGAATATCATTTTACGATCTTGCAATTAAAAACAATTAGTGTTTGATAATATAATGCATTCAAATGTCAAGTGTTTTCACAGAGAAAGCTGTATTACGTGGAAATAGGAACATAATATCAAACGTTTATTATAATTTTATTATGCATACTCATCGACTTGAAAACCTTTGTCGGCTATCGCTCGCATTAGCGGGAACATTTAAAAATTGAATTTTGTAACCTCTACAGCATTATCTTTTATTACAGATAGAATATTTTATTTGTCATATTTGTTCACAAGATAATTTAATTTAATAAACATATTTAAACGCTGATTCTATAATAATATTAGATGTCTTAGTGCAGCTTTAAGTTTGGCGATTTCTTGCCTTTTATCTTCTTTTTATCGTATTTAATTAAACACATGTAAACAATAATGTAATATGTGATACTAATGATATCCATCTGCTTCAATATGACACATTATTTAATGATATAAAATTTTAAAGTAATTATTCCACAAAAATAGAGCTTAATATTTGGCACTGGGAATCCCTTATATTTATTGAATACAATCTTGATACACATAAGGTGATGTAATATAACTGAACTTCTTAGATTGTGTTCCGTCTGGTTTGGAACACACCGGTAATAAAATAGCGATCTTACATCACACTTTTGCGCAATTTATGGCAGTTCGATTGAGATATTAATATTATAAAAAAAAACAATTCATTTTAATTGTCTAGGTTTTATTACTTATCCACTTATTGACAGGTTTTCGTTACACTCTTGGAGCTTAATACCAGGTTCAAGGAGATTAAAAATAATCATCTGGCTTCAAATGATTAAAAGCATTGGAAATAAGAAATTTGGTTTATTAGATAATAGTCACGTACGTGTTGATTCTTAAGGGCACAGAGTCTTGGTTTACAGCAATAACAATGAAGAGACGCTCCCAAAGGAAAGACTAACAATTTGTTACAGAATTTCTTCAATTTTCCCTGACGTTCATTAAAAAAAAATAGCTATACGTGAAAGTATAATACAAAATACAGTTTTAACACTATTACTGAAAGGTTCGTTAGCTAATTGTAAGTTAATTAAATACCTTGTAATAACTCCATACGGGTTTAAGTTTATGAATCAAATACTACCGTTAATGTGAACATAACATTCTAAAGTAATTAAATGTAAGAAAATATACTTGTGTCATTAATGTAACTTTGCTAAGGTGGAAACTGCGAATTAGAGAAGAACAAAATATGAATTTGCTGTATAGGAAAATCATCACCATTGATAATTTATGGCAATTAGTAAGCAGTAAAAAATACCACTTGCTCTAGGTAAGAAATAGTATTTTAAAACACAAGTGTCACAATGACGTTTATGTAATGTGAGTACAAGTTTGAATCTCGAGCCGCGTAGCGGCGAGAGATTCAAAGTACGAGCATTACATGTCATTGTGGCACACGTTTTTTACAGTATCTTTTCTAATTTGCACATTAATGGCCTATATTACGTTCCGGCAAGAGTACCCCCACCACGTTAATATCTCATTACAGCACAGTATGCTGTAATAGCCATATCAGCACTGCGTCGCCTTTTGTTTTAGCTTTATTACAACATCCAATTAGAAAAAATAATGTGAATAAACGTTGGGCGCCGAATTTGAATGACGATAGGTGTATTCTGTATTGGTTTTCGTGTTTCTGAAGTCAAGATTGATCGGAATTTCCTATACTTGATTTCAAAATTGTATCCTTTTAGGACTCGATCAAGTCTGATTGAGTAAGTCATTTCTTCACTTTGATATTTCAGTCGATAATAGAAAAAAGAATGTGTTCACTTGCTTGTGAAAATAAATATTAACAATATTAATATATTTTTGAAATATCCAAATTATGTATGTTTGCTTAATCGAAATAGAAAATGATATACAGGGTGTTAAATAGCCACAGGTATGAACTATAACTCGAAAACTAGAAGGAAACTAACGCCATTAAATATCTTGTAAAAAACTGGATAACACTCCATTTTTACTTTTTCGCTGACTTTCATAGCAACTCAGACACAAAGATGCAATTATTGCCTATAATAATGAAGTTAGAGAAAACCGCAAAAATTTAAGAAAATTAATAGACGTAACAATATTTTTAGCATCACAAGATTTAGCTTTTCGGGGACACAATGAGACTTCAGATTCTTTTAATCGTGGAAATTATAAAGAATTATTGGAATAAATATGAACCTAGTTTTAATAAATTTGTTAGTAGTAATATTTTTTCGGGTACATCTAAATCTATACAAAATGATTTAATAGATTGTATTCCTTTTGTATTAAAACAAGAAATAGGTACAGAAATTCAAGAAGCTCCGTTTTTCTCTTGGCAAGTAGATGAAACCACAGATATTTACTGTAAGTTTCAATTATCAATCATATTACGTTATGTCAAGAGCGGTGAAGTTATTTAAAACTTTTTGGAGTTTTTTGACGTATCATCCGGTCGAACAGCTGAAGATTTATTTAACCTTTTATCAAATAACAGGAAAAAATATGATTAAAAAAAAAATTAGTCGCTCAAACATATGATAGTGCATCTGTTATGGCAGGGCATTTAAATGGTTTACAAAGTAAAAAAAAAAACAATTGCACCTCAAGCTCTTTTTGTACATTGTCATGCTCGTGCCTTAAATTTAGTTTTGAGTAAAGCTTGTAATATAAACAAAGAATCTACAATTTTCTTTTCTAATTTAATTGTTATTGTTTTTAGAGTTTATTTTTGGTTTATTATTACGTTTATCAAGAGTTTATTTTTACGTTTTTATTACCTTTTTACCTATCACCTCATCCAGTTTCCTATCCAGGCAAGATTTCACTCTCCTCTATGTGGTTCTTGCTAGACAATAATTTATATTTTATTTTAATCTATTTTTTTTTAATTTTTATTCTACACTTACAATGCTACAATAATAACTATAAAAATATAATTTATTGACTGAGGAGGGTTACTTAGGCTACAGTAGCCTCCCTTGAGCAAAACGCAACGAGCCGCCACTGGGATCTATGGCTACTGCATGTGAAATTTACACATGAATATGTGTACAGGGTCCCACCGAAGACTGGGTCTTTAATTACAGCTCTGTTTGTCGTTTTAAAAAGTAACTTTTTCCACAATTTTTTTTATAGAATCCAATACTGCACAATGTAAAAATGTGTCCGACTATATAGTGTTCCAGAAGTATGCAAATGCATATCCACTCCGTTATATTAAACGGAACACCCTATATATTATTTCATCTTTCAATTCTACGCAGAAAAATAACATGCTTTCATATAAACTACTATATGTCTATCTTTAATAACAACGTTTGTAAAAAATGGCCCCTCTGCAAGCCTCCGGTTAAGGCGGCGTCATTTGTATTTGCATTTGTTTTAGATATTCATATTTTAAACGCTGGACGTACACACTTGTTTTGATATAACAGTGAAACTAAAAGCGATGCAATTATATACAGGTGTCTACTGTAGTCCTAAACATTTGCTTAAGTTTAACCCAGTTTTAAATAGCACTCTATATTTTTGCTTATGCTAGATTAAGCCTTATGCAAAGCCCTTTCAATTCATATTAAACGTTTATGATGGATAATGCAGAATTTTATAGATAATTAATGATTTTAAGTAAATTCAAGAAATTTTACATTAATTTTCAAGTCAGCTTGGTATATAAATGCTGTATAATTGAATGTTTACGTAATATCTATACTCAGTTGAATGGGAAAAGAAATGCAATTGATCCGTGCATGAAATTGTCTTTCAGTTTAGGCAAAGTTATCGATTAAGACTTTGTGCAAAATATTTCTGTTCAGAGGGTTTAGAAGCAACAAATAAATCTCGGGGATTGAAGGAGAAATTACATCTACGATAAGCGCGATTCTATACGTATCAATGTCCAAAATATCCCGAAAGAAAATCCGCTTACGCTCATATGTATGGTGGCCTGTAGATGTATGTGTGTTGGTGAGGAAATAAAAAAAAAAACATGAAAGCCCTTTTAAGGTGGTTCGATGCCTAAGTCGTTGTCGCCGACGTCTTTGGGGCGAGCCGGAAGGACGTCAGTATTTAGGATCGCTTAGACAGACGGGAACAATGAAAGAAATATCTCAAGAGAAACGAAAGCAGGCGAAAGAATGAATCCGAAGCGACAATCAGCGATAGCACTCGCACGGGAGTGTACGACAGGACGATGGAGAGAATTTAACATATATTAGTGGGCACAGTTTCACACCCGATACGTGCATGGGTGTCTGGGTCGGTGAGGTCTTTTCGGCCAAAGAGAAGTTAGTCTTACAATGAGGTCTCATTGTGAGACCACTGTCCCGAAACTTACCGGCCTCTTTGGCGGCCTCCTTTAACACGGCCCACCCTCTGAGTCGCAAAGATTTATGGACACGTCGCCCGTTTGTACGCGGTGTCCCAACACTTGTAATAAGTTGACACCGGTTGTATCGGCCAAAAGACGCGCTTTCATATACGCAGACGTAGGTATAAATATATAATGTATTATGTATACCGCATACGTTTTAATTTTGTACGTTTTGGTACATAAGTTGCTACTATAAAACCTAGAGAGCAACGTGCAAACAGCGACTGATACTAACAATTATTCTCTCTCTCTGTCTCTGACCATTAATTACCATTTACCGTCGTTAAATCAATAAAATTATCTCTAAAATTGTCAATTTGTCACTAATACCATTGTGTTAAGTTCAAATTTGTACCAACTTTAATTACGAAATCGATAATTAACGTTTTGTATTTCTTTTAAGCTCTCTTTCTTTAATTTTTTATTTGTTTTAAATGCAGTCTTACATACATACCTACATAGTGTAAATAGACATTTTTCCCATATACAGGGTGATTCATTGTCTATACTAGTAAATGTGGTAATGAAAACTTTTCCCGTATTTCTTAAAATCTGTTGGAAAAATTTTCGTTAGTGGTACGTATTTATAATGACATCCTTCAATCATGTGCCAAATTTCATCAAATTATGTGCTATAATTCGTGAAATATTGCTACTTTTTAGTAACATCACCCTTCGATGATTTCACAGTTTTTTCCGTATTTTATAAAATCTATTGAAAAAATGTAGATTTGCGTTAGTGGGATGTATTTGGAATGATATCCTTCAATCGTGTGCCAAATTTCACCAAATTATGTGCTATAATTCGTGAGATATTGCTACTTTTGGTAACATCACCCTCCAATGATTTCTCAGTTTTTTCCGTATTTTTTAAAATCTGTATAAATAATGTAGATTCGCGTTAGTGGGATGTATTTATACTAACATCCTTCAATCTTGTGCCAAATTTCACCAAATTATGTGCTATAATTCGCGATATATTGCTACTCTTTAGTAACATCACCATTTATTGTTACGATTGCTTGTACCTCACCCTGTAGCGAAATTAAAGCAACTGTAGCTCGCCTGATATTCAATCAAAAAATCTTTGTAATCATATAAGACGTTTTATCGCGTTAGGAATGCACTGGCACGAGCCCCAATCTCTGCAATTTTGGGCCGTATGCGCCAGTCCGATACGGAACAGCGACTTCTTGTGTGGGCCCCAATATCTGCCTAATTGACCAGCAGGAGGCCAGGTCGGTTCCTGTGATTAATACGCGCACGACAAAGATAAATGTTGCCTCATTAAGGGTAGAAAAAGAGGGGAACACCCATTCTTGTCAGTAAGCATGTTTTTCTGACTTGAGAATTTTTCCCATTATTAATACTTTCCGAAGACGAGGGTCAGTGTTTAAGATCTTTAAACACGTCCTTATGGTTTTTGATAATTTTGTTGGTGAATTGAAATAAATTGTTGTGTATATGCAATGCATCTGACTAATACCTAATAATTTATAAGAATTAATTTACCTGGAACTTCAGTGATTGCAGGAATTAGTTCCCAAATATAATTATATAAAAACATACACATGAGTCTAATGCGATAGGATTAGGATAGACGCGTCAAAGCTTATTATAATTTTATATGTCCAAAACGAAACTCAGTTGTGGTATATTGACTGAAACCTTACTTTATGATACAATTATTGACTGCTTTCAATATAGCAAAACAAGCGACGCGACGCGATAAAAAATAAATTAGTAATTAGTTCGGAGCTATTTGTATGAGGGCATATCTGTCTTTAGTCGAGAAATAGACGCCCAGGTATTTAAAACTGTTTAAAACCGATATTAATTATTCAAATTAGAGTTTTGTAAGCATGATTCATATGTTAGTCGAGGGGGGCCGGCAAAGAGCAGACCCCTGAGGTATCGTCTTTTATAACTGAGCATTTATCATTTAACGCATTGATGAACTATATATTTCATCTGTCATTTCATCCTTATAAGTAATAAATTAACACTTTTTTATTTATTCAGGCCTAAATGAGCGTTTAAGATGAAACTGGAAGGCTAATTTATATGATTCTTTTACAAAAGGGAAATGAATATCATGCATATAAGGTCAAGTAGATTGATTAAGTTTGCTATAAATGCAGAATGGGATCTTTTTTTAAAATAAATACGACGAATAATGAAGCAAAACGTGTTATACGCATTTATTTAGAAAGCTTTTATTTCAGTAATCCATTTAGTTGGGAATATTTGTTAAATACGATGAATTCAGCTTAGGAAACGCACAGATTTTATCTGATCAAAAGAAGATTAAATTTTTTAAGGAAAAAAGGTCCAATAAATGAATTTTATTAACGATTATCGCATAAGATCGTAGCAAGATATGGCATTTCAACCATAAATGCTATATATAAAACCTTTAAAAGTAGTTGTATGGTTCTTTTTTATTCTGCGAATGTTTTTTCTTCTAACGCTATTTAATTAATCACACCGTGGACAAAGTAGTAGTATTTTTTATGGCGCTAGCAATTGTGAAAACAGAAAAGCAATTGAGCGTCGCGTTCTCTAGATTTTCGTCCAAAATTATTTTTTTTAATGGAACGCCCTGTATATATTTTTGCAATTTAAAAGAAAATTCCAAACTGAACAAAAAAGTCTTAGTACACTATTATAAAAAAATATCAAATAAAATAGTTATTGAGAAATCTTTATCTTTGTTTTGTTTGCATGAAATCGATATACCCATGGAAAATTAAAGCGTCACATTGTTTAGTAGCTGTCAAATTATCTATATTTGTTGTTGTTAAAGTTACTATGTGGAAAAAGTACTGTTTTTACAATTTTTTCAACCGTAACAATGGCATTTACTCATTTGGAAAAGTGTGATATGTTGGAGTTGTACTTGCTGTTTAACAAAAATTCAGATAGAGCGCTAGAACGTTACATTCAGCAATTTCCTGACCGTAATGTACCAGACCGTCGCTATTTTTTAAAACTTAGATTAAGAAGCAACGAAACAATTTTTATAAAGAAAAGGAAAAAAAATGATTTTATATTATCACAAGAGATAGAAATAGATGTGTTGGCATATTTTCAGGTACATCCAAATAATTCTGTAAGGGCTTTGTCCAGAGAATCGGGCATTTCTCGTAGCACGATCCATAAAATTCTGAAAAAATATAAATATGTTCCCTTTAAATATCAGCCTGTTCAAACTCTACTTTTGGGCGATTATCAAAGACGATTAACTTTTGCTCAATGGTTTATCAATGCTTTTGAAGAAAATCACAATTTCTTTAGACACATTTTATGGAGTGATGCATCTAACTTTTCTAATCGCGGGATGTTCAATAAAAGAAATAATCCTTACTGGAGTCGTGAAAACCCATTTGCTGTTTATCCTTGTAATCCCCAACACCGATTTAGTTTAAATGTTTGGTGTGGTATAATCGGATCCCGAATTGTTGGACCATTTTTCTATCGGGGTTCTTTAACAGGAGAAAGATATGTGGCATTATTGACAGAAATTTTAGAAAATTTTCTGGATGAATTAAATTTGACTACAACATACCAGCTTTGTTATTTTTTGGTGCAGTTGATACCAATCTCTTTGAAGGGCAAACAGCGAAGACCAAAGAACTTTAGGTTTATTTGGAGAAAATTCCGGAAGAGCTACGCGTTTATTTTAAGAATTATCCCAATAAATATTATCTTTTATCCCAAAAGGTCTTTCGCTAGAGAGGAGTCGCTGTACCAGTTGTCTATAGTCAAACTTATATTTGAATTGTGTATTGGTACAGTTAGTCATTTTACAATATCAATTCTGATGACCTTGGTATCTGTATTTCAGTTCCATCGCTGTTCTATGATTCTATAATTCATGCTTCAATCAGACTTACAGTTTAAGCAGAAAATTGATAAAAGTGTAAGAATATCAGAAGTCACGAATATAACATATGCGCTTGATTAAGAGAAGTTTCACAAACATTTATTGCTTAAATTATACTGAAAGTAATTAAACAGATTGGTTAATAAATTATTGAGGAAGCAAATTCTTCCAAACAGTTAAGTAATCTGTTGCTTCAGGGAAACGATATTATTCATTTGCTTTACTGCTTGCGATGTTGTTATTGAAATGTAATCCCAACAATTTTAATAGATGATTTAATTACGTTTAGCAGCAATGGCAAATATTTACTATAACTTATCCGTTGGTTATTACACCGTACAAGTTTACTATGAAGAGGCATTATGCTCCATTCGGATTGAAGAAATACGTTTTCCAGTGCATAGATGTATACATTGTCTGGAGCCGTTGCAAAACACTTTGGTGCACGAACGGGTATTACGAACACATCGCTAAACGACACCTAATCCCATATTTACGACACAAAACACGAAATAAATCGATGAGGCAAAATAACAGCCCCGGTAAGTCTTGTTTATTGGGAAATAATTATTTTAAACGTGAACATCTGCGCGGCTCGCATATACATGTCATTTCAGACAATACGTCTAGTTTAGTCGTAACTTCCAAAGGAGTTTCGAGAGAGGCCGCGCGGTGAATTCCCGCGAAACGGTATTAGCCACTCATTGTTCTTGATGAAATATTACGCCTTTTTAACTAGTACGCGGTTCGTATATCTTGAAGAAAGAAAAATCCGCCCGGCAATACGTTCAGCTGCGGCGACGGGTGGACTGTTTTCATTGTGACCATTTCACCGTGAATAGTAATCATAATTATCTAGAACTGATGCAGTAAGGCATGCACAGTTGATGTATGGTTCATACCGTTTAACATTAAATCAAGAAGTCTAATCTATAATGCTTATTTGGCGTTAAAAATAATAATTTTAATGTCAAGTTCAACGAATATTACAACGAAACTGAATGTTAAAATTTTATTATACAGCTGCATAGCTTTTCCTAGCTGACAGTGCAATTCCGTTTAAGGATTGTTTGTCCAGAATTGTACTGATTTTGCTATGATTTTGGTCTTGGCGAAAATCGTAATAGCTTATGTTAGTTTAGGGTTACCATATATATTGCACTTATTGTGGGCTACCTTAGTGGACGACCTAATCCGGGAACTGACCAGAAACGGCTTTCATTGGCTGGGGTGTGCTGACGAGCTTGCAGTAGTCGTTAGAGGGTAATGCCTAAAGGTTTTGGTAGAACGTGTGCAAATCGCTCTAAATACGGTAGAGAACTGGTGTAAATAGGAGCGACTATTAGTCAATGCTCAGAAGTCGTCATGTTCACCAGAAAAAGACTGCCAGAAGGTTTACAATCAGGTGTGGGGCAGTGTTAGGAGATGAAAAAATTATCTATGTCAAAAGAGCATAAATACCTTGGGGTATGGTTTGATTAAAGACTCACATGGAACACACATATCCCGAACATAGCCAACAAAGCCTCTGTTACTATGGGCAGGTGCAGGAGATTGTGTGGAAGAAATTAGCTCTAAAATGACTCTGTATGGTTATACGCAAGGGTAATGAGATCTATGATAGCATACAGAGCAGTAGTATGGTGGCCAAAGGGGCGGCCAACACGCTAGGTGGCATACAAGGACTTGCTTGTCTGTGTGCAGAAGGCGCGATGAGTTCGACGTTTACCACTGTGATTGACGTAATCCTAAATCCGTTCAAAAATATACAAGGAAGTGCTAGGTCTACAGTACCTATACAAACTTATGCACAGTCAAACACCGATAAGTAGATCGCACGGTGCTGACCATAAAAAATTATTAGATGAACTTAAGGGGATGCCAAGTAACATCATGGTTCAGAAATTCAAGCCAGATAGAAATTATCAAGTTTTAGCGCAAAATAGAGATTGGAATAAACGCGTTCCAGAAAGAGTGCACTCAAACTGGTACACAGACAGCTCTAAGACTGCTTACGTTGTAGGAGTCGGCATATATACTCAGAAAGGCTGAGCTCGTTGCAATTCATCACTGTATCAAAGAAGTAGAAAGATGAGCCGACTTAGGTAAAAGCGCCCCTATTTCTCTCTGTTTTTTTTTTTACACATTCATACCACAATGCAAAAATAGAGTGCTATGGGTTAAGTTATTAAAACTATTTGGTAACAATTTTTCGATATCATTATATCTCGGATAATATATCTTCTTTGTTATTAAGAAATGATATTAAAAATTATCTCTCTACATTGCGCTTTAGTATATACAGTATTGGTTACGGATAATGTGTATTGTCTTTCTTGGATTATAAGGCTTTGTTTTTATTGAAACTTAGTTGTAAATCAAACTAGATGGAAACATTCAGAATCATTCAGATACATACCCACCGCTGGCATTCGACCGTTTCCTCTAAGCATCTATTAAATTTTCTTATTTACTTTCATACTACAGCTCTTGTCTACATATTATGCAACACATAACTTGCCTGCAGATTGGGAATTTTCTATCTTTACGTTTAATTTATATGTAAGTACAACTACGTACTACGGTTAACGTACGCAAATATTTATTGCCTCCTATTAATAACCATAATTAATGGGTGTTCTTGAGGTTGCCTGTTAGCAGCATTACTAGCCATTAATTTATGCTGAATTATATTAACTAATGAGAAATAGACTCTAGTATGTATACGAAAATTATAATTACAAAATAAAGAAAAAGGGATGTTTATATAGGATATCCTAACTTTCTTTGCGGGTTGAAACTAATTGCAATTTGGAGTTACTTATTCAAACCACTCATTCTTGTAGGTGTAACACAATGTTTGCGAACTAACTTTATATAGACGTTGTTTGCAGGTTATTAGTTAAAGTTTAGCATGAGTTTCTAGGATATATTATGTAAATAGGTACATCCATAGATATTTGTATTTGAACATTTACGGATACAGGCTCTGAAACTTGTAGGTAAAGCCTCAAGCCTCGATAAATCAATGTAGATATGTAATATAGATCGCTCAGGATCGACTTGGAGGCAGAGAAACACAAAGAGCTCCGACAGGGTGAAACTCACGGATCGGAAGCCAAACTTCAGCGAATGCATTCGCTATCGTTAAGTAATACAGACCAGGAATTCAATGCTTCGCGTTATAAAAAAAAAAAAACCCTTAAAAATATGTGTTTATATGTAGTTTAGAATGCTTTCTTTAGCTAATATAAAAGCAGTAAACTAAAATAATGTCGGCATATTCTTCATTGCTAAAGTGTATCCTTGTCGAAATTTGTGTCTTTTTTACCCTAAAAATTAAGAACACTATCCAAAGTATCCGTCAACTGTCAACAACTATTAAATAAGTCTTTTATTTCAAAGCGATTTTCACGGCTTACTATTATTTTTATGGACAAAAGTTCAGAAAACTGCATGCTTTGATATCTCCAAGACAAACGCTATTAAGCATTTTTTTGCTTAGAATCCTATATCGTATACAAATTTGTATTTTTCTCCTGCACGTATAAATCACCCGGTATATATCTACAGGATGTGTAGTAATCCGTAAAATTGTAATTTTTGCTCTCACATTTTCTCCTCAGTTTTCACTTAGTCGTTGAAGAAATATATTTAATACGCGCATTTAGTGAAAACGTCATCCCCGCCATTTTGTTAAGGTGGTCAGTGTTCTGGATGAAAACATTATTCACTTAGCATTGTAAATTCCTATCTCGAAATTTCATTCCTTCTAAGCCATCTACTATACTGCAGGTGTAAGTATAATTATAAGTAGCCGTTGAAAGTTTTAAATGCAGTGGTTCCCTGTAAATGAAGTAAAACAACGCGATTTATAGGTTAGAAGTGACAGTCAGCATGCCTATATATTGTTGGGCCCCGGCTTGCGGTCACAATAACATGGCAAATAAGTGTTCTTTCTTTCGATTTCCTAAAATTTAATTAAAGAAAGCTTAATGGGTGTTGCTGTCTCCATTTTCTGTAATGTAAAGCCAAAATAAACTGATCATCACCACGTGTGTGCAATGAGGTTATAGGTTATGTCTTCTTTATTCTCACGATTACATGGCAACAATAGAAAGACAGCAAACAAGAAGTAGTGCAACACAAGTAAAAATAACGTAAATACATACTACACATCTCCAAAAACACTAAATATGTACCAATGAAGCAAAATATTTAACAACGATCGTCCTAATATATAAACTCTATGCAAAAAAAAATTGTTGTCATCCAGCTACTGACCTACCACACACCAGTGACGCGGTCTAAATGTGCGTATTGATTTGAAGCAGTACTCAAAGTGGAGTGTTTTTTTTTATTTACGTATTTATTTAATTCATTAATCCTAGTTCATAATTTTCTTAAAAATCGGCAAAGAGTATGTAGGTACCTACGTTTACGATTTATTTGCATATAAGCTTATGCTACATATAATTAATAGTATTCGTGAAGCATCCGTTTAAGGAGGAATAGCTCTGCGTGGTGATTAAACGTCACATTTACTTGAGAAATGACAGGCGCATAAAGCGTATACACACCAACTACATATATCGGTTACACTAAGGACGTGACCGTTCTCCATTAATATGCATACCGGTGTGATTACTGTTCTTAAATATTCGTAATTGATTGATTACCGTCGTCTGGTTTCAGTAATTATCGTCCTAACCGTTGAAAATAAATTGAGTAAACATCATGAACGACGAATGCGCACTGGCAACTATGTGTTGAATGAAATTAATTGTGGAAGAAATTAGGAATTCAAAAATTAAGTATGAAAAACAGAATAAGAGCCACGGTTTTCTTGCAGAACCCATGCAACACAACCTAAAACCTAAAGCAACCGGAATTGATGGAATGTCGGTCTCACTCTTGGACTAATTTGTGATTTCTCTGAACCACATTGTGAAGCTTTGCTTCCAGCATAGCATGTTTCCCGATATGCCGAAGTCGACAATTGTAAAGCCCCTTCAAAGGAAAAGAGCTGCTATTAAAAATTATGAGTGCTATATTGTTTGTGCTATACCTAAAATCATTGATGTACCTACTATAATAATACGTTTTTATCAAGATACAACGTCTTGCATAATTATCAAAATGATTTCTTGGAGAAAATGTTTACAATGCGAGCTACCTTTCAACTATTGGAGGAAGTAACATCTGGTTTCATTTTTCGCAAAGAGGAAATGACAGCTTGTGCTCCAATAGATCTCTCGAAAGTCTTCGCAAATATCCACCGCATTGTATTTCTCCAGAAACTTGAGGTCATAAGTCTTAGGGCCGTGGTTCCGGACTTAATAGAATCATATTTGAAGGATTTGATGCAATACGTTGTGACATATGACTCAAAGGAATCAAAATTATATCATCATGGCGAACAACTGTAAATCAAGTACCGTAAGGTTTAGATTGACCAAGATTGCAAATATTGCAAATATGAGTATATCATCAGCATACCCTTGACATGGTATGCTTAGATTAGTCAGCCTCCATAGAAGTTCATCTACTGTCAGGCTCCACATAAGTGGGAAAGTAACTCCCTCTTGTGGACATCCTCTGCTCGTGCTGATCGAGATGGTTTTGCTTCCCACCGCCATTTCCACTGATCTAGTAGAAAGCAGCTGCGACAGCCATCTAGACGCCGCGCCGTCTACCCCTCTTTCAATTAATGCTTTCTTGACGGCCTCGTGCGGAGTATTGTCAAAAGCGCCCTGTATATCTAGAAAGGCGCACACTACAGTTTCTTTATTTGTCAGTGCATCCTGGATTTGATCTGTCAGCTCCACTAATGCTTTCTCAGTGGATTTGCCCATTTGATAGGCGTGCTGACAGGAGTGCAAAGGCACCCGCTCCAGGATATCTGTCCTGATATAATTATCTACCGCCTTTTCCACTGTTTTCAAAACAAATGATGTTAGGCTGATAGGTCTTTGAGATTTCGGATGTGTAGTATCCTTCTTCCCTACTTTTGGTATAAAAGTAACTTTGGCCCTTCTCCAGACTTCTGGTATGTATCCCAGTTCTAAGCTATTCCGGCTAATCCGAATTACGTGTGGTAGGATTACGTCCTGCCCTTTCTGAAGTAGCGCTGGAAAGATCCCATCTACTCCTGTTCTTCCAAATTTACACATACATCTACTCCTGGTGTCTTGAAGGGCCGAAAGGTGTTTATGGCCCATTTCAGCCGTTCGCTACTACATATGTGCTTGGCCATCATTGTAGCTTCCTTGGTTGGTCTTCTGTGCTCCTCGTGTAGGTTTTCCGAGGTGACCGTTTTTCCTTCAGGAAAGTGAGTTTCTAGAAGGAGGAGAGCTCTTTCTTCCTCACTGTCAGTAAAGCTTCCATCAGCTTTCCTTAGTGCCACTCCTGTATCGACCCTGCCCTTTGCCAATACCTTGTGTAGTCTTGCGGCAGCAGGTGTTGAGTCGATATCCTCACAAAACTTCCTGAAACTATCACGTTTTGCTTTTCTAATGGCTTTATTGTAGGAGGTAAGCTTCTCAGCGTAGCTCTGCCAATCTACTCCGGTGCACTTGGCCCTGTTAAAGAGCCTCCGTGTATCTCAACATTGACAGATGACCATTCCACCAAGACGCGTCCCTACGGCGTTTATTCTGTTGAATAGGACAACTTGATTCGTATGCATCCAGTATTGCCTTATTCACTTCTTTGAGATCATTCTCCAAGTCCAGATGGTGTCTGGCCCTTTTGGTTTCGATCCGCGATAGGTTGCTACTCAGGTTGGTATTATACTTGTCCCAATCTGTTTTCCTGGGATTCCTCCTGAGTGGTCGCTCTGAAGTATCCGCCTCTAGTCTGAACAGAATTATTCTGTGGTCAGAAAGAGAGGGTTCACTTGATACCTTCCAGTCTTTTAGCAGATCTTTCAGGTTCAATGTACTTAATGTGATGTCTAACACTTCCACCCTTGCTCTCGTTACAAAAGTGGGAGTATTCCCTACATTGTGTACGAGAAGATCGTAAGGGCCAAAGTAACTTTTATACCAAAAGTAAGGAAGAAGGATACTACACATCCGAAATCTCAAAGACCTATCAGCCTAACATCATTCCTTCTGAAAATAGTGGGAAAGCCGGTAGATAATCAGGACAGATATCCCGGAGCGGGTGCCGGTGCACCCGTCAGCACGCCTACCAAATGGGTGAATTCACTGAGACTGCATTAGTAGAGCTGACAGATCAAATCCAGGATGCACTGACGAACAAAGAACCTGTAGTGTGCGCCTTTCTAGATATAGAGGGCGCTTTTGACAACACTTTGGTCAAGGCTGTCAAGAAAGCATTGACTGAAAGAGGAGTAGACGCCGCGACCTCCAGATGGTTGTCACACCTGCTGTCTACTAGGTCAGTGGAAACGGAGGTGGGAAATATAAATAAAAAAGTTTGAAAATACCCTCTGTGACATAGTTCAAAGAGGACTCAATATTACATCAACTCCGCTAAGACTACCGTAATAGCATTCACAAGAAAAAGAGAACCCAGTCTCAAGACTATAAAAGTAAATCTGGAAGAAGGAGGTGAAACAACTAGGTCTTATCCTGGATAATAAACTTTTGTGGAATAACCATGAGCTGGAAGTAACTAACAAGGCAAAAAAGGCCCAAATGGTGTAGAAATTTTACAGGTAATAGCTGGGGATGCGACCCAAAAATACTGCACTGCAATTGACTCTTCCTATTATATATTAGTGATCTCCCGGAAGTGGTCGATGGTTTTGCTGTACCGTATGCGAACGATACATGGTGTATAGTGCGGGTCAAAACATTGACAAAAAGAAATCAACTTTAATTTATACTACACATTAACCCTAAGCCTAAAACCCAATCATTGAAATCAATGAAGTAGGCGGCAAAGCCCACAAAGGCGAAGTTAATATGTTAATGAGACAGATTATTAAGGAACACGTGTGATGTTCATCTTACTTGCACCCACAACACATGTGTTAGCCCTTTTTCGCCAACATTCTACGTCGTACTTCTTTCGACAGCCATGAGCTTGTAGCGTCGCTCCTTTTTCCGATATACTTTATCATTTTTACACCTTCTTCGCATTGGAAGCGTTCGCCGCTGTCTCCGTCTGTCATCGTCGACCGCTAACGCCGCTGCCATCTGTCGTCCTTGTCGAAGTTACAACGAGCGACGTCGGACGTATTCTCCGGCCCGGTCACCACTCCCGCCTATTGGAACCGATAGGGTATCGTATGGCACAAAGAGGCCGCCGTTTTTAACAATCCCATATTATTGGTTTGCGCTCGAGGTTATGGTCAACTATTTTGATTCTTTATATTGAGCGGAGATTGTTAATGGAATGAAATATTTCTCAGACGCGGACCGAAGAGCGAGCGCTTTTCACTTTCTTTTTATTTTTCGCGTACGTTTATTGTGCGCGTCCTACGTACTGCATTGTATTTTATTGCCGGTTTTATTCGACATTAAATTTTAATACTGCAACGTTATATCGCACCATTAACGAGGACAATATTTCGCCTTGAAATTGATATTGTTTCAAACGACCTAATTTAGATAGGTGCTAAGAAAGAATTGAGAGATTTATGACAAATACGACTTGCGATATAAAACTTTGAATCGATGTTCAATAATAATAATATAAGCCCTTAGTGTATTACAGTCAATAAATATAAAATTCACAAAATAAATGATTCAACTTTAAGACGAGAGCTAGTTGTTGTAACTGCTTATATCTATGTTACATAATTTGGCAATTATCTCTAGTAATATATTAGCAAAACAACAAATGAAAGTAAACTTGCTACATTTAGTAACAATACATATATCATCATCAGTTCTAAACCTTATTTTGTTATACAGGTAAGGTTGACTCTTAAAAGTAAGTACTTTATGATAAAGAATAAGACATTGCAGCTCTCTACGATTTTTCATATTTAATCAGTTTGTTTCTCTTAATTTATGTGAGACATCGTCATATTTCCTAATTCCATAAATGTATGCACGCATTTTGAAGTTTTTGGATTTGGTAAGTTGTTTTCCAGTCTATAGGCATGTATGATAAATTACTGCACAATATGACAACAGAGACAAAACACAGTTCCTCGAAGTGGATGAACTTTTTTTAGTGATGTGTACGATGTCTGCAAACATTGTTTAATGTGTCCTCGAAAACGAAACAAATGATTTATATAGAAGATATATGTCAAAATTGACATGTCAAAAGTGTCTACAAAATTCTTAGTATTTAATTAAGTAATTTCGCCCAAAAAAGGAAATCCAAATTACAATAGTGTTTATTACTCAAGCCCTAACACCTACGACTGGCCCATTAACTGAAGATCTCACCAATGACCAAGGCTATAGGAAGAACACGGTCGGGTGATATAGTCTTTTTGACAATGTAATATATAGGCTTGTATTGCTATTGTCAATAAATGGAATGGAATTTATAAGCATTCGCAAATTCTTAACTTTCTCACTAACTGGTATAGTTTCATTATTTATTTTAACTTTACATAAATATTACACAGGTCATGATTTCCAAAGATTAAAACTTGGGGATTGGCAAGTTTAACACTTAGGTCATAAGCAATATAAAAATATAACCGTCATATCCCACTGAACCGTAACCATTACCCGCTTATAAACTCATCCTCATGTGTCAGTCCTTCAGTTGCAGGTTAGCAGCGGCGGAAGAAGCAGCCCTGAAGATGTCCCGTGCAAATGTGGACGACACGTCGACCAGTACTAGGATGCGGTTTTAACACGTAAGTGTATAGCATGGACAACGACCGCGGAAGTCTAAGTTAGTGACTGCTAAACGATAGACTGCATGCTAAAATGTTACCCCTTATAAATATGAAAACAAGGAGAGTCACTTCCATTTGCATCTAACAATTTCAAGTGTCAATTAACACGCAGAAATTAGAATTATACAACACATCAAACACTAAAAAATGCCGGCCTACAATCGACGCCTACGAGGTGCTAAAATTACACATCAAAGAAGAAAACTACTAATTCGTTTTCCGACAATTACAGCATTGATTTGAATTTGATTGGGAAGTAAATTATAAAATATACGTTTCTGTATCATTACTAAATATTTTCCTTCCAACTAGTTTTACGCCAAATTAGTTGGTATTAAGTTTTGTGGGATGTTTATGCTTCATAAGCTTTCTAATTCTAAGCATCTGAAAACATAAAAGGCGCACTAAACGTGGGGGCCATTAAATATGCAAATTGCAAAGGTATTACTTCTTTGAATATTAAAGAGTGTAAAATTACAATAATTGTGTTGTTGCATAAATATTCATACGGTTTTATTTATGTACGCTAGAGAACGAGAATTAGGTAGATGAAGCTACGATATCACAATTACAAATCCATAGAAAAGTTTAAATGCAGATATGTATATAGGTATGTACCTATATGTAATAAAGTACGAACCCAAGCGATCGATTTCAAGGCATCGCAAGATGACCGGCATGCTTTTATTGAACACTTCCATCACGTTGTAAAAAACGAGCCCAGAAAATTGGTTGTTTTCGCATCATTTGCTGCCTCGGCGATAAAGCGGTTTTGTATAACCAAGTACGTTTAATGCATTTCTTTAAGTACAATCGTACGTGCTATGATCGACAAAATATGGTAAGTAGAATATTTACGGTACAAGCTACAAGTTGCTTATCGTGTGCTTAGAATATCTGAAAGCAAAAGAGATGAAGGAAGCCATATCCTAATCAATTTATGAGGCGAAAAACTGTATTTGTATTCTGATTTTATAGCAACAGTTGAGGACCTTTAGCACAATAAAAGCATCATAAATGATAAAGATATGGAATAATATATAGGGGTTCTATTGACTCAAAATAGATTATGAGAAAAAAATATGAATTTAAGACCTATATTTAATTTCCATATTTAATCAGATGTTCTGCATACTAGTTATTAGTATTACTTAAAATATCTGTTTTGTTATTGACGGAAGAAAGCTACAATATTTCTTTAGCACAAACGTTACCGACACAATCTCTGAAGGAAGATCCGACTTGTCACTTGTATCTTTCTCAATTGTTACACTGACAAAAACCTTCTGTACATCCCATTATCGTCCATAAACCAATTGTTGTGTATACACAAAAGAGCAGCGAACAAATTAGCAAACACAAGATCAAATGAAGCGCGCTCCGTTTATTTGAAACGACACAGGAAACACGGCACCGCCACAAGGACTTGTTGCCCTGTCAATAGTTGAATGCGGTGAATACCATCTAAAGCAGTCAATTGCACGTAAACATGCCGCCTTGTGCTCTACTTGTGTAGTAGGCACATACATATTTTGTCTCGGACCGAAAGGACTTGCACGTCTGCACAGAATTGCCTGGAGTATTGTCTGCGGAGAGAAATTAAATTTCGGGTGTAATGCAATTGTTGCCGCTCAACACAGTTTCAGTAATCGTTTCAGATGGTATAGCTGTTAACTGAACCTGTTTATTTTAGTATAGCGAAGAAGTAAAGCGTAAACACCATCTTATTTGGATTGCTTCTTGGATGCGATTTAGCTTCCTTGATACTTGTCATAGTATAATATTAAATAAAAATAAGAATAATATTGGCACTAATACGCCATTGACAATCGACATGTTTGCAAGAACATATAGGTGCAAGCTGTTTGAAAGAAACTGATTCTCTTAATCTTTCAGTAGATATGTACGCTTTAAAATTACAGGAAGAATACTATTTTATAGGCCGAAGTTATCAGCTAGGGGTTTATTTCCCCAACGAAATTAGTTGTATGCAAAATGCTTCTGATAAAAGTTTTAGGATATGAAGTCATCCATATGTAACATTTATTGTAGTTCTTCTGCCAAGATGCAATCGCATAGTGCCAAGGTTTTAATCTTCTTTCAAGTGATGTCGATATATCTTTTGATAAATGAGAAAGGGAAGGTCAAAAAATTAAAAAAAAAAGAAGTATTAGATGAAATATTTTGAAAAAAATGAATTGTTGTTGTCTAAAAAAGTATTTCTTCTTGTATAATCTAGAAGTATCTATTCTTTGGAGACTTATGGTCACATCACATCCTTTTTATACACTGCAGGAATAGACGCACCAGAGTAGTGGTGATGCTAGTTATCCTAGATGTTAAGAACTCCTTTAACATCGACAGATGGGACGTTATTCTCGACGCCCTGGAAAACCGCTTCCGTATTACCTTCTGCCGATACTGCAAAGGTGCCTGGCAGATAAAGTACTTCGGTATGAAACCATTGGAGAATGTCGTACGGTGGAGATAATAGTGGGAGTCCCCCAAGGATCGATTCTGGGTCCGGACCTGTGGAACATCTTCTACGATGATATCTTCCTATTGGAGATGCCTGCGGATACCTACATGGATGGTTACGCTAACGATATTGCGGCTGTTATTGTCGCTTCTGATATGGAGGACCCTCAGAGGTGGCTCAATCAGGTTATGTGTGGGGTCATCAAAGGGGTCATCACGTGGATGGACGAGCACGGGTTGTAACTGGCCACACAAATGACCCAGTTTGTTTTGGGGTTCTTTAAGGGTCTCTTAGTCTGGACGGGCTGGTGGGCGGAGAGGTGGACTATTACCTCACCCCTGTACTTTCAGGAGTATCTATGTAAAATAGGGAAAGTGGTTAGTTAGTTAGTTAGTAGAATGGTGAAGGTGGAAGACGCACAGAGATCAGCTGGAGCAGAAGCTCGGAGTACTAACGCCGGCAACCTCATCAAGACGGTGTTGCGGGGACGAGACACATGCTACAAGATCTTTGACTTCACAAAAACGATTCTGGTGACCCAGAAGCAGGACATGGAAGGACGCTAACATGGAGCATCATCTCGACGAAATGTGAAAAACGATACTGAGGTGGAATCTTGTTCGAGAGGTAGGTATTTTTGCGGGTAAGGGTTCCACACACCGGATTGGCTACCCGAAGGTGCATAATGCAGTTTTCCTCCCACAAAAAATAAATTATCATTCTTTTTAGTTTTACTGGTATATCCATTTCCTTCGTTCCTATTGTCAACTCTCCTCTTTTTTGAAATCAAAGGCCTGCTTGAAATCTATGAACAACATTTATGTTTCTATATTATATTCAGGTGTCTTTCTCATTATTTGTTTTCCATACAGATATGGACAATCCATATAAGAATATGGATTGCATCTACTGTTGACTTGCCTTGAGAGACCGTATTGACCTATTATATATTCCGTTGTAGTTATGTAGTTGTTATTCATTGTACTTAATTAATTTAAAATTTTCTTCAGAAGGCAGTTAGAGCAAACGATGCACGGTGCGGTCTTTATGACACACGGTAAGGTGTTGTAGATTTTTATGCTATTATTTATGTGTAACTTACAAATATACTTGATTTTGCCTTCTTATGTCGTATTCATGAAAATGTGAATATAAAGAAATTTTTTCCTTTTTCCTGGCCAATTGGTTTAAAATTTTAACAAATAAACGTTCGTGAGGTTTAGTTTTGTAAGCTAAATAATTATAGGAGCTTTTGTAAAAGATGAGAATGTGCATCGAACCGTTAGGCAAGTATTAATAAATGATTGAATAAAGGCCACTAAACCTCACGAATGATTAAAATACATGAAATCTATCTGTAAATGGTTATAGTAATATAATTTAAATTTTCAAATTGTTGGGGTGCCTAAACTCTGGAATATCTCATCAAAAGATTCTGTAGGTAATAGAGTCTTCTTTAAGCAAATCTCTTTTTTGCAATAACAAGATTTGCTTAGTCGCATCGGCACCCCAAAAGGCAACATTGAAGAGGGCGTAATACAACATTTTTCAGGATGCAGAGTGATTATATATTTCTTTTTGTATTAATCAATATACAAACTGCAAGATTTAATTTAGAAATAGCAGTTTGTAATTTGCGGTTTCTAGCCTGCAAAAGATTCATTTATCAAACCTAATAGTCCAGTAGCTGTCCACCCCTTTGATCAACATATTTATAACTATCAAATCTGCTCTACCCTTACGTTAAATAATTAATAATTTAATACTATGCATGATAATAATTAATTTATTGTACGAAAACCATTCGTATAATGTATCTAAAACCTTCTGATATTTAGATAGAAGATTTCGCATACTCGAGCTAACAATCACAGCGGTATTATTTGCCGAAAATATTGCTTAACCTATTATGTGACTGGGTAAATAAGTAGTGAACTTGAAGATAAAAGAGGCTCCAACATTGAACCTTGCAGGATTCCAATTGATTTATTGGATGCAATTTCGGGCTACCATTTTTATGCATCTGATTTATTTCTGTATATTGTAACCATTGGTTAAAATGGAAATTGAAAAAACTTAAGTGCTCTATTCCATATAGCTAAATACCTACATATATGACTTATCTTTAAAATATTGTGGTCAATGCACAAAACCCAATGCCCATAACGGATTTTAAAATGTATTAGATCTTTCTATATTGCATTCCGAATATGAATATATGAATCTATGATATGTACACCAATACTAAAATATCAGTATGGATACTGAATTCCTTATTTCTATCTTTTATGTGAGTTACATTGTGCTTGTATTCACTTCATATCGATTTCGCAAGAAACTGAAGCAGTAAAACCTTTAAAAAAACGCATCCTCGTCTTTAACACGTGAAAAATACGGAACACCGTCACATTAAATGCCATTGTTATTAAAGCCGCACTGTCATACAGTGAAACGTATACGCTGCAGCCGTAAAGTCGGAATGTGTGTGCGGTGCGCGTACACCGAACGAGAAATCTCTACAAAAATAGATGTTGTGGTCCGAGACATAAATGTCAGGCGTTATTGTGAAATGTATGGATGTAAACCGGCCGGAATCTCGGCGTTTTCTCAGAGAAACTCTTTTGAAGGAAGTGGCGGACTGTTGCGGAACGCCCACTCGCACTCACCTTGACTGAAGAGTGAGTGTGGTAGACCGCGCGGCCCCCCAAATTATACCACCCTGGCTCGTTTTCGAAGGCACCCTTGGCGTTTCATTCATTCGCTTGCCCGTCCGGAGAAATACGCAAGTAGGAATTTGTGTCGGTGACAGGGTCTGATGAAATATTTTCTCCCGAAGGTAGAGTGATTCATTGTTTAACCGGGAAGTTTGAGGAAAATATTAAAAAAAGTATGTTTTTGTTTTATGGTATTTTAATGCTTATAGTCATTAAAATTTCAGGAAAATATGCTACTACGATGATTTTTACACCATGATACACTTGCTAATAGGTTGGTGTAAAATTTGTATTATCGAGCTTTTTAAAACCAGCGCTAATGGCTTTTCACTTAGGTATAAGCTATATAACGATTTTAATAATATTGCTTACGGTTGGAATAGCTCTCGGTGTTTACGTAGATAGATCGTTCAGATTGAGCGACACGATTTTATCAATTCGGGCTATTTGTTACAGAAATTCGTGGATCTCCGTTTACAACCAAATGAATTAATAAAAATATATAATTCGTTATTCTTACCCTAAATCTACATTTACAATCGCTTTTCTCCTTCTTGACGCCTACTTTGATCTGCTAGAATACCAACAATTGAAAGGAGTATGTAACTGTCAAAAAAACTCCAATAAATCGATCAATACCGAATGGTGCAAATAGCCATGTATTCCATTTATTAGTTAGTCGTCTAATACATGATTTCGTAGGTACCTAAACCCCTATAATAGTTGCATTTTTCAATAGTTCATGGTTCTCAATGTTAATCTTATGGCTGGTATCATTAATATGTTGTGCAACACTAGATAACGTGCTTAAATCTAGTTCCGACTGCCCGCTATGTTCATCCAATATAGATCTTTTTGCAGTTTCTCCATTCTATTTCGCAAATGCCCGATCTTTCGTTATGATTTGATTTATTTAGAAGGGTTCTCAATGTGTTTCGCGAGGTGAAACATGTGTCCATATCGAGTTCTTAAAAAATACCCCATAAGCTTACATAATTTTATGGAAGGGTATTAACAAACTTTTCGTTGCGGGTTTCTGCCATAATGTGTATATTGAACCTTCTTTAGATGCCGGTGTATATCTATAGAAGAATACCCGTTTTAAATCGCTACATGTTTGATAAACTAAAATGATTTATCAAATGTCCTTTTATTAACTGGGAACGTTTTTATTCTATTAACTAAGAAATTAATGCCGGTCAATGTGACAATATAAAATTATATTGTCTGCAGTGATTTGGATTAGCCATTATAAATCTGTTAGGGTTGGTTTCTTCTCTATAGGTGTCCGTTTCTAGTTTCTTATTGTTTCTTATTATTAAGCTGTCTAGGAACGGCAATATTGTTTATTCATCCCTTTTTCTATAGTGAATTTAATATTATTGCACCTAGTATTTATTTTCTTGACGATGTCTGCGATAAAATCCTAGGGAAATATTGTTTCTTTTTTCGCCGCTTCGAATTTACTCATAAAAAGATCCGCAATAAATAGAGATAAGCATTTGGATTCCACATTGCAGTTCCTCGCAATTGTTCAAAAAACTTCCCGTCAATTTCAAACCGATTTTGATACATATATAGATAGGTGGTTAGTTAGCCTTTTATATTTCGCAATTTTGACATCATCCAAGTTACTTAATTTTAGGAGTTCCATTATGCTACTATATTTCTTAAATCGGTTCAGTAACTTTGGAGTTTTATTTTGGACAAACGAACAAATATGTAAGCTAATAATTTTTCTTTATAATAATAGTATAAATTAAATTAAATAAATTGTTGTAATTCAAAGCTATTTTTAAGAAAAGGATCTCAAATATCTATAGTTATGATAATTTGTAGCCGTTAATAATCTTACTTTGTATTCCTCTTCTTGAATTAGCGGCTTCTTTTGCCAAATGTAATGTAATTAGGATTTATTCATACCATTTTTTTAACGTTTCAACTAATTTATTGTCCTTCTAGACTTAAATAATTAGAACTTAAGAAAGATAGTGAAATTAATAGAATGTTTTATCTTTACGATATCTGCTACGAAATATACTTTAATAAATAATCAAAATTTAATGTATTTACCCTTTCACGAAGTTTTGTCAATTATGGGTAGAGTACTATTGATTATATCAGCTAATATTTGGGTATGTATTTTAGTTATTTCATGTGACGCAATAGCATTACTGATAAACCGTTGGAGACGTTCGGAAAATAGCTTACCTCCTAAGATTCCATCTATAGAGTAATCCTTTTTCCCTTCAGGATCCTCACGCCTTGATCCACCCCGAAGATGACGACTTATCGAAGACACGCTTGGCGGGTCAGTAAAACCTTCCTGAAATAAAGAAAGCACCTTTGTTACACTATACATTATTATATTGTCAATACGGCTTTGCGTTTGTGTGTTAGTGAGGTGAATTTAATCTAAATAGCACAGCTTATAGCACAATCAAACACAGAGTATTATTTTTTATTGAATGTGGGAGAGAACCCAGCAATACTAGGTTTGAAATTTAGAAGTATGTTTCTTGTAATAATATTTCGTATTAATTAAGAGAATATTACTGTTAGAAAATCTTGTTTACAACAAATGATTTGGTGAATGTCAAGTATAATGCAGTAAGATACAGCACGTTTTGCATCATCAACGATGTTTGCTTTTAGCACCAACTTTAAGCGACGGTTTAACGGTGACATTGGTCTTCTTCAAGCCTGAAGTTCATATACTTTGCAATACATAATTCTACTTCTTAATAATTTCTATTATTAGAGATAGTGAATAGATATTTTGCTGTCACATAACATTTGAAAGGTTACCTATTGCAGGCATCTGGTTAGCCGCTTCAATCGACGTCAGTGATTTTTAGGCAAATTTTATCGCTAGTAAGTTTCGATGTCAATGAGAAAAACATGGACTATAAAATATAGATGTCATTTTTGTAAGCCGATACGGGACATCTTATATAGATTTGTTAATTAATTTACTATTAAGTTCCAATGGAGCAACATAAATTTTAACAAATAAGTAGCCCACATTATGCGAGCATCAGCTGTTTATAATTTTGCAAATCACTATCAGCATATTCCAAATTTTCATACATTGTTGTGTATAATAATACTATTAAGTTTTAAGCGGAAAGCAATTTAAAACATTTTGCAATTCATTAAAAGTCATGAGAATGGACCGCCGACCTCGTCGTCATATCATTGAAAAAAATGAATAAATAACGGCGTTGGCTCCTTTCTGGTAATTTACAGCCTGCGAGTGTGTTCCGTTGTCGTCGGTTCTGAAATAACAACTTTTCTCGAAATTATATACCAGTGTGCCACGTTTATGCCGACGAACAACGTGCCGTATACCTTATGCATAACCCAGAGCCAAGATTACCGCGCCAAGTTTCCTGAATGAATATTTATATTCGATGGAATACCATAAGCGGATAAAATGATTTCCTTTTTCCTTTTGTTGGTAGAACCGTCACTTTTACGTCGCCACTCTTAGGGATTTCATTCTGAAGATCGAAGCAATAAATCGTTTTCCGCGGGCTATTGCAAAAGGAAGGAGAATTGGTCTCGGAAAGAACTTAGGTATTCAGTATTAGGTTGTATCGTGATATTTAACGCCCCAGTGTGCAGAAGGTAATGTGTATTCTGATACTAACTGTCAGTGGCGTACAAAGTTACTATTTAGCAACAAACAGAGGACAGTTGTTAGTTTCTTCCTATGAAAAAGTTTAATATCAAAACAATTCGAAATAATTATCAAATGACATATAACAGCTTATAAAAACGGAAGCAAATGAGACGAAATTATTCATTAATTTCAATTTTTCGAACATAAACGATCATCCAACCATTGCAAACTTTTCTTTTCACACCCAGCGGCTTGATCCTGCCACTTTATCAGAGATGAAAGGGTATAGGACCCCAGGTTCCCCACCCTAGATGAGAAGTTCCGACGTTCGACCTTCGAACGGAAGCAATACAGTAATGAGAAATGTGAATAAACTAAACTTTTGTGGATGCCAATCACATTTAGCAAAAGGTTGGCTCTTTACTGTTCGCAATACCGCATGACGATTTTTTTGAAGAGCTAAAAACTTGTGTTGCAAGTTTGTACTGGTAATTGCCTCCGAAATGTCAGTCGGCTCAGAAAAACGTAAGCTCTCGCTAGCTAAACTGCAGAACGATTTGTGCATTTCCATACTCACCGTTGTCCACCCTTGCCAATCGAGAAAAATCATTTAAAATGATCTTGCCTCCATTGAACTACCTTCAAAACACACTCAAGAAGCAGCAAATAAAATTTTCAGAAAATTTTAACAATTGAGGTCTTGTGAAGTGAACCCAACTTATAGAAGTGTGAAGACACTTTTTACTATTTAGCTTTTTTTTCAATTTCTTCTGACCAGTTGATATTGAATTTGAGACAGTGCCATGCACAACCATCTGTAACGATCAATGAATTTTTTATTGTTATACCGCATTATGATAGTCGCACAGTAGGTTAGATTTTTTGCACTTACACAATTTTGAGAAGGATTTTTTTATTATAGTGGCACTTTAGGAAGCATTGTCCCACAAACTTAGAATGTTTCATACTGATCTCCCTTAGAGACAGCTGCTCATCGGGCACATGTTGCAAATTAAGAAAATTCTTTTTGTTTTTTTGTATTTGATTTCGTCCTAAGATAGGTGCTTGGATGCAGATGAATAATTAAGCCAATATTTCTTCAAGAAGCCATAACTGCTTAAAGATATCGCAATCAAATACTTTGGATGAGCTTCATAATAAATACTTTCAGCAAGATAATGCGAGACCCCATGTTGCTCGAGCAACCATTGATTATTTAAAACAATTTTATGGTGAAAAGTTATCCACCTAGGACTCGTGATTTGAATCTTTTAGACTATTTCTTATTCTCATTAAGAAGAATACTATTTTTAAAACTACTGTCCACACATTAGAGGAATTACCAGAACGTATTGTTGAAAAGTGTCGCTAGGTGTCACCTGATCTTTTAACTCGAGTTTTTAATAATATGGGCCGACGTGTTAACCTGTATATTCAAGAAGCGGGAAGGCATTTTCAATATTTTTTATAATTATTTATATCTACCTGAATGTTATGGATTTAGGTTTTTTTTTTGCTGTAATGAACCTCGTTATTTTGATTAGTTATTAAAGTGTTTTTGGAAATTTGTATACTGTATTTTCTTTATAACTGTTAACAAATATTACAACAAAAAGGACTAATTACCATAACCTAAAATAGATGTGTCCTTATGTCATTAACCTGACATTAGCGAGAACCTACGAGCAGATAACTCCATGGCTGCTATCGCGATTCAAATACTTTTACTACTCTTACTATATTTAACTTGGCAATAGGCTATACAGGGTTAGTAAAAAGTCCCGGAACGGTCGAATAACTTTGTTATTTGAAAATTATGATTTCTGAAATTTGGTATGGGGGTATAGTTAATATAAATGCATTTTATGCAATACAGTTAATATTTTTTTCACTTCCGGTTTAATCGGCAATACGTCCAACTTTTTTTTTTTAAATGGAACGCCCAGATTTTTTAACACTTTTGAATGCAAAATAAAAAACTACGTTCAGGAAGTATTAAGATGTTTATTTTTATTCACAAGAAAACAGTTAAAAAATTAAAAAAGTGTCCTAATACAGAAAAATCAAGATACCTGTCTATTCAGGTTGCGATTACAATAATTGTTCAAAATGCTCTCCATTTACAATTTGACAAAAATGTAAACGGTCAGTAAAATTTCTTATTGAATTTTGTATTTGTTCTGGAGTGATGCGATTGGCTTCTTGAACTATTCTCTCTTCCAATTGTTCAAGATTATGGGGACGATTTTTGTACACTTGACATTTCATGTGACCCCAAGCGAAAAAATCTAATGGCGAGAGATCTGGCGAACGTGCTGGCCATTCGATTGCTCCTCTACGTCCGATCCAACGTCCCGGAAAAATTTCATTCAAATAATGGCGGACATTATGGGCAAAATGGGGGGGAGCTCCATCTTGTTGAAACCAAAAATGTGCATTAGGGTGATCACCTATGTTTGCATTTGGAAAGAGGGCCGCAAGTGCTGGAACAACCTCATTTCGCAATAAATTTAAGTAGACGTTGCCAGTTAAATTTCCTCTTATAAAAAATGGTCCTATGATGTTGTTTCCAACAAGACTAGCCCAGACATTCACCTTTTGAGGACGCTGTGTATGGACTTTTTCAATCCAATGCGGATTTTCAATTGACCAGTAGCGACAATTATGTCTGTTCACAGTGCCGTTGAGACAAAACGTTGCCTCATCTGAAAAAATGATGTGATCTAAAACATTAGGCTGCTGCTCGATCAATTCCGTCATTGTTTCGCAAAATTGTAGTCTACGATCTGGATCATCTTCAGTTAACTCATGGACGGGATACATTTTATAGGCTTTCATTCTTGCTGATTTAAGAATCGTATGAGCAGATTTTTGAGAGATCTCATGAATTTGACCTAATTCTGTTGTGGACACGTGATGATTTTCTTCCACTGTAACTAACACATTCAAACTAGTTTCTTCATCTGTTGCTGTTAATGGACGTCCCCTTCTAGGTAAATCCTTCACCTGACGAAAGACTTCAAACTTTTGAATTGTTCGGCATGCCGTACTTTTACTAATGTGACGATCCGGATAAACAGTATTAAACAAAATACGAACCTCTTCAAAAGAACGTTGACGATCACCGTACCCACGCATCATTAATATCTCAATTCGTTCTGATTCAGTAAGTTTTTCTGCCATTTTCAAATGTGTCAATGTTTAAAATAAGTAAATTTATAGCGATGCAAAAGTTAAAACGCTTTTAAAATTGTCAAATGTGACGCCAAAAAGAATGCAAACACTAAACAACAACTTTTTTCAAAGGTACCTTGATTTTTCTGTATTAGGACACTTTTTTAATTTTTTAACTGTTTTCTTGTGAATAAAAATAAACATCTTAATACTTCCTGAACGTAGTTTTTTATTTTGCATTGAAAAGTGTTAAAAAATCTGGGCGTTCCATTAAAAAAAAAAAAGTTGGACGTATTGCCGATTAAACCGGAAGTGAAAAAAATATTAACTGTATTGCATAAAATGCATTTATATTAACTATACCCCCATACCAAATTTCAGAAATCATAATTTTCAAATAACAAAGTTATTCGACCGTTCCGGGACTTTTTACTAACCCTGTATATGATTGCATACTGTTTGAATTTTATTGATGAATATTTGAACCCGTTTAAACTATACTTAAATAATAATAAATACAGACAAGGTTGCTTAAGAAAATAACACAGCCAGTACTCACGCAAAGACGATGACGTATGGATATTAAAATGTCTTGCTAAAATTAATTCAATACTGAATATTTTTCCTATTTTGAAAATTATGCGATACCCTTTGCGGCAAGCGTACTTCGTTAAATAAGTCACATGCTGCTTAAATTATTTCTATACGATTTAAAATATTCCTTTCCGGTTGTGGACAGCGCGCTGCTGCATTTCAATACGGTAAAAACGGCACGAAATGTGGGCGTGCATTTCGTTTAGCGACCGCGACTCCGTCCCGTCTGACCGGTCGAGGTTATCAAGAGCGCGTTGCGTTCGTGCTATACGGCGTACCGTCCAAGCGTCGGACACCGACCACCGCGGCATCCCGCGCCGAACGACTCGGGAGATGCGGACAGATGTGTGTTCACTTCTATAATTTGAAGGCGGTGCGGCACGTTCTCCGTGTCAGAGAAAGAGCGTTATTATTACCGGCCGCGAGTGTCCCCTGGCACTGCGCGCCTTTGACGGTGCCGACAGCTGCCTTCTATAATCGCAGCGTACAGCTAGATTACCTTACATTTGATTACATCTTCGACACCTACTGGAATTTTTAGTGTGCATTATCGGATAGGTTGATGGACAAACCGGCGGACGCTGGAATCTCGCTCCCCGTGTCTTTTTATTTCTTCATTTATTCCTGTTTTTAAATACATATGCAGATTTTACTAGCTGTCTCGAATGTCTTGCAGGCTTATACGGCCAGCGTTATTACAGCCTTATTTAGGAAATAATATTCAATATTCTTCATATTTCATATTTACGACCTTATGCTGTGCTGTTACATATCTTAATCAAAAATGAAACCAGGAAGCGTTGACTTTACGTATATTCAAAAGAAAAGAAAGTGATTTGCACAATTAAAGCGAGCATTGCTCTTTCTATCACATGTGATAGAATACTGCAGTAGATATCTTAAAATTCACCGGCGTCGCAGCGCTTTTATTGAATCGTATTTAAGTGCTTTCTTGCTAGACGAGTGTAGTTGCAACTTTCAAATACTTAGCAGCTAACTGAATATTGCAGCACAGGATTTGCTTGTCCAAGGAAATTGTCACGATTCTTTCGTAAAATTCGTATCGAATAGCGAATTTACTAAAGATTCTATTTCCATTTCAGAGGATATCACGAATGCGAAAGTGCTTTTAAAACGTACATATAAGAAGTTCGGAATAAGAATATACATTTCATTTTATTTTGCAAAAGGACATAAACGATTTCAACCTTTAAGAAGTATTACAGTGCTTTGTATTCGTATTTGATATATATTTATTATCTATGCATATAAACTATTGCGAGGATTGTTATAAAATAGAATATAATGTGTAGCTGTAGTGATGAAAAAAAAATTCCATGACTGAAGTAACTAAGAAAAATTTAAGGAAACATTTTTAAATTCTAAACGTGATCGCTAGGGGGCGCAGTTGCCAGGGTTAATAGTAAATTTTAAACTATTTGCTAAATGGTTGAATGCTTTATTCCAGAGGCTTCCAAACTTTTTTTTCGCATAGACCACTTTGAAAGTTTTGTTAGTTCCGGTGGACCCCCTGCAGCTACATTTCTACCATATTCCCAAAACTCGACAAAAAATGCGAAGATTAGATCTAACTATGGAAATTTGCGTTGCGGCTGACTTATTGGTTAGTTAATTAATTGATTGTGCTGTGAGTGGATGTCAAAAAAATAAAGTTAGCCATTCAAAAAAGTGATTCCACCCAACTTTACTCCTTTGACATCTACTCACAGCACAAGAAACCAATCAATTCTCACATATTTTATTTAGAAAATTCTCCATCCGAAGTGGTAAAAATAAAAAGAAAAATAGTATATTTCCTTGTGTTGTATTTATTCAAATATGTAATCATTACACTATTAATTAGTCGTGATATAATTAAAATTAAATATTAATAACGTAACGTAACTTCTACAATGACAACCACAGAATAGTCATAATTTTAGTGGGAGGGATGTACTTGATGGATTGACAGCAGATTATCGATATTTGGCTTCAGTTTTGTTAGGAATAACCGCAAATCTCCCCGTTTTGTGATAATCAATCTGCTCCCTTTTTTTGTTAAAAGGTTTGTAACGACACTAACACTTTTCTCGACAAGATATGACGAGGGAAACGCTATCAAAAGCTTTCTCGCAATTCCCCACAGTCCAGGATATTTTTCGGGTATTTCTGCCTGCAGCCAAAATGTTTGATACCCTCTTTTAAATTTCACCTTCAGTTCCTCATTAGTGCTAAGCTCGAGTAGCTCCCCTTGTAATATCACATTCTCCATTTCCGTTTCATCAAGTGGATTTATCATCCATGGTGGTATTTCCATCGTCAGAATATCTTCAAATCTGATTTTAAAGTCATGATGCAGGGCAACTAAATGTTGAACGTATGTGTGAATATCCTCATCAAGGCATTCTACCTGTGACAAGTTTGGAAACTGGGAAAATTCGCGCCGACTAATATTTTGCTTCATAAATTTCAATTTGCCAAGAAAAGCTGAAATTACAGCCTTTGTTTTTATTAAATTGAGGCTGTCCCCTTGTAATTGTAAGTTAATGTCATTAAATTTTTTGAACAAATCTGTCAAATACTGTCTGCTTTCAAATTGATCAGGTTTTCTTTTAAATCTGGATCTTTACTTTCCAGAAACTCTAAAACTGATTCAAAACGTGAGGAAAATCTTGTTAAACATGCACCTTTCGACAACCAGCGTACTGCAGTATGTAAGAGCAATCGTTGGAAGTCTTCATCATTTTCATCGCACATTTTCATTCAAATAAACGCGTATTCAATGCATTGCTTCTTATTTTGTTAACTGCATTAATCACAAATTGAAGCGATTGGTG
Organism: Cetonia aurata; assembly: GCA_949128085.1. Lineage (NCBI taxonomy): Eukaryota > Metazoa > Arthropoda > Insecta > Coleoptera > Scarabaeidae > Cetonia > Cetonia aurata. The sequence goes on from OX421888.1 coordinate 10,297,516, forward strand.
CAATTTAGCACACAAATTTTTCGCTACTAGGTGTTGTCGGTGGATGACACAGAGCATTGCAGTTACCTCTAACCCCACTTTGGTTAAAGGCATTTTGTCATATTTTGAGTCATAAGTGTAGTAGGCGTTGCCGATTTTCGAAAAAGATTGAAGAGGTTGAATGGACCAAAATATTGACAAAATGAAAGTCATCCTATAAACCAAGTCATTTAAAATGTCCAAAATGTTCGCTGTTTATCTCTACGGATTAAATTACATTCGTCGACTATTCGATGTCTGAACTCCTGCAAAGTAGTTAATCGTCTAACGTAAACACGTAATTTGAGAAAACCGCAAAGATAAAAATGTATTGGACTAATGTCTGGAGGATGTGCAAGCCACTCTATGAATCTTTTACGTCTAATACATCGATTTGTGAAAGTTCAATATCCAAAATATTCCTAACTCACCTATTATAGCGGGAGGAGCTCTACACTGTTGAAACCATTTAAACCACTTTAAGGAAACTTCCCAATGTGTCGTAGTGCAGAAATAATTTTGTTACTCAATAGATCCAAATACTTTTTGCCGTTCAAATTCGCTTCTATAATAGAATGGGACTATAAGTCTGTTTTCAACAATCCCCGTCTAAACATTCAGCTTTAGCGGATGTTGAGTATTGATTTCATTAATCCAGTCAGGATTCCCATTCGGCCGATATTTTGAACTATAGCGATTAACTGTAATTATTCCTTTGCAAAATTCCAATCGTCCAAAATCCACTGTGTTTGCTGCCAATCAAAAAGAAACTTTCTATTTGGCTTTTCATGGATTGATTATCGAATGAGTTATACTTTTGGTTATGACAAAACTGAAAACAAATGGGGCATAAAACAGTAGCGTTGGGACGAGAAAATCCATAATTTAAGTCGCCGCGATAAAAGTGTTGCTGCTGCATCGCATTTTAAAGGTATAAGCAATAGAAATATGCTAATACTTACTTGGTGATGAAAGTTTAAACTGTTATTAGGAATCGAGAATAGAATATTGGGAAATATCAATGTGGGGACAATAAAAAGTCTAACTTAAAAAATAATCTAACACTGAAGATAATTCATTTCAATCGGATTGATCAACTTCGTACGAAATTTAACATTGAAGAATTTGAAATTACTAAAACTATTTAACGAGTACACAAGTTATTTTAGATTAAGCTTAACGGTCCAAAATTTTATATAATATTGATACATCAGAAGAGTTAATTCTACCAAAAATACGAATACCTTAGCGTCGTAACAATTTCTATTACCTTCCATTATATATTAACACAATAACGCAGATACAACGTTCCATTAAATGATTGCATCTTCCTATTAAAGGGAAATCGATAACTCTGTCCTTGGTAAGGCTTCCTGGGCTTCAGGAATTAATGTCTCCCTAGTGATAAACCCTCGTCTAGCTTACAAAGCCCGTTGAGCATTTTTCTTTCATGTATTAATAGTCTGTCCGATGTCGATATAGATAAAATATAACAGATAGATAAACGTATTTGTATTTCAGTTCAGTTAGCATTTTAATAGAATGCAAGTGCAGTAGCCGTGTGCTCAAAGGATGCTCAATACGTTGCAATTAAATTTTATCCTGTCAAAGCTCTGCTGCAATTTACGCTAAACCTTGAATAATATCATTCAATTAATTATAGTAAAAAATTTGCGTTAGTTTAAGTGAAACATGTATTATGCATTTAAATTTTAAATTTTCAGATAAAATATTCTCTAGTGTTCTTCAAATATACATAAACCTATTTTGTTTCCGTTTAATTAAATTTTTTACATTATAATAAGATTACTTAAGTATAGTTGATTAGTTTAATAAAACAGCTTTTCAAAGAATTTCTAGCATTATTTGGATGTATTTTACAACTTTTGCCATGTTTCAAAGTTATGTGATACAAGTTACAAGTACGATCATTACTTTTCTATAAATAAAAATCGGCTGTATTTTATACGTACAGTGTAAGCTTTTTAAACTGATATATGTAGGTTATAACCCCGCATTAATTCTTTACGTAAATTCTAATTAGTAATGGGCGAATCGGAACCAAAAATCATCTGATAACGTTAAATGAATATTTAGTCAATACTGATTCTGATTCTTTTGCTAAACGATTAAAGAATCGGTTCATAGATCCCGATTCTTTTTAGACGATAGTCGATAAGAAAACCATGTCGGAATATAATCGAATAAATGCGGCATATGTTTTAACATTTTTGCTTTCATTGGTATTACAACATACGTTGAGAGAAATCTTTGTAGTAAAAACTTACATGGCGCAGTACTAACGATCTTATAGAAATAAGTAATACTTATCTGTGGTAATACAAACAAGTGGGCTCTAACGTACACGTTTATCATTTAATACTAGCCGTTGTAGGAAAAGTTCACAGCTGTTTGTAGGATCAATTTTGTTTGAAATAGTAACACAATTTTATTAAAATTTGTATATATTTGGAAGTAGCAAAAATTGATACTCCATTATAGGAAAACTTAGCACACATTCTGTAATTATTTCACAATGTCAGTATATATTTTGACTAGTACCTTAGTGTGACATGTACCATTGCACAACAATGTGCGAATAAATCCACAAGATCATATAATAAAAAAGACTATATGTTTAAAACCCATCATATTTCGTACTTAAAAATATACATATTTATATCAGGCAATTATAATTCGTAATAAAAGTAATCTGTCTGGTGAATAAATATTTGATACATTCTTTATATTTTTAATAAGTTCGACATTTTCTACAGTGTACGTTGAAATTAATAATTTAAATCAGGTTTTTTTTTTATGTTTATATTTGGAGAGATTGTAGTTGTTTTTAATTTGGCTATATATTCACATACAATATTTTCTATCATTGTTCGAGATGGAATGGGTGAAAACAGATATAACGGGGATTGCGCTGTTTTGCGCATCTCCAATTACATTTATATAACGCGCCAATTTGCATTGACATGCTCATCGATGATTGGCGTTATCGATCACGCGACACTGAAATGCACATGTGTAGTTCACTGCAATTATCCTCCCTTAGGGTTTTACCTGTGTTAGGTGCGGTTGTGAAGAATAGTGCTCTCTTGATGTTTTAACATGTATACTTCCCAATTTATTTATTACAATCTTACTATATCACTGTGGTAGTTTCAGTTAATAAACCGTCTTCAGGCACTTACCTAGTGATGTAATAGAACTAATAGTCAATTATCAATGGAAGAAAATGTGAAAATTACCGAAAGTAGAATGCAATTGTCGATTGCAGCTTCGGAGAGGGTACGCCCGCGATGCGGTAGCGTGGTTGTGTAGTAAAATTATAATAAATAAATTAGGAAGCACTACAGAAGACTGCCGTTTTGTTTTAAATATTTGTGTTATGTTAAAGTCTGTTATTTGTGAATTTGCTTAGTTTAAGAATATAGGTTTCTAGTTTGTTAACATAGTGTATCTTTACTACCTACTTTGATCCTTTTAACTATGAAATGAAACTTTAACGATAAATTATAGAATTAATGATAAAAATATTAGAAGTGCTACAGGCGACTGAAACATTTAAAAACTGCAAGGTAGACATTTTACATATTACATTAGATAAAATTCACAATAAGAATTAGTACAAATTATTGCAAATATATAGTAATTTGCATAAGTATATACTACATATATTAATACACAAGTTGAAACTTATCCACACAACAATGTAGTTATATATCTTTTGTTGATGTTTCAATAACGGTAAGTAAAATTTATTATAAAATTATAATAATTTAAAATAATGAGTGGAGTAAATATTACTACAGCAGGTGTTAATTTATGCTCACCAGCATATAGAAAAGTCAAAATTGTAATACAATTTTACTAAAATAAATACCATTTTACCTTACAGCGTTGTTGAAAGAAAACTAACCGTTCATTCTTGTTTTCCATACAAATTGTAAGAATTAATACTACAAACTTAGTGCTACAATTTGATGGTAAACATTGCTACAAATTGTACTTGTCCCTATATGTACTAGTATAAATGCTGACAATTGTAGTAAAATTTCCTACATTTTTCTCCCTGTGTACGTATAATGTTAATATTTCTGCGTTTAGTTTTAAAAGAAACAAATCTGTGTTTACAGGGGAGGATTAAACGTGTTTTAAATGATGAAATTCTTTCTGTTTTTCACACTGGAAAGGAAGTAGGAGGATGATCATGATTTCAATGTTTAATTAGTAATTTCAACTATGTAACGATTCGGCTTCCTTATCGACTATCGACTAAAAAGAATCGGAAAGTTTGAACCGAATCTTAAATCGTTAAGCAAAAGAATTTAAATCGTTAGAGAAAGATTCTGACTTTCTTACCATATCGATTAAATATCCATTTAGTGTTTTGGGATGATTTTTGGTGTCGATTCGCCCATTACTACGTCTAATACTAGATTAGCACGACGTATTCTTAAACCGCCTCCTATCTCGCAAATAAAATCAGGAGTAAACGAGAGCAAGCACCATCTCATCTCGACTGGATTACCTTTATTAATTTCTCCCTAATCTCCCAGGAGAATATACCCGGTTGCTCTTTTTTCAATTGTTCAATACGTGCCTCAACCTCTGGCGTCGCCACCCTCGGCTTCGAGCCGCCGATCACCCCCGGCCTGATGCTTCCCGTTTCCTGGTAGCGGTTTAGTATTTTGGAGACGCATCCGTGCGACACCCTCAGCTGCCTAGATATGACGCAGGGCCTGACGCCGGCCGCCGCCATTTCTACGATTTTCAATCGGATGTGGTTCGGCAAAGGGCGACCGTTTATGAACACCCCGCCGAGTTGATTAACGCGACCTTGACCTGGAAATATAGAAATTGGATTTTATATGTAGTCGTATAGAAATCAATCGTAGGGGTCATAGAAATATATTTATATTTGTAATCTATTGAAATATATCGGATATCCTCGGATTGGGTTCACAATAGGTATAATGGACAGAGAAATTTTGAGTTGAATATTTGGGAAATAAGCTCTGCTTGGTCAGAAACTTATTTTAGTTTCCTTTCATTTATTTTTTTTTAATATCAATGAGGCGTTTACAATTAAGCAAAAACTATTTTGGGTTTTGTGTAAAGTACCATTTTTGTTAACATTAAGTCAAAGCAGAGCTGGTCACGAGTAGTAAAACAAAGTACTCATACAATTCTTAAAAAATGCACTCTAGAGTATACACCACGAGTTCTTGTATTACTGGTAAGTATTTTTATAAAAATTTACACTTTGGTGTTACTAACAAGGGAACACCGGCGGGTGTCCCCCTCTGATTTCGATGAAACTTAACAGATCGAAAGAGTATCTTAAAATAAGAGACATGTATTTTTTTTTATCGGCGGAACCGCACGATTTTGGGGTACAGCCCCCTCCAAAGTTTGGACGATTTTTCAATTGTTGCAAATATTTCCAAAATTATAACAGATATTAAATTTTCTTTTTAACATAATTTGCAGCATATTGCATGGCCCTAAGGGTGGCGTCGTCCGTATTCGCAAAAAGTTAATAACGGGAGACGGGGTACCCCGTACCCCCCATTTTTTTACATTTTTTCTTTTTCTTATTCATCAAAAGAAGGCCGATTTTACATAGAATACGATGATGTATAACAAGTTTAGAAAATTAATAATTGTAAAAATAGAAAAATAATAATAAAGCTTCAAAATTAATAACTTGTCTATTGATATAAATGAAATGAACTATAACAGAAATAAGTTTTTATCCTTAACATAATTTCCAGCATAATACATGGTCTCAAGGTAGATATCTTCATAAAAAGCTAATAACGGGGGACGGGGTACCCCATACCCCCGCATTTTTTTAATAATAAGTTTATTCATTATTCATTAAAAAAAGATCGCTTTTACATAGAAAACGGTGATGTATAATAAATTTAGAAAATTAATAATAGTAATAATAACTCAAAATAAATATATGTACTATTGTGATGAATTTGATATGCACTTATCTACGCATACGTGAGTTTAATTAATTATTCAGATATAATTGGTAATTTGCATTATAAATTTAACGCGATAAGGGATCTGGTGATTAATCGTATTATTATATAGATAAAAATAAATCCCCGAATGCATAGTAGTTAACCACGAACGTTTAAGTGGTCACGTCTGCATTTAAGAAATAGGTATATAAGACGAGTATTCCAAATGAGAACATTAGAAGTGATTCTTATGAACTACGAGATAGATTTACATCAGAGAAATAATATTATTAAGTTGCAATCCCTAACCCATAATCAGTTTTCTTCCCCAAGATTTTTCGACGTATTCAAGTACTCGTGGTATAAGAGTGGATACGTTGAGGAAAGACCTGGGCCCTTTAAAAATCCTGTAGAGTTTCGTTTTAACAAAGATGCGCAGTCTACACCCTTGTGTAGTATTTGCAATAAACCAGCTATTGTGCGGTGTTCATGGTGCAAACAAAATCTGTGTTTTAAACACTTTTACACAGACTATCACTACTGTAATACTTACATAGCTTAATTACTGTATGTATATTAATCTTGTTCGCTATTGCAATACATATATACCAATAATCGCATTACAGTATGTCATGTATTTAAACATTTATAAGCATTATAATGTTTTTCTAATTCTGTTCTATTGTTTCCGAAATGTTATAATCGTTACAAACACATTAGTTATATTTATGCTCCATTTAATACTTACATTGTACACCTACATTGCACGAAAAACTTGAAATAAATTAAAAAATATATATGTATGTATTATTTAATCCTTCGTCCTGTGTAGCAAATTTGTTCATATATACGCACTAAAGGATTATGGTATTCTAAGAATGAATAACATTTTATTAAGGAAATATATAAAACGCAGTCACTAACTGCAGTTGATAAAACGATTTATATTGCTACCACCGATAAAAGTTTCGTATAGTATATAGTACAAGTTAGTAGGCATAGAAAGGTTTGACCATAGCTTGTCGAGTACATACAATTCTAAATTAAGAAATATTTCAGTAAGGAGAACAGCGGAGTAATGATAACAAATAATTGTTGTTAATGTACTATATTATTATTATTACAATTATTTTTATTATTAATCCTCCTAATTTATTACCATTGTTTTCTGTATAAAAGCGATCTTTTTTTGATGAATAATGAATAACCTTATTATTAAAAAATGCGAGGGTATGGGGTACCCCGTCCCCCGTTATTACCTTTTTATGAAGATATCTACCTTGAGACCATGTATTATGCTGGTTAAGGATAAAAACTTATTTCTGTTATAGTTCATTTGATTTATATCAATAGACAAGTTTATTAATTTTGAAGCTTTATTATTATTTTTCTATTTTTACAATTATTAATTTTCTAAACTTGTTATACATCATCGTATTCTATGTAAAATCGGCCTTCTTTTGATGAATAAGAAAAAGAAAAAATGTAAAAAAATTGGGGGGTACGGGGTACCCCGTCCCCCGTTATTAACTTTTTGCGAATACGGACGACGCCATCCTTAGGGCCATGCAATATGCTGCAAATTATGTTAAGAAGAAAATTTAATATCTGTTATAATTTTAGAAATATTTGCAAAAATTGAAAAATCGTCCAAACTTTGGAGGGGGCTGTATCCCAAAATCGTGCGGTTCCGCCGATAAAAAAAAATACGTGTCTCTTATTTTAAGGTACTCTTTCGATCTGTTAAGTTTCATCGAAATCGGAGGGGGACACCCGCCGGTGTTCCCTTGTAAGAAAAGTTGTTCAAAGTGAAAATTATGAAGATATTCAAAATTTCCGAACAATCGGCCTACTTTGATTTTATTAATAGTACAACTAAGGGATTTAACGAATCTGTTGGAAAATTTGCACATCCCTATAATGTTTACTGAACTCATCATTACAATTGCTACGTATTACCATTTTCTTATTATTTTATTCGGGGTGCTAATTACAATTTCTTAATTATTACGCAATGCAACCTCTACGCAAAAAAAAAATAAAGTGGAATCGGTAGCGTAAAGAACCATGGTACAGTATGGATAAAATATCTTAATGATGATTTAATCACTTTTGCAAGGGTGGGCCGAGTAACCGGGTAGGCCATGTCGAATGTAGACTACTATAATTCCGTTCGGATTTGTGATATGCCCGCAGGTGATCGCGTGAATGATAGATGAATCCGTCTGCTTTTATTAATTATGTTATTTCAGAAACGTGCCACGAAATAAGGATATTGTAGTTTCTTCGTCACGTCGACAGGTTGATGTGATTTCTTTTAGAAGATATATACTTGAATCGCCAAATCATGAATTTGCAATTTCTAGAAGTTATTGACATACACCGTGGAAAAGGATTCTTAAAATCAAAGCCGCTGCAAAAGAAACACTTTTTTTCAGTCAATCCACATATTAATTTTTAACTCAAAATAATATGTGTTCATTGTAAGAAATACGTATTAACTAAAAGAAATATGTATTAACTGAAAGAAATGATTCTTTTAAATAACGGCAAAGAAATATTTCTTTGACTTAAAGAACTTTTCTCTGTGTAACCCATTTTGTGTGAAATAATGTTTACATAGGAGAAAATACAGCTAATGCCATTAGTATCACTAACTACATATAAAGGATACACGAATTATGTTATATTTGTAAAAATTTTGAGCCGTTGCACAAAACCTTTAAATGTGTTATTGTATGAACGAATCTTGAAACGATGAAGTAAAATTAAATTTATTTAGCCTCAATAAACTAATAAGGTTGTAGGACGTTAGAATGCATCGCTTTACAATTAATAGTATTATAATTATATTTGAACGTATATTTTTTCTAATGAACAGAAAAATATGGATGAATACTTAGATATTAGATAATGTACTATCATTCGACGTTTACAGCACTAGACGCTTTCTACGAGATTATAATTAATGGCTTGAATTCTAAAGAATTTCCTATTGGGATTTTCTGTGACCTAAGCCGAGCCTTCGATTGTGGTGTTCCTCAAGGTAGTGTTTTGGGACCTATTCTGTTTCTGATATTTATTAATGGATATAACTCACTGATAGTTTCATTTTTTTAAATGTTATCAAAGCTTATCCGCAATAACCGCTAACTGTGCGCACACCTATGAATGTACTTGAAAAGTCTAAGTTACAAAAGCTTAGTTACTTGAAATTGGTTGAACAAGTTTACGTAAACATACAAATGATTTTACTGATTTTTGATTTAATTTTAAGATAAATTAAATATTATGTGAATGAAACAATATGGTTTGCGAAAAGTTACATACATTAAAGAGATTTGCTTGACCTGTGTTAAACCACTAAAAAGGGCATCTAGGTATAGGCAATATTATCTCGCACATACAACGCGAAATATGCTGAGTAGCAATCGTAGGTGGAGTGGGTACTTAAAATTATCATTAATAGGTATTGATATTTCATTTCAAGATGATTGGGTTTCTTTGTTCCGAAAATAATTGAATTTTATACTCGTAAAAATGGTGAATTAAGTAAAAACAATAATGATAATTGATCTTCACACAATCAAGCAATAAAATTTCAATGCTATATGGTTGGTGAACGCAGGTACCTAACGCCGCATGACACGATGGAGTAACAATTAAATTCAAAATTAGCAAGAACGAAATTAGTAGGATCAATCGAGCTATCTGCAATTTGATAGAATTAATTAGAGCAGCAGTAAAGTACCTGACTCTCGTAGAGTCTAACTTTGATGTGCAGAAAAATGATCATATAAATAATGCCTCAACACTGGATTAAGTTTTTAAAAATCAAAAACAAAAAGATGAACAACAGGCGACCTTAAAAATTAATACATTTTTCTTTGATGTTATTTTATAAATAGCGTTAAACGAACAAGTAATTTTGTTTTACAAAGTTGAAACTAGGTTTTGACAAGAGAAAATTAAAAATATGTGATTATACACAACAGATTGATCCCATGACTAAAATGAAAAAACACATTAATAAAGTATTTTTAATAGAAATGAAAATCTAAAAAGCAAGAAGATTAAGATAAAATGTATCTAGTATAATAGAAAAGCAAATTGCTTAGCTGAATATAATTCTCACTACTCTATAGTCGTATTATTAGTGATCAGTAGCAATGCTGAACCAACCTCTCCACGTCTTTTTCTTGAAAACCTTTTTTCCATTTAAAAAATTATAGAAATGCATCTACGCTAAATACTTTTTTTAAAATCTGGAGTTCCCAAAGCCCAAGTATGTGAACATTACGGTTCATCTTTATGAACTATTATTGTTTTAAATTCCTAGATGTGAAGTTATGGACTTTTATTTTATAATTGTCCATTCTGAGGATTATTTATTTATTTCGGTTTCTAGAATCCAGTAGCCATATTGTATTTCATAAATTTACTTTCGCATAACGCAAATATCTTCGAATTTTGGCGGATGATGCAACTCTTTAAGTTGTATGTAGTAGATTAACCAATTTTTTTTTTGTAATGAAGTAGTGATATATGTATGTACAAAATTTAATATTTTTATATCTACTACCAAAGCATGTTATGGGAAATATTTTCCTTAACCGCAAAACAAAGTTAGGTTTTAGATATTAAAGAATTTATGCATATTATTTTCGTTAATTAAAAAAAAAAATGAGATTGGAGTGTTACTCAAAATGTACCTATTTAGTTAATGTTATTTTATGCTTGAAACTTATTTGGTATATGCGTAGTGTATGTCAACAAATCATGGGTAATTACAAAGAAAGACGAACAAAAATTTAAAATTTGGAAAAGAAAAATTGTGTGGAAAATGTGTAAAAAAAGCGTAAGGCGCACTAATAGAGAGGTAATGGACTTGCATAGAAGAGCAAGAATAGCGCAAAAGTTGCGAGCACAAACGACGAGGTATATAGTTAGCACATATCTCTCGAATGCCAGAGCAAAGAATGCTTAAATGTTTTATGAGAAGAAAAAGGCGCAAAAAGAGGAGGAAAGGTTGACCTAAGAAAATGTGGCTTAGACTGTAATGAAAAACGATTGATAAATATCTTAGATAAACAGTAACCGGCATACATCCTGGGATATGCTGACGATCTTGTTATCATCACCAGCGGCAAATTCAACACCACAGTAGGAGGTCGCTTGTAAGAGTCTCTGAATCTGGTGTCACGATGGATGGAACAGGATAGCTTATGTGTTAGCCCAAGCAAAGCAAAGATTGCGGTGTTTACACGTTACAGAAATTTGGAGGGACTCAGAAGTATAAATTGAAAGAATATACAGATAACAGATGCGGTGAAGTACCTTGAGGTGACCCTTAATTCGGGACTCACCTGGAATAAGAAATGGGGTCTCAAACCAGACCTGTTATATTGGATTTATGATGTGCTGGTGAAACCGATCTATAATAAATAATATAAATATATAATAAATATAAATAAATAATAATAAAATACGCGACTTTGGTGTGGTGATCTATGGTATGATCTGATGGTACTACAGACAAAAGCAACGTCTCAACTGATCATGGTGCAAAGACTTGCATGTATAGATATAAAAGGGGCCATGCAGACTACACCTCCTGCAGCCATGAAAGCCCTTTTGGCGCTGCTGCCATTTCACTAAGATCCAGGGTGAAGCCAAGATGGGTGCTTACAGACTAAAAATGTACTGACCAGAACCATCAATAGGCCATATAACAATCACATAACGTGTGCGGGGAAAATATAGTAGATATGGAAATTGACAACATATGCATAATAAAACGATACTGCCTTAAGAATCCAAAATGTGTGTTTAGATGTATGCTCGACATACAAACGGGTCAAAGACTGCTGAAGGCACTGAATTTACCTCCTTGGTGGGAATTTACCTCACCAAGCGCCGGCTAAAGCTATGCACTTGGTAAATATTCCTCTGTTTTCCGGGCAGAGGTATTGGTCATCTTGCAATGTACAAGGGAAAAAATAGAAAGGCTACTACAAATAAGCAACAAATTTAATCTTTTCAAAGTTTTCTGTAAATAAATTAAGTAGTTCTTTTGTTTTTAGGTTCTCAACAGAACTAAAATCTCTGACCATAGTTAACACTCAAACAATTTTGTCAATTCTTGCTTGGTTAATAGAGCTAAAGAGTAGACTTATCGCATTCAATGGTAAAGAAAAAAATGTTCACTTATTTTAGGTTATTTTGTGTGTACATTTGGACTGATGGAGCATGATTTCCCTTATCAGCATTTGTAAATTTCCAAAACATGAGAGCTAAAGTGCATAGAAGCTGGTGATCGAAATTTTATAAACTCAATAATGGCATTTACGTTCAGTTTTCTCATTTTCTTCGATAAAAGTCTAAGACCTCAAATTATTTTGAATATTTCATTCGCTACTTGATGACATTTTTAAATAAACACCGGGTATCTATCAATGTTGATCTTTGTGCTAGTTTTAATGACGCAAAAATGAAGTTTTGTTGTTTTAAAGGTATGAGGATGAGTTTTTAAACACTATGTATATGATTTTATTCCGAATGTTAATATAAAAACATTAACGTCTAATGTGCAAACATCAAACATGCAATAAAATCGCAAATATCTCAAAAACAGTTGAGTTTAGGTAAGTATAAATAACCCGAATAAATTTAAAAAACGAGGTACACAAATATTACATGTAATGTAAAGAAAAAGAAAATACAAATAGAGTTTGCTGCAGAATGGAGTTTACTAATGTCTCTAGTAGTAATATAGCAAATCTTGAGGACGTACTTAGTGTAAATTTGAAATTAACAATTTCTTAGCAAATCTTTAATCGGAATTTATTTAATGATATTCATTTTTGTATTTAGCGTTTTTAATACATACACCTATAGATGTTTAATTGTTTAGATGGTTTATATATACCCTAAGTTTATTGTTGTCAACTAATATTTATTATGTAGGTATTGTAATTATGTTGAACAGATCTAAACAATCTTTCACTCTGAAATAATGCACCACCAATTATTGCCTGCATTACGGATTTTGTTTTCTTTTATTAAAAATACACTAATAACGCCTTGTATGAGTAAAAATGTGTATAACATCATTACAACAAAATTTTCTCAAACCTACGGTTACTGTCATTTGTATCCGTATGCATTCATCTCCTTCTTTTAAAAATTTTGCAATTTTCATTAAGTTTACTTATGACAACTTTAAACTTTCGACCGAATTAATAAATAATTAAAAGTTAAAAATGGCAAGAGGTTGTTTCGTCATTAACATTAACTTGGGGATTCATTTCACTATGATACTGATATCATCGGTTTTTTTTTTCTTTATTTTTGTTAGTTTATAATGTTTATAATTTGTTAGTTTTTAATACGTTTTGGTACTTCAAATGTTCATAATAATTATCGATTTCAACAGTTTGATTAATTATAGAAATTAAATATGACAGACAACTTATTAACATAATGTTACTTTAAGGGCTGCCTAACATTTTTGAATAAAGATAAATGTGTTTTTATGAATAAATAGATAAAATTAACAATAAAACGCAATTAAATAATATCATTATCATGGATATAAAAAAAAATTTGAAATTTCAATATCACTTATCTATTTATAACCATCAATTTCAGTTTTCGTTTTAAAACACTTATATAGTTTAATATTTCAACTAAACATAATTTTCTGACCACACTTATATAAAAAAAATGTAGGCTCGCCATTTATCAAATTTATTCATTATTTTTAAATCTATCATCTACATCCCATCTGTAACTTTAAAAGGTCCTCAAACTACACAAAAAGAAATGCAATATGTTTACTTAATTTTTCATAAAATTTTATTACATTCATATACGTCAATTGAAAAACATTGAATTATACATAAAACTACTTTTAATTAGATATTTTTTATGGAATTATTTACATTATCGTTAGGTTAGTGTTAAATTTGTATGAATTAATAAAGTATATAATTAATGGCTGGACTTATAAAATAAAAACAATTGTACTCACTTTGAGTTGAGCAAGAGTGCAACATAGATTTTACATTTTAATGTAGTTGCTAGAATTTGTGCACTAATTACAGATAAATATATCGCCTAGATTATTTTTAATTACATATAAAGAGTTCTCAGTGACGTTCCTTATTTCCTGTTGTAAAAATAGCAACTACGGAAGGTAAAAATCTTGTAAAAGTGCGACTTTCAGACGCAGTTATTTTAATTAATTCTTGAGCACGTAACATTACAGTGACGAAGATATTGTAAATAAAAGGAAAGCTGTAAATACACAATTTAAAAGAAAATTTTTTCATGTCCATGATTTAACTTTACACGGAATCCTTTAGCAAATTTTAATTAATATTGCAATTGAATTCTGTCTGTGCGTTTATGGTAAATAAAAGAACTAAAATGCACTTTTTTTAAAATAAAGAATCTACCTTGGAATGGATAGCCGGTAAATAGTGGTCTAATATCCATGTCTTTTTTTTCTGTTAAGCAACACAAATGTCTGTCATAAAACTATTCACATCTACAGTTCAGCATTTACGATTCTAAAGTCTTGTATACGGTACCGCATTTGTTAACAGCGTTTAATAATTTATATTGCACATTTGCCCCGATTTTGTTGAAAGAGACAATATAAACTGTATGAACTCTATAAGGACGGCGTGTGTACTAAGTTATACGTGTAACAATAAGTGTTGCTCTTAAAAAAAATATTAGCATCTGGTAGTAAAATGAAACTCACACCATTGGTCAAAAGATTCATATGCTGCATTGTATTTAGGAAAGGCAGTATTGGTACAGGCCGATGGGTAACTTAAATCAGATTTTTTCCCAAACCGAACCATCAAAACTTACTTCCATTTTATGTACGATCATGTGAATACTGGGAGGGACTTATTGTAATGTTACTTGGTAATTCAAGTGTTAGTAGGTTAAAAATGGGAGGTTCTCACTCTTAGCACGGCCTATTCAAGTATTATTGTGTTGATGCGGTGGATGCATATATGCATACCTCATAACGTAGTCCCCGCTTATGCGTTTGGTAGCTACGGGTGTAGAGACTATCCTGTTGTACCTTAAACAATGTGTGTATGCACTTATTATTATTCAGTTGTCTGCGGTTCAGGATCATAGTAGGCCGGAAGAAAAAATATTACCTCGCATACACATTTACACAAATTATAGTCTGCACATGTAATATTTTACATTACTGTTATTACAGAATGCTTTAGTATGCCTACATGTAGATACTACGATGCCAGTGTTCGCTTTTTACGGTTGAAATACCAACCGTATTGTTATAATAATCGTAATTTGAATAATGTTGAGTTGCTTTCTTTTTGTCTAGAAAAGAAAAAAAGAAAAACGCGCTAAAGTTGTTTTCAGATATTTGTTTTGTATAACTTCTCACATTTTATAAATCTAATTAACTAAATCAAACATTTGGCATTAGAGCTGATATTACGAAAATGGTTATTACATATTCTTTATATTTTCTAAATAAAAATCATGATAAAATTATCACCTAAGCATTTGAAAATACAATAATTTCCATTAAAATAATATAATTATCATCATTAAACTATTTGTAATTTATAAATTAATAATACAAAGTTAGAAGGTAGGACAAAGTTGAAAACGTAAAACATACTTACAAAGTGTGCAATATATTTATTCAAATGTTACTTCTAGCGTTTTCAACAGTTATAAAAGCACTCTAACAAGTCCTGGCGTGTGGTTCCAATGGGAGACCTTTCTGCTGTCTTCCCATTTTTTAATCGCTTGCTTTAGGTGGCTCTTTTGCAGCCCACAACAGGGATCATGTCCGAAGAAAGGCATTTTTGCTGCTTCTTTTGAGATTTGGAAGCATGGGCTTTAAAAAAAACTTTGTTTTACCTAATTTTTAAGTTGAAATTTTTTTTTGTTTTAGAACATAATGGATGTTGGCATGTTGTTTCGTTTCAAGCGGTTTGAAACAATATTTCCAAAGAACGGAATGAAACAGGTTATATAACGTGCAAGATCAACTTTGTTGAAGTTTGCCAAATATAATAACCAGTAGGTTTCCCTTAATGAAATTATTTTCCAAGGGTTGTGTTGATTAGTACAAGCAAGAGTAAAGCTGAGTGTATGTTCAACTATGAAATAATTACTGAAAATGAGGTAATATGAATCCTGTAAAACAAATTGATGCCCTATACCTACAACTCAGAACACACAACCTAACATTGCTATTTCAGAAGTAAGAGATACATTTTTATAATATATTTCCTTGTTTTGTGGAAAAAAATTAGTTAAATAAAAAAACATAAAAACAAGTAAATGCTAAAATTTAACCAACATCCCAAAAGATGCAAGATTAGCTGCTTAAAACATAAGTCGCTGTTCTTCCTCCAGCACCATTAATAACGTTAACCCATTCAATAAAAAATCGTAAGCAAAAAGTAATAATAATTCAAGCCTAGCAAAAAGCACAAAGAGAAAAGTAATAGAAAGTTATAAAGGAAAATTAAAATATATATTTACTTGTTAAAGAAAGCACTCGTTCTCAATCAGCAATCATCCCTAGTGAAATTTTGTTCTAAAGTCTAGGCAATATTATAACTAAATGATCTTTCAAAAATTTCAAGGTGGTGAACTGGAAGAGTTAGTAAGCCTTTGTATCTCACATTAATATTATGTACATCTGTTCTAAACAAAATTTTACGGAACAAGTAACTTGGTTTCTTAAAATAAATAACTTTTTAGAAAAAGATGGTAGCAGAAAACTCTGGCAAAGATATTTAACCAACCAGCCCAATCGAGTGTATGAGAGATTCGGTTAAATTTCCCATAAATAAATCTATGACACGAATTTTGCAAACACAGAAGTCTAGTCCTGTCGATGGTGTCCAAACAGTAATAATAAACGCTTATGCAAAAGTTAAATCTGGAGAGGACCAAAGATTTGCATAAGACCTTACGCAAACAGACATCCAAACAGCCTTTACTACCACACAAAACCTTCAAACTACTGTAACCAAATCTAATGAAATCTGAAACATGTTCTTTAAAACGATGTTTGGTGTCAAGGAAAAAGTTACGCACACAATCAGATACAATGAAAACTTCATCTTTGATTTTAATTTCAATATCCTTCAAAATCGCAGCTCGGGTTTTTTCACGGCCAAAAACCAAAACAGAAGGTTTTTTATTATTTATTCTGCGACAATGTTTTTCAGACATGTTTACAAGTGACTGAAGGTCACTGTTTATGTATGAGATGGCTTCACATATGTCTTCAGGATTGAAAGTATAATATAGTTGTGTGCCATCGGCATAAAGGTGATAATTACAATGTTGCAAGCACTTAATGATATTTCAGGTGTAAATTACATAAAGTAAAGATCCCAGAATACTGCCTTGAAGAACGCCTGATATAATTGCGAGTGGAGAAGATAAACGACCATCATAAGAAACGTGCTGGGATCTATTGAATAAGTAAGAAAAAAAAAATCGGCAGAATTTTGAGAAAAACCTATATACTTTAAGATGGTGAGTCATATCAAAAGCCTTAGAATAATCCAACAATATCAAAACTGTAATTATCATCGATACTGCGCGATAAATCGTCAACAATGTTAGCCATCGCAGACCCACAGCTATATTTCATTTTGGGGGAAACTAATATTTCTTATCCGTTTAGAACAATATTTGTTTGCAGTTATCGATTATCATTTAACTAAGTGCATTAACTAATAAATAATGTGGGTTAATTAAAAACACCTCTTGGTTTGATGAACTTGATGACTAATTCTATATTATTATCGGTAACGATTCTGTTTCTACAGTTAAATACTATAAATCGAAAACTATTTACGTCTGCGTGATTAAATAAGCAATTTATAACAGACATTGGATACAAGTGTATCTATTATAAACTCCATCAAAAGCAATCACTCCTGCAAAATTTTTACATCAACTTCATACCATTGGAAGACCTTCAATTTGTATTCAAACAATAATTTGAAGCAACTCCTTAGAACGCAATTATGTTTATTATTTTGCCATTTTATCCATTAAATTTTATAAATATAATAATACATTTTATTTATAAAACAGGATATTGCGACGTTTCAAAAATACAACCGGCATTCAAAATACACAGGCCTTTTTTTTTAAAATACATTTAAATGGCTGACAATGCGACCGCCGCTTGCATGCAGAAAAAAAGCTACAAGGCTTCTTATACCGAAATATATGAGAACTTTGTAGGTAGTCCAGAGCATAACTAATCTAATAAACCAAGTCATCTGTTAGGGCCTTTTCTACATGGAATAAGCCAAATGGACCGGTGAGACCACCTGGGCACCGATATTTTCTGTTTACCTTAAAAACTGAAATTAGTTTTAGGAATTACAGTGATTTTTTCTTTGGTTATTCGGTAATTTCGTTTGATCTAGTCGGCACGTAGGTGGTTTAAATGTGTAACGCTATGGTAGTGATTCGTGATTCACGCTTGTTTCATGCCTATACTTGATAATTGAAACGCTTCTGATAATAACCGAATATATAATTCGGCCGAATCATGGCTATATAGTTTAATATTGAAAATTAAGGTTCACGTTAAGAAAATAGTAACTGAACAAAATATAAGATATTTGTATTGACTTACTAGAAATTGTAATTGAAAAATACATATGTATCTATTGGTTAGATATACTTATCTAATATGAATTTGAGATTTTCTGAATCCGCTTAATTTTTTTCCAAGTTTGATTTATATATACAGTTTATATTGCTAAACAGATTTGAAGTGTTTTCTAAGGATTAAATTAGAAATTAATTACGTCATAAATGTATTATAAGAAGGTCACACACAAGCCTCATCAAGAGCTATATAAGCACGACTACTTCAGCGATGGAAATATACAGAAATTTCACTTCAATATAATTCCCTATGGTCACGATTTTATTTTGTATCTATAGTTTTACTTTGACTATTGGATTGCAATTCTCACAGGCACAAATACCTTATAGATGCTGGGCAATGCTTCAAACGAGACCCTAGGATTTGATTAAAAATGGATAGATATATGTCCATTTAATTACCAGAGTGAAACTTCTGGATATCTTCTATTCTGCGATACAGGTGATCAGATGGATACCCTGATGATGGCACTAAAGCCCAAGCATTTTAACTCATCATCAGTAACTTTACGTTTTGATATAGTAAGTAAGTTCATTAATTCATAACAATTACAATCGAATAAGTCAAAGAAAACTAAGCATGGGAAATAATAAATACAACGTATGAGTATTAGTTTCAATTTATTGGCAAAAAGAAAACAGTTGTGCAAGTCATTTGACGAGTCTCCCCGCATCCTCAAAGTCGACTCCAATGGAGTAGATATAAATTGTGCCAGGTCATTTGTGTACAGGCTGAACAATAGCGGGCCAAGAACAGAGTCTTGCGGAACGCCGTGTGTTTTTAGCGATATGTTTAAAGAGCACAATATAAACACATTGTAGGTAATTCGAAAGATAAACTGATCAACAGTGAAAGGTTGGGCATCTACAATAAATAGGATGCCGGGACTGCAATAAAATTTATGTTGGACAAACAAAGTGTGGAATCTAAGGCAGATTTAAGGAACTCATAGTCATTATCGCTATGGGAGGCTTGAATCATCTAGCGTTGCACAACATATTAATGATACAAGCCATAAAATTAATACTGAGAACTTTGAATTATTGGAAAGTGTAACATCTTAGATGTATATGACCATGTATATGAGTTAAGACTAACAATTGCTTGAATCAGGAACATGCCTGTCTGGACCATTAGGTGTTGATTGTTTTATCGGAGTAAACACATTTCCTTCTTAGTGACATATGTACGTCTGAGTTCTTGGTATCTCACAGGTCAAGTAGGTGTAGGAAACGGCACTTGTAGAGTAGAGAAAATGAAGTATGTTTAGATACCTATTGCATCTTTCTTCTTAATTCGTTCGGGTGAAAATAGGAATCCACAAACTTCCCAAAGAATTGTCTCGAATTAATAAAATCGTGCAGCGTGTAGTGATGGGATTTCTTGGGTGTCTTAACACTTGTGTTATTAGTACCGAAGTATATATTTCCGTGTATCAGCACTTTTCCAAATTAAGCAAACAATATTTTCTTCATCAAAATTCAGAAAGCAAACCGTTATTTGTTTGATGTTTAGAGCTTAAACGCGTTTTTTGCGCCTTACCCATCCAGTGAAACGGAGATGACAACGAAAAAGAAAAAAAGCGGATCCCCACAGCTCATGAAACACAATTTCTCCGTCATGAAGTTAATCTTGGCCGGAGGGCTTCGGGTGTTCCTGTGCAAATTGAAACGTACGGAATAATCTGCGAACGCTATGACGTGCAGAGACTGCGAGTAAAGGGACCGCAGCCGCGGGGTAGTGGCAATGGTTTGGAATTTAGGGTTTTAGGAGACTTGTTATTGACGTATTTCTGCGCTTACAGGATTGCGAAGCACGCTGAAGTTTGTGGTTTCATAATTGATTCTTGGAATTGTATTACTATTCGCGAAATACCGCAATCGATACGTTCAAGAATTATAGAAATTGTCACGGAAAATAACATCGTGTCAAAATGTGCTAGACTAAACATCCACAATTTGGTTGCCACATATTGGAAGAAAAAGGTATCTCCACCGCTTGCATTGGCGTTTGTAAACACATCAAATTTTGACACAAAAATTATTAAAACTTCCTTCTTTTATACAATTCCATTTCAATGCATAACGCATCACAAACCTGTAATTTTACTTCAAAAATTTACAGAAGATCTGCACTGTAACAAGTTAACATTTAAGAAATTACTAAGCAATTTTCTCATTGATTGGTAGACTTACATACACATATATTTTTATGGATGGAGCCAAGTGCGATACTGGAACCGGTTGTGCAGTCTTTATCCCACAGATGGAGCTTAGCAAAACATATTCTCTACCTCCAGAATCCGGTGTGTTCACTGCAGAAGCCACCGCAATCAAAAAAGCATTGGACTACTTCTACATCTTTACTGACTCCAGAAGTGTACATGAATAACTATAACCACAAATCGTCACCACTCATTGGGGAAATCCTTATTGCTGACTTTAATTTGAAGCAACGGAGAAAATTGGTCCATTATATCTGGATCAAAGGTCATTCACAGATACCGGGAAATGAAGCAGCGGATAGTTTAGCGAAAGCAGCATGCCTTGAAAACATGTCAGAAAGATTGTTGATCCCATATACGGACTGCTTAAAGTCTTTAAAAGAACGGCGCCTTACAGCTTGGCAAAAAGAATATACTAAAGCCTATGAAAATAAACCTACGAATTACCATATGCTTTTCCCGAGTATCAAAAACAGTCGCTGGTATAGCCAAATTACCGTCAAAAGAAAGGTACTGTCACAGATTTTAAGTGTATCTTTTAATCATGGAAGGTTTCCTGCTCATTTAAACAAAATTCGTATTTTGAACAATGATCTGTCTAAGTTTTGTGAGAAAGAGTGTGGTGATTTAAATCATATTATACTGGGTTGCTCCAAATTCGAAAACGAAATTAAAGAACTCATTCAAGACCTTATAAACATGAACCTAAATCTACCAATCAATGTGAATTATTTAATAGCGCAAGAAAAAGCAGAGGTAAATTACAGGTTATATAAGTATTTGTGTAACATCCGTATTAATATCTAGTTGAGATCCTTTGTATATATTTATCCACCTAGGGTAATCCTCTTTTCTGATGGCCCACCCTGTCTGTTTTTAGTCACCCGATCGGCCCCGGGTGTGAAATATGTCTTATACCTACCCTGGCGTCCATTCGGGTTGTCAGGTTTTTAGTTCGTAAGTGGCTAATGGAGTAATACCGAAAATAATAATAATAATAAAAATTATTGTATTAAATTGTCGTATTAATCAAATGCTAGTTAGTCAAAGTTAGCAACAATTATGACGCAAATTTCTTTAAATAAAATGGTGGACTTCTATAAGATCGTTTTATTGTTTTCTCAATTCAATTTAAATGCTGTTATAAAATTTAGTTGATGATGTATGAAATTATACTATTTATCCACTGTGATGGACCATTTCCGTGCCGAATTTCTTAGAACCACATGTAATCTGTGGTACCGCCCACTTTTGCTGATATAAATAAAGTGTTATACGACCTTTTATTTTTGTAATAATGGAATTTGTATGTAATTCTTAGGCGGTTTCACTTCAAAGATCTAACACCCAAAAGATAGACTGACCAGAAAGGCGCCCTAAATGAATTAATTCAAAGTTCTTCGAAATAACTTTTGTTAGTGAGATCGTCAACATAGAATAGCAAAAATACTGGAGTAAGGACAAAGAAAAATAATACATGAATCGAGCAAGTTTCTTGCTCTTGCTGTTGATTAATTACCTACCAATTATACCATAATGTATCATATTGCTCAGAAAATTTAAATAATAACAGCTGTGCTTATTCAAAACAAGTGGAAAGGCGTCGGCACGCAAGCGCCCAAGCCTGTGCAGTGGAAGTGACATTTTTTTCTTTTAATAAACTTCACGCCGAAATCCAATGACATAATAAACAACATTATCTTATTTATAATCTGAACGCGACACCCAATATATTCTCAACAAATATAAACGGGCGGCATTATCCTCATTGTTGCGCCTTGACTAGTATAAGTTATTTAACAGATCAAGTCGATCGCCACAATACAAGTCCTCCACGCCATGAGTGGTCAGAGTAATTTTCAACAGAGTCGTACTGATGCTCATTTATTTATAGTGAAGCGTATATATGTATGCTTACGCTATATTTTCAAAAGTATTTCTAGGATGGTGTTTTAGAAGCACAATTCATTTGAATGTGGACTCATAAACTGTATGTTATATATGGGTTAGTATTTAGTAGGTGTATGGAAATACGTTTGGTTGGGACTAAGGTTGTACACCTCAAATATGTTAAAAAAATCTTCAAACGGTTACCGATGATAGATTATTTAAACGAAGCCATGCGACAGAACCAATATAAAGGCCAGAAAAAAATGAACAAAGGAGGCGTGGAATAAAAAAGTTAGAAAAGCAGCAAAGTAGAAAGGCGTCAAATAGAAACACACATAAGTGAAGAAATATATGAGAGAAGGCTTGAATTCAGCTCCATACAGTCTTGCATCGAAAGGTAAAAGGATTTCTAGGATTAAGTTAAATGCAACGTTAATTAATATCTTTACATCTTTAAAAGCCGGCTAGCAAGAGACACTACAGCATATTTTTTCTAATTGCTCGCTTTTTTAAAAATTCAAAAATTTTAATAATTGGGAAATCACAAATTTTTATTCTAAGTAAATTACAAAATCTAAAAATTAGTATAAATGGCTTTTAAAAATGTAGAATCATTCCTTTTAATTGTGACACTTTTTATGACAACGGTTTTGCTCTTGGTTGGTAGTTACTTATTGTGGTTACTTATTGGTCAATGGATCAGGTGCAGAAGAACTTTTACACACATAAGTGCAACAACAACGAAAGAGGAAACCGACTCTCTATAAGTACAGATGATAATAAATGCTCTGGAAATAACCAGCCTGATTTTGTAAACGATACCATGAGAAAAAAAGTATTAAATCAACCATAAACCGCGATATGTTTAAAATTTTGGCCAGTATACGTAATTTGATATTCGTTCTTCTTGTATTTTTGGTCACAATTTTTTTTTTTATATAATAATAACTATAAATAAAACTTTAAAACGATGTTTCGGTTTATTTTAAAATCTTTTACAAGTTACAATTGTAAAATTATAAAGTGACATTAAATTATTGTAAATATTTTTTTTTATTTGATAAATAACATTATTGTTTTGTTTTAACATGAAATTTTGGAATTGTGTTTGATATAACGCTTGCGTTGTAAAATATGTTTGATTTTTTTGTTGTCAAATATGAAAAATGTTTTTAAATTTAGATTTCTAAAACAATATTGTTGTATTTAATTATAAAATTAAATTATATAGTTTGGACAAATGTTGTGTGTCTGCTTTATCATTCACTGATCTTTTATGTCTATAAATTTGGATTAATTCAAGTATATTACGTGTTTTGGTTCAATTCTTTGCTACAAGTCAGCTAAATTATAAAAAGGTATCTCAAAGAATGCTGTTTCTATGTAAGGCCAATATGTTGTCAACTCACATAAATAACGAAATTTCTGTGTTTGCCTAACTATTCGATCGTCAAAAAATTGTCTCAGCAAGTCTAATATTTCAACTGTATACGTGTTTCGATTGAAAGCACCTCCCCAGTCAGATTCCTTATAAAGAGGCAGTTTTACCCTAATTTTTCTTCTATCAACACCGGGATATGGTGGGGGATGTTGCACATGATTCAGTGTTTTATTAAAATACTTGTTATGATAACAATGATTATCTGTGTGTCATCTATGTGATTTGCAGAGTAAATTTCTAAATAAAAAAGTGATTTTACCAATGAAATACACAAAAATTTATTAACAAAATATTAGAGAATTCTCAGGGACAGAAGTTCTTAAAAAGGTTAGTTCACTTACTCTTATAAACAAACAAAATAAACTATTTAGATTCGGAAATTATTCTTTAAAATACATAAATTTACCCAAAAATTAATCAAAATTTGAAATATCCTGTAAATAGATACCTTTACAATCACTTAGGAAAACATTGGGACAGAAAATCACTAAAATAAATCATCTCACTAGATTGAACCAAGGCCGCCAACCTCTTTCATTCAAAAATTTATTTTAGCGGGCAATATCTGTACCTCTAGCTTAGCATTTACGTAAATGCATTAAACATTTTATAGTATCTAAGTTTTAATTATAAAGCCGATTAAATAAAGTAAAATTACTCGTGGGAGGATAAATACTTCACATACGTTATTCCACAAATTCGTCCATCAGGTCGGGATCAAAGGATAGGGCCCCAAATGAGCAGGCATCGGTTTTTCGTGGAATTTCCTCGAAGCAGGACCTTATGTACTTAAAGGTGGGTTATGAATATTTCAGTTTAAAATCATGTAATTTACGATAAGATTATTTCAGGGTATAACAGTCGCACTGAATATTTAAATAATTTACTTGAATTTTAAAAATGAGAAAATCATTACTAAATTTGTAACTGACAAGGCGTCTGTTGTCTTTGGCGGTTCGAGGACGAGTCCCGAAATTTACAGCACCTCATTATTTGAAAGAATAACCGCCGCGCCGTTTCGAAAGACCTACCTTCGAATGTTTCTCCAACTGTGTAACAGTCAGAAACTCCAGATATACCAGTGAATATCTTACTAAATGGAGGAGAATGAAATGAATAGTTGAAGACCAACATTGATATGAAACAAACTCAAATACATAAATATGTGATAGATACATAAAGCAATCAAATAAAAAATCAGGTACATATTACATCTTATGAATTATCTTAAAACTAGTAAAAATATTAATATTTTTATCTGAAATGGTTTAATTTAATTCTTAAATTATACAAATTTTGACATATGACTTTGATAAATAATAGGCAACTCAAAATGCGTAATTGTAAAGGTGATTGTATAAGTACTCGTTCAATTTTTAATAAAAAATAAAAAACAAATTTTTAAACACATTTAAACATTCTATATACTGACTTAAACATCTAATAAAATAATTCATCAATACATATGGTCTTTTTAACAATACGTAATAAATACATAGGCTTGTAAATATTGTCAATAAATACAATTATTATTTGGCAACTCTCTATGCATTATTCATGCAAAGGATGACTCAAGACGTTTCTTTTGTCAGCACGGTATGTTTTGTCCTTTGGTTGTAAAATCCTCTCTCTTTTCAGATACTTAAGTAAGATATGAGTGTTTGTTTCGTCCAAGTAAAAACGTTTTACTGCTTCTCTCGTTTTGTTCTTCCGCGTTCGATTTCAGAATCGCATAATTTCTATTGCTGGATTCGATGATAAATATGTGCTCGATAGATGGGCCCTTTTGCTAAGGTTATAGAATGACTGGGCTACTAACGACACAAGAATCGAATTGATTAAGTGTACATTGGATATATAAAATGTGCCAAATTAGTTACCTACTGTACGATCATTTTTCTATGAATCCGAGTTGATCTGCAGAAATAGGGTTCTTCACCAATAGATAAATTCGTAAATAAAACCAGATACAAAAGTCTCTGCAAAGTCACTGACCGAAGATGCTCCCTTCATAACTGAGCACTTCTTGGAACACTTCTACAAGTCAGGAAACGTTGATGACGACAGTGCCAGGTTAAGAAACCTGGCAAGAGGATGCATCAGAACCATCCAACAATCACGTACTAGGAAGCTGAGAAACTCATCTGGTCATCCTATATCTTTAAGTTTCTCAAATGTAGTGGTAGTCTCTACTTCAGTAGTCATAGGTACATATTTGTATGCATCGAGTATCAATATGCAGAAGTGCCGATTCATTATAATGGCAACAGCAGTTACGAAATTATATAAAGATTTCCTACAAACGAGCAAATTTGAAATTAATGAAACAATTATAAAGTCAAGTTCGAATAAATCTACAGCTGTATGGTATGTAATTACACAAGCTACTAACAGTAAGAAAGGTACTATTGTTCCTGCCAACTATGACGGTAAATATTTACTGTGTAATGATTTGCCATATCGGTTAATATCTGAGAACGGGTCATTTAGTGGTAATGAGGTTCATTTGGAACTCGAATGGTCATTATCTTAATATTCCATCACACCCTAATTTGTTCTTTATTGATCGCGTAGATGAAAAAGATATTAGAGGAATGAGCACCAGTTTTACTTGTACTTATGAATTATTCGAACTAGACTGCATTACCGGCTTACGCTGTGGCCCTCTCCTGGGTTGAGAGTTTTGCTTGTGTCCCGTAGAGGGGAGACAATCTAAACCCGTATTTCCATAGTAGAGAATCGCAGATATAGCTTGAGATGCGCTACCGATGAAAGTGGGTTTGCACTCGGAGTGACGCTGATCACGCCTGGTATGCAGAAACTCGAGTGCGATTCCCCTTTCATTGCTTTTGCTTGGTATGGTGAATCTAGGAATAGACCATGAGCCCGCCGCCTGGTGGCATTTCTCGGTTCTAATTGTGTTTGGCATTTTTTTCTTTGACAAATAAAGTAATCTTAAAAATAGAAAAAAAAAATTTAAGTTGTCTTTTTCAAAAATCTAAAATGAGATTTAAACTACAAAAGATCAACATAAATTTATAAATTCATTTTGCTAAAATATTAAATTTTGCTAACTGATCCACAAGCAATCACTTAAAGCAAATGCATTTACAACTAACTAAACCTTCGCTTCATTGAGTAGCTATTGAAAGTGGAAAGTTTGGAGTACGGTCCTATGTCCGCAACGCCACAGAGTGCCCTTAATTGATTTGAGATACGGTTTGACCGCTAGGATATTTCGATAAAGCCCGACCAAGGTAGATTTATAATGCGTTAATTATTTCACGCAGTTTCCTTCGACGGTTCAGTTCGGTTACCATTCCTACGTATTTATTTATATTAATTATGTGAAATTATCGACTTGGTACCTTCGTTTAAGTTTTAACCCCATAAATATTATCCGTGAATAATCGAGATTTAAAAAAATCATTAATGAAACGTGTCTATCATCACTCAATATAAAATAAAATTTATTCTGTCATCGAAATTACATATTCAAAATAGCCATGCATCTTAAAATTGACAGTGTAAAGCGTATTGAACGAGGTGAAATAAAAGAAAAAGGTGGTAACATTTCGAGGAAGGAGTACCAAAAGAAGAAACAAGGTTGCCTTACAACACCTCGCGCGTACATTGTAATCTAATGAAGTATATACCTTTTTAACACGTGGTATCAATCTCTATCAATCATTATTGATTCTACAGGCGGCAAATCTTCTTTGTAATCTGAGACCTACACCGAAGCGGGAGAGCACAGACGCGCTCAAATAACATGCGGCTTTTAACAACGTTATATTCGTGGGTACCATTCGACTTATATCAGAACGATTTTAGTCTTTAATTTAAGAAACAAATGTTTGCGAAATTAAATATAAAAAAATATAAAACCTAATCATGTTTTAATAGTAATAGTAATAAACAAATATTTCTCTTCAACAATGTAGCATATATTAGCATTAAATAGGTATATTACAACTAATAAAAAGAATAACATATTTGCATTGCTATAGGAATTTTCTAATATGTTTTTCAAAACCAATATTCTTTTTACTAAAACAAAAGAAATTTACAGTTACGTGGCACGATAATTAGCTTTGGACAATCTGTGTTCTTACCCGGGCATCTTCTTTCTTGAAAAATGTAGTTTCAAAATTTTCGGCTATAAAAGCCAGCTTTACGAGGTTATTAAACATTGAAGAGATCTACTAATTACACCACACTCATTCGTCGGTAATCGCGATGGCCGATTTGCTTTAAAGCACTATTTCTTGACGCCTATAAACGTAAGCCATCCTAATTACTGTGTAATGTAAGAAAAAAAAAAAAGATAGTTAAAAAACTAGGTATAGGCATTCATACTTCACCACGATCCAATAATGTCAATGGTAATAAGAATAAGAAAGTGTATAATTTTAAACGTGCTGATTTTATTAATTTGTATACAGTAGTACCCCGTTATCTGCTGACTCCGTATCCGCGGTTTCAGTCATCCGCGATTTGCCTATGATGAGCATAAAACGCGTTATATCAATAAATACAGAAACAAATAAAGACATTCGAGCCTTATTAAAAGTTATAGGAGCATTTGTCGATATATCGTCGTATATATGAGTCATCCCTTGAATTCGGCGTTCTCTTATGATAAGTTAAACAAGTTGGAATCTGCTTAAGGTGCCACTCGCTTTTACTTGTACATATAAACGCTCCTGTTAACTATGAGTTTAGTACTATTCGAATTGTCGGACAAGACAGTGCTAGCAATAGTTTTTAAATAAAGCAAGTAAATTTGAAAATCATTTTAAAATGGCTTCTAAACCAAAAAGAAAACGTCAAATGCTCACTATTAGTGAAAAAATAGAAATCATTAATATGATTGAAATAGAAAAAAAATCT
Source organism: Cetonia aurata (assembly GCA_949128085.1). NCBI lineage: Eukaryota > Metazoa > Arthropoda > Insecta > Coleoptera > Scarabaeidae > Cetonia > Cetonia aurata. The sequence goes on from OX421888.1 coordinate 10,326,690, forward strand.
ATTGCAACTGTTGCTAAAATATACAATAAAAACGAATCTTCGATACGGGAATTGTTGAAAAACAAAGATAAGATTCGAGCTAGTTTTTCTAGTGCACCCCAAACTGCAAAAGTTGTAACCACAATACGTAATAAAGTGTTACTTAAGGTAGAAAATGCCTTAAATTTATGGGTGAAAGATATGACAAGAAAACATATTCCTATCGATGGCAAAGTGCTACAACAAAAAAGGAAATTAATCCCCAAATTAACGATAGCTTGATAGCAGCGCGCCTCTAGCATGCTTTCAGTATCACCTGACTGTCGCAGAAAATTTTTATTAATTTGTGTCTGACGTTTTCATTCAAAACATTTCTAACATAGATTCAATGGTATAGATTTCAGCCTGAAACATCGTCGTTCTCCAACAATCTGTAAACCAGCAAGTATCTCTTGGCATCTGTGTTCCTTTTTTGTATCTCCATACTTTTTCGTAATTAGATGTTACAATAAAGCTAAAACAATGGAAGACGCAGAGCTGTAATGAGTTATTAACGCACTGGTGGGACTTTTACCGGAACGGAATATGAGCGATTAATGTGCAAATTAGAAAAAAAACTCATGCCAAGATGATTTGTAATGCTCGTACATTGAATCACTCGCATTACATATACGTCGTTATGACACTTGTATGTTTTAAAATTCTATTTCATTGTATAGGGAACAAAGATGGTGTAAGATATACCGCAGTGGTCGAGCACACATCACGTCCTATGGCATTTCCATCCATACAGACATAAATTTGCGATGATTGTTCCGCTGTGTGCCAAAGGCAGGATGTAGTTGGTGAGAACACTTTTCTAGAGAAATGTGTAGAGGTAGTGAATCCAAAAGAATTTCTAATGTCAATGACGGGCAAGAATACATTGCGCTTGTGATTGCCATCTTTGTTTTGCTGCGCCTTTCACCAGCATGCTACCTTTCCATAGGTAATCTTTGGATATATTACCATCCCATAAAGCCAATGGACTAGTGTCGGGGATAGCCCATAAAGGTGATCTTTTCCTGTGAATTATCTTTTTCAAATGCAAATTCCAGGTCAGCGTCATATCAAATAGAACACCTAGATATTTTACATTATCAGGAACTACTGACTTCACACAAGCGATAGTGGCTAGTACTACTTCTAAGTGCTTCGTGATTTTGCTCGGATTAACGCTTAGGTTCTCCCTGTTGCACCAACTACAAATGGCATTAATCAGTTGTTGGAGGACTACAGAGGTTTCCTTCTCACTCACCTTGTAAAAGCATAGGTCTGCATTTCGACTCCAAGTGCTTCAAATGAAGCCGGCTTCTTGGCGAACACTCTCTGTCTGGCCTGAACTCTCCTTGCTTAGGACCGTTGGGATGAAAGAATTGCAGAATTGCTGCTATTGCTATTTCCGTTGATTCCAACGAGTTCGAAATTGTGAAGACTTAATGGTTATTTAATGCAAGATCCGTGGATTGGCCTTCTTGATGTGCATATTTGTGTATGTAAAGAGAAGAAATATTCTAGCAACTTTTTCAACTTAGCTCCAAGCGCCTCAAAGAAACCGTCTTCTCAGCGGACTAAACTAGACTATCATCCCCTTGCCTGGGGTCGTTATGACAAGCCTGTACTGTGTCTCGCGCTATAGAATTGCAATTTTTAGTAATATAGTGATATACTACATACCTTTTCATTTATTGTTCTCAGTGCACTTATGTTTCAGCAATTAATGTATTACGCAAAGTAATAAAACTAATAATTGGCACTTGTCGTCTGAAGAGTAGAAAAAGAAAATTTATACAATCTATATACATATTTGTCATAGGGTATAGTACAAGCGTAGAAAAAACCGAAAGAAGAAATCAGTCAAATCTACTTTTAAATTGAATACTACCACATTTTGTGCTGTACCATTTATCTCTAGTTTTCCCATGAGTACAATACACGAACGAACAACATACGTGCGTTAACTTTATCGCCTTAGAAATCGCTAACTCGTCGTAGATTAACAAAGATGTCAAAATTTATACGGAATATTGCTACAGTAGCAAAAGCTGGTAAAGGCACCATTACCTCTCGGGACCGATCGATTTAACGACAAAAACTGCTTCATCTATACAACCACACCTGTGTCATGTTCTGTTATTGGCATACGATAAGAAATGTATTAGCATGTTGGGAATACTCTTGTCCGAATGTTTCGAACAATTATATTTTGTATTGATATAATGATTGGATATCTTGGGTCTATTGTAGGTTTCTATGAGTTGCAATTTGTAACTTTTATTAACAATGCCATATGAATACGTCACCAAATATCTTCGATACGTTGTATTTTACATAAAGTATAGTGAGTATTAATTCCGGCTTCACAAATATTTAGTAAATACAAATGAAATTTTCTGTAATGCTGTCGACTGGTAGTTTTGGTGAAAATAGAAAGAAAAAGCATTAAATGAACCCGATATAAGTAACAAGTTCTTTAATTTAATAAAAGTAGAAAAAAATTAAAGAAATTTCTTTTTATTTATTTATTTTTTCTTCATAAACTAGATGTCTTTCTGGATAGTATGGTATATCTAAAAAAAAAGACAAACTTTTGTTTTAAAACAAATTTATTTAAGCTTTTTTACAAAATTCCTTCAGTCACCTTCCAAGTATTCTCCAATACAATCGATGCTAAAACTTCTTTCCCATTGCCTATTTTTTTCTTTGTCTATACAAATAATCTCTACTTGATTGATTTAGTGCAATCCTACACCATAAGGTGGATCATCCTCCTTTGCCATTTTAAAACTTTCTTTCAATTTTTTTCCTAGCTTTGCTCGTGATTCTTTTTTGTCTTAACTCTTTTTGTTTCATTTATCCTTCGTTAGCTCATCTCTTTTATGTGTTTTACAAACATTTTGCCTAATTCAATGCCTAATTCACGAAAAACATTTGCAGCGCGTAATGTTCCCATTGTTGAATGCAGCAATGAATCCATTGCTACAAGTGATAAATTTCAACGTAGGTAAGGTGACAAAGATCGATTTTGACAGACGATCACAAAAGATTAGGCAGATCTCTGAATTATTGGTTTTATAAACTCCTTACTTGCACGTGACAAATGTATGGGGGCGTTCAGAGTTCTTTTCCTGTAGACGATACATATCAGTAACTGTTTCCGCTACACAAAATGGCGACCGCTCCATAATATGTTATTGTCTTAGCAAGTACTGTTTTTGAAGTTATTGGTTAACAATTTCCAAATCGCTTAGGAGCAGCATGTGAATTCGAATAAATAGTTTATTTCGACTACCACATTTGTAAGTACAATATTACTACACTGATTCGAGGATAGAAAACGTAACTTTACCGAAATGCTTCACTGAACTGTTAAATTCTTAAAAGGGTATACGTATAATCACATGCCTGTAAAATGTCAAAAAATAGCATAAATTTTATGTGTGTATAAGAAAATTATTTCTTCTGAGTGTACTAAAGAATCATAGAAAGCAAATTTCCAAAATACGTGTTTATATATAGTTTAGTTAAACTACATTTTAATTAAACGTATCGCAATCTCTCTCTTAACTGTACTCAAAAGTATTTGACTCAATTATTATCAATAAAACACATCAACCATAATGTTTTCTCACTATCTATATACAGTTAAAATTTACAAAAACATACATGAAAACATGAAACGTAATCATCGACTAACTATACTAACTATGGACTACCTACTAAGTATATTCATCTATCATTCCTATTAGTTAAATTTTCCAACAGTTCAAATTATCTTATATTAAAAATCACTACAAACAGGTTGTCAGTTTTATTTCAAACCAACAAATATAAAAAATGTGTACGTGGCTAATGGTTAACCCCAAGGCCCAATAATATTAATAGCAATAACAACATTTTGATAATATGGAACAAGTCATACTATGACATGCTTTATACAAATACATTCATTAGAGGTTTGATTTCTGCTTCCCGGTGGTAAACGCCATTATCACACAAGATCGAATCTCTTGTTCGTAAATGTCCTTAGGCTAAGAGGTGACGATGTTGTGCGTACTACGTGAGGCTTGTAATATATAAACATAGTTAGCGCAAAATTAATTTCGTGCATCTCCCTAATCTACCTAACAAAGTTGCAACGCCAAAATAGGGGTTTAGTTAATTGGCCCGTTTAGAAACTTTGATGAACGTAGCTTGCCACTTACGTTGCTAGCTCTAGCATGCTTACCGTCAAGGGGTGAGTTTCGGTCCGTTATGAATACGATGTAGTAGTTATAGGACGATCGATATATTCCAAACCCGATTACAAGCATTGGCTTCTATAGAGATACTCCAGGGATGTTTAGTGTGATTGAATTACATCTAAATAGAGATGATTGTAATTGGGTCTGCTATCTTAAGGAACTAAGGAATAAAAGAAAAATTAGTTTTGGGTTTACTTTTTAATACAAGCTACCCAGACAGTAGCATTATCTACTCTCATTATTTCTATATTTCAATTCAGATAGAGTTTCCACTATGATTAACTCAATGCAACATAGGATTCGACACAATCAATCGGTTCCGCCAAATATTTAATTGTAAATTTAACATTTCAGGATATTTCTTGCTGCTGGAGTGGTAGGTAGGACAAACCCGCAGCTTCATTCTAGTCCAACTTCTGATTCTAAACAATCTCGTGCTAACCAAAATAATACAAGCACCAATAACACTTGCAATAAATCTTTGAAGAGGCATTCATTGCTATTTCTTTAATGGAAACAAATTGCACTGTTTTAATGAAACGCTGTACGTACTACCTAGATTTCAGCAAAGTCTTCGATGACCCACCACAAGATATGCTGAAGAAGCTACACAGCTTTTGTTTCCATCGAGGTTTGATTCTTATGTTTAATTAAGGTATTTGTGGAACAGGCAGCAATATGTTTAGTGTGAGGGATTTAAATCCAAAATGTTTGCTGCAGCTAGTGGTATTATTCAAGGGTCTAACCCCGGATCTCTGATGTTTATTTTATTTATAAATGATATTAATGAAGTAGTCACATCCGAATGTTTACTTTATTTCGATAGCTTAAAGATACTTAGAGTAATACACCCCATTAGTGAATGTAATGCTTTACAGTTGGACTGCTTCTATTGGATATTGTAGGAAATATTAAAATATTTCCAGCTTTGCCAAGTCAATGCAGTGGCTACATTAAATTGGACAAAGTTGATAATTATGTTTACTAGATTCGTCAACAGAACTGTACCATGATTAGTTGATATGTGCGATGAATTAAATTAGTTCACGACAAACCCAGACACTCGCAAAGCCAAGGTTCAGTAGACAGAGCATAGATATATAAATCGATAAAGTGCAGTCCATATGAAGCAATGTATGGTACCAATGCTCAAAATCGGTGTGAGAACGACCTTAAACAAATCCATTGAGTGCATTTGAACAGTAACTGTTCATTTAACTAAGTAAGCCATATTAAGAAAAGATTAGATTAACCAGTCAATTGAATGTAATTATGACGATAAAATTACCCATCTCTACATTTTCTGTCTATATGTAACAGCAAATACGTTAAATTGTCGTAAAGATGGCGTTTCTCTTATTTCATACTTGTAATAATCCATATCCTACGTAAATTGGATGTGCGGCAGATAATGTGATAAATTATTTATGTCGTGTATTTACTACATAGAGACACATCTTATACAAAGTGTGATCATTAGAACTTCGAAAACCACCGGCGGCGGCTTTTGACCATTGCGAATCAATATGTTATTAATAATAATAAATTTTAAATATAATACAGATGTTAATAAATTACTTTATTTGTTCTGAATTTGTTGTTTGATTGATCTAGGCCAAATATTTACTTACATTAAACATTGCCCTGCGTTTGGTTCTACACAATTTGGTATTTCATACAATACAAATACATAATTCAAATGAGGAATAACAGTTGTTCATTTTAATTTACAAACGTGTTTTTGTTACCGTAACGAAACTTGCTGCTTTGATTGTATTTAATCTTGCAATATAATCTAATAGATTTCTGGGTTTAATTAGAAAAAAAAACAACCAGTAATGTAATGAAGAATATATAAAAATAAAAAATCCAAAATTTCTTTTGAAAATAATTCCGCAACTCATATTCAAGTTGGGCTCAACTTTGTGGATATTAGGGTTGCATTAAAATACACTGTAACTTTAGTCAAACCTGAACAATCTGTAGAAAGCATACTGGCAGTGACAGTTGCACAACAATAAAATAATAAATTTTATAATAATTAAAAAAAAATTGCCAACTAAGTTTCAGTTACAGCTTTGTAATTATTTCCACAGCTGGCAATGCTATAAACCTGTAGGAGGTTTTGTGTACGAAATTAAATTTTTTTGCTTTATTAGGTACATCAATTTATTCTGTTAGCCGCAGAATTTTTTGTGTAGTTATCTAATAAATTTTTTTTGTTAAGACACAAATAAAAGTACCTTCACTATTGTATTGTAGTAAATTTGGACGACTTTAAAAATAGAAGGTGGCATCACTCATAAATTGAAATGTGTAGCTTAATCCAAACATTAAAATAATCTAAGCAACAAACTAAACGTCAAAGTATATGAAAAGGCGTATCTTATTGCCAACTTTTTATTTATACATTAAACAAAAAAATATATAACAAAAGATTTACAAGGAACTGCTCTAGATGAGAAATTACAACTCACGTAGGCAAAAAAAAATCATCTTCTAGACACACAGTCGCCAAAGGTGTTCTTACTCAATGAATTTTAAAATCCTCAGTGCCTATGAGTGTGCTAAAACTACTTTGGTGTGACCACTAGCTCCTCCTATAAGACTGCCCACCAATCAACAGCCACTTCTGTAAATAACGAAGGGGCACCGAGTGGCCCCCATGGGCGTACCTCGTCTACACCGCAGAGGTGTCAGCTTGGGTTGGTCATCTTGACGATCAGTTTTCTCGTAGAACACGTAGAAGTACGTTTTAACAATTTTCAAATCAATCATTGAGATCGTGTAGTGGTAGTACTGTTGTGCGCTTTTCTGATTAGTTATTTCAAATAGTAGACTGTACTAGGCTACTTAAGTCGTGACTTAAAGGTGAAAATTAAGTGACTATTGTGACTGTAGTAAGAACAAGAACACTAATTGTATTATATAAGAGAATTAGAAGTGTATAAATGGCCGTTTCCACGTTAAATATGCCCCCGTATTTTACTGGATATCCCTTTCAAGGTAAAAATACCAAATTGTTATGTTTGTTTAAAAATGTATTTAATATTTAAAATTTTAAAGAATTATTTGAATCCTACGTATTCCCATAGAATTACAAATGAATACAACAAAAGGTGGGATTCTTTTTTTTTAAAAAGGCTGACGGTTGAAACCTTTAAAAAGTATAAGTAAAATGTCAAGTCTTCATCAGATAAGAATCATCTTCTGTGTCGGTGTCATGCGGATGGCTATGATGCCCCTAATGCATGTAAAACTTCACACAAATCTGTATTATTACACTATCTCCCGATCTTAATATCTAGATTGAATAAATTATTGTGCGCATGGAAATGTATTCTTAGCCAAAAGGTAGATACGGGGAATGTTTTTCATCATTAATCCCTCTCTACAGTATATAGCGTATTGATTAGCATAAGATAAAAGGCTTGACACTTTGTGGGAGATGGAAGGAGATAGTTGAGCAAAATGAGCCTCCGGCTATCAAAAGAGCACCACACACACGTCCATCCGTTCTCGACTTGCCGATGATGGAGGTGTTTCTCGGGTTTTAATAGTCGAATTTTTTAAAAAACGATTAAATTATACCCATAGACACTCTGCGGAAAATACATTGCAGCGCGCAAGGAAGGTATTGTTATAATAAAATCTTATAACGGTAAAATCGCGCATATATAATCTATTGAAAAACTTAGATGTATCTACCTAATGATTATTCTTGAACATTTCTTCGAAGTCAATTGTTGGTTGAAATAGAGACCAAGCTATTTAGGCGTAACTTTAAAGCAAATCGGATATATTCATCGGTAACTTTCAATTCGGTACGTTTTAAACTAATTACGTTAACATGAAAGTTAATATATATAAAATAACCCCGCGAAAAATTAAAAGAAAAAAATATTTTTTGTTCTGTATCCAACAGTTTCTCCAAAAATCTATTCCGACCATTAGAAGTGCAAAAAGAAATATTAAAGTTAAATAGACATTACCCTTGTCAACTAGGCAATTGTGAAAATGGTCAAACATTTACATTGGTATTACATTACCAAGAATTTCTTTGAATTTTTCTTACTTCTTGATATCACATCAGGGTTAGGTGTAATAAGAAACTAAAAACAGTATTCAGCTAATTTTTATTTAATAAAATAAATTTAAGTATGAGGATTATGTTCTTAATTTTCTCTTTGCTTTTGCGTTACTCCTTCTTAAAGTTTCAAAATTTACTTTTTTTAATTCTTTCCATGCTCATTTCTTTAGAAGCATCATAACAGATCTCCAGTGGTCATACATTTAACTCCACAGTTTAACGTGGAAACAATATGATAAGCGTCGAATTCAGAAGACTCCTTGTCACAAATGTGTATTTTGCAATGCCTGTCCAAATTACGCTGTTGAAGCTTTCGTTTGGATGTTATGTTCTGCAATGAGCACTCTTTTCTAACAAATTGGTGTAGGTACGTTTTAAAATAATCGGCTCATCCATAATTGGCTTGATTATATGCAAAATCTTGATCATATCCTATTTCTTTAGAGTTTAATCGCTTGCACCGACTTCGCTTATATGGGCTATGGATTGGGGACTTCCAAAGTGGAAAAAGTATGCTCGAATGGCTTCCTTATATTCTCTACTAATTAATTTCTAGGTGGAGGGATACTATTGTCACAATATTTCTGTATTTTGGTAATGGCTGCATCTGTTAACCTGTTTTTTTTTTCCATTTGTTTTCCATCTACCTTTCCTTGTGCCTAATATTGATTTTACATCTATAAGCCATACTTTCATTCCATTTTATACATGTTCTATGCAAAACTAACTATTCTAAATCTAGATCATTCAGTATACGTATCTCATTCACCTGTTTGTCATCTTCTGCTAGTTTTAGAGAAATATGTGTATGTCTTTCCTCATTCTAAGTTTCCGCCCAATAAAACTAAGAAATTTAAGCTAATATCATCTGCCATAAATCCATTTTATGCTGGTGAAGATATTATCAAAATGTCAATAAAATCGGAGCTGTAATTTTATAGAAAACAAAACAAATGTATAGGTTGTACTTCCATACGGTTAGAATTGCTATGATTTAGTTAACTAAAACTAACTGACTCTTCAGTTTACTGATGATGATTTCTTTGCTATTGAAACGTGCGTCCAGTGCAGTGAAGATTGTGATAAGGTGATTTGAAATGTGCAGTTTTATCAGTGCTACAGTTTAAAGCGTTTCATTTATTGTAATTATATTTGATTGAAGATCTATTTTTTTGATTAATTCACTAATTATATTCTCTGATTGACTATTCAAACACGTGTGTATTTTAATATACTGTTTTTTATGTTACATTAAGAAATAAGAGCTATTGTTCGTATTATTTAAAAAAAATAAATAATAGTATTCAATTAATTGGTGAACTCCATACTATTATATAGCTCCCGGTGTAGATTAGGTTTTAATAATAACTCTGTTGAAGTCCAACTTGAAAAATTCCAAATGCTGTTAAATTTGAGGGTTCGATACAAAAGCTGTTCATTTCCAGCTTTAGTTTTTCAGTTTGATTTTGCCAAATTCAACTTATATGAACTTAAATATAGACGTCGGGCAGTTAATTGGTTATGTTAATTTCGTTGCCAAAATTCCATTAAGAAAAGAAAATTTCTTTGAAATGAACATATCCCAACATACATATCTAACATTGCTAAGATAAATCAGTGCTACAGGTTTACTTTTTTTATAGTGGAGGATGCGCGATGGCAAGAGAGCGCGCTCAATGGAGTGAGACACACCCGAATGAATATAGAGAAATGTTATAACACACACGTGAGAAGATAAACCCGATATAATTCGCTTGCAGTGAAGGAACAGACAACTCCATCTTCAACTCCTTTCTATTAGAAATACTTTTTATTGTGTCGCACAAAAAATAAGATTCCGACAATTTCCATTGAAATCTAAACTCTCTTAAAAAATATACTTTACCGGTTCTGTTACTGAGCTCTTCAATTTTTATATTTCAAACCAATGCAAAGATATGAATAAAATTTGTAGTTAGTCTTTATGAAGTTGTTAAAATTGTTAAATTCCATTTTGACTTATGAATCAATCGAAATATGCAGACTTCATATAAAATATTTTGCTGGTTTAAATATGTACCAAATATAAAAATCTAAATTAGTTACATGTAAATATTAAGGGAATTAGAACTTATTAAAAACTATATACAAATTTTATACTAATCATCAAATTTTGAAACGTTTTATGCAACCGCTAAAAACGATAGTACAGCGATCCAGAGATTCTGAATAAAAATGGTTTTATTTAAGGTAAGATGAACAGGTAAAATTTAACTTTTCATTGTATAACCGTTTTAAATAGTAGCAGATAGTTGCCTTATTCCAACGAAATTCTCTCGCTTTACACTGAAACAGATTTGATCGAATTATATTTAATTTTTACGGTTTTCCTTGGTTACATCAGGTAAACAAAAAAATATATTTCTTTAAGAAATTCCTTCTCTCTGCGAATTTTTCAATTACAGATTTTGCTGCACTAAACATTTTATTATACATTTGCGAACTAAAACGACCAAATAACCAAAATCCCATTAGCGCTTATATGTCACGTACAGATTTTGCAGGACTACGCATTTTTCCGTTGCTCATGTTTTATCGTTCCAAAGCTAATCTCTAATTGCTTTTTCTAAGATTTATTACCACTTTTACTATACGCGCGTTTGTTACCTCTGTATTGTAATTATTCTTTCTAATGTAGCGAGTTCAAGCTACACGCGTATATGTATAACCAGCTGCTAAAATAATCCTAACTATTGTTATGCATATATGTAATTCTTACGCAATAAAAAACAAAAAAGCTGAACTGACCTTAGCATTGCAATGATTTGGTCTAAACTGAGAAAGCTTTACTGTAATCGCAATTTTTGTACGGCTTTCGGTTACTTTATGTATGTTAATTACAGGACAACGCATGATATTACATTTAAATCATATCCCATTTTATTTCTTCGATCTCAGCTTGTTGACTTCCCAAGCCGACAAGCTTAAAAGGAGATTTTACCAAGAATTCGATAAGTATGATATGTGCATAATGGTCAGTGTTTATTAAGAAGCAACTTCCATAACAAATATATAGGTATATTCAGAAAAATTTTATACAAATGTCTTTATTGACAGACATGCATGTTTCGCTGTATTTACAGCTCTTCAGTGTCACTCGACGACATTTGTAAATTACGCTCAAAGCGTATATATGCTTTCGCACTATTAATAGTCATGTATGAGAGTTATACGATTTTAAACTCATTATTTCAGTGAAGATATTTGCTAATTTGTCAATTTAGATTTACAAATATGTTCAATTCGAAACACCAATTTGAAATCAATTGCCGTAAGCCACTAAATTTTGCGTTAAACGCCATATTAATTGATAAATTCAGAAAAATTTTATACAAATGTCGTTATTGACAGACATGCACTGAAATAATGAGTTTAAAATCGTATAACTCTCACACATTACTATTAATAGTGCGAAAGCATATAGGTATACGCTTTGAGCGTAATTTACAAATGTCGTCGAGTGACACTGAAGAGCTGTAAATACAGCGAAACATGCATGTCTGTCAATAACGACATTTGTATAACATTTTTCTGAATTTATCAATTAATATGGCGTTTAACGCAAAATTTAGTGGCTTACGGCAATTGATTTCAAATTGGTATTTCGAATTGAACATATTTTTAAATCTAAATTGACAAATTAGCAAATATCTTAACTGAAATAATGAGTTTAAAATCGTATAACTCTCATACATTACTATATATCTTACGGAAATTTTTTTTTTTTTTGTCGTCGGCATAGGATAATGATTTTTTTTTAAATAAAACAACAATCTACTGAATAGCGACGTTTCGATTATTAAACATAATCTTTATCAAGCTACAAAAAACAATTTAAAATTACAACGATGCACTTGACTAAAAGAGGAGCTAAAATAACCTACCTAAAGTAGATGAAAACTACATATTAAAAGTGAGTGAAATGGTATAACAATACATTGAAATTTTAAACATTCTAGTGAATCTATTTAAATTTAAGAAATGTACCAACTACAAACATACGTATTGAATTGAGAGTGTGGATGTTCTAGTCAAGCGATAACGTTAAAATGTAGCAAAATATTCAACTGTAAAGTGTGCAGGTAAAAACGCGCTGAGAAAATAAAAACACAAAGACACAAAACTATATATTAAAATGTACAGTCGAAATCAAAATAAATAGACAATACACCTAGATTAAGTAAAACAATTAAAACAACAGTGAAAAGGTAAAATATAAGAAATTGCAATACAATTACAACGAACAAAAATTATTTGCAATGATATTACTATATATATACATATATATACCTACTAGACCCATAGAAATAATACATCGAATGATAAAGTTCTTCAATTCTATAAAGTTGTGGCAAAATATATTTTTTTCTAAAATGAAATATTGAGCTGTCATCAAAGATTCAGTCGGGGACAGCTTGTACATGCAGTGCAGTTTATCAGTGGTTTTATAGTACTTCTTCTTCCAAGTTCGCATACTACTATATTCAGGTCTTTTTTTTTCTATAAACGCGTTTTAAAAAGTGAATCCACAAAGAAGTAACCTCTTACGTAGATTAAACATCTTTCCCTATTCTGATGCTAAGATGGCATTCTTTCTTTACCTCCGTTCGAATTATTAATCCGTAAATCCATATGCGCTCCTTTCCGAAACATTCCAAAGGAAACTCATAGATCTCATAATAAATCGGGTTATATTCAAAAACGTCCGTGTGGTAACATCTGACGGTTATGTATATGATATGCGAGGTGGGCGCGTGGACATTTAACAAAATGAAAAGTCGGCCCTGGTCAGCGGCATCTTTGATCTCACTAATGCCTGTTTTCATCGGGAGACGATACAGGTTGCACCTGTTACACCAGCACTAGAGCGGCACAAGGAAACTTGACTGTGGTAGCAATATTTTCACACACAAAAATGCCAGGCATATGTTTAAGTTATTCCAGTTAATGAGAATTATATTCATGCGAATAGTGCATATAATCCTGTATACATTCATATGCATAGGAGAAGAAACTAAAGAGTGTTTAAACAATAATTTTATTGTCAAGACAATTAATTATTAGATAGTACGAGATGAATGTATGCAGATTATAAATAAACGTTCACACAATAGATAATAAACACTTTTTAAATATTATGTGATATAAAATGCTTTTCATCTACTAAAAATATTAGAAGAATTTTTTATACCTATATTTTCCATTATAATTTCATTACACATTTATCTCACTAAACTTCTAATGACTATGTTTTGATTCCTTTTATATTCCCCACATGATAAAGAATGTTTTGTCATTTCCAATACAGTTTAGCAACATTTTTGGAGTAAATTTCTTACTATTTTACTTTATAAGATATTTAAAATAATGACCATTAACCTCCATACGATAGTAAAATCTTGCTTAAAATGCTTTCCTGATATTTCCCAACATTTCTGGAGTTATTCGTTAGCATTTTTTTTTGCGTAACTCTTGTAAGGCATCTGAGCGCGTGGTATACACCTAATACAGACTTAAGATGCCCCCAGAAAGAGAAAACAAGTGGTGCAAGATTCGGCGATCTGTCAGGCCATTCGATAGGCTCCCTTCGATCAATCCAACAATCGCGAAAGTGATGACTTTAGTACTGCGGCAGTGTAATGTGGAGGCGCTCCATCTTGTTGAAATACCACCTCAAATTTCAACAAATCCGGATCTTGCTCCAATATTTTCTGTGATCAAAGGATTGATTGTATCGTCCAGCATTTTCAAATACATTTGACCATTTGAAGTTCCGCCAATAAATAGGGGTTATATGAGATGAAGCCGAAGACACAGATCTATACATTAAGTTTATGTAGCCGTTATGTATGTGTTTTCCGCGTCAAATGTGGGTTGGTGTCACTCTAATCTGCAGTTGTGACAATTTACTTCACCATTCAATGAAAAAGATGATTCGTCCGAAAAAAGAAATTAGCACTGTGACCTGAAATAAGATTTCGACGTTAATATCTTCATTGGAGCAAAACAACATTAAAAATGATGAAGTGCTTGTGACAAAAACTAATAGCAGTTACCTTTGTTATTGCAAAAAAAATGCGAAATATCAGAGAGCATATATGGAGAGCATTTGAAGCAATTTCATACTAATCGTATTTTTTTTACACAAGTTGCAAATTATGCACTTTTTACTTACTGGTTAAAAGAAATGACCTTTTGATGCATAGATCTTTTGAATGAACGGCACAAGACCCGTCTTTCATAGTCAAATTTTAAGGATGGGGACTGCTGTGCCGCAGAAATGATTTTAAATCGTCAAATTAAAAGCTATATGCCAATTGAGAGGAATTTTCAAGTTCATAATTATTTGACGTGGCTCATACATTGACGAAGACAGCATTTGTCTATCCAAAACGTATGTAGTTTCCAAACCTAATTTGGAAATAATGAAAAGGCTATAATTTATATTAATCTGTTCCAAGTTATTAGTTTAAATAATGAAAAGGCTACCAAGAAAATAACTATAAAAGCTATTAATGTTCTATAAATTGCTGATTGTTTATTGTCTTGTATTTCTTTCGTTTCGTGCGTTTTATAATTTACAATTTTATATATGTACGTATTTACTGGATATTTTTACGATTTCATATCCATATATATGCAATACCTATAGATTTTATATATATTTTTTTCATTATGTTGTTAAAATTATATACCTATGTACATATATGTAAAAAGTACACTAATCGATATAACATCAGAACATTGGGTGCTTCTTTTAATTTGCAACACCCGCTAAAACAGTTTTTATCACCAATTTTACAATTTGAAAAAGACAGGTTTAGTATCCTTAAATAAAACGTTTGAAATGTAATTTACCATATTTATTGTTCAACTATTTTCTGCATTACATTTAAGAAGTCGCTTATACTGTACATGATTTTTCTAACATAATTTGATTTGTCTTTCTGTAATAGTTTGTACAGTATTGTTTTTAAAAGAAATAGGAAACCTTTTATGGTTACAGAAACATAGATTTTATTCTTCTTATAAAAGCTTGCAGTTTTTAATTAATTACAGTTCTTAATTTAACACTTCATCAAGCAATCTGTAAGGAACTTCACTTGGTTTCCGTTATTCGATATAATAATTTATACTTATATACCGCTCCATTGAAATAGTGCTTGGAACTAATTCGTTTCACAACTCCAGAAAAAAAAAAATAATAAATTAACCTGGAGGCCAAAAGAACGACGTTCATTAAAAAATCGTAATAAAAATTACATTTACGGCACATTCTCTCTTAATAGTTACAAAAGAGCTGAAAATTTGTTAAGTGTTGCGGTCACATTAATAATGATACTGAGAAGACCTAAAATCTAGATTATATTGTGTTTCTTAGATCGAATTCTTGTTGTTATGTAGTGGACCGGTTTATACATTACAAGTCCCTTTAATATAAACTCAATAATTCATATGGGATACGTCAATATTAATGTGTATTATAAATAAGCAGAGAAAAAATACTTTACTGTTATTTTACCTGAGAATTCTCGGTGGACACTTCTATTAATCACCTCAGAAATAATTTAGTGTGTTTCAAGTCAAAATTAATCCTGTGAAGTATTTCTTTGTATTTGAAAAAAAATATTACAACATGAGATTCAAAAAAGCAAGCATATATTTTAATTTACAACGACCAATAATCAATTAAATCTACTTTATGGATTATAAATTATAATTACCAAAAAAATTTCTAAAGACGGAAATTTAATATCACATTTTAATCTATGTATTTGCCGACCTAAATAAACTTGTACTAAATGAATGCCACAAATTAATGTACTTTTAATTGATGACTCTCTATCATGGGGTGGTCCATGGACACAATACCATTGACCATATCACATGCACCATTGGTCTCTTTCACGATAAATTTACTCGGGATAATACTTGTTCATTTTAAGCAGGGATATCGTTCGTTCGGTGAAAAGAATCCGCCAACAATAGCACCCAATGTCCGTGCTTTGTGCTTGAGTTTAGAAGTTGTCTGAAATACGTATTGTACTTGCATACGTGAGTTGGTCTGCGTATTATTAAGAAATCATGATTGAATGAATGTATAAATACTTATTTAAATCGCATTATGGAACGTCGAAAATGGACGCATATACATGGATTGGAGACTTACTGAGGGATTCTGATGGGAGCGGTCTTATTGAGGTGAAATTTTCCGGAAAAGTTGTGTGAGAATCTGGAAGAAATGAATTATTACGAGTGAAGTCATAATAAAAATTTGTTTCTGAGAAGATAAGGAGCACAAATTTGCATTTTGTTGGTACATCGAGGTACTACACCAAATTTTTCTACTGTCTCCAATAACGGCTCCTTTGAGTTTCAATTGCTTTTCCTACTTAACATTATTTAGATCTTAGTACTTTCAATACCGTCCTTTCGATAGGTGTTTTTTTCTTCATGGGCAACTTAGAAAGTGCTGACTCAATCAGCTTAACATTAATGTAAAAAAAGGAATATATTTTTTGGAGAAAAATGAATATGCAAACGCATTTCTGATAAAACAGTCA
Organism: Cetonia aurata; assembly: GCA_949128085.1. Lineage (NCBI taxonomy): Eukaryota > Metazoa > Arthropoda > Insecta > Coleoptera > Scarabaeidae > Cetonia > Cetonia aurata. The sequence goes on from OX421888.1 coordinate 10,343,645, forward strand.
TTCTGTTTGAGAAAATTGCTGAATCGAGGAGTCTCTCTCAGCTTTCCGTGTTTTAATCATAAAATAAGCACATTCTAAATCCAGTTTTGTTTATTACTCCAAAAAAAAAAAAAAATAACAGAGTGTCCACAACTTCTTTCAAAATCAAATTATTCAAAAGCTTCCTTACTATAGCATAACAGAAGATTAATTCTAAAGACTTTTGAATTTAATTTAACGGAAAAGAAGCAGATTTCTGCCATAAATAATGTAAGATCAGGTGGGTGCCTAGTTGCTTGAGGAGTACCACAAGGATCAAAACTAGGACCTACGTTATTTGTAATATGAAAAGAAGTTGATCGTATCGACTGTATTAGTTAGGGCTCAAAAATCCAGGATTCTGGAAAAAAAACGGTCAAAATTTATTAACACTTCTATTCTTAAATCTGAACTTTCGCTAAACTTATTACTTTCATCACAGAAAAGAGATTGAAATTACCAAGAAACTGAACTCAGGACATTTATAATAGTAGTCGAATTTAAAGTAAAAATAAAACAATACATTAGTAATAAACATATTGAAATAGTAAACTACAGTATCACTAAAATTCATAAACAAACTTCCACGTGAACTAGGTTAAAGTTATGTTGACCACAATACAGCATACATATTAATACAGAATTTAAAACGGTTTGCTTTCGAAGAAGATTCTACAATCAATTTATCTATAGTATTTCAAGGATAAATATCCGGAATGAATTAATCACGCAGTAAATAAAAATATCTTTGAGGTAAAAATTTTAAAAATTGAAATTTGTTTGCAAAAATATGTAAAAGTTTTGTACAGTTAAACACATAAAGATGCAATTTACCGTAGGAATGCTCCGACGGAAAGAAACCTATTTTCAGATTGTTACCAGAAAGCGTACGTACTAACTGCTAGTCAAATTAGAGATACTTCCTTAAATAGAAAAAATCGCATTCGAGGTTTCTGATCCACTTTTAATGGAAAATCTGATCAAGCTACCGTAATATTTTTAATCTGAAATTACAAAAGCAAAGGAAATTCGTATTTATGCTGTTCAATTCAAATATACTTAAACGGATTTAAATAAAAACCAAAACTGTTCATACAGCAGAGCTTTGAAGACAATTCCTTACATTTTGAATCTTGGTGTGAGATTCGATCAAAATACACATCACGGTCCCAAAAGAAAGATTTATGAATTTACTTTTTGTGGTCGGATGCTGACTTTCAAAATTGCGTCAAAGATGTGAAACAGTACCGTTGCGTATTGTTGAAAAAAAGTTGAGCACGTCCCAGCAAATGCTGAAGTGGTAGACAATCGAATACACTAGTTCAAGATAAGTGTGAAGGTGGTAGTCAAAATTTAATAGATCTGTTTTGCCACGAAAAATTAAATTCAACTTTTGGTGAGTTTTGAAAACTTCCATAGCGAGTTTTTGCTATGTTTTTGGTCGACATATATCTGCGAGCAAACCTTTTCGAAAACTGTAGTAAATCAAAAATTCTAAAACACTGATAATTATCACATTACATTAGTGAGCAGTAAGAACTAGGCTGACAACTCCTAGCCTAGATCGTAAAAGTTTGATTTACTTTTAGGAGAGGTCACTTTTTTGTGGGAGCCGTCTGACATGGTGTCAACTGAAACACTGCGACCTCTTGGCGTTTTCTATTTCCTATCTCCTATCTCCTATCTCCCGTTTACTTTAGAGGCTAGTCACGCCTGCCATTCCAATATTTTGGTGCTTTCTACCAATCTATACAGGTCTCTAGCTGCTCATTGCCTGTATTTTTGCGTTCAGAACTGTATTCACACAGGATGTTGTCTGCGGTCACATATCCTATTACACAGTCTACGGTGGGTATCCCCAGTGTTGATCCCAATCTTTTGTAAGTGTCCTTTCAGGAGACCTACTACTGTGCGAGGATGGTTTCTACTGCGGTTTAATAGTTCTTCAGTCCTCTTTTTTTATTGTCCCCCTTCCATTAATTTTCCTAGTTCTATTATTCAAGTGTTCTTTATATCTGTCATTGCCCAAATCCTTGCCGGCTCTCGTGCTGTGTTTTTGGAAACTCCTAGAATAGGTTCTGGGTCTATGTATGAAGCCGCTGGTCAATTTCCACGGTGATGTGTGTCCATCATATTCCATGGTTTCCCATGCTAACCAACATGAGTGTTGTCTCAGCTTTGGTTTCAGTTCCTTGAAACTGTCCATTCCAAGTAAGCTAGGAGTCAAGGATAACCTCAAGGTGTTTCACATTATCAGACAGCTTTATTTCTTCATTCCGAAGTTTTAGCTATCGTAGATCATCTAGCTTCATCCTTCACGTGAATGCGGTTGAGGTCGTTTTGTAGAGACTAATATTTTGACCCTCTACCTCGGTCCATTCAAACTCGTCGTTTACAGTTGCAGTTTTTGGCGGGTGTGCTATGAACGATTCTTTAATGTGAGGGACCGGTCTCATTAGATGATAAATTTAAATATTCTACGATATGCTTAGATTTCAAATTCCGCTGACAACATCAATTTTCAATCCTATTGTTCCTTGTTTCTCCATAATTACTCATTTTAGGTGTCAATCATGTACCAACAATCATGTTAAGGAATGCAATCTTATAAGTAAACTAATGTTTTAGTTTTTAATCAGCCAATGCCCAATACGTTTTACATCCTTTGTCTTTACATGATCAAACGCATCGACTGCTAGTGAATTCATTATGTGTTCGCTTGTCTTGTTACAGGCCAAGGACGCGTAAATCAACTGGGTGGCGTATTTATTAACGGACGTCCATTACCGAACCACATACGGTTGAAAATCGTAGAGATGGCTGCCGCAGGTATACGACCGTGCGTTATCTCACGGCAGTTGCGAGTATCGCACGGTTGCGTGTCGAAAATACTAAACCGCTATCAAGAAACCGGTAGCATACGTCCAGGCGTCATCGGCGGCTCGAAACCGCGGGTCGCCACCGTTGAAGTCGAGACGCGAATCGAACAACTGAAGAAGGAACAGCCTGGAATCTTTTCGTGGGAGATCAGGGATAAGCTCATCAAGGTAAGGGAAGCAAGTGTTTATATAAATTAGCATTTCAGTGTATTAAACGAAGTACTTAAACTTTACAGGAGGGTATCTGCGATAAAAATTCTGCGCCGTCTGTGAGTTCTATTAGTAGATTACTGCGTGGTGGAAGGAAGGATGATTCAGATAGGAAAAACCATTCAATTGATGGTATTTTGGGTAAGTTTCTGTTTTTTATATTACTCCTCCTTAAAATAATAATGTTTTATTTATTTAAAATATATAATTTTAGTTTTGCTAATATGCTCTTGAAAAGTGTAAAGCGTCTATGAATCAGATATTTGCGTAGCTCTATTTTTACTCTTTTCTTTGTTATTAATTTATAAATAAGAACAGCATTATACATATCTAAAAAATATTTTGGAAAAAGCCCTTCGTCTAATGACTAATAAAATTAAGACTAGGTAAGTGTTCGAGCATCGAATTGTCATGCCAAAGAAAACATTACAATTATGACTAAGCACATCTTTATTACGATAAGTATAAATAGATATGTAAAAGACAAACATAGATAGTTTGTTTATCTAAAGCACAATCAAGAAATCTTGTATCAAATCATTGACAAGAAATGGTATTTTGGTCTTAGAGGTGATACCTTATTGGCAATCCAATGACCGGTAAAAGTATTAGATTAAACACAACGAAAAATGGAACAAAGGTATTTGCCAAAATTATAGAGGTAAATCGTTATCGAGTGTTGCTCACCAGATATTAGCGATATATATGCCTGTCAATGTGATAGGCACCTAATTTTGATTTTTAATTCTCTGGGTTTTTGAAAAATGAAACGGTAATATATATATACACATCTCAAGATAATCTTCAAAATGTAGAGTGTTGTACTAATGCAGAAGACGTGAAGCACATGGAGCGAAGAGAAAATCGATGGTGTGTCAATCGAAATAAATCTTTGGTTAAAACTGTAAACAATTTGACGTAATTGAAGGCTGAGGAAACAGCAACTTACGGTGATGCAGTAACTACTACTATGTAAAGAATAAGTTAGTGGAAGAGGTGAAAAATGAAGTTGAGAACTATTAATCTTGTTTTAGGAAGAGGACGAGTTCAGTGAATCAGATTTTTGCATTGCGGAAAATTATGAGCATGAAAAGGCGATAGTGGTCGTCTTTGTGAACTTGAAACAAACCTATGATAATGCAAAAAGGAAGGAATTCTACAAAGCACAAAATCAAATGAATATTATAAAAACAATAGAAATAACTTTGCAATGCACTAAAAGTGTAGTTATAGATTAAATGAAAGGGTATCTGACAGCTTCGAAGTTAGGAAAGGAGTTAGGTAGGGGGATACATTGCCCAAAGTCCTTTTTTAGTATAGTACTGTGCGGGAGACAGATATCAATAGAACTGGACTTGTGTATCACAAAAGGCATCAATGCTTAGCATTTGCAGATTACATTGAAATCATCGCAAGAAGCAAAGAAGTACTGAGGAATACAGTTATGAGATTGGAAGAAAAGGCGGAAAGAATGGGATTAAGCATTCATGAAGACATGATCAATACATGAAATTGACGGATAATGAGTTTAACAAGGATTACATTTTTTCAATAACAACTACAGTAAGAGAAAAGAGTATAAGTTTGTGGAGATAGTCGATGTACAAGCAGCGGTTAAAGAGAGAAAACTAGGAAATAAAAACATCTCTAGAAAGGCTGAATTAAAGATATATACATGTTACAGTCATAAGATCGATGGGTTCCAAGAAAAACTGAACAAACCAGATTAGCGGTATGAGAAGGAAATGTTATGCTAGCTGTCTCCTAACTAGTAACTATAGTTTTAAACATTTGAGTGTGATGAACACAACTTTCATCATAAGAATTTCGATTGCAACTTTGATCTGATAATGACCTTTAAGTACCCAAACGTGTAATGTCATTTTATATAAAAAGATATATACTATAATGATTAAAAATTCCTTTATATTGTACCTGATACCTAAAAATATTTGCAGGAAATTTCAGAAACTCTACATCATAATAATTTGAAACTTGAAAATCGTTGTTGTTTGCCTGACAGTTAGACAGTTAGGTACACCATAGTTAAATTATGTTTATTTTTGCAGACGAAAAATATTACAATATGATAACAATTTGATTCTATAAAGGATGTGGTCAAAATGCAAGAATGGCGTGAACTTTGGTAACCTCGCAAAAAAAAAAAAAACTAAAAAAGAAATATTAAAAAAACATCAGTCATTAGAGCCCTTTCGATAGAAACTTCTTACAGACGTACTTCTTGAAACGTTTCTTTATCAATTTCCATGAATTGTGTAATTTAAACTAAAGGAAAAATCGTATAAATACGTAGCTATAGGATCGCAGTCACAACAATTACTAATACCTATTCATACGTCAAAGGTAAATTTAACAACTTATTCTTTATAAATCGTTTGAGAAATACAAAAGAAAAACGTCAAAATATATGTATCGAGAATATACTTATTAAGTTAGTCACATTAGTAATATCAGTAGAAATTTAACGGTTGGAGTGATTTATTTTATTAGGTGCGAATGGTACCCTATTCAGGAGTATTGCTGATTATGTTAATGAAAATCAGTTATAAACTTTTGTTATTTAGAAACTGTAGCTTACCTCTTTTATGTCCTTATATAAAATCTATGGCTAATAAAATTTTCTGAAAAGTTCGCGATTAATTGTGTGAGTTTTTTTATTGCTTACCGCATTCAGCATCTTGCAATATAATTATAGAATGAGTAATTTTCAATTTAATGTAAATATGGTTATTTTTACTTGCGTATGTACCTAGTACCTACCTAATACAGATGATTTTTATTGCTGTAGATATTTATATAACACAACAGATCGTAAGTAAAATGAATCTTTATAGTTCAAATAAATCACACACGAGAAATATTTCGGAATGTGCAATGTAGACTGCTTTCTTTTAGCAGCTTCTAGTTTTGGCAGACTTCTAAAGCAGCCTGTCCATATATAAGTATCAAACGTCGAGCTTCATAAAGTCATTTTATAAACTTCCACTTCTGATCATTATTATTACCAAGTATTAAAAATAACATAACAAAGAGGTTCGGTGCTGTATTAGTCTTCAAAGTAAGCATGGAGCAAGCGAGCAAAAGTAACGATTCCCAAATATGCAATAGCCACCACAGTTGTTATTACTATGAAAATACCTGTAATACAATGAGCAAAGGAAACACATACAACAGCACATTTACGTTTTATTATATGTAATTACAATGGCAATGATGACCATTTAAAAGTGTTAGAAAACACATCAGTTTTTCAATATAATTACCTACGTACTCTTATTACAGTAATTATGCACAATAAAATTCTAGCCAATGCTTGCTTTTATGTACATTTGTAAATTTTTGTTTTACATAGGTAATAATATACATAGTTGTGCCTTAGTATAAAGGGCGTCTATTACAGCAGATAATTACTTGTTATTGTGCGCTGTTTTGTTAAAATTATTCGCAGAATGGGAGGTATTAAATCATTTTATTTAATTATCATATTAACAGTAGAGTTTACTTTTGGCATACATTAGTCGAAAATTAAAGTAGAAATCCAGTATGTCATGTGAAATATTGGATGGATCATATAGATACTTTCTTACTCATAAATAGGTATAAGCTATGCTTTTGAAGTACCCAACAAAGCATCCAGGAATAAATTGTTGTGTAGTCTTAAGTATTACAAATATCTATAGATGGCTGCGCCATCATCGATTTGCTGTATATCTGCCCTTCAACACTGCTCCAGTATATTTGTTGTCTTTCTTGCGATCCACCCAGCCAATGCACCACGTATCGCAGCCTTGGTTATTGCCAGACCCGGTTCAGTCCAGTAAATATTGTTTGATAGCTCTTTCTTGCTAGCTTATTTACTAATTCGTTACCTGGTAAGCATTTTAGCCCCGACACTCACACCCAAGTAAGTTACAATTAGTTGTGTTCGGCCAAGGTTTTTAGGTTTTCGAAACAGTCCTAAGGTAGTATCCAGTGAAGATGATATGATGTTAACGTTTTTAGGGAAACTTCGACCCCTACCGCAGCGATTGAAGTAATTCTGAACCTGCCACCATTACATATCTTTGTACAAGGAGCCGCAAGGTCCACAGTACACAGACTCTTACATAGTCAAGTACCGATAAGTAAATCGCACGGGGCTGACTATAAAAAGCTGCTAGACGAACTCAAGGAGGCACCTCTTTTAGGATTGCCATGCGATGCCATGGTTCGTACCCCTAACCTAGATAGGCAATATCAGGTTATAATACCAGATAAGAAGGACTGGGAGGCAAGTGCCCCGGTAAGAGCGGACTCAAACTGGTTTACTGACGGCTCTAAAACGGACTACGGCGTTGGAGCGGGTATTTATTCTAAGAAGCCTAAAAAGGCTCTTTCGGTAACCTTCAGCAAAGACACGACGGTGTTCCAAGCTGAGGTTGCTGCAATTCATCACTGCGTCCGAGAGATAGAAAGATGTACCGAACCGGGTAAAAGCGTCGCTATCTTCTCTGACAGTCAGTCCACACTTAAAGCGATTAGCTCCGCAAGCGTGGACTCTAAGCTGATTTGGGACTGTGTAAGCGCCCTAAATGAGGTGGGCACCCAAAGGAAAGTAACCCTAGCCTGGGTCCCTAGCCACTCGGGCGTGAGAGGAAACGAGGCGGCGGACGAGCTAGCCAGGCGAGGTTCGTCAAGGCCATTCGTCGGAGCCGACCCCTCTTTCGGCACTACCAAATCGCAAATTAAAAAATCCATCAATGAATGGATATATAAACAGTCCAGAGAGTGGTGGCAAAAATCACCGGGACAATGGCAGGCAAAAGAGTTCCTAAAGGAGCAAAGGCCTGAACTTACGAGAGATCTACTGAATAAAGACAGGAAGACTGTCAAAATGATTGTAGGTCTGCTGACTGGTCACTGTAGACTGAATAGGCATATGTACAACATAGGCCTGGCAGATGATGCAACCTGCAGATACTGCCAAGAGGAGGAAGAAACACCAGTTCATGTGCTGTGTCAATGTGAAGGCCTGGCGAGGACAAGGTTTCTAGTAATGGGGGAGGTGAACCCCACAGCTAGTAGCTACATAAAGAAGCCGCTCTCAAAGATGATAGGCCTAATTAAAAGGGCAAAATTAGAGAGCGTCCTCTAGGAAAAAAGGGGATCACAATAGATCTGAAAAGGTCGCGGTGAAATAGGTCGATAGGCCACCCCAATCCTAATCTAATCTAATCTAGGGAAACTTAACTGTCATGTCTCTATTGTTAGTATTTCCGTTTGATGTATGGTGGTATATTACCCTAATGCTATGTATTTTTTTTTATTCAGGGTTTTTCTATATATACCAACTCCAGAACCTGTGATTCTTTTCGACCCATTTGCATACCAGATTCTGTTTCGAATGACCTGCTTCTGTTTTACTCTCTGCGCATCCGAATCCTAGACAACCTTAAAAGGTTTCTCGAATGGAGAGTTCGGGAATCATTGTATCACTACACTGAGAAAAATAGATAGTACTCTTTAACATAAATATAGTATACTTTAATATATTTTATAGCTCCTATAGGGACAATCATATTTTATATTACCGGTGACAATATCTGTAAAGTAAATATCTGTGAATACTTTTTATTAACTCGTATGGTAAAGTGTACTATATTTGTATTATTAATTTGAGCATACATGTTAGTAAATGTGAAAAAAATGTCTAGTAGCGCTGACTATATTTGATAATAACTGTTAACAATGAAAACTATAATAAATATAGTTTAATAATTTTTAATTATAATTAATTAATATAATTTGATTAGCCGGTGACAGCCGGGCGAATTGCCGTCGTATCGGGCAGGATTGCGGGAATCAGACCGGCCGGTGTACTGTAGAGTACTACCGGTATTGTAGCGCCTCGTAATTCTCGTCTGTGGGCGATTGTCCACAGTACTTTTTACACGACGTTAACCATGTATAAGCATAATATAGATATTACGCAGCCACATTTACCGATCACAATTTACATTGAGTACGAATTTCAAAGATTATGAAACAAGCGTAGCGCCATCTCATTATTAATGTCGTTTTCAATAATCAAAGTAAGGTGACTGTTGCAAGCACCTAACCTAACCTAAATAAACACAACACAGTAAATTTGCTACACCTGTTATTATAACTGTCTTCACTACATTATATGCAATTTATTATATTCACTTGTTGTAAAATATTGTATAACATTTCACTATATTTTGTATAAGATTGTCACACAATATTTTTAAACAATTTTATTGCTTTTTTTGTAACCGTGATATAGGAAAATGCAACGCCGTTGTTCTAAAATTTTGCACAATAGTAGGAAGTCTTACTACAATTTCCGTCAAACAGTGAAGTGTAAATATTACAACATGGACTTTTCTCTGTGCAGACACAAACATGCACCGACACGAATACGTACACCTGTATCACACGTACATAACACGTGTGAGTGGCAATACAGCTTATTGGTCGATTTCTTCGGTAAAGATCGACAATGAATAGAGCAAGGGGTGGGAAGAGCGTTACGAACATTTATGTTAGAAATTGAATATGCATCGAATACCTGGTAACATCCAGATTTTACCTCTTACTATAAGCATGGTAACATCTGGTTATTTTACTCTTAATACCCCACATATTGTCGTTTTGACAATAATTATGTTACTAATTAACATAAAGAGATTTACTATCTAATTTCTACAATCCATTTTTCTCAGTGTACCCATTTCAAAGATAGGATTTGTCAGATCGGAGGTTATTCTGGCATGTCCCGAAGTATTCTGCGTTTTGCAGTTCATAGCTTCAGTAGCTATCCAAGGGGGATAAGTTTAAGCAGGTTTCCATAGCAGTTGTTTGTGTGTTTCTTATAGCTCCAGTGAAACACAATTAAGCCAACTTCTGTATCTTTGTGAGTATTTTCATTGTCTAGTTATGTGTAATCTAAGTTCAACTGATCAGGCAGTCGTAGCTTAACATAGTGTACGTACATAGTTGTGCTGGGGATTACATTTGTTTATCATCTGTTCAAGATAATGATTTCAGATTAGCTTCGAGTCAAGAACCATTCCTAAGAATTTACCATCTTGACTGAATTGTACCCTTATATTATGAAGAGTTATGGGTTTTAGATCCTCCAGCTTTCTCGTTTCTAGTATTATTATCCCAAGATTCTTTACCTCCAGAATTACCATTTTTCAAAGCTCTTTGCATAAGTTCTGAAATACTGCTTGCATTTTTACCATTATTAGTATTGCAATATCATCTGCGTACCCCGTTAATAATAAAGTACCATGGATTATTTAAGGTTACAAGCATTTAAGCGATGACAAAATTCCACAGTAGAGGTGGCAGAACTTACCTCGCGCACCAACACTTGCATTGTTTCACCCGCCAACGACATTTCAATAGGCCTTCCTTCCACCATGGTTTTGATCCACTTACAAATAATGTTTTCTACACCATGGTTGCTGACCAGAAACGTCTGTAATTTCTTAATTATCGATAGATGTCTACACTCATCATACAAGTTGGTATGAGGTACTATCACACGATTTTCATGACTGCAAAGCAAATTATAATATGCTTTATAGTTTATGCACACAGCACAAGAAATAGATAACGAAAAACGTTGGGGCAGTTCAATCCTGCTGGACTTGCAAACAAAAATATTGTTGAAACCAATGAATTAACTATGTAATGATAACTATCTATCTTGTGTATATAGCTATCTTAGTCTTGCACGTGCAAGCTTACGCAATGAGATTACCCTTAGACGTGCGCGCTTCCGTGAAAAAGGTAGCTGTCAATAACTGTCTAAAGCGATTGCCACACAACATATATATGTAAGGTGTCAGTCACATATCACCGCTTCTAACTGACATTCCGCTGTCATTCTTTGGTGTAGAATGCAAATTGGTACATTAACTTTACATATATTGTAGGTACATATTTAAACTTAATTGAAGCTAATTGCTCGTAAATACTTGAGTTTATATCTAATTAAAAGCAATAAATGATTAACGATTCGACTTAATGCTATGTAATTAATAAATTACTCGAATTGATTCCGCTACCTGTGTTGTATAATCAAGTAGGAATATTGATCAGACAATTCTGGGACTGGTATTATTTATATGTACGAACTGAACTCGTCTTGAGAGAAACAAAAAAATCTTAACTGAATAATTTACCAATATTTAATTACGGATACAACAAAATATATGACAATAGCGACAACGATCAGTGAAAAGACCCGTTCCAAACTTCATTTAGATAACAATTAGTGTCTTTGTTTTTATTAGGGAAGCCTTATCTAATCTGGAAATTATATATTTCGGTGGACAAGGAGGTCTCTTTAATCATCTAAATAATTCGATTCAATTTATGTAAAGGCACACCATTATATGCGTAATTGTAGAGATCAACACACTATAAATTACATTTTGATTACCAGCCCCGGAGATGTTCGATGTTATTTTTTATTGATTGCCGTTTAAACTTGATTTTGGTTAAAACCTGAAAATCCATTACTGCTGTCCATTAGCTGCGGATGATGAAATTACCGGCAATTTTGACCTAAAATTAACTCTATTAAAATCAGTTGAACACTAAATAAGATTAATTTATAAAGGCGTTTTCTGTTTCAAAATTGGTTTTTGTCATTGATAGGTCATCGGATGAAAATTGATGTTATGAAGTACGTTTATTAAAACAAAATAAATTTTAGGGATAATTATGTATTTGGTATATACCATAAGTAATATTTGTCGAGCAGAATGGTATATATAAAAGTATAAGTTGTAAAAATTAGGTTCTAACAATGTAGAGTTTCTGTTTTGTTTATTTGAAGACGATCCCGTCTGTTTGGTTCGATGACTTCACTGCATCGTCTAGAGCAGAGGCTCCCAAACTTTTTTTTTTCATAGACCACTTTGAAAATGTTGCTAGTTCCGGTGGACCCCCTGCAGCTACATTTCTACCATATTCCCAAAACTCGACAAAAAAATGTGAAGATTAGATCTAACTATGGAAATTTGCATTGCGGCTGAGTTATTGGTTAATTAATTAATTGATTGTGCTGTGAGTGGATGTCAAAAAAGTAAAGTTAGCCAATCAAAAAAGTGATTCCATCCAACTTTACTCCTTTGACATCTACTCACAGCACAAGAAACCAATCAATTCTCACATATTTTATTTAGAAAACTCCCCATTCGGAGTGGTAAAAATATAAAGAAAAATAGTATATTTCCTTGTGTTGTATGTATTCAAATATGTAATCATTACACTATTAATTATTATTATTATCATATTACATTGTAATATAACAGTTGTAATATAATTAAAATTAAATATTAATAACGTAACGTAACTTCTACAATGACAACCACAAAATAGTCATAATTTTAGTGGGAGGGATGTGGGATGGATTGACAGCAAATTATCAATATTTGGCTTCAGTTTTGCTAGGAATAACCACAAATCCCCCGTTTTGTGATAGTCAATCTGCTCCTTTTTTTTTGTTAAAAGGTTTGTAACGACACTAAAACTTTTCTCGACAAGATATGACGAGGGAAACGCTATCAAAAGCTTTCTCGCAATTCCCCACAGTCCAGGATATTTTTCGGGTATTTCTGTCTGCAGCCAAAATGTTTGATACCCTCTTTTAAATTTCACCTTCAGTTCCTCATTAGTGCTAAGCTCGAGTAGTTCCTCTTGTAATATCACATTCTCCAATTCCGTTTCATCAAGTGGATTTATTATCCATGGTGGTATTTCCATCGTCAGAATATCTTCAAATCTGATTTTAAAGTCATCATGCAGGGCAATTAAATGTTGACCGTATGTGTGAATATCCTCATCAAGGCATTCTACCTGTGACAAGTTTGGAAACTGGGAAAATTCGCGCCGACTAATATTTTGGTTCATAAATTTCAATTTTCCAAGGAAAGCTGAAATTACACCCTTTGTTTTTATTGAATTGAGGCTGTCCGCTTGTAATTGTAAGTTATTGTCATTAAATTTTTTGAACAAGTCTGTCAAATACGCGATATCTGCTTTCAAATTGATCAGGTTTTCTCTTAAATCTGGATCTTTACTTTCCAGAAACTCGACACGTTGTACTGAATATGGAATATGCAAGTTTTTACAAGTAACAGTCGCTGAGCTTCTTAAAATATTATCTGCCTACACTGATAGGTGAACTCAAGCCAACATTTTAGTTCTTCACTATCGGAACCAGATAAATTTTCGTGGACCCCCGCTTACTAATTGTGAACCCCCATTTTTTTGTCACGCCAACGTAGACCCCCGTCGAGTCTCCCGTGGACCCCTGGGGGTCCACCTGGACCACTTTGGGAATCACTGGTCTAGAGTGTATTATAGGGCTGATGTTATCCTAGAGTTATAAGTTCAGGTTCGCTCAAAATTCTGTTCAGTGAAATGTTTAGGTCTTTTCATAAGGCATGAATTCGACCTGAAACATTGCTACACAAAACGTTTTGTCAAATCTTGAAACGAGTTTCAATGGAGGCGTTATCAGAAGAAACATCTCAGAGCTTAAGGTTTTATCTCAATCCTTGCATACACTGATTACAAACATGCATATAATGCATTTGGTATAAACAAGATCATTTTCAAAAATCGTCCACCATATAGTTATTATCATAGCGTCCAACAATGGAAATCGTGTTGACATGGTTATATTTCGCATACAAAAAAAAAGATGAAAGAAAGCGCATGTTGTGAATGCAGTCATTTAATAAATGGAGAGCATTCTAAAGGTTAAATATGTTAAGTTTCGCCGCATTTCCATAAAGAAGCAAGTCAATCGATCACATAAGCATTTTACTGTTACACAATGAAACAACTATTGCTAGCATAGATACTTTTTCTTTCCCTTGAAGTAAATACTGTATGAGATGTTTTATTGGTGTAGCCTCATACTCCTCTTTTTCAATAAAGTGTTTATCAGAGACGGAACCCTTTCATTAAAATGTCTATTATACTCCGTCTGACGTTTTTGGTTGCAAGTGTTCCTTTTTTTATCCCAAATGCTTATCTTTTTTAATTCGATTATAGCTTCTCACTTTAATTATCGGTTCAGTAGTGTCATGGAAAGATGTACTTCAATACACTGCAGCGGTGTCCTCTTGTGAAGTATCCATTATCACTGTATCTCGTTGGTATTAGTAGCTTCAATTCTGTTATCATCTAACATGTACAATCGTATTACTTATTAGTTTTCTGTATTACCCTATTTCTAAACGATACCATATCTTCTTCTCTTTGGAACCCTCACCTAGCACTAGGAAGTGTCTTCTGTTTCCTCAGCGCTTCTGAAGGAATTCCATTTGGTTTCGCAACTTGCAATTACAAAAGTAGGAAGCAGTTAGTTGATTCGTCAAGGTACTACCGTCACCCTACCATAAAAATATTACAATGCGGAGATATCCCCAAGTGTTGGGCTCCTAAACAAAAGTAATTCTGTTTGGGCGTTCAGCATTTTGTTGACTGTTGAAACATCGTTGATGGTGCAATAGATATTTCTTTATAAGAAACGTATACAAGTTATAAAACAAGCAACACATACGAAAATACCAGAAATATTGGCGAATGTAAATATTACCAATGATTTGTTCAGATATTTGCACGTTCTCAAAAAAATATTTACAAGAATAGTTGAAAGGAAATGAATTACAAGAAAAATGCGATCCAAATCTTACAAAACTCTATAACTGTAACAGTTTTGTGTGATTTGGAGCGGGTTTACTTTCTCTTTCTCATTTCCTTCCAACAATAATTTACTCACACAAAATCAAAAAGGATTATTATTTGTCTACAAAAGTCTCTTCGAAGGACACACAATGATACTCAACGCGAACGAATAGCAACGCACGTTTTCCTGTTCGCGTTTTATATTAAACTACTTTTAGGAGATGTAATTTAGTATTTGCGTATTCAAATTACTCCAGGCTTCATTCGACAATTTACAGCATTCAATACAAAGTGTAAGAAATACTGGAGGCGGTGTTGAATAAACCCATTAGTACTCCGTTTAATTCATTCGTTTCAGTAAAATATTTTCCGACAAAAATGACATATTTTTCTTTCTAGAAACCGATCTCTTATACGGCATCTGTCCTTAGGGAATAAAATTTTGTAGGAGTGTACTTTGAGGTCAGAACTGTACTACTATATTATATTTTATAGTGATGGCATATCCACATATCTTACGAGACACTTTACTATTTTCATTTTCATAACGGCTTCCGATACGTCCATGTAATTATTGATTTTTTGCAATTTTAATTTTGAAAAATAAAAGAATCTTCAAGTATTACAGATCAATGAACTTCCTTAAAATTAATTTATTTATTTTAAGGAGAGCAAGACAATTAGAAACTTCTCGACATATAATTTGTTTTAAATAATTAACGGCTTTTAATTTTAACATTTATTCTGAATACTTCTCTGTTACTTCCTGTTATTTTTTAAATTATGATATAATATTAATTTAAATTATTAATATATATTAAAAACACCATCTAGGGCATCTCTTCTATACACATCAGGTACCGTTAAATAAATTAAATTTTCGACTAATAAAAATCAATCACGGTGACGATCGTGGCCTTCAATACGGATAATGTTAGGGTAATAATAAAATGAGCCATCATTAAGAGTCTTCTTCCTTTCTCCGTCACCTTTCGCCTTCCCTCCGTCCTTCAATGGAAGTTGTTTCGTCATCGAGCGACGTCTTGTGAGGTCCAGATAAGGCGTGCTATGAAATTTAACATCAATTTTCGAGCGTATTTTTTCGACCGGTGAGGGAAAAATTGTCCCGTTCGGCAGTTCACCGTTGCTGGCCTGGGCAAAAGGCTAAAGGCGCGAGCCGTCGGAATAAAAAAAGGATATTGATTAACACATTTGTCACGGAGTTCTTTTTACGTCGTTCATAGAATTTTGACGGTACCGCGTTTGAAAGAAAAAAAGAAAAAACGGAAAGGAATTATTTTCTGTTGGAGTACAGGAAACTAGCGTTATTAGTTGGAAATTACTCACTTCATTTTCATTCATTATCGGAGCAAGTGTCTGCACGTAATGATGACGAAAGTGATGTTCGTCATTTGTACCTGTCAAAAGAGAATTGTTACAGAATTTCTTTTTTTGTGTTAAAGCTACTAGAGATAGTATATAGAAAAATGTGTATACACGCAGCTTCTCAATGCTGCTAACAATGAGTGAAATATCGAAGTAATCGCATCGAACCCTTTTTATGTTAATTAGATGAGTTTGTAGCTTCAAAGAAATACGAAAAGGATGCCCTACTTGCAAGAAATAAACATTGAAAGTTAAAATCTAATTTACTATCACTAATTTAAATCTGAACTAATATGATTATAGTACCTTGTAGCAATTATTTATTTATTTATTTATTACAAATACACTAACTCGTTCTCATAATGAATTACTGATTATTTTCTCGCAGTTTGACTAAAAGAATATATTGAATTTTCTCATAGAATGTTACCAATTGCCCAGAAAACTAAGACACCATTAAGGTAAAAAATGTAATATTTATAACGTAATTATGTACATCCTTTTGAAATTAATTTATAATGTAGTTGTGTAAAAAGTCACAGCAGTGCAACTAGACGTCTTCCCTTCACGGTTAGATGGCATTGCACTTTCTTCGTTTACGTAATGCGATCTGTGTAATACCAAAGCTGTATTTACCAAAGCTTTATACCTATACAGCAGCAGTACCTACTTATAATTGGTATAACTGCATAAACATGTTATACTACCCAAATTGTCGTAAAGATGGCGCTACTGCTTATTTCACAGCTGTTGTAATCCTTATTCGATGTAAATTGTAATCGGTAAAGGCGGCTATGAAATAATTCAATCGCTCACAGAACGAGATGCTTTCATACAGGTACACCGCAATAACGGCGATTTGACCTCCGCAATCCCCAGTATTATATTTTTAACACCCAATATTTTACTTTTTTATTTAAAAGATAATTTTATTATTTAAGAAGTCTATAAATAAAATATACATAAGTGTATAGGATATATATAGCGATAATTACTATAACGTTAAATATTCCGTACAATATTTAACAATAATGCCTTTGTTAAAGGTCCCAACTCGTCTTGCGAAGACAGCGACACGGAATCTGAACCTGGCATACCGCTGAAAAGAAAACAGCGCAGATCGAGAACTACATTCACGGGGGAACAATTGGAAGCCTTGGAGAAGGCCTTCGGTCGCACTCAGTACCCAGACGTGTATACCAGAGAGGAACTAGCGCAAAAGACCAAACTAACCGAGGCCCGAGTTCAAGTCTGGTTCTCTAATCGTCGCGCGAGACTCCGAAAACAACTAAATTCTCAGCAGTTAAACGCGTTCAATACGATGTCGCTGCAATCGGCGTTTCCCATCCAGCACCAGTACACGGATCCGGGGTTCAATCAGAATTCCTGGACTCAACAAACGTACGCCAGCGGTGCGCTGGCTGGAACTCTGCCCAACACCCCTCTGACGCATTCCTCGCTTTCGTCGGCTGTCGGTACTTCGTCTTCGCCGCTAGGTTCGTCGTCTACCAACGCGAATGCGAATTCGCCTCCGCAATCCAGTCTGTACAATACATATAATACGCCTCTGGACCAGGCCAACGTCTTGAACGGCTCTAATCAGTTCGGCTATAATATGTCGCAAGTGTCGCCGACGCAACACGGCGTCACGCCTCAGCAATCGTCCGTATGGGCAAGACACGCAGCACAGAATAACAAAATGGGAGAGAATCTAACTTCTTGGCACGAGAATTACAGGTAAGAATTATATAAGAAAAATAATTAATTATGTATCTAGACACATTCAATGAAATAATGATAATAATAAATTTTCTTCTATATGAATGCCAGAAATTGTATACCTTAAAGTATAAACAGCGAGTAAAGACCAAAAAACAGCGTAGTATTCGTAGAGAGAATAATTCCTCTAATTAAAGCAATATGTTCTAGTTTAATGGAATAATAGCTTTCAATTAAGTTAATTCTTTCAACAGAAGACACATGATTTTTTAGTGAAAACCAATATCATGTGTTATGAGTAGATTGTGCTGCCATCTACATATTTAATTGCTGATTAATGATTAGGATTGAGTAATAACCTTCTTTTTAGACAATCGTTTCAAAATAAAAAAATCGATACCCGGTACAACAAACTACTAATAAAGCAAGCATACTTTATATGTAAGAAAAACAAATCCATTAACAAATAAATAATTAACAAATAAAGTTAGGCATACACTTAAGGGCACTAAAATATTAATAATTTAAGTATTAATTAAGTAATGAGGAACATAAATAATGACGTATAATTGACATTAGCAACGAATCATGAAAAAATCATATGTTAGGAGACCAAACACTGTGTCAA
This sequence comes from Cetonia aurata, assembly GCA_949128085.1. Lineage (NCBI taxonomy): Eukaryota > Metazoa > Arthropoda > Insecta > Coleoptera > Scarabaeidae > Cetonia > Cetonia aurata. The sequence continues at coordinate 10,362,227 of OX421888.1, forward strand.
GGTGCTTCCTACTAAGATTTAGTAGCTCTTTAGTGCTCTTTTTTGGTGGTCCCTTGATAAAGGGTTTCCCATGAATTTACCTTGTGTCTCTCTTTGGCCCAAATCCTTACCTGCTCTCGTGCCGTGTTTTTGGACACTCCTAGAAAATGTCCTGGGCCGATTATCAACTTAATAATACGTTTAACTGCTAAAAACTGTCGTCTTAAAAATAAAGGAGGTTCATTCGCTGCAATCTGTAGTGTGCTCACCGGCGTCGATCTCATAGCTCCTGCCCATATCCGAAGGGCTTTGTTTTGTATAATATCTAACCTTCGTAAATTTTTTGCAGAAGTATAACTGTAAATTGTGCAGTCATAATCAATCATTGATCTTATACAAGCTCTATAAACATTTATTGAAGTGAAAAAATCTACAGTCCGTCGTACTTTTGTAATTATCCGCAAGATATTGAGTATTTTTTCACATTTTATCACCACACTATTAATAAGAACAGACCACCTCGATTCTCTGTCAAAACTTAAGCTTAGATATTTGATGATATTTTTTAATCGTATTCATAGTTTCAGACAGATCCGCAGTAAGTTGTTTGACATCTTTTGCGATTACAAAAACACAAATATCATTTACTGTTAGTTGTTTGGTTACATATCGAATCCAAGTCGAGCATGTATACCTTAAAAAGTATAATTGTCGGACAAGATCCTTATAACAACCGATGCGATATAAATCCGGAACTAACTTTTTCATTTATACTTGTTTTAACGAAAATTTGAATATTACAAAAGAGATCTATCTATAATTCTACGTGAGGCTTGAGGTGGTAAACCGATTGTACTAGTTGGGTTTATAAAATGCTTAAGACCACTCCATTATAAGCACTTGTTCTATCTAGAAGTATACTTGCAGCAATTAGTCTATGAGTAAACGCTATTCGTACGTTTGATACAAATCTGAATGGGAAAAGAACAAAACATTGTTTTTATCTGTTCACTAAATCTAAATTTTGCATTTTTAAGAGCTGCATTGGATTTTGTCAGGTTTTTTCCGAAACCATAATTTTATTATGGTTAATAAAACCTACACTGGCTTTTATGGCAGAATTTGCAGAAGATAAGTAGATATCTAGAAGTTTTCGCTAAGGTTATATAAAAATAATTGTTAATTATTAAAACAGTCGACTTTTTAAATCATATTAATTTCACATAGCACAGTGTAAACAAACAAACCAGTCTTAGTAACAATAATTAGGCCACAATAAACTATCGCAGTTTCAAATCACTGAAAGCAATTGCTGTTTGTAATATCAAAATGCTTGTCGATAGGTTATTGCCCAAATTCATAGAATCAGAGGTCAGTATAAATAAGCAGCTCAAGTCCAAACGTTTGAATGATTGGAATTTAATTGAATAACGCATGAAAATAAATTAGACGAACGAGTTTTATGTGTTTTCAATAGTTGAAAATTAAACTACACGAACTTGAGCATCTACGAATTGAGCGTCCAATTTAATAAGTAATTGCTTATTTGGTAATACTATACGGCAACATGTGTTTTAAGGTACAGTTAAATACAATTACTTAATTACAAAAAAGAAACTAACAAAATGATAATCCTATCTCTAAGAATCTTTTGTTAGGTTCCTCATTACCCACTTCTCCACTTTCCAAGAATAATACTTAATCACACTATTATATTCAGTGACAAACACTACCGACTTTTATTATTACATTTTCAGCATTAATACCTCAGTTCATATACTAACTTTCTTCTCGTAGACGTCCACACCAATAATTAGCCAAGAAACCAGTTGATGTACAAAACAAATTACAAGGCACGTTTCACCAAGTATTAATTACAAAACTCTTGAGGCTTGAGCATCATAGAAAATCGGAAGAGATCTATTGAAGTATGTTAATAAAAGTTAATTCGTTTAGGTGTTACACGGACGCATTTTTGTAAACAACAGCGCGGTGTGTTTGCACCATACCCGGGCATAATTATATCAAAGTCGTTGAGAACACATTTTAATTGCGCCTTCGATACCATATGTTCATTAATGAATTTTTGAAATAAAATTTAATTTCCTTAATGCTATGAGTCTAGGAAACTATTAATCAATTCTGAAGAATAATGAAATCATCTGCAAAAATAAAAGAAACTTCGAAGCTCCTCTTTCATTTATTGGCTACCACAAGAAAGTAGAATCTACATTTTAAATATACATTCTTATTAGAGTAATATTTCATACAAAAGTGCTTTTAATATTTTCTTTTAAAGAAATTCCTTTTATTGTTTGAGAAGTAAATAGTGTAGTGTCCTGGGTATTAATATAATGTTCGTTATTGAATACTGTGAATACCCTACATAGAGTTGATAGAGCTCCTGAATGTCTAGCACGCTATAAAATGTTTAATTTTATTGGATATAATGCAAACATGAGAATTTCAATAAAATGGCTACTTCTGTGATGGCAAGAATTTTTAAAACCTCACTGAAGTTCTCGATCATCAATAGACTAGAAATCTCTAGTTTGATTCTCATACAGATAATTTGAGATAACCGGCTCCTTTCGGAGCCGATGATTATGACTAAAAAAAAAAAGATTTAACACAGCGATGGTAGGTACTTGACGAGCACACTCAATGCTAGCTTTATCTGGGCCATTTGAAAAATAGAAGGTTCGCAAAAATGATAAATAGATACGGCTTGTTTTTCATATGTACTACATTGGTAAATTGGTAAAGTTATTTGAGGTGTCTCATTTCAAATGAAATAGCCTGTATACAGTATACAACTAATCATAAAGTTTGTTGTCACTATTTTTATTATCTATTTTGCTGGTTGTAGGTATATTTTATTTACAATGATTGTATAATTATCATGTAATTATAGATGTATTATCTCTCGTCAATAAAATGTTATTCAATTTATAGGCCATTAAAAATAGTTAGCAAAATCGACATATAAATAACTTTTTTTTAACTAAATGAAAGGTTTAAATGACAACATTGACAAAACTAACTTTCTTTCTCAAAAGCAATAAGTATTATATATACAGGCTTAGTAAAAAGTCCCGGAACGGTCGAATAACTTTATTTGAAAATTATGATTTCTGAAATTTGGTATGGGGGTATAGTTAATATAAATGCATTTTATGCAATACAGTTAATATTTTTTTCACTTCCGGTTTAATCGGCAATACGTCCAATTTTTTTTTTTTTAAATGGAACGCCCAGATTTTTTTAACACTTTTGAATGCAAAATAAAAAACTACGTTCAGAAAGTATTAAGATGTTTATTTTTATTCACAAGAAAACAGTTTAAAAAAATTAAAAAAGTGTCCTAATACAGAAAAATCAAGATACCTGTCTATTCAGGTTGCGATTACAATAATTGTTCAAAATGCTCTCCATTTACAATTTGACAAAAATGTAAACGGTCAGTAAAATTTCTTATTGAATTTTGTATTTGTTCTGGAGTGATGCGATTGGCTTCTTGAACTATTCTCTCTTCCAATTGTTCAAGATTATGGGGACGATTTTTGTACACTTGACATTTCATGTGACCCCAAAAGAAAAGATCTAATGGCGAGAGATCTGGCGAACGTGCTGGCCATTCGATTGCTCCTCTACGTCCGATCCAACGTCCCGGAAAAATTTCATTCAAATAATCGCGGACATTATGGGCAAAATGGGGGGGAGCTCCATCTTGTTGAAACCAAAAATGTGCATTAGGGTGATCACCTATGTTTGCATTTGGAAAGAGGGCCGCAAGTGCTGGAACAACCTTATTTCGCAATAAATTTAAGTAGACGTTGCCAGTTAAATTTCCTCTTATAAAAAATGGTCCTATGATGTTGTTTCCAACAAGACCAGCCCAGACATTCACCTTTTGAGGACGCTGTGTATGGACTTTTTCAATCCAACGCGGATTTTCAATTGACCAGTAGCGACAATTATGTCTGTTCACAGTGCCGTTGAGACAAAACGTTGCCTCATCTGAAAAAATAATGTGATCTAAAACATTAGGCTGCTGCTCGATCAATTCCGTCATTGTTTCGCAAAATTGTAGTCTACGATCTGGATCATTTTCAGTTAACTCATGGACGGGATACATTTTATAGGCTTTCATTCTTGCTGATTTAAGAATCGTATAAGCAGATTTTTGAGAGATCTCATGAATTTGACCTAATTCTGTTGTGGACACGTGATGATTTTCTTCCACTGTAAGTAACACATTCAAACTAGTTTCTTCATCTGTTGCTGTTAATGGACGTCCCCTTCTAGGTAAATCCTTCACCTGACGAAAGACTTCAAACTTTTGAATTGTTGGGCATACCGTACTTTTATAAATGTGACGATCCGGATAAACAGTATTAAACAAAATACGAACCTCTTCAAAAGAACGTTGACGATCACCGTACCCACGCATCATTAATATCTCAATTCATTCTGATTCAGTAAGTTTTTCTGCCATTTTCAAATGTGTCAATGTTTAAAATAAGTAAATTTATAGCGATGCAAAAGTTAAAACGCTTTTAAAATTGTCAAATGTGACGGCAAAAAGAATGCAAACACTAAACAACAACTTTTTTCAAAGGTACCTTGATTTTTCTGTATTAGGACACTTTTTTAATTTTTTAACTGTTTTCTTGTGAATAAAAGTAAACATCTTAATACTTCCTGAACGTAGTTTTTTTTATTTTGCATTCAAAAGTGTTAAAAAAATCTGGGCGTTCCATTTAAAAAAAAAAAGTTGGACGTATTGCCGATTAAACCGGAAGTGAAAAAAATATTAACTGTATTGCATAAAATGCATTTATATTAACTATACCCCCATACGAAATTTCAGAAATCATAATTTTCAAATAACAAAGTTATTCGACCGTTCCGGGACTTTTTACTAAGCCTGTACATTAAGAAGCACAATTTGCCACATTGTCTATACCAATCTGTCGTTAGAAATTGTAAAATATGTATATGCAGATATCGTGGATTATATATAACGATGTTAGATGGCTCAATTATTATAACATTTGAAAAAATTCGAAACGACTAGTTTAAATCACTACCAGATACACAAATCTCTAGAACCTCCACAGTCGTGCACTCGGTAGCAGATTTTATATCGCTGAAGGTCCGCTATCGGGACGAGCATGTATAATTTCCACCATAAAGCGATCAGAATGTGAATAAAGACCGACGAATTACAGCATACAAACAGCGCAAGGTAATAAATTAATTACAAGTCTGTAATGAATGGTCCTGAACATACATACAACAACTGGGGACGTCAAGCGAAATGACCAAACGTATTTATTATCTCAACTGAGTTCAATTAATTGGTTGCACTCCTATATTATTTCAGTTGCGCGCCTAACCGTCAATTATACAACGGACCAGTAGAGTTTAACTCTTATCGAGCCGCACCAATCCGGCTACAACCTACCGTCCGTCGGAAAGACTTCACGTCGAGCAACTGGCACGGAAGGCTTGTCATTCAGGAATTTCGATTTCTTTCCCCGTTAAAATACTGCGATCCAACTACTACCATACGCAATCACGGCCACATTACAGCAGATCCGTGTGTTTGCCGGACTCCGAAATTACATGGTGTTAGTTAATATATGGCAACGCCGCCTTATACTTACCCGTATCTAATGTATTTACCCCGCTACCGGACGCAGAAGGTATTTTTCATCTTCGCCTGTCAGGTGGCATCCCCGTTTTAAGAATCAAAACAACAAACAAACTTTTGTTTGTTTCGTATCGTCTACATTCAGTCATTTTTTATTACTCAACAAAATCTCGATTATAAAATTAAATCAGGCCTGCACTTGCACCATTAAATATATAATATAATTAGCTAATGTTCCCGGCTCCATCCGCATGAAATTTCTTTTTGGGTGTAATTATCACTGAAGGAAAAATTCAATAATTTCATATGCCAATTTCATAAAGTATAGGTGACTGTCATAACTTATACACAGGGTTAGGCTGTGAGCCTAGGAGCTACGGAATACAGAAGACTTAAGCCTCCTCCATCAGATGGACATGCTCCATATGAAAAGTCGTAAGATATCTGCGCGGTTAGGCAGTAATTCACTGACCTTTGAGACGGCGGGTAGATGTCCCAAGGATGGGGTTATATATTATGTTCCCTGGTTATTGTCGACCTGCTTAGGAAACTGCACAAAGAAAGGTACAATATCCAGGGCTACGCAGATAACCTGGTCATTGTAATTAGGGAAAGCTATGGTAAAATCCTATCTGACCGTATGCAGAAACCCTTAACATTATTAGCAAATGGTGCTTGTAGCAACGGCTTCAGAAAAACGTTAACAAAACTACAACTGTACTATTTATGAACAGCAAGAAATTATTCTGAGATAAAGTATTCCTGAGAGGCGATCAACTAAAGTATTTCAACAAAGTCAAGCATCTGGGGTCATATTCGACCAGAGACTGAATTGCCGCAAACAGTTAGAAAGAATCATACATAAAGCAGCTATGGCATATTGGTCCTGCCAAAGGCTCTTTGGGAAAACTTGGGGTCTACAGCCAAAAATTAAGTGATGGAAACTAAACCTTTATCCATAATTTTAAATTTGTATTTAACATTGAATACCTTTCCAAACCGATGGAAGAGATCGAAAGTAGTCCCGGTATTTAAAAAAGACGACGTCAACCAAATTAAAACTTATAAACCCCTTAAAATTTACTTGTCTCCCATTCAACATGGATTCATATCAGGAAGTTCGACCGTTACTAATTTAATAACGATGTCGCAATATCTCAGTGAGCACCTAGGTAACCGTAGTGAAGTTGATGTTATATACACTGATTATTCACGTGCGTTTGATACAATCAATCATTCTATTCTATTAACAAAACTTAATGCTTTTGAATAGTCTTCCTTTGTCCTGCTTATAAACTCCTACTTAGAAAGTAGCACTGCATATGTGTCCTCCAATGATTATCATTCTTTTGAATATGTTATTACATCTGGTGTGCCGTAAGGGCTCTAACTTGGGCCCACTCCTTTTTGTGTTATACGTTGATGATCTGTGTGCATCTTTAACTTTAAATTGATGCGAATTTACTTCAATATAATCTGCACACGATTTCCAGATAGTGTAACATCAATGGACTTAAATTGAATATTGCCAAAGAATTAAAAGCGTAACTTGTATTTTAAACCAGGTTACTAGTATCGTATAAAATTTGCTTCTTTAACTGAACAAATCTTTTTATAAGTTTAGGTTAGTTCACTAAAATTGTCTATCACATAAAGCAATTAGAAAACCAGGATTTTGTACATATATATGTATACGCAATCTATCTAATATCTAAAAATATTCACTTATTAAAAAATTGTATTTTTGTTTCAGTATATTCGCCGGGAGTCACTATGGTGCCCATTCACCAACGGAGGCCAAATCCGGGTACCCATACTTCAGTTCCATGGACATGTGCTCCAGTCGAGTTCATTAACGAAACACAATCGAAAAATTAGCTTGTTTTCGAATAAGCATTCACACATGTACATACACAATTTTTTTGATAACATAATGAGCTACATATATGCATTTGTATAGGTACTTATTTGTTAAATTTCTTCTGGGAATCTATCATGCCTGCATTATTCTCTTTTTTTCGTAAAAATAGGAACAATTTAAATTCTCCACCTCTTAATACTGTATCTAATTTTATTACATACATAGTTGTAAATATTTTATAATACGCAATTAATTTGCTACTGTGCATGTACGCTCTGAAATCAATATAATGTAATTATAAATTAATGGCAAATTATTTTGGATTATATGCTAGCTAGATTAGGCTACACACATGATGTATAGATAATTTATATTTCGTAATAAATAAATTTATTTATAGTTAATTAAAGTTTATTATTTTGTTTTCTAGAATCTCCCACAATATCAGCACTTATAGCATTTTTAATCGTATAAAGTTTTCAAAGAAAGTCGTCAAGCAGCAAAACGTTTATCTGCGAGTACTAGAGCTGTCGCTTAAGTGAATAGCTATGCAAGTGAAGAGTTTTAGTCACGTGATCAAAATAAGGTCAATAATTCCACTCAGATTTTAACAACCATTTAAAGAGATACGGTGAACTCAAAAAAGAACAAACGTTCCTTTTACTTAAATAACCCTTACTCAAAAATTATCCAGAAGTTGTTTTTTACATGTTTGAGTTTGTCAAGTTGTCGTTTATACTATTATTTATTTACATTAATGTTTTGAAGAGGTATAGAGCAGATTTAAAGAAGCAACTGTTGAAATAGCTAAAAAAATTAGAAATTATTTTAAAAAAACATGATTTATGTAATTATGTAAAACAATGGACAGTATGGCAGACTTCAATAAATACTTTGTGTGCTTATATGGTAATAATTTCTAAATTGTATTGTATTATCAATGAAGCATATCTCCGCTGGATTTGCTGTTGGTAAACATTATTAATCACTACGTGTCTAGAAAAAGGAAGTCTTGCATTCAATAAAGCCGTGCATGCTTCATAGTTCATTTAACTGACTAACTGATAGAAGTGATCGCGCAAACCAATTGTTACAATCACTTTTTGATGTCGTTATTTAAATAGTTCAACAACATTGGATTTACAAAAAAAAAGTAATTCAATCATTAACGTCATATTTACTTATTAGTACGGTATTTTATTAACTAAATCCTTGAATAGCCCTAGTTTGATCACTGATTATACTTGATTTGCTTTACAATACCAGTTAAGCAAACATTTGATTAATCTGACTCATATAAAGCCAATCTGAGCAAAATAAATGACTAGGAGGCATCTATTCTCCTACCTTCCCCCACAATACCTAACAAAGATGTAGTAAGGCAAAATAGTCACAGGCGAAGTATACACCTACCCTAAGTAGTGCATCTATTCTTTGGTCTCTGATCATATTGGTCGTTGGAAAAGAGGTGGTTGAAATGAAACTTCAAATACTTTTTCTATAATTGGATGCTGTAATAAAGCTAAAACAAAAGACGACGCAGTGCTGATATGGTTATTACAGCATACTGTGCTGTAATGAGATATTAACCGTGGTGGGGGGACTCTTGCCGGAACAAAAAAAAATACTGTAAAAAACGTGTGCCACAATGACATGTAATGCTCGTACTTTGAAGCTCTCGCCGCTACGCGGCTCGAGATTCAAACTTGTACTCGCATTACATAAACGTCATTATGACACTTGTGTTTTAAAATACTATTACGACATAGCATGCCTTGTTATACTGTGGAGTAGGGAGTTGAGATGGTGAGGTAGTATTACGCCGGCAACTCTCTGCAAAGAGTATATGTAACCTATTTGCTGCTAAATACATAAAGACGCAATTTTTAAGTGAAAAACAATCTTGTAAATAATTTAAATTCGTATTTCCCAAATCGCGGAATTGTTGATGAAACGTCTGCTTTAGTGCTACAATTAAAACGAATTCCAATTTGTCATATAAAAAATCTTTTTTAAGATAATTTGCAGCAGATTATATGGTTAAAAGATAACGTAATCTATGTTTGTACGAAGCTAGTAATGGGGGACGGAGTATTCCATATTCTTCATTTCTTAATTTCTCATTTTCTTGTTTCTCAAAAAATGCCCTTTTACGTATAAAACAATGGTTTATAACTATAACCTTAAAAAAATAACAATAATAATAATTAAACAAAAGATAATAAGCAATTAAAATAACTAAACTTGAAAAATACATCAAATAATAAAATATTAACAGATGCATTAACTAAATATGTTCATTACATTTTATATATTTTTTAATACAATGTCATTCATTCTTCTACTACTATATCCTCAGAAAAGTGTGTATACTATGAACAAATTTGGTGCACAAGATGAAAGAACTACAAATTTATATTTTGATTTATTTATTTAGCGTGCAGTATAAATAAATTTACAGTTGACATTCTATGAATTTTTGTACGTGGATCATCTGTTGCTTCAGAATATGCATTTATAGAGTAGCATTTTAAAGAATAACTTATCCCAAAAATGCATACATAATCTAATCCATATAAAAATTTATTAAATGTGTAATTAATGTGTAATTAAACACGAACCTTCGAAAATGCACGTTAAATTTCAACGAATTCTAAAATTTTAAGCATTTTAGTATTTTCCTATCGCGATTAACTTCGTCAAATACCCAACGCAAAACCTACTATTACCGTCATTAGAAAATTACGGGACGCTCTTCCGAATTTAAAAAGTCAGAACAGAAAGTGATACCTGTTTACAGTGCATCCGCAACAAATAAGGCGAAGTTTTCGACCCCCACGGCGACCCCCCAGGAGTCAGAAGAAGTCCTTTGTCGATTCTAAACATCACTTTGCAGGTCGCTACTTTATTGTGCCCTTTGTATAAAATCTATTGTTGCGTGTTGTCAACTGTACCGGTACACTTAATGAATGTCCTGTCGACAACTTTAAAATATATGCGTTCGGAAATTCCTCTCGAAGGAAGCTCCGTTTATTATTATCGGAGAGAGAGAGAGATCATCTTCAATATTAGCTTTCGAGCGTAACGCTGATGACGTGTAAATAAGAAAATATGCTTATTTAGTTAGTAACCGTTAACATTTAGAGGAATGAGTTTGACGTCAAATCATTTGACAGATAAATCCATAGCAACCTAAGATTACTTTCAAAATAATAACGATTTCAAAATCTCTCACTACCAAACACACCTTGTACTAACAAATATTGATTGGCATTTTGTAGTTCCTGTCTAGTAATCTTCTTTTAATAATTATATATCCAATCAAACAAATATTAACAAGCTGCAAGTATAAAAGAGCATTTTTCTGAAACCTAAACACAATACTTAATGGTTCTGTTAAATATCAATGACTTTATCTGTTTTAAATTATGTATTAATAATCGTCTCTTCTCGTAATGGACTACCACTTGATTAATATTTGACAAATGATTTGTCTCTACGCGCATGTATTCAATTTCAGCCAAACAAAAGAGACATAAATTCAGCGTCCGCGCATTAGAATGCAATACGTTGGAAGCGTTAAGGGAAAATGAGGTCATATTTTAAAAGTATAATTTAAATTACCACATAATTGCCACATAGGTGAGTCCATAATCATACATTTTGGTCTAAACTGCTGGATATAACGATCGGTTCCGTCCGATACTTATGTTTTATTATTTTCATGGCTATTACAGCGCAGGTCTCACTTTCACCTCCTCCCGGTGCATAACCGCATCTTCCTTTGTTGTTTAGTGTTCCTAGTGGTTTCATTTTGGGCAATTACTGTCCCTCCGGCGCATATACGAACACATCCGTCAGGGCAACACCAATAAAGCGAAAACGAATTTTTATTTATATTTGAAATATTGCAGCTCGTTTAGATGCACTGATTTCTGGCCAGGAAGGAATACACAATAAATTTTTCAATAAGACAGTTTACGTTGATGAATGCTGTTTCAGAATTAGTCGCTTCCTTTACGGACAAAAAGAAAACCTATGAAATGAGTTTGTGTTCATTTCCTTCTCGCTCGCACTAATTACTTACGAATGTACGAAATATATATGTGTTTGTAGTTATATAAATAGGAACAATCAAGTCTGATTGGCCGTTATTTCTGCGATATCAATCAATAACCTCCTTTAAAAAAGATTTCTGTTGAGTAGTAATGGTTGGTTCGACCATCGTTTCACAAAAGACGTTAATAAATTTCTAAGAAAGTGACCGTCACGACTGATATCTTCTTTGTAACCAATAGGATACATTAATAATTACCGACAAATGTAAAAGGGATCCTCAGTTATCATAAATTTTAAGACACTATAGACATACTATTATAAATATCCTATTGTTAATATATAAATATATACGTAATTAGAGTTCAATCGATGTACAATCAAAACAAGTGTAATTTATACTACATTTTTTATGAATAACGATGGCTTCATTTGATTTCGGATGTATAACAAAACATTGAATGCAAAGGCATGAGAAGGAATGAAAAGGCAGATAAAAATTTAAAAAAATGTGATTGCTTGCGAACTTGTTGCTTTTTCATTTTCTCCGATTCCTGAATGTGCATCCACTCGCAGTAAAGTAATTTTATTGCGATCTATTAGGGTATTCAGTTCTCGAATGCATTCTCAAACCGATACAGGTTCGTTAGTTTTTATATTAAGTCCTCTGACTGATTAATGTTGTCTCGCACTACGTTGTTGAATTTATCCTGGGTCAGAATGGCAATATCATCTGCGTATCCCAAAGTTGTATCCCATTCGTTATCTAGTCTTACTAGTAGCTCGTCCACAGCAGAGGGGACGAAACCCCACCCAACGGACATCCTCTTTCGGCCCGAGCTACCAGTGTTTCTCCCTTGGATGGTTGCGTAAGCTGATCTTCCTTTAAGCATGCAATCTATCCACCTGCAACTTGTTTCATGGATTCCTTTATTCCTCGATGCTTTGAAGATTGATTGCGAAAGTAATAAAATACTTTCTCTATGAGAAAAGATAATATTAGAAATACATGCATCAGAAACGTAGTTAGTTTGGAACCAATGCAAGAAAAAGTTTAGAAAAGACAATGGGCATGGCTTAGGTAAGTAACATAAAAACATCAATTTTGAGAGCAATTTGAAAAACTAGAAACGATTAAAACAAGAAAAAATGGCATCCCATCAGAGAGTTTATCAAACACACCCTTATAGTAGTTTAAAGTAAATTTAAAGTCGGTGTGTGTTCTATCACATATTTTTATATATATATATTTACTTAGAATGCGTGTCTTTGTCGCTCTTTATAGAAAGGCAAGTAAACAAATGCTTTAACTGTTTTAACTTATTTGAAAACAGACCTTATTTACTAGTAAAAAAAAAACCAGTAGAATTGAGAAAAGTGGAAACAGAACTATTTTGGGAATACATTACTCAAACGTAGACAGTCTGTAATTAACATCGAATTACTCGATTACATGTCTAGCTGACGATCTAGGTCAACAAGGAGAATGCAGATTACCTCCATTGTATTAAAGCGATACGCAAGGACGTTTTATTTCATCTAAAACGGATTTTGGATAGGAAATAGAAAAAAAAGGTCCGCGCTAATATTGTAGACATACATGTAAACTTCAAAAGGACAACTGCTTGTGATGAGCTGTCCTATAGTTAGTTTTGTAATAGACTCCGCCGCTTTTACGTATCGACACTTCATTATAAAATTTTAATATCTTTCATTGAAAGCGTTCAACAGATCCAAAAGTTCACTACCGTTAATTATTTTGCTAAGAAACGTAGAGGTCTAAATCTTATATCTTTCGTTTCATATTTCACTTCTATTTTACTCTATCCGATAATTTTTTTTCAGTCGATTTAAAAGCGATCTGCCCAATTCTTCCGAGGTAGTCTGTAACAAATCAATTACAAATCATAGGAAAAGTAGATTCGCAGTTTTAGAAGCCCGGTTGAGCGATAAAGACATCAGATATAATACACAAAACTGAACGGGAAGATTTATTAGAGAGAGCCAGTAGAACGCAGCATATATACATGCAAAGTAGAATATTTCTCGCTTGGAACCGTGGATGTCAATAAAGGCCTATACCGGACACCTGTACCACATTCTTGACAATTATTTGCGCTTCAAAATTTGATACGCGCCAGGACAAAGTCGTGAAGATACGCTTCGGAGCAGACGTTTACTGCTTATGGGCTTTTTCTTGAAACTCTAATATTCTAGTCGTAAGCGTCGCCGGCAAAATAGATTGAAACTTGAATGGAGGAATTCCAACGAACGTACATTTTTAGAGTCTGTTGCGAACAAAATGGAAAATTATTATAATTTTCTCGAAACCCCGTGATACTTTTCTTAACTTACACTAATTCTTTTACTGCTCTTTTTTTAAGTGTATGCAGAACACATATTTGTTGAAGAGTAACTTAGAACGTGAGTAATGATTATAATAAAATAAAAATAACAATATAATTAATATTTCTTAAACAATAGTATAAAATAGGTATTTACAAGCTACATTTTTAATAAATTGCAATTCTTTTATCAAATCTCGTCTTATTAAATGGGAATTTTATTGATTTATAATTAACAATATTGATACCGGTCATTTTACGTTGTCTGGACTGATTTGAATTGGCGAATATGAGACTATTAGTGTTGCTTTTTTCTATATACCCAGCAGTATCTATTTTCAATTTGTTATCGTTTTTTATTACGGTAGTTAGTTAACTCTTCTTCTACAGTGAATTTAATAGGAAGGTATATGAGATACCTTTCTGTTTTGTTTTATATCATGAATAATTTTCAACTAATACATCTCCAGAAATTAATACCATATCGCTATAGTGTCTACTTTCTATCCCGGCTAGTTAAACACGGTCTTATAATTATTTCGTTTTATTAGTTTAGTTAGTTGTAAAATATCTTTCTTTATTTTAAAAATTGGGTTTTTGATATGGGGCATCAGTGATTCCCAATATGAGAATAGCAAATAACAAACAGTGATTTCGTATTCCAACCTTCTTTATTATAAAGTACGGGGCGGAAATGGGACAATATAAAATAATAACTTAGATGAAAGTTACTACAAATCAAAGTTAATGAGACGACAATGATAAGGGTTTTGGTACTCCGCTTGCTTGCAATAATGACGAAAAAAATGTAGAACTATGTGTCGTGACATAGAAATATGCAAGTTTGTACCCATTGTTATTCCTCATTCCTCTTCATTGATAGAAATATATTGGACAAAAAGCATTTAGATAGCAATGTGCGATAATGCAAATGATGCTCACCAAGTTGGCATAAGGAGTGGTGTTCTAAAGAAATTATTGACTAGAAACGATTTAACACCTGTCTCAATCAATTAACTTCAACTATAATGATATCCCTCAGAAGGGTTTCATATCCTTATATAGTCTATGTTTTCTGGCCAAGGTTTTAGAAATGCCAAACGCCAATTTCCAACAAGTCAAATGGTAACACTAAGCGATGTGCTTGTTTCGAGAAATTTGTGCAGCAGCAACGTTCCAGCGAACCTTGCCAGAATAACAAATTTATTTGTACGATTTGTGTCTACTGCACTAGTCATCATTTGTTTTCTATAATATATTTTCTGCTTAAATTACGTATAGCACTAATACATTCTCTGTATATATTTTTTACATTCCATCATTTGGCTCTGTATGGTCAATTCTATTTAAATATGTCTAAAACTCAGTTAGGTAAATATTACTTAGTGCCTGACAAAAGTCAATGCTAGGTTTTCCACTATCACCAAACAACAATAGTTATTGTTACACCAAAGGTTCCAATACCCAATTACTGGATTACTTAGTGCGTTTAATAGCATTTACATTTGGTGATAAACTGGAAAAAAAAACTTTAGGGAAAACCAAAAACTGTTTTATGGAGTCTTAAGGAAGGTTAGGAAAGGGAAGCATACGATGAGAAATATAATAAAAGATAAAAATAGTAAACTATTAACGGAAGGAAAACAAATTATGGAAACGTGGAAAGAATACTTCCAGGATTTGCTAAGACAACAAATACCACAGCCAATTGAAGAAACAACTACTGAGTTCCCGAAGTCAGACAAAACCACAGAAAGTTTGGAAATCACAATAGAAGAAGTCAAAGAAACAATAAGTAAGATTAGAAACGGAAAGGCCGCAGGACATGATAAAATAACAGCAGAGATGTTTAAGAAAATGGGCGATGATGGTACCAAATTGTTTTGGAAAATCTGTAATAAGGCATGGAAGGACAAAAAGGTACCCAAGGACTGGACAACAGGAGTAATAGTACCAATATATAAGAACGGTGATCAAAAAGAGTGTAATAACTATAGAGGTATAACGTTACTAAGCACAGCAGCAAAGATCTATGAACGAATATTGGAAAGAAAACTACGAGACATCGTGGAACCGACCCTGGAAGAGGCACAAAGTGCATTTAGACGAGGAAGAAGTACGCAAGATCATATTTTCACATTGAAACAAATTATTGAGAAGTCGGTCAACAGCAAAACGAAAGCGTACTTCCTATTCATCGATTTTACAAAAAGCCTTCGACAGAGTACCTAGAACGAGAATGTGGAAAATATTAGAACAAAGAGGGGTTAGTCAACTAATAATTGAGGCAATTAAATCACTGTATAAAGGTAATGAGACTTATGTAATATACCAAAATTAATCCAGTTATTTAGCTAAATTGAATAAAAAGTACGAATTCTAAAAATAAGTTATATTTTAATGTATTAGATATAAAAACTATCTTATAAACTTATTTGCCCTCTAATACTCAATGCTTATTCAAACACCGTTGTAGGGATTGACAGTTGTGCTTTGCATGCATGTGCATATAGCAGTCGCCGCCAGTAGCAAAAAAATGCCATGGGTGGTACAGATTCCGTTTCCTGTTGCGTACGGAACAAATGTTTTTGTAGAAACGCTCGCAATAGCGGCTAAATTAGAATTCCGGGTATTTGGAAGCGGGTCCGTTGTAAATTTTTAAAAACTGCGTTAGAAATATTTACGACTACAAGGTTTAACATGATCTCGAACGATACACATATACGGTAGCCAAAACCGGGTACAATAAAACAATTAAAGTCCACAGGCTACAGAGGCCGCATATACACGGGCGATTCTCTATGGCCTCAACTTATAAAGTCAAACACAAAGGCAATAAAGCTGCCTACTGAATAATGATTTTATGCAGCCCTAAATCTTTATAAATATAAGTCATTTACGACGATATTGACGAAATTATGACCTAGTAGTAAAATAATTACTTCACAGAAGCACGTTATAAAATTTTAGAATAGATTTATAGCAGAACAAATCCTGAAAGACCAGTACTCACTTTCAACTTTCAGTCCGTCGTTTATGATAATAAATTATTTGCGTTAGACGTCACGGTATAATTTAATAATGTCTGCTAGCGTTTGACGTAGCACGGTAGCATTGTACTTTAGATTATTATGCTATTAGTATTTTATACCTCTGATTTTTGATGCCATAAAGGCACACATACATATGTATGAGCCACGCTGATTAGGCTGCCTCTATCTGGAATTTTGTGCCAGTACAGCAAACCTTAACTCAATATATCTTTTTCAAGTGTATTAGGTAATCAGAAAATAATATTAATTAATCTATAGAATCATCTGCTTTTACACTAAATATCACTTAATCTTAAAGCCATAAGTGTACCTTCTTTATACTTTCAGGGAGATACTTGAAACTAACTCCACAAGAAATGCTCATGAACAGTTCATTTTTTTTTCAACCATCCCTACAATAGTAGTTGTAAGGTATTTTTACTACAACTGTCAAGATATCTCATCAACTAACAAACTTAGATATAATAAACAAGCTATTCATTTCACACTGGTATTATTTGGTGATATCAATCCTCATAACAGCATTCATATTTCTTTTATTATTGAATATATTGTTATTTTGCAGGATTTCGCTTTTTTGTTCTTCATAAATAATAATTCAGTTCTGAAAGTCAGAATCTTGTGTGCATCAAACGGATGCAAAATCGGAATACTGACATTCAGTAATTATTGATTAGAATTGACTACACGAAAGACGACCAAGACGCCCTTGTCAAAATATGATATCAGTTAAAAAGCCAAGAGTCATATCCTAATTATCCACATGCCATAATTGGCGTGTTGAATCACTAAGCATATTTTTTGATTTCATAATCTATACTGAAAGAGTCACAAATTTAAATTTTTAACGAAGTTCGAATTTTTATCACTGCTTGAAGTCAATGAGACATACTTTCTTCACATTCTGATCTATATTGTAAAATTCTTTAAATAGCAACTCATTTAAGCAGTTCTTGGAGCAATATATACCTTCGGATACGTCGTCCAAACTCATCCCATAAATGTTCGATAGGATTCTTGTCCGGAGTGATGGCTGGCTAATAGATCTGCGTAATTCCCATTTTACCGAGATATTCTCTGACAACTCTGGCCAGATGAAGTCAAACATTATCTTGCATGAAAATGTTATACTCGCTCATAGTGATCATAAAGGACATAACATGATCTTCCTCCTTTATGTACCTAAGAGCTATTCTGTATAAAGACCAACTCTGTACGTGCTTGTGAAGTGATTTCTGCCCAAACCATAGAGCCCAAACTGGAGCGTATCTTTCTTTGATTCTTCTCCACACTCCACGTCTGGCAACCTATTAAGGCAAAAACGCAACTCATCTGAGAACAGTGGCCTACTCTAGTCCTCATCATTCCATGCCCGGTGTGTTCGGGCAGTGACGGCATCCTCCCGGCATTGCTATAACAGGGTCTGGAACCGCTTTCCCCAGTTTTAAGCACTCTGCCAAGAGCAACCTTAACAATTGAATACACACCAAATAGTTGAAGAGAGACTAGGGGTGATGTTCATTCCCAAGCAGAGCAAACTGTCCCATACAGAAGCGAAGTCTTACGGGTCCATCAGTTTCACCTCATTTCTTCTCCAAACTCTGGAGAAGATGATAATTGATAGGCACCTAAAGGATTCGGGTCTGGCAAGATTGCCTCTACACGGAAACCAATTTTCCTAGCAAACAGAAAAATCGTGTGAGCAGGCCCATTCATGGACTAGCTCGACGAGCAGAAATTGCCTTTAGCAACATATTCAAAATTCATTCAAAAATTTCAAATTACATCAAAATAATCTGTAGAATTCATTGATGTCAGAAAAAAACATATGATCCCATTTGAAATAAGAAAGTTGATATCGACTTCCGGTATAATGCAACAACGTTTTCGGAAGTTGAAAATATTTTTAGAGGATTCTTCTAATAGGCTTTTGGTACTAATTTTTTCGTTACAAGAGTCTAGCGGCAATAGATCTCGAGAAACATATAGTGGACGACTGGTCTGAAAATGTACGTGGATTGCACTCGCATTTACTTTGTATATCAACGTTTAATAAGATATTTAGTATGGTAAATAACAGCCATTGCGTACATGGTTGGGTTAAGTAAACAATTTATCGTAAATCAAACGACCGGAGGCCATTTTGAAACGTGCGCGAATCAAGTCCGGCACAATGAGCGTATTTGCGGAGGGTAAAAGAATCACGGCGGTCTTTTATTGTGCCTGCAAACTATCATGACGGCCCCACCTTTGGATCGGGTCGCAAAAATAAACAGTAGAGTTAATTTGCCATATCGGGTGTTGGCTTTTGTATGGCGGAACCACCCCAGCGTTAGCGTACCATCGTTTAGGGGTGTTTTCTACCCTAAAGCGACGTTCATTTATATGATAAGCTAAAACTGGCACTACAACTCACCCATGTAAATAATTCTCCTTATATGATAGTAAAGGGTGCGATTATTTATTAAACTTGTTTGTTGCTGATTATTCCTTTCTAATAAACAATAAAAGTATTGATTGCTATAACCTTAAGAGTTTTGAACAAAAGTTTCGGCAACTAATAGATACTCCTAGAGTGTTTCATAAAATCATGTTCTGAGTTTATAAATGATCACACAAAAAGTAAACAATTGAAAACTGTACTCTATGAGTCAATGATTCTTTCTTTATTTAACTATTGCGCCCCGGTGTATGGAGCCTATTTGGATGCAATAAGTATCTCCGCATACTATGACTACACCTCAAATGCTTCAGGATATGTGCAAGCGGTACAGTTTTTGCAATTCATATAAACTTAAAGAATTAAGATCGCTGACCATGCGTAATCGTTTGTTTATGCATTTCTTAAACCTACAGTACCGAATGAAAACGACCCGAAGCCCGTTTTATCTTTTAAACAAAATTAGTATATAGAAATGATGTGCATGGGAACAGTATTTCTGTGCTGCTCATCTGAACTACCCCTTTTTTCAATTGCATATAATATATTAATATAATCAGTTCATATTGACTATGTTTCACTATGTATTATATTATGTAACTGAAAATAAATTATATAACGAAGCAAGATATTCTAAATGTGCCGAAACGAATACGATAAGTAATCATTACAAATATTACAGGGACATTTTATTCTATATACTAGACCTGCAAATCTAAGTAGAAACCCAAATCTTCAAGCAAAATTTATAAATCCCATTCACAAACAACGTCTTTCGAGCGCACTATTCAAACCGATTTTACATCGGCAGCTGCGATTTTCCGATACATCAAGGACGCCATTTGCACTATCTTTCAGCCGACGCAAATCCACCGGAACGAAGCTTAGACCCGGAGCAACAGTTGAGGATACACGGACAAGAAATGAGCAGGGCTATAAATGTGTATACTGCAGATATTTGTCACAAAAGAGAAAAAATAAGTTGAACAATTTCGTAGGTACCCACAATGATTCCATATATTACGTCTAGATCCCATTTTGTGTATCGCAAAAGGTTGATGAGATGCGGGAAATATTCACGCTTTTCAAAGTCGACGTGGTAGACACGTTATGATGTGCTGTATTCTGCCATTAATTAGAGGAGTGCTTTTCATTTTATGACGTCATAAAATCTCTGAAGAATGTCGTTAGTTGTAATTAAAAAAAACTTTTTTTTAAAACAGCATTTTAGCGATGGTAACTTTTTTTTATTTATTTTAGATAGAAGTGCCCCATGTCGCTTATAAAGTTACAAAATCGCAATCATGAACCTAAAATCTAATTATTAAAAGGATTTTAAGATATGCTTACGTTTGTAATCAATTTGTAACCAATTTGTATAAAAATTTTCCCCGTATATTCAACGTAAATAATTTTGAAATAGAACAAGTTACAAATATTCTAACCAAATTACCTATAAGATAGGATGTAAGTATTGTACAAAATTTCAATTTTTGCTTCATTTGCTTCCCCGTTCATAAACGTTCAGTTTTAGTAGATTTTGCAATGATACTGATAAAACAAAGAAGCTTAGAATGATTACTATTCTATTGCGGCTTTCTTCATTATTTTGGCTAAAAGAATACGCGATGGCGTCCTAACTCTACTTGAAAAGAATGTTTCAGAAGCGATAGGAATTCTAAATTAGATAAACGAGTTATTTTTTCACATACATTCAGTAAATAACCAAATACTATAACTCCATATTCTTTCACTGCTAGACAAAACTAAAGTATTTAAGGATGATTTTCAGTAAGTATTTAAAATATATATATTTTTTCAGGATTTACAATCGTCCTGCAATTAGTGTTGCTTCTAGCGATAATTAGTTGAGCAAATATATTCTTTAATGTGTTACAACATTTACTGTAAAGGTTAAATTTAAAATATTTAGCCTGTATTGTAAATATATCAAGATGATTAGTCCTTTCTTTGGTGATAAGGCTAGTTTAAACAAAATGCAATTCACCAGTGACTCAATACAGAGTTTCATGATAACTGGATAGGAAGAGATGGTTCCGTTTTATAGCCACCGAGAAGTCCTGATCTTATAATATTGAACTTTTATCTGTGGGGTCGTTTAAAACAAATTGTGTACAGTGAGCCAGTAGACAATGATGAAAAGCAATTAAAAAATATAATACAAAATGCAGTCCAATCCCTATCAATCTTAGAAATAAGACGCAGTTTCAATGAATTTAGAGCTGGCATTGAAATCTGTGCAGAAAAAGGTGGAGCGTTATTTGAATAGAAAATTAATAGTTTAGCTTTTTGAGAATTTTATTGTATTTCGTTCAAAAACTTTTCGCAATAAGTTTTCTTTTAAATAATAAATTCTTTTGCTCGTGTTTACTTCGTATAGGTCATAATATGTGGTAGAACTTAAGGTTTAGGTGATTTAGGCCCCGCCATGGGCGCCAGAAACATGCAATGTATGAAACTGATTTGCAAAACGTTTTTTTCCCTAGCCGTTTAGAAAGGTACATTTTTCAGATGAAAACTGTATTTCCTGCTCTTGAGCGGAAAAGTAAATGATGCGATTTATATGATAAAACTTTACATGTTAAATGTGGCCGATCCAGTTTGAATGAATTTAGGAGATTGATTACATAATTGTTCGATGTAACCAGACATATTTGTACAGGAATGTGACTCTTTGATTGAATTTACAAAAATTCTAATCAGATTAGTTGTATTTACTATAATTAAACTGTTACATAAATGAAGGAAAACGACGCTAAGTTGACAGTTTTGACAGAAATATTTGACAGATTCTTGTTTTGTTTTAGTAGGAGTATATAAAGCCTAAGCATTTAATCCTTCTTAATCATCGTAATTGACCAAAGTGAGATTTGAACGCTGAACCTCACGACTGATAGCCAAGTGTGCAAGCCACTAGACTATCAACCGGGCAAACCTATTATATAATAAAACTATAACTAAATTCACCATTGTTACGGGTAAATTTTTTAATTATTTTTCGACATGTTAAAATGGAACTGGCTGGTAAAAAATGTATTTAAACCTCGAGTCTAAGTCTGTAAGGAACATTCACAACACATTAAAAGTATGATATACATATATATATATATATAATACACATCAAAAGATCAACATATTAAAAAACACTCTTATAGTACAGGTAAAGAGTAACAAGTGACATCATTGGACCTCTTCGTAAAAGAAACCAGTCAAATAACGTTTTAATAATTTTTTGAATTATACATCAGGTAAGCTTTTTAAGGAATCTGGTATGTGATTAAAGATTTTTATACACTGATGAAAACGTTTTTTTGGATTTTTGACAAATGATGGAATGGTGGACACAATGTCTTATGGTAAGTATATCTCGTTTTATATATATGTTCTAATTCATATTGTTTAAAAAAGTCTATATAATGTGTTTCGACAAAGACAGCACATTCTAGTATATATAATGATGGCAAAGTTAATATTTTATAAGTTTTAAATATATTCACACATGAGTCTCTTTGATTGAGACTCTATATTGATCTTAAACATCTCTTTTGTAGGATGAAGATCCTGCTCGCCTCAACCGAATTGCCCCAAAAGATCATTCCATAATTTAGTCTGGAAAACACACAAGCATAGTACACCGACATCGGGCCTCCACACTCACACTTTTTGTTATCGATTTTAGTGCATAACACTGGGTGCACAACTTGCCAGCGAGGACCTCCACGTGACGTCTCCAACTCAAGTCACTGTCCAGAGTTACACCCAAGAATGTAGCCTGATCCGAATAGGTAAAGTCCTCACTCTCAACATTGACAAGTATATCCTCACTACTGCCAAATTTTATAAATTTTGTTTTCTTTATATTTAATGTAAGATTATTTTCTGTAAACCAATTTTTATACGTAGACATCGTGTTTCCTAATTTTGTCAGTAAGCTCTGGGTTTCATTACTTCGTACCACCGCGGAAGTATCATCCGCATACATAAGTGTAAAATTCTCAGTGACATCCGGCACATCGTTTAAGCAAAGCAGAAATAGTATCGGTCCTAAAATTGATCCTTGTGGGACACCTATTCGTATTTGCTTCCATACAGATCTCAATTCTTCACCGGATTCACTGGCCGCTACTACGCTTTGGTACCTATTTTATAAGTATGACCTGATCCACTCCGATGCAACACCTCTGAAACCCATCAAGTCAAGTTTGTCAAGCAGCTGTTGATGGTGTACACAGTCAAACGCTTTCGTTAAGTCCATAAGATACATACTGCTGAATCTTTTTGATTTAGTACATCTGTTATTTCCTGTAGTAGTTGGAACATGGCTCGAGTGGTGGAACGGCCTTTCAGATAACCATTTTGATTATTACTAAAAATATTGTGTACCTGAGCAAAATCAGTAATCCTTTTTAGCATAATTTTTTCAAATATTTTTGATATGTTTGATATCAATGCTATGAGTCTATAGTTTTGAATGGCTCCCTTATCCCCGCTTTAGTGTATTGGCCTTATAAGGGTAAATTTAAATAATTTTGGAAAGATGCCGTTTTGCAATGATTTATTAATAACATTGTAATAAACGATTAATACACAAGTTAACACTGCCCAATAGTAATGAATGAAGAAATAATTAAACCATCTAATAATTCGATTTGAAAAACGCATTCATTGGTATGGATGCGGTAATCAACATACAATCACGTATGTAACGATACGAGTGTTAAATTCTGAAAGAAAAACTTGATCCGCGACGAAGCCGTGACATTAATCGTTTTATGTATAACAAAAATTTTAACATACGGAACCCAGACCGTGTCTCCGTATACACGGGTGAGTATATATTCCAGAATTACTCGCAGTCTTATTCTTGACACACAGCGGTAACAACCATTCAACGTTCTTCTTATTAAAGTATAAAATACGATTATTAGAGGCTACTAAAAGGGCAGAACAAACTCAATTATTACAGCGAAGACAAGTATAACGAAACTTATTTAATGCGTGCGGTTAGAAAACACAAACGTCCGCTACCATAACTTGGCATTGAAAAATGCCAGCTTGCGTCGAAGTAGGTCTCTGATTAACCGAAAATTCAAACAATGGAACCGTAGCCAGAACGTACGAAAATTTTCATCCCATTCTGCACGCAAACTTAACGGAAACGGGGAACCATTAGCGGCGAATCCGTATATTTCTCTCGCTCTTTCCAATCGCTGAATTGCAAGCCGAAGAATTGGCAAATAGAAAAAGACGGAGGAAATTTTCTCATGTGCTATATATTCAATTATGCAGAGGAACAATCGACGAACGTTCCGTGAGAGAGATAGATGAGCGATAAGGGTTGCCGGAGAGGGATAAGCGGTTCAGCTGTCGCGTTTGCACGCTTCACGCTCAATTTTGATTTGAATTTCATGTCTTTTCAATGTTGATTAGCACGGGTGTCACAGGCCACCCTGTATGTTATATTGTTCGTCGTGAAAAATACGCGATGGCCTCCCCTGTTAAATAGAAGCAAAACTGCAATTGTTAGCGGCCGGCGGATGGTTACTTCGTCTGACGCATGTGCCTCTTTGATTTATAATTATTGCCCGAAAATACACAACGGACGGATGAACCCATGTAGGATTGATTAGAAATTGAGCGAATATGATAATAATCTAATTGGAATAAAACCGATAACAATGGAGTCAATTTTAATCTACTAGGCATACTCTATGTAATAGAGTCCCAAAATTCAAATAAGTTTTATGAATATATTTGTTCCAAAATTGTTTTTTTCTAATTTTGAGCCTACTAGAGAGATAAATATATTTTCTACGCGATAGAGTTAAAAAAAACTGTACTTGCATCGAATTGTAAGTTTGAGAGTCCAAAAATCCTTGAAGGTCTTATTTTGGAGTTATAGGAAGGCATGGCATGTTATTTCTGACTTTAAAAACATTAGGTTAGGGTGCGTCCCGATATTACTCTGGTTGATAGAGAAGTCTTGATTGATGATCTTTTGCATATTACTGTAGAATTTAATAACTTTTTTTATAGAGGAGCCTTACAATATAGTTTCCAAAATCAAAGGTACATTACCACTCTCTTTTGCAATACAACCTCTTTGTAATAGTATGTGTGCCTACTCCTTTACTGAAGATGAACTCATACTGGTAATAAATAAAATGAGTTCAGGACCTGACGAGATTCCAATTGCTAAACCACTGGGTCAATTGATTTGTTGTCTTTCGAGAGGGAAAGGGGTAGTTTTCCATCAGTGCTAAAAGTGGCTTGTGTTTCGCCGATTCTCAGAAAGGGTTCTCCACAAGAAATTTCGAATTATAATAATTTAACTAATAAATTTATATTAGATACATTTATTAGCAGATGGAAATGCCGGCCCGTAATCCAAAACAATTCATTAATACACGACCATTTTTGTTGTAATGTTATTTTAGCACTACTCACACAACTAAAGCTTGTTTATTCTCTACCTGAACTTTCATGTGTTTTACCATACAGAAGATTTGATGCTAACATGCTGTGTAACCTAAGAAAAGTATTTGACTTAAATGTATTAGGGAAATAACCACGAATTACAACGAATATTTTTAGGTGATGATATTTTCAAACTCCCAATAAAGTTTCTAATAAAAGTTATTAGCT
This sequence comes from Cetonia aurata, assembly GCA_949128085.1. NCBI lineage: Eukaryota > Metazoa > Arthropoda > Insecta > Coleoptera > Scarabaeidae > Cetonia > Cetonia aurata. The sequence continues at coordinate 10,388,286 of OX421888.1, forward strand.
GAAACTGAAATAACTGTCTCCAACTAATTATGTAGGTAATAAGGCGGTTTATTTTCGTAAAATATTATTAGAATATTAGAAGCTTCATAGCTCATCGAAAGTGTCTGAATGTGGCCGACACAAGCAAAAAAGAAAGTTATGTTTGCAAGTTTGAAATTGTTTGAAATTATTTATAAGCAAGAAACATGGGCATTTTGGAAGATTTCGAAAGTTTGTGGAAGAAAATTTGGTCAATCTAGTTTAAATAGTTTGTGCTGACAGACAATACGATATTAAGAAGCTTCATACAAACCATTTAAACAATTGGCATGTTGAAGAATTTATCAGTAGATTTAGATTATCAAAACACAGTGTTCACTGGTTACTAGAAAAATTTAAAAAAGATAGCATATAAAGGTGACTAGTAAATGTGCTAGTTTTAATATATTGCTAACACAATTTCTTCTTCCAAAGTCATGCTATTTCTGCACTAGAGCAACTATTAGCAGCACTTAGATTTTTATGCTTGCGCAGGCTATTACATAGTGATTGGAGATTTTGGTGGGTTACATAAATCAACAACTGGCAACAGATTGTTGGCTACTGTAGAGCAGTTGGCTGCAATCAACATAAACTAGCGTTATTAAAATGCCGAAAAACTGTTAACATAATTAGTATATTAATCGTTGAAAGAAGGTCTATTGTTATGTACCTAACTTCCTTATTAGCTAAATTGTCCTAGATACATTTTTTAACAAATTGAAATACAGTATTTTTATAACACTAGTTGATGTTAGTAAAATCTCATAGATGAGGACAACTTACTTACAGCAAGCAACCAATGACAGACAGCGTTATACATAATTTGAATAGAAATACAAGCGAATTTCTTTAATTGTTCAAATTAAGTTTATTGCGCATAAAACCTAAGGGCTCGGAGTTTCCAAAGATGTCCATGTTTTTCGTTACTTGTTTTTCTGATCACCTGTCAAAGCATGTAAGCGCATTCTTTTATTTACTTACTAAAAGATTATAGATACGACTATTAATTACCGATGTAAAGAAGAAAAGCAAGATTAACAAAAATGTAGATAATAATAACTGCAGCGGACTAACAATGTCCGCCACTCTTCTTCTCTGTGTTTCGTATATAAATTTTAATTAATTCCATGTTCTCCCGCTGCGAGTAGTTCCAAAAACTAGTTTAGACATATTTATAACAACAGTGGAGAGAAAGGTGATGTTTTTAATGCTTGAACAATGCAAAATTCATTTTTGGTGCCGGCACGTGAGGCTGTTAGCTTCACGCTGATCAAAGCCGCCTTTGCGCTGCCGACGAAACAAAATATTAATCGTTAAAAGCACCTCCGAGAGTTATTCTACACCGCATACACGAATGAATAATATGTGTAAGAGCTGCCGTGCATGTGCAATACAACGACGCGCGACGGGGCCTGGACGGAACTCAATCACAAAACGCAATCTATCACCGATTATGGAGAAATTACTCGAAAATTGCCTTTAGAGTTTCAACAGTGCTATAAAATAAAATGGTAGTTTATTAAAATTTTATGTCGTTAGAGCAAATGAACGTCTCCCAAAGACAGCTGCATTACGTTAGCGTAATAAGCAATAAATATTTTTCTTGAGTTTAAGAAAACCGATAACGACTCCATGCGGAATGTAATATTTTATATTTTTTTATTGGTGGCCGAATCGTACGGGTTAGAGGCTGTAAAATGACGGGATTATGAAAAGACTAATGAGAATCAATACCTAATGTGCAGAAGACAATATATCTGTGGCTATAATAACGCTTATAAGCAATTACTAATTCACATTGGACGACAACCTATGTAATATATATACTCATTAAATATTTAAAATAACTGGTCTATTGGTATACATCAAATAATAAAAATTATCATATGCATTTACTAAATGAATTCATTTACTTTTTATACATTTTTTAATAAAATATTTTTCATTTTTCTACTACTATATCTTTAGAGAAGTGCACAAATTTGGCGCACAAGACGAAGAACTGAAGATTTATATTCTGATTTATTAATTTATTTATTTAACGTGTAATATACATACGTAGATTTAGAGTTGATGCTCTGTGACTTTTTGTAGTGACTTCATCATCACCAGGACTGCTAGCATTCTTAAAACTACTAACAATACTAATAAATTCATATTCAATAGTGAAATCTAAAGTTACTTTATAATTATTTTGCTTTTAAATTACTAACAACAAATGAAGTAGAACCTTTGCTTAAGTCCATTAAATCACGAGCAACGGGAGTGGACGGTGTTTCGATTAAAATGATTTCTCTTTGTTGTCCTTATTTGTTGCCCATGATCACCCATATAATTAATTCTTGTCTGCTTGAGGGGGTCTTTCCCCATTCTTGGAAGAGAAGTCTTGTAACTCCCCTCCCGAAATTAAGTTCTCCAACTGATTTTACTGACTTGCGACCTATATCTATTCTCCTTGTTTTGTCTAAGTTATTAGTGTGCAGATTCGTTCATTCGTGGATATGCATAATGTTTTGCCCTTCAAGCAATTGGGATTTCGTCCGGGATATAGCTGTGAGTCTGCGTTGGCTAACATTGTTGACGATTTATTGCGCAGTAGCGGTGATAATCAAATTACAGTTTTGATATTGTTGGATTATTCTAAGGCCTTTGATTCTATTAATCATGCTCTTTTGCTCACCATCTTAAAGTATATAAGTCTGATTGCGTGCGTAATTTGAGCCTTTTCCTTGACACCAAACTTCGTTTTAAAGAACACGTTTCACATTTAATTAGATTGGGTTACAGTAGTTTGAAGGTTTTGTATGGTAGTAAAGACTGTTTGGATGTCGGTTTGCGTAAGGCTTTATGCGAATCTTTGTTCCTTTCCAGATTTAGCTTTTGCATAAGCGTTTATTATTACTGCTTGGACACCATTGACGGAACTAGACTTCAGCGTTTGCAAAATTCGTGCCTTAGATTTATTTATGGGATACGTAAATTTAACCGAATCTCTCATACACTCGATTGGACTGGTTGGTTAAATATCTTTGCCAGAGCTGAGCATTTTTGAGCGCCATGTTGGTCTTTACAGGGCAATAAAGCATTTATTACGTAAGTTTATTAATTGAGGAATGGTTCAGAACTGGGTTCATTCCGAGACATAACTTGACAAAACTCTCAAAAACGAATACTACTAAATCCATGCTACACAACACAAGGAAAAAGAAATTCTATTCTAGATTATTGTATTCTGTCTATTTGTAAATACCAATGACTTGGAAATTGTTGCAAGTTATGTACAACAATAATTAGCTAATTATATACACTATACGCAAAGAAATCATAAATATGCATAACTCAATTTAAACGGAAAATACTTTTGAATTATGTATCCACAGGCTTCTAAAAATAGAAGGGGCTAGCAACTTTTTTATTATTCGTAAAGTTTTGATTTAATTTCATTATTTTCTTGTTTTCTATTGGTCTTCGTATTACAGGCACAATATTATTAAAAACTTCAACGAAAGTGTTATCAAACTTCGAATAAACATGATGACCACTCCTAATGTATGTCTCGCCCTAACAATTTAATTTCAATGCATTAGATACTTGAAGGTAACGTTTAGAATCAAGTCTTCTAAGTCGTTTAATAATTGTATCTTCTTTATTAGTTACTCGGAGCGATGACTCCACTTCTTCAGCATGGTGGTTTGAAATGTGCAGATTTAATGTATCTTTGTCCATTATTACTTCAGATGTGGTAATAAAGATATTAACTCTCCAAGTGCTGAATATCGCCCTTACGCTGGATAGTTTTTTAAACATCGGCTTCAATCTAAAGAAATGCCATACTCTATTGGAAATGCTCAAAATCCTCAGCCATGACTATTTTAAAATCTTTGTATTTTTGTAGTATTAAGCGTTAAGGTATATCTAAGTATTTTAATAAATATCCTAAGGTGGCCTAAAGGTGATCTGTATGATGGTGGAATTATTATTTTATCTTTTCGCCATATTACACCCGAAATCTCAATGGGTTTCTCCACTCTGAGGCTTTTACCCTAGCAGCACAAATCATCGGCTAATGATCGGCTTTATATAGGGCCGATATCCTGATGTCGGGTCGATATCAAAGATATTGTGCCGATATCGGCTTTCTACCAGTATACGATATCACTGCGATACAAAAGATCCATTATCGGTCAAATATCGGTTGAACGTTTGATGTATCGGCTGATCATCGGCTGGAAACTCAAGACATATATCAGGGCGATATCATTAATAAACGCCACTGCGATATTGATAGAAATGAGGTATATGGATTTGACTATTGTCATTTTTTTGACGATAGGAAGTCGGCTAATATCCTAAATCTATACGGACTGGTTGATTGAAATATAACCGCATTACAAGAGCGTTCAGATATAAAATTTCAACGTTTGAGACATCAATGCATTTTTATAGAAGAAGATGGTAGCAGAAAATTCTGCTACCATCTTCTTCTATAAAATTATTTATTTTCAAAAACCAAGTTACTTGTTCCGTAAAATTTTGTTTAGAACAGATGTACATAATATGAATGTGAGATACAAAGGCTTACTAACTCCTCCAGTTTACCACCTTGAATTTTTTAAAAGATCGTTTAGTTATAATATTGTTAGATTTTGGAACAAAATTCCACTAGGTATGCGTTGTTCGAGTCCGCTTTCTCTGTGATGCTCGATGATTCTATAACAATAGAAGTGACATGCTGAATTCCTGTAGGCTGATTATCGAATTTCGAAATTAGAAATTAACATAAGTGATTTAGTTTATTTTTTCTTTCAAAATTATAAAATATTAATTGGTTTTGTTGAAAGTTCTTAATAAAAAAAAATTTACATATAATTTGATTAAAACACTCTAAGCATAATTACGTGTTCATATGTACCGCCTAAACCCGCACATACAAATAATAAAACCTCATCATCTCCAACTAAGTACCTGCCTACCAAACAAACATGCTCGAATGAGGTCAACGCCTCGCCGGTCTACCATTCATTAGATTATTATTATTAGAAGTATTCCCCGAAGTGCCAATAGAACTCGACTAAACCGAATTTCCTATTCCAGCGGCTTGCCCGCCAGACGTAAATCAGCGCATTTTTCTGTACATACTAGCGGCATACTGTGCATGCTCACATAAAGTATTACGTCAAATTTGAGTGTATGCATGCACGTATGTATGTATGTATATACAACAAGCGTGTATGTGCACGTAATAAAAGCGAACATGAGCCCAACGTACGGGGAAGAAAGCGCTGATTGAGATTTATTTTACAATTGTTACGTGGATCTCCTGTAATAAATACTCGTGTTTTACGATACCTTTCGAGGAAGGTGCGCATGTGTACGCTAGAACTCGGGCTCTTAATTTTTTTTTTTTCAATTCTAATCATCACGACACACCCTTAGATATGTATCAAAGCTTTCATTAGGTTGTATAAAAAAACAACACCTATATAATCCTGTAAAGGTAATTCAATAATTGTCACGAAAAGGCGCGTTCAGCGTTCTCATGAGTCAAGTTTAGTTGACTGATTTTAATTGATCAACAAAAACTGTATTGAAAATCTTTATTTCAATAGAATTGATCAACATTGTAGTTGATGAAGGAAACTTTGATCCAGTCAAGTGATCAGTCGCCACGAATTGCTTTCAGGCTGAAATTTGTCCTGCAACGTATGAACTAGAGCTACGGTTTTGAGACGCGAATTGAACTACCCGTGTACCCGAACGTTCGACCTCTTTTAATTTAACGTGATAAAGCACGGACATCGAACTTCACGTGAATTGAAACACGGACTACGCGTACTTTTGTAATTCACGTACGGTACGTGAATATACGTTCGGCGATTTGTAGAAAAAAGAAAGGAACCCTTGCGTACGGATTTCACGTGAATAATAATACATGTACAGTACGTATTTTAGATACACGTATAGTTCTGATACGTGACGTTCGAAATATGTCTGTAAAGGTACAATCATGGTAAGAAATTTTAGGACACGCATCGAGCACCGAATCTTTTCGTAGCTATAGTTGTCTCTCTCATTCCCCCTCGCCTAAGTTCTGATACAATGGTCGACCTTGATAAAGCGCTCTCAGTCGGCAGTCGGCAGGTAGCCGTCAATGCTAGGGTTTATGGTTTTGTGTTTACCTCTTTATAATTGCTTGTAGGTGTAATGTGAATAAAATACAAAATATACCGCACAAACTACAAAAAGTTATGCACAGAGTTATGTATGAAGCGCGCGCTTCCGTTTGGAGTCGAGGTAGTTTCTGCAGCATATACATTTATAGTAGAAATATGACTATTTTGAGAAAAGTAATTTATAAAATGACTGCAATATATTATTGGATTGTAAGAGGTCTCGGGATGGCAGTAATAAACACTTGCACTAATCTGCTGTAGGGCCGTATTAAAGTTTGATGTAGCAATATAACGATGATGAATCAAACCTCTTTAAACAAAATAAAAAGAAAAGAACCGAAGAACAATAAGGGGCATGTATTGGATTATTAATGAGCTGGTGTGAAGATAGGAAATTTCTCCTACTTTAAAAAATATGTATATAAAAAAGAAACTAGTCCCACAGCTGATTTCCACAACAAATATAACTATATTGTAAATTTTATAAATAGTACATTTAATGAAATTAATTTTATTTAAAATTGCAAAGTGTGGATTCATAGGCATTAAAAAAAAATACGTTGGCAAAAATATGTAATATATTTAAAAAAATGTAAGTGGTCATTATTTCCTTACTGGTTACAAACTTTGCACAGACTTTAATTATTGGTACTATTTCCTGTAGGGTAATTGTTCTTAATTATAATATAAAATTCCTTTCTCTTTTATTTTAACTTTTATAGTAGGATTAGTGGAGCAATTGTTGTATGCCAATAGGAAGTGTGAATTATACCTCCAGAATTAAAGGGGCTAATAATACCTAATACCAAAGTGTGTAAATTACCCATGCCCTTACATTGATTACTTTTTTAATTAATGTGTGTATTTATGTATTATTTAGGTATTCTAAATTAACACCTGACTGCAATAAATATATCCAAGAGCAATTATTCAGTAATTACTCTGTAATGCAATTAAAATAATATTAGGATTAAATTTCTTTGTATGCATAAATACTTTAGAATTGTGACTGGGGAATTATAGAGATTATTGTATATTTAAGAATTGCTAAATTCTTTTTTTTCTGAAAATCTTACAAAATATAAGCCTTTCAGCTAAGGTTTCCAAGCCATCATTTATTTAATTGATGGGGATCTTTTCTTTCTTGCTTGTAAATTTTTTGGTTTTTGTTTTTTTCTCTTGATTTAGCGGCTTGGTTTTTAAATTTAATGAATTATTCAATAAAACTCTTCATGACGTTTCGACAATCTTATTTTTCATTGTTGTCTTCCTCAGATTATTTTATATAATTCCCGAAATTTTGTCTAGAAATTATGAATGGATTATGTTATTAACATTTTTACAACTTTTTTATGCGTTTTATACTTACAAAATTAAAAACATTCACACAACATTTTAAAATAGTATTAAACATTTTTTTTATCTTTTCATTTTTCTTAAACATATACTAACTGTTAATTGTCATTTAAAATTATTATGCATGGCGAAACATTTTGTGTGAACACTGGAGAACTACATTTAAAATAAACCGAAAGGCACTCTCAGCTATGGGCTTTTTTTTCCTAAATTGTTGTACTAAAAATTGTTTATTTGTAAATTTACCTATATATATATTACTGACGAAAAGTATGTTGAAATGATTGGTGCATAAATTTTTGATAAGCTTTCTATTTCTGTTTTGTCGTTTACTGCGTTATTTTGTTTTTTTATTTGGATCATTTCTAATATACATCGCGCTTTATAATTTCTTTCTTTATTTAAAATACTTGTATTATTAAAATTGAATGTGTGTTAAAATTTTAAATGTAGTTCTCCAGTGTTCACACAAAATGTTTCGCCATGCATAATAATTTTAAATGACAATTAACAGTTAGTATATGTTTAAGAAAAATGAAAAGATAAAAAAAATGTTGAATACTATTTTAAAATGTTGTGTGAATGTCTTTAATTTTGTAAGTATAAAACGCATAAAAAAGTTGTAAAAACGTTAATAACATAATCCATTCATAATTTCTAGACAAAATTTTGTGAATTATATAAAATAATCTGAGGAAGACAACAATAAAAAATAAGATTGTCGAAACGTCATGAAGAGTTTTATTGAATAATTCATTAAATTTAAAAACCAAGCCGCTAAATCAAGAGAAAAAAACAAAAACCAAAAAATGATTTATTTAATATCAGATAGAACAAAATGTTCCAGTTCGATGGGCCCTTACAAGAATTGCAAGACCTGCCGCAATTTTTTCTTTAATATCTAAAGTTACATTCCATTAATTTCGGGAAACTTTTTTTTTTTTCAATTAAAATTTATAGTCCGTTGTTTATTAAATGTTGAATAAGTACCGCAGGACATTATAACTAAAACAAGATTAATTGTCATCATTAGTTTATATCACCTCTTCATATTATGCAATTATACCTTACTTTTACAATAAGAAATTAAGGACACGGTTAATACTTTTAAATAGATATATCGTTTTTAAAAAATACTAAAATTGTTTTCAAACGGTGATTTTAATAATAGCTACAGAATTAATTACATATTTTTAAATGTTACTTTATACATACAAAACTTATCTCTTTAAGCTACCGAACGTTGTTATATTAATTGCATTATGTTATGAATAGTTATGATTATAAATATTGTATTTCAATGCTAACTTTGGAACGGGTAAGCTTCCTAACGCACAATCTGTACTGCATTATGCCTTCATAAATCCTATCGCTACTGTTTACCGTTTTCTATAAATGGTTCAAGTTCAACATATAATAAATTTGTGATTATGAGAACGAGCAGGTAGTAGTATAGCGCCTGCGGCAAAATTTGCGGGGTAAGACGGGAGGAAGAGATAGCAATAGCTACGAGAAGGGTTGCCTCGATGCGTGTCCTAATATTTCATACCGTAGCTGTACGTACGTATTGCTGTGGCCTGGCTCCCCGGTTGTTGTAAATTTCAGTTTTTCCGATAAGCCTTTGTCAATGTTGCGAGAAATTTGAAATTGTTTTATTTTTAAGTAAGATTTAGTTAATGTTTTGGGATTGTTTAATTTATTTATTTGATTGTTCAGTTGTTTATATTAATTTCATTCAGTTGTACATTTTGCGTTCACTTGTATTGTATATCTTGTTCTGTTTTGCTATTTCGTCCGTTGGCGGAGAGATCTTCGTGCGTTGCAGCGCACGCAGCTGTTGTTTGATATGAATACGATTATTTATCCTTGTGAGTTCAGTTCCGTTATAGACACGAGCTTGTAAGTATATGTAAAATTGTATTTCATTGCTGCCATTTTGTGATTTTTGATTTCAAGTTTTTGATTTTATTTTGTCAATCACGGAACTCATTTTATAATAATTGATATTATATTCGTGTGTACACAATTTAGATGTAAGATCTTTTATTATTTTACGTGCAGGAAGATATATTAAGTTTAAAGAGTTAATTTTTGTTCATTTTTTTTATTTTACTGTTTTGTATTTTAATAATTAATCACCTCGGGTTGGGTGAAAAGAAGCATTGTGCCTGTTTTTAGTTTTCATTTATATAAATTACTTGAATTGTCCACGTTTAATTTAGTTGTTTAAATATTGGGACCACGTGGACTGAATTGATAAAAAAATAAAAACGATTATCTTCCTGAACTATTTGTTATCTTTTGCTTTGATAAAGGATTTAGCATTGTCCATTTTTAATTTAGAGTCAAATGCAGTTTTGATTTCGACCAGGATCTTTTGTCCAAGATTTTTTTTTTTGCAAAATGTTGTAATTAAATTTTTTTTTTCTTTTTTTTTTTAAATAATAAAATTGTTGATTATTTACGTCATTCAAAATACTGTTCTTTTATTTTTGATTAATCCTTTTAAATTTTTGGAGTATTAAAGAAAGTCAGATTTCTTTCACCCACATTTGACTTTTCATGATAAGTTTAATTGTGAGAGTAACCCTGAGTTTAATTGTTCTTTTGCGCCCTTTTAAATTTTTATCCAGTGAGCTAGCTAATTTAATTTCATTTTCCATTTTTGTTGGTACCTTCAGTACACTGCAGTATGTACGTACTGTGCGTATACACCGGAATAAGGTACCTCTAGTGTGAACTAGGCAGTCAACTTGTGTCGAATATGTTGTGCACTTGCAATTAGCCGCGGCACACGTGCTTGTATTTGATTTTTGATATAGGATCTTTCTTCACCTACCCTTCGGCAAAGTTTCTGGTGCTTTATTTCTTCTTAAAAAAAAAACGACTTTTTTCATAGTACATAACATTCCTCTCAACGCTTTTTTACCAAAACCGCAACCATGTGTTCCACATTCACGCACAACTGCATTCGACGCCATTTTAAAACTGAAACAGTCGATCAGTTTCTGTTGATATGTGTAAAGGCGCATTCTTATGAGTCAAGTTTAGTTGCCCAATTTTAGTTGATCAACAAAAATTGATTGAAAACTGTAGTAAGAACCTTCCTTTCAATAGAGTTGATCAACTTCGTAGTTGATCAAGAAAGGTTAGATGTAGTCAAACTTTTGTCGTTCAAGTGATAAGTCATGACGAATCGCTTTCGAGTTGAAACTTGTCTTGAAACATGTGAACTAGACAGTTAACTTGTGTCGACTGTATAGTATACTTACAATTGACCGCGGCACACGTACTTTTGCGTTTTCTAATTTAAAATATTAGCGAAAATTACCTATAATAAAATAAGAGAATGAGCCTGAAGTGGTCTGAAAGTGTTATGATGAAATTTTTGGAACTATATCATAAACATGATTGTTTTTGGAACCACAGTATGGATAAATATAAAAATAGAGATGTACGAGAAAATGCTTTGGGTTCAATTGTCAAGGAAATGAAAATTTCTGGTCTTACTATTGCTGATCTGAAGGACAAAATCAAGACTATTAGAACGATGTGCAAAAAAGAACATGTATTGGTTTGCAAATCAAGAAAAAGTGGGATGGGAACAGGGGAACTGTACGAGCCAACATTATTTTGGTCTAAAAGAGCAGATATATTTTCTCCCAATCAGTTTCATCTTAAAATCCATTGCTTCACCCAAAAGCGACGTTTCTTACGACTTTTATTCATATCACATAGCATTCCTCTTTGCTTTTCCTTTAACAAAACTGCAATTATCTGTGCACATTCACGCATAGCGTTATGAAGTGAAAACCTTCGTTTCGTTAGAATTGATCAACTTTTTAGTGAATTACCGACAGTTTGATCTAGTCAAACACTTTCGTTGAAGTTATGAGTCATCCATTCGAGTGATATCATAATTGCTTACAAGTTAGATGTTGTCTTAAAAGGCTTAAATTTCACAGTTAAAAAATTAGAAAGTAAACTAAATTGTTGACTGATAACATTTTTATCGTTTAAAGTGGAAATGTATAGTCGATATAAGATATAACTCCGCAATGTGTTAGTCACAACTCTTAAAGTGAGATGAAATGTTACTTCCTTTAACTGTAGCATCTTTTATCAATAGATTTCAAGTTGTAATTTATCTTCTAAAACGAGTTTATATACATACTTACTGTTTTCCTTACATTTAACTCTTTTGGTACAAAATTTGCTTCTTATAAAATTGACTCCATAATTTTTTTTCTGTGTACAACATCGGAAATAAAGTAAATTTTTAGTCACTATTGCTCTATAATATAGTTAATTTTGTTCGCATCAAAACTTCTCAATTTTTTTATTATAATTAGTTGTTTTATCTATTTTACTTTCACCAATTCATTAACATTTCACATATATACTCCATCAGCACAAGAGACGAACTTTATTATTTCAAAATATATAAGGATCTATATGGGGTAGCAATAACATTTTTACTGCCTCGACAGCGATCCATCGATTTATGTCGATATAAATACTCACAGCTTAACGGCAAAGATAAAAAAACCTTTTCTGCAGATGTAATCTTACTTCATTCTACATCACAGCGTGAGGGTATTCAAGAGGAAATGTCTTTACCTATATATTGACAGAATTGACGAGATTATTAAGAATCTCGTTAAAGTGTGTGCCCTTTTACGTTAAGCGTTTTAAACCCTTTCCAGTTTTGACACATCACTTACACTTATTTAACTTTCAAAGGAGCGGAGACTTGGCATGTTAGTGAGACTAAGATCCGTTTCTAAGTACTTGTTTTTGTTTAGAATGTTTCGGTGTTAGGTGTATAGGATACCTTCTATACATATACATGACATTTTTAATCTTCCTAATCCCAATATTTGTTTTCTTTTTGAAGCGACTTAAGAAGCTGTCCTCGTGAATGCAACAGACATTCCATTTTACTTTTAAAAAAGGTCGTTGGATTATAATTTAAGAAAAATTTAAACTTATTGCAGTCCTAAATGCTCTTTAAGTTTTCATCTGAGAGTCAGTTTTATTTGTGTTATAATTCGTAATTATGTTTCTAAAAAAAAATAATGATAATGGCGAATTCCGAAAAACGGACAAAATCTCCTCGAATAATTAATAGGATAAGTGCAGGTAGACGCATCTAATTCAACGTTAGAAACTAATCTCCTAAACTGTCGTGTATAGATACACCGTTTTAATTCTACTAATTTTTTTCTGTCCCCTCCAGAGGAATAGTATATATCGTTTGAACGAAATAGACAAGGATAGCTGGTAGAATATCGGGCCTTTACCTGCACCAAAATTATAATTTTTAACCTGTATGAAAAATCACCTCGATTTATTTCAAACTCGGTAAAAAAGAAACGGTACAATGTTATTGGGAAACCAGGAGATGACGTCTAGTACTCTTCATATGTGGTTCGGCCGGGTTTAACAGTGTAATGTGTTCCGTGACGCTTGAGTTATTTATAGGCTATTTATACAAAAGTGTTACAATTAACAAATGAGACTCGATTTTTAAGAGACGACCGAATATTATTCAATTTCAGTTTTCGAAAATTGTTTTCGGCCTCCCCATGATTTTGACAAATTAGGTGTTTTGTAATTTTCTGGTTCACACATCACGGTTTGGGGTCCCTTGCCATTTGATAAATGCCACACAATGAGACTTGAATTTAATGGTCACTAATTGTAAAATCCGTATCATTTGTAACAGTAATTAGCTTGCATAATGCATGTGTCTGACATAAATAGGGGTATCAAGTACATGCAGGTACATTTCTGTACTTTGAAACAAGAACATCCGATGTCAGTGTTATAAATTTCTGATGAATAAGCTAAGAGCTCATACCATCTACCAATGTAATTTCTGCTTTTTTGTAACACTGGATTGTTCTTGTTTCCAGGTATAAATTTGTAGGTGCATTTATTGCACTTAGCAATACGGTGAAGTATGCGGAATACTTAAATGCAACAGGTGCTAAAATTACAAACATTTTAAATATTTTAAAATTGATAACAAACAAAAACTTGGAAACTTCATCCGTGATCGTGTATTCACTTTTTAAGATCGTAAAATCGATGCCCTTAATCGTTTATTTGGCATCAATTTCATTTTAGAACTCAGATTTCCCTATTTTTTTAATTGATTAGTTATTGCTAAAACCGAAAGATAAATTAAAAAAAAATAATTCCTTTAAGTCATGGCTTTAAGAAGTTAACCCTTTTTCAAAATAACAATCGCTTTAATTTTCGTGGCCAACCTATTTTAATTATTAAGATGGAGTAACATCCGATTATATAGCATTTTTCTCATTTAAGTAAATTTTGTTTTTCCTCAATACGTTGATGATAATCTAGAATATAAGCAACTAGCAACAATCTGTAGGTATATTATTTTTAGATAGTTATATTCCTGAATAAAAAACGTGATTACTGATATGCGCCCGCATGTTCGAATGAAGTGTCAATTTTCTAAACGGAATACAAACAATTAGCTATAAATCCTAATCAAAAAATGATATGCTTTTAACACTAAAGCGTTCTATAAACACGTGCAGTGTCTGTTGTGGAATCGTTGTATATACAAAAATCATTCTTCTAAAGTTAAAATAAAGTAATTCATCTCATTCATCAAAAATTAAATTTAAAGAAAACGGGTGCCCTATACTTTAATACCTATATAATTTATAAGATAAATTATATGGGTATTACTTGTTATTTTAATTCTATTTCTATATTTGTGAGTTAACTATAAAATAGCAATAAATTATTGCTTCTAATTTTCTTTCTTTTCATTAAAGAAAAAAACCGTTGCAACTAAAATAGATTAAATAAATAATAAAGTATAAAATTAAACAGTTCCCTCTATCATTGCTTTTGTAATTCAACTTTTACGGTTAACCTTTTATATTTAAAGGTATCTGTAATGGAGGTATTGTTACTATAAGTTTGAAACTCAGGGTGTCATAATTTGAGGCAAAAGATATATGAAAAGAATAAAATTTTCCAAATTTTAACACTACAGATAGACCCCAAGCTTCACACTGACGGCACCTCGCAACCGCTTGTGAGCTCCGAGCTTGTAAAAGTAACATGCTCCATATGAACACGTGTATATGTGAGTGACTGCTTCGAAGATGGCGCTGTATTAATATATATTAATATGTAATTGTTAAATTTTTTCTTTAAAAACCTATTTTCAATATCTCAACTTTTATGTTTTTCATATACGGTGATCGACATAAATGTTGCAACATACGGGAATTATTTTTTATTATTAAAATATGGTAAAGAAAAGAAAAATTTGTTTATATTTTTTTTACTCGAACACCCTTCAATATTTAAAGCTGAATGTGGTTAAAATATATGCTCCAATTTTCAACTAAAAATCACTTGAGGCTGGCAACGTATACTTACCCGGCTGTAATTTTTTATATACCTACATAGTTTAAATGGCACTCATTGGCACCGTTTTTATTTTATACATAGTTCTTTTCTTAATTATGTGTAAGGCCCCTGTTTACTTGTCCATCTTAGAGTCTTTTCGTAAACGAAAGCCTCCTACATCAAATGCTTTACTACGAACTTTACAAATGATTACATAACGTATAATTTCCTTTGTGAATGCCATGGATCATTCGTCAGAGCTTATCTAGCATAAGTTACGTCAACGGAAGCGGCACATGGAACAATACAAATATCATAAGTAGATTAACATCCCATTATTGTAATAGATCTCACCGCCTTACAAATAACAATATTATGTATATAAAAATAATGCTCTTGGGGTTATGATTGAAGATTATGAAGCAGAACATTTTTTTTGAAAATATGAAACAGTAAATCAATCTATCACATTATTAATTTCTTTACAATAGTACCTACTTAAATATTTACCTGTATCACCATTAAGTACTTTACTGAGGTGAGTATCAATATGTATTTGATGAAACTATGTATACACGTTTCACTCAGACAGGCTTTGCTTTCGATAAAATACAGTAAATAAACATAAAAATTAGTAGATGAAATAATAAAACAGTGCGCAGAATCATCGGGAAGGAATGGTTAGTCATAGGCCTCAGGCTTCTGATGGGAACCAAACCAAAAAAGTTCAGCTTTAAAGAAAGAATTTACTACAACGCTTAGCAACAAAAGCTAGTGGGATAAAGACATCACCTTGAAGCTCAACATAATAATAATAATAAGAAGTCTTTATTCATAAGCCAATCATATATACATTGGATAGAATGCGTCATGTATTACACTAGAGAAAAACTCTTATAAAGCATTATATTTGTGGAAATAGTAAAAACAACTCTGTGTCAGATACTCTTAATTGCTTTTTGTACATATTAATATTTTGAATATTTTTTAATCTGTCTGGCAGCTGGCTATAAGTTATCATACATGAGAATAATATATATATAGAAAATGTCGGATAAAGGAAATGTCTATAAGCAGCAATTTCTGATTGAATATATATGTTTAGCCAAAAACTTTTTAAATAAGTTGAGATTCTCTTTCGTAATACAGCACAGCGAAAAATGTAGATTGATGGAAAGGTCAATATGTTATTGGTCTTGAACACATCACAACAGCTACTTCTATGATTGACATTAAAAATCAAGCGTATAGAATGCAATTTTGAGCCAAGAACACTCAAATCCATCCCGTAGCCTTTCCCCATATTATCGCACTAAACGAAAAAAGAGAAT
This sequence comes from Cetonia aurata, assembly GCA_949128085.1. NCBI lineage: Eukaryota > Metazoa > Arthropoda > Insecta > Coleoptera > Scarabaeidae > Cetonia > Cetonia aurata. Next base: position 10,404,568 of record OX421888.1, read on the forward strand.
AAACCAAAGCGCAATATATATTCAAGAATTTTTTTTGTGCTGTCGAAATCCATATTGGTTACAAGCAATCACTTTACGCCTATCTAAAAAGCCCATCAACTGATCGTATGCTACGCGTTCGATAACTTTGGAAAATGTTGTGAAAGGACTGAGACAGAACGATCGTTCGTAATATATAACTCACAGTCCCGTTTGTAGATAGATACTACTGTAGCAGTCTTCCTCGGTGCAGGATATTCGCCCTGGATAAATGACATATCGACTAAATAAGCTAGTTGTTCGGTTAATTCATAAATGATTTGTTTAAGTAGGGAACTGCTGATTCCATCATCTCCATGTGTCATCTTAACATTTGTAGGTGCGTAACCGCACCCACAATGTCACCAGCATCAACTGGTCTAAACGAAGATGAATCACAAGGGCCATACCCAACAACATCGGATTGTAAGGTACCAAGGTATTGAAGTGTCAAAGATATGAAAGGTGTAGTTAAAAATGAAATCACTGAGCGCGCCTTTATTTTAAACATTTTTATATATTTTGGTCTAATTAATTTTTTTAGATAAGCACCATCCCTAACACTGTACGGATGATTTGCACACTGAAAACAATTCTTGATGATTAGCACAGTAACATCGATTGCAATTTATGCCGATTTTCATTTTCTGTTTCGGAAGATATTTAAATAAAACATTACATCACTAAATTTTAACGTATAAAAATCTTTGTACAATTATTTGTTCATAATTGCTTCAAATCTCAGAGAAGCAAAGAACGGATATATAACCGACACTTTTTTTTTAAAGGAATTTAAAATGTGGCCAGCAGAGGTCACCTTGATTAAATGTTATCTTCATTGAATTTAAAACAATCCAAGTCTCATTAGCTTTTTTTGATTCTCGTTGGTAAAATGAGATGTTACTTATTAGCACTCATAGATATTGTTTTATCAATATTGGAACGCTATTTACTAACTAAATTAACACTTGAATATCTCTTTTAATTCAAACACTTTTCACAATGCGATTTTCGGAGTTACTTTGTCTGACTAGTATATAGAGAACTGTTCACATTGCTGATTATGGCTGAGGTGTATGACCAATGGATGGCCTATCTTCGTGGAGACGCGAGCACTACAGTGCTATCCTATACCTAACCTTGGTGAATTTGATAGTTAATTTCAAGTAAAGTATCTTCCTTGAACTGAATATTTTAAATAGGAATTTTGATTTATCCAAAAGTTCAAAATACGTACTCTGTAATCGTAATATACACAGGAAGCGAAATGTAAATAAAAGTTTAGTTCGTATTCGCGTAATTATTCGTGCTTACATCAATTGTTTACTATGAAAATGTAAGTTGGTAAACAATATCCTTGAATTATACATACGCAATGTAGTCTGTATACGAATACGTCACAAGGCTCAATATGTACACATATTTTCCGTTACACTAAGATTTCTAAGTACCTCAGCTGCATTGAAAGTTCTAGATTTAAATTCAGCTTATCAAATACGTACTCTCTTCGGATAAATTGCCTATGCGTATTTTTTGCTTGTGTTAAGAATACATTCGGAACACTTCAATGACCTTGGACCTTAGTTTAAAATCTTACATCTAAGTGGCGGTAATAATAATAGAGTAAGTACACTTTAAGGACAACATCTGTCTTAGTACTCGGAGAGGGACATTTTTAGGTGGTTTAAGTTATTGAAATGTATATCATTTAGGTGGGAAATATTGTTAAAGTTGTTACACATGAGATATACGGGCGATTTAAGCATGAGATTGGTTCTAGCTAACGGCAAATAGAAAGCAGCGGAGGCTCTAGTGGAAACTCGAAGCACCAAGACGTTACATTGTACCAAAAGCACAGGACAGTCGACACAGCCATGGAGGTTTTTTTACCACCTAACACGACCTCATTGCTTCAGCCCCTTGATCAAGGTGTCATTAGATGCTCTAAAGCCATATATATTCGACAGGTTTTCGAAATGCTGTGTACAATGGCTAACGAATGCTTTGATATCGGGCTCATGGAATGCTGGAAGTCATTTACAATTGCTGACGCAATTCTATTTATCAAAGGAGCGATGGAGGAATTAAAGTCAGAAACGATAATAGCATGTTGGAAAAATCTGTGGAATGACATCGTTCTTAGTTCTGAAGACACACATGATATTCATTCACATCTAACAACGTTATTTAACATTGCGCAGAAAATAGATGGAGGAACTCAGTGATTACATAAACGAAGAGGATCAAGTATTCACCAACGAGGAATCGGTAGACCTTGTGAAATTTTCACCAGAAGCGAGTGACGATGAGGATGAGGGTCAACATGAACCGCCAGCATGGACGCTTGAAAAATTTTATATCTAAAATATATCTAAGAAAATTAAACGACATTTGTCTTCTTTCCATACGTATATACGGGTATTTTATGTAAGGTGATGAAAGCCTCTTCACTTTTGACTTAGTCTTTGGCAGATTCTATTTTCAACTCTCATTTAGATAAGTCTTAAGAAAACTAGTAGCAATAGTTTATTATTATGTTTGTATTCAATAATGTGTTAATAAATAGTGCATAACGCTGTACTGGTTTTCTTTGAACATAGCAAAACGTTTGATTAAGGTACAATAACTCAAGATTATTAGTGCGCAATTTGAAGAATTACTAAATGTGGAGAATAGCAAACTAAAACTACGTTTATTATTAATCCCTCCTTATTAAATCACTTACATATTTTTTCTTACTGATTAACAAGCATTTTTGTTGTCGCACTAATCGTGAGAACTTCTGTATCACACAAACTTTACATGACATACAGTAATGTGTACTTCCTCTTCTACTTTATCTATTAAAGCAACATCCTGCTATTTTACATGCAACTGTTGGTTATGTTGCACATATGTATGTATCTATATAAAAATATTTTATAATATAAGCAGATAATCAAATAAAGATACTAAACAGTTTTTAGTTGTAATAAATTTTGCGCTAAACACACATAAATACTTTTAAATTACCTTCAATTCATTTATTTTTAAACAAGGATGTAAAATGTAATGTTTCTCTTGTTGAAACGCATACTAAGGAATGATTCAGATTACTGCAAATAACACTATCTAAGGAATTCCCACGCAAACACAAATTTTTGACTGGCTTAATAAACCTTAAATTTACTATGATATATTTAGCGATAAATTTGATGGACTATCATAACATGTGCGGATTAAATAGATTAAAAAATTTGCAATTCCAAATAAACAAATATGTACATATATTACATATGTATGTTCAAATAAATTTTTCGAACTTTAGCACACATGAATGCACAAAAAAAACTTTTATTTTCTGATCATAGTGGAAAAAACATGCATATTTGCAACAATTTACTAATAATTTCACTTTTCTTAGATCTGAAACTTCCACATAATTACGTCAATGCATTCAAATAGATACAATTATATACCGATAAACATCATAGTAATGTTTTATTTGTCTATTGCTATTATCTTCGTATTCATTACCCAAATGTTTAGGATATTCGACGAATTTAATGCTCGAATAGTTACTAAGAATAATTACAAGATGAACTAACTGATTATAATTCCACACATAACAAAACAGACTTCCAGTGAATGATATGAGCATTTGCCTGAAAACCCCACTTCATCTCATATTGAACACAACAAATATATAATGTAAACTGAGAGCGATAATATATAAGCGATTCTTCGGTTTTCTTTCAGTAGTAAAGCATTTGCCCTCAAGTTCACTCAAGACCACAGTTACAATGCGCGCTTTAGCCGTAATTCTGCTTGTTACCCTAGCGATAGTTTTATTTGAGGAAACATCAGCAGCTAAAAAGCGTAAGTATATTGCATCTACTAAAATTTGCATGCACCTATCAAATAAAATTATTATTTATATCATATAAATTCTTAAATAGTATTTGAACACGACGGCGCTTTGGTTTTCTTTCGAAAGAGCGTCACAAATTATTTCAAACGATAACCTTTCTTATCAAATGTTTAAACCTTCTGTTTATATTTTGTATTTCGTCTGTCATGTCGTTTAAATATTGTCGTTAGCTATAATTAAAGATTTAATTGCATAATGGGAATGGAGCTTACAAAGGCCGTCACATTATTGTCATAATGTGTAATATTATAAATTTACTTTATTTTTAACAAGTTGTTTAGTAACGTAAATGTAATGCCTACTTATCAAAGAGATTATAAAATTATTTCCTTGAACTAGTCAACCTAAAATAATCATATGACATGTAACAAAAAAAAATCGGGTTTGTTTAAAATTTCGTCAGCGGAGGCATTTTTAATTGCCAATTGCGAAATTTTGTTGACCCAATTGCAAGAAATGTCAAAGGCGTTAGTTCAATCTTCAGCAAATTTTATGTTTTAATCATTTAGAAATTCATGCCTTATAGAATCATAATCTAGACCCACACATATACTCATTATTGTAGTAAAGACTATACTTGCGTTCTATATTTAATCATCAGGCAAACACATGTCAGATTTTAAAAAGAACAAGAGCATGTGTTTCTGTATGTAGATTTTATAATGTTTAGTATTTATAGGCGAACATTGACCCCTTGTCAATGGCTAAGGATCACATCTGCAAATCTATTTGAAAATTAGCTGGATTATGTTATATTAAACAAAAAAAGTTATTATACACTGGAAGATTAAATTGATAAGTATAGATACATTTCTCATCTCCATAAAGACCGAGGAAAATATTATACCTAATTAAAATCGTACAGTCTTCCCATATTGTTGGAAAGAAATCATAAGACACAAAAAATGTGTAATGCCATATTTAAATAACTAAAACTTATTTCATCAATTTATTAAATTCTGAAGAGAATCTCAGAAGGATATGAGGATACTACAGCAGACAATTGAGGTAGTTCCAACGGAATTAATTAATCTCAAATGTCTAGTCAATAAACCACGTAAAACGATGTTGCAACTGACAATGCATCGCACTGCGGAGACAATAAATAATTCATTGTCTCTTATCAACGTTGCCAAGCTGTCTGGCGTAATTCCTAAACAATAATATGCTAAAAACTTTCTTTTATTTAACGATATACGTAAGTCAAAGAAATGGTAAGTTTCAATAAAATAAAATTAATATTTTTGCGAAACAAAGAACTAGTTCCCTTCTAATTAGTCTGAGATTTATTTGAATCGAAGGATAATCAATATCGTTGTAAAGAAAAACTTTCCAATTATTTGGTTGGTGTAACAAATAATTGTATTAGGTATATGGAAATAGTCATAAGTTTGGCATATTTTGAATATGTACAGAAATGAAAGCACTAATTTGTTCATAAAGAAGAATCTTCTCTTTACCTATACAGTGTGTCCACGGATTGAGTTCACTGTGGGTATAATCGAAAATTGTAAACTTTCATTTTAGTGTTTGGTTTCTTGGTTTCTCTTCAGCCCATAAACAAAATAACAATCTTTGACCACGGTCGTCATTTTTTAATTTATACGCTTTGGTAAGCAAAAATTGTTCAATTTTATTTTCTTTGAGCATTGTGCAATTCATTTATTGAAGATAATTGATAATTATTGCTCATGGATTTTCTCATTAAAAATATCGCGTCGTTGCATCTTTGTAACAATACGCGTCCATTGCGGGGAAGCCACTGTACGATGCAAAGAGCGAAGACACCTACGAAGTTGGTAAGCTACTCGCGTTAGTGATACGTTAGTGCTTGCAAGGTGGCACTACAGATGGAGCCGCAATATAAATTAATGTAATTTCAATCCAACAACGAAAAATTACTGTTTAAACAAATTATTGTTTAATGAAATTATTCATTCTGCTTTATCTTATTCTAAAAAATATTTAGTAATGTCAAATAATGTCATTTTAATAGTTTCTTCACGAATACAGAACAAATTCTCATGGTCTATTAAAATGTGGCCCTATTAAAGTTTGGTCTGACCTTACTATTAAAGCGGAAACAATTCAGCACTGTTGAGAAAAAAATATACAAGCAATATTATCGTTATTAAGAACTGCGTATATATGCGATTAATTTTACCTAGCACCGGATATCATACAGATTACAGCGTAGGCATAATATTAATATTTAAGAACCGTTTTGAAAACAAAACTTAAAATCTTACTTATAATTTCAGCGGAATGCAAATTTGGAGTTTCTAAAAAGGAAGGCTGCAACAACTGTTTTTGCACCGCTGGCGGCGTATGGGCTTGCACCAAACGCGTTTGTCGACTCAACAAGAGAGGTAAGCACTTTAAGAAATCCTTTCTACATGCGGAAATAGTACTAACACGCTTCACAATCGACTCACGCAAAGAAATTTACAGCTTGGTATAATGCATTTAACCTACAAGTACATATCTTTGAAGATTGCTGGTTCTTATTTGTATTTTGAGTTTACTATAAATGGAAATATTATCTAATACCAATAGAAAATACGAAAATACAATTACAACATTATGATTCGCTGACTGTGACGTTATTTCATCTGCTAAATATATTTGCAGCTGACAGTTTGCTGCTCATTCTTTCTACAATACTTATGATCTACTTTTTTGCAATTCCTTTTGGGCATTTCGATACAATCAATTTCATCGTGTTTGTTCCTATTGTTACTCAAAACTAGCCCTACAGTGTTTTAAACGTTTTAACGTTGTTTATTTAAGATGTTTAGAAATGTTTTAGATTCTTTTGCATGCCATTAACCATACAAAACGTATTAATTCAAAACGATTTTTCCTAAAGGGTAATCCGTTCAGATTTGGGCAACTTAAATTTAAATTTCTCTTTTTGTTCACTTTACACAGTATGTTAAGGAACTAATATTGCATGAATATTTTTCAACTTGATTACCTTAAGTCCCAGAATGCAGGTACTGCTTCTTTTAATAGAGTAAAAAGGTGTAAACACCTATTAGAATAGATTAGAATAGGTTTGTGGTGGCTTCTTTATGTAGCTATCCGCTGTGGGATTTTCCACGCCCCGCACTAGAAATCTTGTCCTCGCCAGGACCTCGCAATGAATTCAACTGGAACTTTTCCCTCCTCTTGACAGAATCGACAGATAACGTCCTCTGCCATGCCTATATTATACATATACTTATTTAGTCTACAATGGCCAGTCAACAGACCAACTATCATTTTGACAGTCTTTAGTCTTTAGTAAACTCAGGCGTCTATTCCTTTTCTTAAGAACTCTTTTGCCTGTCTTTGTCCTGATGATTTTGGCCACCATCCTTTATACCTATCTTATATCAATTCATTTGTGGATTCTTTAATTTGTGATTTGGTAATACTGACAGATTTCCTTTGGCTGCCCACCTCGTTTATCATCACAACCTCTTCCACCTGTCTGGGACAATAGTGGCCTTGTTGGTTGTTTTCTGAATATATGTGCATTCCACATAAGTTTTGATCAAACCATACTTCAAGGTATTTTGCTGATTTGACATATGGAATCCTTCCACCACCCACAAACACTCATACTGATCAGACTCTACTTCTTAACCATCTCTGTAATTCCGGAAAATGCATCGGCAAGCATGCACACAGTATATAAGATAAATCCCGGAAAACTACACCAAAGATACAACACAACTATATGATCTCCATGCATGACATCTCTTCCTGATAGACCCTCTTATAAAGAGGGTATGAGTAAAAAGATAATCAGTTACTAAATTATTAAATTCTATAAGATCCAAACGTTGATATTGAAGAAAAGAATTGTGAAGGACATGGAAATACTGCTTATCTTCGTATGTAGTCAAGATGTTAATATCTTCCAGTTTGGAATGAGTTAATTTTGTATTTTTATTAATTTCTTTCTAGAGATAGGTTACTCGATTAATTTTTTTGTTACGATTAAACTGGAGAGTCGAAATAATAAAATGTAGGTGAATGAACACCAAAAATGTTGATTTCGGGATATTAAAAGAAATAATAGAGCAGAAGCGATTGCTTCCAATAAAAAATCTATTAAATTTAATCAACAACTGAAAAATGTATCTTAGTAGAATTTCTAATATTGTGACTGTAGAAAAAAAAATTATAAAATATGTATAGGAATGTAATTTTTACTTTTAATCCTTTTGATAAGAACAAAAACCAAAGCGACCAAAACTTTTTTTAAATCAAATAACCTTTTACAAGAGTGTTTCTGCTTTGAATAGACTCCTAGATCCTAAGTCACAAAGCGAAACTTAGCCTCTAATAAACCGATTCAATTATCCAGTTTTTCACGATTGAAAGTGTTGAACATAATAACAAAATTCTATGAGCAATGGTAAAATCTCCAATCATGTACAAGTTGGGACTCAATCAGGGTTGCAAGTCATTTTTCTCTTGGGTAGAAATTTTGCTAGAACTTACAAGTTTCACACGCGTACTAAGTATGGTCTCAAAGTTACTTTAGTAGAGATTAAATCAACATCACTCTAAATTATTTTCTTCCACTAGTATTTTTAATAAAGACACCTTAAAGTCGCCAAGCTACATAATTACAGCACTTTTCTACTGCCTTCTGTTATCATTATGTTCGAAGAAGGGTTTCGCTTATACCATTATTCTTTCTAGTTCAGTTAGTGCACATTATATGGCATATAGCACTCGTCGTGGATAACCTTAGTTTCTTGTACATTTATTCTCTTTTTCACACTCAACTTTCAATTTAGTTCAAATACCCCTTTTAGTAACATATTACTTTATTTTACTGGTTTTTTTAGTGAGAGAATAATGAGAAATCTAGTATATTCAAATAAGTTTTGAAAAGATGAACGTGCGAAAATGAAAATTAATCTAATTAGAATATTTACTAATAAAATGGACCAAATCCTAAACCTATTTTAAAAGATTTTTCACCAATAGCACCACTGGTATCAGCTTGCAGAAAGCACGGTCTTGCACAAACAATAAAACAAAACTAACTCTAAACCCCCGCAAATTATTGCTTACACTAAATGCTCGATGTAATAAACGAGGGTATAGTAAGCGCATATTTTTTTTTTTTTTTGTTAAATTATCACACTGGCTTATAAGATAACGTATTGCATATTTTTGAGATATGCTGTACGTAACCCAATGTTATAGTAAAATTGGTATTTATTGCAGATGCATTCAGATGTAACCCTGGTGAAGTCTTCAAAATGTCGTGTAACACGTGCAGGTGTAATGCGGATGGTACAAATGCTTCTTGCACGTTGAAATTCTGTCCTCACCATTAATACGTGTTTTATCTTGTTAATTGACTATACATGCCAATAAATTCTTGTCGAAATTAATATGTTTTTTTTCTATTTACTCTCAGGGCTTTAGTGTTAAGCAGTTAACGGTAAAATGTACCTAAATACATTTCTTAGATTAACCCAGATGTTGTTTGAAAAAAGTCCCTAGATATACTGAAATAATTCAAATTACCTTGTTACAATTAGTTGTGGGGGTGTGTTCTTGTAAAAGGTAGTAAAATCAACTAGCTATTATGAAATAACTTATCACTTTCTTTATTCCTGATAAATGACATTATAATAACACCAATGAATAAAATTTCAAGTGACAGCGAAAGTAATATATATGGGTTGTGATAATCTTTTGAACATAAATTACGACAGCGTATGATAATATTTTAAATAAAACTTGGGATGAATTGTCACACTTTTCGCAACGAAATCGCACCTTTGCATAGCATTCACTACATCGATATTGATGGTAATGTCTGATGTGGTATTTCAGGCACTTATTGGACCCATATTTTTATACGAAACACTAAATAGTGAAAGGTATTATAAATTTCCTAGACACTGGTTAATAAAATAACTTCATAATTTACAACTGATTGAAAATATTAACATCTGCTTCCAAGGAAATGGCGCCCCATTCTCACAATTCAAAACATAATCACTGAATACCTTAATAATCGTTTTCTAAATTTGTTGATTGGTAATCAAGGACCGACTTTATGGCCACCTAGATTGCCTGGATTTTCTTTTGTTTGGAGCTACGTAAAAGATCAGGTGTACGTGCAAACATTTAATAATGCCGAAGAACTTCGTAAAGCTGTTCTTGCAGCATTTAGTAGCATTACAGAGAATACAGATAATTAGATAACTATCTCCGTTATACTATTACCTGTTTGACTATCTTTGTTATCTATTATATGTTGTTCTCTCCTGTACCACGGCCTACTTATTGTTAGACTATTTAATAAGATACATTCAGGGGATAAATATTTATATAATGACGTGAGATTCTTGACATTGGATTAAGATATGAGTGGATCGTTGGACTGTTTCCATCGTCTATTGGATTATTCAAATTTGACATTTAGGCGGAGTTTACTGTCGTCAATTCCATTTGTGAGGATGTATTGATCTCAAGTATTCTTAAAACCCTTGCTATTAAATTGGAGTTTCTTAGAAAAAAATGATCTTTTTAATATTAGATGCTCAAACCTAGTTTAGAACATGTTACATTAAACTACATCCATTTATGTGAGCTCAATTACTGTATACTATACGTAACTGATAGTATTCTCTAATATTTAAGAGATTCCCATTGCATTCTCAAAGCAAAGGCTTCAATGCGAGTGTTTTATTAAAAGCTCTTATGTGACTAACCACGAACTTCAGTCGATAATAGTAGGCAATTAGTATCTACCTATGCTAAATAATTTTATATATTAATAGCACATTGAAATAATTTATAGAAATCAGACTGAGTCATACTCCAGAATGCAAAGTTGGGGAGGTCAAAACAGAAGATTGTAATAGATGCAGATGCGTAGGTTATGGCAAATGGGCATGTACCAGGATGAGATGCATTCATAAGAGAGGTAAGCAAATCGATTTTTTCTTTTAAATTCTTGGTTGCTTATCTTACTTTCAAATGGTTCTATCACATTTTCTATTGCTTGCTTACTTTACTGCAGTTAACTTTTTATATTTAATCATTTGCTTTCACGCTCACAAATTTTTAAAAACAGTTGCGGCTTTTATTCTCCTTAATTCTCGTTACTGCACGCTTGATTTATCAAACATTATACGAGCACTCATGCCAATAATTATCATCCAAGGGGAATCATCCCTATTTAAGTGGAGTAGTTTATAATCCCGTCGATAACATCTAAAATTTTACTGTATGTATATATGTAATTAATAATTGTATATTTGCAAATATATTCATAATCATTCTTCCCTCACATTCATATTTTACTAAGTATTTGTAACTTAAGTCATTTCATTTAATCACTTCAGATATGCATACACTTTCTGTATATTTTCTTAGCCTCCATTTGTTCCGGGGCGATTTAGGAAATACTTGTAAGTTTGTAAAATTGCCTTACAAATACTTCGTAAAATAAATTTCACACACCTCGATCTGAAAGAATGCTTACAAGTGTTTTCTTATTCGAAACAGACATTCCAATACCTTCAGACCTGCAAAATGTACCGTGTCCGCCATACGATTCTTTCATGCTTGAATGTAACAAATGTACGTGCAACTTCCAAGGGACTGGTTACCAATGTACGCAGCAAATATGCCCATCTTCGACGCATTGAACAGTGCATTGTATCGGCTGCCGAAGTGATATATGATAGTATTAATGACTAAATCCATAAAACATACCTTCATATACTTTCTGCCATATTTGTTAACAATAGGAATTCCATATGTGTGTGTTTAAAAAGACTATGGTGTTTTCAGTGATGCTGATATTATGCCAATGATTTTGATATGTTCCTGATTTCAGACTATTTATCTTGTCCACCTGGCAAACGTTATACAACCGGCGATAGCAATTGTCTTTGTACTGAAGAAGGTATTCCTATTTGTCTCCTTCATCGCTAATTACTTTTTCTTACTTATTATTGTCTTATACATAAAAACGAACTAATTTTTAATGTAAGTGTTTTATTTAGTCTATACATAAGCATTTACACAAGGAAAAAGAGCATGGCTGGGTCGCACAGTGGGATAGTTGGTTAAAAATCTGACATAGCGTAAAAAATCTTCCAAAATCATAATAAAATGTATATAAGTGTATAGTAAAATAAGCATTAGATATGGAAATCACAGTCGAAACAAGTAGATTGACGGAATATCGATCAGAAGCAAGTCTGAAAGTACATATGTTCGGAGATGTCACGCTAAGTGTATTTTGACCGTCCTCTTCAACTACTAAAATCTGCGGAATTAGAAATGATACGAAACTGCAATTTGCTCAGAATATAAAATAACTATGTGTAATTTAACCGGCAAAATATTAGCAAATCATATTTTTAACTGACTATACAATTACCATTTCTTGAACATGGGGTGCTATGACTTTAAAATTTCAATTTCTATTAGCTTTTTAAAAAAATGCCAAACTTTGCCCAAAAAAAGGAAAACTGTTTTGTCATCTAGAATCCTTCTAGTACTTGCGCCAGCGATTTCAGGTGCTACTTCGCGCAGTTTTTCGAAAAAAGACGTTTTGTTTATCGCATTACCCTTTCTAGCATTCTCATAAATGCATGTTAATTAATATTTCTATCCAAAATTTGTTATGCCATTTCAGTGACGAAACATTCGATGTATGTGTCATAATCTCTAAGTTCTCGGATTAAAAAGGGTATAATAATAATAATAAGCATAATTATGAATATCGGTCATATACCTACATTATGAGATCGAATATGCTACTTCTTTAATATTCGCTGCACTTATTGTATCGTTGTCATTGTGTTATAATATTAAGTTAGAATTGTGAAATGTTCTATGTGCGATTATTTTAAGCTAATAATTATGTTTAACTTCTTCCGTTCGCCTACACATTCTAAAAGGTATTCTCCGTCTAGTTGGTTTGTGGCTAATATGAATACACTATATGTTTACCATAGGTGCACATAAACAGGGAGATTATCTATATATTAAAAAAAAACATCCTAGATGCAAATGTAATCAGAAGATTCGCGATAATCTTACAAGCAATTGCTACAGGGAAAGAAATTGATTGCGAAAAGGAACAGCCGAAAAATATATAAATTTATATGGTTGGTACTACATGCCAGCCTCCATACATAAAATTCTATTGCATGGCACAGATATCATTCAACATGTTACTTGCTATAGGCAAACTTACAGAAGAAGCTGCCGAAACTCGAAATAAAGACCTTAAAAACTTCAGGGAAAAAAATAGCAGAAAATGTAGCCGTTCAGCTACTAACGAAGATATTTTGAAAAGACTACTTATCACATTCGATCCATATATTTCCCATTCAAGACGAAACTTAAACGAACATACAAGAAGTGAGTTATTTCCAGAAGCTGTAGAATTATTAATTCTTAACTGGCAAAATTGAAAATTGTGTTAAGTGAAAAGTAGGTACTGCTACTGTCTATTAACGACCTGTTATCAAGAGAGGTAAGCGAATTGTTTTACTATACACAAAAACGTTTACAACATCACTGTTTAGAAGAAATTTCTATTAAAAACAGAGATATATAATTTTACATTTCACATATAATCTGTTAAGATACCAAAGCCCGTGTTTCTATCTTAAATGTATTTAGTGATCACAATATTTTCCTGTTGCATAATATTGTAGTCTACATTGTAAGTTCCATCACACAGAAACAGCTACGAAACTTATATCTATATATAAACAAGTACGTTATTTCTCCGATTTATGCAATGACCAAAGCAATGAAGCATGTTGAAGAAAGAATGGAATTATCAGGCCGGAGGGAAACGTTGTGCCATCTTATGTTTGGTTTGGTGTATATAAGTTCACAATGACTACTTTCCAATGTTTATTAAAGAATCTACAGAAGTACGACATATTTCTCTCATATTCTTTCCGTTAGTTACGTAAGTATTAATAAGCAAAATATGAGGTTTCTTCCTCTGCCAGGACTATGTTATACCTATTATGCTTATTTAATCTACCATCGCCTATCTATCTCTTTGACAGTTCTTCTTGTCCTTACTCAATAGATCTTTTGCAAACTCAGACCTCTGTTTCCTTAAGAACTCTTTTGCTTGTCTTCAACCTGGTGATTTTTGCCACCATTTCTTATTCTGGAACTTGTTCTGTATCCATTGGTTGATGGACTTTATAATTTGCAATTTGGTAATGCCGACAGAATGACCTTGGAGAACGTCGTCCGACCAGAGATTGTCCGTCGCTTTATTTCTATTCACGCCCGTTTGGCTGGAAATCCAGTCCGATATAAATTGTAACTAATTACTTACTTTACACAAAATGCTCGATGTGATAAATGTCAATAGTAACATTTTTGAAATATGAATTTGTACCATGAAATTCTAATATGCTAATAAATTCTGTTTATATTTGACTGTACTTGTTTTCTTCTTTCATCATTCACCCTTAATTGATACTTAAGAGCAGGCTAAAACATAAAGAATATCATTACTGTCAAAATAGTTTAAAAAGCAATCTTTTCAAACGTAGATTGCACATACAAAAAAATACAAAATAAAAATAAAAAAGTATAAAATATAAAATACCACGACACGTGAATTACGCATAATAAATTTTTCTTTGCTACTTTTTAAAACTATTATTATTATTATTATCGCAGAAATCCAAGACAGAAAATTAATTTTTAAGATTAAGTACAAATATTTATCTAAGAAACTACAAATATGTTTGTAATGTAAAATTAGAATAAAAGACATAATCTACAAATTTTACAAACACAATCAAGCAAAAACGTGAATCATTATTTTATTAAAGCAAGTTGTAAGTTCCATTTCAATTTTCTTTTAAATCAGATAACAAATTAAATTTTTCAAGAATTTAAAAACATATCTGGCAAGAAGCTGACATCTAGCGTAAAAATAAACAAGTTACCTCTTACCATTTACTGTAGATACCTGTAAGCTTGATTGTCACATAACAACACATTGTATTTAATGAGGAATTGCACAACTTTTTTTTATGTCATAGAATGATAGAGAATGTTGTAATATATAGCCCATCATTAAACCTTCTTTTAAATTGTTTCTCATTAAGGCATAATTAATTTTTTTAAAGTGCTCTGACGTCACAAGTTCTTTCATAAATTCATATCGGCATGATTTGGGAATGGAGCGATAGTCATCGTAGTTCGCATCATCATCGCAGATTAAGTTCGCTGTTCGCATGCTTTGCGCGTACAGATGGCGTAAACGTATTATTACGATATTCTGTGTTTATTTTACGCGGTTTGGAGGTTATAATCTTTCAGAATTTGTTCTTTTACTATAAATTGGAGCACTTTAAATGCAAACTAAAAGCAAATGCAGAAATAATGCCGAATCCCAAATTCCTTTGTGACCATAATAATATCGTATTTCGCAGCCGGTAAATGACTGCAATCTGTGATTATTACGGGGGAGTAATTTCTATGTTGCCATATATTCTCGTTCATTCATAAAATTTTACTACGTACCTGTGAAGTATAAAGATCTTAAAAAATGTATGTTTCAAGAACTACTTTACAGAAAACCGTCAAAATTTCAGTGTAAATATATATTTAGGTCATGCACAAAATAACATTATTTTAACAAGAATTTTAAAAAAGTGCAATTCCTCACTGCTCATAATACATGTGAAAGAAACAATAATTGAACGTAAGAAATAGTAATTAATGACTATTTCAGCCAGAATGGGGCTGTGCAATGCTGAGAGACAGCGTCAAACGCAATAATAACAAAATTGCTGGGTAAAGTGAACTTATTTACTTTCTTAGAAAATTCAAATGAATTTTTTATCATATATTATTTTATTAAAATTTCCCACATCTAATCCTATTCTGGTACACTACCGATGTGTTTTTACCGTTGCATTGGTGTAAAACTTCGAAAATAAACGTCCCCAAATTTAAGTGTATATGGCGAATCTAGTTTACCCCAACCTCCTCTACGAACTGGTACAAAATGTGTGTCGTGTGCTACTTTAATATACACTAAGAACATGCTTTGATTCCCTAGCAAAAGCACATAGTTCGACAAACAAGAATCGGTACTATAAAAATTTCAACAATCAAGATGAAACAAAAATCGACGCTTAATAATCCCAAACATCGAATATCTTTCCGACGAAAAAAATCACTGAAAATATGTTTCAATTATTTTTCGACATTGCAAATACTCTTCACGAATTAGATATTGTTTTACTATGTTTACTATATTATGTAATAAGTATCCACTAAAATTCAAGGAGACCTGCTAGAAAACCAAAAGGAAAGAATATTACAAATAAATCATATAATAAAGAAAGCTCATCAGTTCTTAATTCCTGGAAAAAAAACAATCATATTTGAACGCAAACTATATTAGCTGCTAATTACACGCAACTACTGTCTACAGGTATACATATTAGGCAATCATTAACATGTAAATACTGATAATAAACAAGAATTTGTTTTATTTAAACGTGTTTACTATCTCAAACCGAAAGTCCCCCAGAATGGGAAAATACAACCAAGAATATACATATATAAGAAGTGTCTATAGGCGCACTTACACATAAGTAAACAAGCGGTTCTCAACATCACATCAACATGGGTTTTTTCAATGCTCTTCTATTGGTTGGCCTAATAGCCGTCTACGTTCAGGTATCTAGAGCTGGTAAGTAATATTGTACCTATGTATATAACGTTAGTGCAAATGTGATACCTAATTGGATATGTGAGATATTCATACGAAAATTATGATTATTTTATTTTTTGTATCAGCTAGGTACACGCTCACTCTCAATATTTATTTCATTAATTTTAACACTTTTAAATAGTTTTCATTTAAACATTTCTTTGTATTTTTTTTTTGTTTTATTATGTAAATTCGTTCGAACATCACTAAGTTATGCATTGCTGGAAGCTTCAAATATTTGTTTACTTCTTGCAAGGTTATTACTTTATAATCGTGACACAATGAAGGTTACGAATCTGACGTTGGAATACTATTTTAGCAGTATCGGTATAATGGAAGCTTTCTCATAAAACCGGTACTAGTTATAGAGAAATATTGTTTATCGGTGATGTTAACATAAAATAACCTTAGTTTAGTGAAGGCATTGAATCAATTTAAAAATTTTGCAATGTGATTTACTAGTCAATGATCCTGTAAGCTTTGATTTATCACAACTAATTTAAACAGTATTATCGGCTGTTTTCACATATATACTTACTTAAAAATTATGCTATTTATTTTATATATAATGTGTACAGCCATTTGTATTGGCTAGGGGTAACCAAGTTAATTATGTTTTCAAATAATGAATGAAATTTTGCTGCTTAAACAATTGATTAACTTTGAATTTATTTGAAAGTTCATTACAATTTTTTTATTATCATATCACTTTATTTTCTTTGATCAATAAAATGTTTGGTGTAATAGAAATTGCCAAACATCAGTCACTAAGACATAAGTTTTAAGCGTCACTAACAAATTTCTCGAATATATAAGATTATGAGAAACGACCAAACGTATTTGATGATTTGACACGATAGTCGTGAAACAAAGTGTGTAACTCCCTAACTAGTTTTTGTTTTTCGTCACTTTTAGAGGAGTGCAAGGACGGAGAAACGAAACGGGTCGAATGCAATACATGCCTGTGCGGAAACGGCTTATGGGCTTGCACTCTGGCAGCTTGTCCAAAGCCAGGTAAGTACTACTTTCTCCTTAACTAAAGCAAATCTACTTATGAATGATTGATGGCTCATTTTCAACATGTAATTTAGAAAAGTTTATGATAGTTAATTCCTATTAATATTATATCGAAAACTTTGACGATTGACAAAACTTTCAATATGCTATTGGATATACCCGATCGCCGCTTGACTGAGGCTCGCTAGCAAACAGCATCGAATGTCCCCGCTGTGAATAGTATATCATACTATTACTTAAAAAAAAAGATATTTGATCCGAAAATAATTTATGTAGTGTTCTTGTGTCTGTGTAAGACTTTCTACAGATACACTATATAAAAATATAGCACCTGCAAATATTAGCCTCATTTATGTTACATAATATATCTCAACAGTCTCTTACGAAACGAAATATATACATATATATTACTTTGTCGTTTGTTTTAAGAGTGTCAAGACGGAGAAACTAAACAGTTGGATTGCAATTCTTGCTTCTGCGCAAACGGAAACTGGGCTTGTACCCTGAAAGGTTGTCTAAAACCGGGTAAGTACCGCTTTTTTAGTAATTGAACAAAATAAATTTGCTTAGCAAACATTTCCATTAAGAAGTAAATAAGGAGAAGATATTTAACAAAAATTATTTTAACCTTTTTAATCCTTAAGTTAGCTTAATATTAAATAAATCTTTACTCCCTTACTTATAGAATGCAAGGATGGCGATGTAAAGCAAGAGGATTGCAATACCTGTCGTTGTGCTGGTGGTCTATGGGCTTGTACCAAAAAGGGTTGCCCTAAACCTACATAAAAAAGTAAGCAAAGCATTTCACTATATAAATCCACAAACTCGTCGGTTTTTAACAAATAATTTCGAATTCTAATGTGAGATCTTAAATTAAGTATCAAATATAAACTCAACTGTCAGTGTCTCGAACCCTGGGTCTTCGTTTATTTAAAATTGATAATGACCAAAACAGGAAAAATTATGTAAAAAAAGTCTTGTCAAGACGTCTTATAGCGTGCAGACATTTTCAAACTTGACCTGGTGCGATAAAGTGTCGTTCTACTATGAGATTAGTTCTTTAGTTCATAGGTATTACAATCCATGCATTTTCTGTTGACGGAAATCCCGCCCTTGCGCGTATCTGACGTCACCACTTCGAGGAGGTGGGCGGAACCCAGTCGATAGGCGTGCAGTACTGCAGATACATATTACAATAAAAACTGAATTTCGTATTTTATACTGATCGCGAAGGTAGTGGGGCTATGCTATGCTCTCACTTGCGATTTATAACGTTTCTGCATATTTCATTCGGGTGCGCCTCACTCCATTGAGCATCTCCTCTCTCTAACGCTCATTCGCCAGTTGAAAATGCATTAATTGTAGGTTCTTCCGCGTCTTCCACTGAAGCGATTCCAAGACCATCATTTTTAATAATTATCAAAATAATATTTAATCACGTTTGATCTGAATTTTTATTTTTGAAACCAGATTATATCTTCAGTACTCACTTGTTATGTGGTTACTCTACCTTTATTCAGAAACAATGTTTGATAACTAACCTTTAAAGATGTTTTATTTATTTTGCAAATATGATTGATTCTTATTTTGTCTTACTAATTTGTAAAATTTAGAAAGAAGAATTTGGAGAATAGAGCTGGAAGACCACTAATACATCTTTCCATCTACCTATGACTACTGCTTTCCTGTTTTCTCGATATGAGTATTTTATAATTATTGTTTGTTTTTTTTTCCCTTTTACTCCTAAATATATGAATGTCTATAATGTTTGTCTACATAGTTAATTAGAAATTGTATAATGCTCACCTGTAAAACTTTGTATTTGTAATTATTGCTCCTATATTGCTATGTTAAGACTATATGATTAAAGACTAAAGAAAGAACAGTAAATGTATGTATACATATGTACTCCACTTATGCAGATATGAAACGTAGTCTTTTGGAATGAGTTATTTGTGCATTCTCCGCAGACTTAATTGTATATTTTATGTATGTACGCTTTCAATCGATAAATGTTCAATAATAATGTTGGCTCCTACTGATATGTGTATTTTTATTTGTAATGGCAAATGCCTTTTAAGAGGGAAGATAAACATGTTGTTTGCATATTTTTTTTAATCGCTCTATTGTTAGCAATAGTAAATTGATTGATTGAAATTGGACGATTTCCCTATAAATTATAATCTATAGTGAATTATTTAATAGTCGCATTCCTGCTCGCAAATTAACAATTCATAGCATTCCGTCGTCATGCGCTTCTTGAATGTTCTTCTATTGGTTAGTTTAATAGCAGTTTTTGTTGAGGTGATCGCTGGTGCTGGTAAGTAATTGTATATATCCTTAATGATATATGAAGTTAGACCATAAGTCTTGTTCAGCGTGTAAGTTATAATATCTTTCCTATAAATTAAATGCCTAAAGGTGCGACCAGATTTGCGTAAAGATGCGTTGCGACAGCTCGAATACGCACGCGCGTTCTAATGTGGACGTTGCTTCTCGACGCATACTTTTGTGCTCGCGAGCGGCAACGAATGTATTCTCGGGCTATCGTCCATCAAAGAGAACTTGCATCGCACGAATTCTGAGTATGGATGGCTTTTTGATCACACATTCGTGAATAAAATCGCATATGTTTAGAAAATATGAGACAGAAACACATAAAACACCGGGACCCTTGAACATTAGTCAAGGTCTAAACACTGATCTAACAATAAGAAATCTAATAGCGTTTTCGTCTTATTGCACGAAACACGCACTGGGACGCACTGACTACAGTTTGTGCGTTCGACTTAAAATTTAAGTTTGCGCTACTTTCGTGGTGCATGTTTGTCATAACCATAAAAACGCACCAAGTGCACTTTTTCTGGCAGGATCAGTGCAAATATGGCGACGAATCAGCTGCAAGTTGTCTCAAATATTATGGAAATACTTTCCTCAACTTCAACTTCGGAAGATGAAGAAGTAATGGTGTGTCTCAGGGAAAAAAGAAAGAAAAAGAACACCATCAAGAAAATAAGAAACTTTACTGAAGTAGTAAATAGATCTAATGATATCGATATAAATTAAATAACAAACCACACATTTATTTTAACCTAATTAAAGTTTCGGAAGAATTTTAGGATGGCTAGAACTACAAGTAATGTGTTAATAGAAAAATATAGCCATTCAAAGTTTTATAAAAACAATAATCCATGGCTAAGGGGAACACCCATGAAAAGTGCAGATACAGAATTCCTTTTAGTTTTGTGGTAAATTTATATATGTTGCATATTATTTATTTAATTATATACTAATAACAAAACACGTAAGGTTTGCTGCAAATAAAACATCTCTGTCATTGCTGGATATGTAACCACTACTTTTATTTATGATTGTTGTATATTGCACTATTTGTTTAATAATAATATGCGAACACACTCATTAAACGTTGGTAAAAGTAAGGCTAACTCAGTTCAAATCTTCAAATGCCTCTAAAATCATGTTCGACTTATAATTGCACTTCCATGCAACTCACATGCACTAGTCACGTGTAGTCACGCACTATCACAGTTTTCGCATACACTGAGTGCACACCGAGTGCAAATAAGACGAAAACGCTATAAGATGTAAGTTTATCGGCTAGGATGGCGTCACTAACAAATTTCTCGAATATATAAGATTATGATAAGCAGCCGAACATATTTTATACTTTCACACAATAGTCGCGAAACCAAGTCTGTAACTCCCTATCTAATCTTTGTTTGTCGTCACTTTTAGAAATGTGCAAGCACGGAGAAAAGAAAAAGAGTTACTGCAATACATGCCTGTGCAGAAACGGCTCGTGGGCTTGCACCCTGAAATCGTGCCCAAAGCCCGGTAAGTAACATTTTCTTTTTAACTAAAGCAAATCTACTGACGAATAATTGATGGCGTGAGTCATCGTATTTTCCAGGAAACTTCGATATTAAAAATTTAAATAAATGCGTTAATAAACATATACACATAATTTATAAATCTGGGCGTAGCATTCTTTGCTTATATTACTGAGAGTGAACGATATCAACTGATCAACTCGACAGTCAATAAACTTTCACTATAAGGACCTATAAAAATGACCTTTACTTGTTTTCACGGTCTAAAATCGCACGAAACACACACTACCTGCATTTACCAACATAAATAAGGTGTATTTCTTGCATTGCACACTTTATTTACATCACGAGAACAACACATTGTAGCCGAATTAACAATTATATAGTTTACAGTTTGTGCTTTTCACATTTTGCAGTTGCTACACACATAAAAAATAGCTGATCATAGTTACACGAACTTACACCTCCTTTAGACCAAAAACAATGTGTTACTACAATCTGTTTTTGCTCAATACAAATTTATGTATACAGCAAAAACCTCTATTTTTTTCTTAAACCGAATATGTTCCGAACAGTAAACAAACACACCTAATGATTGCAGCATCCGACAAGGAGTTATGATGACAGGTCCTCCGATATGGGGAAATCAACATCCACTTATTACAACTTTTGGAAATAGCACAAATATGCATCCTTTTATTGATCACTTATTCTGTTAGGTTAAATTCTCTGTAATGCCACATATCGCGCTTGATGATAATCACGATGAGTCACGTTTCTTGGCCTGTGGTAGCACTACCAACCATTAGCGTACTATCAAAAGTACACAGACACACAATCAGGACATCGTATTAACATCCACAATAAATGCCACTAATAAAATTGACCGTAAGTCTAGCGTATTCATATCCAGATTTGCAAGGATCGTAGATATACACAATGAGGGAAAACTCCCAGTCTTCATCAATTCCAAATATAAAACAGGAGACTCCTCCCAATGATTCGAACACTCGAAGAAAATATGATTCACATAATTTTGTTATGAAATGATTTTTCACAGCAATTGTATCATAAGGTGTTGCTCCCGGTGTAGGAGAACTGTGAGAAACTGTGATGCAATTTGTATTCTTTTTTGTATAGTGTATAAAAGATATTTTTAAGATAACTTGGCTGTAATAATTCAGTACTCGTTTTTAACGTTTATTCATCAGTTGCGTATGTTGCGATAAATAACAATTATATTTATTTTTAATTATTTTTTTCTTTCTAGTTGTGGACTATGTTTTCGTGCGCACAACCAGATAGGTACTTACATTAATTTTTATTTTATTATTATTAATTTTATTTGACCTTTTTACTGATATGTAATAAAATAATCGGAATAACATTTGTTTCTATTTTTTGTTTCGAAAAAAAATTTTATAAGATAGTATTTGGTACGAAAATTTAATAAGAAATTGTATGCATGCAATTGTTGTGTTTGGTTAGCCATCATTTCTAATTTAATTTTATAAGGGGTCAAATTTATATTTCTATTCTACTGAATAGTTTATCATTTCAGTTATGATCATAGATTAATAAAATATATATTTACTTGTTCTTAGTTTTATGCATATAATTCAACAACGTTGATATTTTGCAAGTCCTAAACCCTATATGCTTTATAATCTTATAGTAAGCATGTATGTACTATGTATGTGTGATATTAGGGTGATAGTACACTGCGACCTGAAAGATCTATTGTGTCCCCTCTTCTCGCTGTATTTACAGCTGGCCGTCCAGTCTGATTCCTTTTAGAAAGTGCAGAATGTCCCAAGGCCCCAGATTAGGTAACTCTCCCTCTTCGATTTCACATGCTTCCAGGTGCAGCGCCCTTGAGTTGCACAGTGCAGCGCAGTTTGTGAGTATATGGATGGACGTTTCGTCCTGTTCCCCACAAAATGTACATTCGGCTTCCTTCGCTATTCCAAGCCTGCTTAAATGTCCGTTCAGTTTACAATGGCCTGTAAGGATCCCTGTCAAAATCCGAATATTATTTTTACTCAGGTTGATGCATTCTGCAGATCTCTTCTGGTTATAGGTTCCCAGAAGAGTTTTAGCTTGCCTCGTTCTCTGGAGATTCCCCCAAGTATTTGGATTTTCTTTGCTCTACTTCATTTTTCAGTTTCTCCAGTGTTATGCTGCTACTTATCCCACAAAAAGGTTCTGGCCCTACAAAAGGTGTTCTAGCCCCTCTCTTAGCGAGATTATCTGTTATTTTGTTTCCTTCCACTCCCGTGTGTCTCGGAACCCACAATAGGGTTACCTTGTTCTTTTTGCCTAGCTCGTTTAGTTTTTGTAGACACTCCCAAACCATTTTGGAGCTGATTATGTTTGACCTCAGCGCCCTAATGGCTGCTTGACTATCAGATATTATGATAATCTCCTGCTTTTCATAGCTTCTGTCAATGTTGACCTGGACACATCTTTCAATAGCGTGTATTTCCGCCTGGAAGATAGTTGGGTACATCCCCAAACTTTCGAAATATTTGGTTCTAAGCCCATATATCCCTATTCCAGTTCCCTCTGCCGTTTTGGAGCCATCTGTATAGCATTTAATGGCGGTTCTATTGAGTTTCGAAATGGTATCTATATCCCATTCACTCTTAGTGCTAAGCTTTGTGGTGAATTCTTTCACAAAGTTGAACTTCCTTGGCATGTCGTCTCGGGGCATGTCCCAGATTTGGTCACCTGTAGGAGGCTGAGGCCTATGCCTAGCCATTCCTTCCCTGATCATCCTACGTATGGTCCTTTTAGCTATGCTCTCCACAAGAATGTGAAGAGGAGTAAGATTTAGTACCACTTCAATAGCTGCTGTTGGGCAGGTTCTCATTGCGCCAATAGTAAGCATACTTTGCCTTTAATTAAGTAGTATTGTACAACTCGTATTTCCCAATGTTACCAAGTTTATATTGGAACCATCGTCTACTCCAAACAGGAATTTAATTTCAATTACAGTATGCTGTAAAAAGTAATATAGTTGTAATTTAAATTACACATATAAAAGAATTTTACCGTACAATGAATATACACGGTACGGTAAAAGTCACGTGTAATATTCATTTTCTTAGTATTTTTACTTGCCTTCCTTATAAATTATATCGACAAAATTACTTGACTCTACAGCTTATGCAAATATTACATATGAATTTTACAGAACAACGTTTGAAAAAATACATCAAATTTTGAAATTTACTGGTTGATAGAAATTTTACTGTATAAAGTCAATTTACCTGTAATATCGTAAGCAACTTGGTTACCAATGATTTTACATGGAATTTTACGAGAAAATTTGTTTACATTGTAGAAGGAAGCATTTGGAGAATAGAGCTAGAAGACGGACAAAACATTTTTCCACCATGACTATTGCTTCCCTGTTCTCTGGATTTGGATATTTGATAATTATAATTGTTTTATTAGTAAATATATGCAAGTCTATAATTTTTGTCTACGTAGTTAATTAGGAATTATACAGTGTTCCCGTGTAAAGTTTTGTATTTGTAATTATTGCTCCTATCTGCTATTTTAAGCCTTCATCATGATTAAAGGCTAAAGAAAGAACAATAAATATACATAATAGTATACATACATATTGCTGTGATAATTATGAAAATGTGAATTATTTAAAATTAAATTAATGCTTGTGACCAAATGTCTGAAATTAATTATTAAGTTGAGCGCCAACTCTAAAATAGAGTAAAAATTGCTTGAAGAGCATGGGATTCAAAATCCCAGTGGTCACCTTCTGAAGGTAAACCTTAAGAAACTGAAAGTGGGTGTAAACTGACCACGATGTGGGGAAACGAATTAAAACAACAAAATTTGAATTTTGAAATTAATTAGAACTTTAATAAATAAAAAAAACAAATAGGAAGAAATTTAAAACCTTAGATTAATTAAAATCCAGGCTTAAAAGAAAACTCCCTATATTTAACGTGAAACTAACAAGATTAAGAAAATTTAGAAATATAAAATTTTTATACACCACATGTAAATCGCAACATGGCGTTCTCAGTTGAACGTCTTTAACTTTAAATACTTAAAACTGCTCAAATGTAGTCAGCAATTACAAAGCAAGGTAAAAATACCTTCAAAACAGTGAACTACAATCAAATCTAATTGGAAAAGAAAAAGAATGAATCAAAAATTAATTAAATATCAAATAAAAAAAATGAACTCTCAAAAAGTAAAATTAAATCAGCTACAACAAACTATTTGGAATTCCAAATATTATACAAAGAAAATAAACTGAATTGAGTGTAAGATGCCTCTACTAAGGTTAGATTTGTAAAAATCAAATGACACGCGGACACAAAATGTCTTCAAACGACATACATTTACAGCGCTCAGGAAAATGATCTTACCTTCGCAGAGTCTAATTGTACACTGCCTTCTCTCTCCCTCAACCGAGCAAACGCCGGTACCAGAGAAGCGCACGCAACAAATGCGAACTTACACGGTGACATGACTTAACTTAGGAAACCAACTTTTTAAAACAATAAACTGAGCTAAATGAAAATTACATTGCTGTAAAACAAAACTAAAAAAGATATTAATAAGAATTTTTCAACATGTTTCAACGTAACTTAATACTAACTTAACTTTTACGAAAAATTTAGTGTCTTTTAAAAAATCTTCTTAAAACAGCTGACTTGGACGAAGGGGTCAACGCACTCACGCACAGTTTTTCATCCCCTTTTTCCACAGCACATCTCCCGATTATAAAAGAAAAAAAATGCACTTGAAAAGTGTCATTGTTTTGCTTTTGAAATCGCACGCACACAAAAGAAAAAACAAAAATTGACAGTCCGAACAACGGAAAATAAAAAAAAAATTAAAATCCTGTCTCCGCACACAGGGGTGAAAACGTCACTTCCGGGCGGCGAACTACCCGGGGTCGTGGTGAAAGTTCTGGAGGGCAGAGATGTGGTACCGACCTTTGTTCTGGGTACCGTCCAAAGTGTGCAGTTCGTAGGTGACCCCATCAAACACACGGGCCACTCTGTACGGTCCAACAAACGGAAGTTCCAGCTTTTGGCAGGTTTGCTGGTCACGTCTTCCCAAACGATATCGACGCACCAGGACTTGGTCGCCGACATTGAACCGGGTACGCTTGGTGATCTTGGCATTTTCTTGGCGGACATAACGTTGTCCCCTGAGTTGAAGCTTCCTTCTGGCTTCCTCTGTACGTGCCTCCACGTATACATCCTCCTCGAGAAGGTTCCACGGGCGACTAGGCAACCTTCCATACATTAAAGTGTATGGGCACTCCTCCGTGGTGGTGTTGGGAGTGTTGTTTATCCAATTTTCGATGTTTTGGACGTGGCGGACCCAATCAGGATGGCGTTGATGGGTTTGCATCCTGAGAAACTTGACGATTTCCTGGATGTATCTCTCGCAAGGATTCCCACAAGGATGACGTATAGAACAGAAAGAAACATTAATATCACGCTCATTCATGGCGTCAACAAAACGATGCGTGTTAAAATAAGTGGCATTGTCAGCAAGAATG
The DNA here is from genome assembly GCA_949128085.1 of Cetonia aurata. Taxonomy (NCBI): domain Eukaryota; kingdom Metazoa; phylum Arthropoda; class Insecta; order Coleoptera; family Scarabaeidae; genus Cetonia; species Cetonia aurata. The sequence goes on from OX421888.1 coordinate 10,431,669, forward strand.
CGGCGCATTTTCCCTTGATTTCGTACAAAATTTTCAATACAACGGATTGCTGTATCAGTGTTGTAATATCTGGTGGGAAAGAGTCTTACGTATTTGGTGAAAACATCTACCATGACGAAAATGTTGCGGTAGCCATAATGTCCAGGTATGAGATTTCCAAGAAAGTCGACGGCGACGAGGTCGAGTTTGTTCTCTACAACGATGCTCTTGATGACATTCTGGCAGGTGCGGTTCTTTGATTTTCCCAGTTGACATTGAAGACATGTGCGGACGATGGATTTGGCAATGGTCTTGTCTCTTGTTGCGAAGAAAGCTTCTCGGAAGGTGAGCCAAAGTTTGTGACCTCCAATGTGTCCAAGAGATTGATGTAGCTCCTGCATTGCTTGACGTGCGAATGACTCGGTGAGTACGACATTGAACTGGTCTCGTATCCTTTTCATTAGAATACCATCTCTGATGACAAAATCCTTGTACTCATCCTGGTGGACTAATGCCTCTCGTATTCGATCGAAACAATCATCTTGTTGCACCTCGTTGATCCTGACAAAGTCAAACAACCCCTCGGCTTCATACATGTTGTATGTGTTTACCTCAACATGGTTGAAATGGCTTTTCAGATTGTGCATACGAGACAAAGCATCAGCTGTTACATTCAAATCTCCTCTTATGTGTCTTATCTCAAAAACATATTCTGATAATAATAAAGACCATCGATAAATTCGGTTGTTTGAGAACCGAGTTGACATTAAAGATGTTAATGCAGCATGATCTGACTCAATTATGAATTTCTTGCCTAGTAAATAAAATCTTAACTTGCTCACTGCATGGACTACAGCTAGCATTTCTTTTTCTGACACAGTGTATTTTAACTCATAGCTTTTCAAAATTCTGGAGACAAAACAAATTGGTTCTTCTCCATTCCTGCCAATTTGAATCAAGACACCACTGATGGCTGTGTCACTGGCATCGACACGTAACAAAAATTCTTTACTAAAATCTGGCAATAATAAACATAATGATTTGTGAAATTCTGACTTTACATTTTCAAATGCTTCTAATCTTTCATTTGTCCATTTAAATTTTTCATTCTTTCTCAACAATTCAAATAAAGGTGCACTGATGTGCGCTAATCTCGGAACAAACCTTTTGTAGTAGTTGACTACACCAAGAAAACCTCTTACTAACTTTATGTTGCTAGGTCTAGGGTACTTTTTGATGACGTCTAGCCTAGATTCATCTACTCTGACATAATTCTCTGTTAAATCATAGCCTAAAAACTTTACTTCATGCTTTACAAACTCACATTTTCCTAAATTCACTTTCAATCCATTCCTTGCTAAAACTTCAATAACTTTGCGCAAATGCACTAAATGTTCATCTAAACTCTGACTAAAAATTAAAATATCATCGATGTAATGAGCTACAAACGAATTGTATGGTTCTAAAATCTGTTGCATTGCCCGTATCAACGCGGCAGCCGAACTACTTAAACCATAAGGTACAACCTTAAACTGATACACATTTCCATCAACCATAAATCCACAAAACTTTCTAGATTCTTTGTTCAACGGTACCAACCAAAAAGAGCTCTTTAAATCTAGCTTTGTAAAATAATTCGCATTTGTACACCTTGCCAACAATGTTTCAACCGTGACTGGAGTTTCGAACTGCGGTCGTGTGCGTTCATTCAGACGTCGGGCATCAAGACACAAACGGATGTCTCCATTCTTCTTTTGGACGACGACTAAAGGATTGACGTACCTTGTTCTTCCACGTTCAATTATCCCATCTTGAAGCATTTGGGATACCTCAACTCTGACTTTTTCTTGCATGTTTTTGGGAATTGGATAGTTCTTGATTTTGAAAGGTTTCGATTCATCTACTTCTAAAGAATGTTCATAACCAACTGCTAAACTTGGGAATTTGTCTACTAAGGATATGTACTGCTTTAAAATTTCTTTGACTTTAAATTCAAACTTTTCATCACAATCAATCTTAAATTCATTTAAATCATCTGGGAATTCAATCTGGGAATTGTTTGCTTCTAACTCTACTACTTCATCAACAACTTCTTCTTCTTTAACCTCCTCAACTAATTCACTACCCTGTATACTATCACATTCAACAACTTTTCCATAACTCTGTATATCATTCTTAAAACAATCATTTTCTAACAACTCTAAATTCACATTTTCTTTCTCTTTTCTTAAACAATTAACAATTTTCTCCTCATTAGGAGTCTCATCACACCAATTAACTATCTCCTCTCCTATCTGAATTAGTCTCTTATCAACATCTACAACCGCTCTCATCTTGTCTAACAAATCTATCCCAATAATTCCATCTCTTTTTAAACCTTTTAATGAAATAAACTCTCCCAGAAAAGTTGAATTTTGTAATTTGAATTCTACGACAAAAACTCTGTTGATGGCAGCAATTATCTTTTTTGTAGCAGTAATGATTGTAATTTTTCGAGTTGGAATGAATTTCCCTACTTTTTCTGTCTCTAGCATTTTTACTTTCTCTTCGTCTAAAATTGAAACCTCACTTCCCGTATCTACTAAACATCTTAAAACATTCTTTCCAAACATTGCATTTACATGTGGCAAATCTGAATTGATCGATCTTAAATCATTTTGTAAAATGGTGTACATTTTTTTCCTTTTGGTTGGACTTTCTAAAAATCCTGCCTACGAGCTTCATCGAGTAGTTCTTTCGGCTTTGTTTGAACCTTTTGCTCATTTAAATTAGACCTAGTGTCTTTGTGAATTGCGCCAGTGCTGTTTGATATCTGATTTGTTTGAATTTGATTAACGTAGCGATTTGTATTCCACTGCACAGAATCTCTAGGCAAAACTTTGTCAGCTGACTTAATTGAATTCTGATTTTGTGGGGAAGCCACTTGATTGACGTTTGACCTTGTCTGGACATCGTGACGGTCATTTTGGTGCGTTGTGGATACCTGAGGCACATTCTGATTGTTTGAATTTGGACTCTGACGTCCACCATTTCTAGGAGTGAAAGACTGTCTCCTGTTGAAATAGGGAGCTGGTCTCGGATTTACATTAGCTCGCGAATACTGTTGACGGTTGAAACCATCATTACTCGAACTGCCAGTTGCCTGATTGTGGTTGACATGGCCTTCAGGACTTCGCGAATTGCTAGGATTTACCTTGCATTGTTCCGCTTGATCTAATCTCTTCATTAGTTCCAACAATTGACTAACAGAGGTTATATTTTGCATCGCAATGGCTTGAGTGACCTCAGGCTCAAAATGCCTGGATAATTGCGTGATCAAATCAGATTCCAAAACGGGTGGTGTTAAAAATTTGAGAATATTGATTTTCTTTATGACATAGGCTTCTCTACTATCTAATCCGCACTTATTATAAGAACCTAAGAATAAATTTGTTCTCACCCTTTGTTGAATCGCTTGACTCCAGTATTGTCGTTGAAATACATCTTGGAAGTGGTCCCAGGAATTGATCGTATCTGCGACGAAGTCAAACCAGGATCTCGCTTCATCCTTCATGGCGTTGCGGGCGATCCGCAGCTTGTTTCTTTCTCCCGGTACGGATTCTAAAAATTCGTTCAAATTTCTTAGAAACGCCATTGGATTGGGCGTTACCGAACCAAAAAATTTCGGTAACTGTTCCATTTGAACAGGCATTGACAAAATACTGTTACCAAACTGATTGACATTGGGAATTTCTTGAATTGATGAAATTTTTCTGTTTATTTGTTCTTCTGCTCTTTCCACACTCTCAGCAATCTTTTCTTTCACTTCGCATTCTATTTTTCTGACTCTTTCTTCAACCACATATTCTCTCTCATCCCATTTATTTTTCATTCCTTTTATCTCTTTCTGACAATGTTTAATTGATATTTCATTAGCTGTTGATCTTATTGCATTATCTAATACTTTATTCTCTACTTTCTTAACGTTTTCATCTACTCTTATGATTTCTGATCTAAAATCACTCCTTATCTCATCAATCTGTCTCTGTATCCCTTTTGTTACATTCATAATCTCATTATTAGAAACAACAAGCTGTCTAAACATCATCATCACATCTTTCATTCCTATACTTTCCTCAGTTTTTCCTGTCTCACTCTGCTCCAACGTCTCGATGTGGGACTCCCTCACATCCGTCAAAAGTGCTTGTGGAAGCTCCATCTGCTTGCTCTCCTTTTCCTCAGGAAATGAATCCTCCGAATACGTCTTGTCTAGCACGGTTGCCACAGATTCCTCGCTCCTGTACCTGGATTGCTCCCTCCAGGTTCCTTCTGGGACGAACAATTTGTCCTGTGCTTGGTTCTCTCCGGACATTTCGACGATTTTCAAAAAATTTTTAAAACACAACAGGTATTAGTTTCCCCGAAACAGTTGAAAAATTCACGAAACCTCGTGCAGGGAAAATTACAAAGTAAATCGTGGCCAAAAATGAATCAAAACAACAATGAATCGTGAGCCCCACGTTGGCAAAGCCAAATAATTATGCTGTGATAATTATGAAAATGTGAATTATTTAAAATTAAATTAATGCTTGTGACCAAATGTCTGAAATTAATTATTAAGTTGAGCGCCAACTCTAAAATAGAGTAAAAATTGCTTGAAGAGCATGGGATTCAAAATCCCAGTGGTCACCTTCTGAAGGTAAACCTTAAGAAACTGAAAGTGGGTGTAAACTGACCACGATGTGGGGAAACGAATTAAAACAACAAAATTTGAATTTTGAAATTAATTAGAACTTTAATAAATAAAAAAAACAAATAGGAAGAAATTTAAAACCTTAGATTAATTAAAATCCAGGCTTAAAAGAAAACTCCCTATATTTAACGTGAAACTAACAAGATTAAGAAAATTTAGAAATATAAAATTTTTATACACCACATGTAAATCGCAACATGGCGTTCTCAGTTGAACGTCTTTAACTTTAAATACTTAAAACTGCTCAAATGTAGTCAGCAATTACAAAGCAAGGTAAAAATACCTTCAAAACAGTGAACTACAATCAAATCTAATTGGAAAAGAAAAAGAATGAATCAAAAATTAATTAAATATCAAATAAAAAAAATGAACTCTCAAAAAGTAAAATTAAATCAGCTACAACAAACTATTTGGAATTCCAAATATTATACAAAGAAAATAAACTGAATTGAGTGTAAGATGCCTCTACTAAGGTTAGATTTGTAAAAATCAAATGACACGCGGACACAAAATGTCTTCAAACGACATACATTTACAGCGCTCAGGAAAATGATCTTACCTTCGCAGAGTCTAATTGTACACTGCCTTCTCTCTCCCTCAACCGAGCAAACGCCGGTACCAGAGAAGCGCACGCAACAAATGCGAACTTACACGGTGACATGACTTAACTTAGGAAACCAACTTTTTAAAACAATAAACTGAGCTAAATGAAAATTACATTGCTGTAAAACAAAACTAAAAAAGATATTAATAAGAATTTTTCAACATGTTTCAACGTAACTTAATACTAACTTAACTTTTACGAAAAATTTAGTGTCTTTTAAAAAATCTTCTTAAAACAGCTGACTTGGACGAAGGGGTCAACGCACTCACGCACAGTTTTTCATCCCCTTTTTCCACAGCAATATGTACTCCACTTATGTAAATAGAAAACATAGTTTTTTAGAATGAGTTATTTGTTTATTCTCTACAGACACTGTATATTTTATATATGCTCGCTTTCAATCGATAAATGTTTAATAATAATGTCGGCTTCTACTTATATGTGCATTTTTATTTGTAATGATATATCCCTGCAAAGAGTCTACGTTTGAGAGGGAATTGATTCCGAGGAAGATGTTTTGATTAAGGCTAGAAAAACCACCCAGAACACCAAAAAGATAGCGGAACGGTCAGGCGTGCTATTCGCTCGACATCAGGAAGCAGTATAACGTAAGTATAAGATATAATTTAGCGTCTCTTATACAAATGTGAACCTATGTGAACGCCATCGTAACTTATAGAAATAGTAATAACTAAATAACTGGTAGATAATTAACGTAACGACAGAAAAAATTAACAAATAATAATTATACTAAGCATGCGAAGTGATAAAAAAGTATAAAATAGGTTGAATAACTGGAAATTTATAGCATATATATATAAATAAAAAAGTTATGGACAGGGACCTATGAGCTGGGACACCCGGTTTCCCGTATGAGTCTTTAGCCGCCGATATACCGGGTGATTCAGTAAGGGTGGCGACCGGCTGTATCTCGGAAACTGCTATGCCTAGAGCTTCGGGACAAAAAAATACATAACCAATGTGGCCACCAGAAATATCTGAAAATTATTTTAATGTTCGAAATTTTACCGCTAGGGGGCGTATCTGCTATGTTCAATCATAAAACCAGTATTATCTCAGAAAATTGCAGGTTGAGCTATAGTTTTGAATGAACCGTTCGAAAGCTGAGTTGATGTCCCATTATTTTGTTTAATGACTTTTTTTCATATCTGCCATAATAAGGAGCGGGGAAGCCAATCAATTGTTCAATATGTAAATTTTAATATCTCCTGAACCATTCAACCAATCTGAAAATTTTTGGGCTCGTTCGATTGAGCATTTCATGGGTTTTTTCTAGAAAAATTGTCGTTCTAGCATTTAGTTTGAAATAGGTAAACTACAGGTGTTTTCTGTAGTGATAACATATTTTGGCGAATTTCAAGAAAAAATTAAATGTAACCGTGCTATATAATTACCAGTGTCGCAAGCTAAATTAAATTGTTGAAATTTCAGTGAAAACCGCATCTTAATATCTCTATCCGTTCTCGATTTATCGTCAAAAGAAAGAAATTTGTAACAAAAATCAACTGCTGCCATGAAAGTAGGCGACACGACGAATGGTTTCCATGGAAACTACGAAACTATCAGATTGTTTATTGCTTATATCATAAAAAATAGTCAAAACTGAATGGAATAAATTATTAACGAGAATAATAACAGCAAAAAGAAAATATCTAACCAAAAAGTTTAATTATAAATGTTCGGAATGTCTACCATCACTGGCCACCCACAAATTGAGTCTGTTACTTGTGGATAATACACTCGCTTCTACCTCGGCAATGGAAATATTTCTGACGGCTTCTCGAATTCTTTGATTCATATTATCAGATGTTGTTGGGCGGTCTTTATATACTATATCTTTAAGTCTACTCCATGAATAAAAATCAATTACTGTGAGATCGAGGGACATCGGCGGCCAAGAAAAAATGCTACCCCAGTCTATCCATTCATTTGGGAACCGGTTATTTAAAAATTCCTGGACACTTCGCGCATAATGCGCCGGGCAACCATCCTGCTGAATCCACATACCCATTCTTGTCTCCAGGGAACTATGTTCGAACAATAAAGGCAATACATTTTCCAAAAAATAGCCACACCATTTAAACGCTGTTCAAAAAAGTAAGGACCAATAATTTCCCCCAAAAATTCACACCAAACATTAACACGCCAACGATTTTGAAATTGAACTTCACGTAACCAGTGAGGATTGCTTTCTGACCAATAGCGCATGCTGCATGGTCAAAATCGCCATCCTTTAATTCTTCATGTAAGGTGACATGGTAAGGATGAAACTTACGATAACGATAGTAACAGACTCAATTTGTGGGTGGCCAGTGATGGTAGACATTCCGAACATTTATAATTAAAATTTTTGGTTAGATATTTTCTTTTTGCTGTTATTATTCTCGTTAATAATTTATTCCATTCAGTTTTGACTATTTAGCTGACATAAGCAATAAACAATCTGATAGTTTCGTAGTTTCCATGGAAACCATCCGTCGCGTCGCCTACTTTCATGGCCGCAGTTGATTTTTGTTACAAATTGCATTCTTTTGGCGATAAACCGAGAACGGATAGAGATATTAAGATGCGGTTTTCACTGAAATTTCAACAATTTAATTTAGCTTGCGACACTGGTAATTATAGGGCACGGTTACATTTAATTTTTTCTTGAAATTCCACAAAATATGTTATACTACAGAAAACACCCTGTAGTTTACCCATTTCAAACTAAATGCTAGAACAACCATTTTTCTAGAAAAAACCCATGAAATGCTCAATCGAACGAGCCCAAAAATTTTCAGATTGGTTGAATGGTTCAGGAGATATTAAAATTTACATATTGAACAATTGATTGGCTTCCCCGCTCCTTATTATGGCAGATATGAAAAAAAGTCATTAAACAAAATAATGGGACATCAACTCAGCTTTCGAACGGTTCATTCAAAACTATAGCTCAACCTGCAATTTTCTGAGATAATACTGGTTTTATGATTGAACATAGCAGATACGCCCCCTAGCGGTAAAATTTCGAACATTAAAATAATTTTCAGATATTTCTGGTGGCCACATTGGTTATGTATTTTTTTGTCCCGAAGCTCTAGGCATAGCAGTTTCCGAGATACAGCCGGTCGCCACCCTTACTGAATCACCCGGTACAAGCATAAGTCCGCTCTTATAAGCGGGCCTTACAATGAACCATCAAATGGAGTGTTAATGTTCGATAAGAACACCTCGATCAACAATTCGGAATGACAACACAATAGCTATGATTTACAAGTTATTAAGTAATAAAGATGTTGGTTGCAACGAGTTTCCTATAAATTGTAATCCATAGTGAATTATTGAATAGTCCCAGTCCTGCTAGCAAACTGACAATTCATACCATTGCGTCAACATGCGCTTCTTAAATATTGTTTTGCTTAGTTTAATAGCAGTTTTTGTTCAGGTAGATGGTGCTGGTAAGTAATTATAAATAAAATCGTAATATCGTTAATGACACATGAAGTTTGACCATACGTTTTGTATATATATATTGCTATGTTATTGCATGGGTATTATGCTAAACAAAACCCACAGAATCATAATATCGACTATAAAATTGTTTATGTAAATGTATTTTTATCTATTTATTTATTTTTGTCAACGTATTGCTGTGTACTGAAAGTACCAACAAAAAAGTAAAAATGAAATTTTTAAAATGAAAAATTAAATCGGCTAGCTTTAGTAATAATTTCGCAAAAGAACAATTAAAATCAGGGTTTTGATTGCAAAGCAAAGAAAAATGTGGGCGACAAAAAAAACTGACTTTCATTAAAATTCTTCAACAAATTTAAAAGGATTGTTTTTTTAAATAAAAGAAACAGAAATTTAGATTGACGTTTATACAATAATTTTATTTTAAAAAAAAAAGAAAAAAAAAAATTTAATTACAAAGTGCAGAAAAAAACCTTGGATTTAAGATCCTGGTCTAAAAATAACTGCGAAGTTTTAAAGTACAAAAGGACAATTCAAAATCCTATCACAAGGCAAAAGATAAAAAAAAAACGTTCAGGAAGATAAAACTCTTACTTCAATTTACTCCACGTGGTCTCAAACTTAAAATAACTAATTTTTAAAAATGGAAAATTCTAGTAAATTAAATAAATGAAAATAAAAGCAATTACAAAGCTTTTGTTCACCCAACCCGGGGTGATTAATAAATAAATGACAAAACAGAAAAATTAAAAACGAACAAAAAAATTAACTCTATAAACTTAAAATATCTTCCTGCACGTAAAAATAATAACAGATCTTATATCAACAATGTGTACACAAAAATACAATACCAATTATTATTAATCGAGTTCCCTGATGGACTTAATTAAAATCAAATATGAAAATTCAATAATCACAAAATTACAAAATGTCTGCAGAGAAATACAATTTTTAATATCTACTTACTTTCGAGTCTTTCAAGGAACTAACTCACACGGTTAAACAAATCGTACATGTAACAAAAACTTGATGCGTGCGACACCACGCTACAAGATTTGTCCGCAAACAGATGAACTCGCAAAAACAAAACAATATATACAATACTAGTGAAAGGAAAATGTACAACTGCATGAAATTAAAATACATACAACTGAACAAAAAATAAATGAATTTTACAATCCAAAACAATAACACTCTTCAATAAAAATAAAACAATTTGAAATTTCTCGTAACATTGACAAAACTTTAAGAAATGAAAAACAACTGAATTTACAAGAACCCGGGTGCCAGACCACAGCAGTATGTAATAATTTAAACTAAAAACTTACTTATTTCCTATCTATTTCAATTAATGCTTGTAACCATGGCTTTTAGGGCATGTGTATGTCTTTCGATGAATGTTCGACGAGAAATTTTAATGCAGTTGCATGTTGCCGGGGTCCTTTTGTCTTGGAGATATTGAGTTTGTTGAAAACAAATGTGGAGGACTTTTTTTTTCGGTTTTTCCTGAGTATGGTTGTTTTCCTTATATTTATCTAGAATTTTGTAATATCTATCACAATTTAAGTCCATAAAGCTTTCAAATTTACTTACAAGAATGAGATCATTACGTGTGTAGTGCGAAGATGATTCATTTCTTTGTAATCTAATTCGAGGAGATTTGTAATAAATAAATTTCACTATATACTTGTTTCTTTTATTCAATGTATTACAAGAATCATTCTATTCGTTTGCGGTGTACTTAAAACCCTATGGTGGGGACAAATTTACTTTTTATGCCCTCTATCATTTCAGATCTGGTATATCTTTGGAATTAATGAGAGTATAATCGATGACTCTGAATGACGTTTAGTAGAATAGAAACAGTGTTTACTTGATAAAAATTTAATAAAAATTTAAGTTTTGTAGCAATATATATATATATATATATATAAAATTTGTAAATATGTAAATCAGGTTTTCTCAAATATTACAAAGTTTTTTATAAAATAGTTTTCGATTAATAATTGTTGAATAAAAATGAAAAAAAAGAAAAATTTCAGCAGTATCGGTATAATGGAAGCTTTATCATAAAACCGGTACTAGTTATAGAGAAATATTGTTTATCGGTGATGTCAATATAAAATAACATTAGTTTAGTGAAGGCGTTAAATCAATTTAAAAATTTTACAATGTGATTTACCAATCAATGATCCTGCAAGCTTTGATTTATCACAACTAATTTAAACAGTCTTATCGGCTGTTTTCACATATATACTTACTTAAAAATTATGTTATTTATTTTATATATAATGTGTACAGCCACTTGTATTGGCTAGAGGTAATCAAGTTAATTATGTTTTCAAATAATGAATGAAAATTTGCTTCTTAAACAATTGATTAACTTTGAATTTATTTGAAACATCATTACAATTTTTTTATTATCATATCACTTTATTTTCTTTGATCAATAAAATGTTTGGTGTAATAGAAATTGCCAAACATCAGTCACTAAGACATAAGTTTTAAGCGTCACTAACAAATTTCTCGGATATATAAGATTAAGAGAAACGACCAAACGTATTTGATGATTTGACACGATGGTCGTGAAACAAAGTGTGTAACTCCCTAACTAGTTTTTGTTTTTCGTCACTTTTAGAAGAGTGCAAGGCCGGAGACACGAAACGAGTCGAATGCAATGGATGCCTATGCCACGACGGCTTGTGGAGTTGCTCCATGATAGATTGTTCAACTTGGCCACGTAAGTACCACTTTCTCCTTAACTAAAGCAAATCTACTTATGAATTATTGATGGCTCATTTTCAACATGTAATTTAGAAAATTTTATGATAGTTAATTCCTATTATAATTTTATTATATCGAAAACGTTGACAATTGATAAAACTTTCAATATATCCACGCTACTGGTTATACTCGATCGCCGCTTGACTGACACGCCAGCAAACTGCATCGAACGCCTGGGCTATCGGCTATCACCCCCAGGGGTCTTACTACCCCTAGCCTGCTCCCGGCACCTCCCAGCGCCCCTCTAAGCCTCCTCATACCATTACTTAAGAAAAAGAAAGATGATTGATCCGAAAATAAGTTATGTAGTGTCCTTGTGTTTAGTTCTTTTAATTTTGTTTAAGACTTTTTTACAGATACACTATATAAAAATATAGCACTTGCAAATATTAGCCTCAATTATGTTATATAATATATCTCAACAGTCTCTTACGAAACGAAACTGTTCCGTTTTTAGACACGAAAGCTATTAGAACTCAGGACAATAGAATTATGATTGACTGGTATCCCAAACTATCAAATTCTGGTCGTTTTCTAAATTTTCACTCTTATCACACTATTAAACAGAAAATTAATACTGTAATAGCCATGAAAAATAGAATATCTAAAATTGCTCACCCCTCATTAAAAGTTAAAAACTATACAATTTTTATCAAAATTTTTAAAAATAATGGCTATCCGGAGTCTTTATTGCGTAAAATATTTTTCAATACTTCTACTAATGAAAACCATATCGACTTTACCAGTTCCAATGATAACCTTAACAATGAAACGGTTACACGGATTAAATATTTCAGATTCCCTTTCATACCTGAACTTACTCCTAAATATCTACAATTTTCAATTACGATTTTAAACTGGCTTATTATAATCTAAAAACAGTAAACAGTTTCTTCACAAACACAAAAGATAATACCAACAAAATGTTCCAATCTAATTTAATTTATAGTACCCCATGCAGGGACTGTGATCTTAAATACATTGGTCAAACTAGTGGCTACGTACTAGATTGGCTATACATTCCTCTGACATAGAAACGAAAAAAAAAATAGATGTGCCCTCACCCAACACATTACAGTCAATAAACACACTCCAGATTTCAATAACATCCAAATATTACAGTTTAATAGAGACAAGAGAGCAAAAGAATTTTTAGAGATGGTTCACATTAAGAATTGTGAAAAAAACATGAACTTTAAGTCAGACACAGACAACCTACACATCATTTATTCCTTCTTATTAACTTTAAACAAAAAATAGCTTAAACAATTATTCATTAAATTTAATAATCCAGTATACATTCAATTGACATTTTATGCACTTATTTTCAATATAGCACATTTTATACCCCCTATCATAAATTCAATTTATTTTGTTCAAGACTTTACACAGTCAACTATTTAACCGAGTTTTGCTTTAATCCAAAACTTCATTCACTTAACGGTTGTTGTTTGTTCCGTGCAGATGTAGAATTTGTCCTTCTCCGTTTTTATAATGAGAAAACTTTTTTTATGTCTATCTATTCAATATTTTTACCTTTTCGACATTTTAAATTTAAAAATTTTATTTCACAAATTGAACTACATTTTTACAAATTCATTTTAAATAAAAACGTAGATTCGTAGGGTGGAGATTTTTTCACATCTGTTTTCAAATTGTAAGTAATACATTTTACATACGTATTAAATAAATTTTAATAATAAATATTGTAGTTAAGCCCTGATGAAGCATCAAGCTAGATGCGAAATATTGGCAATAAAAATAAAGAAACAAAAGAGTAAATTTTCAAGTTACTGCCGCTACCCAAGAAATATTCCATTATACTCATTTTGTCAACGGCAAAGACTCCTGGTCTAATTTATATATATAACTTAATTCGATTTCTTGGTATTAGTGACGATAATTTAATTTTGTATAATTTTGGCGAAGAATATTAAACATTATCGATATATATATATATATATATATAGCTGTTTAATGTTGCTTTGTCGTTTGTTTTAAGAGTGTCAAGACGGCGAAACTAAAATGTTTGGTTGCTATTCTTGCTTCTGCCTAAACGGATTCTGGGCTTGTACCATGAAAGATTGTCCAGAACTGGCTAAGTACCACTTTTTTAGTAATTGAACAAAATAAATTTGCTTAGCAAACATTACCGTTAAGAAGTAAATAAGGAGAAGATATTTAACAAAAATTATTTTAATCTTTTTAATCCTTGAGTTAGCTTATAATAATATTAAATAAATCTTTACTCCGTTACTTATAGAATGCAAGGATGACGATTCAAAGCAAGACGATTGCAATTCCTGTTTTTGCTCTGGTGGTTTATGGTGGTGTACTAAAATGTATTGCCATGCCGTTCATATATAAAAAGGTAAGCAATGCTTTGCTATATAAATCCACAAACTCGTCGGTTCTTAACAAAGTTGAATAAAATTTCGAATTCTAAATTTAAGGTCTCAAATTAAATGTCAAATATAAATTCAACTGTCAGTGTTTAGAACCCTGGGTCTTAATTTATTTAAAATTGATAATTATCAAAACAGAAAAAATGATGTCTTGTCAAAACGTCTTGTAGCGTGCAGTCATTTTCGAACTTGACCTGGTGCGATAAAAGTGTCGTTCTTCTATGAGATTAGTTTAGTTTGCGTTTGCAGATGTAGTATAGTTATTACAATCCATGCATTTTCTGTTGACGGAAGTCCCGCCCTCACGCGCATCTGACGCCAAGATTTCGATGAGGTGGGCGGAACCCAGTCGATAGCTTGCGTACAGTACTGCGGATACATATTACAATAAAAACTGAACTTCGTATTTTATACTGATCGCGAAGGTAATGGGGCTATGCTATGCTCTGACCTGCGATTTATAATGTTTCTCCATATTTCATTCGGGTGCGCCTCACTTCATTGAGCGTCCCCTCTCTCTCTATTGCGCATTCGCCAGTTGAAAATGCATGTATAACTGTAGGTTCTTCCGCGTCTTCCATTCAAGCGATTCGAAGACCATCATTTTTAATAATTATCAAAATAATATTTTATCACGTTTGATCTAAATTTTTATTTTTGAAACCAGATTATATCTTCAGTATTCATTTGCTATGTGGTTACTTTACTTTTATTCGGAAACAATGTTTGATAACCTTTAAAGATGTTTTATTTATTTTGCAAATGTGATTAATTCTTATTTTGTCTTACTAAATTTAGAAGGAAGAATTTGGAGAATAGAGCTAGAAGACCGCTAATACATCTTCCACCTACCTATGACTACTGCTTTCCTGTTTTCTCGATATGGGTATTTTATAATTATTATGTGTTTTTTTCTTTTACTCCTAAATATATGAATGTTTATAATGTTTGTCTACATAGTTAATTAGAAATTGTATAATGCTCACCTGTAAAACTTTGTATTTGTAATTATTGCTCCTATATTGCTATGTTAAGACTATATGATTAAAGGCTAAAGAAAGAACAGTAAATGTATATATACATATGTACTCCACTTATGCAGATATGAAACGTAGTCTTTTGGAATGAGTTATTTGTGCATTCTCCGCAGACTTAATTGTATATTTTATGTATGTACGCTTTCAATCGATAAATGTTCAATAATAATGTTGGCTCCTACTGATATGTGTATTTTTATTTGTAATAGCAAATGACTACAAAAGGTCTACGTATAAGAGGGAATTGACTCCAAGGAAGATGTTTTCATTAAGACTAAATCATCAGTGTACACACTACTGTACACTACAGAAGCAAATGCATAAAAAATGCAAAAATTTAAAAAAAATTTAAAATTTCTAGCGTATTGGCGGTACCCTAGATTGAAACATAAAAATTCAAACTTTTGATAACCAAGGAAACGAAAACCAACAAATCATGTTTTCAGACTCAGAAAATTAGGCAGAATCAGAATACGCAAAAATAGACTGGGATGGAACACCCATTTTTAAAATCTTAAATTTTCCCGTCAAACCGGAAGTGATAAAAAATTATAAAATAGCTTGAATAACTGGAAATTTATAGCATATATATATAAATAAAAAAGTTATATACAGCGACCTATGAGCTGGGACACCCGGTTTACCGTATCAGCCTTTAGCCGCCGATATACAAGTATAAGTCATAGAGATGATAGAGTGCTGATATTGAACTCAAAACTGCCATCAATTGAAATGCGCCATATTGGAATACAGGCGTCATCAATGACGTCGGTACCATGGCGGATATTCAAATAAATAAAGTTAAGGATATCAGTAAATTTTAATAGCACTTGGAATTTGTAATAATTAGTAGCATATGTTAGATTTTATCCTATGTATTTTATATGCCATTGTTTTTGTTATTAAAGTTGTGGACAACTTAGACCTATAAACAGTTTCTAAACTTACGATTAACTTGTAACATATACTTCATTCGTTGCCAGGTTTAATAAGAGAGAAAAGAAAACATTTCTTTCAACGCCATATAAAAATACGTAGGAAAAATCTAATACAAGTTTTATAATATCTTCACGACTTGTCATAACAATCCAACATTGTATGTTGTCTTTAGGAGTAACTAATATACTGCGGTACTTGTTGTATAATTTATTGATGATTAAATAATATTAGTTTACTTCATTCCTTCCTTATTGATTTACCTTGTATTTTTCTGTAAACTTCTTCGCTAAATTATGAAATCTAATTTTGCTATAAGACGATTGACTTAAAATTGAAACACGAGTTTCTTCCAGAGGTGACATATCTAACAAATGATGGGATAAACTAGAAAAAATATTTTGGGGAACATGACTTGATAGTAAATAAACAAAAGTCGTTAGGAAGTTTTCTTCTTGTGGAATCTTGTTTCCTTTCAAGACCATTACTTTCCGAATTGGTTTTTCGGTGAACTGGCAAATATATCGTACCTCCTTTGATGGGCAGATTAGATTTACCTAAGAAATAGTGCAGAAAATTTAAAGAAATATATATGTTATACATCATTTATTTACCTCTACCCTTTGTTTTCAGGAATACCAAGTGATTCTAAATAAAAATATACTTTTTTAGATTTTCTTTGTCCGAATTCAATGTTGGAATAACTCCCTCTTTAATTCGCACAATCCGTCCCGCTCTATAAGAATCCTTTTCGAGGAAATGTAATGAACAAACATATGCACGCGTACTTTTGCTGGGATTTATGGTAGTCCCTGTAACAGTAATCCACGCAAGAATGTTTGCGCAATCTACAAAAAATTATTTCACATAGAAACACTAAGTATTATCACAATTTCAGAATATTTTTAAGCTTTGGCATTATTCTGCAACTTACATATGAAAAGTTAGTTCTCCGTCATCTTTGTAACTATTGCTTTAGCAGAATTTTACACGACACGATGGCATCACTTTTTTCAGGAAAAACTACCTGGATTAATTATCACATAAGCCCAATTATTAATGCTATAATATGCATACTTACACATAAATCAAAAATATTCGGTGAATAATTTATAATATTAAGAAATAGTTCGGGAAATAATAACACAAAGAGAGTAAATAAAACAATCGATCTACAAGGTTAGATAATACCAGTAAGACTTGTCAACTTGCAAAAAACTTAACGTGGCTTAACATAAAAACTTCCTATAGAAAACTAACGTAAGCATGACGCTACATGAATCGTGACGCAAGTAATGACGCCTGTATTCCAAGATGTCCTGTCGATTTTTGATGGTGCGCCGTAGCGATGCGCATACTGTTCATTGGCAGTCTATCAGGTCTGTGGTATAAGGCCGCTCTTATAAGCGGGCCCTACAATGAACCATAAAACGGAGTGTTAATGTTCGATAAAAACAACTCTATCAACAAATTCGGAGTGACAACACAATAGCTAAGATTTACAAGTTATTAAGTAATAAAGATGTTGGTTGCATATTTTTTTAATCGCTCTATTATTAGCAATAGTAGAAGTATCAAGTATTGTATTGAAATACACACGTTTGATTGACATAATAAATAAACTAATTGAAATTCAATGAGTTTCCTATAAATTGTAATCCATAATGAATTATTCCATAGTCCCATTACTGCTAGCAAACTAACAATTCATACCATTGCGTCAATATGCGCTTCTTAAATATTGTTGTGTTGGTTAGCTTAATAGCAGTTTTTGTTCAGGTAGCTGATGCTGGTAAGTAATTATTAAATAAATAAAATCGTAATATCGTAAATATCGTTAATGACACATGAAGTTTGACCATACCTTTTGTATATATATTGCTATGTTATTTCATGTGTATCATGCTAAACAAAACCCACAGAATCATAATATCGACTGTAAAATTGTTTATGTAAATGCATTTTTATCTATTCATTTATTTTTGTCAACGTATGTAATAATTTAAACCAAAAACCTACTTATTTCGTATATATTTCAATGAATGCTGGTAACCATGGATTTTAGGGCATGTGCCCAGATAACCAACGTTTATCCTATGGACGTCCAAGTAACTACCAGTTCTGTACATAGAACTGGTCCAATGGATGTCCTAGAATGGACATAAGTAATCATATGGACGTTCAGTGGACATGCGCTTGGCACAGTTTTGGACGTTATAATTAAGGTGAATTTCCAACGTCCAATGGACATACCTGTATGAGTGTCCAGAGGAGGTCCCTATAGAAACGTTCCCTGGACGTATTATTTGGACATCCATTGAATGCTTATAACTAAGGCCCGGATTCCTATGCGATTGCATATTTTATTAGCTAAATGTATCCTAATTTTACATCCAACTAAATTGGAAACCCAAGTAAATCAATCACCCGGCGTAAAAGAAAATCTGTTGAAAAACAAGTTAAAAATGCCCTAGAAAAGAATCCTGGTCTAGCTGTTTTAGACAAAAAAATATTTTACGGAGACAATACAATTGCTGTTTAGATGGTTGAACCTCCTATTGCACTTACAATAATAGCGTTTTCGACTTGTAGCACTTTACGCGTGGAGTATATCTATCTCCCTTACTAATATTATGTATCAAAATAAGATGGAAATACAATCAATGGATAAAACTGCAGTAATCGAAAATGCTACAAGTTCTTTTAAATTTGCGCCTGTCGCATATGTAGATGTCGAAATCATTTTCAAAATATAAAACTTTATTAAGCGATAAACGTTACAATTTAATAAAAGAGAATTTTGAAATGCAAATGAGTTAGTTTTCAAAAAATATTTACTTTTTGTAGTACATACCTAGTAAGACACCTTATTTTTAGTGGACTCTACTTATAATAATATATAATAAGAACACTTATAAAGTTCCTCTTTTTTTTTCATTTATTTAGAACAATGAAAAAACAACAGTATAAACTCTACGTGCAAATAATTATTACTAATTTTTTCGCTCCTTTGCCCTTTTCAGGCACTTTGATACAACTTTTCGAAGTCGGACAGTGTTTTCTCTCTAAAAGAGGCAAGTCCCGCTTCTAAAACACCAATAAACAAAACAACCAGCTACAGGAGCATACCAATATAGATTATTTATGACTTACCTATAATAAGCCGATGTAAATGTAATTTATTAAAGGGCTGCTTCTGCTTACGCCCATAATAACTAAATTAGGATGCATATTGGTTAGTGATTAACTTACTTATTAGAACTCTCATAACGAAATTATAGTCGGTTGTACCTCCCAGCCGAGATAATTCTTTTACCTATAAAAAATTTTAATTGATATTTAGAGAGTGAACAAGACCAAAATTTTGTAACTTACTGCTTAGAAAATTCATCATTATTAGATACGCATTATTAGGCACTTGCTTGCCAATTTTTAACACTTAACATCAATTTGCAAGCAGCCATTACGAATACATGCACGACGCCGGACGCATAGCTGCTACTACTACTACATATTTACAGCAGTTTTATTCATAAATGATAAACCTATTCTACACACAAGTTTTTGAATTAAAATCAGTCTTACCTTTAATAACAGATATATCAATATCAATCAAGTACGTAGTATAAACATCTACCCCAACAAACTTTGGGAAACTGCAATTTCGTCTGTACATCACATGACATGAGTGCCCTCAAGCGCATGCGCCCCATGTCTCGCAAACGTGTAACCAAACTGCCGCCACTCTTCAAATGTTCCCAAATGTAATAGGAGTATTCAACACTATGTAGTGTATAAATATTTAAAAATAAAAATATTTGTTAATAAATGTTTCTACGAACAACAAATAATTTGATTTCAAAGAAGCTCACTTTTAGTATTTCAACGGACAATATAATGGATGTCCGCTTGTGGACGTCCGTTGTAAATCACAAACTGGAAAACCATCATACGTACAAATTATGTCCATGGACGTTTGTACCTTGTTCGGATTAAAACTGGACATCCATAGGACGTTAGGTGTTTATTGGGTGTATGTCTTTCGATGAATGTTCGACGAGAAATTTTAATGCAGTTGCATGTTGCCGGGGTCCTTTTGTCTTGGAGATATTGAGTTTGTTGAAAACAAATGTGGAGGACTTCTTTCTTCGGTTTTTCCTGAGTGTGGTTGCTTTCCGTATATTTATCTAGAATTTTGCAATATCATCACAATTTGAGTCCATAAAGTTTTCAAATTTACTTACAAGAATGAGAGTATTACGTGTATAGTGCCACGATTATGGGTATCCGGTTATTTCGAGGTTTGGGGTGGCCTTTCGTCTAATCCTGGGGTTTTGAAGAACAACATTCGAGGCAGTTTGCTGTAAGGTCGTTAGAATATCATTTGGAAGCTGAAGTTATTGTTTTGAATATGGAATTATTATCTGGATTATACTAGAGCAGTTTTCGGTCCTGAAGTAAGCGATTTGATCATCTTTTGAACCTATAATCGGCATATATTGCATAAGGAAATTTAAGGTTATAATTATTTGAATGATAATTATAAATCTAGTGAATTTAGTTATGGGAGGTTGTATTTGATTCTGTGGCATTTGATTTAGTAATACATGGTTTTATGACGGGAATTCAGCGGGAGATTTGAATTTTGTTTATGATATCAAAAACGAGAAATACAAGTTTTTAGTCTCGAACTTCTCGAATATATAAGATTATGATAAGCAGCCGAACGTATTTTATGCTTTCACACAATAGTCGTGAAACCAAGTCTGTAACTCCCTATCTAATCTTTGTTTGTCGTTGCTTTTAGAAAAGTGCGAGAATGACTCCTTCAAACGAGTCGGCTGCAATGAATGCCGATGCGTAAACTTCGTGTGGAGATGCGACGAGAAAGAGTGTGCAGAGCCACGTAAGTAACATTTTCTTTTAAGTAAAGCAAATCTACTTACGAATAATTGATGGCGTTAGTCATCGTATTTTCCAAGATACCTAAAAATTACAAAATTAAAGCAAATGAGTTAACATATTAAGGCAATGCTGTCACTATTTGTGCGAAGTTGATTGCTATAAAGTAATATATTAATTAAGTATTGTGAATAGTTATTGTCAATTAAAAAGGGAACTTTATAGTTGTTTTCTGTTTTTATGGTAAATTGCATAGAAAGGTGATACTTATTAGCTATACTTAGCTTGCTTAGCACATATTTCTATATACTGTAAATAAAGATATTTAACAAAAATTATTTTAATCTTTCTGATCCTGGAGTTCCTTTAATATTAAATGAATCTCTACTCGCTTACTTATAGCATGCAAGGATGGCGAGAAAAAGAAAAGAGATTGCAACTTCTGCTATTGCCGTGGTGGGATATGGCATTGTACCCACATGATGTGCCATAAGAAGGTAAGCTATCTATGATTTTATTCATTATTATATATTTGCAAAGCAGGTCCATTCTTAACAAAGTTAAAGTAATTTCGAATTCAAATGTGAGAACTTAAATTAAATGTCAAACATAAATTCAACTGTCATTGTTTCGAAACCTGGGATTTAATTTGTTTAAAATTGTTAATTACCGTAATAGAAAAAAATGATATAAAAGAATGTCTTGTTAAGCTGTTTTGTCGCGTGCGGTGTTGTTCAAACTTGGCCTGGTGCGATAAAAGTGTGGTTCATCGAACTTGTGTTTCATTAATGCAGTTCTTGTGGCTAGTTTTGGATTAGTTTAGTTTGCATACAATCCATGCATTTTCTGTTGATGGAAGCCCCGTCCTCACATACATCTTACGTCACTAGCTCGAGAAGGCAAGCGGAGCCCAGTCGATGGCTGGTCTGCAGTATTGCAGATACATATTACAATAGAAACTGAAGTTCGTATTTTGTACGAATCGCGAAGATAGTGGGAGTGGCTATGTTCTCACTCGGGATTTATAATGTTTCTCCACATTTCTTTGGGTGTGCCTCATTCCATTGAGTACCCCATCTTGCTGTCGCGCATTTGCCAGTAGAAAATGCATCGACTGTAGGTTGTTCCGCGTTTTCCATTGAAGCAAATTGAAACCCATCATTTTTAATAATTGTCAAAATAATACTCTGTCGCATTTGATCTCAATTTTTATTTTGAAACCAAATTATATCTTCAGTATTAGTTTTTTATTTGGTTACTCTACTTTCGTTCAAAAACAATGTATGATATCCAATATATACATATGATGTTTTACTTATTTCGTGCAAATGGCTAATTCTTATTTTGTCTTACTAATTAATAATTGTAAAATTCAGCGCTAAGAAGTTTTGAAACAGCTCGCCAATACATCAAGGTGAATTTGGAGAATAGAGGTAGAAGACCCATAATACATCTTTCCACCATGACTACTACTTCTCTGTTTTTCGATTTCGATATTTGATAATTATAATTGTTTTATTAGTAAATACATGAAAGTCTATAATTTTTGTCTACGCAGTTAATTAGGATTTATATAGTGTTCCCCTGTAAAGTTTTGTATTTGTAATTATTGCCCCTATTTGCTATTTTAAGCCTACATCATGATTAAAGGCTAAAGAAAGAACAATAAATATATATAATAGTATACATATATATGTACTCCACTTATATAAATATAAAACGTATTTTTTAAAATGAGTTATTTGTTTATTATCTACAGACACTGTATATTTTATATATGCTCGCTTTCAATCGATAAATGTTTAATAATAATGTTGGCTTCTACTGATATGTGCATTTTTATTTGTAATGATATATCCCTACAAAGAGTCTACGTTTGAGAGGGAATTCCGAGGAAGATGTTTTCATTAAGGCTAGATGCTTATCAGAGCTATGACGGCAGTAGAATCACTACCGAAACATCAGACAACGATAACAGTCCAACCAACACCAACTCATAATCTTGAATTTAATTGTAGTATATCTAGTATTGGTGTAAGGCTTCAAGTCATCTGCATATGAACGACTTCTTAATATCCGTAAAGCAAACATCAACACCGAGAATCCGACCGAGTTATTCAAGCTAAACTACGATTTAAGACGTGAAAAACCAACTGTGAGTAGTGATTATATCTTTATGTAGAAAGGTATTTTACCTATCGGAACATTAGGATCTCATTGTTCCTTCTGTAGAGACTATAGTGGCCGTAAGATAAAGTTTCACGTTACGCCAAGTTCATTTATCGAATCTTGACGAATTTACCAGTTGAGATCATTCAAAGTTTCTTTATACTCATTAGTTCGAAACTTAGAAGTTTAAAACAATTAACTGACTTAAATTTACTTAGATTTACGATTAATCAGAGCTCGAACAATAGTTATAGGTTAAGTCGTTCATTGTCTTGTTAAAAAGTTCGTTTTAATGTTTCCCTGTTATATATTAAGCCAAATAAAAAATTAGGACACAAAAGAAAGAGAAAAGTGACTTCAGAAGATCAATTTCTTCCGCATGTTTCAGTTTGTGCATAGAAGAAACAATTCGAACCATGATGTTACCATCCGATGTATAGTTTTCACGAACCAGCTTGTATACACACATAGAAGTTTTACGGAGTTAAATTAAACAGAGTTGCAGCTTTCCTGAAAAGAGTTAAATTCTCACTAAAAATTTGTTAAAATAACATTAAAAAAAAAACTTAACACTTTTCGGAAATGTTTCTAATGTCATACATCTCATGTAGTTAAAAATTTCCAAAAAGCGGAAGTATAATATCTTTGGACGGTGTTAGTCTTTGTTTAACATCAGACTCAGATAATAACCACACCATAAGCTTTGTATTGTCCTGAAATAAAAAACATTTACAAACACAGTACAATAGGTTAAGTGACCTGCGCTGCAAACAGCGTACAGTAGGGAATCCTTGTAGCTGTAGCATCAAAACGAAAGTATCAAAGTTTTTGATAACTGGGAAGAGAGAGTGCAAAAGTATTTCGAGGTGCGTGATTACCAGAACTGCCAGCTTATGCGGTCTCAAGCCAGTTTAGAATTAATACTTAACTATCTCTTTAACTCAACATCGGATAACGCCTATGCGAACTTAGAAAATCGTCTTGTGTCCCCTGAAACTAACCGAGGTAGTTGTTTGGGACTTTTTCCCATATACATATACAGTATTAGCGGTTAAACCGCCCGTATACAAGTATAAGTCCATTCTAGTAAGTGAGTGTTACAATGGACCATAAAATGGAGCATTAATATAGGGTTTATTAAGAATACCTCTATTAACGAATTCAAATTCGGAATGGCAACACAATAACTATGATTTTCAAGTTATTAAATAATAAAGCTGTTGATTGCATATTTCTTTAATAGCTGTATTATTAGCAATAGTAGAAGTATCAAGTTTTGTATCGAAACACACACGTTTGATTGAAATAATAAATGAATGAATTAAAAATGAATAATTTCCATATAAATTGTAAGCGATAGTGAATTTCAACAGTCCCATTGCTACTAGCAAACTACCATTGCGTCAACATGCGCTTCTCTAATATTCTTTTATTGGCTAGTTTAATAGCAGTTTTTGTTCAGGTGATGGCTGGTAAGTGATTGTATATATCCTTAATGATATATGAAGTTTAACCATTTTATTTTCGATAAGTTTTGTTCAGCGTGTGTGGTCATATTTTCCCTTTATAAATTATATGCCTGAGATATTTATATGAAGGTTATATTCATTGTTAATCACTTTTCTTTTGCTTCACTTCATGATAAATAAATGTCTTCTAACTTTACCATCATATATTGGTTATAACTACAAATATTTGTTTACAGCGCATAAGATTATTAGAAGGGCTACGCTTGCTTCTTGCCCTCCCATCTCTTTAGATCTATCTAACTCTGTTACGGCACTGTTTGACTTTTGATATTTTTGTATTTGCCTTTTTTTTATTCATGGTCGATATATGTTAGAGTGTTGTAGACACCAAGATGTTCATTTAACATTTTGTTCTATTTATAATAATGAAATGATTATACAGCCTGTTCAAAGATTTCGGCGCACTATTACTAAATTAGCAAAGATTCAGTATTTTTAGTGCTGATTAAAATGTGCCAGTTTTCCCAATTATGGAAGGTCGCGAAAGTTTCTCCAGCGTTTAAATCTGGTACCACTTCTGATATTGGTAATTATCGGCCAATTTCATTGCTGCAAAATTTTTCCAAAGTCTTTGAACTAATCTCATACAAAAATGTATATACGACAGTTAAGACTTGCATTTTTCAACATCGACAATGCGTCGTTGCCAACGGGCGAACTGTAACGAACCTCGCTGTGTTTACCCATTATGTCTTTGAGATATTGAACTCTGGTGGGCAGGTGGATGTGATCTAGACTGATATTTCCAACGTCTTCCACCGGATGGATCACGGGGACTTCTTTGTAAACTTGAAGCATCCGGGTTCTCTCGTTCACCTCATTCAGTCATATTTAATGGATAGAAAACTTTATGTTGCGTACAATGGCTTTACTTCATGTCGTTATCTTTGTAAGTTTGAGGTACTCCAAGGTTCTAACTTGGGTCCGTTGCTTTTTCTTCTGTTTATTAATGATTTGCCACTCGCTTTAAAATGTGAAGTATTATTATTCGCGGATGATGTTAAAATATTGACTTCGGTTACTTCAAAGCAAGATTGCGAGCTGCTTCAAAATGATTTTGATTGTATCTTACAATGGTCTCTTTCTAATGGCCGTACACTGAGCATCTCTAATGTAAGTATAATACTGTTTATTCCTCAAGGTATAAACATATCATTAATTATGACGATTCGAACCAGTCTACAGTATTATACCGCTGTCTAATCGTGAAAAATCTTGGTGTTCACTTTGATTCGGCTCTCTCGTTTAATAGGCACATCCAATCAGTGTCTTCTTCAATCATAAAAACGCTTGGTTTTATATATTGCAATTCCAGTCACTTTACTAATGTAAACACGTTAAAACTTTTGTATCTGTCTTTGGTGAGTTCTAGATTTGAGTATGCTTCTCTGATCTTTTCGCCAATATATGATAATCATAAAGCGGAGATTGAGAGTGTTCAGTCGTTTCGTTGCTATCTTTCCATTGGCTTTCCGCATGATGTTTTTTTTTGGAGACATTTTGGTTGGATTCACTCAATTTGCGCAGGAGTACAGATAGCATGGTGTCTCTGTATAAAATAATTAACAACAAGATAGATTATCCATATTTCTTTTGAAACAAGGAAGAGCATAACTGATATAAATGATTGTTAAAGTGTGTACATATTATTAGAATTTCGTTATATAATATTTAAGCATATCTAATTTGGTTATTTTTAAATGTTTCTTATATATTGTTCTATTATCGGATTAGCCGTTGGGCAATAAACTCTATAGTATTATTATTATTAAATGAATAATAACTTTAATAATATTGTAAAACACTAACTCGTCACAAAACAGAGTCCTTGTAATTTCTTTTTTAACCTACAGGTCCTAACAGCTGCACTCATGGTGAAGTGAAGAAAAAGGGCTGCGAAGTTTGCCACTGTCACGGCACATGGCAGTGCAGCAAGCTAACTTGTCGTAAGAAACTCTTCAATTTATAACTAACGGTAGTACTCAATATAAAAATGATATTAGAATAAGACTGGATAAATGAAGCTAGGAAAAAATCTAGAATAAGAAATACGATCGATTGTGATAATGTCAAAATTTTATTTTAACAAAATAATTGCACAACACTTTTATTTTTAGAAAATATAGCTACTCACACAATAAGCGCTAATTTGAATAGGGGAAGAATCTTAATAATGCCACAAAAGAAAAATTCTATTCTTAATGTTATGGTTAGAGTGACTAATCAGCGATTATATATAATCGCCGGTCAATATACATAATTACCACGGCAGTTAGTCAAAGTGATTAATTAATCACTTTTACCCAGCCATTATTCATAATAGCCAGTATGATCTGGGTAAAGTAATAAGTCTCTTTAAAAATTAATTATTTCTTAAACAGCTACCCAGTCTTTATATATTTTTTTTATAGTTTTTCAATCGTTTGGACCTTTGAGTGTCTCCTAGCTGGCTAGATTAGCTACAGTGTCAGATTTCATTTACGTTTGCGTCATCTAAGATATTCTAAGAGATAACTCAAGGTACTTAATTGCTTATAAAGAAATATGTTGGAAAAAACGTTGTGTAATTGTTACGCCTGCAATATTACCGGCGGTAGATGCTTTACCGAAACAGGTTGCGCTGAGTGGTTTGCGGCTTGGTTTCATAAATATATGTCGGTTTTTAACAGCAAAATGCTGTTTGCGATAATGGCATTCCGGTGATGTAGTCTATTTTTGACAGTGAATAAATTGGCTGGTAATTCTATCAATAAATAGAATTATTATTATTATTCTAGAAGTGGTCGCGCGGTATTTAATTAGGACACTGGGATTGGGCAGAGTTAGTTGAATACAGACAGCGAACGCGGTCAAATCGAAGCGACGAATACGGTGGAAGGCGAGTGCAAATAAGTACACGGTGCAAAATAATTTCAATTTCGTTTAATATATCGGCCGCGTCATTTCATTAACTCCCGACAATGTTTTAAAATTGGAAAGATCTTACAATACTAAAACATGTGTACACACACAACTAACAAATTTTGTTATATTTAGCAAGGTGCCAGCACGGAGATATACTAGAAGAAGGTTGCCGTCATTGTATATGTATGCTGGGCAGTTGGAAATGCGATAGACTGGATTGCGATATGTAAGTGACGTATTTTTTTATAACTAAAGCAATTCTACTTATATGGCTGATGATGCCAGAGCTCCTAAAAATTATTGTTTAAAGTGAAGGCGTTAACAATTGTGGCATTCTCAAGAAATGCCAGAACTTTGTAAGGTTACATTGCTTGTTATTTCGTGGATATGGGTGTATGTGTTTATGTAAGATGAGGGTTATTGTGTCCCCTATTCTTGCTGTATTTACATCTGGCCGTCCAGTTCGATTTACTTTAAGAGGTGCAGAATGTCAGACCGTCCCACATTCGATAATCTCTCTTTCCTGTTAAATTTCCCATGCATCCTTATTGTATTGCTGAACACTTTAACACTTTCTTTCAATCAACACCTTCTCGGATCTGTGCAACGATCCCTACAGTTAATTATGATAATAAGATTCAAGCCAACCCGTTTTCAATGTTTCTTTTTCCTTTTTCATTAGACGAAGTGTACAAGATTACATTTAAACTAAAAAATAAATACACAACAGGTCCCGATGGTCTTGCTGCTTCGGTGATTAAAGAATTTAACTTATACCTTTGTGAAATACTAACTCACTTAATAAATATATCTCTCGCAGAAGGAATTTTTCCAACAGTTTTAAAGCATGCTACTATTATTCCAATTTATAAAAAAGGCATAGTTACAGATATTTCAAATTATAGGCCAGTAGCTTTGACATCTGTAATTTCAAAAATTTTAGAATACTGTATGTTAGACCGTTTAAATTCTTTTCTTGATAAACATAACATCATTAGTAATAATCAACATGGATTTAAAAAGGGAAAGTCTACCTCCACTGCATTAATTGAGTTTTATTGCAATATCTTAAAAAATATCGACCACTATAAAGCTGCTATTGGTGTTTTCTGCGATTTACAGAAAGCCTTCGACTGTGTACAACATGAAATTTTATTACAAAAGCTTGAATTATATGGAATAAGAGGTGTACTTGGGCGCTGGTTTGCTTCATATTTTAACAACAGAATGCAAATGGTAAAGGTACGTTATAGAAACAATGAAGGAAATGATTTTGAGTTTGATTGAATCATCGTGGTTACCCACGGATTCTGGAATTCCACAAGGTTCAGTACTTGGTCCAACACTTTTCAATTTATACATAAACGATATAGTCTTGTTTCTATCAAATGTATACCTGGCGATTTATGCTGATGATGTCGTAATGTTAACAGCTCCTAATATAAATACGCATATTACTGAAAACACAACAAATTCTCTATTAAATAACTTATGCATTTGGTTTTCGCAAAATAAACTGTCTTTAAGCTTAGAAAAAACAAAATACATGGTATTTCATGCCAGACAAAAGAGTATCGAACATTACAATTTAACTATAAACAAAAAAGAATTATTTTGCTGTGATAGTACAAAATTTTTAAGAGTTATTTTTGATCATACGTTGATATGGAAAGAGCAATGTGACAGCATTGTACAAAAGTTACACCAAAAAGCTTTTGTTTTTAAACGCTTAAGGTCTCAGGTATCTGTGGATTGTTTAATTTCACTGTACTATGCTGAAATTCAGTCTAGATTACAGTATGGTATACTCTTATGGGGAAACTCGGCAAGTGCGCATCAAGTATTTTTAGCGCAAAATACTGTGATTAGAAGTGTTGCTGGAGCTCATTTTTACGATTCCTGTCGACCAATTTTTAAGAAATATAAAATCCTTCCTCTTTCATGTTTATACATTTTTGAATCGTCATGTTACATATACCAATCAAAAGTAAATGTTCCGACCAATGCAAAAATTCATGATCATGACACTAGAATAAAAGATCAACTGCACTTACCTTCTAGCTCAATGAATATTATAAGTCAAGGTGCATATAACTTAGGAATAAAAATATTTAATCATTTACCCAACGAAATTAGATGTCATGATAGTTATAAAAGTTTTCGAAAGTCACTAAAAGCATTGTTGTTAAATCATTTCTTTTACTCGGTAGCTGAATATTTCGGAGAGTAATGCAATCTTCTTGATCTTTCTGATCTGGTGGTGGCCTCATTAATTGTTTTCTTTTTTTTTCATTAATGGTGTTTTATGACTTATTATACACACAACTGTGTCTTTAATCAATAAATATTATTATTATTATTATTATTATTATTATTATTATTATTATTATTATTATTATTATTATTATTATTATTATTATTATTATTATTATGCTCCCAAGGAGAAGGCTCTTGAGTTTCACAATGAAGCGCAATTCGACAAAAGGTGGGTGGACGTATCATCCTATTTCTAGACTCATACAACCCTATTTCAGTACTCTCCGCCGTTTTGGAGCCTCCCGTGTACCGTTTAGCACATATGTTCTCAAGATGGTGTCTTGATCCTTCTCGCTTTTACTGCTGAGCTATGTGGTAGATTCTTTCACAGAACTGAACTCTTTTGGCATATCGTCCCGGGGAATAAGTCAAGATTTTGTCACCTCCATCACGGTTAGGTCTACACGTAACCATTCCTTTCCGAATCATACTGAGTGTTGTTCTCTTGGCTATGATGTCCATCAAAATGTGAGAGACATCTTTGATGCCCAAAAAACTCGCTCATCACCTTACCGGCGCTCTTATCTTTCATCATAGCGACCACTTTTTCACTCACACGAGGAATGTTATAAATATTAGTATCTGGATGATCGGTTGTATCACAGTATTCCAAAGCGTCAAGTCGAATCACCAAATGTAAACCATCACATTCCACACCCTAATGAGAGAATCAGTATCGGTGCAACTCCCGCGGCATCGCCGGATCGACTCCCCATATATGAGTAATAGAAGTCCTGAATTTTTAATTTTGATATATCTAGAATGCAGATGCCAAGATAAATAGGTTTGTTCTCATCCAAATTCTCATCAAATTTCGTTGAAGATTTAAAATTCGGTTTGACAACCAACGCCTCAGCACCGTGTCGCCCCTCCCATTTTGTTAATAATTTTACATTACATTTTTTTTACAGCTTGGATACTGCCGAATGTGGTGATTCAAACAGGACCCTAAAGTAGATGCCTGGGAATTGGATCTTATGCTCCAATCTATCGAATATTTCCTGTACAATTGTCTTTTGCACTACCATTTATTCGTCAGCACTGAGGATAGTCTCAGGGAAGGCTTTCTTCACAACAGTTGCATAGCTGTATTCTGTGAAACTAGAAGTGGTGCTTTTCTCTACTTCTTCCTTGTTTTCTTAGTCGGTTTTGAGTTAGAGTAGGTCCCTTCCTCTTCCGCTTCAGTATCGTGGGTAAAGTTTTTGGGTGTTGATTACCCTGGATCTTATGCTCTTCAGCCTTCTTTCTCGCTTCCTCTGGTGAAAGCCCTTGACTGTGGTAGTGCAGATACCATTTACACCATGCTCCACTGAGACCATGTCTGAGTGAATCTACCTGTAGGCTAGTTCAAGTAGACCGGTTGACTTCTTTTGCTCTTTTTTTCTAAGAGTCGAGGACGTGTGTGGTTTCGGTCATGCGTATGTTCCTTCCTTGTGGGACTTTCTCACTTCGGAAGTCACAGGTTTTCTAAGGCTGGCATGCTTCACATTTATTTATTATCATTGTTTTCTCGCTTGGGTGAACTTAATTTTGCTTTCTCCATGGTTGATCCCACAACCTCCGCATGCAGGAGTAAGGTTAAATACACTGGGATGCGCCTGATGTCCCAACGTTGGACTAGTAGAAACTGGTCTTCTATCCAACCACATATCCCATCGGCGCTGCCGTAGTCCGCCATCTTAGAATTTAAGTTTTTGCTGAGATTGCCTCCTCTCTAACCCTATAGTTAAACCTAGACCGCCCATCCTTCTCATGACATAACTTAATGTTGGGCTTCCTGTTTCGGCTAACAGAAGCCCCCACTTTAAAACTTTACATATAGTATCCATACAAAACTCTGTGCAGGCCCAACGTCACGATGCGAATGCGAGCGCTGGATCTGTTGATTGCGACGCCGGATCCAATTTTACGCAGACTAGGCCAACCTGAGACCACCACCAACCACCAGTTGAGCGAACCTCAACAAGATTCATTCACCTATCCCACCAGGAGACCTGGTAGCGACTCTCTACCTTGAAGGTATGAATAATTCTCATGCTGTCCTGTTATTCACTCAAAGTTTATCAATGCAGATAGAAGAACTTGAAGAAGAAACCTGAAAGACCGATACTACATCTTTCCACCTACCTAGCTACTGCTTCCCTGCTTGCTCGATTTGGTTATTCTACACCTATTGTTTGTTCCAATTACTCTTTGTTAAAATATGAACGGGTACAGTGATTCTCTCTGGATTAAATATTGGTTAGGTTTCTATGCAGACTAGTAATTTGTATTTATAAATATTGCTTCTATGTTGCTATTTCTGTTACTACATTATAATTAACGGCTAAATAAATAACAGTAAATGTATGTTTATTTTACTTATGCAAACATAATATTTGGAAACAAGTTTTTGTACTATATTATACTGAAAACAGTTAATAAAACCTCAGGAATAACGTGTCTACTGATATTTGCATTTTTATTTGTAATAGTAGATACATTTCAGTCAGATATAGGCACTATTTTCTTCTGCCATGGCTGGAGTTTTCCATAATCATGCTCTGCGTTTCATAGTAATCAAAGCAGCATCATTTTCTTTAGCACAAATAGTTTAAAGTAGTAGTGTACTAAACAATCCTCGTTTATATTTACTAATTTTAAAAAATCCGTATGATAAAGTTTCAATAAATTTAGAAATGACGCGGGTTTCTATAATTGAATGTTTAATAAAACTGTGTAAATCAACAGTTAATTTGCAGTTTTCTAAACTTCACAAAAACGTAAATTGTAAATTATTTTTTATGAATGGAGAATGAAGAACTATTGAAAACTGATGAACTAATTTTGTATTGTTATTTTCTATTTCTAATATTAATTTTTATTATTTTTGGACCGCTACACGTTCTGTAAGATCTTGAAAATTTGGAAGTTGTCGTGAAAATCACGTGTTTCCTATTGGCTTAGAAATCAAACATATAATTTTTGTTCCAACCCAGAGAAATATTTATTGTTATAATTTAGTTTTATGACATTCTGATATTAAATTAAATAATAAAAATTTTAAAATATTTGTTTATTAAAGTAATCGAACCCACTGTATTATATTTTATTTTAGAGAATTATCGTTTTTAAAATAAATAACACTTTTTACTTGTAAAATTCACTCTTTTATTCAGTATACAGCTTGAAAAGTCACTTAGATGTAAATAACACATTTATAAGATTTTATCTCGTTTGCACGTGATGGAATATTTAATGGGGAGCAATCAGGAATTGCACTTTTTTTTTATTCTTGTTAAAATAATGTTATTTTGTACATGACCTAAATACAGATTTACTCTGAAATTTTGACGGTTTTCTGTAAAGTAGTTTTTGAAATATAAATTTTTTAAGATCTTTATACGTCACAGGTAAGTAGTAAAATTTTATGAATGACCGAGAATATATGGCAACATAGAAATTACTCCCCCGTAATAATCACAGATTGCAGTCATTTACCGGCTGCGAAATACGATATTATTAAGGTGCTATGCAGGTTATGGTCACAAAGGTATTTGGGATTCGGCATTATTTCTACATCTTGTTAGTTTGCGTTTAAAGTTCTCCAATTTATCGTAAAAGAACGAATTCTGAAAGATTATAACCTCCAAACCGCGTAAAATAAACACAGAATATCGTAATAATACATTTACGCCATCTGTACGCGCAAAGCATGCGAACAGCGAAATTAATATTACTTATCTGCGATGATGATGCGAACTACGATGACTATCGCTCCATTGCCAAATCATGCCGACTAAGAATTTATGAATGAAAGAACTTGTGACGTCAGAGCACTTTAAAAAAATTAATTATGCCATAATGAGAAACAATTTAAAAGAAGGTTTAATGAAGAACTATATATTACAACATTCTCTATCATTCTATGACATAAAAAAAAAGTTGTGCAATTCCTCATTACTACTAAGTGCGTTGATTTCTGCAGGATTTTATGTAAGTACGATCATTGTATCCTTCTAGACGTTCTAGAAAGTCAGACCGCCCTCTCTTAGTAGGAATCTAATCGATTAGTTATAATTTGATAGGGGGAATAAAGGTGACTCTGAGATGCTAAAAATTTTTCTTCTTCTTTATTGCTAAAAATAAAAAGAATACATTTAATAAAACATTTTTATATCTTAAATTCACCTATATTTGAAAAAAAAAAAAAATAAAAGAGAAGTATGAACAAAATGTTTTATATTTGAATTTAAATAAACCCCCTAAACTACTGGGGCGACATCTATAAAAGAGAAGGGAAAGCAAAAGAATAAACTACAATAGAGACATCTGCAACTGATGGACCATATAGGCTAGTGCTATCTATCAAATAAAATTTAAAAGGTGGGAGTGGATTCCAGTAAGTTGGGAATTTAAACAAAGATGTCTGTCTGTCATTTGTTTTCCCAGAATTTCGAAGGACATTCAATATGTTACTTCTTTTTGGATGTTTATTATCAATAGTAAAATGGCGTTTATTCTCCTTTAAGGTGTTTGCCAAACAAAGGTTCAGAGTTAGTATTAGGTTTGAAACTTCTCAGATGCTCTTTGATTCTTAAATCAAAATGTCTATAGGTTGGCACTATTGCCTTTTCTCACTGCTATCTAAATATGCAACGTAGCCCTTCTGAGGATGGAGTTAGAATAATTGGAGACTTTTAATGAACCTTAAAATTAATCTATGATTCTCTTCCTGGATTTCAATAGGCGTCAGAAACGGCCTACTGAAGTGTTGACTGACAGCAACACATTCACACAAAATGTGTTCTGTCATCTCTAGATCTTCTACACGTAGAATTGACAAATGTAATAATATATAGGGGGTGCCAAAATAACGGAATAAGTAGGCGCTTGCCTACTTCTGGAATACTCTGTCTAGTCAGAAATAGTTTTAAATTGTGCAGCATTAAATTATATAAAATTTTTATAGAAAAAGTTTCTTCCTAAGATGACAGATAGAGCTGTAATCAAAGACCCAGTCTTCGGTGGGAAGCTAAGAAATAGATCAATTATTAAAGTGATATGATACGTTTATTATTAACATTGACATAAACTAGACATCTAGATCTAAAGTATACGTAGATTATACGTATAGTGCAAACTGGAGTGACTGCTATGTGCTTGAAGCACAAAAATACGGTAATAAAAATGAAATTACTGTATTTTAAATACTTGTGGTGAGTGTATTGTGTATTTGATATTTCAAACAAATTCGGAATGTATTTTGCTCAGCTCTGCTCATATAGCAAAAACGTTTTACTAAAGTTTAATATAATTTGATTGAATCTACTAAAGTATGCATATACATAACTACATGTACAGTTTAATTTCAAGCGATTTTTTAGGAGAATATTTGCCTCTTCCGCAGAATAAACTTACCTTCTTATTAAATAAATACTCATGCTAAATTGTGTATAGTAAAACATTTTGTTTCGTATAAAGACTTATCTTTCTGTATGCATATAAATCATTTCAAGTTTGTTTGTATATTCAAGATAGTGTTAGTAATAAAGCTTTTGATGTTTGCGGGAAGAGATTGCGATAGTATTTCGACTCCATGATACCAGAATATGCCAGTTTATGGCTAAACTGGCTGAACTAAATAAAAAGGATTTAAAAAGCACCTTTGATTTTCTATAAAAAGTCCGCGCCGTATGAGATGGCCCACCTGTATTCCGGCTACCTGTGCCAGTCTTTAAACCGCTACATAAGTCCGTTCTTATAAGTGAGTCTTACAATGGACCATAAAATGGAGGGTTTATTTGTTTCTATTAATCAAATCAAATTCGCAATCGCAACATAATAGTTATGATTTTCAGGATATCAAATAAAAAAGATTATACATAATTCTTTAATCGATCTATTGTTAGGCAGTAGGAGAAATATCGAATTTTTGCATTGAAACGCATAAATACACCTACACTCACGTTTGATTGAAATAATAAATGAATTAATTGAAATTGAATAATATCCATATAAATTGCAATCTATAGTGAATTATTCAATAGTCCCATTCCGTCTAGCACGCTGACAATTCATACCATTGCGTCAAAATGCGCTTCTTAAATACTTTTCTATTTGTTAGTTTAATAACACTCTTCGTTCATGTATCTATAGCTGGTAAGTAATGATATATAACATCCGTCTATTCAATTTGACACTACGCCGCTGGTATCATCAAATTCTTGAAGAAAGTTGCTGATATCATTTATAAAAATTAAAAAGAGTATGTGTCTCTCTCTTTAAATAATTCTCTGACTTTGGACTCATTAAAATGCAAAGCACAGATACTACTCGAAACGTTAATATCACTGTCATTAGGTACTATTGCTATATATGCAAAATTATGGTAAAGAAAAGTATTTGAGGATTACACACAATAATCACTCTTACAAAGTAACAATTAACGAAAATACTTCAATGGGGTTGCAAACCTTTTCTTACCTTTTTTTTTGTTATATTTAGGAGGCTGCAAGGAGGGAGCCGTGGATGAGGTACCTTGCGTCCGTCGTTGTGTGTGTGTGAAGGACAAGTGGAAATGCCAAAGACATGATTGCTGACTTGATTGTAAGTAACGTATTTCGTTATAACTAAAGCAATTCTGCATATATTTGACTGATGGTGTCAGAAAACTTAGATATTACTTCACGGAAGCCCCGCCCTCATTTCCATCTCACGTCACCAGATCGAAGAGGCGGGCGTCCAGCTGATGACAGTACTGCAGATAAATATTACAATAAAATTTGACTTTTTATGTTCTCACATTCAATGTATAACACGTTTCTCCATGTTTCTTCAGGTGTGTCTCAGTCCATTTAGCACGCCCTCTAGCCAGTCGCCCGTCGGCCAGATGAAAATGCATGGATTATAGAGTCTAAATTAAATAGGTTAATGTATTTTGGATAATAAATTTTAAGTATTCTCTCGTCGTCTTATTATTTCTTTCCAATTACTTACTCAATTTTTTTCAATGTAGATGGAAAAACTTCAAGAATACAGCTGAGACACCAATACTACGTATTTCCACCTTCCTATCGCTACTGCTTTCCTGCTTTCTCGAATTGGTTCTTCTACACTTATTATTCATTTCAATTACTCGCTGTTAAAATATAAATATGTACTTACAGCGACCCTGTATTAGTTAAAATTTGGCCAGTTTTCTATATATGCAAAATAGTAATTTGTATTTATAAATATTACTATTCCTGTTACATCATTATTAACGGCTAAATGAATAACAGCAAGTGTATGTGTACTCTATTTATTCAAATATAATACTTTGGAATGAATTATTTGTTCGTTATTATTTTTGTATATATATATATTATTATTTCTCTGTCCAGCTCCATTATGCTCTACGTTTCATAATAATCAAAGCAACATCGTCTTTAGTGTGCGTGTATCAAGCTTAAAAATGGTTTAGAAGTAGTGATGGACGATAAAATATTCGTTTATGTTTAGTAATTTCAATAGTAATATATCTAAAAATAATGCAGGTTTCTATAATTAAATGTTTAATAAAAGTATGTCATCAACAGATATTTTGTAGTGTCTTTGTAGTCTCTCAAATTTAGCTTGAAAATTATTTGAGTTACAGGAACAATCAGATGCGAATGTCAGTCCTTGAAACGCTTGTTACTGATATTAATGTAGATTCATAACTACTTACCGATGAAACTGGTACTAGTACGGAAAATAAAAAAAAAACTATATAAACACTACTGTCTTGTGTCTCCTACAAGGTTAACTACTGATACAAACTAGCAGTAACTACACCAATGTAAATTCGACTTAACACAATATCAAAATAAGGCAAATTCTAGCTTGCAAAACCGTCGTGTCTCTGACGAAACTAACCGAAGTACCTGTTTTGGGCATTTTTCCATATATTTCGGCCCACGTACCCTAAATCCAAGCCCGCTCGTATAAATGGGCCTTGCAATGGTCCATAAAATGGATTGTTAATGCAGTGTTTGTTACTTACTCAAACTTTTTCAGGATCGAGCTGAAAAACCGATACTTCATCTTCCCTGTTTTCTCGACATGGCTATTCTACATTCTATATTGTTTGTTTAATTACTCATTGTAAAATATGAACGTGAACAGCGAATCTGCATGGATTCAAAGTTGGTTAGTTTTTTATGCAGACTAGTAGACTGTATCTGTAATAATTGCTCTTCTGTTGCTATTTCTGTTATTACATCATGATTAATGGCTAAATGAATAACAGTAAATGTATGTGAACTATAATTATTGAAATATAGTATTTTGGAATGAATTACCTCTTCGTTTTCAGTCAATAAATTTTCAAGAATAAAATTGGCTTCCACTTATATTTGCATTTAAGATATTTATTAACTCACTAGTAATAACAGTTGAAATATACTGTTATTAATTCATAGGAAAAAATTAGATTTGAATTTATAAAAAGATAAATAAAATAGAAACATTTGCTACCGAGAAAATCCCACGTACTGACAATGCATGAGGATCACCGTTTCCGCAGATGACATCACCACCGAGTTAGGATGCTTATAAAATATTTGTTTAAATACATATATAAGTAAAAAATGTATATTTTTTATTATATCCTTTCATTATTTCAAAGTCATAAAGACCGCATCAAGACACAAATAACGTTTACAGCATGTAAAATGCTTTAAGTGAGTTTGTGTATGCTGATAAGAGATACAAGACATTCTCATATAAGCTTTCCTCTAAGTTTGTATAGAATTTTAAGAGCGATTTTTAAACTGTACAAAATCACTAGTCACCAATAACCTAATTTTACTGTGGACTAATTGTTACACATTCTCCATCGTTTTCCCAAACATGGCATTGTTCATTAATTTAAATAAATTTTTTTTAAATTCGTTTTGAGCGTTCTGTCGCAGCGTTGTATTTAATTCGATGTAGGATTTCAACCAATTGGATTGTTTTAATTCCAAGACACGGTAAATTTTAGTTAAAACCATGCCTCTCGACAGAGGTTGCTGTAGTGAACGTACTTCTCCAGTTTGCGTAAAGTTGTCAACATCTCTTCTTGTCGATTATCTGGGGGTTTTTGATAGCTGGGAGGAGAAATTCCGAAAATATTTCGAGGTCCAGAACAGCCAGTATTTTGCCTCTATGCAGTCGCAAGCTAGTTTGGAGTCCATACTTACCGTCCGTTTCTCCACATCTTTTAGACAATTTCAAATTACGGCAATGTCAACTAGGAAAACCGTCAGTCGTGTCTCTGCTGAAACTAACCAAAGAAACTGTTTCGAGCTTTCTCACATATATTCCAGTACCGGGTCTGCCTTACAGTGAATACTTCCATTAACAGATATAAACTCGGAATGTCAACACAATAGTTATGATTTTCAGGTTATTAAATGATAAAGATGTTAATTGCATGTTTCTTTAATAGCTCTATTATTAACAATAGAAGAATTATCGAGTTTTGTGTTGAAACACACAA
This sequence comes from Cetonia aurata, assembly GCA_949128085.1. Taxonomy (NCBI): domain Eukaryota; kingdom Metazoa; phylum Arthropoda; class Insecta; order Coleoptera; family Scarabaeidae; genus Cetonia; species Cetonia aurata. The sequence goes on from OX421888.1 coordinate 10,470,927, forward strand.
ATACACTTACACAAATCTCTGATGGAAATTACAAATGAATTAATTGAAATTGAATAATTTCTATATAAATTGAAATATATGGTGAACTATTTAATAGTCCTATGCAAACTAGCAAACTAGCAAATCATACAATTGTGTCAACATGCGCTTCTTAAGTACTCTTGTACTGGTTGTTTTAATCGCAGTCTTTGTTCAGGTGATAAGTGGTAAGTAATTACGTATAACGTTAATGACATATGAGGTTTGACCATTATATTTTCAATAAGTTTTCGATTGCTTTTGCTTATTGTTCTTAGGTTATGTGTTAAGGCTACTTTACACGGTACTAGAATCATACTTTTTCTATACTATTATCTAGATACTAGCAAACTAGAATAGAAAAAGTATCGTATAAATCACAAAAATGCTTTCAAGTTTTGAAACTATACCACATGCTAAACTATATTAAAAACTAGATCTTGTCCTATTTTTGTTTCTAAATTAATTCTAGAACATGCGCAAAAGTACTTTTGGCAGGTTAATCAACATCGGAAAATTAATACAAATATTTGAAAACGATGAGGTTATGCACGGTCTAGTCGTCTAGTCATTGTAACTGTCGTTAGCGAAAATTTGTTTGTTTCACTTGTGCTGTTTGCAATTTAGGTGAGTACAAATGAATGATAAAGCATAAGCATCAGGGTTAATTTATCTTTATTGTTTTAATAATAGATAAATATGCCTAAAAAGTGGGAAGCAGAAATTACGAAAAGACTGGTGTTTCTTTATTTTTAACTTATTTTTTCTTTTTGAAGCGCTCATATTTAACAAATATCAATAACCTCAAAATTTGAAACACAATCGAAAACTCTCAACACATCTTTTCAAGTTGGCAGAAGTTGGTAACTGCTAGTAACGCCACCACGTATTCATTTGTTGAACCCTTACCAAGCATTCTCGTTTAGAAACTCCTAGAATAGCATCTATTATAGAAATAGTATAGTTCTATTATGCTCTAGTACCGTGTAAAGTAGCCTTTATGTTTGTATTGTGCGCTTATTATTTGTATATGTAATTGTTTTGACAACGTTGCCAATTGAGTAGCCTGTCGGAATTCCTTGATAATGCTTATCTCTACCACTTGGTGCAACACCTCAGGATTATATTTAATTTTATTTTACTCGTTCAATAGTATTTGCTCGCTTAATAGGGTTTAATAATATCGCATTTTAAACTCTGTTTTTACGGAAATGATTAAAAAACGACTTATGATTCATTTGCAAGGTCACCGTCTTTCTCGTTGCGCTGCTGCACATACCTCTGTAGTCTCTACAAAATTTATTAACGTTTTGAGTTTTGTTTTGGCAATATTTCTTACGTAATGCTTTGTTTTTAATTTCATATACCTGCTACTCTGTCTCTGATTAAATCCGCATGTAGTACTTCGAATTCACATCATGTGAAGGCCCTTCTCAAATTCGTAGGAAAGACTTATGTGTTTCACCATCTTCTTGTACGTACCATAATGGTGTTATTAAAATTAAACCTCTCCTCAGCAGATTATCCGAAATGCCAACACGGAGAGGTGGAAGTGGTGGAATCAATAGGTCGCGTACGTCGTTGTGATTGTATAAGCGGCACATGGCAATGCCGCGAGCTGGGTCGCCACATTCAGTAAGTACCGTATTTCCTTATAAGTAACCCGGCTTATGTATGACTGGTGGTACCAGAGAACTTGAGTATTAGTATTTAAATCAAATAAGTGATCGCATAAACAATTTAGAATTCTAGATAATAATTTAATTTTGTATTTGGCTAATATTGTTGTAAATTATTTGCAGCTTATGAATACTTTATATTTCACTATCATATATTATGATAATATCTTGCGTTCAATGATTTCTGTCAATTTTAAACTAGCCGTGTTTTTCAATGGCGTACATTACCGCCTGGAAAATACTCGGGTACATGCCCAAGCTTTCGAGATATTTGTTTCTAGGCCCATATATCCCTATTCCAGTTTGCTCTGGCGTTTTGGGGTCATCTGTGTATCATTTAGCACAGCATTAGCATTTAGATTCCTATCCCTTTTGTTGCTAAGTTTGTGGTAAATTCAATGACAAAGCTGAACTCTTTTAGCATATCATCCCAGGTTTGGTCATCTATAGGGGGCTTAGGCCTACATTTAATCTTTCCTTCTCCGACCATTCTGGATGCGAACCTCTATGCTCTCCACCTGAATGTGAAGAGGAGTAAGGCTTAGTACCACATCAATAACGGCGGTTGGACAGGTTCCCATTGTCCCAGTTACGCATACACATGCTAAGTTTTGCTATTTAGAGAGATTTGCTTTTGCGGTAACCAGATTAGTTCTTTTGCTCCAAGGCACTGCTAGCCTTTTTTTTCTTTCTTTTTTACTTTAAGTTGATGCCTGTTCCACAAAAGTTTATTGTCTAAGATCAGACCTAGGTATTTAACCACCACCTTCCAATTCATGGCTTGTCTATCTACTTTTATGGATTTTAAATTGGGATCCATTGAAATCCAAATTTGTGGATTTGACTTAGTGTGGTTGATGTTAAGTTCCACTGATTGACACCAACTTTTTATAATACTGAGTCCGCTTTGAACTATGTCATAAAGGATATTCTCAGTTTTCTTTTTTTTGCATGCATGACTATATCATCAGCATACTTTTGGCAGGATATACCTTAGGAGTTTATCTACTCTCAAGTTCCATATAAGTGGGGAAGTAACTTTCTCTTGACATCACCTGATCGTACTTATTGAGATGATATTATTTCCTGCCTCCGTTTCCACTGGTAGGTACGCCCAAGAGCTGGTCCTTACCTTTATCCTTCAAGCTGGGGACATTCAGGTATGGCTTTAGCCCTTTCTGTGCCTCTATAAGCGCTGGAAGCTTCTCAAGGGTTTGTCCCTGACATCTGGGGAAAAGGGGTAGCAGTGAGCGATTTTTGGTCGTGACTCTCATGTACAACGTACTCCTTTCTAAGTCCTCAGTTTTGGGTACTTTAAAGTGAAGCCATTCTGGCAAATGTGGTGATTCAAACAGGATGCTAAACTAGACGCCTGTGAATTGGATCTTATGCTCCTATCCATCGAATATTTTCTTTACAATTGTCTCTTCAACTGCCATTTGTTCATCCTCACTGAGGATAGTCTAAGACAACCGTTGCACAGCTGCATTCTGTGGAACTAGACGTGGTAGTTTTCTCTACTTCTTCCTTCTTTCCTTAGTCGGTTTTGAGTTAGAGTAGGTTCCTTCCTCTTCCGCTTCAGTATCATGGGTAAGCTTGGCATGCTTCATTTTTTATTTATTATCATTCTTTTCTCACTTGAGTGAACTTGATTTTGCTTTCTCATCGGTTGATCCCACGAGTAGCTAAGGAAAGACAAGTTCGCCCATACACACCTCCGCATGCAGGAGTAATGTTAAATACAATGGAGTGCGCCTGGTATCTAACTTTTATCTAACCACGTACCCCATCGGGGTAGTCCACCACCTTAGAATTTAAGTTTCTGCTGAGGTTGCTTCCTCTCTATCCCTGTAACTAATCCTAAACCGCCCATCATTCTCATGACACGGCTTAACCGTTGGGCTTCCTGTTATGGCTACCAGAAGCCCCCACTTTTAATCTTTACAACTGGCATCGTTATGAAACTCTGTGCAGGCCTAATTTCACGATACGAATGCGACCGTTTATTTCGACGCCGGCTCCGAGTTTACGCAGACTAAACGAACCTGTGACCGCCAGTAACCAGCTCTTAAGCGACAATCCACCACCCGGGAGACCTGGTAGATACTACCGACGCTGAAGGTATGAATGATTTTCACGTCGTCCTATCATTTCATTCCAATTATTTACTCAAAGTTTTTCATTGTAGATTGAAGAGGAAACCTGAAAGACCGATACTAAGTCTTTCCACCTACCTAGCTATACAGCTTCTCTGCTTTCTTGATTTAGTTATTCTACACAAATTATTTGTTTTAATTACTCTTTGTTAAAATATGAAGGGATACAATGATGCTCTATGGATTAAAAGTTGGTTAGGTTTATATGTACACTAGTAATTTGTATTTATAAATATTGCTTCTATGTTGCTATTTCTGTTAATATATAATAAATAAATAAATGTTAGAATCGATTAGAGTGAAGCAGCAAAACGCCGTATCTGCGTTGTCGGCCAATTGTGTGAGCGTTTTTTACCTTACAGAGTAGTTCGTTGTGTGAATTTCTTTTAACGAAGTTGGAATCTTATTCATTTTATATGTATCAATATACTTATGTCTAATTGTACAACATTAAAGGTTGGTAAACATATGTTGACCCTATTTTTCTTGCCTTAAGAAGTTTCTGCCTTACGGATTTTCAAAACGTGGATTTAATTGGTCCAAGACAAATTTATTTAAGGTAAGCATGCATGTGTGCAAGAATTACTGTTGTCAAAGTAGGAAAAGAAGGCAAGGGATCAAAAGAAGGACAATCTTCGGGAAAGGAGGATGGGTGACAATCCTTGTCTCTACGAACTTTGTCACATACGTACCGCGAGAAATAAACTTTAGGTCGTACAACCAGAGAAAGTTTCTAATGCTCTGCTCCCTCTTTAAGTCCTATAAGTATAAGTCCGTTCTTACCGTTAGACCTTACAATGGTCCATAAAATGGAGTGTTAATTGTTAGGTTTGTAAATAACACTTTTATTAACCAATTCAAATTTATAATGGAAATACAGTAGTTATTATTTCTTGGTTATCAAATGATACGGATCCTGATTATGTATTTCTTTGATCACTCTACCACTAACTATAATAGAAGTGCCAAGTTTTTCATTTCGGCATGCGTTTCTTAAATACACTTTTATTGATTGGTTTAATGGCCGTCTTCGTCCTCATTCAGATATCTACAGCTGGTAAGTAATAATTGTATATAAAAAAACTTTATTCTAAAATCACTTGAGATATTCGCCGATATTCCATCGAATGATGAACGTTTTAAAACAAATGACGAAATAGGCACTCATTCTTGATTATTTGATAATTGCATAGCGCCTAGATACATTAACTTTAAACAATTATCCACACAACCTTTTCTTTAACTTAAATATTTACAGTAGAAATAAAAATGTTTATAAAATTAATTCATAAAAAAAATTCAGTCGAAAGCTGAACCCCCCAGAATGTAAAAATACTTTCAGGAATTACAAACCAAAATAACATACGGCGCGCGGTTCTATGGGCTTATTACCGCCAGCCGAAAATACATACCTGAATCCTTTTACATTCTTATATTCAATAGAGCCAACTGTTTACAATATACCCCGCCAGAATTATATTCACGTCATCTTTCTAGCAAGCACCGTGATTATTTTCCTTCAGTGTACGCTTTCATATAGCTTTATGTCCTATATAGATATATTAAAATCTAAAAAGCCCTGCATACTTATATAACAAGATTAGATATATGTATGTAGACATGAACAGCACAACTTAAACGTTAGTTCGCAACACCTGTTAATAAGTAATAACTCTTAGACACAAACAGGAAATATGTGAACGGAGTTATAGCTATAGCAAAGCAGGTATTATTAATAACATTGTACTATCAATGGCGCATATTCAGCATACAGGCAATGCACTGCGGAAGTTTCTGAAGAGAATCGTATTGAGTAGACAGTAATCCTCCTTTTTCCAGCTTTACCCCCCATTTTCCGATATTGACACTACACACCCCTTCAACGACCAGCTGTCCTTTGCGTGCATGTATTGTCATATTTTTTTTTACTCTACAATGCACATAGGTGCATATGCTTTATATTTTATTATATATATTTATTTTATAATATATACATATATATTATACTATTATTTATTTGTTTTGCTTCATATTTTTTGTGTTAATTTTTGTTTCTTTTTTTGTTCTTTTTGTTGTAAGCTAAAGGGAAAACGCTAAGGCTCTCATTGTTAAATTAGTAACTAAGCAATTTAGGCTTTTTGGCGATATATATTGATATTAATTCTATATTGCATGAGATTGTTTTTTGTTACATGTATACAAGTTTTATATTTCGCTAATAAAAATCTATTATTATTATATTCAAAAACTGAAAATTCCAAAATTTAATCATAGAATAATATATATATATATATATTGCTATGATATCAAATTACCTAACCTACCTAAAATCAACAGCATACAGCAACAAACGTTTGTTATTGAAATAAAATGTATTTTTAATTTATGTATTTAACTATTTTGTAAATTTATTGTAAAAATTCAAACTAAACACTCACTATATCGCATATAATTTTAAAAAGGGCACGTTTCCATGGATTTTTGGGTAAAGTTCCTTCGCTGATCGTACGAACGTGGGTTCACTTAAGGTTGTCGTATCGTTGGAAACGATTCTCTTTCATCGTTGATGGGATATTAATGCCTAGGAGATATGAATGTTTGTTTAAAACAATTGTAAAGGACTTCTTTTTCGATATTTTCCTGAGTTGGTTGTATTTTCAAAAACATCTAAAAATTTCAAAATTTAAATAATTATAAGAGTCATTTAACTAAAGATTTACTTGCCAAGGATGAAGTGTTGTGTGTTTTGTGCAAAAATGATGGTAATCCATTAATTTCGAAGAATTGGGGGACGTATTTTCTATTCCTGGAGCCACAATCGAGGGACTGAGATACAACTTTCGTGGCTGAGACATCGATAACGCAGATTGGGAGCTGAAAGATTGTTGCAGAACTGGAATCAGTATTTAGAATATCAAGGAGCTGTTTATCGTACTTGAAAGTAAGCGTTTATTCATCTTTCGAACTTATAACCGGCGTTCAGAACGTAAATAAATTCTGAGGTTAGAATGTTTTGATAACAGTGATTTCTAGGGAGTTTTAATTGTAAACAAACGTTTGCTGTTGTAGTAAGGTATTTGACAATACGCGATTGTACGATGGGAGGTTAGCGGGAGTTTTGAATTCAATTTTGATATTTAAACAAGATATTTTGAGATTAGTTTGGATTAAGATTCAAGGAATCTTATTTTTGTATAATTTAAATAGTAATTGAACTTACTTACCCTGAGAGAGAGAGAATATTTCATCTTAATTGTTATTCAATTTTTATTAACTCAAAATAAACAAAATTATGTATAAAAAAATTGTTTTATTCACTATAACATAATAACATCACAACTAAATAACTAAAATAGCACTTATTAAAGAAACAAGGATTATAACAAGTCAATTAAGCTATAATATACTTCTTTGTTTGACGAACTACAGTCTGTCACGTCCCAAGTGTTACTGAGGAAATATTAGTACCTATATCACCCGATTGGTATGCTGTATACTGAAAACAGGTAGAGGGGAAGTTTTTCATTCACTTGTTTGCTATAGTGGCATCTAGGTATTGATGCATAGCTTATCTGTGGAGTCTTTTATCTTAAATAGAGGACGCTGCATGTCTGAATGTTAATAAAACAGTGTTGAGTTAATTTAAAATCAATTTAATAAAATTTAAATAAAATATCTACAGTTTCGTAGTAATATATATAGAGTTTAACTACTGACGTGACTTGAATTATATTCACTAGAATGAGTTTTAAGGTAAATATATTTTAATAAATTATTGAAATAAATCATACAAAAACAATAATAATTCCGTCCTTCCTCAATGTATAAATTATTGTACAAAAAAATAGTAAATAAAATAATCTTTGTTTACAGTTCGTAGCATATGTCTTATCTATCTTTTCGTCTGTCTCTTTACATGAACATAAAGTTTATCTATATTATCTACATGTAAGATTTGAGAATGCATATATGGAAAACGTTATGAGAATACAATTTAAAAAAGACACACACAGTGTGTTGAATTATTCTACATTTTCCACTAACGCCAAGATACACTTATCAAAGGAAACAATAAATTCTCGTCATTAAATAAAATCTGTAACTACCACCTTTTCTCACATTTAATTTCGTCATTTCCAGAGGAGTGCAAGCATGGAGAAGAGAAAGGAAATGTTTGCAATTCTTGTATTTGCTCCTTCGGTACGTGGAATTGCTCCAAGCTTGCTTGCGCGAGGTCAGGTAAGTAACGATTCTCCTTATAACCAAAACAAATCTGGTTATGCGTGATTGATAGCGTATTTTTTAGGAAATAAAAATTAGGATATGAATTGAATGAGTTAATATAATAATACACTAAAACATACGGAAAACAAATATCAAATTTAACTAAATCTATATTCGCATTCATATCGTGTTTCAATTCTTGGGGCAAAGAAATTAATTTTACTTAAAAGCCAGGAGTTATCCAAATTATTATTCAACAAACCAAATAGAAATTTAATATTTAATATAATCCGTCGTTTCTGTAGTGACACAAAGTTAAATCTTGATAGCATAACGTTGTAATCCAATCCTCTATCGGCATAAACGCCATCAATTTTGTACATTAAGTATTTTAAAAACCTTCTTTGAACTGCCTCAAGATTATTAATATATATCAGATAGATCGGATACGAGATCAGGGATGCGTATGCTAACTTTGATCGAACAAATGCGTAGTAAAGAAGCAACAAACACCTTACATCCTCAAAATCGCGACAGTTTCTGCATATAAAACCATACATGTGATAAGCTGCTGCAACCGCTAGATTTATATGATTGATAAAGGTAAGTTTGCTGTTGAAAATCTTTAACAATCTCACAGCGATCCAAATCTTTATTATTCAAACAATATGAAAAATTAACGGTGTTGGTTTTTCTTGTGTAAATGACAATTTTGCATTTGCTTATGTTAAGGCTTAAATAGTTGCGAGTAAACCATTCACCCACCGCTAGTATATCGTTTTGTAAGCTGATGCAGTCTGCCATGGACGTAATTTCTTTATAGAGTTTCAGATCGTCAGCAAACATCAAGTGTTCGTTCTTAATAACATCGGCGATATCGTTAATAAATAATAAAAACAACACCGGCCCAAGATTCGATCCTTGTGGTAGACCAGAAGATGGCTGGAATGTCTCCCATCTTACATGCATGAACTCCACAAACTGCTCTCTTCCATGTAAATACGACCCAAAGGGAGCTAATAGTGATGGCGAGAAGCCAATAGCCCTTGATTTCCGAAGAAGCACATGATGGTCGACCTGATCAAATGCCTTCTGAAAGTCGGTATATATTACATCTACTTGACGTTGTTTGTCAAGGCTTTCGGCAACAAATTGAGTGAAACATCCTAAGTTAGTCACCGTGGAGCGCTTTGACATAAATCGGTGCTGAGTTGGTGAAATAGTAGATCTAATGGAGTTGTATATATGATCATACAGTATAGATTCAAAAATTTTCGCACGAGCCGCGCCTGGTCTGGAGTACCCCATCTTTTTGATAATTTATTCTTATTTATCAAAATAGACGCTTTTACGTTTAAAACGATAGTGTATAACAAAATCAACTAAACTTAAAAATAGTAACTAAAAAATAATGACAATCATTTATATAAACTAAACTTGTCTATTGATGTGCACCATCTTATGAAATATTATCAGATGCATTTACCAAATGAGTCCATTTACATTTTATATATATTTTTTAATAAAATACCATCATTCTTCTACTACTAGCATACCCTCAGAAAAGCCCGCATACTACGGACAAACTTGGTGCACAAGACGAAGAACTAAAGATTTATATTTTGTGTTATTTATTTATTTAGTGTATTTTTACATTTGTAAGGATTATAATGTTTCTCTAATTCTGTCCTATTGTCTATGAAAAAGTTATTATTATTACAAATATGTTGTGTATTGAGTAGGTATTGAGAAAAGATAGCATCCGCACTGGTCAATTCATATCCTGTCGTTCAAAAAAGTAGTATCGTGCATTGCAATTTTTTGTTGCTTGCAATATATAACAACCTTTTAGGTGTAAAGAAATGTGGCAAGTTTATAAATTATGTGTTACTGATTATTTCGCAAATATCATTGTTTCAGATGTCCTTTTATCATTTAATTACGATTAATTATTAATTTTCTTTTTTTAATCTAGGAGGAAGTCCTCAAACGATGAAGCTAGAAGACCAATAATTACCTATTTTTGCCTACTTATCGCTACATGGACTGGTTTCAAGGTTTTTCCACATGAGTAATCCACTACAACTGTTTTCTTCTTGTTAAAATATAACGTTTTTCTGTCTAAATATGTAAGCTAAGTACTACATTAGAAATTGTATATTTTGCCTATATAGTTTTGTATTCTCTGTTTATTATCAGTTCTTATGTGAAGGATAAAGGAAAAAATAAATTTTATTTATATCTACCCGTTCTTAATTTGCAATAATAATGTCATGTGTAGATTCTATATGTAAACGTGTATTCCTCCACAGATGTTTCTAAACTTTACATTTGGGACGGGTCAGATCTCTAATAGCGTTTTCAGCTTACTGCACTTTACTGCACTTTTATGCACTGATTGTATATCCATCTTATTTTAATACATAATATTAGTAAGGGAGCTAGATATACTCCACGGGTGTAGTGCAGTAAGCTGAAAACGCTATAAGAGTATTTCCTAATTCCGAACGGAGACAATTTTCCTTTGTCCCAGATAAAATTTCGTATAACATATAGCTTTACAATTATCTACTCTATTACCTCTTGTTACATCTATATGTGCATATTACAAAAAAAAAAACCTGAAAGAAAGGTAGTTTCTCGACCTTTATTCAATAGCTTAAAGTTCAAAATACAAAATGCATTATTATTAGAAGAAAAAAGTAAATTACCTTAACAGCGAAGAATAATTTGCTTAAAGTGAACTATGTATTTGTTTCATACAAAGTCGGTACAGTTACAGACAAAGTAATACTAGTTTTATGTCAATATTGTATTATTTAAATCATTGGTGTAATTTTTATAATCTCTATGAAGATTGATGTGGGTAATTTTGTAAAAGATCTGTCAATAGCGTAGGAACAAGAAGCTCCATATCCTATATAAATATGTGAATAAAAAGCTTAATTCTCTATTTTTATCAAATATACTTCGATCAATCTCTATAATTCATGGTAACTTAATAAATTGCTCAACGTACCAATAATATTCTCTATAAAGTTCGGACAAGAAACGAATGTTTTATTAAAGTTACAGAGAGAGAACGACAAATGTTAAATTAAAAAACCCAGTTTTGATAAGTATATGGAACTAACCAAAATTTCAGTTATTTAATGCAATTACAAAGTTAACATTACCTTCTCCAAAACCCAACCGTCATCGCTTTTCCAAACACTTGCATTGCTCTTAGTGTTATCATAACAAGATATTCTAACTATAGTTGCAAATACAGTAAATATATTGTATTACAGAAATGTTTCTAACTATGACTGTTGTAAAACAAAACTGTCTTTCACATAGTATGCGGACTTATCCAACAGAAAAAAAGAAAACACAGTAAACACTTTATTTATTTCTACATTTAAAACGGTATTATACGACAATGAATTCAAAAACTCTACATGTTTACAAAAATCTTTACATATATCTAAGAAAAAGAAACCGAACAGAAGTGAGAGAAACGCAGTGGCAACTCCTTGATGGGCGAGCCGACTAAGCGAACGTACCCGGATGCCGTCGATAATCCGACAAAGCGAATGAACCTGCACCCCTGACTTTTTCGAACGGATTCGGCAATCCACTAGACTTCGATATTTTAGCTGGAGATGCACATTTTCAACATCTGCTCTGAAATATACTACTTTTATGTTTTATTTGTCACAATGGTATTGCTTCTATTAAAATAATAAAAACATTGAGCAACTTGTATCTCATTAACGACAAAATTTAGCACACATGTTTATAGGAACTTCTCGTCTCAAAATTGAAAGGCTCAAAATGCCTACAACAATATTTCAGATTACTTTCGAAACACCCTGTATTTTTATTGTATTTTATTTTCTATTTGTTACTTAATTGCGATGTGTTTTATTTGTTTATAAGTACACAATTCAGAATAATTGCATGCATAAGACACACATTACACATCACAAAGCAACAAGTAATCAGCATTTTAAGTTTCCCGCAATTAGTTTAGTGATGTGAACGTTGAAGCATGAAGTTACTTACCATTCTATATTGCATTCATATTTATTTTAATACCTTTATGTTAACGTTACTAAAAATGATTGCGGGGAATTTAAAGTTGCCTATTAGGGCAGTTGTAAATAATGAAAATAAAAAGAATAAAGGACAGAAGTGAATAGAGAAAACATACAAATAGGGAGGCACTGTACTTATACAGAAAAGCAAAAATAACACTAAATGTTCGTATACAAAGAACGACATCATGCTGAGTATTGGTGAAAAGTTTTATGTGTTTAAACAGAAGGAAAATAGTAAGAGAGAAGAAAAAGTTGGTTCAGTAAGCGAAAGCGGATGTATGCCAGTGGGATAGGTATAAACAACTGGGACGAAACAGGACCAAAGGACCAAAAACGGAGATAAGAAAAAATTATATAGGCAGCCCACAGCTACTTTTGCAAGATAAAAAAATTAGATTTATCTTACCGTTTTCAAGATATTTAAAAACCTTCCTATTATTTAAAATTTCAAAAAAGAGTTTGGACATTTTCATATAGCTTTTTATTTGGGATCTAGTAACAAAATACATTTTTTATGACGTCATATCGTTTTCTCTTAAATGGAAACCATCTATGTATATTATAATTTTATAGTAAATTTTGCGGGCTTTACAAAAACATATAACACTATGTTTATTTTAAATATTAAGCAAGATGCTGCGTTTTAAATTTTCTAATATATTTCTAGCGTGCCATGGAAACGACATATTAAGTTAGCAGAGTGCTATGACAGATAAACAAAATAAGTGATATTCCAACTGTCAAATAATAAGCGTCATGCGTTATGATGATAAATGTTTGAATACTAGTTCCTACACAGAGTGCCATGCTCTTACAAAGGAAACAATTAATGTTTTCCTATCTGTCAAACTATAAGTTACTATTATATCCAGTATCGTTATCTGCTTAGTATTATTTGAGTTCTGTTAATGTTTAATAAGTTTTGTTTTATATTGTTATTGAATTGTTAAAAAATTAAATCGAAAAAGTATATGAAAACTAATCAGAAACAAGAGGAAATCGCAGTTTTGAGATATGTACAAGCTTTTCCAACCACATCTTTCAGAGAAATCGTGAACGTTGCAGGAGTGTAGCATACTAGCAGCCTTCGAATTTAGAAAAAAATAAACATAAACACAAGCCCTACAGAAGTTAATGACTTTCTCTATTCCAACGATTATGAAAGAAGAATTAATTTTTGTCGGTAGTATATATGAATGTGTGAACAAAATGCTAACTTTAAAAATTGTGTAATATGGAGTGATGAGGCTTACGTTATTAATTATTTTTATTGAAAACGCCCTACAGCTTTTGTTTTTAATATACAACTAACTTTATGAAGGTTTATAAAACGCTCCTTAGATTTATCTAAACACAACTGTTGTTCTAAAAAAAAAAAAATAATAAGCTAAGGCTTATTATTTGACAGGTTAAATAATTACTTTGTTTGTCTGTCATGGCGCACTAGAAATCTATTACAAATTTCAATATGCAATATCTTGTTTAATATTTAAAATAAACATAAAGTGTTATATATTTTTGAGAAGCCCGGAAAATAATCTATTTACTTATAACATCGGCTTCTATGGTATCCATTTGAGAAAAAGGATATGACGTTATAACTAAAAATTTCTGTGAATTATTACAAAGTAGATTTTGTTTTTAGATCTCAAATAAAAAGCTATATCAAAAATGTCAAATATGAAATTAGTTTCTACATTGGAAAATGTTAATATTAAAAATTTTTGTATGTCATGTTAGGGCAACTGATGCCCAATAGGTCTTAATTTTACACCTATCATTCTGGATGTATTTTTCAAATTTACGAAAAGCTATGCATGCGTTGTCGTGGACAACAGCTAGTCGTGTACATGCTTAATAAAATAAAGTACTACGTTCATTTATATTTTAGAAGCCCTCAATTATTGCAATTTGAACAAACATCATTATAATCAAAATAAAAATATACACAGTTACAAAACGCGGCGAGCGTCTGATTTTCATTTGCCGAAATCTGAATTGTCCATTTCAGGTAGGGGAGTGGAATATATGTGTCGAAAGCTCTATAATAGTTTACCAAATGAATATAAAAGGCAGACGAATTTTAAGAAAAATATTAGGGAAATGTTATTGTGTAAAACATATTATAGTGTGGATGAATTTTTGTATACTTAATTCTTTATTCATTTACACCTTATTATTCATTTAGTCATTTATTAATTATTATTATATTACACTGCTTTATTATTCTTAAGTTACTTTTAGTCTTTTAATTTTGTAATTTTAAGTTTAAGTTTCCATATTATGTTTTCTTTTCTTTTGTTTTTGTTGTGACTGATTCCATTATCTTTTCATTATGATATTTTGAATCAATAAACTATTATTATTATTATTATTATTATTATTATTATTATTATTAAGTAAACAAATTATTAAACTAAATATATGCTGTATTAATGTCAAATATTTTCTTTTCTTACATTCAACTAAATACTTATTTGAGTATCAGTTGTTGAGTTATTCGACCAAACATGTTTTACTGTTTCAATAACATATTGCTTTTGCGATTAATATCGATTATTTTTATGTTAACACTTTTTAAAAAAAAAAAAACTCGACTAATTGCTAATACATGATATTTCTTCTTTTCCGATATCGTCTAAAGCATATAGATGTATTTTATTCTTCTTTTTCCTTGTAAAAGTTAGTTAATTAGTTTTGTTAGCATTTCTCCCTTAGCATATTTGGATCACGCAAATTAATCCAAGCCCTTACCATAACATACAACTCCATTGAGATAAATCAGACAAAAGGCAAAATTCAAACAAATAAAATTGTATTGTAACCTTAGAAATAACAATTTGAAAAACAAACTGAGATCATAAAAACAAGCAATAATGCGTAATTGTATCATCTTGACTGTAATAGATAATACATTCGGATTTGCATTTTACAAAAAAATATTTACTGTCATGCCACTCAAACAGCCCTCCACAAATATGATTATTTATTTAATCAGATTTCTTAACAGCAGAAAAACAACCAACGCAAACTATATAAAAGCCATCCCTATTGTCCATAAAGTACACAAACTGTTCGTTTCAGGTACAGCTCACAACAAAATGCGTTTCTTCAATCAACTTCTGGTCGTTGGACTGCTAGTGGTCTTCGCTGAAGCCGCTGATGGTGAGTAACATTATATAATAATATACACTCCGCCAAAAAAGTATCGCATAAACTAAAAAAGGGCATTTATGAACCAAGATATTTTTATACGTTCACAAAAAGTTTGCCTCGTGTATATGAACTATAAAAACACTAACAAAATAATGGAACTTAGCGTTTTTACTTTATTTTTTTCCTAAAAGAACACATTTAGAAAAATGCATATGTGTAAGGTTTGCTCAGTTGTTTATTGAAAGTCTTCCTATACGGACAAATTTTAAAGTGCGAAGTCAGAGTTCTGTACCAACGCTTTTAAAACTAAAATGAGCAATTTAACTTCAGAACAAGTGGCTGCTATAGTTGCTTTAATCGAAGATGGACGATCTCAAGCATACGTTGCTAATTTGATGAACATCAATCAGTCAAGTGTTTCTAGAGCCGTAGCCAGATATAGGGAAACAGGCATTTACAGTAGAAGACCTGTACCAGGTCGTCCAAGATGTTCTACTCGCCAAGATGACCGCTATTTACTACTACAAGCATTACGTCGAAGACATGTAACTGCGAGACAATTGCAGAACGACTTGGCTAGAGTCAGAAATACTCGTGTGAGTACTCAAACTATTCGGAATAGGTTACGACAGAGTGGATTAAGAGCTAGAGTAGCTGTAACAGCCCCTCGTCTCACTAGGAACCACCGAGTGGCTCGCTTAAGGTTTGCCAGAGAACATGTAAATTGGAACATTAATGACTGGGCCAATATACTCTTCACAGATGAGTCAAGATTTGGTCTTTACACCTCAGATAGGCGTATCTCAGTGTACAGACGAGACGGTGAGCGCTATTTGCAGTGTAATATCAGACCTAGACCTAATTTCGCTGGTGGCTCTATTATGGTTTGGGGAGGCATCTGTTTAACAGGTCGTACAGAGTTAGTACCAGTAGACAGAGGTACACTGACTGCCCACAGGTATATAACGGACATTTTAGAAGAACATGTAGTACCATATGCGCCAATTATAGGAAACGAATTCATGTTAATGCACGATAATGCACGACCGCATGTTGCAATAATCGTCCAGGAATACCTTAACGATGTTGGTATTCCAGTTTTAGATTGGCCTGCGGTAAGTCCGGACATGAACCCTATCGAGCACGTGTGGGACCTCCTTCACAGACGGATACGAACCCAAAATGTTGCCCCAGCGGACCTGCATGGACTAGCAAATGCTCTCCGTGACGAGTGGGAGAATTTGGATCAGGCTTATATACGGAGGTTAATCGAATCTCTGCCAAACCGTATGCGAGCGGTCATAAGAGCCAGAGGTGGCAATACTCAGTATTAAAAGCTACTGTTATGACACTTTTCTTTCCAAAATTATAATTTCTTGTTTTAATAAAAATCTCAAGTATGAGTTCTTGTTTTTATTTGGCCTGTATTTTATTTAAACAATCATAGAAATTATATCTTAGAGCGCATTAAAGTATATTTACAACTTTATGCTACAAACAAAGATTATGCGATACTTTTATGATTCAAAACTAAATTATGCGATACTTTTTTGGCGGAGTGTATATAGTAAAGAAATACTTTTGTTGTGTTACAAAAACGATGACATAAGGATATATAATTCATCAAAATTAGAGGTCTTCACGAAAAAGTCAAAACTTACAGGTAGTCTCGGAAGCGATCTTCCCAAATAACTTCAAGCTTCTTTATAACCAAAGACAATGAGCTTACATTCAAAGCCTTTTAAGCTCTTGTGCACGATGCTATGTGTCATTATAAGAGAGGATAAATTCGAGCTCTCATCGATGGGTTATAACGCAGCAATCCTTGTAGCTCCGTAAGAAAGGATATAAATTCATGAATTCATCAGAGTTATCAATCAATTGAATCAATTATTTTTCATTTTTTTAGAATGCAAGGACGGGGAGACCAAAAGAGTCGACTGCAACACTTGCACATGTGACTACGGTGTTTGGAAGTGCACAAACAACAATTGTGGTGAGTTGCACTACTGATTTTCCCATAACAATTTGCTTGAATGTATGGGCTTGATTTCTTTCAAACAATATAAAGCCCATCCATTCACACGCATAATCTAAATAAACCATTCCTCTTTCAGAATGTAAGGACGGTGACACTAGACGAGTAGACTGCAACACTTGCTCCTGTTCTTATGGTCTGTGGAAATGCACAGACTACAAATGTGGTAAGTTACACCTCTCATTCTTTCACAACTATGGAACTTCCAGCACTTTCTGACAGACAACTATATGCACAACCGGAAATTCTTAATTAGTGTTTCCTTTTTCAGAATGCAAGGATGATGATACTAAACAAGTAGACTGCAACACTTGCTCCTGCTCCTACGGTCTGTGGAAATGCACAACCGACAAATGTGGTAAGTAACATATTAAATTCTCCCAGGACAATCTAAGTTACATATATTTCTAGCATGCAATGTAAATCCTATGCATTTACACGCATGATCTAAATCAATCGTTCCTTTTTCAGAATGTAAGGATGGTGACACTAAACGAGTAGACTGCAACACTTGCTCCTGTTCCTACGGTCAGTGGAAATGCACATACGACAAATGTGGTAAGTTGCACATTTCATTCTCCAATGGCAATGTGATTTCAATGTGTTTCTACCAGGCAATATAAAGCCCATGCATGCACACGCATAATCTGAATCAATTGCGCATTTTTCAGAATGTCAGGATGGTGATACTAAACGAGTGGACTGCAATACTTGCTCGTGTTCTTATGGTTCGTGGAAATGCACAAACAACCCATGTGGTAAGTTACACCTTTCATTTCGTTATGACAATGCAACGTCTATTTATTTCTAGTAAACAATATAAAACTTATATTAAAACGGATAACCTTAATTAATTATTCCTCTTTCAGAATGTAAGGACGGTGATTACAAACGAGTAAATTGCAACACATGCAATTGTTCAGAGGGTTATTGGAAATGTTCGGACAAGCTTTGTGGTAAGTAGCACCTTCCAGTTGCTCATACCAAAGCGATAAGCGCATAAAGTTTATGAACTCGTTTAATCTGTATCAGTTAACTACCCTTTAATTCCCTCGTGGCGATGCAATCTTTAACTATCACACTCGCTAATGTCACTTAATTATCCATCTTGTGGAATGCAAGGCCTGCGATATTAAACGAATACGCTGCATTACCCTATACCTCATAGGGGCGCACCTTTTGACTTCACATAAATATGCTAGTTACATTCTTCATAGAGCGCCATTTCTGGTTGCCTGTATCTTACAACATACAACCTAAGAATTTACTTAGTTGGTTTTAACGTTTAGTCCTTCTTTTTTTAGAGTGCTATGGCAGCAGTACCAAGACAGTAGGGTGCAACAACTGTACTTGCTCATACGGCTCATGGGACTGCACAAACGACGTATGTGGTATGTTGCACCATCCAATGGCGCATAACGAAGCAGCCTTTTTATAAATTCTCTTGACTTACATCAATTAATTGTCCTCTTTTTAGAATGCACGGAAGGCGAAACGAAACGAATCGATTGCAATACGTGCTATTGTTCCTACAAAGGCAAGTGGGTTTGCACAAACCAGAAATGCGGTAAGATATATCTTTAGTGATCTCCTACATTCAAATTATTACATATAATTACTTTTGGCAGATTGCAAGGCCGGTGATACCAAACAAAGAGACTGCAACACCTGCACCTGCTCGCCATACGGCCTCTGGGACTGCACATACAAAGCATGCGGTAGGTTACGCCTTTCAGTACCTAATAGCCAAACATAAAGAATATAAGACATCATCATTATTCACTCAATTACGTTCGATACCATAGAGGGATAAAATCAGATGAATGACTGCTGCATAGTTTAATAGACACAGATAAAAATGCACTTGATACTGGTTAAAAGAAAATGAAATTACAATATTCGTAGTATTTCACCTATAATCAAAATTGTACAGGTACATGGCACTCATCCACAAACTTGAAAACTATAAAATATACGTACGATTTTGCCTAGTAATATGCTGAATGTCTTGTTGAAGTTTAAACGATGTAATATTTATTTCACAATAATGCTTAGCATAGTTTAAAGCAAATTTATTTCATTTCGTTGCTTAGTTATCCATATAAGATAGTTGATCGAAATACGCTTATTTAGTAGTATTGGCAACTTGGCTGTTTCTCACACCTGTTTTCATTAATATGCATATACTCAGTTGCAAATTCTTCACATGACTTCAACCATTAACCTAAGAGATCAAATAAATATGCTAGTCATGGTCTTGATACCGCACAATATCTAGCTGCTTTAACCTACGGCACAAAATCAAGAAATCTACTTATTTAATTAGTCTCAACCTATCGTCCTTCTTTGTTTTAGAATGCTATGAGGGCAACACCAAGCGAGTAGATTGCAACACGTGTACATGCTCAAACGGCTCATGGAAGTGCACAGACGACCAATGCGGTAAGTTGCATCTTCCAATGGCGCATAACGATTGTTTCTAACAAATATATTGTGTGTGAATTCACTTGACTTACACCAATCAATTACCGTCTTTTAGAATGCAAGGAAGGCGAAACGAAACAAACAGATTGCAATACGTGCTATTGCTCCTACTACGGCAAATGGCTTTGCACTGACCTCAAATGCGGTAAGATTCTCCCACGATAATGCAATCTTTTTTTATCTCCAACAGAAAATATAAGTGTATAGGTACACTTAAACGATTACATTTATTTACTGTTCTCAGATTGCAAGGACGGTGAGACCCAACAAAGAGACTGCAACAAGTGCTCCTGCTCAAAGGGCTACTGGAACTGCACATACAACCAATGCGGTAGGTTATACCTTTCAATACTTAATAATAATAAGATTTACAGCACAAAAACTAAAAATTTACTTAATTAGTCTCAACCTATCGCGCTTTTTTTGTTTAGAATGCTATGACGGCAACACCAAGCAAGTAGGTTGCAACACGTGTGCATGCTTATACGGCCAATGGAAATGCACGACCAACGAATGTGGTAGGTTGCACCTTCTAATGACGCGTAACGAGGCTTTCTAATAAACATATTGCTTATGAATTCACTTGAGTTACATCAATTAATTATTCTTCTTTTAGAATGCAATGTAGGCGATAAGAAACGAACAGATTGCAATACGTGCTATTGTTCTTACGACGGCAAGTGGGTTTGCACAAACAACGTATGTGGTAAGTAGTAGCTTCTATTCTCTTACGATAATGCAATAGTTTGTTATCTCTAACGAAAAGTATAAATGTATACGTACTCTCAATTGATTTAGTTACTTTTCTCAGAATGCAATGCCGGTGAAACCAAACAAAAAGACTGCAACAAGTGCTCCTGTTCAAACGGCTACTGGAGCTGCACAGACTACCCATGCGGTGGGTTACACCTTTCAATACCTAATAGCCAAACACATGTGTCAATATATCGTGCTTCTTTTTAGACTGCTATGGCACCAGTACCAAGACAGTAGGGTGCAACAACTGTACGTGCTCATACGGCTCATGGCAGTGCACATACGACCAATGCGGTAAGTTGCATCTTCCAATGGCGCATAACGATTGTTTCTAACAAAGATATTGTGTATGAATTCACTTGACTTACACCAATGAATTACCGTCTTTTAGAATGCAAGGAAGGCCAAACGAAACAAACAGATTGCAATACGTGCTATTGCTCCTACTACGGCAAATGGGTTTGCACAAACAATAAATGCGGTAAGATACACCTTTTATTCTCTCACTATACATAATGCAGTAATTTGATATCTCCAACAGAAAGTATGAATCTATACGTACACTCAAATGATTACACTCAATTACTTTTCTCAGATTGCAAGGAAGGTGATACCAAACAAAAAGATTGCAACAAGTGCTCCTGCTCAAACGGCTACTGGAACTGCGCAAACAACCCATGCGGTAGGTCACACCTTTCAATAGCTAATAGCCAAACACGAAGAGTATAAAATTTATGAATTCACTTGATTCACCTCAGTTAAGTGTCCCTAATTTTTATTAACCTATCGTCCTTCTTCGTTTTAGAATGCTATGAGGGCAACACCAAGCAAGTAGATTGCAACACATGTACATGCTCAAACGGTTATTGGAGCTGCACAAACAACCCATGCGGTAAGTTGCATCTTCCAATGCCGCATAACAATGCAACCTTTGATTGTTTCTACCAAACATTTTTTTGTAAATTCCCAATACTTGCAATAATTAATTGTTCTTTTAGAATGCAGGGAAGGCCAAACGAAACGAACAGATTGCAACACGTGCTATTGCTCCTACTACGGCAACTGGGTTTGCACTGACCTTAAATGCGGTAAGATACACCTTTTATTCTCTCACTATAAAGCAGTAATTTGTTAGCTCCAAAAAAAAGTATAAATGTATAGGTGCACTAACATGATTACACTTAATTACTTTTCTCAGAATGCAGGGACGGTGATACCAAACAAGAAGACTGCAACAAGTGCTCCTGTTCGAACGGCTACTGGAGTTGCACAAACAACCCATGCGGTAGGTCACACCTTTCAATAGCTAATAGCCAAACACGAAGAGTATAAGATTTATGAATTCGCTTGATTCACCTCAGTTAAGTGTCCTTAATTTTTATTAACCCATCGTCCTTCTTCGTTTTAGAATGCTATGAGGGCAACACCAAGCAAGTAGATTGCAACACATGTACATGCTCAAACGGTTATTGGAGCTGCACAAACAACCCATGCGGTAAGTTGCATCTTCCAATGCCGCATGACAACGCAACCTCTGATTGTTTCTAACATTTTTTTTATGAATTCATTTCTTACATTAATAAATTGTCCTTCTTTTAGAATGCAAGGAAGGCCAAACGAAAAGAGAAGGTTGCAATACGTGCTATTGCTCTTACAACGGCAAGTGGGTTTGCACTGACAACAAATGCGGTAAGATACATTTTTTTATTCTCTCACTATAATGCAGTAACTTTTTAACTCCAACAGAAAGTATAAATGTATACGTACACTCACATCATGATTAGACTTAATTACTTTCCTCAGAATGCGAAGACGGTGATACCAAACAAAACGACTGCAACAAGTGCACCTGTTCAAACGGCTACTGGAGCTGCACAGACAACCGATGCGGTAGGTTACACCTTTCGATAGCTAATAGCCAAAGACGAAGAGTATAAGGTTAATGAATTCACTTGATTTGTCTCAGTTAGATATAAATATATTTGTCCTTGATACTGGTTAAGAGAAACGTATTATATTACGTGGTAATACGCAAAACGTGCACATATTCAGTTGCAAATTCTTCACACAACTTGAACTATTAACTTATCTAACGTAATGGATCAAATAAATATGCTAGTCATGCTCTTCATAGAGCCCAGTCTCTAACTGCTTTAACCTACAACACAAAATCTGAAAATTGTCTTAATTAGTATCTTTTTTTTAGAATGCTATGAGGGCAATACCAAGCAAGTAGGTTGCAACACATGTACGTGTTCATACGGCTCGTGGGAGTGCACAAACAACCCATGCGGTAAGTGGTTCCTTCTTATGACGCATAACAATGCAACCTCTGATTGTTTCTAGCAAACATTTCGTTTATGAATTCACATGACTTACATTAATTAATTGTCCTTCTTTTAGAATGCGAGGAAGGCGAAACGAAACAGATAGATTGCAATACGTGCTATTGTTCCTACGACGGCAAGTGGGTTTGCACAGACAACAAATGCGGTAAGATATACCTTTGATTCTCCCACGATAATGCATACTTTGGTTATCTCCACCAGAAAGTATTAGTGTATGCGTATACTAAAATGATTACACTTTTCTCAGATTGCAAAAGCGGTGATGTTAAACAGAAAGACTGCAACACTTGCTCCTGTTCAAACGGCTATTGGAGCTGCGGAAACAACCCATGCGGTAGGTTACCCCTTTCAATACAAAGAATATAAGATTACGAATTCACTTGATTTGCCTCAGCTAAGCGTTCTTAATTTATATTAAACCTGGAGTGTTTCAGTATTTAGTTGCAAATAAGTTGCATACTGCGAAGAGGGTTAGAACCTCATCATCTTAGTTTTATAAATTAAGTGTCGCCTTAAGTCTATTTTTAAACATTTAATTTGAAGTTGAAGGAATGTAATATTTATTTTTCCATTATTATAGCTGAGTTCAATCAATTTTACTTTACTTTAGTGCCTTCATGACGCATATAACATACTTAACTAGCTGTTTATCATATGAACATACTCAGTTGCAAATTCTTCAGGCAATTTCAAACTAACTAATAGATCAAATAAATGTGCTAGTCTTCATAGCGCACAATCTCTGGTTGCTTTTACCTAGCACACAAAATCTGAAAACTGATTTAATTGGTTTCAACCCTACTGTTTTAGAATGCTATGACGGCAATACCAAGCAAGAAGGTTGCAACACATGCACGTGCTTATACGGCTCTTGGAAGTGCACCGACTACGAATGCGGTAAGTCACAACGACTCATAACAAAGGAAATTCTGATAGTTTCTAATAAGCATACTGTTTATGAATTCATTTATCTTACATCAATTAATTATCTTTCATTTAGAATGCAAGGAAGGCGAAACTAAACAGGAAGGTTGCAATACGTGCTATTGTTCTTACGACGGCAAGTGGGTTTGCACAACCACCAAATGTGGTAAGAAGTACCTTTTATTCCCCCATGATGATGTAATCCTTGGTTGTCTCTAACATACATTATAAGTCTATAGCTACACACTTAAATGCCTACATTTAATTACTTTTTTCAGAATGCAATGAGGGTGAAACCAAGAGAGTCGACTGCAATACTTGTGTCTGCTCATATTATGGCTTGTGGAGTTGCACTTACAATCAATGCGGTAAGTTAAGCCTTCCAGTTCTTCCATGGAATAAGAACAACATTTTTAATTTTGCATTCCTGGCCTAAATCTATTTTTGCTTGTATCAGAATGCCGTGAAGGAGAAACTAAAAAAGAAGATTGCAATGACTGTACATGTTCAAATGGTTATTGGGCTTGCACGAAAAGATATTGTCCTGTACCAGGTAAGCTAAAATATAACAAATTGTTTTTATAAAAGTGAACCAAATATTAAAATAAATTCTGTATGAACCCATCAAGTTAATTAAACTAACGTTCAATAAGCCGTCAAAATCTCTAATTTTGCTGTTTTATTAGAATGCAGAGATGGTGAAACCAAGACAGATCGCTGCAACAATTGTACTTGCTCATATGGTTATTGGTCATGTACCCAAAAGGATTGTCTAGATGATGGTAAGCCAATTTTTTTCTAACATTTGCAAACAAGACCTCCTTCTAAGATATTCCTTAATAGCTGTTGGTTCATCATGATTTATTTTCTCTTTATACAGAATGCCAAGATGGCCAAACTGTACCAGTAGATTGCAACACCTGTACTTGCTCGTACAATGAATGGAAATGCACTGAATATATATGTCCTGATGGTAAGAAGCTTTAAATACGTATGTAGAACGCATGCGTGTTATTCAATATATATTTATTTTTGTATGCTGTAATACTTAATTTTTCACTTTTGACAGAATGTAAGTATGGTCAAACTAAGCAAGTTGACTGCAATTCTTGTACCTGCTCAAACGGTGTATGGGCATGTACGCTAAAGGCTTGTCCACAGCCAGGTAAGCGCATATTCTCTTCTACCAAAAGATGTTGTTGTTTCTCCCTGTTTCCTATCCTACGACCACCCCGTCTCACCGCTATTCCCCACTTTTTCCTTTCACTATATCCTTCCACACCCCTTCATCCTTCACTTTCTTTTGTTATGTCCTCAACTCAAACCAATAGTTTTAAATAATTTCTTCCCTTTTTGCAGTCTGAGACTTTACACGATTGCAATATATAGTATGCATTTATATATTATTCTCATAACACTCTATTAATCTCTAATGTTTGTAATTTTTGTAATTGTGACTAGCGTATCCATCTATTAATTACATTATGTCTCCTTTTAAATATATAGAATGCAACGATGGGGCTCAAAAGCCGGATGATTGCAACGACTGCTACTGTATTAATAGTAGTTGGGCTTGCACCAGCAAGAAATGTTATGCAAAAAGAGGTAAATTACAAACTTCTGCTTTCACTATTCTTGAAAAAAATACCCAATTAATAACAACTTATTGACTTTTATTAAAAAAAGAAATTGTAATATTTTCATTATGTTAATGTTATGTTAATTTCTTATAAATTCTAGCTATCAACGTTCGTGGAATAAACCGAGAACTTCTCTTCTAATACAGCTCCGATTTATACGTGGCTATATATATGGGCTACTTGGATATTTTACACACTGGATATGATATAGCTACTATCTACTTTGCTTAATCACTTATTATATTCTAATTTGTTTATTTTCTTGTAAATGGCTTCATTAAATAAATTTATTTAACTTTGAAACAATATATGTATTTTATTAACTAACTGTTCCTCAAATCTTCCCTCGTGTAGGTTCTATATTTAATGAGTTACTTCTCCAAAGTAAAACATCACAGATAGGAAATTGTAATCATTGCAATTATTTAAACAAATCTCATAAAGTATGTCAAATCTAATCAATTTCAATAGCTTAACACAGCATAACACTATTTTAAATAATAGCAGTCGCTTATTAGATTTGATTTTGTCTAACCGCCAATCGCAAGTTACTAGAGATCTATCCCCAATATTACAAAAGGATGATACCATCCAACACTACCAATTTCACTATCTTATGATACAAGCGGCAACAGGAATTTCACCACCAATGACAAATATTAATGAAGGTTAACTTCCTTTGTCTCAATAGAGCATTAGCACCGACAAACTGGTGATTTTTAAGTAATTTAAGTATGAAAGGCTCTTTTCAATACTTCATCAATATATACCTTTATATAAAAAAAAACTAAGAGTCGATAAGCTAATTGGTCCTTTTTCACCATTAATTTCGAATATACTAAATTGTTTTTTAATTTTATAAGGCATTGCGAAAGCTATTTAAAGCGCTGTTTTATAAATAAAGTCAGTCTGAGCGTTTTCCTATTCCCACTTTCCTTAGCTTAAACAAAACCCAACTCTGGCTCGATAAGTTATCTGTTTACCGAGCGAAGCCGATATTAATTTGTGGAGGCAGTCCTTGGCCAACCGATTAATTCCAGCCGCTATTTGAGTGAGGCTAGTCCTTGGTCCATCGATTAATTCCAACCACTACTTGAGTGGAGCCGGTATCTGGCCCTTCGATTAGAGTTCCGATCGCTAATTGAGCGGAGCCGGTTATTTTGACCCGCCAATTATCCTTTATTGCATTCTTTAGTTAAATTTAAGTATTTACCATTTAAAATATGTTGCCTCTTTCGTCTATTTAAAATTAAATTCATTATTGCTTCACTGCATACTACATAACCTATACTTCACCGTAAGTTACTGCACACGATCACCCTGGACATATTCGTCATACTACTCACGAGGTTTATCAATTATTTCTATTGTTAAATTAACGGTTTTATTTGCCTTAATTACCAAGAGCACGAGGAGGTTTCAGCGCACGCACAGAGTCATCTGACGGCAACAGGCAAGAACCGACATAACGTCTAGCAGAGATCGCAACCTTTTGGTTAGAGAATTTGATGAGTAAAGCAAAGGGTAATTTCCGTCATAAGCAGTTTACCCTTTAGAGGCAAACATTGTTTCAATCTTGAACAGAGAAACAACAATATAACATAAAATCAAAGGCATTCTATCTTAAACACTATAAACAAACTCAAAATTGTAACTCTTAGCACAATATAAATACCTTAGAGCATTAGTAAAAGAGCAAATAAAAAACGTGGAGAATTGTATTGCACGCCATCCCAAAAATGTCTGGTCTTTCTTCACAGCAAGCAGAAAAAATCTCGAATACCACGTTCAATGTGTTACAATGATAGTACTTATCAGACCTCAAAAGGTATTGTGGATGCTTTTGCGTCTTATTTTAGAAGCATTTGTACAGATGGAAGACCCACCATGAATCCACCAATCTGTTTTAATAAAGCTCATTTCCTTAATATCCCTTTTATAATGGAACCAGAAGTTTATCCAGCAATCACAATGTTGGAAAATAAGATGACGGCTGACCCAGATGGCGTCCCAAGTGTTTTGACACATGACTGTAAATATATTCTGACCCGAATTTCCCTGACCCGTGGAAATGCATGAAGGTGTGTCCAATGGTAAAGAGTAGATCTTTCAGTAATGTGAAAAATTATAGGTCAATACCATTACCTACTAACTTTTAAAGCAGTTCTTTACTTACATATATGTATATCCGTTGGTTAAAAATTATATATCTGAACATCAGCATGGATTTATGGAGCGGAAATTAATTATCACGAACTTAGCGAAGTTCAGTCAATTCATACATAACATAGATGCAAGAGGCCGGGTAGACACTATCTACACAAATGTATCAAATGGCGCTTCCTTTGTTTCCCTGCTATATTTAATTTCAACAGACAGATACTACCACAATATACTATTGCTGGTGGGTCAATTTCGGTGTCTGTCCAATCAAAATCGTTCAATGCAGCTTCAGGGGATTGTGGCACTTGATCATCCCAATCGCTCACTTCATCCAAAATAGATTCTGAATTACTGCTTTCAACCCTAACATTCATTACTTTATCACACAAATTACGCGTAATAGTATCTAGTCAAGGTACATAATTTTTGTCTCTTGTACTATCATCAGTGGAATAGTCATCAGAAATACTTTCTACTTCTGAAAGATGTTCAGCATAATGCTCTACTTCATTAGGAGGAAGAGATTTGAATCTGTTGGTGGTATTCCTTTTACGTACATTTCCAGATATGCTAGGACTAACTACAAAATAATCTATCAACTAAATTATTTCCAAACTAAAATTACTTACCCAGGAATTCAAAGGATCTTCCTTTGAAATCATTATGAATGAAATGAAACTGTTCTTTATATAAGAACACACAATAAATAATATAAAAAATCTGTGACAAGCAAATGTAATAAATTGGCACCTTAATTTTTGCGATATACATCTGGGAAGTCCCTGATAAAACATAAAGATTAAAAAGAAATTAGTTTGTTATAAGATTCTACTAAAAAATAGCGGACAACTAGAATACCAATCTCAGAAGAGAGTATTTGTGGCACTACCTGTCGTCGGATAGTAAATTGAACATATCTAATGGAATCGGTATCATTTTGTTGCAGGATATATGTAAATTTATAGTTGACACCCCGAAACTCTTTGCACTAAGACCATCAATTACTTCAGATACTCGCATTTATCGAGTAATAACAATAACATTTCGTAGAAACGCATACATAATCTAATTCATATTGAAATTTATTAGATGTGTAATTAAACATGAACCTTCGAAAAAGCACATAGACGTTTGGATATATTTATATATCTGATGGTCGTTTCAAATAATGTATTATCTCTAGTACTTGGTACACAGACGGTAAATAATTTTCTTATGAGCCGTAACTTCTTAAAGTATCGAAACTGGTTGGCCATGAATATAGCTATAGAAACGATAATTTATTTGCCGAAATTCATATTATGCTTTGCAGTTTTCCAACAATCGTTTTCAACTTTTTTACTTTTTTCCGAAAGTAAAGAAGTTACAGATGAGCGAATATCAAACTGAATCAACCTGATAGACAAGTTATTTTGTATGCCATTTATTGCTAGTATGCTGACCGTTCCATCGTCTTTGGCTATTATACTACTTTCCTGTATGTTATCAATACTTACCCTTCTTACTACATCGATTACTTCCACATAATCTCCTACACGTGCCGAAAATGGTTGTTGTCTGGATTTAAAGACACTTTCGAATACACACAAACCCATTAAGACATTATAAACAAATCGTAAATAAGAAAGTTGGCTAAATACCTCTTTTGAGCAAAATATCTTTGTTCCGCTAAAACCAAATTGAGTTAACTTAACGGGGACTAGTAAACAGCGGTCAGTGAAATTAGCTTACCACAATAATAATATATTAAATCATTATTATCATTACTATTATTAAATCAATAGTAGCATAAAAACACGACACAATAAAAACATTTTTGCTTACCTGCTGCTTATTTGGTTTATCGAAAATCTATTGTCTTTCATCAAAACATGGAAATATATAATTTTACAATGTATACTTATGTACACGTTTAATTATATTATTATATAAATGACAAATTGACTTAGTTACAATGAATAATTACAAAGCAGAGCAAATTCGGATTTGAAAATTTATAAAAAATATTTACCACAATTATGTCAAAAATCCCTCCACAAATAAGATTAATTGTTTCATCAGACTCTTTAACAGCAGGAAAACAACAAAAGCGAACTATATAAATGCCAAACCGCTCATCTGTTTAGTACGCAAACCATATTCAGCATCAAAATGCGTTTTTTCGATCCAGTTCTGTTTGTCGGACTGTTAGTAGTTTTCGCTGAAGCAGCTGATGGTAAGTGCCATTCTATAACTAGAAATTTTGGCATTTATCTTTGAAGAATTGATATTGCTTTCATGAAATCTGTTTGAATTTATTGAATATCCCGTGGTCTCTTCGAATTTATCATATTTTATAACTATAAATGCATTTTACTATGCGTTAGTATGTAAATAGTTGCGCGTGTTGCTTAAGTACTCTAATGCAAAATACCTAATGATAGTTCAAAGATCCATCTCGTATTCGGGTATTTAAGCAAGACTCAATATATTATTCCTTCTAAGATATCAAATACCGTTTTATAATCACTCTCCTTTTCTTTTCGTTAGAATGCACTGACGGCCAAACCAAGCAAGTAGACTGTAATACTTGTACATGTTCATACCGTGTATGGGAATGTACGAACAACCAATGTGGTAAGTTTATACCCTTCATTCCCTTATGACGAAGTATTTTCTGTTTGTTTCTAACAAACTAAATTAAAATACACACAGGGAGTCTGTCTGCCGCTAGAAACTAAAACGCGATTTAAATTACGGAATAGCGACCCATTTTTTCCAAAAAAGAATCCTTTTTTATTAAATCAATATTTCAAGCTTCTTAGTGGTTACGCTACACAAACTAGAAGATCACAATAAAAATGATAAAGTGCTATACGTATATAACTAAACTTGCACTATACGTTTTTAAATTTAACTTAAAATTTATTACTAATGGAAAATATAAATATGACCAAGTTTTAAATTAAATGGTTACATACATACACTAGTGATGATTATTGTTTAGTGTCTTTTTATTAACAACTTATTTGGTTATGTTGTTATCAGCGGCGGTTCGTGCTCGCATCAAAGGTAGGTCGATTACAATGAGCGAAGTTTTTCGCATACTCTCGCCACATATGTTTCTATGTAAAGTATGTTACGAAGAAGTTCGATCATCGTAATATCCTTGCGCTTACTGACGTAAGCATAAACCGCCGCTGGTTGATGTCCAACTTATAGCTCTCAATTTACCGTGCACTAAAGATTTATTATTTACACAACGCACAACGTTTGGTAACTCCACAAATCACTGAATGTAAGTTTTCTGTTCAAATGGCAATGCTCAAACAATCAACGTGGTACGAGGAATCTTTCATTTCCGACAACCCGATCTATGATTGATTCTACCAAACAATATACTTTATAGTGTTATTAGATTAACCTCAATCAAATTTTCCATCTTCAGATTGCAAGGACGGCGACACTAAACGAGTA
Source organism: Cetonia aurata (assembly GCA_949128085.1). Taxonomy (NCBI): domain Eukaryota; kingdom Metazoa; phylum Arthropoda; class Insecta; order Coleoptera; family Scarabaeidae; genus Cetonia; species Cetonia aurata. The sequence continues at coordinate 10,502,051 of OX421888.1, forward strand.
GACTGCAATACGTGTTCCTGCTCATATGGCAAATGGCAATGCACAAACAATGTATGCGGTAAGTTGTACCTCCCATAGTCTTATAGCGAACCAATCTGAATGTTTTGAACATACATCATAGATTCCTGATCTTATTAGATTAAATTTAACCTATTTTTTCTTTTTAGAATGCAAGGACGGCGACTCTAAACAAGTAGACTGCAATACTTGCTCCTGTGTATATGGCAAATGGCAATGCACAAACAATGTATGCGGTAAGTTGTACCTTTCATAGCCTCATAGGAAACCAATCTGAATGTTTTAAACATACACCGTAGATTCCTGATGTCATTAGATTAAACTCAACCCTCCTTCCTTTTTAGAATGCAAGGCTGGCGACTCTAAACGAGTAGACTGCAACACTTGTTCATGCGTCTATGGCAAATATGAATGCACAAAGAACGAATGTGGTAAGTTACACCTTTGATTTCCTTAATTTAAATCAGCGTTTGGTTATTTGTGAATAGAGATACACATATTGTAACAGCACTTAATTAATTTCAATTAACTATGCTTTGTTAGAATGCAAGGATGGCGACACCAAACGTGTAGACTGCAATACTTGTTCCTGCGTCTATGGCAAATATGAATGCACAAAGAACGAATGTGGTAAGTTACACCTTTGATTGCCTTAATTTAAACCAGCGTTTGGTTATTTGTGAATAGAGATACACATATTGTAACAGCACTTACTTAATTTCAATTAACTATGCTTTGTTAGAATGCAAGGATGGCGACACCAAACGTATAGACTGCAATACTTGTTCCTGCGTATATGGCAATTATGAATGCACGAAAAATCAATGCGGTAAGTTGTATCTTCCATGGCCTTATAACGAACCAATCTCTGAATGTTATAAATATACACCAAAGGTTCTTGGCATCGTTAGACTAAACTCCATCTATTTTCCCTTTTTAGCCCACATGGCGTCGTTATATTAAACTCAATCTATTTTCCCTTTTTAGAATGCAAGGATGGCGACACCAAGCGAGTAGACTGCAATAATTGCACTTGCGTATATGGCAACTATGAATGCACGAAAAATGAATGCGGTAAGTTGTATCTTCCATGGCCTTATGACGAACCAATTTCTGAATGTTTTAAACATACACCAAAAATTCATGGCGTCGTTATGTTAAACTCAATCTATTTTCCCTTTTTAGAATGCAAGGATGGCGACACCAAGCGAGTAGACTGCAACACTTGCACTTGCGTATATGGCAACTATGAATGCACGAAAAATGAATGCGGTAAGTTGTATCTTCCATGGCCTTATGACGAACCAATTTCTGAATGTTTTAAACATACACCAAAAATTCATGGCGTCGTTATGTTAAACTCAATCTATTTTCCCTTTTTAGAATGCAAGGATGGCGACACCAAGCGAGTAGACTGCAACACTTGCACTTGCGTATATGGCAACTATGAATGCACGAAAAATGAATGCGGTAAGTTGTATCTTCCATGGCCTTATGACGAACCAATTTCTGAATATTTTAAACATACACCGAAAATTCATGGCGTCGTTATGTTAAACTCAATCTATTTTCCCTGTTTAGAATGCAAGGATGGCGACACCAAGCGAGTAGACTGCAACACTTGCACTTGCGTATATGGCAACTATGAATGCACGAAAAATGAATGCGGTAAGTTGTATCTTCCATGGCCTTATGACGAACCAATTTCTGAATGTTTTAAACATACACCAAAAATTCATGGCGTCGTTATGTTAAACTCAAACTATTTTCCCTTTTTAGAATGCAAGGATGGCGACACCAAGCGAGTAGACTGCAACACTTGCACTTGCGTATATGGCAACTATGAATGCACGAAAAATGAATGCGGTAAGTTGTATCTTCCATGGCCTTATGACGAACCAATTTCTGAATGTTTTAAACATCCACCAAAAATTCATGGCGTCGTTATGTTAAACTCAATCTATTTTCCCTTTTTAGAATGCAAGGATGGCGACACCAAGCGAGTAGACTGCAACACTTGCACTTGCGTATATGGCAACTATGAATGCACGAAAAATGAATGCGGTAAGTTGTATCTTCCATGGCCTTATGACGAACCAATTTCTGAATGTTTTAAACATACACCAAAAATTCATGGCGTCGTTATGTTAAACTCAAACTATTTTCCCTTTTTAGAATGCAAGGATGGCGACACCAAGCGAGTAGACTGCAACACTTGCACTTGCGTATATGGCAACTATGAATGCACGAAAAATGAATGCGGTAAGTTGTATCTTCCATGGCCTTATGACGAACCAATTTCTGAATGTTTTAAACATCCACCAAAAATTCATGGCGTCGTTATGTTAAACTCAATCTATTTTCCCTTTTTAGAATGCAAGGATGGCGACACCAAGCGAGTAGACTGCAACACTTGCACTTGCGTATATGGCAACTATGAATGCACGAAAAATGAATGCGGTAAGTTGTATCTTCCATGGCCTTATGACGAACCAATTTCTGAATGTTTTAAACATACACCAAAAATTCATGGCGTCGTTATGTTAAACTCAAACTATTTTCCCTTTTTAGAATGCAAGGATGGCGACACCAAGCGAGTAGACTGCAACACTTGCACTTGCGTATATGGCAACTATGAATGCACGAAAAATGAATGCGGTAAGTTGTATCTTCCATGGCCTTATGACGAACCAATTTCTGAATGTTTTAAACATCCACCAAAAATTCATGGCGTCGTTATGTTAAACTCAATCTATTTTCCCTTTTTAGAATGCAAGGATGGCGACACCAAGCGAGTAGACTGCAACACTTGCACTTGCGTATATGGCAACTATGAATGCACGAAAAATGAATGCGGTAAGTTGTATCTTCCATGGCCTTATGACGAACCAATTTCTGAATGTTTTAAACATACACCAAAAATTCATGGCGTCGTTATGTTAAACTCAATATATTTTCCCTTTTTAGAATGCAAGGATGGCGACACCAAGCGAGTAGACTGCAACACTTGCACTTGCGTATATGGCAACTATGAATGCACGAAAAATGAATGCGGTAAGTTGTATCTTCCATGGCCTTATGACGAACCAATTTCTGAATGTTTTAAACATACACCAAAAATTCATGGCGTCGTTATGTTAAACTCAATCTATTTTCCCTTTTTAGAATGCAAGGATGGCGACACCAAGCGAGTAGACTGCAATAATTGCACTTGCGTATATGGCAACTATGAATGCACGAAAAATGAATGCGGTAAGTTGTATCTTCCATGGCCTTATGACGAACCAATTTCTGAATGTTTTAAACATACACCAAAAATTCATGGCGTCGTTATGTTAAACTCAATCTATTTTCCCTTTTTAGAATGCAAGGATGGCGACACCAAGCGAGTAGACTGCAACACTTGCACTTGCGTATATGGCAACTATGAATGCACGAAAAATGAATGCGGTAAGTTGTATCTTCCATGGCCTTATGACGAACCAATTTCTGAATGTTTTAAACATACACCAAAAATTCATGGCGTCGTTATGTTAAACTCAATATATTTTCCCTTTTTAGAATGCAAGGATGGCGACACCAAGCGAGTAGACTGCAACACTTGCACTTGCGTATATGGCAACTATGAATGCACGAAAAATGAATGCGGTAAGTTGTATCTTTCATGGCCTTATGACGAACCAATTTCTGAATGTTTTAAACATACACCAAAAATTCATGGCGTCGTTATGTTAAACTCAATCTATTTTCCCTTTTTAGAATGCAAGGATGGCGACACCAAGCGAGTAGACTGCAACACTTGCACTTGCGTATATGGCAACTATGAATGCACGAAAGATGAATGCGGTAAGTTGTATCTTCCATGGCCTTATGACGAACCAATTTCTGAATGTTTTAAACATACACCAAAAATTCATGGCGTCGTTATGTTAAACTCAATATATTTTCCCTTTTTAGAATGCAAGGATGGCGACACCAAGCGAGTAGACTGCAACACTTGCACTTGCGTATATGGCAACTATGAATGTACGAAAAATGAATGCGGTAAGTTGTATCTTCCATGGCCTTATGACGAACCAATTTCTGAATGTTTTAAACATACACCAAAAATTCATGGCGTCGTTATGTTAAACTCAATCTATTTTCCCTTTTTAGAATGCAAGGATGGCGACACCAAGCGAGTAGACTGCAATAATTGCACTTGCGTATATGGCAACTATGAATGCACGAAAAATGAATGCGGTAAGTTGTATCTTCCATGGCCTTATGACGAACCAATTTCTGAATGTTTTAAACATACACCAAAAATTCATGGCGTCGTTATGTTAAACTCAATCTATTTTCCCTTTTTAGAATGCAAGGATGGCGACACCAAGCGAGTAGACTGCAACACTTGCACTTGCGTATATGGCAACTATGAATGCACGAAAAATGAATGCGGTAAGTTGTATCTTCCATGGCCTTATGACGAACCAATTTCTGAATGTTTTAAACATACACCAAAAATTCATGGCGTCGTTATGTTAAACTCAATCTATTTTCCCTTTTTAGAATGCAAGGATGGCGACACCAAGCGAGTAGACTGCAACACTTGCACTTGCGTATATGGCAACTATGAATGCACGAAAAATGAATGCGGTAAGTTGTATCTTCCATGGCCTTATGACGAACCAATTTCTGAATGTTTTAAACATACACCAAAAATTCATGGCGTCGTTATGTTAAACTCAATCTATTTTCCCTTTTTAGAATGCAAGGATGGCGACACCAAGCGAGTAGACTGCAATAATTGCACTTGCGTATATGGCAACTATGAATGCACGAAAAATGAATGCGGTAAGTTGTATCTTCCATGGCCTTATGACGAACCAATTTCTGCATCTTTTATCCCCTCAAAGCAAATCAATCTATGAGTACTTCTGGCAAACAATATAATATTATAACGTCATTGAATCAATCTTACTCCATTTTCCCTCTTTTAGAATGCAAGGAAGGTGACTCCAAACGGGTAGACTGCAACACTTGTGAATGCTCGTATGGCGAATGGTATTGCACAGAGAAACAATGTGGTAATTTCATTTGTCAACAGCTTACGTTTCTATACGAGAAAGTGTTCTCGTTAGTTTAGTGCATATCTCGATGAGCATAACAGCGCCAGGACGGTCCATGCTTAATTAGCAGTCTAATCAGATGCCTGCATCTGACTCCGAATTTTTGTTTTAATTCCCAACCAATAAATTCGAATTTTCTGACACTCTTTAAGGAAGAATTGTGATTGGCTGTATTTGCGTCAGTAAACTAAATTAGCTGTGGGTTGGAACTACAATCTTCAATATCATTAATTTAACTTTAAAATACGCACAACTCTACACAAGCACAAACGATTATGATATTTCATGTATGCTACTAGTATAAAATTGTTATGGATTACACTAATTGGATTCTATTGCTGAGAAGAGGTTGTGGTAATTGAACAACATTTGAAAAATCATAATTAAAATGCTAAGAGTGGTATGTCTAAATACAACAAAGCAATGAGATCATGGTATGTTTTTAAGCTGAAAATTGTGCAAAATAATATTACTTACATCATATAGAGCAAATAAAGTACATAGCTAATTAAAAAATCAAATTAACATTGAGTATACGCGGAACTAACCTCAAACAATTATATTTCTCTGGTATACAATGTTGATGACTATAAATAAATAAATTGCAGTACCTGTTCCTGCTCTAGAGATTAATAGAAATGCACATTTGTGGTAAACTATGTTTTGATAAACTATACGTCTGCTTACTGTTTACATCTAAAAATATTTAAAAAGTTCATTCGATTAGTCCTAATTTATTATCATCTTCCCTTAGAATGCAAGGACGGCGATACTAAAGCTAAAGGCTGTAAAACTTGCACCTGTTACCGCGGTTCATGGAAATGCTCAAACAAAAGATTAGGTAAGCTGCATCTTTCATTTTCTCACAATGAATAATTTCTGATTACTTTTCGTTTATGAAAGGAGCTCAGATGAGTATTGTCATTTTTTTTTCCGTAGGATTCAAGAAAGATCATCATAAAGAAGATTCCGGGGGATGCCCACACAGGAATTGTGGTAAACTGCATTATTCGTCTTTTACAAAATATGCTTTGTAAATTCTCTTAATTAGTCTCAATTTTCTTTTTATCTTTTTTGACATACCTTATTCGAAAGATGTTCTTCATTATTCGTCTCTGACATCATGTCATATTCAAGTTATATTTTGTTGCTTTTGTCGTCATAATTATTGAACTTTATAGTCATTATTTAAATGGCAGTTGTTGTGCGTTTCTTACATAATTATTACGTCTTCACGATTACTAATTAATATCATACCACACAAAATTTATTAGCGCTTAAAATGCGTCGATATCTTAACTATATATATATCGATATATCTTAGCTATAGGTTGCAAGGTCTTTAGTTTTGACATAGATATGTAATTTAATTTTAGTCATAATACATGCACGTATCTAAGCGAAGGGTGATCATACACTGCGACCGAAAAGATCGGTTGTGACCATTCAATCCGTTTCCTTTTAACAAAAAATGCAGAATATCCTCAAAGGTCACTCTTTCTCTCTCTCTCTCTCTTTAATTTCACAATCTCTCAGGTATTCTATCCCCGTGAGGTGCACAGTGCACTGCAATTAGAAAGAAAGCAGACGGATGTTCCATCCGACAAAATCTATATTCGGCTTCATCTGCTATTCCAAGCCAACTTAGAAGTCCTGTCGGTCACATTATCTATAACATTACCACGTTAACTTATTTGTTATAATGACGTATCATCTGACCAATTTGTGACGTAATTAAAACGTCTGCGTCCCATCGTGCCATCTGAATCGATCGTACGCTGATTTACAACTTTTATCCTAAGAAGGTGTATGCCACCAACAGAACTTTGAAAATGACAAATATGCTAAACATTAAACATCCGTAATTCCACCTGTAATAAATATTAATAGGACACTCAAGTATACGCTGGAAATAGGTAATACTTCTGCTTAAAATATACTGCCATGTTTTCCCAATGAAATTGTATATCTCACCCCACTGCAAATTCCAGCTCCAGTCTCATAATCCCTATTTTTTGATCCGCTTGTAAACCAGATTGGTTCGCCGAGCTTGTCTCTGTTGGTGGATTGATTCCAGATTATTCGACTCCTGATTTTCGCCTCGTAATTTCTGTTAAATAAATATGTCAAAATCATGTAGTCCGAGCTCATTCCTAAAAAGTTGTCTTCGATATGATTAACAATATAGTCGTGCCCAATCTTGCGTATCTGCCACTTGGTATTTCTTGCAATCTGAGATGTCCCAATCTTGCCTCTTCCTTTATCTGCAAATGGAGAGGAGGAGGCACGCTATTGCTGCTGTAGTAGTAGTCCTAATTCCCCCTGTTATTACTAAACACGCAAGCCTCTGTATCTTGTCGAGTTGAGTTATAGCAATTTGTTGCTGCATCTTTGTCTACCATACCTGAGATGCATGGGTGATCATGAGTCTGACCACCGTGATACATGTCCAATACATCATATTTGCTCTTAATTCCCATGTTTTCCCGCCAGCATAAATGTTATCATCGCTCTAGATTGCAGTTCTTGTATAGTTTGATCATAAAATATCTGCTGCTCTGGTTTCTGACATAACTTGCTGAGGTGCATCATTCCTTACCTTATAGCAGATACTGACCATTATTATTTCTAACATAAAATAATCCGTAAATTTAACTTTATTGACCTCAAATGATGCTATTAGGAGGATGCAGAGATGGCGAAACTAAACAAGTGGATTGCAATACCTGCAGATGCTCGCGCGGTTCATGGGAGTGCACCAATCGCATATGCCGTAAGTTTCTGTTGCTCGTTTAACACAGACGATCTCCATTGATATCTTAAACGTATAACAGATTTTGTAATTTGTTATTCTAATATATTGTTGCTTTTCCTAGAATGCAGGGAAGGTGATACTAAGAGAATGGACTGCAATAAATGCGTGTGCCTTAATGGTAGTTGGGCCTGCACCATGAAGTATTGTCGGGCACCAGGTAAATCGCATTATTGTTTCTTTTAAAACGAGTTTACTATTTCTTTTGAAGTGCCTGACGGTTGCAAAGCGCACATATTTAGTTCTACTAAAACGGTTTTAAAATTTAATTAATATTTTTGTTCTTCTTTCGAATTTTGCAAAATCATGTTTTATTACAATCATATTGCATCTATAATCATATTGCAAATTTCTTGCTGACTTAAAGTTGTGAGGTTATGATCGTTAAAACATCAAAACATGGGCACTCTGCAGGGATTTTGGATGATCATCGTTTAGTTGTTGTATCATTTTGCTGAATTTCTAATGTAAAACTAATTCTTCGACGAAATGAATTAAAAATTAAAATTAAGTAATGAATTCATCTCTTGTGTGCGCCACAAGAAAGGAATCATTAACATATATCGCAATAAGTAAATGCAAATGAATGTATGACCCTGTAATTGAAACATCTACCAACTTCTGACAAGTCTTTATCCTTACCTAGCTGATTTGGGATAATATAATAGTTACAGCACTAAGACAACCCTCGCATAACTCTAAATCGACGAGTAGTATATGCACAAATCCTTTAATAATTTGGCGATTTTTTGTGGTACCGACTACTACTTCTTTCCAATAAGGTTAATAAATATTTAATACTGGGGTTTATAAAATTAAATATGATACAAGTGCTACAACTGCGCCGATGTGATAAACAGAAAAAAGTTATAAAACAAAACCTGATTTTCCAAAGTAGATAAATATGATAAGCATAATTTAGTTTTTGTTTCCAAATGATATCTTATGGTTACCTTTTAGATTTTACACCATACAAGTTACTTATCTACTAATTGTTATTAATTGTAGCTTACAACGTCCATGGAGGGCACGGACGATTCTACCCCTATGAGTAATATGCCTTTTACTAATACACAAGACCATTTGAATATTTTACTCAGTAGATATTCTATTACTTCTATTTACTATATTGATTATATTCTGATGTTTGTATTAAATAATTGTATGCTTTTTATGTTATTATTTTCTGCGTCCTTTAAATAAATTAACTTACTGTACAACTGTACCTATGTATGTGTTTTATTTTTAACTAGCTGTTACTTACGCCTTTGACCATATAAGTTTCTCGATTTAATGTTATTTATTTATATAGAAGAAAAGTTAAAGACGAAACATAGATTTGTAAGATTATTTAACATGGGTTTTTTTGAATAACCACATTACTAAAAAACTTCTTGGCTAAATTTATTTAATCAGTTTAGTCAAATTCATAATCTCCACTATTATCAAAATATTAAGTCTTAAATAAAGTATAATATGTTCTTTAAAAATAACTGAATATAATATGAATTATATGAATCCGTTTTTCAAAACAGTTATCTTTGTTTTTGTTTTTTTGTACGGTTTAAATATTATTATTTTCATTGGCTGCTTTACCAGAATCAAAATTATATTATGTGCTGTTCGAAGCAATACATTTGTAATAAATTCTGAAATATCGTTTTATTCAATTGAAACAGTGTTGAAACCATTACTTCTTTTTACATGTTTAATGTAATTAGACCACTGCTCCTGTAAAACTTATTCATAGACATAAAATAGCATGTTGACATAATCGAGGCACCTGTTAGGGATGTTACAACCTGCTCCTTAAGCGGAGCAGATGCACCAGCTCCGACTCTGGGGCTGAAACTGGTGCAGAAATCGTGTTCACGAGTCTTACCTCCTTTATTGCACTCGTACCACAAATACAGAAACAAAAGTAACGAAGTGGGAGAACCGATTTGAATGTGCCTATTTTGTAGTATTTCAATAGCAAAATATTTTTTTAAATGCTATTTTTATTACTAAGGGCCTTTTCGTCTAAATGTATCTCGTTTTCTATTAGGAGCATATTAGGTTAAGGAGGTTGGACGACTGAGGAAGGGAGATAAAAGAAAACATGTTGGAAGTTTGTTTATATTTTATTGTACATTCTATTATAACAAGTTTATACTGTTATGACTCCGCTAGTTCACAACGTTAACTACGATCTACTTTTAAGGAAACAGACAGTCGTTTAACACTACATTTATTGATGAACTAATATTTAACAATAGGTGTGGTTTAATCTTAAGACAGTGTTTTTTTATTGAACTTCACACTACTATGTAAGAGCGGTACATAGAGGGTACTGTGACAGAAAATTGAATGAATAAAATTCCGTGTTCATCAAGTATACATAACCAATTGATGCTGAATGTGCGGGAGTTACTTGTGGGGATTCTGGCGCCTTTTCATCGCTAGAGCTAGATAACACAGGGTTTTCAGGATTGTGGAAATTACAAATATTCATCACTGAACTAAGGGTAATACAAACAATTTAGCGGCAAATGTACAAACAAGAGTTTTTACAATAAGGATACTTCTCTGGAAAATCCAGGCACCCATCGGCGGGGTTCCTCAAATACAAGATGCAATAAACATTAAAAAGAAATAAAATTACAACCTAATTATAAAAACCACCACTTTATTGCGGCTAATAACACAGAATTGCACTATAGAGGATAATGTCATAACAATACCTATACAAATAAACGTATTTTCTCGTAACTACATACTTTTCTTCGATACGCAATAGTCTTTAATTTAACTAACATTGTGCGATTCTATATACAAATAATAATATAAAAGCCTATAAATTTGTTGTTAATAAACCAGTTAACAGAAAATGTAAGCAATACTTATATTCTACTTACAAGAACACATGCAACTTACAACTACATTTAATTATTAAAACTTTACCTATTTTTTCATGCGCTGCAACTGTCCTAAAGGTGCATGCTTCGTCAAGAGAAATATGTGTCAATGATGTAACTTACTTCGATGTAAACAGTTCTTCCATATCACTTTTCTGACGTTTGCCTACAATTAGAAAAAAGATTACATAAAATTATTTACCTATATTTATATAATGGAAAAGAAAAGATGCACACTATATCGCGTTCTTCACCATCATTATCAAAAGGTGATCACAAGCACCATACCGACCACACCTTAAATTGGACAATACAACACCATCATGTCAAAACAAAGAAATTCCGGTGACAGATTAAGGATAGAACTTAGAACCTGTTAGAACAAATGCGGACAGCGGGTGCAACAACTTCGACTCCGGTGCGGTACCTCAGAATTGGCTCCACCTAGTTCATCCACTAGTTCAATCGTGTTCGAGTATGCGTTCAGTTCAGGTTGAGTTACCGAACCCGCAAATCCGTTCTTTCACGAAAAGCGAACCAGCTCCGAAAGAACAGCTCCGATCCGGAGTCACCACCCCCCTAGTACTTATTCTGTGGTATAATCCATTAAATTTTCTATAACTTAGAAATTAATTATGAAAGTCGAGAAATAATGATTGCACCCAATTCAATAAATACATTGATCCTGTTCACAAATAAGGAATGCTATGCCTCAACACTTTTTAAAATTAGTTTATGGAATTAACTGTAACATTCAATTTCTTTAAATTATTGATACTTTTGTTTTTTATTTGAAAATAAATGGAGACTATAATATATAAGGTTAATATAAGTATAATATATAAACAGGTAGAAAGAAACACGAATCCGTCTCTAATGCTTTTCCCCTTTCATTGCTTTTGCTGGTATAGTGATTCCAACAATAGACCATGAGCCCACCTGGTGGCATTTTTCGGTTCTAATTGTGTTTGGCATTTTTTCTGTGACATTTTATTCCGTCGTTTTGCCAAATCCTTTGCCAAACCGTTTGCCATATCATTTGTCAAACCGTTTGATAAATTATTTGCCAAACCGTTTGCAGAAGATTAGAAGTTTAAGACTGAAAAGTGGAAAGTTTAAAAGTTATAAGCATTCTTTTTAGGAATATTAAATATAAATGCAAATCTCACTGATTATGTATTTGTGAAAACGCTTTGGCCACCTAGACCTGCATATCCGACTGTGAGCTTGTAGCTAAGTAACATAATACATGCTGCAGAAAGCGATATGAAACTTATTACCTAGATCTCGAGAATTTATGACAAATATCATGTTGAACAAAAACTATACATGTAAGAACTTAAATTATAAAAAGTGCACGTACGCTCTGATCCCAAACGTACCAACTGCAAGGTGAGTGGCGAGAGAAAACAAATAATGTTGTAGTAAAACACACGTGATCATATTATTATTTCTTAACCTCGTTTTAACGCGGTGCAGCCTTTAGTAATCGCGAGGGTTGGAACTTTAGTAGTGACAATAAATAAATATTTATAAATAAATAGAATGAAGACATCCATGAAACTACTAGATTCTTTCCATGTAGGCACCAGCCTTGTCAACAACCCATTGCCAGCAATGTGGAAGTCGTAGTATGCCTTTAGCAGCGCCTATTCTGTTGATGGTTTTGATGGAGTAAAATATTGCTTATATAATCTGGCAAACATCTCGGAATCGAATGTCACGAAGTGGACCCTTTATCTTTGGAATTACGTCAAAGTCTATGGACTTAAATCCGGTGAATATGAAAGGTGGAAAGTAATTCCCAGCTCCAGTGATTATACAGATCTAGTGCAGTGCTAATGAGGACACGATAGTGCGCCCTAGCACTATCCTACAAAATAATTCAGGCTATGTTCTAAAAACTAAAAGAAATATTGCGCTGTAACAATCTGTCGTTGCGGTGCGGAATGCACTAGGATGACTCTATCTCAGTCGTACATAAAAATCAGTGGGCAGAGATGGATTTTGAGCTGCTGAAATTAAATAAAAAATAAACAATTCAGTTACAATCAAGAGCGCTTCGTTTTATTCAATAGCGCTGCCCCTGTTACCTTTTCTTTCTATATCCTTTTCCTTCAAGTTGGTCGTCAATTTCAGTTAGTAAAACAAATTCTTTTTTAATAATAAGACGTAAATGCGACAAACAAATATTGTCTGAACACAAAGAAAAATTAATAAGGAGTGAAGGGTAGGTCGAGTTACTGGGCTCAATTCAATGGGCCAAGTTACTCGACCAATGTAAACTAGGCTTTTTAAAGTGGCCTTCATTATTTGTAAGTAGCCTATGAGTTGCAGTTGCGTTTAACAACCCACTTAAAGTAGAGGAGTTTTCTGAACTTATGGCACCTTCACTTTAGTGAGAGTCCGGTACCGATTTTATTTTTTTATTTATTTATTTTATTTATTTCTGTGTTCCATTATTTACAATAAAGTATGGAAAGCGTCAAAACGAAATTAAAATGTAAATAAGTAGCAAAAAAAAATAAACAGGAACACACAGTCAAAATGAAAAAAAAAAACAGGAAACAATCATGTACAAATAAACAAACAAGTACAGAATCAAAATTCAATCGCAAACTAATCTTCGTAACTACATAAAACATTCAGCGCAATGATGTGTTTTTTCTTGAAGACGTTCATTGGCTGGCACTTTATACTTCAGGGAATGTGATTGTGATTATAAAGCCGTATAATATTATGTTTAGCACTTTTTATGAATCCGACTATAGCTTCGTTTGTGGTGGATTAAGAAATGCACTCTCTGTTCCTCTGGTTTTATAAGTGTGTACAAGTTCGTACCGTTTAAAGAACTCTTCGTAGTGGCGCTTAGCGAACAAAATAAGTAAGCAGGCTTATAAAACCATTTCGAGGATAGTGTTGCCCTATTTCAGTTCCTATTCTAATTTGAATTGCGTTTTTAAATATTCCAGGGCAAATCTGTAGTAAATATCTAAGAATTAGAAATTGGCTGCCTGTTCAATAAAGAAATATAACCAGACAGACGAAAAGCGGTTTATATATATTTCACATGTTGTTTTTTTACTGTTATTAAATCTGATTAAATAAATTGTCATGGAATTTTTGAGTGGAGTTTGATTGTGGTAAATATTTTTTATAAAAGTATAAATCCGAATTTATTATCCACTATACCTAATCCAATCCTTTACATTACAATTGCATATGTGTACACTGTATACATAATGTGAAATTGTACATATGCATGTCTTGATCAAAGATAATAAAACCCTGGATGCGTTTTAAGCTAATTAAACAAATTGTCATAAGAAAATATTTTTTATTATGCCGTGTTTTTATGTTTGTGTTGGATTTTAATAAAGATTGACTAAAAATAAATCATTATTTGACGGAACACGAATAGCTTTCTAGTCCTAAAATATACTGTCAAATTGTTTCCTAAGCGTCAAAAGGGCTGATAAATTTGCTTACTAAATATTTTGTGGTCGAAACGTTGGATGTTTTAGCATACGCTTGAATCTTTAATTTATAAGTTATATTCAACGTTTCTAATTAGAGTTTAACAGGTTTAGCAATTATCATTTTTGGACTAAGGGCTGTCATAAAAATCTCTTTCTCAATCTTCAAATTTATCTCTCCTAGATTATTTTTTTAATGGAGGTACTTATAACTAAAAATAAATATACCTATGTCATTCGTTTAAATCCTTTCTATTAAGTGCATTCAATTTATTTTGAGCAGATGCGGTAAAGTAGCCCCATAGATGTTTCTAAGACGCAAGCCAACGATTTCACAAAAATTACATTGTATCCAGAAAACTATAGACAAAAATATGCAGAAAATTGAACAATGGAGTTGTAACAACTTAATTACAATGAACGTAGCAAAAACAGAATATATGGTATTAACGAAAGAAATTATACGACCCGATACTATAAGCATTAACAATGACATAATAACAAAAGTACAAAAACTGAACTATGTGGGACTAACACTTCAACAGAATTTGAAGTGACATGAATAAACAAAAACACCAAACTAACAGCTGCATTTTGAATCTAAGACACTTTTCGGCCGTGGTGCGTACAATATTTTTTCGACTACCAGATGATTACCACTTACTAAAATCGGGATACAGATCACTCATATTTGAATGATAGATTGTTTGACAGCTATTTTGACAACAGAATCCAGAAAAACTTCAGAATCTTCACAGAAGAGTACGGTAAAGTAACGGAAGTGACGCATTTTATGCTCGAATGAGTGTAGTTAGGTTGTACTTTCGGATGTGATAGACGAAAAAATATACCTATTTTACAAAGAAAAAGTATAGCTTATTAACCTAGTTGTTAGTGATTCCATGAGTGGGTGATCACAGTTCGCTATCTATCCTTCCTTAGATACCATAATATGTTTAGCGTAGACAGTCTTATTCATCAACCATAGGCTTTTAAATTTGTAAACTCTGCTCATAGTTTTCATTTCATCTTATTTTACTATGAATCCCTGACGAAGCTGTCAATAATAAAGGAAGAATATTGGATGGAGTAAACAAGAGTAGTTTCTTCCCAAGCGTATACCTGTCATCCGTTTTTGAAACAATGATAAAAAAAACTTTAAAGAAATTGAGCTTAGGTGCTATTGGGCCCCGCTGAGTCGTGGTTCCTCTATCATTGATAGGGCAGATATGGTGATATATGCATCAAAAATTATTAAAAATTCATATGTATGCTAAAAAGTCTAACGTCTGAAAACAAAATATTTAGTAAGCAAAATACGTGTCGGCCCTTTTGACATTTAGGAAACAATTTGACAGTATATTTTAGGACTAGAAAGCTATTCGTGTTCAGTTAAATAAAGACAGGCTAGATTTATTTTTAGTAAATCCTTATTAAATTTAAACACAAACTTAAATACACGACATAGGAAAATATTTTCGTACGACAATTTGTTTATTTAGCTTAAAACGCATTGAGGGTTTTATATCTTTCATAAAAACATGCAAAAGTACAATTCCACATAATATATACTGTGTACACACACGTAATAATGTAAAGGATTGGATTAGTTATATTGGATAATAAATTTGGATTTATATTTTTACAAAAAATATTTACCACGATGCCACTGAAAAATCCCATTACAAACAGGGTTAATTTATTTAATCAGATTTAAAAACAGTGAGAAGACAACAAGTGAGACTTATATAAATCGCTTTCCGTCTGTCGATTTAGTATACAAACCGTTCGCAGCAAGTTCACACCTTAGAAGCAAAATGCGTTTCTTAAATCCAATCCTGTTCGTCGCACTGCTGGCGGTTTTCGCCGAAGCGGCTGATGGTAAGCAATATTTTACTTATAATTAATATTTAAACTTAATTTGCTGAAAATAAAGATTTCAATTCAGTCGCACTAATGAAAATTTAAATACTGTTCTTTTGTTTAACATACGTAGGTATATTCAAAAAGTTTAGATATTCTTCAAATTAAATCGTGAGCGGTTTTTCCAAAAGACGTTTTTGAACATCACATCAACTAACTCCTCAGTTTTAGGCCATCTACAGTCATATCCATGATCCAAATATTTTCTTTTAATCAATCTATTAAATATGCTCAGTCAATCTTCCTTTACTTTTTCTTTGAATCTTATCGAAGAATTGTTGGTTCTGAAACAAACTGGTTTGTAAGGAACTAAGAAAATTGGAAAGACATGAGAATTAAAGCCATGAATGATGTATTGGTTACACACTGCAGTGGTAAATACCATGTTACCGGCTGCCTGAACTGCTAGACTAAGACTGTTCATAAGCAAGGAATTACAAAACTCACAAAGATTCAGAGACTGATTTACCTGTGTATCATTGGAGCTACAAAAAGTACCCAGGGAGAACCCAGAATACTTCAGTAACGGCAGAAATTACAAACCCTATTTTTGAAATTGGTAGTGATACGATGATTCTCAAACTCTCCTTCGATAAATCCTTCAAGCTTGTCTTGGATTAGAGTAAGTAGAAAGCAAAACAGAAACCGGGGATTCGAAACCAAATCTGACATGGAGATGGGTCAAAAAGAATCACAAGTTTTGGAGCTGGTATATATAGTGAAATACTGGATCACAAAGAATATATAGTATTAGGGCAATATACCATGGTATACCAAAAGGAAATACTAACAATAGAGACATGAGCCAGAAGAACATTCGTAAAACAACCCAAGAGTTAGCCGATTCATATCTTATTCGATATTCAGGCAGCCCTAAAGACGTTAGCATCCTATCAGATAATCTGGAAACTAGCTGGGGACTGTTCGGAAAACGTAAGAACTCTGGCTGAACACAACAAAGTTACTTTGGTGTAGCTGTCGGAGCATAAGGGCATACCAGGCCACGAAAAAAACTATGAACCTCCAATTATGAAGATTAGCTCTTGAAAGTTAATCGCGAGATTATCACTCTATCACTATATGTATATTGTTTCATAATCAATCTTTTCTGTCCTTCTAGAATGCTATGAAGGTGATACTAAGACAGTAGACTGCAATACCTGCAAATGCGTATACGGTGTCTGGGAGTGCACTTACAATCAATGTGGTAAGCCGCAACTTTCATATCCATATCAAAATCAAAAAACCAACAATGTAAAATCA
The DNA here is from genome assembly GCA_949128085.1 of Cetonia aurata. Lineage (NCBI taxonomy): Eukaryota > Metazoa > Arthropoda > Insecta > Coleoptera > Scarabaeidae > Cetonia > Cetonia aurata. The sequence continues at coordinate 10,519,551 of OX421888.1, forward strand.
CTTCATTAATCTTGGTATTCATTGCCTTTCTAGAATGTAAGGATGGTGACTCTAAGCAAGTGGACTGCAATACTTGTGTCTGCGTATACGGCATATGGCAATGCACAAGCAACCAGTGTGGTGAGTTGTTGCACTTTCTATCCTCTCATAGCGCAATAACCTCTTATTATTTCCTATACACAATGTAGCTTCAGTAATTCACTTTACTAATCCGAATTTAATTTTCTGTAGAATGCATGGAAGGCGACTCTAAACGAGTAGACTGCAACCCTTGTTCCTGCGTATATGGCAAATGGCAATGCACAAACAACCAATGTGGTAAGTTACAGCCTCGAATCCTTCAGTGTTTCTGATGAACAATAAATCATGTTGTTACTTATAAACAAATCAACCTTTGTAAAATCACTTTAGCAAACTTGGTTTAACATGTAATCATTTTAGAATGCAAGGAAGGTCAAACTAAAGAAGTAGATTGCAATACCTGTTCCTGCTCATACGGTTCATGGAGTTGCACAAGCAATAAGTGTGGTAAGCTATACTTTATTTCTTCACAACAGAATAATCCTGATTATCTCGTACCTTCAAAAGAAGTCTGAGGATTTATTTGATTATTTCGAATTTATTTCCCGTTTTTAGAATGCACCGGAGACGAAACTAAGGAGGTAGACTGCAATACTTGCACTTGCTCGCGCGGTATGTGGAAATGCACTGAGACGAAATGTGGTAAGTTCTACCTTTTACTGCTTCATCACCAAATAGTTCCCATTGCTCCATTTTTTCAAAAGAAATTTTGAAAATTCGAATACCTAATCTCAATTTATTTTCGGGGTTTTAGAATGTACCGGAGACGAAACAAAGGAAGTAGACTGCAATACTTGCACTTGCTCGCGCGGTGTGTGGGGATGCACCAAGAAAGCATGTGGTAAGATATACTTCTTACTTCTTCATCACGAAATAGTTTCCATTATTGACTTTTTTCAAAAGAAATTTTGCAAATTCGCTTGACTAATCTCAATTTATTTTCGGGTTTTCAGAATGCACAGGCGACCAAACTAAAGAGGTAGACTGCAATACTTGTGCTTGCGCGCGTGGTATGTGGGTATGCACCTTGAAAGCATGTGGTAAGCCATAGTTCTTACTTCTTCATCACGAAATAATTTCTGCCGTCCCACATTATCAAAATAAATTTTAAAAATTCGTTGGGCTAATCTCTATTCATGTTTCGGATTTTCAGAATGCACAGGCGACCAAACTAAAGAAGTGGACTGCAATACTTGTACTTGCTCGCGCGGTATGTGGAAATGCACTGACAAGATATGTGGTAAGTTCTACCTCTTGCTGCTTCATCACCAAATAATTCACATTGCTCCATTTCTTTCAAAAGAAACTTTGACAACTAGCTTAACTAATCTCAATTTATTTTTGGGGTCTTTAGAGTGCACCGGAGACGAAACAAAGGAAGTAGACTGCAATACTTGTGTTTGCTCGCGCGGTGTGTGGGGATGCACCTTGAAAGCATGTGGTAAGCTATACTTCTTACTTCTTCATCACGAAATAATTTCTGCTGTCCCACATTTTCAAAATAAATTTTAAAAATTCGTTGGGCTAATCTCTATTTATGTTTCGGATTTTCAGAATGCACAGGCGATCAAACTAAAGAAGTGGACTGCAACACTTGCACTTGCTCGCGCGGTATGTGGAAATGCACTGACAAGAAATGTGGTAAGTTCTACCTCTTACTACATCTTCACCAAATAATTCACACTGCTCCATTTTTTCAAAAGAAATTTTGACAACTAGCTTAACTAATCTCAATTTATTTTTGGGGTCTTTAGAGTGCACCGGAGACGAAACAAAGGAAGTAGACTGCAATACCTGCACTTGCTCGCGCGGTGTGTGGGGATGCACCTTGAAAGCATGTGGTAAGCTATACTTCTGACTTTTTTATCACGAAATAGTTTCCATTCTTCATTTTTTTTTTCAAAAGAAGCCTTGAAAATGCGCTTGACTGTGCTCAATTTACTTTCGGGTTTTTAGAATGCACCGGCAACGAAAAGAAGGAAGTAGACTGCAATACCTGTACTTGCTCGCGCGGTATGTGGAAATGCACAGAAAAGAAATGTGGTAAGCTCTACCTCTTATTGCTTCCTCGCAAATAATTCCCATTTTTTTCCAAAAGGAACTTTAAAAATGCGCTTGACTAATGTCCATTTATTTTCCTATCTTTAGAATGCACCGGAGACCAAACTAAGGAAGTAGATTGTAATACTTGTACTTGCGCGCGCGGTATGTGGGGATGCACCAGGAAAGCATGTGGTAAGCTATACCTCTAACTTCCTCATCTAGGTATAATTCCTGTTGTTCCACATTTTCAAAAGATATTTTGAACAGTCCTCGGACTAATCTCTATTTATTTTTCGGGTTTTTAGAATGCACCGGCGACCAAACTAAAGAAGTAGACTGTAATACTTGTGGTTGCGCGCGCGGTATGTGGGTATGCACCTTGAAAGCATGTGGTAAGCTATACTTCTTACTTCTTTATCACGAAATAGTTTCCATTCTTCACTTTTTTCAAAAGAAGCTTTGAAAATGCGCTTGGCTGTGCTCAATTTACTTTCGGGTTTTTAGAATGCACCGGCAACGAAAAGAAGGAAGTAGACTGCAATACCTGTACTTGCTCGCGCGGAATGTGGAAATGTACTGAAAAAAAATGTGGTAAGCTCTACCTCTTACTGCTTCATCACCAAATAATTTTAATGGCTTCGTTTTTTCAAAAGTAACTTTGAAGATACTAATCTCCATTTATTTTCGGGTTTTTAGAATGCACCGGAGACCAAACTAAAGAAGTAGACTGCAATACTTGCACTTGCTCGCGCGGTATGTGGAAATGCACTAATAAGAAATGTGGTAAGCTCTTACTTCTTCATTACAAAATAATTCCCATTGTTCCATTTTTTTCAAAAAAAGCTTTGATAATGCCCTTGACTATTCTCAATTTACTTTCGGGTTTTCAGAATGCACAGGCAACGAAAGGGGGCAAGTAGACTGCAATGTTTGTTTTTGCTCGCGCGGTATGTGGGAAGGGTGCACCAAAAAAGGATGTGGTAAGTTATACCTCTTACTGCCTCACATTTTCTAAGTTTGAAAATTTCTTCTTACTAATCCAAATTTATTCTTTGTGTTTTTAGAATGCACCGGCGCCGAAACTAAGGAAGTAGACTGCAATAAATGTACTTGCTCGCTCGGTATGTGGGAATGCACCACGAAAAAATGTGGTAAGCTATACTGTTATTACTGCTTTACATTTTCAAAATAAAGTTTGAAAATTTATTCCACTAATCCAGATTTATTCTTTGTGTTTTCAGAATGCACCGGCAACGAAACTAAAGAAGTAGACTGCAATACTTGTACTTGCTCGCGCGGTATGTGGGAATGCAGCAAGAAAAGATGTGGTAAGCTATACCTCTTATTTCAATATTACGAACAATTTCTTATTGTTTCATAGTTTAAAAAAAAAGGATTCACTTTAATTAATTTTAATCTTTCCGGAGTTGAGGGTCGTACACTTTGGGGTATTCTTCCATATGTTTTGCCGGCCACTGCGCTTTACATCGTCAGCGGATTGAAAAAACTACTCACTATAAATTTCCAAGTAAATGGAACCTGCTGACGCATATACCAATTGCTTTTTCACATCTATATGTTAAGGGGAATTCTTAAATTCATCGATGCATCCATCGATTATAGTGTATCTTTGTTTAGTACATTACTGATAAAGTATAATCGATGGATTAAATTCACTTTCTTAATCTTAACTTACTACCACTTTCTTTAGAATGTAGAGACGGTGAAGTTACACGAAGAGGCTGCAATGTTTGCGTCTGTTCACGTGGATCGTGGAAATGCGAGGACGAGTGTGGTAAGGTTCATCTTTAATTTTTTTGAAAGGAACAATTGTGACTATTTCTCGGTTGCATTAAAGAATTGTAAACTTGATTAATTCGATTATCATTCATCTTAGAGTGCGAACATCGCCAAACTAAACAAGTAGACTGCAACGTTTGCACCTGCGCACGTGGTAATTGGAGATGCACAGAGAAGACATGCGGTACGTTTTATCTTCATTCTTTCATAATGCATGGCAGCTGACTGCCTATCACATACAAACATATTTTGCAAATAGACATGATTAATTTGAACTATTTTTTTGTTTTAGAATGCAAGGATGGTGAAACTAGAGAAGAAGATTGCAACACTTGTGTCTGCTCACGCGGCTCTTGGAGATGCTCAGACAGAAAATGTGGTAACTACAACTTTCATTTCATTTTTTCAGAATAAATAACTCAGCTTTCAATTCTACATTACTAATTTTATTTTATTGTTATTTTTATTAGAATGCAAAGAAGGCGAAACTAAAGAAGAAGGCTGCAATAAGTGCGCATGTTCAAACGGTAATTGGGCTTGCACAGTAAAAGCTTGTCCTGAACCAGGTAAGCCGTATTATTCCTACCTTAAGTATTTGCACACTTCAAAGTGTCATTTTTATTTAATTCTGCTAAAAATAATACTAGTAATTTAAGGTATATTTAGTTCTAACTTATGTAGCCTTCTAAAGTCCATAAATTTAATCTAACCTGACTCTATAAGAAACAAACCTTGTAATTAACACCATTGATATAAATTTAAAGAATGTAAGGATGGTCAAACCAAAGAAGAAGATTGCAATAGTTGTGTCTGCAGCAAAGGCGTATGGAGCTGCACGCTCAAGGTTTGCCCAAAACCAGGTAAACCGCTTTCTATTTTTTGCTGTAGAATCCACAGCACACGCGTAGATAACTTAGCATTTATTTTATTTCTACTAACTGTATATTTACTCCTCTTTTAACTAGAATGTAAAGCTGGTGAAACAAAGGAAGTGAATTGCAACACTTGCGTCTGCATCTATGGCTACTGGCTGTGTACCCAAGAGAGTTGTCTACCTAATGGTAAGCAATAGAATATCTTGCGTGATAGTAATTTCCTATTTAATAAGTTTTGACATCGCCTGACTACAAACGGTTTAATTGTTTTTAAGTTATTATTCACAGTAATTTATTTTATCTATTAATAGAGTGCAAGGAAGGTGAAAAAAGGAAGGTAGACTGCAATGACTGTGTCTGCTATTATGGTAAATGGGATTGTACCAAAGGAAGTTGTCCTGAGCCAGGTAAGGCACTTTAAATGCACAGTGGACACAATTATTATTTATTTTTTGCAACATTACATTAATAGCTTTATTCTATTGTTGTTCTTAAAGAATGCAAGTCGAGCGAAACTAAACAAGTGGACTGCAACACTTGCTCATGCCAAAACGGTAGATGGGGGTGTACGACACGAGTTTGTCCCAAGCCAGGTAACCATACTTTCTTTTTCTATCATCATCATCATTCAATCTTTCAGTCAATTTGTTATTCGTTTTAGCAATTAATTAACTTTTCTTCATTCTTTTCTGTTCCAAGACTCCTCTTTCCAGTCCATTACTACAACCACTCTTGTATCCTCCTATATCTCGTGAACCCAGGCATTCCTCAATATAACTCTTCCCTTATACCACAGTGGAATGCATCATTTTACTCTTCTAACCATCTCCATTGGCTTTTCCTTCAATATATGACCAGACCAACTCAATCTCATCACCTTGCTCATCATTCCCCAACTTTATTTCTTTATTTTTCTTTGATCTTCTTTTCCCCTCTCGTGCAATGTTTACACGTAATACTGCTCTCAGCTTTTCCTCTTCCCTTTTATTTATCACTGCAATTTCCTTGACATACATAATTACTGGTCTTTACTGATGCTTTTATTTTTCAACAGCAATTCATTTTTTCATATGCTTAATATCCTTCCACTTGTATTTATGTCCTTATACCAGCTTGTTAAATGTTGTAACTTTTGCGTTCTGAGGTGGTTCCTTTGGTGCTCTATTTCATTTGAAATTTTCATATAATTTCTTTTTCTTGAACATTTTTACGTTTAATCAGCCATTAACCACAAGTTTTATAATTTTTAAAAGAATGCAAAGACGGCGACTCTAAAGTGATAGACTGCAATGTATGTAGCTGCTCAAATGGTAACTGGCGTTGCACAAGGAGAACATGTCCTGTCCCAGGTAAGCCAATTCTTCTTTTTCTTTGATGACAAATGGTCCGAATTTGAAATTCAGCTAAACCAGCCATTCTTAGCGTATTGGACTATTTAATAAGTTTTAATTAATTAAAATTCTGTAATGTGACTTTGCAGCAAATACATTTTCTTTTTCTTAACTATAGAATGCAAAGAAGGCGATACACAACGACGAGGTTGCAATGACTGTTGCTGCATTGAAGGTAATTGGGCATGCACAAAGAGTAGATGTTATGAAGGAAACTAACGATTCCGCCCCATGTAACAGACCTCAAACCTACGTAATACTAGATGGACTACTTTGATATTTTCCCAACTGGATACCCTACAACTACTGTCTATATTGCACATTACGTTCTAACCTGTCAATTTTGTGGTAAATGATTATGCATTTACTTGCTAACGATTTCTTTCTTCATTAAATAAATTAAATTTACTCTGCAATCAAACTATGCCTTTTATTTATAATTAAGTACCTATTTAAACTAACTACTGCATACACCTCCCATAGTTCGGTTTCTTGGAATCGCATTAGCAGGAGTTCCTTCTTCGAATTTTATAAAATTACCAGATTAATGGCTTACGAAGAAAGCACTCAAACCGATTTTAATGGGGCTTGACTTATTTGTAATATCCATCAAATGATATAAAATGCTACTTTCCATTTTGTAAATCGCAAGAAACTAAGAAAAAAAACGAAAACTCAAAGCAATATTCAACCACCTGAACTCGATACTTCAATGAAGCGGAAAACGGTGATTTACCACACTCAATGGGTACTACAAAAGCGCCAAGTTTCATTCGAATCAGCGCCTGACAATATCAGTGTTTTTATTTATTGAACCGTTTACATTGCAAATATTAGTAACGTTATGATGAAAAATAACCTATCCATACCACACTTGGGCTCAGAAACTGTTTGACAAGGAAAGATATTCAACCCGGGCTTCCGGCATTAATCAACACTTGGGTGGTTTGCAAACCATACACATAAGCCTTTAGCATTTTTAAAGAGGTATCGATATACACTAAACTTGATTCAAGAGGAGGTTAATGAGCGTGATCTCAGGGCCTCACCCTCATGTATACAACCTTGTGCTTTAGTTATAAGGGTGGAAACAAAAAAAAATATTTTACACCATTCAAAAGATTATTTAATTTCAAGACATACTTTTACGAAAGGTTCTGGACCTGTATATGCAGCTGATGATCCTTTCCTTGGTAACTCATGAAAAGAAGAGAGGTATGATGCATTTTATTCCTATTACTGTTGTAATAGTAGGTACCTATTACCATTGTTATTTCCAAGCATGCGAACCTGCGAATCTTACTAAGTTTAGTTATAACAGTTCGCTGCTGCATCTTTGTCTATTATATCAGAGATACATAATTAACCATGGGTCTATCCGCCATGATGTACAGGTATACGCACTACATTTTGATGTTAATCCTCACTTTTTCCGTTGGCTCTTCTAGCACATATGAGTGAGGTTTCTGTCATGGTTTCAATTCTCTAAAGCTGACGATTCCAAGCAAGCTTAGAGTCAAGAATATCAATTCCTCTGACAGCTTTATTTCTCTGCTCGGTTGCTTTAGTGGTCTACAACCGTCTAGCTTCCTTCTCCTCGTGAATACTATCGTGGAGAAATTAATGTTTAATCTCTCTTCCTCGGCGAATGCTTGTGCAACTTGTAAAGCAATCTGGTAAACTTGTAAAGAAATTCGACTCGAAATTTATGTTAAATAAATATGTCAAAATCATCTAGTCCGGGCTCATTCCTAAAAAGTTGTCTTCGATATGATGAACAATATAGTCGTGCCCAATCCTGCGTATCTGCCTCTTGGTATTTCTTGCAATCTGAGATGTCCCAATTTTGCCTCTCCCTTTATCACCAAATGGAGAGGAGGAGGCACGCTATTGCTGCTGTAGTAGCAGTCCTAATCCCCCCGTTATTACTAAACACGCAAGCCTCCGTATCTTGTCGAGTTGAGTTATAGCAATTTGTTGCTGCATCTTTGTCTACCATACCTGAGATGCATGGGTGATCATGGGTCTGACCACCGTGATACATATCCAATACATCATATTTGATCTTAACACCCACGTTTTTCCGCCAGCATAAATGTTATCATCGCCCTAGATTGCAGTTCTTGCATAGTTTGATCATAAAATATCTGCTGCTCTGGTTTCTGACATAACTTGCTGAGGTGCATCATTCCGTACCTTATAGCAGATACTGACCATTATTATTTCTAACATAAAATAATCCGTAAATTTAACTTTATTGACCTCAAATGATGCTATTAGGAGGATGCAGAGATGGCGAAACTAAACAAGTGGATTGCAATACCTGCAGATGCTCGCGCGGTTCATGGGAGTGCACCAATCGCAAATGCGGTAAGTTTCTGTTACTCGTTTAACACAGACGATCTCCATTGATATCTTAAACGTATAACAGATTTTTTAATTTGTAATTCTAATATATTGTTGCTTTTCCTAGAATGCAGGGAAGGTGATACTAAGAGAATGGACTGCAATAAATGCGTGTGCCTTAATGGTAATTGGGCTTGCACCATGAAGTATTGTCGGGCACCAGGTAAATCGCATTATTGTTTCTTTTAAAACTAGTTTACTATTTCTTTTGAAGTGCCTGACGGTTGCAAAGCGCACATATTTAGTTCTACTAAAACGGTTTTAAAATTTAATTAATATTTTTGTTCTTCTTTCGAATTTTGCAAAATCATGTTTTATTACAATCATATTGCATCTATAATCATATTGCAAATTTCTTGCTGACTTAAAGTTGTGAGGTTATGATCGTTAAAACATCAAAACATGGGCACTCTGCAGGGATTTTGGATGATCATCGTTTAGTTGTTGTATCATTTTGCTGAATTTCTAATGTAAAACTAATTCTTCGACGAAATGAATTAAAAATTAAAATTAAGTAATGAATTCATCTCTTGTGTGCGCCACAAGAAAGGAATCATTAACATATATCGCAATAAGTAAATGCAAATGAATGTATGACCCTGTAATTGAAACATCTACCAACTTCTGACAAGTCTTTATCCTTACCTAGCTGATTTGGGATAATATAATAGTTACAGCACTAAGACAACCCTCGCATGACTCTAAATCGACGAGTAGTATATGCACAAATCCTTTAATAATTTGGCGATTTTTTGTGGTACCGACTACTACTTCTTTCCAATAAGGTTAATAAATATTTAATACTGGGGTTTACAAAATTAAATATGATACAAGTGCTACAACTGCACCGATGTGATAAACAGAAAAAAGTTATAAAACAAAACCTGATTTTCCAAAGTAGATAAATATGATAAGCATAATTTAGTTTTTGTTTCCAAATGATATCTTATGGTTACCTTTTAGATTTTATACCATACAAGTTACTTACCTACTAATTGCTATTAATTGCAGCTTAAAACGTCCATGGAGGGCACGGACGATTCTACCCCTATGAGTAATATGCCTATTTTACTCAGTAGATATTCTATTACTTCTATTTACTATATTGATTATATGCTGATGTTTGTATTAAATAATTGTATGCTTTTTATGTTATTATTTTCTGCGTCCTTTAAATAAATTAACTTACTGTACAACTGTACCTATGTATATGTGTTTTATTTTTAACTAGCTGTTACTTACGCCTTTGACCATATAAGTTTCTCGATTTAATGTTATTTATTTATATAGAAGAAAAGTTAAAAACGAAACATAGATTTGTAAGATTATTTAACATTGATTTTTATAAATAACCACATTACTAAAAAACTTCTTGGCTAAATTTATTTAATCAGTTTAGTCCAATTCTGTTACTCCACTATTATCAAAATATTAAGACTTAAATAAAGTATATGTTCTTTAAAAAGAGCTGAATATAGTATGAATTATATTAATACGTATTTCAATTATCTCTGCTTTTTGTACGGTTTAAATGTTATTATTTTCATTGGCTGCTTCATCAGAATTAAAATTATCAGTAGTACATATGGAATAAATTCTGAAGTGTCGTCTTATTGAATTGAAACAGGTAATCTTATTATATGTATAATAAGAAAATAAGTTTGATGAAACCATTACTTCTTTTTACATTATTAATTTAATTAGACCACTGCTCCTGTAAAACTTATTCATAGACCTAAAATAGCATGTTGACATAATAGAGGTACCTGTTAGGGATTGGTACAACCTGCTCCGTTTTACCTATTTTTTTCAACTGTCCTAAAGGTGAATGCTTCGTCCAGAGATATATGGGTCAATGATGTAACTTCCTTAGATGTAAACACTTCTTCCATATCACTTCTCTCATTTTTGCATACAATTAGAAAAAAGATTACATACAATTATTTACCTATATTTATATTATGGAAAAGGAAAGATGTACACTATGTCACATTCTTTGCCATCATTATCAAAAGGTGATCAAAAGCACCATACCGACCACACCTTAAATTGGACAGACAATACAATACCATCATGTCAAAACAAAGAACTAGTACTTATTCTGTGGGATAATCCATTAAATTTTCCATAACTTAGAAATTAATTATGAAAGTCGAGAAATAATGATTGCACCCAATTCAATAAATACATTGATCCTGTTCACAAATAAGGAATGCTGTCCCTCAACACTTTTTAAAATTAGTTCATGGAATTAATTGTAACATTCAATTTCTTTAAATTGTTGATACTTTTGTTTTCTATTTGAAAATAAATGGAGACTATAATTGTTATATACATTTTTTTAAGCCTAGTTTAACATGCAAGTTTAATAACACAAATGACAGCAAGAGCCGAAATTTTACAGGTAGGTGGAAGCGGTAGTATATTTAATTATTATAAGACACAATTCAAACTGTTTGAATAATATTCCTGTGATGGGTGGAGACTGTGGCTTGAAAACTATAACAAAAATCCAAAAGAAAAAGTGAAAAAATCCCTTACCACGAAAATTATTTTATTTTATTTATTATAATTTTTGTGGTAAGGGATTTTTTTCACTTTTCCTTTTGAATAATATTATTAAGAAAACAAAACATCATTCCTATCTTAAAAATTTGAACGTTTTTTTGTGATTAAAACGCTAGCGCTGTCGGGGTCCAAAGAAGCAACTCAACCGATATATTAAATGAAATTGATAGACGAAATAAAACACTAAAACTAAATAATCAAATTAAACACTTAAATAATTAGTCACTTATTTACATTCACTATTTTGAAATCGTCTTTCACCGTATCTAAATTTCCGATATTACAGGCTCCGCTATCAAGTATTGACTATCTCTGCGCCATATTTTAAATACCCTGCACTATTTCCAGAACTTTCTCGGACCACCTCGACGCCGACGCGCAACATTCTGGAATCTTCTATTTCGTTTTGTGTAGTGAGCATAGAGAAGGGTTAGGTAGTGAGAACAATAGCGCCCCCTAATGTTTTGAAACCAAACTTCGTTGTGTGTCGTTCGCGCCCTCTGTTAGCGGCTATTAAAAACACAATTCAGATTGGCGTACATAACATTATTAATAAATAAAATATAAATTCCAAGAACGTAAAGAAGAAACTAAATTGACGATTTCATTCTATGGACTTAGAATTAATTCTAACTACAAGAAAATCCAAATCGAACATACTGGTAAAAGCCTGATTATCAGACGAAAAATAAAAATTAAAAATGAAAGACGCCTTGTAACTATATGTATTACACTATAAAGAAAAACAGAAAAGAGCTAACGTCATTTAAAGAATAAAGTAGCTTTTACCGTACAAATGATTTTAGACTACAGTTCGGTTTTTAAAGACAGTATTGCTCTAATGGAGATCGTACCTAACTGTGCCAACTCTACTTAAGTATTTAATTTCTGGTATGTTATGGCTCTAAACAGCTTGACAAATTTTATGTTGGCATTTCATAAATGTCAATACTAAATTTTGTTTGTATTTATGGGTTTCGTTCTATCTATGTATGGAAGTTGATAGAATAATATCGAATAATATTGTTCGTATTATTATTTATTCCACATTAAAATATACAACGCAAATAAATTGTTTTATTTCCTAGCTTTGATGTTTAAATCCTGCATAACATTGTATTCATTTCGGGGAAAACGTACATACATGAATTCACATATTGTAATAAATTTACAAATATTTACAGATGTATGCTTACAACAAATTGATCATTTCTGTAATCATTAGCGTATAATTACTTTATATCGGAAAACCAATATGATGACAATAATGACGAGCTCGCTGGTAAATTAATAAATAAGTTATTTGGGTTAATCTTGGATCCCGTCCAATTTCCACAGGTTTTCTTCAACTAACATGGACAAAACGAAGAGCACAGTGATTACACAATTATCATGCCGTTAATAACATATTTACTGTAGTTTTGCCATTTCTCTACAGAAACATTGTCGTATCGTTACTGGATAAGCAGAGGCATATCTTGTACTTTAAAATTTGACTTATAATGTATGATATAATATTTAACCTTCGCCCATACCATCCAGCATTAAGTATTGAAAAAAAATATAACATCCACCTAGTTCGATTATAAGTTCCGTCCACCGCCTATTGTAGAGCGGATGTTATCTTCAAATTTCATCCAACAAGTTCAGACCCTTAAGGTAGCTCAGAATATTTTTCGGATCTTCTAGGGAAAGATCAACTTTTCCGTATATGTCATACCTGATCCAGGACAATTGTCCCAATGTTGGAACATATTCTGATTTGCCCATACATTGATTAAAGAGTGTTGGAAAAATGTCTGCTTCCTCATTGTAACGAATAAGTGAGTGCCCAAGTACCCAGATTAGGAATCTCAATGGCATAGACGTTAGCCTAAAGAATCGTTGTGTATTGTCCAAGGTTGTAGTATTTTCCAACTTTTAATTAGCAAGTGTTGACTTTAAGCTGGTTTGGGACTGCTTAAATGCCATAAATGAGCTGGTCAACTAAAGGAAATTAGCATTGACCTTGGCTTTCAGCCACACGTGAAGGGAAAATGAGACGGCGGGTGATCTGTCCAGAAGAAGTTCGTCATGGTCATTCATTAGACCTGGCCTGTCCTTCGATACCACCGACTGGTAAATTGAATAGTCCATCAACCAATGGATACAAGGAGTGGTGGCAAAAATCACCAGGCCAAGGACAGAAAAGAAAGTTCTTATAATAACAGAGACCTGAATGTATTAAAAACCAACTGAGTAAAGACAGGAAAACTGACACAATCATAGTATGTCTGTTGACCGGTCATTGTGGACTAAACAAGCATAGGTACAACATTGGCCTGGCAGATGACACTACCTGCAGATTCTGCCAAGAGGAGGAAGAAACCTCAGCTTATGTGTTGTACCATTGCAAGGGTAGAGAATCCCACAACTAATAACTGCATAAAGGCACCACTCTCAAAGATTATAGGTCTAATTAAGAAGGCTAAGTTACTGAGCGCCTTCTAGGGTAAAGGGGATAACAATAGATCTGGAAAGGACACGGTGAAATAAGTCCGTATGGCCGCCCCAACCCTAATCTAATCTAAACCATTGCAATTATAGAAGACTATAATAATTGTTACTTGCAAAAAGCTACGTGTCGATTCAAAAATATATGGATGAGTCCGAAATTTAAGCCTACACTTTTTCTGCTGTGGTGTTTATGTTCTATAGAATCTTTTTATTGAAATGTGATTTATTTATTGTTTCGGTGATAGATACTCTTGGCAAAACCTATGGAAATTTGGACGTAGTGGAAGGCTAGAGGAAGACCACTCATAGGGTGATTTAGTCTTTTTGACATATATGTCTATATGTGATATGATACGTATGTCAATAAATTGATATTATTATTATTATTATTATTAAACAGATCACCTAGCTAGTATTAATATCAATACAACTTTCTTTTATATAATTGTGTTACACCATTGCACAATTTTCAAACTTATATGTGTCATTAAAGCATAAATGAGGGGTACTTAAACCAAAGATCTTAAAAACGATGAGAAAACAGTGTTTTTAGAATGAGTAGAACATTAACGTTTGTTCCATAGATGCACCTTGTAAGCTTGTGCAACATATAAACAGCTTAATTAAATTTAGGTACATAAAATAGTTTTCGAGAATTCCGTTTTGAAAAATCAAATTTATTTTCCTTGCTGCAAAACTATGATAGCTATGAGCTGGTGTAACTATAAAGGTTATGTTCAAGGGTATATCTTACTACGCTTACGCGGCTACGGCCTCTCTACTGGTTTAGGCCTGAATAGAATAAATAGAACGCTTGTCGAGACTTCTGATCTTTTTGAAAACAGTTGGGTAACCCTTAAACAAGCGCAATAAAGCGACATAACAAAAAAATTGTTTGCATACCTATTTGTTTATTCAGTTTAAAACGAATCGAGGATGTTATTGTCTTACACCAAAACATTTAACATTTCGCATTTATGCACAATGCACACATCTATAACTGTAATAAAGGATAAATTGACTTAGTTATAATGGACAATAAATTCTCTTTCATTTTAAAATATTTTCAGGGTCTTACCACTTCCGGTTATACCAGAAGTCGCCATAAATTTTCTTATTTTAAATGGAACACCCTGTATATTATTTCATTTTTAAATTCCTGAGAAAATTCTATGATGAGTTCTAATAGGTTTTCCTATACCTATTTTCAACTGCTACTTAGATATCATGAAAATTTTGAAAGATGTAGCGTTATTTGCAACACAGTATCTTTTGCCCATTTTCTACTGGTAATAAACACTTCTAGGGTAGATGGAAGCACAAGAATGACACTTTCGAAATCCACATTGACAGTTGATTTGTCGCATACAGGGTTGTCCAAAACTGCATGACCAATTACAAAATCTTCAAAGTTGAAAAAGTTCTCTTTTTCAAATGGAACACCCTGTATATTATTGGATGGTCAGATGCAGAATTTAATTCTGCATCGATTCGCTATAACTTTCCCTATACCTATTTACAACGGTTTTCTTGTTATTCCATATTTTTTACTAAAATCTAATAAAACTACAAAATCGTATCCAAGAGGAATTAGAACAAGTGACTTGACAGTTATTGATTTTATGTCAAAGTAGTACAATTCTATTTTGCTAATTCTATGAAATACAGTTAATAATGGAGAATAATAAATAATGATCTGCTAAACTTGTTTTATGCGCACGGTGAATGTGACGAATTGTCAGACGCACATGTAGATTATTTAACGAGCGATATCCGGACTTACCAGCAATGACTCCTGAAAAATTTGCAAGAATTGAAGCTCGGATTTTGGAAACTGGGATTGTAAAGGGAACTCGTAATCACCGAAAGCCAGTAATAGATAATGAAGCTAACGAGGTGAATGTTTTGGCTTATTTTCAAGCTTATCCACGGAGTTCAATTCCAGCAGCAGCGCTGGAATTGGGCATATCAAGAAGAAGGATATTAAGAAAACACAAAATGCATCCTTTTTGTGAAATAACTGTACAAGGCTTACGCCTTGGTGATGAGGCAAGACGCGTCGCCTTTTGCGAGTTCATGTGCACAAAAATGACAGAAGATCCAAGATTCCTTTATAAAATTATCTGCACTGACAAATCAAAATTCAGCAGGCAAGAAATTATAAATCGTCAAAATATTCACTACTGGGCACAAGTACACACACGTCTTAAGGGAGAATAATCACCAGGACCGGTTTAGCTTTAATGTTTTTTGTCTGGTTATGGACAATAGCGTAGCATATCAAGTCTACGATGAAAGTTTAAATGGGGCTAGATATCTAGAGATACTTAGAGTATTTGTTAGTGATTTTTTAAATACTCTACCTCCAGGAGAGAGAGCAAAATGTTGGTATCAACTAGATCGTGCTCCCGCGCATTCCACACTAGCTGTACATCAACAATTGACGTTGATGTTCGAGGGTCGGTGGATTGGTCTCGAGGGACCCTGGAACTGGCCACCCAGATCACCCGATTTGACGCCCTTGGACTTTTACCTGTGGGGTCGCATAAAAGAGCAAGTGTACTCTACACCTGTATTAACGAGAGAGGAACTATTGAACCGTGTTCACGATGCGTTCACCAATATAACCCCAGAATAACTTCGGAGATCGGTTTCACGAGCAGTCCATGATAGAGTGATTCAGTGTTTGAACCAAAATGGTGGTCACATAGAACAATTATTGTAGTTATTTCGTTCAATTTATTTTATTTTTTCTTGTCATTATATTCCTATTTTTTTTTTGTTTTTCATTTGTTACTACGTTTCAAATTTTCTTATGTTCATGTTTTGTTTCCATTTTCTAGTTAAAATGAAACACATACGATGTTTCAGTTTCTGTCAAAAATCACATTAAAACAGAAAATATTGACATAACAAGAAAACGGTTGTAAATAGGTATAGGGAAAGTATTATTAATTAAATTCTGCATCTGATCATCCAATAATATACAGGCTGTTCCATTTGAAAAAAAGAACTTTTTCAACTTTGAAGATTTTGTAATTGGTCATGCAGTTTTGGACAGCCTGTATGCGACAAATCAATTGTCAATGTGGATTTCGAAAGTATCATTCTTGTGCTTCCATCTACCCTAGATGTGTTTATTACCAGTCGAAAATGGGCAAAAGATACTGTGTGGCAAATAACGCTACATCTTTCAAAATTTTCAAAAGAATCAAGATATCTAAGTAGCAGTTGAAAATAGGTATAGGGAAACCTATTAGAACTCATCATAAAATTTTCTCAGGAACTTAAAAATGACATAATATACAGGGTGTTCTATTTAAAATAAGAAAGTTTATGGCGACTTCCGGTATAACCGGAAGTGGTAAGACCCTGAAAATATTTTAAAATGAAAGAGAATCTTGAATAGCCCCGGATTCCAAAAATTCAGAGTTCCAGGTTTTTTCTAACCTCGGAAACTTCTAACGAACGGCTACCGTGGAAAACCCTGTATATTTCAGATGTTGTTTCTTTACTGTTATTAAATCTGATTAAATAAATTGTCATGGAATTTTTGAGTGGAGTTTGATTGTGGTAAATATTTTTTATAAAAGTATAAATCCGAATTTATTATCCACTATACCTAATCCAATCTTTTACATTACAATTGCATATGTGTACACTGTATACATAATGTGAAATTGTACATTTGCATGTCTTGATGAAAGATAAAAAACCCCTGGATGCGTTTTAAGCTAATTAAACAAATTGTCATAAGAAAATATTTTTTATTATGCCGTGTTTTTATGTTTGTGTTTGATTTGAATAAAGATTGACTAAAAATAAATCATTATTTGACGGAACACGCATAGCTTTCTAGTCATAAAATATACTGTCAAATTGTTTCCTAAGCGTCAAAAGGGCTGACAAATTTGCTTACTAAATATTTTGTGGTCGAAACGTTGGATTTTTTAGCATACACTTGAATCTTTAATTTATAAGTTATATTCAACGTTTCTAATTAGAGTTTAACAGGTTTAACAATTATCATTTTTGGACTAAGGGCTGTCATAAAAATCTCTTTCTCAATCTTCAAATTTATCTCTCCTAGATTATTTTTTTAATGGAGGTACTTATAACTAAAAATAAATATACCTAGGTCATTCGTTTAAATCCTTTCTATTAGGTGCACTCAATTTATTTTGAGCAGATGCGGTCAAGTAGCCCCATAGATGTTTCTAAGACACAAGCCAACGATTTCACAAAAATTACATTGTATCCAGAAAACTATAGACAAAAATATGCAGAAAATTGAACAATGGAGTTGTAACAACTTAATTACAATGAACGTAGCAAAAAAGAATATATGGTATTAACGAAAGAAATTATACGGCCCGATATTATAAGCATTAACAATGACATAATAACAAAAGTACAAAAACTGAACTATGTGGGACTAACACTTCAACAGAATTTGAAGTGACATGAATAAACAAAAACACCAAACTAACAGCTGCATTTTGAATCTAAGACACTTTTCGGCCGTGGAGCGTACAATATTTTTTCGACTACCAGATGACTACCACTTACTAAAATCGGGATACAGATCACTCATATTTGAATGATAGATTGTTTGACAGCTATTTTGACAACAGAATCCAGAAAAACTTCAGAATCTTCACAGAAGAGTACGGTAAAGTAACGGAAGTGATGCATTTTATGCTCGAATGAGTGTAGTTAGGTTGTACTTTCGGATGTGATAGACGAAAAAATATATTTTACAAAGAAAAAGTATAGCTTATTAACCTAGTTGTTAGTGATTCCATGAGTGGGTGATCACAGTTCGCTATCTATCCTTCCTTAGATACCATAATATGTTTAGCGTAGACAGTCTTATTCATCAACCATTCATCTTATTTTACTATGAATCCCTGACGAAGCTGTCAATAATAAAGGAAGAATATTGGATGGAGTAAACAAGAGTAGTTTCTTCCCAGGCGTATACCTGTCATCCGTTTTTGAAACAATGATAAAAAAAAACTTTAAAGAAATTGAGCTTAGGTGCTATTGGGCCCCTCTGAGTCGTGGTTCCTCTATCATTGATAGGGCAGATATGGTGATATATGCATCAAAAATTATTAAAAATTCATATGTATGCTAAAAAGTCTAACGTCTGAAAACAAAATATTTAGTAAGCAAAATACGTGTCGGCCCTTTTGACATTTAGGAAACAATTTGACAGTATATTTTAGGACTAGAAAGCTATTCGTGTTCAGTTAAATAAAGACAGGCTAGATTTATTTTTAGTAAATCCTTATTAAATTTAAACACAAACTTAAATGCACGACATAAAAAAATATTTTCGTACGACAATTTGTTTATTTAGCTTAAAACGCATTGAGGGTTTTATATCTTTCATAAAAACATGCAAAAGTACAATTCCACATAATATATACTGTGTACACACACGTAATAATGTAAAGGATTGGATTAGTTATATTGGATAATAAATTTGGATTTATATTTTTACAAAAAATATTTACCACGATGCCACTGAAAAATCCCATTACAAACAGGGTTAATTTATTTAATCAGATTTAAAAACAGTGAGAAGACAACAAGTGAGACATATATAAATCGCTTTCCGTCTGTCGATTTAGTATACAAACCGTTCGCAGCAAGTTCACACCTTAGAAGCAAAATGCGTTTCTTAAATCCAATCCTGGTCGTCGGATTGCTGGCGGTTTTCGCCGAAGCAGCTGATGGTAAGCAATATTTTACTTATAATTAATATTTAAACTTAATTTGCTGAAAATAAAGATTTCAATTCAGTCGCACTAATGAAAATTTAAATACTGTTCTTTTGTTTAACATACGTAGGTATATTCAAAAAGTTTAGATATTCTTCAAATTAAATCGTGAGCGGTTTTTCCAAAAGACGTTTTTGAACATCACATCAACTAACTCCTCAGTTTTATGCCATCTAAAGTCATATCCATGATCCAAATATTTTCTTTTAATCAATGTATTAAATATGCTCAGTCAATCTTCCTTTCCTTTTTCTTTGAATCTTATCGAAGAATTGTTGGTTCTGAAACAAACTGGTTTGTAAGGAACTAAGAAAATTGGCAAGACATGAGAATTAAAACCATGAATGATGTATCGGTTACACACTGCAGTGGTAAATAACATGTTAACCTACGGCTGCCTGAACTGCTAGACTAAGACTGTTCATAAGCAAGGAATTACAAAACTCACAAAGATTCAGAGACTGATTTACCTGTGTATCATTGGAGCTACAAAAAGTACCCAGGGAGAACCCAGAATACTTCAGAATGCTAGAATAACGGCAGAAATTACAAACCCTATTTTTGAAATGGGTAGTGATACGATGATTCTCAAACTCTCCTTCGATAAATCCTTCAAGCTTGTCTTGGATTTGAGTAACTAGAAAGCAAAACAGAAACCGGGGATTCGAAACCAAATCTGACATGGAGATGGGTCAAAAAGAATCGCAAGTTCTGGAGCTGGTATATATAGTGAAATACTGGATCACAAAGAATATATAGTATTAGGGCACTACACCATGGTATACCAAAAGGAAATACTAACAATAGAGACATGTGCCAGAAGAGCATTCGTAAAACAACCCAAGAGTTAGCCGATTCATATCGTATTCGATATTCAGGCAGCCCTAAAGACGTTAGCATCCTATCAGATAATCTGGAAACTAGCTGGGGACTGTCCGGAAAACGTAAGAACTCTGGCTGAACACAACAAAGTTACTTTGGTGTGGGTGTCGGAGCATAAGGGCATACCAGGCCACGAAAACAACTATGAACCTCCAATTATGAAGATTAGCTCTTGAAAGTTAATCGCGAGATTATCACTCTATCACTATATATATATATTGTTTCATAATCAATCTTTTCTGTCCTTCTAGAATGCTATGAAGGTGATACTAAGACAGTAGACTGCAATACCTGCAAATGCGTATACGGTGTCTGGGAGTGCACTTACAATCAATGTGGTAAGCCGCAACTTTTATATCCATATCAAAATCAAAAAACCAACAATGTAAAATCACTTCATTAATCTTGGTATTCATTGCCTTTCTAGAATGTAAGGATGGTGACTCTAAGCAAGTGGACTGCAATACTTGTGTCTGCGTATACGGCGAATGGCAATGCACAAGCAACCAGTGTGGTGAGTTGTTGCACTTTCTATCCCCTCATAGCGCAATAACCTCTTATTATTTCCTATACACAATGTAGCTTCAGTAATTCACTTTACTAATCTGAATTTAATTTTCTGTAGAATGCAAGGAAGGCGACTCTAAACGAGTAGACTGCAACACTTGTTCCTGCGTATATGGCAACTGGCAATGCACAAACAACCAATGTGGTAAGTTACAGCCTCGAATCCTTCAGTGTTTCTGATGAACAATAAATCATGTTGTTACTTATAAACAAATCAACCTTTGTAAAATCACTTTAGCAAACTTGGTTTAATATGTAATCATTTTAGAATGCCAGGAAGGTCAAACTAAAGAAGTAGATTGCAATACCTGTTCCTGCTCATACGGTTCATGGAGTTGCACAAGCAATAAGTGTGGTAAGCTATACTTTATTTCTTCACAACAGAATAATCCTGATTATCTCGTACCTTCAAAAGAAGTCTGAGGATTTATTTGATTATTTCGAATTTATTTCCCGTTTTTAGAATGCACCGGAGACGAAACTAAGGAGGTAGACTGCAATACTTGCACTTGCTCGCGCGGTGTGTGGGGATGCACCAAGAAAGCATGTGGTAAGATATACTTCTTACTTCTTCATCACGAAATAGTTTCCATTATTGACTTTTTTCAAAAGAAATTTTGCAAATTCGCTTGACTAATCTCAATTTATTTTCGGGTTCTCAGAATGCACAGGCGACCAAACTAAAGAGGTAGACTGCAATACTTGTGCTTGCGCGCGTGGTATGTGGGTATGCACCTTGAAAGCATGTGGTAAGCCATAGTTCTTACTTCTTCATCACGAAATAATTTCTGCTGTCCCACATTATCAAAATAAATTTTAAAAATTCGTTGGGCTAATCTCTATTCATGTTTCGGATTTTCAGAATGCACAGGCGACCAAACTAAAGAAGTGGACTGCAATACTTGTACTTGCTCGCGCGGTATGTGGAAATGCACTGACAAGATATGTGGTAAGTTCTACCTCTTGCTGCTTCATCACCAAATAATTCACATTGCTCCATTTCTTTCAAAAGAAACTTTGACAACTAGCTTAACTAATCTCAATTTATTTTTGGGGTCTTTAGAGTGCACCGGAGACGAAACAAAGGAAGTAGACTGCAATACTTGTGTTTGCTCGCGCGGTGTGTGGGGATGCACCTTGAAAGCATGTGGTAAGCTATACTTCTTACTTCTTCATCACGAAATAATTTCTGCTGTCCCACATTTTCAAAATAAATTTTAAAAATTCGTTGGGCTAATCTCTATTTATGTTTCGGATTTTCAGAATGCACAGGCGATCAAACTAAAGAAGTGGACTGCAATACTTGCACTTGCTCGCGCGGTATGTGGAAATGCACTGACAAGAAATGTGGTAAGTTCTACCTCTTACTACTTCATCACCAAATAATTCACATTGCTCCATTTTTTCAAATGAAACTTTGGCAATTAGCTTAACTAATCTCAATTTATTTTTGGGGTCTTTAGAGTGCACCGGGGACGAAACAAAGGAAGTGGACTGCAATACTTGCACTTGCTCGCGTGGTGTGTGGGGATGCACCAAGAAAGCATGTGGTAAGCTATACTTCTTACTTCTTCATCACGAAATAATATCTGCTGTTCCACATTTTCAAAATAAATTTTAAAAATTCGTTAGGCTAATCTCTATTTATGTTTCGGATTTTCAGAATGCACAGGCGATCAAACTAAAGAAGTGGACTGCAATACTTGCAGTTGCTCGCGCGGTATGTGGAAATGCACTGACAAGAAATGTGGTAAGCTCTACCTCTTACTACTTCATCACCAAATAATTCACATTGCTCCATTTCTTTCAAAAGAAACTTTGACAACTAGCTTAACTAATCTCAATTTATTTTTGGGGTCTTTAGAGTGCACCGGAGACGAAACAAAGGAAGTGGACTGCAATACTTGCACTTGCTCGCGTGGTGTGTGGGGATGCACCAAGAAAGCATGTGGTAAGCTATACTTCTTACTTCTTCATCACGAAATAATATCTGCTGTTCCACATTTTCAAAATAAATTTTAAAAATTCGTTAGGCTAATCTCTATTTATGTTTCGGATTTTCAGAATGCACAGGCGATCAAACTAAAGAAGTGGACTGCAATACTTGCACTTGCTCGCGCGGTATGTGGAAATGCACTGACAAGAAATGTGGTAAGTTCTACCTCTTACTACTTCATCACCAAATAATTCACACTGCTCCATTTCTTTCAAAAGAAACTTTGACAACTAGCTTAACTAATCTCAATTTATTTTTGGGGTCTTTAGAGTGCACCGGAGACGAAACAAAGGAAGTAGACTGCAATACTTGCACTTGCTCGCGCGGTGTGTGGGGATGCACCAAGAAAGCATGTGGTAAGCTATACTTCTTACTTCTTCATCGCGAAATAATTTCTGCTGTTCCACATTTTCAAAATAAATTTTAAAAATTCGTTGGGCTAATCTCTATTTATGTTTCGGATTTTCAGAATGCACAGGCGATCAAACTAAAGAAGTGGACTGCAATACTTGCACTTGCTCGCGCGGTATGTGGAAATGCACTGAAAAGAAATGTGGTAAGTTCTACCTCTTACTACTTCATCACCAAATAATTCACATTGCTCCATTCTTTTTTCAAAAGAAACTTTGACAATTAGCTTAACTAACCTCAATTTATTTTTGGGGTCTTTAGAGTGCACCGGAGACGAAACAAAGGAAGTAGACTGCAATACTTGCACTTGCTCGCGCGGTGTGTGGGGATGCACCAAGAAAGCATGTGGTAAGATATACTTCTTACTTCTTCATTACGAAATAGTTTCCATTATTCACTTATTTCAAAAGAAACTTTGCAAATTCGCTTGACTAGCCTCAATTTATTTTCGGGTTTTTAGAGTGCACCGGAGACCAAACTAAGGAAGTAGACTGCAATACTTGTACTTGCTCGCGCGGTATGTGGAAATGCACTGACAAGAAATGTGGTAAGCTCTACCTCTTACTTCTTCATTACAAAATAATTCCCATTGTTCCATTTTTTCAAAAGAAGCTTTGATAATGTCCTTAACTATTCTCAATTTACTTTCGGGTTTTCAGAATGCACAGGCAACGAAAGGGGGCAAGTAGACTGCAATATTTGTATTTGCTCGCGCGGTATGTGGGGAGGGTGCACCAAAAAAGGATGTGGTAAGTTATACCTCTTACTGCCTCACATTTTCTAAGTTTGAAAATTTCTTCTAACTAATCCAAATTTATTCTTTGTGTTTTTAGAATGCACCGGCGCCGAAACTAAGGAAGTAGACTGCAATAAATGTACTTGCTCGCTCGGTATGTGGGAATGCACCACGAAAAAATGTGGTAAGCTATACTGTTATTACTGCTTTACATTTTCAAAATAAACTTTGAAAATTTATTCCACTAATCCAGATTTATTCTTTGTGTTTTCAGAATGCACCGGCAACGAAACTAAAGAAGTAGACTGCAATACTTGTACGTGCTCGCGCGGTATGTGGAAATGCAGCACCAAAAGATGTGGTAAGCTATACCTCTTATTTCAATATTACGAACAATTTCTTATTGTTTCATACTTAAAAAAAAAAGGATTCACTTTAATTAATTTTAATCTTTCCGGAGTTGAGGGTCGTACACTTTGGGGTATTCTTCCATATGTTTTGCCGGTCACTACGCTTTGCATCGTCAGCGGATTGAAAAAACTACTCACTATAAATTTCCAAGTAAATGGAACCTGCTGACGCATATACCAATTGCTTTTTCACATCTATATCTTAAGGGGAATTCTTAAATTCATCGATGCATCCATCGATTATAGTGTATCTTTGTTTAGTACATTAGTGATAAAGTATAATCGATGGATTAAATTCACTTTCTTAATCTTAACTTACTACCACTTTCTTTAGAATGTAGAGACGGTGAAGTTAGACGAAGAGGCTGCAATGTTTGCGTCTGTTCACGTGGATCGTGGAAATGCGAGGACGAGTGTGGTAAGGTTCATCTTTAATTTTTTTGAAAGGAACAATTCTGACTATTTCTCGGTTGCATTAAAGAATTGTAAACTTGATTAATTCGATTATCATTCATCTTAGAGTGCGAACATCGCCAAACTAAACGAGTAGACTGCAACGTTTGTACCTGCGCACGTGGTAATTGGAGATGCACAGAGAAGACATGCGGTACGTTTTATCTTCATTCTTTCATAATGCATGGCAGCTGACTGCCTATCACATACAAACATATTTTGCAAATAGACTAGAACTATTTTTTTGTTTTAGAATGCAAGGATGGTGAAACTAGAGAAGAAAATTGCAACACTTGTGTCTGCTCACGCGGCTCTTGGAGATGCTCAGACAGAAAATGTGGTAACTACAACTTTCATTTCATTTTTTCAGAATAAATAACTCAGCTTTCAATTCTACATTACTAATTTTATTTTATTGTTATTTTTATTAGAATGCAAAGAAGGCGAAACTAAAGAAGAAGGCTGCAATAAGTGCGCATGTTCAAACGGTAATTGGGCTTGCACAGTAAAAGCTTGTCCTGAACCAGGTAAGCCGTATTATTCCTACCTTAAGTATTTGCACACTTCAATCATTTTTATTTAATTCTGCTAAAAATAATACTAGTAATTTAAGGTATATTTAGTTCTAACTTATGTAGCCTTCTAAAGTCCATAAATTTAAGCTAACCTGACTCTATGCGAAACACACCTTGTAATTAACACCATTGATTTAAATTTAAAGAATGTAAAGATGGTCAAACCAAAGAAGAAGATTGCAATAGTTGTGTCTGCAGCAAAGGCGTATGGAGCTGCACGCTCAAGGTTTGCCCAAAACCAGGTAAACCGCTTTCTATTTTTTGCTGTAGAATCCACAGCACGCGCGTAGATAACTTAGCATTTATTTTATTTCTACTAACTGTATATTTACTCCTCTTTTAACTAGAATGTAAAGCTGGTGAAACAAAGGAAGTGAATTGCAACACTTGCGTCTGCAACTATGGCTACTGGCTGTGTACCCAAAAGAGTTGTCTACCTAATGGTAAGCAATAGAATATCTTGCGTGATAGTAATTTCCTATTTAATAAGTTTTGACATCGCCTGACTACAAACGGTTTAATTGTTTTTAAGTTATTATTCACAGTAATTTATTTTATCTATTAATAGAGTGCAAGGAAGGTGAAAAAAGGAAGGTAGACTGCAATGACTGTGTCTGCTATTATGGTAAATGGGATTGTACCAAAGGAAGTTGTCCCGAGCCAGGTAAGGCACTTTCAATGCACAGTGGACACAATTATTATTTATTTTTTGCAACATTACATTAATAGCTTTATTCTATTGTTGTTCTTAAAGAATGCAAGTCGAGCGAAACTAAACAAGTGGACTGCAATTACTGCTCGTGCCAAAACGGTAGATGGGCGTGTACGACACGAGTTTGTCCCAAGCCAGGTAACCATACTTCCTGTTTCTATCATCATCATCATTCAATCTTTCAGTCAATTTGTTATTCATTTTAGCAATTAATTAACTTTTCTTCATTCTTTTCTGTTCCAACACTCCTCTTTCCAGTCCATTACTACAACCACTCTTGTATCCTCCTATATCTCGTGAACCCAAGCATTCCTCAATATAACTCTTTCCTTATACCACAGCGGAATGCATCATTTTACTCTTCTCACCATCTCCATTGGCTTTTCCTTCAATATATGACCACACCAACTCAATCTCATCACCTTGCTCGTCATTCCCCAACTTTATTCTTTTATTTTTCTTTGATCTTCTTTTACCCTCTCGTGCAATGTTTAGACCTAATACTGCTCTCAGGTTTTCCTCTTCCCTTTTATTTATCACTGCAATTTCCTTGACATACATAATTACTGATCTTATTAAAGTTTCATAAATCTTTATTTTGGTTACTTTACTGATGCTTTTATTTTTCAACGGCATTTCATTTTTTCATATGCTTAATATCCTTCCACTTGTATTTATGTCCTTATACCAGCTTGTTGAATGTTGTAACTTTTGCGTTCTGAGGTGATTCATTTGAAATTTTCATATAATTTCTTTTTCTTGAACAATTTTACGTTTAATCAGGCATTAACCACAAGTTTTATAATTTTTAAAAGAATGCAAAGACGGCGACTCTAAAGTGATAGACTGCAATGTATGTAGCTGCTCAAATGGTAACTGGCGTTGCACAAGGAGAACATGTCCTGTCCCAGGTAAGCCAATTCTTCTTTTTCTTTGATGACAAATGGTCCGAATTTGAAATTCAGCTAAACCAGCCATTCTTAGCGTATTGGACTATTTAATAAGTTTTAATTAATTAAAATTCTGTAATGTGACTTTGCAGCAAATACATTTTCTTTTTCTTAACTATAGAATGCAAAGAAGGCGATACACAACGACGAGGTTGCAATGACTGCTGCTGCATTGAAGGTAATTGGGCATGCACAAAGAGGAGATGTTATGGAGAAAACTAACGATTCCGTCCCATGTAACAGACCTCAAACCTACGTAATACTAGATGAACTACTTTGATATTTTCCCAACTGGATACTCTACAACTACTGTTTATATTGCACATTACGTTCTAACCTGTCAATTTTGTGGTAAATGATTATGCATTTACTTGCTAACGATTTCTTTCTTCATTAAATAAATTAAATTTACTCTGCAATCAAACTATGCCTTTTATTTATAATTAAGTACCTATTTAAACTAACTACTGCATACACCTCCCATAGTTCGGTTTCTTGGAATCGCATTAGCAGGAGTTCCTTCTTCGAATTTTATAAAATTACCAGATTAATGGCTTACGAAGAAAGCACTCAAACCGATTTGAATGGGGCTTGACTTATTTGTAATATCCATCAAATGATATAAAACGCTACTTTCCATTTTGTAAATCGCAAGAAACTAAGAAAAAAAAACGACAACTCAAAGCAATATTCAACCACCTGAACTCGATACTTCAATGAAGCGGAAAACGGTGATTTACCACACTCAATGGGTACTACAAAAGCGCCAAGTTTCATTCGAATCAGCGCCTGACAATATCAGTGTTTTTATTTATTGAACCGTTTACATTGCAAATATTAGTAACGTTATGAAGAAAAATAACCTATCCATACCACACTTGGGCTCAGAAACTGTTTGTCAAGGAAAGATATTCAACCCGGGCTTCCGGCATTAATCAACACTTGGGTGGTTTGCAAACCATACACATAAGCCTTTAGCATTTTTAAAGAGGTATCGATATACACTAAACTTGATTCAAGAGGAGGTTAATGAGCGTGATCTCGGGGCCTCACCCTCATGTATACAATCTTGTGCTTTAGTTATAAGGGTGGAAACAAAAAAGAATATATTACATCCTTCAAAAGATTATTTAATTTCAAGACATACTTTTACGAAAGGTTCTGGACCTGTATATGCAGCTGATGATCCCTTCCTTGGTAACTCATGAAAAGAAGAGAGGTATATGATGCATTTTATTCCTATTACTGTTGTAATAGTACCTATTACCATTGTTATTTCCAAGCATGCGAACCTGCGAATCTTACTAAGTTTAGTTATAACAGTTCGCTGCTGCATCTTTGTCTATTATATCAGAGATACATAATTAACCATGAGTCTATCCGCCATGATGTATAGGTATACGCACTACATTTTGATGTTAATGCTCACTTTTTCCGTTGGCTCTTCTAGCACATATGAGTGAGGTTTCCGTCATGGTTTCAATTCTCTAAAGCTAACGATTCCAAGCAAGCTTAGAGTCAAGAATATAAATTCCTCTGACAGCTTTATTTCTCTGCTCGGTTGCTTTAGTGGTCTACAACCGTCTAGCTTCCTTCTCCTCGTGAATACTATTGTGGAGAATTAATGTTTAATCTCTCTTCCTCGGCGAATGCTTGTGCAACTTGTAAAGCAATCAGCATTTTGTCCCGCAGAATTATATGCCTTTCAACCAGCTGGTACAATTGAGGGATAAAAGCACCAACTTATGGTACCCTTCTTCAATCTGAGCCACCAGCGTTTCTCTCATAATTATTGTAGAAATTGATCTCTCTATAAACATAGAGTCTACCCACCTGGAACTCGTTTCATCGATGAGAACGGATGTCGCGACAGTATTATCAAATGATCTCTCTATCTCCAGAAAGATTTACAAAAGCACCACATTAGCTTGTTGAGATAGTTCAGCTCTCTCTGCGCATGAGCTGATTTAATCGATAAAAAGCTAGAGATATAAAAAGATAAAAGCTATTTCTGCGGGTTTCCCTGGTTGATACGCGTCTTAACTTAATGACCGAAATGGTAACACATCATCTATTATGTGTTTATTTAGCAGTTATCAAATGTCTCTACCAGACTTTCGGTCTCAGAAATCTTGCTCTATCCTATGTTGTATTGGACTAAAAATAAGTGTCATTAGCTTCTAAGTTATTGGTACGTATCCCAGTGCCTAATACAGTGCTTAGGTATACCTAACAAAAATGTGAACGAATGGAGACGCTCAAAGATCCTAAAATCGCAAAAACTTTAATCATATAGGAACAAGTATCCCAGAGGAAATGTTCCTGATCGCAAAATATTCTCAAGATTAGAGAATATTTTATGTAAAATTCAAACATTCCTTTTAGGTAAAAAGGAGAGGAGAAAAATAGTAAGAACCGACCAAAATATGGCCATCATTTTTAACTAGTTGGAAATACACTCTAGAGCATGGATAGAAGAAGCTGCAGATTATTTGAGCTTGAAATATAATGCAATAAAAAGGATTGATTATATTATACAATCACAATCTGTAAAAATATCCCTTAAGGATTCACAAAATTTTATTTTTCAGTTGCCATGATTATTTTTATGCAATACTGCAATAAGATATTGTTAATAAAAACATGTTCATACATACATTATGTGTTCGTTCAATGTATACCTTCTTATTAGCACATTTTAAAGGTTAACCATTGGAGAAATAATTATTTTTGGCGTGCCTCACTTATGTACCTTTACTTTTGCATTTAACCGCCACGATATAAATTTCATTGTTGTTTCTATTAATATTTTTATACACTTTGGCAAATACGTAAGCACACACTTGAAAGAATATGTACAAACTCAACATTATATAGACTCAATAAACAGACAGTAATCTCATATAATAATGACCAGACGATAATAAACAGTTTCCACCATGCCAAATAAAATGCCTACTTTTCCTTTGTAAACGCAATTATTCTATAGCAAATTATCCACAACAAGCAATAGTATGAACCGGCGGAAGAACTTGGCAGCTCAGGACTCGTTGAGATGCTTGATGGAACGCATTTCTTGTTGTGATTGTAATATGATTTATCTACTGTGTTTCTTGGGTGGAATGGTTTAATTTTGAACCTCCATAATTTTATTTCTTAA
Source organism: Cetonia aurata (assembly GCA_949128085.1). Classification (NCBI taxonomy): domain Eukaryota; kingdom Metazoa; phylum Arthropoda; class Insecta; order Coleoptera; family Scarabaeidae; genus Cetonia; species Cetonia aurata. The sequence continues at coordinate 10,549,852 of OX421888.1, forward strand.
ATATTAGTGGTCTAAATTAAATTATCTGTTATAAGGTGCTAACCATTAGTTGCGTATATTTGCGGGAAATTTAAAAATGAATAACGTATGAAATAATTAAGTTGCAAGAAAAGTCATCTATCCTCTTCACTTAAAGTTACTAAATAACTGCATAAAATTTAATGAAAACATGCGAATGTGCTACGAACAGAATTTTGCACTCACAACCCAAATGAATCTATATAAATTTAGCACAGTGATGTTAAATTATTGGTTATTAATTATAAAATAAATTGTAAAATAAACGTTTAATACATATCATTAAGTATTAAATAGCTTTTTGAAGACACTGAAATCTAACCAAAAACGTTAGGCGGAAATACACGCTATTGAAAGATGCGTCAAGGTCAACATTGACAGAAGCTATAAAAAGCAGAAGATTATCATAATATCTGATAGTCAAGCAGCCATTAGGGCGCTGAGGTCAAACATAATCAGCTCCAAAATGGTTTGGGAGTGTCTACAAAAACTAAACGAGCTAGGCAAAAAGAACAAGGTAACCCTATTGTGGGTTCCGAGACACACGGGAGTGGAAGGAAACGAAATAACAGATAATCTCGCTAAGAGAGGGGCTAGAACACCTTTTGTAGGCCCAGAACCTTTTTGTGGGATAAGTAGCAGCATAACACTGGAGAAACTGAAAAATGAAGTAGAGCAGAGAAAATCCAGATACTGGGAAAATCTCCAGGGAATGAGGCAAGCTAAAACTCTTCTGGGGACCTATAACCAGAAGAGATCTGCAGAATGCATCAACCTGAGTAAAAATAATATTCGGATATTGACAGGGATCCTTACAGGCCATTGTAAACTGAACGGACATCTAAGCAGGCTTGGAATAGCGAAGGAAGCCGAATGTAGATTTTGTGGGGAACAGGATGAAACGTCCATCCATCTACTCACAAACTGTGTTGCACTGTGCAACTCAAGGGCGCTGCACCTGGGAGCATGTGAAATCGAAGAGGGAAAGTTACCTAATCTGGGCCTTCGGACATTCTGCACTTTTTAAAAGGAATCAGACTGGACGGTCAGCTGTAAATACAGCGAGAAGAGAGGACACAATAGATCTTTCAGGTCGCAGTGTACTATCACCCTAATATCACACATACACATACACACCAAAAACGTTTGCATGGTTAAAAAAAATTCTGTAATTTGAGCACAAAATATCAAACAATAAAAATGGCAACTCGTTGTTGGTATCTTTGATCTGCTTGGGCACAAATTCATGATGTTTTGCGCCATGTTTTGATGCAATAAGGTAAGGTTCTATTTGCATGGTATTAACAATATTAATAATAATATTTACAAACGCACTTATTTGTTTATACAGTAACCTTTTTTTTATTAGCATATTGTGAAGGATAATCAGGAAAATAATTATTTTTGACGCATGCATATGTCTGCTTCTTAATCTCCACCCCATAAATTTTCCGATGCATTGCTAACATTTTCATATATTTAATGTAAGAAGTAAATACCTGAATGAATGCGCAGAAACTCGATAAATATGTGTCTGTTAAACTGGATAAATACACACATAAACATTATACCTACGATTATACAAACTCAACAAACAGAAAGTAATCTAATAAAACAGTTAGCAGACGACAAACAATTGTTACTGCAACAACAGTGAGAACGCTAATGGGATACAAATTTAAGAAATATTGCTTAAGTATATTTTCTTGAATGATAAATTAAAATGTAAAAATCAAAAGTAAAATATTTAATAATTTTAAGTCTTTTTCATCCATGGAAATAAATATATTCCAAGGTATCGACACGACAAGGTATCAATACTGATATTATATCTTACTTAGCAATTCCAAAGTGATTTAGCTAGCCTTTATTCCATAAATTTCTTTAATAACATGGTACTAAATATTAATATAGTTCATGGCATAATAATAACAAATAACTAGAATGAACACAGTATATATTATTGGTAATTGACTCTTTTTTAATTTTATTCAAATTCAAATAAAATATTGTGATATTTTCTGAAATGAAGATTAATTGGTCATAACAAAATAACATTTACAAACACAAGAAATGTATTATGACCATAAAATATATAATAGATTTAAACAAAAACTAATCGGTATACTACTAGAAGATTATATTCGTGATAAATATGCTAAACGTTCCACATTGTCTCCACCTAGGGGAAGTTCTTAAGCATGTGACAATATTACTACTACAAATGAGTACTCTTTTGAATTGCACATAGTAACAGGAACACAGATATACATATGTCTTATGTTAGATAATGACGCTAATATTTTCAAACAATATTCACTAGATATCCATCGTTCTAATGAATTAATCGAAATATCTGCTCTCTTTTATAGCTTCATACACACAAAAAAGGATACTATATTAGATCTGTACGTTAGAGAGAACTACCACCGATAGTTAATTTAAATGATATTGTAGTGTAAGAAATTGTTTTTATTGTACCTCCATCTATTTTTGTGAAACTCTGAAGTCTACTGAAACTGAAGGCGATGAAGTTTTCTTTTAAACACCTTTTCCTGAAAACGTGTCGTCTATAAAACATTTTGTATTGTCAAGCCAAATGTTCCATCACGTATTTGCTTCTATGCATCTCGTATTATGAATACTATAAACTTTGTCGTTTCCGTGTATGAATTTTATTAAGCAAATAAGATGGAAAAAAGAAAGTACAAGCATTGTCATTATACTTTTTAATTTGTCCTTTAAATAAGTGTTAATATCCTCATAACCTATATCTTTCATTTGAGGCGTTTACTGCCAGTAAACGCCTGATTTATAGCCAGTCCATAGGTCCATCAGGTTTTGATGTTACTACTTCTAGTAATATTTTTTGGAATAAAAGTTGAATAGCTTTTTGAAAGTGTTTATTTCTTTCAACGATGTTCCTCTTTGTTTAAAGATCGCTCTCGGATAATAATAATCCAATCGGAAGACTTTTGGTGTTGACCAACTGTTTAACTAAGGGAGAGAGTTAAGGTGACACCAGAATGTGGATTAGTAAACCATTGTTGAGACTTAATTCTCATAAGGTTGTTAAAACAAATCCGAAGAGTGATAATTCGTTAACTCTGCAAAGTGTACTGATAGTACTAACTCAGGCCTAAACCAATTCCAAAACAGAATAATTGCAACTCCTATATACTGCTAACGCCGAATATGAATAAATTTACATTGCAAAAATTAAATTTTAATCCGAAACACGAGTGTTGATATTAAATTACACAACTTTGATCGATTTTTATTATTTGTGCATTTGGAAGTGATCGGAACTACCACATCTAACATGGTATTTCTTTGTGTGCACTTCCTCTATTTTTTGGTTTACGTTTCCCTTAATTAATAGAAAGAATCTTCTAGTTTGGGTTATCTTTCTGTGGTTGCTCCGCTAGACCTAACAATACCACAGATGTCATTTTTAAAAGGATTTTATGACCTTGTTGTGCATATCATCAGAAAGATAATCTTTTTTAAAACTAAGGTTAAGGTATGTGCATATCTTTAACAGGTTTGTTTCCGGATTTTCAACTTATAACAAATATCTTTTACTAAAATGTTTACTAATTTGAGAATGTACATCTTTTGTAATATACAAATCATCCTGTTAAATTTCTTTGTTTTTCCTTTGCCTTCCTTAGATGTTCCAAAAGAGGAATGAGCTGACTTTTGCTCAGAAACTATTTGCAGTAGTTTAAGGCTCTTTATTAACATTTCAGCAATTGGTCGTTCGGGGTTCGTCGAAGTTAGATCTTCAGTTCTTCTACAATGGCTGCCAGGTGCATCACCACCATGTAGCTGATGCAGACGATATCTTCTTGGTGGAGTCTTTTTTTTATCGTTGTAGTATCGCAAATATTTTACAACTGAAGACGCAAGTGGATAAAATCGTTATGTAACAAAAACTTAATTTCGAGAAAATTGTCAAATGTTTCCTGCTACGTGTGAGAAATAGGACATACAACTTTTGTCTGTTGAAATATCTTATAATTTGCTTGATGTTTTAACTTTACCATATGAAACACCACATTATTTCATTTTCATTTCTGAAATAAAATAATTTTTGAGAAAAATATGAATTTATTTACTCGGGTCTTCAACTATAGACAAAAATAATTTTATTTTTTTTATTTTTTGTAGTAATCGGATTACGGTTTATTTCGTTAAAATTATTGTAAGGCTTTATACTAATATTTCCGTAAAATAAGTTTTTCTAAAGATGAATCAACTACACGCACATGTTCGCATTTAATGTTTTAAAGCAAACCTGTAAATTTGATCTAGAATCGTGCATTCCTGTATGTAAAATATGTATAAACACAAGAATAAAACGACCAAATTTAATCAGTTGATCGGTTTTTATACCAATATATAGTAGTTATGCACTTAGTATTTTCAAAATTTTGATTCGTTCTAAAAACGTTGAAGAAGATTTGTATTCGTCTATATTCATTTGTTTAGTCTGTCGTAAAATAAATAAAAAAATGCAAATATTATTATATTTTAATGACTTTCTGAATGAATGATGATTTTGAAAACAAACTGCATCCATCAAAACATGCGGTAATAAAACCATTGTGCATACGTGGATACAAATTAACTTAGCTATAATAATAATAAACAATGAAGGGAGATTTATTCTGTTTTTATATAAAAAAAAAAATGTTTACCACAATGACAGTCTTCAAATATGATTAATTATTTAATCAGGTTTAGTTAGAGTAACAAACCAACAGACGGGGAATATATAAATGGCATTATTTTCCTTTACAATTAGTTCGCAAACCGTTTGTTCACAAGTTCACATTCAACAACAAGATGCGTTTCTTCAATCCACTGCTAGTGGCCGGCCTGCTAGCAATTTTCGCTGCGGCATCTGGAGATGATGGTAAATATAATTATTAAGAACTAATTTAAAACCGTGTTCCCTTTTACAAGTTTGAATCACATATAAAGGGTTGCAAACAGCTGCCCTTGTGTGCTCCAACCATCCTCGAGTGCCAAAATTTATAATTTATATAACCTTCACTCCTCAAGTTATAATATTTCGGGCTTCAAACTTGAAAAAGAAACATGACTTAAATAACTCATTGTTACAGATTGTTCTATGGAACAGAATACACAAAACCATATAATATATTTCTTGTGATTTTTAACTTTTGCTAACAACATTTTTTATTAATTTATTCAAAGTTATCACGATTGAGATATATTGTTATTAAAGCTACAAATTCGGTTAAATTAACAAGGGCTGTCACTGCTTACTAAAAAAAAAAAAAAACAATTGAGTGCATACATGAAATTATTAAAAATTGAGTAAACTTTTTTATAAAATTGGAGGAATATTTGTGTTATAATTTGTGATTTTAATACATTATATTCGTAAAATTAATCATTAATAAAAGAGTTACGGCTAATTTCACTTTAAAACAGGAATAAGAAGAAGGAAATAGAAGAACAATAAGCTTGTTTATTTTATTAACGGGTTGCATAATATATTAATTTGACAGTTTGCAAATCTCAATCTGAAATGCCATTACCTAACTACTAAACTCATTAATTTAATCGGTTCTGACTTTTGAATTTTTGCAGTTAATTTGCTTTTTACCTTTTTTTTTATTTCATTATTTATTTCATTAGTTTTATGCGTCGTTCATAACAATGTGAGGTGACTGAAACATACTTGGCCTCAGAAATTATGACAAAATCAATTAAGGGTTAGCGACAGTACAAAAACAATAGAATATAAACAAAAACCCTTCCTGCCATAGAACTGATTGCAGCGACAAATAAATGAGCCAACACACATAAGATTATAATTTATTAGTTTTTATTAGATTAGTGGAGAACATACAAAATTGCTAGCTACACAACCAAATACCAAAAATTCACTACAAATTATTTAATACTGACTAATAAATAATAAAATTTTTTCGTTACAATATGTATCAGATTCTATTTCCTGTTATCTAATATGCAATTTTCGATTCAACCTTATTCCCGTAATAAAGTGACGCAATGATATCTCCTCAGAACAAACTGATTGCCCAATCCTCATTAATAATTCTTTTTTAGCATCGTGCTATGAGGGCGCCACTAAACAAGTGGATTGCAATACTTGTACCTGCACATACGGCGAATGGAAATGTACTAACAACCAATGTGGTAAGTTAGGCCTTTCGTTTGCTTTATAATACGATGTAAAATTCATAACGTGAATTGATCATACTCAACTTATTGTCCACATTCTTAGCATGCAAGGAAGGCGAAACGAAGAAAGTAGATTGCAACACTTGTACCTGCTCATACGGCGCATGGAAGTGCACAAACAACCAATGTGGTAAGTTAGGCCTGTGATTAGAATTTATGAATTAATAGTTGGCAATATCCATTCTAAGTCATACCGCAGATGATAAAGCAATTTGAGATTATTTCTAACAAACAATATAAAGTGTATTAACTAAGTTGATTAATCAAGATTTTTTTATCCGTCCTTTTACACTTTTCCCGGGAGAAAACCATTTGTGAAAATAAATTTTAAATGTACCTTCATATTTTCGAGGTACTAAAATAAAAAGTTGTTTTTCTTATTATTTATACAACTCGAAAAACCAGTTTGGAATTTTTTTTATATATCCAATTTTTATATTATCCAATAGCAAATTTCACTGACTTTACAAAAATATGTAATGTTTTATGTTTACTCTAGATATTACTGAGATACTGTGTTTCTCAATTTTAAATAAATTTTCCATGTCCTATGAATAAGTATGACAAAAGTATGAAATTTTATTTTCTGCAACTTTGATTTTAGTGTTCCATGGTGCCTAGTTTCCATGGACCCCAGTCTCTATTTTTTATCTCTAATGATGTGCCCGAACCATTATAACATTTGTACTCTTACGCAACTTATTGCAATTTATTTTCTCCTATTACTATTTCGTTCATTCAGAAGTTACATAGTGTTTTGTATTCCCCTACGCTTCCGCAGATCCTTTTTGATCCAAAGATACTTGTTAGTGCCATGCACTCAGAAACACGCATGTTGATCTATGTATATTCCAATGCGGTTAGTCCTATACAGCAAATAACAAAAAGATCGCAAACTGTTCTATGCAAAGAATATAAAGTTTATAAAATCAGTTGATTAATTACAGTTTATTATTCTCTTTTTTAGGATGCAAGGATGGTGATACTAAGAAAGTGGATTGTAATACCTGTACCTGCTCTTACGGGTCATGGAAATGCACTGAGAACCAATGTGGTAAGTTGTAATTTTCAGTTACAATCTTTAATAATCGGTCTTTCGATGTTTACCTAAATAAAAGTAGTTACTACTGATAAACGAACAAGTTTGAACTATATTCCAATGCGGTTAGTCCTATATAGCAAATAACCAAACGACCTCACACTTTTCTAACAAACAACATAAAATTTACTAGTAAGCCCGCGTTCCACCTGGAACGCACCCTATTAAAAAAGTGGGTACGCCTAGCCCGCGATCCACCTCGGTCCGCGCTCTCTATAGAAGGTTGAATAGAAAACCCGCGTTCCACCTTGGAACGCATCTTATTGAAAAAGTTGGTACGCCTTGCCCGCGAACCACCTTGGCCCGCGTTCTCTATAGAAGATTGAACATCGTTTAGGTAGCTGCTCGTTCTTTAATCGCCTAGAATTTTATTAATGTACATATGTATTTTTTTATTATTTCTTAATGCTTTCAAGTTTTCAGTTTTCAAATTTTTTAATTTTCAACTTTTTTAAGCGTATCTTTATTTTGAAAACTTGACGGTAAGCGTCTCGTTGAAAAAAATTGTAAAATCGTAATTTTCAAATTTTTCTCAATTTTTCGCTTTTTTTTTTGTTTGTCGTTGGAAAACTCCTCGCTGAAAATATATTTAACTTTTCATTTGTCTCAATTTTTTAATTTCTTTTTTTTTTAAATGCCTCTTGCTTCAGTTGATTAATTAAAGTTTATTATTCCCTTTTCCAGGATGCAAGGACGGTGAGACTAAACAAGAGGATTGCAATACCTGCACCTGCTCTTACGGGTCATGGAAATGCACTGAGAACCAATGTGGTAAGTTGAAGTTTTCAGTTACAACCTATAAATATCGGTCTTTCGATTTTAAAGTATTAAGTTTGCATCTCAGTCTATTCTTTTTGTTTTTAGGGACATGTTCAACCGGGCAAATCAAAACAGAAGAATGCAGTGCTTGCATCTGCTTCAGTAATAAGTGGCGCTGCATCAAACTACCTTGTCGAGATCAAAGTAGGTTACATATTTCTGTCTTTTACAAAGGAAGAAGAGAAAGTAAATTCACATTACTAATTTCAATTTTTTATCATTCTTAATAGATTGCAGCACAGGCGACTATAAACAAGTGGATTGCAATACTTGTGTCTGTATATACGGTTATTGGTTTTGCACTGACAGATCCTGCGAAGGTAAGTCAAACCCCCATTTCCTACAACAAGTCCATAAATGATCGAAATTGTAGACCTATAATCTCCGTGTAACATTTCCGTACTAATTATGCTTCAGGGAAATGAGCGTCTAGAAACGGGAGAGCTCTTTAGTGTTACCTTTCAGTGAAGCATCCTTGATGCAACTCCTATCTCGGCTCTGGTTTTAACTCTCCGAGCAATTTCTCGGAATGCCTCACCGCTTTTATGCAACCCAGTAATCTCCCCGGCTTCAATGTGGTTAATTATTTGTAAAAAGCACATTACATGACAAGCATAAATGGAACTAAACTTCAGAAATGTGCTACAATTTTAATTCCAAATTATGTAATTGCGCGCAAGGTGACCAAATTCCTAATATGGTATTTGATTTTTAAAGTGGTCCTAGTGGTCAGTATGTTCAGATACAATAGGCCAAACAAATATAAACTATAATTTCAGTATTCTTGGCTTACCTATTACATAGTCACGTTGAATAAATAGTCGGAATAAACGAAAATGGAAAAACAATGTACAAAATTGTATTTCTCATTCTATCACAATGTAGTAAAATTTTACTGTTTCCGATATAAAGATTACAAATGCACTTGATTAACCCCAATTAATTGACATGTATTTTAGAATGCAAGGACGGCGACGCTAAACAAGTAGAGTGCAACACTTGTACTTGTTCGTATGGCAAATGGAAATGCACAAACAACGTATGCGGTAAGTTGCAGCTTGCACTCCTTCCTAGATTCCTAGAAATCTGTGACTATTTCTAGCATAGAATAGAACTTCAATTATTTTTTTTTCCTTAGATTGCAAGAACGGCGACTCTAAACGAGTAGATTGTAATACTTGTTCCTGCTCCTATGGCAAATGGCAATGCACGAGCAACAAATGTGGTAAGTTACAGCTTTGGATACATGTATTGTGTGTGGTTATTTGTGAGATACACATGTTGCAACAGCACTTAATTAATTTCAATTACCTATGCTTTGTTAGAATGCAAGGATGGCGACACCAAACGCGTAGACTGCAATACTTGTTCCTGCGTCTATGGCAAATATGAATGCACAAAGAACCAATGTGGTAAGTTACACCTTTGATTGTCTTAATTTAAACCAGTGTTTGGTTATTTGTGAATAGATATACACATATTGTAACAGCACTCAATTAATTTCAAATAACTATGCTTTCTTAGAATGCAAGGATGGCGACACGAAACGTGTAGACTGCAATACTTGTTCCTGCGTCTATGGCAAATATGAATGCACAAAGAACCAATGTGGTAAGTTACACCTTTGATTGTCTTAATTTAAAGCAGTGTTTGGTTATTTGTGAATAGAGATACACTTATTGTAACAGCACTTCATTAATTTCAATGAACTATGCTTTGTTAGAATGCAAGGCTGGCGATACCAAACGTGTAGACTGCAACACCTGTACCTGCGTCTATGGCAAATATGAATGCACAAAGAACCAATGTGGTAAGTTACGCCTTTATTTGCTTTAATTTAACCAGTGTTTGGTTATTTGTGAATAGAGATTCACATATTGTAACAGCACGTAATTAATTTCAAATAACTATACTTTCTTAGAATGCAAGGATGGCGACACCAAACGTGTAGACTGCAATACTTGTACCTGCGTCTATGGCAAATATGAATGCACAAAGAACCAATGTGGTAAGTTACACCTTTGATTGTCTTAATTTAAAGCAGTGTTTGGTTATTTGTGAATAGAGATACACATATTGTAACAGCACTTCATTAATTTCAATGACCTATGCTTTGTTAGAATGCAAGGCTGGCGACACCAAACGTGTAGACTGCAACACCTGTACCTGCGTCTATGGCAAATATGAATGCACAAAGAACCAATGTGGTAAGTTACACCTTTGATTGTCTTAATTTAAAGCAGTGTTTGGTTATTTGTGAATAGAGATACACATATTGTAACAGCACTTCATTAATTTCAATGAACTATGCTTTGTTAGAATGCAAGGCTGGCGATACCAAACGTGTAGACTGCAACACCTGTACCTGCGTCTATGGCAAATATGAATGCACAAAGAACCAATGTGGTAAGTTACGCCTTTATTTGCTTTAATTTAACCAGTGTTTGGTTATTTGTGAATAGAGATTCACATATTGTAACAACACTTAATTAATTTCAAATAACTATGCTTTCTTAGAATGCAAGGATGGCGACACCAAACGTGTAGACTGCAATACTTGTACCTGCGTCTATGGCAAATATGAATGCACAAAGAACCAATGTGGTAAGTTACACCTTTGATTGTCTTAATTTAAAGCAGTGTTTGGTTATTTGTGAATAGAGATACACATATTGTAACAGCACTTCATTAATTTCAATGAACTATGCTTTGTTAGAATGCAAGGCTGGCGATACCAAACGTGTAGACTGCAACACCTGTACCTGCGTCTATGGCAAATATGAATGCACAAAGAACCAATGTGGTAAGTTACGCCTTTATTTGCTTTAATTTAACCAGTGTTTGGTTATTTGTGAATAGAGATTCACATATTGTAACAGCACTTAATTAATTTCAAATAACTATGCTTTCTTAGAATGCAAGGATGGCGACACCAAACGTGTAGACTGCAATACTTGTACCTGCGTCTATGGCAAATATGAATGCACAAAGAACCAATGTGGTAAGTTACACCTTTGATTGTCTTAATTTAAAGCAGTGTTTGGTTATTTGTGAATAGAGATACACATATTGTAACAGCACTTCATTAATTTCAATGAACTATGCTTTGTTAGAATGCAAGGCTGGCGATACCAAACGTGTAGACTGCAACACCTGTACCTGCGTCTATGGCAAATATGAATGCACAAAGAACCAATGTGGTAAGTTACACCTTTGATTGTCTTAATTTAAAGCAGTGTTTGGTTATTTGTGAATAGAGATACACATATTGTAACAGCACTTCATTAATTTCAATGACCTATGCTTTGTTAGAATGCAAGGCTGGCGACACCAAACGCGTAGACTGCAACACCTGTACCTGCGTCTATGGCAAATATGAATGCACAAAGAACCAATGTGGTAAGTTACACCTTTGATTGTCTTAATTTAAAGCAGTGTTTGGTTATTTGTGAATAGGGAAACACATATTGTAACAGCACTTCATTAATTTCAATGACCTATGCTTTGTTAGAATGCAAGGCTGGCGACACCAAACGCGTAGACTGCAACACCTGTACCTGCGTCTATGGCAAATATGAATGCACAAAGAACCAATGTGGTAAGTTACACCTTTGATTGTCTTAATTTAAAGCAGTGTTTGGTTATTTGTGAATAGAGATACACATATTGTAACAGCACTTCATTAATTTCAATGACCTATGCTTTGTTAGAATGCAAGGCTGGCGACACCAAACGCGTAGACTGCAATACTTGTACCTGCGTCTATGGCAAATATGAATGCACAAAGAACCAATGTGGTAAGTTACACCTTTGATTGTCTTAATTTAAAGCAGTGTTTGGTTATTTGTGAATAGGGATACACATATTGTAACAGCACTTCATTAATTTCAATTAACTATGCTTTGTTAGAATGCAAGGAAGGCGACACCAAACGTGTAGACTGCAATACTTGTTCCTGCGTCTATGGCAAATATGAATGCACAAAGAACCAATGTGGTAAGTCACACCTTTGATTGCCTTAATTTAAACCAGTGTTTGGTTATTTGTGAATAGAGATACATATGTTGTAACAGCACTTAATTAATTTCAAATAACTATGCTTTCTTAGAATGCAAGGAAGGCGACACGAAACGTGTAGACTGCAATACTTGTTCCTGCGTCTATGGCAAATATGAATGCACAAAGAAGGAATGTGGTAAGTTACACCTTTGATTGCCTTAATTTAAACCAGTGTTTGGTTATTTGTGAATAGAGATACACATATTGTAACAGCACTTAATTAATTTCAAATAACTATGCTTTCTTAGAATGCAAGGAAGGCGACACGAAACGTGTGGACTGTAATACTTGTTCCTGCGTCTATGGCAAATATGAATGCACAAAGAACGAATGTGGTAAGTTACACCTTTGATTGCCTTAATTTAAACCAGTGTTTGGTTATTTGTGAATAGAGATACATATGTTGTAACAGCACTTAATTAATTTCAAATAACTATGCTTTCTTAGAATGCAAGGAAGGCGACACGAAACGTGTAGACTGCAATACTTGTTCCTGCGTCTATGGCAAATATGAATGCACAAAGAACCAATGTGGTAAGTTACACCTTTGATTGTCTTAATTTATACCAGTGTTTGGTTATTTGTGAATAGAGATACATATGTTGTAACAGCACGTAATTAATTTCAAATAACTATGCTTTCTTAGAATGCAAGGAAGGCGACACGAAACGTGTAGACTGCAATACTTGTTCCTGCGTCTATGGCAAATATGAATGCACAAAGAACGAATGTGGTAAGTTACACCTTTGATTGCCTTAATTTAAACCAGTGTTTGGTTATTTGTGAATAGAGATACATATATTGTAACAGCACTTAATTAATTTCAAATAACTATGCTTTCTTAGAATGCAAGGATGGCGACACGAAACGTGTAGACTGTAATACTTGTTCCTGCGTCTATGGCAAATATGAATGCACAAAGAACGAATGTGGTAAGTTACACCTTTGATTGCCTTAATTTAAACCAGTGTTCGGTTATTTGTCAATAGAGATACACATATTGTAACAGCACTTAATTAATTTCAATTAACTATGCTTTGTTAGAATGCAAGGATGGCGACACCAAACGTGTAGACTGCAATACTTGTTCCTGCGTCTATGGCAAATATGAATGCACAAAGAACCAATGTGGTAAGTTACACCTTTGATTCTCTTAATTTAAACCAGTGTTCGGTTATTTGTGAATAGAGATACACATATTGTAACAGCACTTAATTAATTTCAATTAACTATGCTTTGTTAGAATGCAAGGAAGGCGACACCAAACGTGTAGACTGCAATACTTGTTCCTGCGTCTATGGCAAATATGAATGCACAAAGAACCAATGTGGTAAGTCACACCTTTGATTGCCTTAATTTAAACCAGTGTTTGGTTATTTATGAATAGAGATACATATGTTGTAAGAGCACTTAATTAATTTCAAATAACTATGCTTTCTTAGAATGCAAGGAAGGCGACACGAAACGTGTAGACTGCAATACTTGTTCCTGCGTCTATGGCAAATATGAATGCACAAAGGACGAATGTGGTAAGTTACACCTTTGATTGCCTTAATTTAAACCAGTGTTCGGTTATTTGTGAATAGAGATACATATGTTGTAACAGCAGTTAATTAATTTCAAATAACTATGCTTTCTTAGAATGCAAGGAAGGCGACACGAAACGTGTAGACTGTAATACTTGTTCCTGCGTCTATGGCAAATATGAATGCACAAAGAACGAATGTGGTAAGTTACACCTTTGATTGCCTTAATTTAAACCAGTGTTCGGTTATTTGTGAATAGAGATACATATGTTGTAACAGCACTTAATTAATTTCAAATAACTATGCTTTCTTAGAATGCAAGGAAGGCGACACGAAACGTGTAGACTGCAATACTTGTTCCTGCGTCTATGGCAAATATGAATGCACAAAGGACGAATGTGGTAAGTTACACCTTTGATTGCCTTAATTTAAACCAGTGTTCGGTTATTTGTGAATAGAGATACATATGTTGTAACAGCACTTAATTAATTTCAAATAACTATGCTTTCTTAGAATGCAAGGAAGGCGACACGAAACGTGTAGACTGCAATACTTGTTCCTGCGTCTATGGCAAATATGAATGCACAAAGAACGAATGTGGTAAGTTACACCTTTGATTGCCTTAATTTAAACCAGTGTTTGGTTATTTGTGAATAGAGATACACATATTGTAACAGCACTTAATTAATTTCAAATAACTATGCTTTCTTAGAATGCAAGGAAGGCGACACGAAACGTGTAGACTGCAATACTTGTTCCTGCGTCTATGGTAAATATGAATGCACAAAGGACGAATGTGGTAAGTTACACCTTTGATTGCCTTAATTTAAACCAGTGTTTGGTTATTTGTGAATAGAGATACACATATTGTAACAGCAGTTAATTAATTTGAAATAACTATGCTTTCTTAGAATGCAAGGATGGCGACACGAAACGTGTAGACTGCAATACTTGTACCTGCGTCTATGGCAAATATGAATGCACAAACAACCAATGCGGTAAGTCTTATTCTCTGATGGCGAACTTACCTATCATAAAACGAATAACCTTATTGCATTGTTAATCTTAATTTATGGTTGCTTTTATCAGAATGCCGCGAAGGGGAAACTCAACAAAAGGACTGTAATAGTTGTGTCTGTTCGAATGGATATTGGGCTTGTACGCAAAAATATTGTCCTCAACCAGGTAAGCAATGTAAACTAACATATATTAAGTTTGAAAGTTGGGTAAATTTATTTTAAGGGCATTTAATATGAATGCCTAAATCTGGATAGCATTGCAATCTGTTTCTTTCAAACCTATAATTTGTTCCTTAATTTCTTTGCATTAGCCTTAATTGATCATTGTTTTCTCTTTAAGAATGCAAGGACGGCGAAACCAAGATGGAGGATTGTAATACTTGTACGTGCTCATATGGTGCTTGGGCCTGTACGCAAAAGGAATGCCTACCTAAAGGTAAACTATAAGTTTCTTTCGTTTACAAAGTAGGATATCTTGTGAAATATTGATTTGCTATTTAAGAAGAGTCAGAATTGTCTGTTGTAGATTATATATGAATATTCCTATGTTATCTTTTCTAACGGACTTCACTTATTTTCATAATTATTAACTACATATAGTCATTCTTAGAATGTCATACATAAGTCAAGATATTGAGTTTGCAATTGGTTGCCCAATCAGTAGTCAAATATAAAGAAGGTACATAAAAACAGTTTATAAATCTATTAGAAGGAACATAAGAGTTTGATAATGTTTTGCAGTTTTACGTCATTCCTTCAGGTACACACTTTCGAATTTGTTTGGTTATTGTATAAAATTCTACACATCTAGTGTTTTACCATTTATGTACCCGGATTTACATATATATCTTCAATTTCTATTTTTATATGATCCCTGGTAATTTATTTTCTTTATTAATAGAATGCGTAGAAGGTGCAACCAAGAAGGTAGACTGCGATGACTGTCTCTGCTATTATGGTAAATGGCAATGTACCAAAGGAGAATGTCCCAAGCCAGGTAAGATACTAAAAATGTTCATCGCATTATATATTTAGTTTCTGCAACAAAATTTAATATCAAATTATTGCAATTTTCTGAAGAATGCAAAGAGAATGAAACTAAGAAAGTGGACTGCAATTCCTGTGTCTGTTCAAACGGTGTATGGGCGTGTACCAGACGAGCTTGTCCGACGCCAGGTAACAATTTTCTTTCTATTATAACAAACAATTATTTATTAAAAAAAAAAAAACTTTTTCAATAAGTTTGCAAGTTATCGATATTGCAAAACGCGAAGTGCACAAACTGTAAACTCTAGAATTGTTAATTCGGCTAGAATTTGTTGTTATTCTTGTGATGTAAATAGCGCGTGCAATGCGAAAGAACACACCCTATTTATTTTGGTAAATGCTGATAATCTGTGTTTCGTGCGCAGTGATAATTCATTTTATATATTGTCATAAAAGTTGTATTACATTTCCTTAGATATGTATTTTCTGTATTTTCCGTTTTCCATTCTCTAACTAACAATAAGTAGCTGTAGCATATCCGCGTAATTACAACATAGTTTTTGATTGTAAACTTTCCCAAAACAATAAACTTTGTACGACGTAAATAGTCTGTAATAAAAAAAACTTCTCACTAAATAAGTTTTCTCCTATTTATAGAATGTAAAGACGGCAATGTAAAACAAGTGGATTGTAATGACTGTCGCTGTATCGATGGATTTTGGGCATGTACCGCAAGGAAATGTTATGCAAAGAGAGGTAAGCCCGCACATATCTGCTAGTATCCTTTTCAGATTAAATGCTTAACTAATTAAACAGCATTATTAATCTTATACTATTGTAAATTCTAGCTATCAATGTTCGTGGAGTAAACAGAGGACAGCTCGCGATGTAATTCATCTCGCATCTTTAATCACTACGTAGACTGGACATTGGATATTTTACGACCACTGTTTATCTTACTTTAAATCTGTTAACTTTATGTTCTATTTTTCTATTATCTCTACTCAATTCATTAAATAAACTTAGTTTTCTGCGCAACTACATATATGTTTTATTCATACTCCACCAAAATATTAATTTAAGGACCGATCTTCATTATAATGAAATCTTAATAAAGCGGATTGAAAAAAAATCAAAGTTATGAGTTGGAGTAGCCCTGATAACGACTGCGATTGTCGAAACATATTCTTCTAAATCATCGTCAACATTTATACCGAAATTTGTTGGTCTGAACTAAACAGAATATACGCGAAAACTATCCAGAAACCTTTCAGTAAAGGAAACCACCTAACCTTCCTATGCAAAGAGAAACAAACCTTAAGAATTAAAATATCAATCAAAACCACCCGAACAGAGAAAATTGCCAAACGAGCAAGCCAATCAGTAGTTAAGGAAAGAATTAGGTAATAGTCCTTATCATGGCTATCCTAATTACAGCAGTAGAACCACTGCTGAAACGTCGGATTTCAACAATCAAAGACACGATGAAGACGGTCCAATCACCAACTCATATTCTTCTAACCCATGAATTTCACTTCATTATGGTTTCATCTGAACTCACTGTTCACTCACACAACTGTTAGATGAATGTCAGACGCATGCGCATTGCTTAATTTGTGAGACATAACGTATTTACTCAATGCGCATGACTCTGGCGTCTATTTGACGGTTAGCGATAGTGTTGAGTATAATTTCAATAACCTAGCTAGCCGGGTACTGCTAGTTTAATAACCGGTAAAGAACCAGCTATTGGTTATTACTCGATATTCACTTTAACTGACAGCCAATAGAGTACGACATTCGTTTATGTTATCGAGTTCTGAAATCTATAATTTTTTATAGAATTGGCATTTTTAAATGATTTTTTCAGTATAATGAGATAAATGCAAGGAATTTGAATTAATAAATGAAAAGACGGTTAAATATAAATTACAGCGTAATTATTAGCGGAACTGCATAAATTCTGATATACATTTCTAACAATTCTTTCATTACAGAATGTGAGTAATGTTGAATCAATTTTTTTATACCTTCTATTACATGTTTGTGGAATACTATGCAGATTCTAGGTCTTATGATGTAGGCCCATAAATCGGCCTTCAAGAATAAAAAAAATGGAGATATTTGCAGAACAGGCCCTTCTTATCTTTTCTTAACATGTATCCGCACTAATTCTGTATCCAGCAGTTTTTAAATTGAATTTATGATATGATTATAGATACGCTATATTAACATAAGAATCGCACCATTGTATAAAACACAATCTAAAAACTAGTTCTTGATACTGCTCGATTAAGAATTTACGACCGCATTGATTGTTGTAATCGGAATACAGTGAAACCTCTCTTAATGCACACCTTTCTTTAACGGATATCCCTCGTCACAGATAATTTTAAAATAAACATAATATGATATATGATTTTTCTTGTAACTAATATGTTTTTAACGGACACAGACAGGCTAGTTTTCACCAAGATATAAATTTACTTGTCATACAAAACGTTACAAATTAAAAAAAAAACCTGTTTCATGTTTTATTATTAGGTATCATTCTTGAATTACTTACAATCTTGACATGTCATGCACGCTGTCATCTGTCTTGTCCAAGGTTATAGTCTTATACTACAACAACTTTATTATGATAAACATGTGATAGTCTTATTTAGGGGCACAACCGCTTTCAACGCTGTGTTCAAATTATATTGCAACTAGTGTTTTACCTGCAAATTACGAATGTGTGGAATTTTGACTTGGGTGTTTGAGACTGGTTTGAAAAATATTTGTTTAAATTTCGGGACTTTCCACAGTCCCCCGTGCTTGATGAGTTTATAAGAATGTGGCTGGCCCGCAGCAAGACAGTTTTATCTCGTGTAACGGTTTGATGTTTGACTTTTAAATATTAATCTATTTGTAAAATAGCATGTTAATGGCATGTTTCATGACGGTACATATGAATTTAAGTAATTAATGTAATATGGAGAATGTGTATAACTATATGCCTGGGTATTTATGAATAAATACCGTTAAGTATGATTTTTTGATATAGTTTCCAACTATATCGAGCTAAGAACAGCGTACCATCTGTCCTATAAGGTATATGTTGAATGTCTGACACTCAACTGCATATTCTAAGTTTGTCCATGTGCGTCTTGCTTATTTCCTTACTAAGTACTTGAAAATTTCTTCATTTGTAACAGTAGTTTTCCAAATTGTAAGAAATTTTAAGTGTTTCCGATAAAATATTAATATTCTTCTGACGGCAGGATTTTTCTAAAAAATTGAAATATTCCCATTAATATTTTCGTAAAATATTTGTATTATGGGAAACTTTGGAAACTTTCCCTATGTTTTACATATTTACCCCTAATGAGTACGAAAAATATCATAAAAAGTTACTGTTATCATGAAAAATTGCCTAAATATTTTAATGTGTACACGCCAACCACAAGTATTCTGTTAAATAGCTAATCTAAGTCTAACACACCTGTATACGCATGTCCTCTAAATTGTATTCCAATTAACACAGTTCGAAACCTTACCTTGATAGCAATATCTAATCGTAATCTTAATTTACTTTTATTCAGCTTTTCTTAAAGATAATTATTGTTAATCCGTTCTTATAAGGCAGACTGCGAATGCGAAAATCGTATTCAACATTATCACACTATTAGTAAACCGGAACTTATAACGTATACCTACGTTGTTCCAGCATATCCCCTCCTGCAAGTTGTGCTAATTGTGTAACACAATAAGTTGGAGCCAGAAAACAACGAATGAGATAAACAAATGTAGTTTCATATATGCGTTTAGTAAACACACAGTTCGTAGTAGTTTGACACCGTCATATTAAAATGCGTTCCTTTGATGTGCTTCTGTTGGTCGGGCTTTTAATTACCTTCACTCAGGCGTCTAGAGCTGGTTAGTAATTCCTCACACCAATACAAATACATTATGATTTTTATAATTTTAGAAATACACCAAAAATTTAGCACCAGATAATTTTTGTGCTAAGTAATTACTGTATATGTGTAGATCTTCTTGGTTTTTAAAGTTATATAGTTAAACAACTATTAGATTGAGTAAGACGTTTCGGTTTATTTATAAAACCTTAATCATTTACATTTTTAAAAATTAATAATGTAGAAAATAAAATTTTGATGTATAAAAATATATAACATTTTTGATAAAATCAGTTTTAATTTGAAAAAGTTTTGAAATGTTTTATATAAAGATTGTTTTGTGAATTGTGTCAGTTGTATTAGTTATGGTAGGTTATGGTTAAATATAAAAAACGTTACTAAATTTTTATTAAAATTTCATTTATAGAATTAAGTTATAAAGTTTAGTGAAAAATTGTGTATCAGTTTTATCATTTATGGAATTATTATGTTTATAAATTTGGATTATTTCAAGTATAGTTCGTGCTTTATAGTTTTGTTCTTGGTTTAGGATTGATACATTGTTAAAATTTTGTGTTATTTCATGTTTTTTTAAAGCTGTAAGATTTTTGTTATATTTGTGTCCTTTTATTCTATTTTCTAAATATTGCATAGTTTCACCGATATATACACCATTACAATTTTGACAATTTATTTTATATACTATATGTGATGTTTTATTTTTTTCAGTTTTAGATTTTAATTTTGTGTAAATTTGATTTTGTAATTTATTATTATTTGATTTGGTATTTTAAAATTATAAGGTTTGATAATTTGATTAATTTTTTCGGAAAGATTTTTTACATAAGGAATTTTTATGTATTTTATAAATGTTTGACTATTATTTATAGTTTTTATTGATTTATTATAAAAACGGAATATTCTTTGTTTAAATATTTTATTGATAAGATTATTTGGATAATTATTTTGTTTTAGAATAGTTTTTGCTTTATTAATGGTATCATTTCGAAAAATTGGACTAGTTAAAGTTATAGCTCTATCAGCTAAACTAATAACACTATTTTTTTGCGAGATTGGTTGTGATGATTTAAAATTTACATAACGTCCAGACCATGTAGGTTTGGTATACTATTTAATTTTTAAAAATGTAAATGATTAAGGTTTTATAAATAAACCGAAACGTCTTACTCAATCTAATAGTTGTTTAACTATATGACTTTAAAAACCAAGGAGATCTACACATATATATATTAAAAAGTCAAGAAAATTTGGAAGAAATGATAACTGTAGTGTCTCTAAAACAGTAGCATTTCGTTTTCTTTTCAATTCAGTTACATATATATGTGGGTTAAACGATAAAGAATGTATGCAATCAATCGCTATTGGCAGACACGTGTTTTGTCTTACCAAGGCTCATCAGTGCTACTCAGCGATTAATTACAATTAACGCACAAGCGTATATGAAGATCTACAAATGAGAGCTCATACGATGTGAAAACTCATTATTTGCTATAATTGGTTAAAGCAATTATTCCGTGCAACAGTGCAATTTAGTCGCTTACATTAACATACGTTAAAATAGTTGTTCTGATTTCGAAAATAATTGTTAGTTTGAAATTGACAATTTAGCAAAATCTTCGCAAATAATGAGTTTTCACATCTCATAAACTTTCATTTTTATTCCTTTACAATATAAATTATTATTTTTTATTACTAAATTAGACTGACTTGCAAATAGAAGTTAATATTTTTGTATTTCTTTAAGTATATATTTAGGGATTGTGAGAAACTTTGGACATATTGCTCTACCTACGACGACTCACAATTGAAACTTTTCTGCATTTTTTTCAAATATTTTGACATAAATAAATCTTTGCTAGAACAAACGCGATTCTAGCAAAACCACCATTCAAATCGCAGTGCAGTTTGAATTGCATATTCGTAAAGCTAATTTTGTCCTCTTCCCGGCAATGTTTGATGTTTATTTCACAATTTTTTTCAAGAAAATGGAGATTTCGTTTATACCTTCCCAAATATTTTTTTTTGCATAATCGTTTTGCTTAAAGGTTTAAAACCCAGAACCAGATATTTATTGAAAAATCTGATGTCAAAGTAAAAATAAACACTTATTGTTTTTTTTTTAAATTGAAATAAACCGAAAAATGCTGTATACATATATATAAGCATAAAAAATAGAGTTTAGGTATATGTACCGCAAGACTCATATTGGCATTTTAAAAAATATCCAATATGGCGGCGAGCATGCACGGCATTTGACAAAATTTATTTACGTCAAAGTTTTCAGAAAAGATAGTTTCAGTGTACAAAATTTCAAGGTTTAGATTAGGTCATGTTGACACTAGAGACTTTTTGACGGCCCTGTATATGCACAAAATGTTTACTACTAAAATTTATTACGTGGGTGTGCATTTTAAATCAAATATCGTCATTTAGAATCAGTATACGTTAATCGGAAACAAAAACACGCTAAACTTTTAATCTGTACCTGTACTTTATATTTTAAGATCATAAAGTATACACAAACTGCTAATAAAATTTAATTAATACTATACCATTCAAGCATAAACTTTACTGCCTTTTCATAACAGAGATTACTGGTTATAAATTCGATTTGACATATCGTGTATTACCTACTGACCTCCAACAGTAAGTGACCCTTTAACTTTCTTCCAGGAGAGAAATTATGCAATCTTAATAATAAAATACGCACATGTCACTTACAGAATAAATTTAACTAGATTTATTTATAAAATGCTTTTTTACTAATTCCACCCAAAATGTTTCGTTTTGATATTGAATAATAAACATTTTAGTTAGTAATTTATGTAATTATATTGAGCAATTCGTTGAAATGTTGCCAGATATCCTGGTAGATACCGCATTGCAAGCAACGTGATTATTTTTAAATCAGAATATTTCAATTAACATTAAATTATTCCCGTTTTTTTAGAAAGATGCAAGGAGGGGGAAAGCAAACAATTGGATTGCAATAGCTGTGGTTGCACAGGAGGAGTTTGGCTTTGCACTGAGCAAGTTTGCCCAGAACCACGTAAGTATTTGCTTATGCAAAAGTATGTACACACTTCACCTAAACTTGTATTAGTTAATTATATCGTGCTGGCAAGGTATTTGTTTGGGTGTCCAGGAAACCTGACATCTCGGCGTTCAAGCGAAAAGTTGCCAGTACGTATAGGTATGCCTACACAGTACGAATGTTTTCTTGGATGGTCATGTTTTGAAATTAAAAAGAAAAGTATTTAGTGGTTGAAATATCAATCAGGGGTTATCTCAATCCAATACATAGGTTTGCCAGTACGGCATATGTCAACCAATGTTTTGAAAATAATCGCAAAAATTATTATATTGTCCAACTTCATTGGAAAGCGGTTGGATTTTAATTTAAAAGACTATATACACATATATATATATATATATATATATAATATCTTCCATATTTACTAATTTCTCACAAAGCATTTTTTTTATAATAGAAATGTATTTAGTACTTCCTCCACTCCATAATTATATCAGAAGGATATTTCAAAACCACAGCTTCCCATTCCTCATATCTTATAGGAATAATGATAAAAATTATGGCTGGTGAATTTGTATGTATCTATTGTTATGCTATTTATGTTATTTATTTATATATAATCATTTTACTGGAGTTATCATTCGGTAAATAGTAATTTTAATGGCATTGAGAAATCTTATTTAAAAATTGCATGTATCCATAAAATTTGTTGGTAGGTTCACAGTCAGTTGCATATTTTAGAGGCATTTTATAGGTATGTGTTGTTCCGGTTGTCTAATCTGCCTAATTTAGCCATCAAATTTTAATTAGATACTAACACAAGCCATATCAGATATAAATGCACTAATATAATTTTTAAGATAAGTTTGTAAAATGTTATTTGTACCTGTATTTTTGCAAATCCGGAAATTAATTTCTTGAATTTTATTTAGTGTCGAATATCGGTGTTCCCACCTTTCATTGTATGCATGTGTATTGTCTAACTGTATTTGTGCCTGGGTTTGATGATATTCAAATTAGTTAGTAACTAGAGCAGTATGCGGGGCATCTCACTGTTTTACAGTTGGAGAAAACAATTGGCCCTTTAGTATCGGAAACATATCTATAGAGGATAGCAAATGCCCACAGCAAATGAAAATGACCCACGAAATTTTACATATTTATTCCTACAACTCAAGTACGTTATTATTATTTCGACTTTGAGACGTATTTCTTCACCTGTATACAATTCAACATGTCAATGATGATGAACATTTTATTCGACATATGCTTATGTGAGCTAAAGCCGGTTTATATTATTTTGTCGGTTTGCATATATATAACCGGCAAAATAATCGACGTTGGTGTGATAAGAAACTATATGCATTAGAAATCATTGTATACTTCAAAAGTTTGATGTACAATTTCCCCGTGTACTATTGCTGGTGGGTCGTTCTTTTTTCGGGATAATAGATAAATTCCCAATGGTTCTCACCTCTGCACAAACATGGTCAAAACATTTTTGAAGTATACTTAGGAAATACTTTCTGGAAATTAATTAATTGAAAACTGTGCTGGAATTAAAGATGAGAATTGGTCGAGAAATGTCGCCAGATAACATCAGATATACTAATCTATCTAGTAATGCATTTTTTTTGCTTAGAATTGGAAATAGTTCACACTTGAGTGGCTTTATTTGTAAAAAAAAATAAATGAAATATTTTATCCAACATAAATATTTAAATATACGGTAATTTCTAAATTTCTCGCTGACAGATCCTTTAGTTAATGAAATTAACTTACTAAATAAATGTTCTTTTTTATTTACAGGCTGCATACATGGCGATAGAAGGCAATATGGTTGCAATAGTTGTGATTGTGTTCACGGTCAATGGATTTGCACTGTCGACGAATGCGACACGGGACCAAGTAAGCTTCAGAATATAAGTTGGTGTTGTTTGCACTGTTTCCATCGTCTGTTGGATTTTGGAAGATTAAAACAGTCCAAACAACACACACTACAACGTTAATTATCTCCTTTCTTTTGGTATTATTTCTTGTATTTCGGTTCTTTCCTCTCCTTTATTCGTTATAGTTGCACCGAAATAATTAAATCGTTCGACTTTCTCACAGTTTTTGTTGTGTTTTATGCTCCGCTATAAATCAAAACGGTCCATGCTGTTGGTTTTGAGTTTCATCTATTCTCATATATTTCGTTATACTTTCGTTATATTCTCGTTAGGTACCTCCCAGTCCACTCTGGCTGATGTGTCGACAAAGCTTCTGATGCACGCCGAGCTTCTTACTCCCAACCTGATTGTAGCGCTGGCAAAGCTTCCTGGTGTAATACAGGCAGTTTCCCCGTCCGCTCTGGCGGATGTGTCGGCAAAGCTTCTGATACACGCCGAGCTTCTTATTACCGGTCTGATTGTAGCGCTGGTAAAGCTTTCTGATGTAACACAGGCAATTTACCGATTTTCTCCACTTTGGCCGTTGCGTCGGTACAGCTTCTGACGCTCCCAGGGTTTTATTTGCAATCATTTCCGTACCGCAGCGTTTAGCGCAGTCACTGATATCTAACCCGACATCGCCCGTGGAAACCGTCCGCGTATTTTTCGACCGACCCCCGTATACAGATTGTCGTTTTATGTTGTTAGCCGAAACAAAGCCATTAGATTCCGCGTTTAGATTTCAAAAGCGTTACCGAAGTCCCGCGAATGAATGTTCGTCACTGTACATATTTATGTATGCTCGCGATTGTACATGCGTGTATTTTGAAACTTACCTTTTTTTCTGTATATATTCGATGTCTTTTACACCAGTTGTATAGAAATAAATGTTTGGTTGATGATACATTTTCACTGTTTTGTTGCACAATCAGTCTACAACCCTCAACATCCCCGCACTTAGACTCTTAGCTACCACTTTGGAGTTAAAACTTTATTATAACGGCGTGTTTAAGACGCAACACCGTTTAAACCGGAACGAGGTTCTAATTCATCATTTGACAACTGGACATCAACGCCACCGAACGTTTTCGGGGCGAACCTTCTCTCGTTTTCAACATTTTTTCTTAACTTTGACAAATATATGATCATTGCACTACAAGAAAAAGAAATAAGAGCACCTCTTTCCAAAGCCACGGGTTAGCAATTCTAACATTTAAGTGGAACTTTAAAATTTTCTTGTATGCGATAAATCAGGTAATACATTGTAACTGATTTTGAATTTTTTGTTATAGATCTTATTTGCCCACGAGGATCAATATTCTTTGATAAATGCGCAAATTTGTGCATATGTAGCGAATCTGGAGTCAATGTATGTACCAGGAAAGGATGTCACGAAGAAGAAATGACATAGTTTAGTTTAAATAAGATAAAAGAATGAATTAATTTCATATATGTCTTTACTATATTTTGGAAACAAAGTACATTTAAAAAATTGCTCTCACTATGTATTCATAACAGTAAAGTAATTATACAATACCGTTAATGCAAACATATTTTAAATATAACGTTAACATAATAGACGTGGTTAGACCACCTTTACGATTCTTTCTTCCATAAAAAGAAATCATTAATAATTTAACGGTATTGTTTAAATTATATTGACAAATTAATAGCGCCAGCGATATATTTTACTAGTGACAACTCATCAAACAACATAATATATTGTTCCGCAAATTATTACTTAACCAAAAAGTAAGTACTAAAAATATTTTTGACAATTTGCATATCAAATGCAAGTGGCGGTCGTTCTTAAAAGTGTTTGAAAAGGTTACAAAATATGTGAGTAAGTTCTTTATGTCAATTTCATTTAAATCACTTGTTTATGATGTTTATAGAAAATAACAATATAGTAATTATTATTAGTATAATTGTGGTTTGCATATCCCAGCGTCGCCTTCCTTATATTTATCAAATTACTCTATGAGCAAAAGTACTAAATCCCCATTCACAGATGGTGTTGATGCGGCTAATAACGATCCGTTTGCCCATGCTCAGATTCCTGTAGGAATCAAGTAGTTACCTATGTCAAAACTTGTTCTCATAGCAGTAATTTGTAAATATGTGTGTAATTGTTATCTGCGTGACGTGTTAAAGCGATTCACTAAATGAAAGAGTGATTGCACCATACCACCGACGAGTAACATGTTCTTTGTAAAGTCGAAACTGAAGAATTTAATAACTGGTGCAAAAGGAATATATTATTACCGATTTTTATAATAAATATCGTAAACGCTCTCTGCCCCGTATCAACTTTAATAATCAAATTTTGTTGCCATCTTCAATGTGCAAATTACTGGATAACATATTAAATGTTACTCTAAGAAATTGATAATATCTGTAGTAAAACTGCAAGGAGCTTGTTATAAAACTTTATTCTAAAAAAATATGTTAGTCGGTGTGACATTTTCCAATGTTTAACGTGATTGAAGTGGTCCAACAAAATGACTAGTTTGGCATCAGTTTGACCTCTCTGGAAGCAAGTCTTATTATAATTTTACTGCTGGATTTTTAATGCCCAATAAATCTTATCACACCTTTAATAATTAGTGAAACGCTCGCCTAACTACCGAAACTAATGAACAGTAGTTCTTACAATAAAGGCTAACAAAAGGATTATTGTGTCAACAAAAATTTTATTGAAACAGTGTATGTTTCGAAAGATTATTTTTATGCTTCAAATACATATAATTGTTAATTGTTTCAAGGAATTTAGAACCCTGGCATATACACATATCTAACCATAAAGCAATAGGAAACAATATCAGGTTTTAACGACTTAAAGATAAAGTCTGGCCTTTGTGTTTCACCAAAATTTTATATATTGGGTAGGTGGGGGAAAAGTCCGCAGTTTCTTAATTCTTTAAGTATCCAAGTTTTCTTTTCGAATATCATGTGGAAATATTCAGATGAAATACATTCAAACCTAATCCCCACTTACCCAGAAGCACATATTTGATCACAAAATTTTATCTGAAGTATATTGAATGCATTTCTTCTACCTTTTTTTTCTTTTTCTGGTTGTTACAATAAGAAAATTTAACTATGAAAGTCATCTCTAACGATAGCTTATTGCGCTCCATTGAAATGAAATTGATTCATTTAAAAATAGTTATTACAATGATGACACTATGTATTATAAAGTTTTGCCACTATATTTATCAGTTAATTTTTTCTGCACATAATAGTCTCTGGGAGTCTTGATAAAGCCAGAGCCCTTATATGTTTGTCAGGCACCTCCGCAGAGCCAAATCTCACTCCTAGTCATCATTATAACCCGAGAGAAATTCGATTATCACAATTGACCGAAGCGAGATTTGAACCCACTGCATCTGTAGTAGTCGAAACGCTAAGCAACTTCTCTGCCACCACAGGCTCAATAATTGAAATATTCAAAAAAAAAAACAAAAATAACAGGTAAACCTTTTAATATTATGTATATTTTTGAGGCAATATAACTTTATCTGCTTCTCTGTAACGAAAAACTAACTAAATTACAGCGGTATGTACATTCACACTTTCCATGTTGTCCATGTTTTCGATGTTTGACAATATCTATATGTGCACCATGTAACCAGGCCCTGTTCTGAACAACCGCACGTGTTACATCCATCAGAGAAAGTTGCTCCTGGAGTTAGACACCTTAACCTACGCGTTCTCCCTAAGAGGAAAATAAACTAATTACTAAAACATGTATCAACTATATAAAGCCTTACCTTGTGGAGCAGGCCCTGCCTTTACGAAATTCACTAAAATTAATATAGCAACTAGGATCATGTGAATCGCAAACATCTTCATTGTAGCAACGCGCATATGTAGATACGTACCTTGAGACAAGGATCGCCAGAATTCTTATGGCAAAATGGCCCGATTGTTTGTGTTCAAGTCTATATAAATGCAAGCCTGCTGACCTTTCTGGTTAAACAGAGTAATTTTATTAGTCATATCCTAGACGTCAAATGCCTTAAAATACGATTTTAATGTGTTCTGAACTAAACAAACACTTTTATGTATTAGGTACGTGTAATTCTCCAAGATTTTCCATAATTATAAGATCTAACTGTATTACAGAATATCTACCAACCTTCACGTATTCAAATTATTTTATTAACCACAAATAATAGTGCCTTACCATCTGAAAAACAGAAAGAATAGTTTTAAAACAAATACATCTCTAAGGAATTCTCTGAGGATTCCAATATCGGATCACTACATATCCATATACGCCAATGACTTATTAAGAAGTTAGTAGACAGGGAAAATTACATTGCATTTGAATTCTTTAAGGATATCTTTATGACACCAAAATAATAACAGTATAACATAGGTTACTTCATTCAAGTTATTTTCGCAAGGCAAGCAATTTGATTAAAAAACGAAGGCTTCAAAATTATGAATCTTAACGCCAGTCTTGGCACGCGAAAAATAATTTTGGAAGGTATGATATTATTTAATTACACTAATTATCTGTCTCCTATAGTCTATCCAAAAGTTTCTTCGAATCTAAGTAAGTAAGTTCCATAGATGTTAAAGGATAAGTACTTCAAGAATTTACGTTGTATACGTTCCATGGGATTAATGCAGCCAGTATCCAAAGGATACCAGATTACTGAAGCATATTCTAATCTGCGAACAGCTATATACGTACTTTTAAAGTCCTTGCAGACACATGTAGTAAATCCCAAAGATCTATAGGCAGCCGATCTAATTACAAAAACATGATTGGTAAAAGCTGAATTTCTCATCAAACACGTCCAAGATCCCTCACGGAGATTTTGCACTCGATTTCAATACCATCTTAGATTGTAGGTGGAGGGAGATCTGTTACTTCGTCTAGTGAAAAATATATATAGCAGCATTCAGTAATATTGATCAACAG
Source organism: Cetonia aurata (assembly GCA_949128085.1). Taxonomy (NCBI): domain Eukaryota; kingdom Metazoa; phylum Arthropoda; class Insecta; order Coleoptera; family Scarabaeidae; genus Cetonia; species Cetonia aurata. Next base: position 10,579,440 of record OX421888.1, read on the forward strand.
TCTATTCAGTTGACACCAACTAATTATATTCAACTAAATAAATATAATATAGTCAATGTCAGCAATTGTATGATAAATTTGATAACATCCACATATGTTACAATGGTGCATTTAATACGTATAAGGAAATGGTTGCTGGAATATATTAAATAACAGTGGTCCAAGTTTGGAACTTTGCGGAACTCCAAAACTTGAGGCATTTACTTCAAACTTGTAACTATTGTAATATACGAAGTTACTTCTATTTTTCAGTTAAATCCATAAGTAGCAATAGAAATAAACTGAACCCGAAAGAACTTCTCTTCGCCAACAAAAGAACATGGGTTGGCGAATTAACGAGTTTCTACCCATTTAATATAATCTACAGGCGGTGTTTCTAATAAAGTATTAGGCGGCCACGTTTGAAAACTAAAAATAAAAATGTCAATTTATCAGAAAATCACAAGATACGCGTCGTGTTAAAACTATGGGAGATATTTGTCAGCAAAGGTACAAAAGAGACGTAAAAACGAAGCAACTAGCGTATGAACAGCGTACTGGAATTTGGCAGGTCCTATCACAACACAAAACCGGCAGCAAAGCAAGTCAAAAGCTGCAAGGAAGTTTGATGTTTCTCGACTAACTGTTACGCGTATTTGGAATAGGGCGAAGGAACAGTAGAGCGAAGAAAATATTTGCGCCAATGTGGCTTCAAGAAAAAGGAATTGTGACTGAAACCGCAAGAATTACTCAGAGAACTTGGATAAAATCAAAGAAACTTCTCTTAATTGCCGTGGCACAATTCGTCGTTTGCAATTAACATTCCAAAATCGATCGTTTTTCGCATTTCCAAAAATGGACGACACTTTCAAAAAATATCCTCAACAGTGAAGCCAGTACTAACCGACTGTAACAAAGGAAAGACACTAGAGGTTTGTTTGTCGAAGGTTAAATCAAATCGATGTTTTGCAGATATGTACGACTATTCTACTTATCGCAAGTTAAAAGGGCATACTTGTTTACAATAATATGTTGATTTTCGTATCGAAACAAGCAGAAAAAAAAGAAACTCACCATATGTATGTATTTCACATATGTATATTAACGTTCTTTTGCTTCATTTTTGGTAAGACGCTGTCATTCTTTAAATGACACTTAAAAAATACTTATACCTTACATAAGATATTTTTCAAAAAAAACTGCCAAAATATTATATCCTTATCCAAAACCTCCTAAGAAATTATTAAAATATTAAGTATGGTGCCCTAAAATATAAACGAAATGGTATTATTTCCTTTAGTAACTGTTTTAAAGGTAAAATTAACGCAAGAGTACATCATTTAACAGTTCAACTTGAGAAACGAAGCTGGCATATCCACGTGTGCATGGTTTACAGAAACCTGCCGCAAGAGAAATTCTTTTTTAATTCGATATTCATCGTATAGATGACGAAGTAAGCAGTATGCGTGAAAATTTATAATTATTTTTACTAAAGTATTTTGTATTAAAACATTAATTTTCTGAACAGGCTTTAGCGAATGCACTCCAGGAGAAAGGTACTTCGATGGCTGTAAAACTTGCCGCTGCACACCGGATGGTGTGATGAGGTGTACCCAAGACGAATGCGCGACTCCACAAAATTAGAACGTTTTATACGGACTTATACGTTTAACGAGAAAAGAATTAAAGCTTTTTTACCAATTACTATATGTTTTTATTTTTGTTTATTTAATTTCAAATAAAATATATTTTTGTTCATTCCTTCCTGTAAGTGAAACAGATTTGTTTATGAGAAAGTGTAAGTATAATAGTTTTCTTTTCCGAAAACGTTATAACTACTACCTAGATAATCCAGATTCTTGAGAAATGGATATCGGGATGGTGTCCAAAATTTTCCAAATAAAACTCTTTTGTAAATGTGTAATATTGGTTTATTGCTAATGCAAGAAATTATAGCCGCTTTAAATCTGGTTACTGTTCCAACACAACTGTCGACCCTTCTGCTAATGTTAAAAGTTTAATAGATCAGTCATCGTGGTTGCCATTTGTAAATTGTTGATAGTGAGCTGAAACCGTTTCTACGTATTATGTTTCGACTTTAATAAATGACGCGTTTAAAAGAAAAACAATGGAATTGATTCAGAAATTATTGATATAGCACAGAATACCTACGTTACCTAAATATCTAACACTCTAAGAAATATTTGATTCTATTTAAAAGAATACAAACGTCAATAGAAATGTATTTCACAAATGTAATTGAAAAAGAGTAAAAGCAACGATAAAAGACACTCATACTTTATTATTTCAGCTTATTTGTTAATACAATTTACATTATACATATTTAAAAATCAAGTAAATGATCTTAACGCCTGACCTCAGTTTGGCCGGCAAAATCTTCTTGTGCAAGCGGTAACAGTACCTTCAGGTGAACATCTACATATATTGCATCCGTCATTAAAAGTTCCCCCAGGATTATTACATCGTTGTGTACCTAAGATTTGAGAAACATTTGTAATTAATATTAAAAGAGTTATGCAGGTAGTTTTAATTTTTAGATGGTAGTTTTCCCAGAGAGTTTAAATTTACGTTAACAACACTGTGCAGTTGACTCATTCTTGTTTTATTGGTTATGTTTAATGTATACAAGTGGATCGATGAGAAAAGTGTACAGATGTATATGTAATTTCTTTTCTGGTGCTGTATGAGCACTTACATAGAAGTGCCTACGAATAAGCGATGATAAAATTTTTAAATTGAACAAACAAAATTAAAGATAATGTCATTACAAAGATAAGATATACTTATAATTGAAATAGCGGTTTTAAAACGGAATTCCCAAAGGTTACAAAGTTGAAAGATGAGTATTACTCAAATCCAAATATAATATAATTAAAATGGGTACTAGCAAAAGAAAATATCTATTTTAAATTTTCAATATTGAACTTCCCGATTAAACAAAAAAAAAAACTAGAAAATAAATTAATTAATTAATAAAAAATCGGCAATTTTACGTACATACCTTGAGGTAAAGCGTTCGATTCGCTCACAAAAAGATATCCCACTATAGACATAATCAAAAACAATCTAACACCTAACATATTGCTTGCCACTATGTTTAAAGTAGTTTTCAGAGTGTGATCAAAGCGGATGCGGCCTTTGCATTTATAAGAAGAACCGTATGAAGGAATCCCAGCACTTCTACATTAATTGCATTGTACTTATGTTAATTTGAGCTATTACATCAAATTAAAAAATATAAAGAGTTCATAACCATTTCTTAGTATCCGTTATACAACTCGCACTTCAAGGTTCTCAGTTGTATTTCTGATGATCAATTTTAAAATTGATTTAATTTTCTGACGCTGGGCACGTATTAATAATTTATAATGCCATGTGAAAACTTTTAAATTGGTTGCAATAAACAAATTGAGATAATAAAATAAAACAATGCCTTTTGGACTGAAGTCAGTTTTTCGAAGATTACGATAAGTTTCAAATGCATCTTAATGAAAAATATATTGAAATGTGCCCGTATACTGTCTCCATACTTTAGCCCTTTACTAATGACATACAATTCTGGTTTTATCAATTCCCCTGGTGTGCTCTATCTTAAATATATGATGATATTACTAAAATTCAAAATTTTCTATGTCAAGACATGCCCACTTAATTTTTTACTGACATGAGAATTTTGCACCGGTAACCAACAGATGCCCGCATGCTAAAATATCCACAAAAAATATTTTCTAAGTGTATTAATCTAAATGGTAACCAATATTTTTTTCAGAATAGAATTTATTCAAAATGCCTCGGCAAGAGATGATTCATACAACGGTTGATTAGGTTAAGGTCCACAAACGGTGAAACCCCAAAGCAAAATCTAGCTCTGACTTGGGAGGCAGTGTTAGATTCTAAATTCTCTATTGGGAACTCATCAAAAATTTAAATTATGTACGCCATCTTGTCGGAATAACCATTAACCGGAGTCCCCCTTACAAAGACCGAAGAGAAAGTAATCAGTTTGAAATTTTCTTTTTCTATTTATTTTTGTTTTCTAAAGAGATCCACATCTATGATTAATAAAATCGACATGACTACATAAGTACAAGTATTAAAAAGATATTACAAAATTACAAATTACTTAATAATTATGTTTATTTTGCTATTAATGTAAGTTACATAATTGCGAATCGTTCCAGCGAACACTATTAAAAACACAATGAGCCACCTTAAAAAAGACTAGACGCTGTCTCGTCAAAATAAAAATTTTCACGGATTAAGAAATTACAATTTTTTAATTTTTCTTAATTTTTCGTTGTTTTTTTATTTTCATTAATTATATATTTATTATTTGGTAGCAAAAATGCGGAATTGAACATTTTTATAAAGCTGTGAATGAATTTTCCGCCCCTCAAATCCATAGACGTGAAGTACCATCTCGCTAAAGATGAATTTTTGTTTAGAAATTCACTTCAAATTGTGATGTAGAATTTATCCACAAGGAACTTACCAACATACACACACTATTGCTATAAAATACAGAGCGTATACGATAATTTATGTCCACCATAACTTTCTGTTTCTGATTTAAGAACAAAAACTTTGATAAACGGTTATAAATAGCCAAAGTGCACTTATTATATGAAGAATTGTATTAAATAAGAAGCAGCATGTTATACGCTAGATTGTTTTTACCTTTGCTCGTAATCGGTTGTGTTATTGCCGATAAATTTACGCTAATCGAGCCATATGGTAAGCATCGATTGTTGTAATTATGTGCAAAATTAACTTAATTTCATTAACTCATTAAAAATCATAATTGGAAAGATACGTAATAAATTAAATATAATGAAAACTCACAAAGCGTTGAAACAAACTTAATATATCCAGAAAAATTTATTATACAGGGTACATATCCGCAGTTCATGACTAAGGCATTAATTTCTTACATTGACCACCACGGTATCATCAACGTGTTTGTTATTGTTTCTTTTCTCCTATGTCCCAAGATTTCCAAGTAAATTGTGAAAAATAAAGTTTATTCAAGCAATAAAATATTGTATAGAAAAATTTATTATACAGGGTACATATCCGCAGTTCATGACTAAGGCATTAATTTCTTACATTGACCACCACGGTATCATCAACGTGTTTGTTATTGTTTCTTTTCTCCTATGTCCCAAGATTTCCAAGTAAATTGTGAAAAATAAAGTTTATTCAAGCAATAAAATATTCTATGGATAAATGTTATTTCGTATGTACTGTTTCTGGTATAATTACCTTTTAATGAATAACATAAACATTGATAATACCATCGGTGGTCGATATGAAAAATTAGTCTGCGTCGTATACTGCAGATATGTACTTATAAAGATCATTTCTTTAAACTTCTAATATTTTTAGATAACTGTTTTGCATAATCATTATGTAACAAACAGGATTGTGAAACAGCTTATCATCCTAATTATTTTTTCTTTAATTACAGTTGGAGATGAGTGTGAGCCCGGAGAGCGTATTTATATAGGATATAGCAAATGCACTTTTTGTGATTGCTCACTAGAAGGATATGTCGAATCTTGTGAAAGAAAAACCATATGTTTTATGGGTACCACTTATTAAAATATCAATGTGTGCATATAAATATATCCAAACTATCTATGCATACAGAAAAGATACATTTGGAATATCTAACATTAATTCAATAATAAACTAACTGCCGTTTGTATATTTTTTTGTTTTTAAAATGAGAAATCCGCTCTCAGGCTCTATAAAGTCGACACAATTTTGAAGGAAGATGGTGGTATAAAAGGGTATTGCAAATGAATTAAAAGTCGTACATCTCTTTTAGCAATAAATAATAGAATATAGCTTTCGTGTTTCTGTTAATATGAGAACATTGATATCAACACCATGTATAGTGCTATTACACTACAAATATTTTCTTTATATACATCATGCTACAAGCTTCAAAATCAAATTCCCACAAGAGTAGGAAGGTCAAAAAGTTCTAAAAAGAAAGTTCAGTAGGATTCATATGTAGACCAAAATCGAGTGCCGACACCTTTGCAGTGGAGATGAAAAATTGAGAGGTGCAGTCTTTTTTCCAGAAAAAACTATTGGCGAATTTAAATTCTCATCGTTTTCAAAATATAAAGAAAACGGGTTTTCTTCAATTTCACACAGAACCAGCCTCTTCACGGCGCAAACGGTTCATTTTTTTTCTTTCGCGGAGTCGAACCTGTTAGAGGGCCTGTTCGAGTTTCCAACATGGCTCTGAAAAAATTACCTCCTGAGGCACGGGAGAAGTTGCGATGCATGTGAACGCACTCAGCTTCACTAGGACATACCTTGTAGATATTACTCTAATAGTGAGAGTGCAAAAGCTTACGTCCGCAAAACCGAGGCGAGGTTCCCATCGCTGGTTTGTAGATGTCACGAAGACGTCGAATAACACAGGCATTGGGATCTGGAAAGATGGAGAATCAAATAGCAAAGCCATTAGTTTAAGATATTCCACCTCCATTGTTCAGGCTGAAGTAATAGCAATTCAGACCTGCGCAGAGGGCATCTTAAACTGCCCGCATGCGAATGGATTGGCTAAACTGCCTTCAGTGCACTACAGGGTGTTAATTTCGTTTCCGAAGATGTTCTGGGGTACCATAGGAAGCTCGAAAAATTGGCGGAACATCACAGCATTACGTTGAGATGGGTTCCAAGTCACTCTGGAATCAACGAAATTGCTGACAAGCTAGCTAGAGGCGCCAGTGAACGACCATTCACAGGTCCAGAACCGACGTGTGGAAGTTGAAAGGATGCACACAAGTCTGTATCCTCATTGCTGAGTGTGCCTTCCAAAGTCTTTACTAGATTGTGTAGGGTCTCGTTTGAATGGTTTACCTTTTTCCTTAGCATGTTAGTGTCGGTAAGAAAGAATTCGTATAAAATTCATTTCTGATACCTACAATATTTTCCGTTCTCTTCAATAGGAAACACGATAGACTAATGAATCAATAAAATTATGTTTCCTCCGAAGACTTACGGCTTATAAACAGTTTTCAAAAATAAGTGCCTACAACGATATACTACACTGGACGCACGTTTCAATAGTAAAACTATCATCATCAGCAATAACACTGAACACTAACCAGTTCTGCGTTACTGCTGTTGTTTGAAAGTGTATAGTGTTATCCGTGTCACAGTTTTGAGTAATGTTGTCAATATTTAATATTTAATTTAGTTATAACTAACTTTTTAATCTTTTATTGTCACTACCTATAACAGCAAAATGATAACGAACAGACACTTTACTACTATTAAGGATAAATTCTACAGTCGCGGAAATGTTTAAAAGCCCAATTAGAAATGTAGTCACGGCATTGTTCAATTAAATGGTAGTTGTAAAAGCCATCCATTATTAGTAGACTATTAAGGAAATATGCTATTGAAAGTCATATCACATAACTATTGTGTTACCATTTCAAACTTGAATTGATAATAAAAGGATTATCTACAAACCTAAATTACCACTCCATTCAGCAAAATTATGCAATAATTGTAGAAGTAATTAATATGTTTCCATAATACGATAAAAATAGTATTTAAAGACGTTAACCCACTATGCACACATAACTAAAAGAAATGCTTAACCTTTCAGCGGGTGTGTGTCGTAAAATTTACAACTGCGCAGAATCACCAGTCACTCAGTCACTAGCACAGTATTGTGCATATACCTTATCCAGTTGTTTCACTCCTTCGAAATATTGAATTCTAACGACTCGCGCATTGAACTGCGCAAAGGGATTCAGGGCATGTTTGCAGGGCCGAATTGACACAGTATCATTGCAATTACAAAAAGGAACACGTGAAATTGAATATTAATCGGCAAACAGCGGTATAATAGTTTACATTGTCAATGTGAGTAAAATTTACTGTAGAAAATACGAGATTATTACTATATTAATAGGTTAATATGTATTACATACCTACAACTACAAAGAAAAATCGAAATACGTTTGGGGTTGTCAGGCTTGCAAACTAAATTACGTTATATAAAATAATATATTTAATACGTATAACATTTAAACCAGAATATTAAACTAAATTACACATCATCACATACATTGGGTTCCGTTAACGTAATTTTCTCGTTGAACCTGGTAGAGTAGCCGTGACACAAACATTATGAACGTAACACGGATGCTCGCAACACTTCATTTTCTCAGGACATTCCAAGTCACTGTAACATTTAAATCTTTCCGAATAAAATTCAGGGTATTGGAACCCACAGCTCATCATTTCAGTGCAATTCCCTGCCCGTGCTGAAATGCAAAACGCAATGAAACTTTGGGCTCTAATCAATACACCAGTTTACCTTTAAGAGGGCACACTCCAAAAACTAGTCCGTATCTTGTTGGCACCATACAAATAAAGGGATCAGCAGTGTAACCATGCCAGACACAAATAAATAGGATTAGTAATAAAGTGAAAATTTTTTGCAACATTATAAAATAACAAGGCTTATAACTTTAGCAATAATAGTTCATTCATTACTAACAGATCGAGCCGTGTGGTTAGAATATCTGTTTATATTTAAACAATTTTATATTGATTTAAAAAACTATATAAAAACTAGCTAATCTAAATGCGATAATGTTTTCGCAATTAAAGTATTATTTCTGTTATGGATACAATATCATAGTGAAGTGCAACTAGCAATAAAGTACATAAAATATGAGTAACATACAGGCTGTCTGAACCAAACTAACTCATTGGAATTATTCGAATTTCTAGTAGGAATTTAACTCTAAAACTTGCAAAATAGTTATATCCGACTATGATCTGTAAAAGGAAAATATTTTCAGTTTTATAATACTTAGTTTACAATGTTTTAGATTTTATATACATAAATATTTTTTTAAATTGTTATACCTGTTTGGATATTTTAATATACAGGTGCGCCATTAGTGTGTCGGTGGAGCTTAGCACAAAAACTACTAAAGCTAGGAAAGTGGGATTTTCTGTATGTATATAGTATATCAATGCGCACCTGGTAAAATTATTCGCAAATATACAGGGTGTTACAAAGTGTCAGAGCTACTTTCAACTTTTTTATTTTAAATGGATTGCTATATTTTTTAGTAATTATTTCGATAGCCACCTAAAACACCTTTGCAATAATATATGGTTATGTGCACTTCCGATAATTAGTTTAGGCGATATTGCAAATTTTGTCAAAATTTTGACAGTTGCGACTTTTGAGATTTTCAGTTTTATATCAAAAACCGCCGTAGTGTAGCGCGTCATTCTTTTGTTATCACTTTGAGGGGCTGACACTTTATATGTTTCAAGGCGGTGTAATGTAGAAATATATACAGGGTGTTAAATATGTCGTGGCACATTTATCGATATTCAAACGCCTTTCTTTCGATTTTTTTAAATTAAATTATGGTTTTCGATATTACCAGCAAATTCCTTGTAAAATTACCTTTAAAATAATACCAACAATGTAACGCTTATTTTCAATATTTTCGAAGATATTATGAAAAATATGTTTAATAATCCCCATTTACCTATATTCATTTGTTCTTTTCTATGTAAATTGTTTAGATTATTTATAAAGTAACAAAAAAAAACTATACTTAATATAAAACTATTTTATTTTGTACACTTTTAGATATAAAACAATTTTAATTCAAAAGATCTTCAAATATGTCTCCATGCATATTCTTAACCATGTCTGCGGGGACTGCCTTACATTTTCAGTAGTTTTAGCTAAAGAAAGCTATTCCTTACGCGTTCCTGCATATTTTCTGCCGTTGTTATGTACACGATATTTTTTATAGTAGGCCACAGAAAAAATCACAAGGGCCTGGGGTCTGGTGATCGCGGTGGCCAGTTTATTAGACCTTCTCTCCCAACCCATCTATTAGGAAACACTCTATCTAGGTGCGCTCTTACACCAGCTCTGTAATGTGCAGATGTATCACAATGGTACCACAATCTATCCATCAAATTAACTGGCAAGCGTTCTAGTAGTGTTGGTAAATTATTTTGTAGAAAATTTGTATAATTTCGGTTTGTATGGAGCCAAAACCTGTAGGCACTATTTTAAAAACATGCTATTTTGTAAAGGTTGTTTATAGATTGTTAAAATAGGAGATGTAAATAAAGTGTAAATCTTAGAAAGTGGTTGTTGTTTATTTAATTAAAATGGATTTACATCAAGTAAACGCCAAATCAATTCAGACCTATAATTGCTGAAATTTATAGGATCACCGGGTTTACATACAGGTACGACAATTCTTTTATAAATCGTTTGAAAATCAAGCAGAATTAAAGGAAGAGAAGGAGACTACAAATGGGTCCTGAATGAAACAGTAATATTCCTGACTGTTGCATTATAACTATAATCGGCCATCATTTACCTATAAGTTTCAAAATTAAAAATTCATAAAAATCGTTTCTAATTTAGGTGATAACATTTGAATTTTGTTTAAATTGCAAAATCTTTTAAAAGAAATATAAGGAGTACTATTTATTGATTGATATGTAGTTATACGGTATTTAAAGTACACAAATAAATGTTTATGCACATGTTATCAATAAAGGAAACGTTTTTATGGTACATACCTTCGAGGACATCTATAATCTCGTTTGTATTAGATATCATTTAAGCAAATGTTGATAAAAATCAACTGTCAATACTAACTGCAAAGGCTGTACAGACTATATAATAAAACAATTTCCATATATATGTTGTTTCTGCAGTAAGAAACTGACAAAAACTAAGTGCACACTGGCATTTGGAATAAAATCAAAATCGTCCTAGTTTTTGCTATAATAAATGTTAAATTAATTATTAAAATATATACAGTATGGGTAATTTTTCATTAAGAAAAATAAATATACAGTGTGTACCGACGATCCCAGACCAATTACAGGCACAGACAGGGGTTAGCGGAAAAATGGTGCGGTTTAGGTGGTCTGCTCAGGTGGGTCGTAATCAGTCATTAAACGAACGACTGCGAGAGTCTTTTTATAAGTGAGAGGCGTTTGAAAGATAGCGCAAAGTGGTGCGGTTTCAGTCATAATAAAAAATAATAAATAAAAAATCCAGGTGGAGCGCGGGCTTTCTACTTTCTGCAGAGTTGGGGCGGTAAGCGGACATCGAACGACTGATTAGTAGGCCGGGTGAACTGGCCCGAATATCTAGTTATTGGTCTAAATTGTGTGTTCGTCGATCTTTTATCAAATATGAACTCCGTGCAATTTATTAAAAAAGAGGTTTATCGAAAATAAATAAACTTGATAACCCCATCTTGCAATCTATAGTTAAAGGCACAATTACTGACAATAATTAACAACGCATTTTACTTCACTTGTGCGATACGTAACTATTACGTAGAACTTTGACTTCTATTAATCAATGGAGTCGCTTATTAATAATAAGCTATCGTTATATGAGTAACAAGTCATGCTTACATATGATATCAAAAATTGCCAAGGTTATGCATACGAAGAAGCTTAAAATTAATATTGACGTGTTGATAAACTTATCAGAGTTTGTGATTTAAGATTGTTAAACATGTCTCTTGCTCTATTCACTTCATCAATAGGAAGACATGTATAATTGTAGACATTGTGTACATATATAAGATATTGATAAAATATTGTTAATATAATATTTGTGTAAATGAAGAATAGAGAATAAAAAGTGCTGGAAGAAAAGCAAGAAATGCTTATCATAACTATTTTAAGTTGTATTATTGCATGTGAAAAGAAATACCTACTATATCTTTTATGAGTCAATTTCGAAATGAATTCGAAAGCAACATGCCAAAAAAAGGCATTTTTGGATTTCCTGTTTTTAATTTGGATTTTTTATATGTAATATTATTTTCCTACATACGTGTTGTTTAATGCTTTATGTTCTCATATATTTTTATTGTTACGGATTTTTTTTTTTATTGTAACTTAATGACTTTTCTTGAGGTAGGTACCTATAACGGGGCCATGAAAATGTTTTGCCCCGGAGCTCCATGAATTCTAGCTACGCCGCTGGATTTGGTATCGCGATTCAGAGCCCAAGTTTATAATAAAGTAGACATCAGAGTCTAGGGTTAAGGACGTTCTGTCTATGTTAAACGAGGAAAAGTTATTTCGAGATAGAGTTCTGGTGTGGTGCTGTCAAAGAAAAATGGATATGGAAAACATTAAAGGAACTGAAAAAATAAATATTAGAGAAATTCAAAAACAGGCAAGGTTGAAGGCAAGAAAATCCAAGAGAATATTTCAAGGGCTATTAAAAAAGGAGGAAAGTGACATATAATATTGCGCTGACATTTTTAATAACATAATAACAGCCATAAGTTTATTTCATTAAAGAAAAGTTAGTCAAACACAACCTTTTGTTATTACTACCACGCCCGACTCTATCTGATAAAAGGCAATTAGAAAAATTCCAAAGAAATAGTTGAGAATGTAAACCAAATGAAGTTTTTGACCAGTTTGACAATTCGCTAGCTGATGACTATTTAACTTCAATAATTCTTTTTTTTTTGACACTTGTAACAGTCGCAGGAGATTTTTTGTAACACCGTTAAACAGCACAATGTAGGCCATTTTTTAAGTCGCCATTCACTCTCGCTAAAATTAAATAGAAAGATATATAAAAGTGGTTTATTAACTTTTATAAACTATATAATATGTTCACAATTTGTAGATATACAATTTTAACATTTTGTAAAAAAATATAGTACATATTAATGAAGAATAGCAATTGCGTCATTATAAAATGTTTAAATAAGCTCCAAACTATAATTAAATAGTCCTAAGTATATATACTACATATAGGAGGACCAAATATTCACAATGCGTTTTGTCAACAGTTTCAAATCCTAAGTTAACGGTGGTAAACATGTAACCGTATTTTTAACATTGATAAATATTTTAATAGTGTTTTTTATCATAAAAGAAAGTGTGATCAAATTCTCTTAGGTGTTGAATTCATTTAATTTATGTTGGTGATCCTAATCATAACTACAATTATTGTATCGCGATAAACCAAACAAGTCTATTAAAAAAAACTAAACTACAAAGTAAAAGCTAATAAAATGTGGATCCTTACAAGGATAATATAAAATATCTCTGAAAGATGTACCTATACATGAGGAAAACTTGCTCAAACATTGATTGACACTTATATGATTAGGTACTCATAAAAAGGACTAAAACCCCAACTAGAAAGCTATGGAAGTAGGTATAATTGTTACATGTTCTATTCCATTGTTTTAAAATGCCCCTAAAAATGTAAACTTACAAATAAATATATATAGGTATATATAATTTTTCGAATCGTCAGCCCGCCATACCAGAAGATGCTATTAACTTAAGCTGCATGGAAAATAAAGGATAACACGAAAGATTGGCACGAAAATAAAGTTTGAAAGATATGAATATCTGAGACCCGATGAGATTTGTAATTGCGTGAATAAAAGCGAACGCCTAAAAATGATCTTCAATAAGCTAACAGCAATTAAGAAGTCCAAAATCGAATAAATAAAGCCAAGGAATACTATTGGTGTTTTAAATTCTACATTATGAGACAAAATTATTATCGAGAATATCAAGAAACGAATATTATATGAATCTGGAATTTGGGACATAAATAAAAAAAAATACAGCACAACTTTCATCCAACGAAATAGACGACTTAATAAGAAGCTGCCGAAAGTCTAGAATGGAAGGAAAGAAAAAGTGGATGGAAGTAGACCTCACATAGCATTAGAGGTGGAAAAAGATACCTGGAGAAATATCTAGAAGAGATCTTACTATAAACTGAGGAAATGATAACAACACCTGAAGATACTGAAGATTTGCTTGATACGGAAAATATGGACTGATGTAAAAAAATATGACAAAAAGCATATATATACATATATATATATATATATATCAAGCAATTCTGCAGAACTCTGGATGTAAAATATTCAATTAATCTATATAATTAATGCTATAAAAGCTCTTTTTTGTTCTTCTAAAACGAATCTTCATCATCGTTCATACCGTAGCCACCTGATCCCTCTATTCTCTCATCAATGTTCATACCGTAGCGACCAGCTATTATCTCATCAATGTCAAAATCTGATGAAGGCCACACAAATTCATCATCATTAGTAATACTACGTTTCGTTGTAGTTTCTGCAGGCAAATCAAACTCAGATAACCCGGTGGTGGTATAAGATGCCGTGGTCAACTCAGGTATAACTGGTTCAACCGGTGGGATAAAAGACGTGGTTGGTTTAGCGGTGGTGGAAGCCGTAGTAGGGACCCAAGGTGATTGTATTGAAGGTATGTAAGCCGATGTTGGCCAGTAAGTTCCAAAATTCACGGTGGGCTGATTGAATCCGTTTGAATTTCCACGCCCCCTTGCCGAATTACTTCCAAAGTTGGTGTGATGATATGGCATGTAAAACGGCGCAAATACCGGAAATTGTGCCCCATACAATTGAGGAAAGTAAGGCTGAGGTTGTTGGTAATAATAAAGGCAGCAGTAATAGCCTGAAAAATAAAAGAATATTATATCGATCAAATTAGAACGATAAGAATGATTCAGCTAATATTACAAATTGAAATCGATATTTAATTAATTCCACTTTCAAAAAACATTTCACATTCAACATTTATTAATACTGTGTATAAACAACGTTTATACACAGTATTAATAAAGTCATGAACAAATTCCGCAGCTTCGTTTTTAAGTGATTTTATAAAAATACTGAAACACGACAATTTTATTTTTATAAAAGGAACCAGTTGACAAAAAAAAATATTTTTCTACGTTCCTGTTTGCTAGTGATGATCTTTTTCCCCGACAGGAATAAATTCAGAGATTTTTCCTAATATTATGATACCCAACACTGTGGGAACCTTTCCTAGCGAACACAAGGATGCTTATACATAATGTTTTCTGGAATAAAAAGCAAAACGCATGAAGCAAGCCGTATTTATTTCCAACAAAAATAATTTTGAGGTACAAAGCGGAAGTAATAACAGGTCTTGCTGTTGTTTGAAATGTACCCCATTAAATATTTAACACTAAAGTCGACTCTCGACATTCGTGGTTTTCACATTCGCTGTTATTTTTATATGGACGCACATTATTTTCAAATCGTAAATAACACAAAAACGTTAAGGAGTAAAAAATATATTGAAATATAGTCCACAACAATATTGTTTCACCACACAGTGGCTTCATCAGGTGGATGAAATTAACTAATGGACTATATTTCAATATATTTTTCACATTATTTTCATATGAAGGCGCATCGTATTCAGTGGACAAGGCTTTTCTTACAGCACTGAAAAAAATTTAGAACTTTACATTGAACAAATTTCACGGTGGTAAACGTAAATTCTCAGTATAGCTCGCGTCGGTTACGCATTTATTCTTTTTATCCACATGTGGTGTTTCTATTAGTTTTAAATCTAAATAAAAAATAAACTTTCTACAATGAATAAAAAAACGTTGTACTCCGACAAGTGCTTCTGAGAGACAGAAGAAAGTGAAAACCTTCCAAGAAAAAGCTAAACTATTAGATAAGCTTAGGAAAGCAAACTCGGTCACTGCGGTTGCCCGTCAATATGGCATTAACGAATCTACAGTAAGGTACATTAAGAAGAAACAATTAGAAATTTGTTCTGCTATTACTGCAGCTGCACTAGTCGCTGCAAAAAATTTACATCAACTCCAAAACCCAAGCATATCCCGTACGGAAAGTGCTATTCTTTTGTGGGTACTCCAAAAAAGGGATTCCTGTAGATTCAAACAAAATACAAGAGGAAGCTAAGTCATTATATATATATTTATATAAAAAAAAGGAGTAGCGAGGAACCTGAATCTGTAGTGTCATGCTAGTGAAGGATGGTTTCATAAATGTAAAAAGCGATTTGGCTTACGTACGAGGCAGCTAGTAAATTTCCTGATATTCTAAGTAAACTCATTTTAAGAGAAAACTTATATGCCTGAGCAACTATTCAACGCAGATGAAACTGCCCTATTTTGGAAAAGAATGTCCCAACGAACATTTATCAGTAGAGAAGCAATGCGAGCGCCAGGTTTTCAGACAATGTGCGATATGCTGACCTTCTTATTCTGTGCAAATGCTTCCGGATATATGATAAAGCCTACCATAATTTTCAAGTCTGCAAATTCTCGTTCATTCAAAGGAAAAGATAAATCCCAACTGCTAATACTTTGGATGAGCAACAAGAAAGCTTGGGCAACTAGAACACTTTTCTTGTGTTTTGTTCCAGAAATCATAAAATATTTTGCTAGTAAGGAACTGCCATTTGATGTACTATTAATAGTGGACAATTCGCCTGGGCACTCAAACGTGAATGAATATCAGATTGACGATGTGGAGGTCATCTACATGCCCCCTAATACAGCGTCCATTATTCAGCTGCTGGATCAGAGGGTGATACGAGTATTTAAGGCTAATTACACATGTTACTCAATGCTAGGGATTGTGCAGGCTGTCGATGAGGATCCCAGTGCAGGAAACGTAATGAAAATATGGAGAAACCGCCGATGCGTGTTATTGTAAAGACCGCTTTATAGTTCGCAATTTTTCTTGCATGCAATAAAAATTGCGTGCAATCGGCCTCTAAATACCAAAAGTGTGTATTGGAGCACAAAAATTGGGTTGAAAACCATGGCACTATTCCAAAAGATTATTCCATATTTAAGTCTGAATTGGACACAAGCGTTGTAAAGTAATTAAATCGCCAAAGATTGATTCTTTTTAATGCTGATGAAAATGCAGTTATGAAAAAGAAATACCACTGAATAAAGCGTTTTTAATATATTATATATTATAATAAAGAAGTGTAATGTATTTTTTCTAATTTGTTGTTACAATAAAGCTAAAACAAACGACGACGCAGTGCGGTAATGAATTATTAACCCACTACTGCTTTGGTGCGAAGAAATCTTTGAACATGCGGTATATTAAGAAAAGAAAGCTTACCTGGGTTCTGCCCATAATTGTACTGTGACTGTTGATACGAATACGGTGAGATCTGATAGCTAGGTTGCGGTATAATATAAGAAAGACAACAAGCAATATGCGCAAGATACAAGAAAATCAAAGAAAAGATCTGCATTTTTAAAATACTTATGGCAAACTGACGACCGAATAATGCAGACAGTCTCAGGTATGTAGAATGTATGTATATGTACTACTTCCGATAACTGTCTAAATATTTGCAAAACGTTTGAGATATCTAAATTAATCGTAACACGACTTGAGGTTGCGGATTTATCTTTTATTTCGGTTGACAATTTGTCATCATAGATAACATATAAGTACCTAAGTTTGCGTTTTCCATATTATAACAAAGTTGCGCAAAATCCTTATGTTAAACAGTGGTTGCGGGTTTTCCTAGACTGACTAGAAACTCTCAAACACTATTATTGATGTTGCAGATCCATAAATATATACTGACGAGCCTTGGATAAGGCTGGATAAGACAAAGTATGCATGTTCGCCAATAACGACATTTGTATAAATGCATCAGAGCAAATTAAGCAACGGATACGATTTCAAATTTGTCTTCGAATTAGACTATGTGTGTAAATACAAATTGACAAATTCGCAAATATCTTCGCGAAAATTTATTATTGAAACGTATGCTTTACTCGTAAAATGAACTCTACAGTAAAAGTTGCTACCTACAATAAAGTAGCCGGGGTTTTTTTTTTCATTTTCCACTAAACTACCAAAATAAAATCCTCATATTGTATCAAATGATGCGCACACTATCATCCATTGTGAAGTAACTGTAATGTAAGGCGTCTATTCAGCTGGCACTCCACTTGTGGTTGGTTCTTCTGTAGTAGTGCTTGTAGGTAAATTTAAATTTGGTGTGCCCGTTGAATGCAAAGGTTGGAGCGTAGTAGTCATAGATGAAGTTGCAGTAATTGTAGTGGGCCCTTCTGCAGGTATCTGCTTTACAGTCGGAATATTGGATGAGACTGAATATGCAGGTGACACTCCACTTGTGCTTGGTTCTTCTGTAGTAGTGCTTGTAAGTAAATTTAAATTTGGTGTTCCCGTTGAATACAAAGGTTGGAGCGTAGTAGTCATAGATGAAGTTGCAGTAATTGTAGTGGGCTCTTCTGCAGGTATCTGCTTTACAGTTGGAATATTAGATGAGACTGAATATGCAGGTGACACTCCACTTGTGGTTGGTTCTTCTGTAGTAGTGCTTGTAGGTAAATTTAAAGTTGGTGTTCCCGTTGAATGCAAAGGTTGGAGCGTAGTAGTCGTAGATGAAGTTGCAGTAATTGTAGTGGGCTCTTCTGCAGGTATCTGCTTTACAGTCGGAATATTAGATGAGACTGAATATGCAGATGACACTCTACTTGTGGTTGGTTCTTCTGTAGTAGTGCTTGTAGGTAAATTTAAAGTTGGTGTTCCCGTTGAATGCAAAGGTTGGAGCGTAGTAGTCATAGATGAAGTTGCAGTAATTGTAGTGGGCTCTTCTGCAGGTATCTGCTTTACAGTTGGAATATTGGATGATATTGAATATGCAGGTAACACTCCACTTGTGGTTGGTTCTTCTGTATTAGTGCTTGTAGGTAAATATAAATTTGGTGTGCCCGTTGAATACAAAGGTTGGAGCGTAGTAGTCATAGATGAAGTTGCAGTAATTGTAGTGGGCTCTTCCGCAGGTATCTGCTTTACAGTTGGAATATTGAATGAGACTGGATGTTGCTGAATATATCTTCCATTGAAAGGACCCTGATAACCAACTGAAATAATAAAGTCAGGTATTATAATGATTAATAAAGCTATGACTTAAATAAACAGCATTTTGGGATTGTATTGTTTTGTATTAGATTCTATCCTATTATTTTTATTTCATATAATATGTACATACCTACAATCGTTTTAAGTTAGATGCAAATCTAAAACTAAATAAAATTCGCGCAAAATATCAGCACCTTATATCTTGTTCGGTTCTTTATACCAACAAATATGTGATCTTAAACAACATATTTGTTTTTTATATATAAAGAAACGAGGTATTCCTCAATAACAGCTGCAACATTGAGCAAATAAACCTGTAGTATTTACCAATTACATTTGTATTTTTAATTATTCATTGAGGAATGGGTTACTACGATATACTTACCATAAATATGTAGTTTATTGCACGACAGTGTGTTATTACAATAACTAGCGATACTCATACAATCTACCACAATACCAAACCACAAAAAAATAGTATTAGCTCCGTTTTCGTTAGTAAAATTAAAATATTACATTAGTAGACTGAACTACAATTGTGGTAAATACTATGCCAATATGCTTACTACAAAATATAGTTCTGTGCACAAAAATATTTTTCTCTGTGGAAATTTTTCATTATTTTCATTTTACTATATTAGAAAATAGCTTATCTTGTCTGAATTTTAAAAAAATGGTATTAATTACTAATGCTGTTAACTGGATGCGAATAATTTACTATCTGAATCCTAGAATTTGGATATTCGGATAATTTTAGATTTGTTACATCAATTAAAATTCTTCGCAGATACTGTGAGCTATATTATATATTTTATATCCGAATAGTTGATTATACAAGTCACCCTCATAACCAATTATTAGTTCAAACAATTAACTCTATATTGTATTTCCTTTTTAAACTGTTATTTAGAAACAATATTTTCCTTGGATACATCAAAATAACTGAAGATATATTAATTATCGCACATTATTTTATGATTACAAAAGAATTAAACTTACCACAATTAACGATGAAACATGGATACTGTGGACCAGGGTACTGTGCGGGTGGATACTGCATAACAGGATGCTGTATAATGGGATATCTTGCGCCTGGTTGCCGGACAAGAGGATACCACATTGCATGTTGTTGCATGTGGACGTAATTATCAGGTACTATAAAACCAATAGCACTAGCATAAATGAATGTTAAGAGTACCAGGATCATGTTTAATGTATCTCATTCATACAAAATTTATTAATTTATTAATCTTAATAAACTTACAACTTCCTTTAAATACTTACGATTCACGATACTGAATGCAAAAGCAAATATTCAATACAGTTTTGCAAAGACAAATACTTTAAATCAATAAGGTATAGTATTTTTAATTCGGTAGATTTATTTTATGTGATTTTTGTTATCTTTAGTTCCTTTTCTCCAAGTTTATATTACTTACCCTTATTTACTATTGAATGTTTCGAAAATCAAATATTGCAAAACTTATAAGAACGAACACAAAGAACTACTTAAAATATTATTCAGGGGCCGAGAACATTAGGAAATAATTAGGTCAAGAAAGTAGAAACAACTTTGATTCAATAAGGTCAATTTCCCATTAACCTTATTGAGTCAAAAGCAATTCGTGATTTTAAGTTAAGTTTATCGTGGTATACTAAGACGATCTCATAAAGTTTGTACAACTTAAAGCAATTAAGACCAATTGTGGACAGGAAGCTGCTTATCAATTGTTGGATGTGTTTACAATATTTGGAGCTCCAGGTATATTACACAGTGATAATGTGCAAGAATTCGCTAATAAAGTAATTGAAGAATTGAGTCACATGTAGAATGAACCAAAAATTCTACATGACAAACCGTGGCACACCAAATCACAAAGTTCAGTTGAGAGAACTAAGCAAGATGTTATCTACATGTATGATTGGAAGCAACCAAAACTACGAAGTAGACAGCACAGAAAACTATTGTCAAAAGAGTACAACATTTAATAAAAAGTTTCCTAGAAAATGGAAAGAAGAAATAAAGTGTTTTAAGTGTGGAAATGCAGGACATATGGCCAGAAATTACTCTCATGCTCATCCAGGTAACCGTAGTATAAATCGTGGAAGTCCTAGTACAAAGAAAATTGTGAAAGCATGTGGTATCTGCAAAAAGACAAATCATATTGCGCAAGACTGTTTCTTCAGGGAAATCATGAATGGACACTTAGTGTGGGACTCTCTAAACGTTAAATTATACTGCCCCTGATTGGAATCATAGATTATTGAGCGATTTTGAAGATAATCTTCGAAAATGCGTAACAAGTATTGCGGAACCCGAAATAACTGCTCTAGTAAAATTGATTAAAATTTTCTGCACTCTTTACCGCCTCAGAAACTATCATATATATAGCATCAATGGTAGATCTACCTTTACGAAATCCAAACTGACGAGGCGATAATCCGCTTGCGTCCTCTACAGCAGTATTGTCTTTTTTTAAGAAGTTTCTCAATGATCTTACCTGCGGTATCTAACATACAAAGCGAGCGGTGTGTAGATAGATCATAAGGTCCCCTCCTTCTTACTAATCAACATATAACCGTAATGCATTACCAGAGCGTTCTTCCAATTAATTAAGTATTTTGTTCTATGAATTTTACAGATTTAATTCTATTGAATTTACCATTCACTACATTTACTTTTCACTGCATTTACTCTTTAGATAGTTTTTAAAAAAAAGAAAAATGCTTTACCTATGTTTTTAAAATGAATTTATTTTTTGATCATGTATTATATAATAATATATCTAGAAAGTACATTAGGTAGTTATGTGATATCAAAGTGCCATAAACCAACCATTCTACCAAGCCAGCTTCAACAAGGTCCTAAAATAAGAAAAAGAAATAATTAAATAAATAAGAAGAAAAAGCATCATTTATTCGGCACTCAGAATCGTGAGTCCATTTTTGATGTTCAATCTAATGATGTACTTAAAATTTTTATATGACATTTCAGTTCTTTCCCACCATCATTAACAACTGAGGACGAACACAACTCAGTTGTATTCGTCCTTCTGTGTTATACATTCCGGTTCCGGATTTTAATCTGTTAGTATTTTATTAATTTGACCGCATCAGTTTTTCCTCAATTTGTTTACAACTATTATTTCAATTTTTTGCAACCTTTTTATATTTTACACTTGAGTTTTTAACTGATAATATAATAATAAATTTTCCACCCATGTGCGCCGTTCTTGCCGACATTTTGATCTCTCATTAATTCTCCTGAAGAAGGAAATAAACATTTCCGAAATATTGAGTATTAATAAATGAGTTTCATTTACTAATGCCTCCATTGCTGGAAGACCGAATTCCTTGATCGAAATCGTCTCCCTATATATATATGTATATAACTGGAGAAGAAACAGCCTTCCACATTATTTTTAAATATGCTTGGTTATACCAGCAGAAATCAACATGAGGGCAATGTACTAATCGACAAAAAAAATCTTTGCAGGCTATTTGATCTACTTATTGTTAATTAAGAGATTAATCTGCTTATGTAAAGTCAGCAAGTACACAATAATACAAAAACGTTTTGATGATGATGGTATTAAAAGATAACTGAAACCTAATCTGTATACTTGCGTATAGCTACCTTGAACTTCAAGTTCTAATTTGTATATGACTACTATTAATTAACTCATCCATAATAATTAGAAAAATAGTGAATCTAAAATATTACCTACCAGTTAAAAACAGTCGATTAAGCGGTGAAACGCTAAAATCCCTGTAGTTGGCGGTTACTTCAACCAATAATAATGCATCACACAAATTGTCAACAGAGTAATCAAAACTAAAGAATTGGCGATCATTTCCTACCCAAGATGCGATTACCGTGTTATTGTTGTTATATAACACTCGAACGGTGTAATAAACTGCAGTGCAAGCTTTAAAATTAAGTGGACTATCCCACCTGACAATCATATAATTTCCTAAACGTTGAACGTCCAGATTTTGCACCGGGTCGATTATAATTGAGGTAAAATTGTCTGAAACAGAAGCATGTTTTTTTCTCGTCAAAAATTTGCTGTACAGACACATACCTCCACCAATTATGGTATTATATACAACACCGCTTGTGTTACTCGTTTTAGCACTTAATGACACGTTAAATATTTGACAAAAGAAACTTGCTGCGCCGTAATGGAATGTGTACTTGGTTTCATTGGTAGTGTCTGAGAAGAAGACGCCGTTAGTATCCATATCCCTCCATTGTAGTTCGTATTGTAAGCTTGTGCAATTCTCCCAGCCTAATGGAGGAGCCCACGTGAGAAATATGGACGAATTACGCGTGTAAAATGGATTCTGGACCTGCCCTAATGAACCTGCATGCATGAAAAAAAAAATTATTTTATAAACATTTTTTATCGTTAACGATTATTAGTAAATGCAGATTACCTGTACAGTTTCCATCGGATTTACAAACTAGCGCTAGGACAGCAATGGCCACAATAAGAACTAAAATGAAATTTATATCTAATTACAAGAATAATTTGGCAGGATACTGTTAACTTTTTAGTTACCATGATCTCATTTGGGATTTAATCTTTTAACTGTCTAAATGTTAGACAAAATAGAAAGTAAATTTTAAAAAACAAGAACTTAACTTTTGCACTTCACGGAGGAATGGTATCTAAAAGATTAACATTAATTCTTCATGTATCTTAACATTAATAGTTTAAGTATAAACACATAGGTATAGAGATTTGCACTTACTGATCTTGCTATTCCACATTATTCTATAGTATATATATTTTTATAGTTTAGAATTCTAAGCGATACTAAGCACAGATCAACGATACACTCAGGTATTTATAGTACATGTTCTTAAGATTAATTAGCGATAACGCAAAAATAATTGTATACCTTTTCCGAAAACCACTATAATATATTAAATCAGATAATGCAATTCATTTCAAAATAATTGATGTCACAGTGACTAGCGGAAAAAAAAACCTGTTCGTAAGTGTCAGGTATCTATTAATTATTAACCCTTGAAGATCTACGTGGAATTGGATCGAAGAAATCACTTATTATTAATATACTAAGAAAACTGATGCAGGTATAAAATAAACAATGCATTGCAGCCAGTTCTATTTCTCGGAAGGTCCGGTATTTCCCAGGAAATCCCCAGATGTCTACAGAACGCAAAGTACTGTCATTTCAATGAAAGTATCCAAAAATAATAGAAAAATCCACAACAGTTGACAATATTAAATGTAAAATATATCGTCCTAAACCGTCATTTTAAATCTGCCTGCAACTATGGGATATTAATAACAATACCTAGTTAGTAGATTATGGTAACAAATACATTTTTTATTTCTCATAAAATTTCACTCTTGATTTACTCTGCTTGTTTTCAAACCCCCAAAACACAAATTACTTTTTATTTAACTCGAACGGTTCTCGAGATAATATCATTTTCTTGCTAGAAAATATACAAATTGGGAAAATTTTTATCTAATAAATTTAACAAATAATGGTAAAATAAAATAAAATTCTCAAAAAGCTAAACTATTAATTTTCTATTCAAACAACGCTCCTCCTTTTTCTGCACAGATTTCAATCCAAGCTCTAAATTCATTGAAACTGCGTCTTATTTCTAAGATTGATAGGGACTGGACTGCATTTTGTATCCTATTTTTTCATTGCTCTTCATCATTGTCTAGTGGTTCACTGCACACAATTTGTTTTAAACGACCCCACAGATAAAAGTCCAATATTGTAAGATCAAAACTTCTCAAAATTGGACCATCTCTTCTTATCCAGTTATCATGGAACTCTGTATTGAGCCACTAGCGAACAATGCCGGCATAATGAGCAGGGCACCCATCGTGCTGGTAAAATATTTCCATTCGGTAGTTCAATGGCAATTCAGCAGTTAAACAAATTTTCAACATTCTCAAATATGAATTATGGTTTAAATTTTGATCAAAAAAATATGGGCCAAGAATGCCATGGTAAGAAACCGCACACCACACATTAACTTTTTTAAAATATTGTCTGCGACAAGAAATTCTGAAGTTTGGATTCATCTCGCCCCAGTACCGACAATGTTGAGACGATTTCGTTAGTTGTAAAGGTTGATTCATCGGACAACATAATTCGTTTATGAAAATTTAAGTCTTCCAAAACTCTGTAGCCCATTTCTAAACAAAAAACAATACGTTTAGCTTCATCACCATTTTCTACAGTTTGCCTAAGTTGTGGTTTAAATGGTAAAATTTTGTTCTCCTTAAATATTTTTTGTAAATGAGATTACTTATCCCAGTTAGTATTGCCCTCTTTCTTAAAGACAACTTTGGAGCTTCTATTGCGGAATGAACGGCGAGAACTGAAGCAGCATCGTCTTCATCTACCAACTGCTTTGACTTCTTAATGTTTAACACCAAGCCTGTTTTAAGGAATTTGGTCACCAACTTTTGTGCTCCGCAATTTGAAATGGTAACTTCCGGATATTTTTGGTTGAATTTTCTGATAACAACTCGGCAGCACTCTTCTCCAGTTCCGTAACATTGAATTAGATAAATTCTTTGTTGTAAAGTCAGCTTTCCTTCGCTTTCTGTTTGACAATGTCAATATTGCTGCTCAGATGAATAGTATATATCGAAGAAATATATCATTGCATAACGAGAAAGTGAAGCATAATCGATATGGTTCAACATTACATTGACAGAAATGAAAAAGTTATTTCAACAGTTTTTGTAGTCTTAAATATAAAGCATTCATCTAACCCTTAGGTAAATGGTGAAATGAATGCAAAGATGTGTTAAACCAAATACTTTTAAGATGACTGTACGAAAAACAAACAATTGTAAAATTGAGCAAATCAAAAACTTAGGAAAAGTTGAAAAACGCTAAAATGAACTTTGTATCCTACAATTTATTTAATCTCTTCAGACAATATTGAAATATAAATTAGTATAGATATAAAGCAACAAAAGGAAGCAACGCAGAATGTAAGTACAAGGCGTTGCATACTTAAATTAAAATCTTAGTTCAATTAATTTCACAGTAAGGGATATGAATTAAGTATACCTTCTTTAATTAATCCAAAACAAATCAAATGCTCTTGGAACACAGTTTTTATCTCAAACAGCGAGGACAAGTGAAAAATGTTGCCTTTCCTGAAAGGAATTTCGTGAATACTTCATGCAGTTGCAGCTACAGACACGTGTGTTGGTTTGTCAATTAATTTGATCGGTCTACACAAACAAACTGTAATCTTTTAGATCACATAATATTTAACACATATATAAATGCCAAATATTAAAAGTATTCTCAGAAAAAGGTGTGTTTTGGAATCTTCCACTACGATAAGATTGAAAGTGATCTCGTTTGACAAATAAATAAAATCAATCGCATCAATTCAGCACAGTCTTGTCACAATATGATACACACTCTACAGCAAAAGCAACAAAAATGCGGTTCTGGTGGCGGAGGCGGTCCATGATGGTGAGAGTGGGCGTGATGCGGAGAACCAGGGTGAGGTCCTAGGTGTGGATACCCATGGTGTGGTGGCTCCAAGTTTGTATGCGGAGGTGCATGATGTCCATGGTGATTAGGTCCATAATGCGGAAGTGTATGTTGAGGAGGACCAAAGTGGTCGCGATTAGATCCGTGGTGTTGATGCTCATGCGGCGTCATTATTAACACGAAATCTACTCGAAATGTTACACTTGCAACTATCAAAGTAACATAATTGGTAATATGAAAAAGCGCCTCTGCTTCGCAGACTTTTATTAAATATTCCAGCGTGTGTAATCTATTGTTATCGCTACTCACAAATCTTATCTAATTCATATAATCGCACGCGAAACAATGCATATGGCATGTATATGACTAATGCAAATATTGTTGTCTAAAAGCGGAGATAAAAAGTAAGTATCGCCTAACTAAAGCTATCGTAAATTAAAACAAAAAGACATACAATTACCAACAACAGTATTATCATGTGCCTACCACGTAAAACTAAACTGTAAATTTGCGGTGATACTATTTTTATGTATATTGAAAACCCAATTCTCTTGAAAGTAAATGCAAAGAAAAAAGATCGACGAACAACGTAATGAAACAAGCATAACTTTCAAAACTACTCTTGCGAACAACCAAATCGACTCAACGACGCATGCAAGTGCATATAAATATTGAAACACATAATTGGCTACGTCAAAATACAACTGAGGCTAGCCTTAATGATAAATATAAAGCTCTAAAGGGTAATATCAATAAAAAAAAGTCCACCATGAAAAGGTAGCCTATTATAATAATTTGATTGTGCAATCATCAAACACGTCTAAAACACTCTGGAACCACTTTATCGAATTAGACTACATATACGAATTGAACGGCCAACGCATCACTTCCGTTACTTTACCGTCCATGGACGGTAGAATACAATAAGTACATACCGAATGGAAGTACCAACGTATCACTTTCGTTGTTTTATCTGTCAAGATTCTGAAGTTTTTCTAGGTTCGGTTGTCAAAATAGCTGTCAAACAATCTGTCATTCAAATATAAGTCTGTATTCTGAGCACTACAAATGCAAGTACATAAATTCATTTTAGTAAGTGATGATCATATGGTAGCCAAAAAAAATGTGTACGCACCACGGTTGGAAAATGTTTTATCTAACTCGTTTGGTTGCTCGTCTCCTCTCGCAATCTCCAAACTCGTTTGACAAAACGTCACCTTCCAGCCTTGATACGTTCGTATATATAGTTTTCAGTAAGTACATAAGTAAACCAGTAGGATAAAATCGTTCGTTAAAATACTTAATATGCACTTCAAAATGGCGTTGCATTGTCTAAATTAGTTTCTCTTACTTTAGCCTACTGTTTGAAAAGTTGAAACTATTTTGATTTAAAAAAATATGCATGAATAAATACAATAATAATTTGAGCGTGGAAAGAAGGAACAAATCCGGATGATTGGAGTATTGGACAAATAGTACCAATTCATAAAAAAGACAACTATCAAATAATATTTATTATACGAACTAAAACAAGAAACAAATATAAACAAGAATACTAAGAAAAGTCGTTAAATATTTCATGTATGGTATAATAATAATAATAATACAATCCTTGGTGTATTTTTTGACGGCAGATTGAATTGAATGAGAATAAATTGCTCACCCATTTTTTTAAATACTGTCTTATAAGATTACTTGCTATTATATTCATGGTGATAATATAAAATAATACAATGACGCTATAAAACAATTTCATCACAATATGGTACAGCACATCCAACACAACTGTCGTCTAGGTCTATGATGTGGTAAGTGGTGATGTGGTGGTCTAACATGATGATGTCCGGGGTGACCATGGTGGCCATGATGTCCGTGATGTCCTTGATGGCCATGGTGGCCGTGATGATGATGACCATGAAGTTCTCCGTGAACCATTTCAGAACACTATATTTACACTCGTTAAATCCGTCACTTCGGTCGACTATTACTAAATAATTCGGTTACTAATGACAAAAGGTATTTGTAGTTATTTGTAGCTGTTTTTATCTATACAGTCGATATCTTATCGGAAAAAGAAACAAACGCATAATTACTATTTACAACGAATGGCGATGAGTAACACACTTTGAATAATCTTGCATCGAACATAAACAACAATGGCAGCTTAAGCTTCAGTGAATGATAGACTTTGATAATTAAAAAAAATTAAAAATACAAGATGCTCGATATAAATACACCACTTAGCAATACTTAAGTAAATTTATTTAAATAAAACTGAATTTGATTTCCATAATTTACGCATATAAAATGTACGACATGAACAGTATTTGATCTGGTTTAATATCTTATTATTTTTATTAGCACTGATTGATTAATGAATTTCAATTGATGAATAATGCTGAAAAAATAATGGACTGTGTTGAACCAAACGCAGTGTGTGTAATGTTTAATGTAAGTAAATATTTGCAGTTTGATTCAAACTCAAACTACAAATTCGGAACAAATATAGTAGTTTTATAACAGCTGTATTATTTTATTATTTAATGTTAATAATATAAATTGTAGGGATATTTTTATTATGCGGGTGGGGTGTGGCAGAGAGGTCGCAGTTTTAATCCTGTAAAAGATATGTATCTGGCATAAATACCAAGTTGTCTGCCGCCCATCCGATTTACGCAGGATATGGATTATTGTCAGTGTGAAATAAGAGAAGCGCCATCTTTACGAAAATTTAACGTATTTGCTATTACATATAGGCAGAATACATTCAATTAACTGCAATTTTGATGGTGTAACCCTTTTCTTAATACCGCGCGTTAAAAAACAATACTTACTGTTCAAATGAACTGAATGGGTTTGTTAAATTCTTAAATAAAAGTAACAACTAATACTACATACTATATGGTATGTCTTATGCCACTATATCCGCTATCATCCTTTCTAAAATGTCATATGATTACAGCACCAATGACAGGAACATTGAACTGTCTGTATCCGAACAAATGTCAATTGTGTAATTTGACCGAAATAGAAGAGGTAGATTTTTGATTTTGGTATATCATATAAGAAGCAATAATATGGGAGTATTTAGTAATTGAATGACGGATGGATTTTGGACTCTATTATTACTGGCTGCGCCCTCTTCCCGTTATTTTCAGAAGTTCTAGGAAAATGAAGAAGGCATTCTTAGGAAACCAAAGATGCGATTTCAGATATATCGACGTAGGAATAGCAGAAACCTGTAATATTATGATCAGTGAGTTTGTTTGTTATATATTTTTACATTTTGTAAATGATATGAGTTAGGAGCATGTTAAGAGAGATACTAATAAACGTTTTATAAAGTAAAGTTAAACTTTAATTAATTTTATATTAAGAAACAAATAATCTGACAATGAGATAGGTATAAAATGTACCTACAAGTAAACACAAACCCATAAAGAAGGCGCCGAGACCAAATTTGCTCTCGTCTTCGACAAAAACGAAAAGTTTCTTTTCATTCAAGGCGAGGCTTAAGTGCCTTATAAGAATAACTAAATATATCCTGCCAACGAAAATAGGTGACTGATCTACATATGCAATGGTTTGTAACAAATAACGAGCAAAACAAGGATATTATCCTTGTTTATATATGTATATATATATATATAGTTATTCAACCGGTTTGAAGTACCTTTGGGTGGCGTTCAGATGGCGTGTCAGGTGTGGCGTGCCCATTAACTTTTTTTAGTTGCATTGTAATTTCTTAATTTTGATTGGTTTTACTTTGTTATTAACTGTCAAGTTTATTTCAGAATCTACAACCAACATAGCTCGCATTCCAATGAATATTTGGCGGTATTTAATTTCATTCATCAGTACTTTTATACTCTTTATACTATCGCCGCCAGATATCAGCACCTTACGCAACTCGGTTGAATAACTATAAGATATATATAACAAAAATCCCAAAAGAAAGGTGAAAAAATCCCTTACCACAAAATTAGATAAAAAATCTAAATACGTATTTCGGCAACTAAGTTGCCATCTTCAGTAGAAACAAGTGAAAAGCAGTGTTAAACATAGTGTTTTCGGCTAAGGTAAACCTTGGAAGATATGCTCTTCACCAAATCACTAGTGGAATAACACTGACAAGGAGTAGGCAAGAACTGCGAAACACAAAATTAAATGAGTCATATATTATTCGAAAGAGGATATTAAGTGTATAAAAACTGTAAATGGGTTTGAGTGCATGGGCCTTAATTTTTGAGATATGAAGAATTTTATTTAAAAACATTAACGCTTGTAGCTTAAGAAGAATTATATGTACACGACTGATTGGTGTCTGTGTAGCCCAATTAGTTGAGCGCACGAATTACGAATTTTACCAAGAAGTGGACTAGGTTCGAGCCCATCCTGGGGACATTATTTTTCTATTATCACTATTCATTTTTTTTTATTTTTATTCGTGATATATGTGATTACTAATAATCACAAATAACATATACAACTTTCACACACAACATTGGAAAAAAAAACAATTATAATACAATGCAATAATTATTTATTAATAAATAAAAGAAAGAAAATGATGTACGAAATCGTCGCACAGGTGAACTTTGGAGATGCTTTGGCAGGTGGTACATATAGTGACAAAGTATTTCGGATTAAAAATTATGTTTATAATCAATTTGTTGAAACACGCAGTACAAAACAGCTTGTTACAAGATGGCAATTGCAGATGTGGGTTATGGCTGCCGTTGCCAAATTTTATGAGGATACAGAAAATAATTGCATTTTTCGATTTGTTGCATCTTCCAGGTGGGTGTCAGATTTATGAAAGAATGTAAAATTTCAAATCGTCGTGTAGTGCGGTATCTATCCGAAAAAGAAATCGCATCACTGATGAAATTATGAATTCCATAAACGTTGCAGCCTCTTGGCCTTTTGTATCATATCATACTAACCGACAATTCTATTCTTATTTTAGTACCTATTTGTGATAAAGTAGAAGAGTTCACAAATCATCAGTATTTCTTAACATATAGAAACAAAGAAGTAACTCTGATGCATTTTCTCTTATAGGTTTGTTTATTATAATGTAACTCATTACTACTATTCTACAATTTACAGTTACAAAATTGATTTCCTTCGAAAATTTGTAAAGAATATATAATGTAATTATATGTAGCTATAAATATTATGACATTAAAAAAAATATGGAACAGCATAGAAAAGTAAAACCTCTGGGAATGCAATAAAAAAAATGAGTTGGTTAGAAAATAAATACCGAGCAACTTCTATGCGATTAATCTTTAACAAGTTTTAAGCACTTTTCTGTGCTGCTTTTTTTTTTTTAATTTTAGACAATGTTAAAAAACTATTAATGCTTGTAACTTAAGAAAGAAAGCGTGTATATAGCACGTTAATGGATTTATAAATAAAGCATATGATCCCAAACAAATATAAAAAATCCATATATCACGCACTTTTCACATCAAAAAACAACTACCTAATCAACATCTGGGGAAACACAACGAAAAAGAACATAGCCCAATTACAACGACAACAAAACAAAATCTTAAAAAAAATATATAACATGCAATACCAAACGCCGACGTCAGAGGTATACGAAAAAACAAATGAACTAAATATGCATCAGCTAATAAACCTAAATAATATACTTACTCTCTACAAAATTGAAAACAACGAAATTAAATTAAGAACACAGTTAGTGACAAACAGAGATATACACAATTACAAAACCAGAAGGATTTCACATATAAGAACAGAAAAATATGCACATCAAACATACACACAATCTTTGACAACAACCGCAATAAATATTTATAATAAAATACCAAAAGAAATAAGAAAATACTCTTATAAATCTTTCAAAATAAAAATAAAACAGATGCTAAGAGAAAAAAACATATAACAAATAATCCAAATATGTAATACAACGGAAGTCGACACGAAGTAAAATAACACCAGGAGGCCCTCAATACCAGTAGCCTGAGACAGAAGTTCCCAAGGCGAAGATGAGGGATGAACATTTATGTACATACTTAATAAAATACACTATAGAAAACTTTTTACTGTATGTATCACTTTTTTGTCTGTACATATTCTGTAAAAAAATATTAAATAAATAAAAATAACCTGATTAGTATTCGGTTTGTTAAAACCGAAAAGTTTTACATATATCTTTATTATAAAATTTGACAATCATTATTAGCAGACGCGTTTCGTGCATACATATTATTTTCATTACTATTATTTACAAAAAAGAGCTAGAAAACCAAGGAACTATTAACATACAAAATATCTACAAAAGTTCGCGTGTGCGACGATTTCGTACCTCATTTTCTTTCTTTTATTTATTAATAAATAATTATTGCATTGTATTATAATTGTTTTTTTTCCAATGTTGTGTGTGAAAGTTGTATATGTTATTCGTGATTATTAGTAATCACATATATTACGAATAAAAATTAAAAAAAATGAATACTGATAATAGAAAAATAACGTCCCTAGATGGGCTCGAACCTAGTCCACTCTCTGGTAAAATTCGTAATTCGTGCGCTCAACTAATTGGGCTACACAGACACCGATCAGTTGTGTACATATAATTCTTCTTAAGCTACAAGCGTTAATGTTTTTAAATAAAATTCTTCATATCTCAAAAATTAAGGCCCATGCACTCAAACCCGTTTACAGTTTTTCTACTCTTAACTCCCTCTTTCAAATGATATACGACTCATTTAATTTTGTGTTTCGCAGTTCTTGCCTACTCCTTGTGAGTTCAGTGTTATTCCACTGACCTACCGAAATACGTATTTAGATTTTTTATCTAATTTTGTGGTAAGGGATTTTTTCACCTTTCTTTTGGGATTTTTGTTATAGTTTTCAAGCCACAGTCTCCACCCATTACAGGATAAGATATATAAACAAGGATATTATATATTTTTATATTTCAAAATATTAAACCCTCATATCTTAGATGAATATTTAGAAATATTTAACGGCACTGGGGTACAAACATTGCTAAGGAACAATGAATATTTGACTTGACTACGTGTTACATTGTTACATATTTAATGTGTACTTAAATACAAGGTCACGCATTTTCCAAATTAGATTTTTTTTTTGTATGTTTTTGGGTATGTTTTATTAATCAACATATTTTATGGGCTGCTGAACATAAATTTAGAATTTTTAACTTTGGATGAATTGCATTCATTGATTTGATGTGTTGATGAAGGATTGATGACAAGTTGAAGACCTTGTGATCTGTGAGTTGCAGTTGTATTTAATTTATTGCACATGGTATGAAAAAAAGTGCACTAATATTTGGAGAAATACAGTCTTCATTTTAGAATCTACCAATTATAAAAGGCAATATCAAAACGGATGAGCCTCACTGGATGTAGATAGCAACACACGAGAAGTAAGTTTTTTAGGTTATAGTACTAGTATTTATCATTCAACATAATCAAACATAATATTGTGATAATACTGATATTACGTTTACAGCTTAAGTTCTTTTTTAGAAATGGCGTTGAACAGTAGATATATGTGGGTATTTATATTATTTGTATATGGGGAAACTCAATTATATTCCACTTTAAAAGCTAGTCATCATCCAATATGTCCACAAATATATCAAAAAATTTTTAAAGGATATGTTCCACAGGGAAACTTATCAGCAGGTAAATGGAGTGCATTTTATTTGTTGTTAATATAATTATCTTCAAAAACTAAAGATGTGTAGGTATATACAGATAATATATATATATTGTAGGAGTTTTTGATGAAGTAGAAGAAGTAAAAGAGAAGAAAACCTGTGTACTTGAATGTTGTTTAAAAGACCAGTGCAATGTAGCTTTTATAGTGGATGATAAATGCTATCACGTAAAATGCCGTTCTAACGAATTGTGCATTCCAACTTTATCGACAAACACTGACAATGCGGATCATATCAGCATGATCTTAGTGAAACCATTATCGGAACGTGATTCTTGGATTGATATTTTAAATGAAGGTAAGGTGGACTAATATTCATCACACAATTGCAGGAATTTATGGTTATTACTTATAGAAGTACAAAATGGGAATAGGGACAGAGAAATGTACAGCGATGTATTTTTTGACGATGCCTCTCCAGATGAGAGAGATTATAAGAACTTTCTACAAATGGAAGAATCTAACTACAATTATGCGGCAGGTTGCGAGGTTGGCGTTGGTGCTGCTTGCAATGTATATGAAGAATGTGTGCAAAACAATAGAAAAACAAGAGCAGGTAATGAATACATAATACACAAAATCAATTTAATACAACAGTCTACCAATAAACGATGAATGCAGTGAACAATAAGGCATTTATCATAATCAGTGGGATAAATGCAACGTTTTAGGAGTTGTTAATTTCATTTCTGGAAATAATTTAAGCATATTTTTAATTTAATTTGAATAAAAACTTTAATGTTGTTGTTTCTCAAACTATACTTGTTTTTCCCTGCATTAATTGATATTAATATGATAAAGCAAGCTATGAAAATAGCATTTGATATATAAAGAAAAATGCCCAG
Source organism: Cetonia aurata (assembly GCA_949128085.1). Classification (NCBI taxonomy): domain Eukaryota; kingdom Metazoa; phylum Arthropoda; class Insecta; order Coleoptera; family Scarabaeidae; genus Cetonia; species Cetonia aurata. The sequence goes on from OX421888.1 coordinate 10,614,328, forward strand.
AAAGACGAAATATTAAAGAAAGACAATATCTTACTCAATAAGTGAAAAAGAAATTTTTTTTCCTTTAGATATAATCTCAAATGATTTTTAATTCAAACACGACGCCACCTTCACTGGACCTCATTATAACGCTTAAATTTGATTAGCCAGAATGTGTTTATAGGCAGAAAATGGGTGTTAAAATTTGATGTTTCATTTCTGTGTTGGTGGGCGGTGCTTCCTCATTAAACTGTTTTCCGCCATTGCTAAAATTATTTTTGTATACTCCCAATTGGTACACCACACATATTGGCATAAATTTGATCTTATCTATAAAAATTATCATATTCAGAAAGCTATTGTTATATATTTCTTTCATCTTCAAGCATCTACTATTTGAAACTAATGCTGTAATTATGATAATAATTACATTTGTGGATTATCTTAAACGCCGTTTACTCTAGACATTGAAGACAATAACTCAGCTAGTGTAATGTAAAGAACATTCAAAATCATCTGACATCTATGCGGGTTTTAACTTCTTGAAATTAAACTGTTCTTTCCTTTTGCCAAAAATTTAACATTACTTATATTTCACATATTACTTGATAACCCTTGCGCTATAGAGAGAATAAGCTGAACATGAAAAACTACATTAAAAACTCGTGGCGTGGAGCTTTCCCGTATTGCACATTTACATATGCACAACATATAGCTCGTACTATATACAATTTCATACAATTCGCAATATGTCATGTATTAATTGCACAGGTACTTGCAAATGTAAAACTGGGTACATCCGAGGCCGAGAAGGCGACTGCATACCTATAGACTTAAAGGACGCCACCATAAACAGCTTAACTGATAGTCTCACTGAAAAAATTCTCAATCTATCAAGCACGACTCTCAGTACCGCTAAGAAACATTTAACAATCACGGCAGAATCAAAGCTTGTTAAATTGCCGGACAGCGAGGTCAGTTTGACAGCTTCCGTGAGTCCTGCACAAGGTGACACTGAGGATAAATATCAATATGAATGGACATCTCTACATCAGCCAGAAGGTAGTGGAGCTGTAAAGCATCAAAATGGTGAGACGCTGCAGATTACGAAGTTATCCGAGGGCTTATATACATTTAAGGTAATTTAATATTTTGAACTTTTTTTGCAATTGACAATAAAGCTCTCTAAATATTCATAAAAGTTATATTTATGCACACAGAAACTTACGGCCTTTTCAAGTTCTAATGAGAAACGCTAAAAATATATTGCTGTGCAAAATCTGTAAAATATTTTAATCGATTACCGAAGTACCGTAAAATGAGATGACTTGATAAAAATTTTGATCGACTCTTACATTTTCTTAGGATCCCGAAAACAATAAAAATGACCACTCGTTAGATCTATAAAAGTATTATGCAATACTATCAGCTCTCCATTTGGTGTTCTTTTTGAAAAAAGGAAAACTCAGAGTTCATTTTCGAAACACCCCACTATGGAGTGACTTAAAAAACGTTTGATATTAAAGATTTGGCTGCTCTTCGGTTCTCGGGTTCTCTGCCATGTAGAAAGTTTAAATTACTTGACGTTTCGATCATCTTGTGATCTTCTTCAGAAGTGAAATGGACTATTCTTCACAGCCCAACGGACAGCAACGGACCGGAACGACTACGCACCAACGGACACAGGACCATATATTAACCCCGGATCAGGACAAACTAGTCACTTCACTTCTGAAGAAGATCACGACAAGATGATCGAAACGTCAAGTAATTTAAACTTTCTACACGGCAGAGAACCCGAGAACCGAAGAGCAGCCAGCAACGACGGCCGTGAAAGCCTAAAGACTACTTTATTAAAGATTTATTTGCATTTCATGTATTCGCAGGGTGAGAAGAAAATGTTGAAAGAAAAAAAATTACTGACGCTTGCAAATTTAACCAAAAAGATTTATAGACACATAAACATAATATGAGTGAGTAAACATACTTCAAATTCTCAACAACATAAGTTGAAAATATGCTCTTTAAACCTTACAAAAAGCGTCCAAAAATTGTTCCGGTAGCTGCAGTGGCGTAACTGACGAGTTCGCAGTGCGAGGAGGCCCGAGACTCCGAGAAAAACCCGCAGTTGGGGTTGAGAGCTCACACGCCTTTCATATTTCATATAAACCAAAAATTAAGTGATACATCACTGCTTACTAAGCTAGTATAAAAAGAATTTGAAGTTACGTTACCATTGCCTTATAATACGCTGGCACGAAAAGAAAGTGCTGCAGAAATTTCATTCTTGCAGCATGCACTGATTAACATAAAGTGCTTAATAATCATATTTATTTATAATAAACAGGCAACAATATAATAAATACATAGCTACATAATGTAGTACATGTATATTAGTAGCGTTGCTGCTCGCTATCCCTCATCCTCGCCTCGGGTGCGACTATCTCGGGCTAACGGTGTTGAGGGCCTCCTAGCAGTTTCTTTCTTCTAATATGGTCGTCGTTTAGATTTTACTATTAATTTTTCTTCCTCAAAATCTGTTGTATTTCACTTTTAAATTTGGGGTACGGTAATTTTTTTTTATGTGTGTCGGTATTTTGTTGTACATTTTTAATGTTGTTGTTGATAGTGTTTGACTTTAATTGCGGTGTCGTCTGCATAAGCGTATAGTTTTCCATGGAATGGTTGCTCGAATAGGTCATTTTCTTACCTAAATGCTAACGCTAAACACAGTCAAAACTCTGATATTTTCTATGCATATAACACAAAATTTAGTTCCCTATAGAAGTAGTTCCGTCACAAACGGATAGACCAAAAGATGTTGATGCCTAGATATTTGTGTGAAAATGTTTTTTTTTACCGTGGAAACGCTCCTTTGGGTGATAACCACTTTTTAAATGTTGTCTACACCGCGTAAATTATCGGAGCTAATAAATGGTTTCGGTTTTGGAGACTGAATCACATTTCTGGAAAATTATTGCATAGTTGTCCAATACTATATGCGTCGAGGGAACATTTAACACAGGCTTAATCTTCTTTATAATACTGATTATAGTAAAATTATTTTATCCAAATGACGCCGCCCAATTGGCATCGCCCTTCTAATTCAGAGAAATACACTTAAAAATGATACAAAAGAATTTACTTTGCCCCCAGTTCTAATACCTAATAAACCAACAGGTCGCTGTTACAAGTGAAGACGCATACGGAGAGACTTTTGTAAATGTCACTGTTCTACCCCCTTCAAGAATAAATCAACCGCCGCAAATTATAATTACCCCTGCAAATCAGACAATTAAATTACCTAATACTGGCGCTGTACTCGACGCTTCCTCATCAACTGATGACGATGGAATTGCAACTTGGCATTGGGAACTACAGCAGGGACCTTTAGGTGTGATGTATTATTATTATTATTAATTTTCACGTTTAACTTATTGAACTGTTTACTTTAGGCTATCAACCACAATTGCAAGAAACTCCTACATTGCAACTGAACGATTTAACTAGACCTGGAAATTATACGTTTAAACTAACGGTCACGGACACAGATAAAGTGACGAGCACTAGCACTGCAAATGTAACAGTCTTAAAAATTACTGACTACCCACCTGAAGCTAATGCTGGTATGTGAATGTTATAAAGAAATATATTCATATTAAAACATGTTTCCCTATAGGTGAAGATAAAATAATATATTTACCGCACAATGAAATTACTTTAAACGGAAACCTAAGTACAGATGACCACGCCATAAACACTTGGGAATGGACAAAGAGTCCTGATGATGCGGATAAAGCGGTTGATATGCAAGACACTAGAACGCCTTATTTACATCTTTCAAATTTAGAAGAGGGAGTATACACTTTTACACTGAAAGTGACAGACAGTACCAATCAGAGTAGCATTGCCCAAGTGCATGTATTCGTAAAACCACCTACGAATCAACCCCCAGTTGCAAGAGCTGGAGAGAATATTACAATCAGTTTACCTCAAACATGGGTGGTTATTGACGCATCTAATAGTACTGATGATAATAAAATTGTCGCATATAAATGGGAGCAGGTATTTTATTTTATACATACGCATAAAATTTATATGATAATATATTTCTGTATAGGTTGAAGGTCCAACAACTGTGTCATTTGCGAATACCAGCATCATCACTACCAATGTAACGGGATTAACTAAGGGAAGTTACATATTTAAAGTAACTGTAACTGATGATAATGGAAATACTGCGAGTGATAATTTGTGCGTAACAGTGACTCAGAGTAAGTTTGAAATGATTGTGTAGAATATTTTCTTAATAATTTTATAAAATCACTTTTTTAGATAAGAACCAAAATCCCGTAGCTAATACCGGTGGTAATTTCGAAATAAATCTGCCACGTAACGCCATCTACATTAATGGTTCAAAATCGACCGATGATTGGGCGGTGGTACGCTGGAAATGGACAAGAAACGCCGGTTCGTTGGCTTATGGAAACATAGCAGAAGGATCAGACGAAACCCCAATATTAATATTAACCGATGTAGCCGCGGGAAAATATATTTTCAACTTAACCGTTTTCGATGAACAAGGTTTAAGCGCTACGGAAACAGTTGTAGTAACAGTTAAACCGGATCCGAAGTTATATTACCTGGTTGACATGATAGTCGATGCAGATGTGCAACAATTGATTGAAGCACAGTATGCTACCCTCAAAGGTAAATTGGCTTTACTTGTACAAGATGGCACAAAACTTCAGGTATGCGTAAAGACTAAATTAAATAAACCCATAAAACACGATAATTTTTATATTAGGTGCATTATATGAAGACGCAGATAGGTACAAACAAACCAATTATTACATTCTACACGGAGTATGAAGATGGGAAACTGGTGCCGGCAAACGAGGTCGTTCAACATCTACATAAAAAGTTAAAAATTGATGCGGGACTACTTGGATTTTCTATATCAAAATTACAAACAACGATTTGCCAAAATAATTGTTCCGGACATGGTGTATGCGATGAACAGACGAGGAAATGTATATGTGAAGCATTTTGGATGGAGGTATGTAAATTATGCATTTAGAGACGATTTTCTATATGATATTTTTTTTTATTCTAGAATACGTTTAAATTATATCTAGACGATACTGGTGACTCAGATTGTAGTTGGAGTATATTATATGTGGCTGTAGGGGTTATCCTCGGTGTTTTGACTATCATAGGAACAATTTGGGGTGCTATTTATTTATGCATTAATGGATGTTCAAAGCGAAGACTTAGTGGAAAACCATCTACTTATAAATTAATTGAAGATACAGAAGATTTACCATCTTGTACGTATATATTATTGTTTTTGAATTAAGTATAATTATGTATGGTGTTGCATTCAACTATAACGGTAACTGATTTTCACCCAAGTCAGTTAATTTTTGGAATAAATTTGTAGTTTCAGCAATATGCTGCTCATGTTGTCATTTTCTTCCATCTTACAACTGCAAATACGCCTCATTAAGCTAACTTTATTAGTAAGCGTACCTTTTTAGTGATAACTCTTTAATGCTGTCCATGTATCTTTAGCTGAAGTTTGAGTTCGAATATGACACAATTGACTATCTTCTACCGACAACCCAATCCAGGCTCTCGCTTGATCGTCTCTTTTCTTCCATTGTACCACTGCATTTTTGTTAGCTCCATCTGACGTTTCCATTGGTTTTTCTTTACTTAATACGTCCCATAGATTTTCCTTTATAAGCAATAACTCCATTTTGCACTACCACGTGAAGTAGTTGTCATTATTTAGTTTTGCAATTGACACCTTATTTGCATCCGCCATTTCTTACTGTACTTACACACTTGGTTCTACTAACAGTCCAGAACAGTTGTTCTAACAGTCCAAACTCATATTTTTCTAACCCATCGTCAAGAATTACGCGTCGTGAGTTCCATACCAAGTCTTCTAAATAACCGTCTTTCTATTTTGCCACCAGAATAAATTCTAAACAAAACAATTTTGCTAATTTAGACTCAACGCGGTCTAGAAACGTGCTCTGTCGCTACCAGCATTTTATTAACAGTTAGGTCCATTAAACCTACCTATTTAATCTAGTATATCTATGCAGAGAGCTTCATCCATCTCTACAGGACTTTCAAACGTTCCCTAAGATATTCATTTAATTTTATAAATTTGCAGATTCATCAAGGAAACCCGATCTAACAGACAGCGATACGGATTCGGATGTTGTGTTCGAGTCGAGGAATAAACCCCTGGGCCGATTCAACAATGATATTCGAAATGGACACAAGAACAGCAGAAACGGTTTCACTAAAATTGGTAGACGTGTAAAAACGTAAGTTACCAAAAACTAACCGCTTATAAAAAGCACTACGCGGGCGAAACAGATTTTGTACCGGTGCCTAAATTATTATATTAAACACAAAAAAAAATCTCACCATTATAAACGTCATAAATGTTATGGTGATACATATTACATAAGCATTAATTATACACCTATTCATAAAAAAAAAATACATTAATGAATGTAACGATCCACGGCATTCATAGGGTACAAACTATTACAACCACTTTTTATCCTACGAGAAAATGCTATGAAAGGATTAAGGTGCTGTGCTACTAGTCAATATAGTAATAGTTTCGTTGTTAATTTTCACAAGGTTCCTTTTATTATTTTTTTATCCTTCTTTTGACAGTTGTATTTACATCATTTACATCAACTTAATATTGTCAATTATTCTGTGGTAACTGCTTTTGCGGTAACTGCAAATTCTAGAAACATTCCTCGTTTTACACTTACGCCTTCCAAAAAAAAATTCACATAATATTTTTTTATTAATTTACAAAATATTTGTTTTAAATTGCAAACTATTTTGTACCAGTTTCCTTGATAATACCTTTCACGCATTTAAAAATTAATTTAATTATTGTATACGATTTAAAACTACTTCGATTGTGCTTCTGATAAAAAATGACTTGACATCCCTGCACATTTCCATAGTGTTATACTTTGCATGTGTGTACTTCGTGTATCATTATTATATCTAAAAATATTTATTATTTGAATAGATTTTGGTTATAAATGCATACCGTATGTGCAACTGAACGTTAACCGAAACATAAATTTTACAGGAAACAGAAAAAACGTTTTAAAATTTGGATTTTTTTATAGAGATTGCTGTTTCTGGGAATAAAATAAGTTTCAAAGAATACATTTCAATAGCAGCTGCAACAACAAGTCTAACACAAAAACTTGTTTGACTTTTGGTTCATAAGCCCTTATGATATTGTTCGAAACGTGCAACTATCATTTCAATACGACAAAACGTACAAAATTATTCGGAATTGTGGCATTAAAGAACATTAATTATTTCTGCGGCGTTTTCTTGTAATCAGTTGTTCCCTAAACATGTTGTAGGGTCATTTCGTCATCCGATTGTTCATATTCCGGTTTCTGCGAATTATTTTGCAATGGTAATGTGAAATAGAAATCTCTATATTCGGGAGGGATTATAGCGTCTCTTCCTTGGCACATGGACGAAAGACTGTCGTATTTAACTTTTTTAATAGGTAGTTTTGTGGTGTATAATGGCAATGCATTGGGAACATTGTTAGAACTTTCTTTAGAATTACGACCTTTACGAGCTGTTTTAAGGATTGAAAATTCTTCTTCTCGTTTTTATAGAGCAATATGTTGGGTTTGGATTTTTCTGCGCGAATCCATTTTACTGTTTTCCAATTTAAACTATTCTGTTCCGCGCTTCGATTTTTAGTTATCATTGTTTTTTGCTGTAATTCCTTGTAATTAATAAAAGAGGTATGGTCAAGTACTTTAACATTAAACGGTTTTTTCTTAGCTGGCGACTTGATAACGTTTATCCAGTCGTTTAGCCAATCATAAACAACGATTATTAGATAAGGAACCTGGTTCGATTGCACATACGGTATACATAAATTATGGGCAAATCTATGTTGTCTAATGATTGTTTCTAAATACAACTTTGATGTATTTAAGTGCAACCTATTCAAATGAAAAGAATGAGATTATTATTTTATTTTGTATTACTAGGATTTTGTACTTAAAACGCAGTAGATACATATACATATAATCGTATGCTACAGAGATATGTTAAAAATATTTTTTACTGTTTCATGCAAGGTTGAGAATGAATATTTTCGCACAATATTAACTATATGGTTTCTCATTCCAGTATTAGAAAAGGGAATATATTCCGTAGGCCGTGAGAAATTTGCGTATGCCAAAATTGAATTTAAACATTTGTGATAATCAAACCTATCGTATTTTATTTATTTGTAACTATATTGTGAATAATACGTAATTTTAAAGATTATACATATTTTCTTCCTTTGTATTCTATTAATTATGTATTTTTAGATGTAGGAACTAAATTAAATGTTTGTACCATTGTAATGTGCAATAGAAAGTATGCATACCTTAATTTTTGTACACCGATTGCAGTGATTGTAAAATATATGTTGTAAATTACCACACAAAATATACTTTACCATTATTAACGTTTTTAATTTCTATTATATATTAGAGTTATATTCTAGAGGTCTGGCGCTGAGAATTGGCGGAAGACACGCCCATCATCAGCTCGAGGAAAACGGGCCGAGCGACAGGAATAACTGCCGTACAGTGCTTGTAAAATAAATAAATCTTCGAAACTTACGTCAAAATAGCAAATAAAAATAATGATAAACTACAAAACCAAGTCTATACAAAATTAAAATCAAACATTGAAAACAGAAAATAAATCACATAGTATATAAAATAAACTATCAAATACATACTTCGGTAAAACTATGTAATATTTAGCAAATAGGACAAGAGGACATAAAATAAATAAAAATTACAACCTGAAAAAAAAAAACAGGAAATAATACAAAATCAAACAGTTGATTTTAATAATACGTCACTTTTAAATAATAAAGTTTAATAATATAATATAATATATACTTCAAATAAATTGCAAATATGGTAGTAAGTTATAAGTTCAATAAAAGAAAGTTTAATAAGAAACGTTAAATATATAAATCCCTATTGAGTACATTTATTTTAAGTGCATTTAATATGCTTTACGAACAGCAAATAAATGAAGTCATACAATTAAAAAAAATACTGCGGCACTACGTTTTTCCAATTTTTGGTGGTGCCATCTATAACACAAGTGCTGAGTTTATTAAGTATTTCATTTAGGGTTGCTTTTGCAGATTTCTGTTATAAAACGATAGAAATATATCCGTATGTATTTTTCAAGTTCATCGTGAAAAATTATGCCCCAAATTAGTTATTTTGGATATATATTGTTGCTAAATGACTATAGCTAGTACACCGGACCATTTTATTTCTATATAATTACCCTAATTTCAAATTGGAGCCTTTTGTTTAACAGGTGAAAATTGCTTCACTTTGCATTGGATTTTTTATTTAGTACAATTATTTCTTAACAAGTGTGGGATATACTCCGTACGACCTTCCTTTACAAGTTTACCTTAACTATGTTTCTCCATTTATCTTTCCTGGTGACAATTAACTTGAACGAAAACAGCGTTGTTTTTCTACCCTTTCACATCCATTCAGATTTCTTGGAAACGCGGCCTCAAGTCTATAATGAACTAAATTTAGAACTTGAATGTTACTAAACTTTCAGAATATATGAAAAAGGTATTGGACAAACGTTCTTCTTAGTTTTTTTTGTTTATGATTTTGGTATATGAATAGAAAAGGAAATGGTATGATAAAATTAACAATTAATATATTTTATTACACTAACATAAGAATAAAACAATCTAGGTCGGCTATATCAAACACTAACTAATGCTGGAATTTAATATTTACATATAATCTTTTAAACACACAAAACTAACAGTAGTGAAATACGTATTGAATTAAAATGTATACAAGAAGGAATGTTAATCTATACAAATATACACAATATTGACGGCTCTGCTCATATTCTTTGACAATAAAAATATAATATATACATAACATCATATACAGAAAAATACTAATGTAGGCTGAAACTATATATTGCTTTCATTAATAATACTGTGTTTAAGCTTTTCCGGAAATGGGCGCCGTATCTGATTTGGAATCACCTGTTTGTTCTTTCTCCAATTGCCTACCCAAGTATTCCCAATTATGAACCATCAATTTTTGAACTGCCAGCAAGGCTTCATAACGTACGTTAGGATCTTCATGTGCTAACAATTGCATTACTAATTGCTTTCCACCTAATTGTTCGATTACACTGCAAAATAATATTTTTAAACATTTCACACTAAAAATTTATAATAAACATTTTTATTCTATTTACGATATAAATTTTATAATATAAATATAAAAATAAATTTTATGCTTATTGCAAATATTACAAAAATAATAAAAATACAAGAAAAAAGAACTAAATTATATACTCACTGCTTTCCTCTCGGATAATGACGTACATATTCCCCAATATCGAAACTGGCTACGCTCAATACCAATGGGTCTTTGCTACTTTCCAAGTGATGAATCAAAATACGAAGCAATTCATAATTCTTTTCATTGAGACGTGTAGCATTTTCGCGCCAAAATTTGCTCTTGTGAACCGGAGACCACTCTAATCTTCCAGATTTAATCTAAAATGTTTATGATAAAATAAAAAATAAAGTCTTTCGTACAGTTTAGTGTTTTAGTACTTCCGTTGCATATTCGTCAAATGAACTTAAATCCTGCACTGACGCGTGTAGCTTCTCAGAAAGAAATTCAATATCAGCCGCTACGTCTTCATCGTCAAATTTGCGTTGTTCAAAGATGTTAAGCTGTTTCAGTACCTAAGAAAATAAAAACGATTGTTTGGAAATATGTATATAAATAACACAATCCATTATAACAGAAGGTATAATTTATATTTATATTACGCCAGTTTGCCGTACCTTACACTGTACCATGGCAATGCAATGCTCCTTTGCGACTTGCGCGTCATCGGGTTTTTCGATCAGATTTCTGAAAACAGCTAGAATGATTCTAGTAACCTTTTCCTTGACAGAATCGCTCAAGATATCCGCCAAAATGGGTATCACGTTGAACTTATTCATCTTTTCGGCGAGAAGAGGGTTAAATGTTAAAACCCAAATGCAGAAAATTAACTGATATTGGACTTGGAAGTTCACGCGACCAGAAAGGACTGATAGTAGTGTAGAGATGCCATCCACTGATATAAAGGCAAATCTATATTCATCAATACGCAACATCATCTGCAGACATCTCGCTACTGATTGGATGTATTCATTGTTCTGAAAATATGTCCGGAAGCGTATATTAGGTGCAGCCAAATATCCGTAATTAATAGAAAAATCAATGTTGATGTTTTATATTCACAATTAATTAGCGAATAAGAATGGATCAACAATCTAATTTCCCAAAATTGATTTTTCTAATAACAACATCGAACGTAAAATAAACTTATTTGACATTATGTATAAAGTAAATTAATAACTTAAATATTAAAACATATCAAATGCACCCCTATTAGCATGCATTCATTCCGATTATTTAATAAATATAGGTACGCTTAACTACAATAGATTAAATTATGTTACCTTGCCTTGCTGCTAATACTTATGAAACTCATTGGATAGCGTTAAAGAACAAGAAATCAAACCCTCTTGCAGGGGTTCCCAAATTTAATTAGTTCACGACGAGCTGTGTCACCGAAATGAATAACTGTTCTTTGTTCGCTACTCTATCCAATTGATAATTGTCATTAATGGCATCCACTGATACAAAACAATGAAGTATAGTTAAAATGTTGAGAAAATCGAAATGCGTCTTAATCATTTCGTTAAAATACTTGGTTGGTTCAATATGTTCTTAGAAAATCTACGAGATGGCGCTGGTAGTATCGTAAATGGGAGAAGACGAGGATGGAGGGACGAAGTGATGGCCTCGGTTTTTGGAATGTACGCGGAATCATCTACATCACCAATTACCTTGAAAAACGACAAACAATAACTGAAAAGTATTATGCGTCGTTGTTGGACCGGTTGAGCGAAGAAATTCCATCAAAATCATAGGCGGGTGCACACCTTTGCAGTTTCGATGACCCAAATTATGGAATTAAAGTTCGAACTGGTACAACATCCATCGTATTCACCAAATTTGGGCCACAGTATTTTTTAATTTATTTCTACTTGACAAAATGAGTCGGCAGACAACGGTTCCATCGAACGAGGATATCATGTCAACATCATTTTGAGGACTTTCCGAAATCTTACTTTTTGGACGACTTAAAAAAGTTAGAGAACCGCTGGGAAAAATTTATCGAGTTAGGAATAATTATATTGAAAAATAAAAAAATAATACACAAAATGTTTTCTAAGGACTTATTGAACGACCCACGTATAATCGATAAGGAAATACGCCTTTTATGCGGTCAATATGTTCTTGAAGTGCTCGCATAAATTAAATTTTGCATTAAATTAAGATTTTTTAATACATCTACAGTACAGTGCAGTACAGCTTATACGGAACATGCATGTTATAATTTCTATGTTAACTGTTGGACAACGCTTTTTAATCAAGTTTCTACTTCTTTCCTTATTTGTAACAGTTCAGCTTCTATGATATAAAATATAATTATAGCGGAGAATATTTAAATGTTTACAGCATCGAGCATGGTTAACGCGAAGGGATTTATTAGTGGTGAGATGGCATTACTAATAAGTGATGCGAAAATGAGTTCTGTGCGTTACAGAGACTATTAGCATGGTGATTAGTGAAACTGGCTTAATGTTACTAAGACATTAGGGACTATTAGCGATTTTGTGTTATGTAAATGATAAGATTGTGTGCGCTATGTGCAGTAATTAAGGAAACGAAGATGGTTTCATAGGGACTATTAGCGATAACTTGGTGTGTAAATGATAAGTTTGTGCGATATGTAACTACAGTATGTGAAACTTAACCTACAAAATTATAACATTATTGAGATGTTTGTAATTCAGGTAAATAAATTTTAATGGAACGGCAACGTATTATTGGGTATCTAAAACATATTTTAAACAAGAATTAGAATAATTTAGTCGATATCTGAGGAAAATAAGGATAATTTTAGCGATTTTACATAAAAATTATGCATTTTATGGCGAATTTAAGAGATTTTTAGCAAAATTTTGATCGATTAGATCGAAAATAGGTTTACATATTCAATTTGCGCTCGATTCAATCGTCGCTCGGCTCATATCAACCCGTGAAAGCGCGCCTTAAGTGGTAAGCCGAAAAATATTTTGATGCACCACGGCTACAAAATAACTTTATCGCATTCGGCTCGCAATCCCTAAACTAATTCGATAAAGTCTTACTTTCCAGCCTTGATAAGTAAATAACTATTACTCGCATAAAAGGCGACTCCATTGTACTTCTATAAAAATATGAAATATTTGCTTAAATATGTTCTTAATATAACTATTACAAAATTTTGACCCATTATTTTTAATGCATTGCTATACATATAGAAATGTAGGTGCCATTGCTGAACAATATCAAATTTAAGAAAAAACCTCTAGAAGATTATAGAGGAACTACGCATGAAATGAATGTAATTTGGAAATACTAATATGAAGGTGTTCATGTTTCTACTGTGTGCATCGAAAAAGCACACAGTAAGAGTAATATGCATCCTGTAAGTTGTTCGGCCTTATATGCTAAGCAACCAAAAAATGAAAAAAGATTAAAACCAGCAATTCCTTACAAAGCACCCTTACAAAATCCACCTTCAAATTAGATCTTTTAAAGTATATTTATGTATAAGCGCTTCCGTCATTGTATATACCGATAGTTCAGTATTTCCCGTATCCATTCCAACAATTTCGCTTTGTGGCGGCTCAAGTGATTCCATGCCTGCCTGGTGTTGCAACTCGGCTAGAGCCTCGCACTAAAAGTGTCAATGCTTATGGTTGATTAAGTGCTACCTACGTGTCAGTAACCATCACCGCTATTCTTTTTGTGTAAGTTTAAAGCGGTTTGCATTAAGTTATTATAACGGTAACTACTGATATACTGAACAACTAAACTATTACACATATAGAAAGCCTATATAATTTATATGAACTATATTTATATGACCAATGAACAAATCCTTCTATAAATCTTCACACAGGTGATACAAAACGCACAAGATTGTTTCACAATAACGCCAACAAAATAACATAGGCATTGAGAATTATCACGGTTATTCTTGTAATTGTATTTATTGAAATGTGCTATCCATATTTATTTCACCAGTAGAAAGTAGGCATGATTTTAGGAAGAGTTTTAGAAGAAAATTAAACAATAATTCTAACCTCCAATGACTTCTCTGTGCGATATTAGGGTATTAAAAATAGAAGAAATTGTTCATATGGACAGTATTAATTTGCTATTCTAAACTATTTACAGTTGAATTTTTACTTTAATAAATTGGCATATACATTGAGGAAATTATTTATATTTACATAAAGGAAGCCAGTATAGATTGTCCAATCTCAAACGTGGATGATTTACTTAGCACCTTTATTTCATGAAAAACCATGGCCTATAATGCCAGATGCTTACGGTACATCCGCGATTAATAAACTATACAATTTTAAGTGATTATCACTATGCATCGCTCTGTTTATGAGTGTTAGGCATCACTAATATTTAACGTCCAATATGAATCTAATTTAACAAAATAAAACAAACAGTCAATGAATATTGGATGACAAAGATTCTAATTTCTCTACTGCCGTATAGCCAAAGTCAAAGATCAGTACCTTTACATAATCAGAAGCCATTAGCCGGTTAACCACTATAATAAAATAAACCCTATTTCTTCTTCTTAAATTTTATTGGTTCCCGATTGCTATAACTAAGATGTACTTATTCTTTTAAAAGTTTCTTTATTATATGAATACTTGAAACTACTGTAAATGAATGCTGTAGATATCTGATAAAATTGAAACAAGAGTTTCAGATAATGGATCTAGATACAGATCCGAATATTAAGTTATCTGGATTTAAAATTATTCAAATCCGGGTAACAGCTTCACTGGAGACAACATAAATGGTGACTGCTTTTTTTAAGAGTACTAAGGTGAAATGGAAGAGGCGTATATACAGTTGAGAATTGACGAACAAGAGGTAATCGAACCATCCAAGAAACAGTAGGAAGAGGTAGTAAACACTTGAAGAAAGAAAGACCTCAGGAATCGATGGAAAACATAATGAGCTAATGAACGGTGGAAGGATCATACCAGAAGAACGAAATTAAAATCCACTAAATTTAAATTTGCTACAGTGCAAGTATCATGTAATTATGTAAAGGTACTAATCCTAGTTGTAGTGTAGTTGCGAGTCTCTACTCTATTTTAAACACACAAAAAAGTTAGAATTATGAATATTTCCATTTTAAACATAACTGCAAGGCACTTATTTATGCATGTATATAATCAATGCATGATTTTGGTTTCCACACTGTATATGATATTAGAGTTATATACAAAAAAATACACATAATTAACAAGAAATCTACAAAGGCAAATGCGTTAATTCTATTAATAAGACATCAGAACAGTTTCTCTACAGTGATTTTCACACAATAAACCTTCAACATAAACACCTATACTTTGTTTGAGAAATGAAAATATAAAGAATCATAGAAATAAATGTAAAAATAACAATCAATTAAATAATTATTAGTTAATACTAAATGGCACCAAAAATAAGCGAAAGATAGAAAAATTTCAAGCAGCAAGCGTCGTTATCAACAACTAAACTATTCCACTACATTTTACTAAATCTTTTAAAAATACCTGTGCCATCAGTTGATCTTTTAACCATGTTAAATAGTAATGTAGATCTGAGCGTTCCATTGCAGTTTGTGACCAACAAGCTATCTTAGCTATGACACGTGCAGTCATATTAGTTATAATGCCATCCTGACGATTCAGCAGGTTCAAAAAAGGCGACCACATCGATTCTTTTGTTTTATAGGCATACTCATGAAAGATGTCAACTCTGGTTCTATCTTCCTAAAATTAATAAATTAAAAATAAAACAAATGTGTTATTCTTAATTCGAGAATAAAAAGACAATAAAAAATGAAATTACCTGCAACATATCATCGATTAAGACAAGAATATATCTGAGAGTCTTATCTTTCGAAACGTGTCCCAACAAATTTAAGAATGTTCGGGCACATTGCAATCGATCACTCCTCAACAATTCCTCTCTCTTAACACTCTCTGGCACATCAAATGCAACAATAAACTTGTAATCTTCTTGAGAAATCATTTGGGATCTAGAAAAACGAGATTATCCTATCTAAAATATTTAAAAACTGCTAATAAACTTACTGTAAGTAGGACTGCCAGTTAACACGATCTGATCTTATATCAGTTGCATGCTGTTGAAGAGCACTCGTAGCTGCTAACATATCTGAAATTGCCCACATTCTCGTTTCAATAATTTAACAAATCATAATTTCCGATAATTTCGAAATTAAATTTTTTTCGAACGTAACGTAACAGTTTTGCTACCGCTGAGTGCGATCAGCTGTCACGTGAATCTCCGCTTCGAATATTTGAAACTCGTTTAAAAATAGATTTTCCCAATTTTCTTAGTGCATTGTGAAAAGCGCGAATTATTTAAAACACGCCGAATTTGATCCAGTATATTTCCGTGACATTAAAATAATATTTGTTATATATTTTTTAGATTGGGCTGGGCTAATGTCCGCGTAAGTTACTAATACGAAATTACCTGTTTTATCATCGTCCAACGATGTTATGATATCTTGATATTTAGGTACCGCACTAACAGGAACTTGGGAATTGGCCATAATTGTTAAATATAGTTAACAATCACCCTGTTGAATTACTCTCACTTCACAAACCGATTAACTCGCCTGTTAACTTATGTTCAGTTTCAGTCTTGTGATTATTGAAACAGGACTGGAGCGAGAACGACATATGCGACGGCTATTAATATAACAAAGATAAAAGATCGGTGGCCAATAGTAGTATTGAATCAATAGCGCTAATTTTAAAAATGGAGTTGTATGCACCTCGTTCAAAAAAGAATCGCAAGTTTAAAAAATATGTTCCGGCAAGAACAATATCGAATAAAATATATTCAATTTTCGACGGGTTTTCGGTTATTATTGAAAATCAAGATGATATGCAGCGTATATACGAACAAGGATATTTCGGAAAAGGAAATTTATCACGAAGCTGTCCCGTCTTTCAGAAGAATTGCATAATACGGAAACGACAGTATTTGCAGAGAAAAGCATGGGAAAATAGCCATGACATGAAACCAAAAATAAGGAAAGTTATCGTTGTACCAGACAGCGATACAGATGATGAAGATTATTTTGTGTCCTTAAAGCCGGAATACCAAATCGATCGAAGCGAAGTAAAAG
Organism: Cetonia aurata; assembly: GCA_949128085.1. Classification (NCBI taxonomy): domain Eukaryota; kingdom Metazoa; phylum Arthropoda; class Insecta; order Coleoptera; family Scarabaeidae; genus Cetonia; species Cetonia aurata. The sequence continues at coordinate 10,631,764 of OX421888.1, forward strand.
AAAAACTGCACTTGTCTTTAGTAGAAGCATACTATTTAGCGCACAACGTTGAATGTTTAAATATATATGAAAATAATGTTCAACTGAAAAATGAAGCGATATGGAAGAACTTTTCAGAAAGCGATACTTACTTCATTTCTAATTATATTGCATATTGCCATTTTAGGAAGAAAGGTTGGGTTGTAAAATCTGGAATTAAGTTTGGTGGCGATTATAGTAAGTATATATAGTTTATACATTCATTGCTACGTCTTTAAGGTGATGTATTAGCTTTTCTTTGATGTGCTGACTTATTTTATATTCGTATAAGTCGACCACTTGTCGCCATCCGCCCTAGTAAATGGGTATATTGTTACATGCGAAATATTGGACGATATTAGAAAATGTTTGCGCTACACAAAATAGTCACTGTCCTGTAATATGTTTTCAACAATTCTCAAATCACTTCAGGACAGTTACATACAATTCTGAACGCGGCCATTTGTCTTGAAAGACACATCCCAACCAATCAAATTTAAATTTCCCACAATAATGTTTAGCAACTTCAACATAAAGATTATAGTAACCTGTTAATGTAATATAAAATCGTAAGTAACTTCATGTTTTCAGGTTGAAGTTACTACAAGTAATTGCGGGAAATTTAAATTTGGTTGGTTTTTCTCAGAATAATGTCAGCTTTCATTTGTCAAGGTTTGTGATCGATTTAATCAGTCACCTGTATTGAAGGCAGAATTATAAGATTTTTTTTTATTTTCATTCTTTGTTTTTAGTACTATACAAGGGAGGCCCGCCTTACTATCACGCATCTTATGTTGTTATTATAGACATCATAAATGAAGACTTAGTTAGGATGGAAGAAACTAGCCGAAGATCTATGGAAATTGTCAACGTTATCGGCTTAAACAGATTATGTGAAACTGCTGGAAAAGTAATTTAATAGTTGCAATTTAATTTTATTAGTTTTACAATTTAATATTGCAGGAGCTTCTTATATGCCAGCTTATTTGGCCGAAAGGGCTATCACCGATTACTGATGAAGATCTACAAAAAATCTCTACAAGCGAAATACTTGTTAGAAGATGGGTGGCAAACCAAGATTAATTTGAAAAAAAAATCAAGTTTTAAATTATATCTAAAATAAAACAAAAATAGATTATTGACATTTTTATTTCGATCTCAAAAATCTCTATATCTCATTATATAACAAAGCAAAAATGTCTTGGATATTGTCTAATGAGTTTTATGTTTGATATTTACAAATTTCATCATTATAAAGTTAAAAAATAATTATGTTTTCACAGAAAAGAGATGTATGAGAGGTGAATGAAATAATCATAAATAATGAATAAGTTAAAGCATAATATAGAATAAAATATAAATAGATACAAATGAATCAAATGAAATAACACCACAGTTTTTTTTTTGTTTCGCACGTTACAGTAGAAAAAGTATGAAATAGTTCCAATAGTTTTAGGATTATAAGTGAATTTGTAAACCTTGTTTAATAGATTTTTCATCATAAAAATGCAACGAAACCATAGTCTGCAGGAAAACCTATAAACTAATACAGCTACCATATCACATTGGATGGTGAAGGTGTTGACAAACAGTCGTGATTACGAATATTTTAAAGATGTTAATGTGTTAGAATCACACAAATAAAATTACTTAAAATTAGCTTGATTTAACTTGAATGCGTTTCAACGAATTGAATTTATTTTATAATGATAAAAAGTCCATCAAACAAAGCGCACCTAACTTAAAATACTATATTGTATATAGATTGTTGTATTATACATAAAAAAACGCATGTTTGTAAAAGTACTATTGTAAGTTAACTTAAAAGTAAAAACCTAAAAGTTAAGTGTATTTCGTTAAAATTGTGGTTTGTTATTCATTGATATCCCATACACAAGTTAAAATCGCCATGTAAATAGATAATAATAGTATATACATAAGTATTTTAACTTACATTTTATATTTACGAAGAATGGTATACGTATTACAATTTTTTTATGTAATTGAACACTTAACATGAAAAAGATATGCAAAATAATACAATTCTCTTTCAACAATTAAAGTTTATTAATTTTAATTAATTAATTTCAGTTTAATTATTAAGTCATATTCCTAATTATTATAAAATTGTTTATGAATATGAGCAACCCGACTATATTCAAGACAAATGAGTTTGTAGAAGTATTGTTCGAAGTCACTTTTCGCTCTAGCGATAATAGAACATAGAAAATTTCATTGCGATAAACGTCATCCAAGACTTTGGAAGAAATTGCAATTAAGACTACCTCTAATCACAACAGACTGGGAAAGTTTATCATCTGTTGTATGATATATCAATAATAACAAACCTAGCTCACATCACATTGTGTATATTTTTTTAACAATAATATCGTGCCGAATTAAAACACTAATTAATTAAACAGCACAGAAGACACGTTTCATTCAAAAATAATTATTCTGCAATCTTTGTTCATATATCATTCCCAAAATGATACGAAAAAGTCTTTCAATTTCCGAAAGTACAAAATGCCTTTATATTATTCCAAAAAAGAATCTTACATGATTTTTTTAGTAGCAAAATACTAGACTGGTGCTAATAGAGAAACATTTTGTACATTTCACCATATCACTGTCTCATATTCAACGTTATATTTACAAAATATAAATCATAGCGGAATAATAAAATCGTTCAATGTCGTGATCAACAAATGTTTCTGTTTGCTTTTTTTACAATTTTCTATCGTATAGTAGTGCAATATCACGTGTGATCCATTAGCTCTCTTTTTTAGTGGATTTTTACTTGGTGAATCCTTGAACGGAGGGTGACGTTCTACCCCTTGTTGGATGCCTAATTCTGCAAAACATCATTGAAACTACTAGAAAATCTACGCCTAGCTAAATAAAATTAGTAATCAAAAGCATACTAATTCTTAGTAATACAAACATTATATTTGTCACCTTTCAACAGCTAAAAGAGTTTATGCCTAATTATAGGAGAGAAACCCATTTCTGATTAGTTATGACATAATAAAAAGCTTAAGTTGTTAAGCAAAATTAAGAGTAAATAAACTATACTATAACAGAATATACGTATTGCAAATCACCACAGCCGTTATTATTAAACAATCAAATATATTTTGTACTACTAAAACTATCAAGAGTTCATTTACGATATACACACAGCAAAATATCTTTGAACATTAAGTATTTAGTTGCCTTTGATTACTTTAACTGGGGCGGAATAATAACTTTTTTGAAGTTTACCGTTTGGCATCCAAACTTTCCCTATACCCATTGCGGCATTGGCCTAACTTAGCCTCCAAATTCTGTAAAGAGAGCATTATTATTTCAATAAGAGATGTTAAGCATTTATTTCATAAATTAATCGAGCAAAAGCCAACGAAGGTATGTACAATATTTTCCAAATTTCTACTAATGAAATACAAGACAAATTGTTTATAACGACTCCGGTTATAAAGTAAAACTTGTTGTAATGTACAACTTCTTTGATTCCGCGAAATCTCATAGGGTTGTATCTTGTATGTACGTATATAAAAAGGGTGATAATTAAAGCAAAGATTTCCTCTTACTCCCTCCTCTCTGTTTAGATCTATTTAACTGTGTCGCGCAGTACACCTGCTAGCAGCGGCACTTGGTACTGACATTCTTGGATTCATTGTTTTCATACTTGTACGACGCTCGAACGCAGCAACAAAGGTGTTGATCATATGTTATAAATTCGAAAATCTCGGATACCGTAAACCTGACGCGGCATCTATATAATGTCGAATCCTCGTGAATCTCGGACCCCATGGACTTGACGCGCCATCTACATGTCGGACCATTTTTCGGTTTCACTAGTACGTATACGGTTGCGTCTCTTTACAATTTCTTCACTCAACTATTGTATTTAACGAACTGTTCACTATAAGTGATATACTTATAATGTATACTGCTGATAATATACATACACAACTTTATGGTGCCCTGAAGAACGTTATAAACAATTTGCATTCTATAACAGTGCCTGATTGTCCCATCAAGGTTTTTGAACATCACACTTATTGTTAAGATCCCGATTTAAATATATGTATATATAAATATGATGTATCTAACGTTTTATACGCCAACGTAAAATTGTTTCCAATATTGTAATCGACAGCTGTTACCCAGAAAATTTTGAAGTAAGGAAAAGGATCATAAATACGACAAAGTTTTAATCATGTCTCATTAATTTCCTTTAACGATGACTGCGTAGAAGCATAACATACAGTAGCAAATACTTAAATACCCAATACTTTTATAAGTACAGTTTAGTACTAACAATATAAGCAGTTAGGTATGCATTAAATAAATGCTTTTCTGGTATCACTGTAATTTAGTTAAGCATGCATTTTAAAAGTAATGCGTCTCTTTGTAGCCCCAGTTTTGAACGAGCGTCCGATTGTTAGGTTAGGTTGTACTATAATTGTATTAATTTTTTAGGCGAATACATATCAATGGGAGAATCGTTTAGATCTGGGGTTCCAAGCTACTCCCAATTCATGAACAAGTTGATAATACTACGTGATTGCATTTACCTGTGCGTCGTGTCGTCAATACTGATAGGTCTAGTATTTGTACTGTCGTTGATGGTTGGACAAACTGTACATTTAACTTGGCCACACTGTTCACACAGGAAACGAGATAACTGTAAAGCAACACCCATGCACATGCAAACACCAACTAAGTAAACACTACAATAAGTGAAAAAACGATACACATTTTTAAATAATGTATCTCATAGACAAACATAAATTATGTATAAGAGTAAGCAAATAAAAACTCTCGTCAGTGCACTTGAAAATTGTAAGAACATAAACACTTCTTGAAGTTTGCATTATATAAATTTTGTAAAAAAAAATCTAAAAGAATAGTTATTAAGCAACATGATAGAAGAGCCAATATTAAAATTTCTACTGCAAAAACTTCACCCCAAAACAGAATTTTAAAATTAAAGCAAATCGCACTTCAGTGCAAAACTATAACTACGTAAACACACACCAACAGTTATGAAAATATTTAAAGAGAGAAATAATTGGAAACTTACCCCGACTTTTCTGAGCAAATCTCCAACAATATTTAATGCTAAAATCCTAGAAGAAGGAGAGAATTGCGTATCTACATTTAAATTCGGATCGCCTGCAACAAAGTATATAATATTACTTGTCCTGAATTGTATGCTGGTGATGTTATACTGTATAAAATTGTTATTAAATACAGGACTCTCCACAAATGTGGCCAATTAGAAACTTTCGGGCTTAACAAAACCCTTTAATTTTAAAAATTTGCGTTTGCTATAGTTTCACTCTCTTTCTAAAATATTTAAGTTTTTTACACTTCCGGTTAACCGAAAGTCGCCATGAACTTTGTTATTTTAAAAGGGAATATTGACATTTAGGCCGTAGTACGTAATTGATTATTTTTCACTTGCTTTATGTGTCAGAGATCCCACATTTTAAAACTATCACATACTAACATTATTTCACCAAAACGTAGTAAAATTTTCGTTCATATTATACAGGGTGAGCAATTTTAAAGTGGTGAAACTTAATTTTTTCAAATAGAACAATAGAAGGGTATGTTTCTACATTATTTGGTGTAGAATTAAATTTTGCACCGCAAATTTTTTGCTCTAACTAGCCACTTCCGTGGAAAATCCTGAATAAAAGTTGTAAACGGAAAATGAACTACTTCCTTACATTGTACTATTTGTTCAAAACAGTTCTTCTCTTATTTTGATATAAACATTAAAAATTTGTGAATAAGATGTCCTATAAAGCCCACCGAAACTATTCTGCATATTAATATATCAATACATTCAGTGATTGTCCCATAAATCAACGTAGAATCTTACATACTTTATTTTTTTGCTTAATCATGCGGTACAAAGAATATGACTATATCATAACTTTAACTTTGTATAGTTGTGATTAATAACAGCAAAAAACACAGCATAGGCCAAAAACAGTATCATACTCGCGAGAATTAATCATTCAGAAGCTAAATAAGCATTTCCTATCAAGCACAAAATTTATGAAAATAAAATGAAATCATATATAGTTATCAAGGAATGAGCATAGAACGAAAGAAGCTATAAAACTGTAAATTAAGAGGAAGCAAACCCAAATAAAAGATCAAAGGGTGGGTAGATTTGGAAGTAAAGAACATGATAGAACAAGAATTGATTTTTTGCAAGGAACAAAAAAAAAAGAAACATTAGTGATATGCCGATAGTCTTCGATACTTTTAAGATATGAAAAAAGATATGATACAAAAATACAAAAATGTATATTGCAAATGTATACCTCAGTTTAATAATTCTAAAGTGCGGATCAGACAAAATATACATAACACACACCAAGCAACAAGACCCAAAACACAAAACACATAAGAAATAAAACGAAAAAACAAAATTTTACAAAACGAAATTTATTTTCATTTCTACAAGTAATAAAAAAAAATAAATACATCTTACTTGATATAGATACATATCACATATTAGAGGCAATGTACTAGTACTGTTAGTTTATTGAGTCTTGTTACTTTTGTTACTTATAAAAACTGAGATTCTAAATATATTAATACTGTGTACAGCAACATAAGAGATACGTTTCTTTCATTTCATATAAAATTATATCACATTTAAATACCGAGAAAATCAACATAAATAGGCCCATGTAGTAAATAAAAACAAACAACTGGTTCAATCTTTAACATATGAAAATGATTAACAAAATAATAGCTAATAAATATGTATCTAAAAATACATTTGTCAATGTAAGCAATGCCCATAACCCAGTCCACCGAAGTTAATTTGTGGCATTGTAAAATTAAATGGAAAGCGATGCAAAGTTATAACTTATTTTCTAAAGTTTGTTTCATAATAGGCTTTTCAAATATGGAAACTAAGTTTCTCAATGTTTTGTGAATCTTACGTTTAATTGGTGTCGTCTGTGTTTCATTTTCAACGCTTAACCTATTGGAATCAAGATGTCCATTTAAGTTTCGTTCGTTATCAGGGCACCTCTCCCTAACTTGAAGTTCTTGTTTCAAATCTGTAATAATTAATTAAAATAAATAACATGAGTCAAAAAACGTTATTTATCTGGAAAGACAAACCTCTGGCTTCATCTGTTAAACGTTGCACTTTCTCCCTAAGATTCTCTTTCTCATCGACCTCAGATTCTAGAATTGCATTTCGTTCGATAGCACTATTCAATGCTGTCTCTACAGCAGATATACTTTCTGAAATCATTCGTTGTGCCCTTTCCAAGTCATCATTTTTCTGTTCCAATTCACGTATTTTTTTATAAGAATCCAATTTTTCTTTCCGTAGAAGGCAAAGTTCTTTTTCTAGCTCCTCTTTCTCTCTGTTACAATTCTCCAACTTAGACTGGAAGAAAAAATAGGATAAAAAGTTGCTTATTAAAAAAATTTGGTATAATTCGGATAGAAGCAAATATTCATGTTGAAAAACCTTCTTTCAGCATTTAATAAGACAACCAAATGGAGCAAATTTGTAAATGTTAACTCTTTTAGGATGCTAATTATATTCCAAACAAACATAAGTCTGTGCACTAATCATAGCAAACCGCTGCTTCCAAAATTACTTCAATGGTATGGTACAAAATATCATATACAAGTCAAACTAATAATAAATATACTAAACAGTATGCAGGATATGTTGCTTGAGAGATGCAAGTCTTAGACTATGTCATAGAGTGACTATGGTAGAAAAGTAATGAGAAGGGCGTTTAAAGAAAAATATACAAAAATGATTGACAAAGGAAAAGAGATTGAATGTGATAAGTGATATAATATGCATATTTTCAATAAATGTTAATGTTGTCTGACATTCTAAAACATTCTAGAACTAATATTTAGATACATATAAAAATATAAAATTGTGTGTAACATAAGAATAAAAATATAATAAACATAAAATACTCATGTTCACATCAAAGAAGCGAATCAAAATTTATAATCAACGGATTCATCATATGAATAAAAAACTTTCAAAAAAATTAGGAATTATTAATTACACCTGTTAATTACATCAACACTTGTCGCACACGTCGTTCGAACTGCAAAACCTCCGATCTGCATTATATATTTTGCATGCTTACTATACAATACACTTATTGTAAACATACGAAGTGGCACAATGAGTGGTTTATAGAAAAAAATGCAAATATGAAGTTTTGCAATCTAAACAACAAAAAGCTAATTAAGAATTGCTATGATAAATGTCACATATTGCACTTACCCTTAGCGAATCTATCTCATGTTGTGTCTTCATATTATTTGATTTCAATTCAACAATTTTCTTTTCATTCTGATCAATCGTAACTTCATACTCCCTTTCAAGTTGTTGGGATTCGGTCATAAATTCATCAAAATCCCTTTGCACACTATCTTTCCTATGAAGTAAATATAAAGTATGATATTTTTATATCTTGTCTATACATACTCTTGCATTATCTGTTCAGCTAAGCTTTTCCAATATTCTATTTCTTCATCTTTTGTATCAAAATTAGGACGGTTAGAGCTATCCATTTTGGAGAGGTGTTGAATTTGCTGTTATAATCGGATTTGTGTTTATTGCATTAAAGCATATCACCTAAAAGATGGAAACGCATAGAAGTTACGGATAAGAAAAGGATATGCAAATTAGAAAATACAGGTTTTAATAAATGTCAAAAAAATGAGTCATGAATGTCTGATATTAATGAATTCTAAAGAATAGCTTCTAAGGTGAATATATTATTTGAAAAATAACTTCTTTAAATTTTTACATACCGTGGCAATGATCTTTCGTAAAGTTATTATTATTATAAACAGTTTACGAACAGACAAATAACTGTCAACATCAAGGAATGTACAAAATGGCGCATCAACTGTTTTTGTTTGAATTATTCGAATTACGTTTGCATGATTGCATATATGACATGACATGTCACAGGTGATGTCCAAAGAAGGTTAAAATGACGTTTATTACTGGGATACAATTAGCAAAAACAACGTTAACACAAATAATAAGTAAAGGAAATCTTCAGGTAAGTGGGTTTTTGATGAATATCTTGGTGCTGTATTCTCAAAATCTCAAAAAATTATATCTGGAGTCTATCCAAAGACTACATTCATTTTAGGGCTTTAACATCATTACAATTTTATTCAATTATACTACCGTATTTTTATTTTTGTAAGCTGTCTAGAATCATTTTGGCCCATTTTGGAACCATATTAATCCATCAATTAGTGTATCTTATCTACCTTTATCTAACTAACGGTCTGTAGTTTGCATCTTCTTCAGATGGTCCTCAAACATGCACACCAAATGTTAAATTTAAAAGAATCAAAGAACATTTCCACTTTAATAATGTTTATTGCCTGTAATGAAGACAATAATCATTTAATAAACTATACATCTGCACTTGTATTTTTCAACCTTCCTTTCATGATATCTTCTGTCAATTAAAATATTGTGCATCTTTTACAGTTACAAAAAAGATGGTACACTCCAAGGAGGGCATTAATGTATGTTCCTGGAGATGACACAAAAAAATTAAACAAAATTTTTAAAATAGATGTAGATTGTATAGTCATGGATTGCGAAGATGGTGTTGCTGCTAATAGAAAAGTAAGCATGCCTGTTTATTTTGAATAATAGCAAGGTAGGTGCAAAAATTATAGAGTAAAAAAGTATTTCCCTTCACACTACATCTTTATGTTGTGTATGTGCCAGTTGTTACTGTGTTGTTGTTATTGGCCCTGTTTTCTAAGTTTCCTGATCGTCAGATGGATCTTAAACGCATGTGCAGCATTTGAAACCCAATGCATAAAGCCCAGAATCCAAGAAATTTTCCGCATTGTGTGTGCATCTGTCGTTCATCCGATGATCAACGCTTTTAGCTTTAAATAAATTACATTTTTACAAATATGTATATTAACAGTAACTCGAGATAATCAATAATACTACAGGATATTGCCAGAAATACTATCAGGAAACTGCTAGACAATGGTAAACCGTTGAAACCTAGGAATTACGATTGGGCAGTTCGTATCAACTCCATACCCAGTGGATTATGTAAAGAAGACTTAGAGATGATGTTGGCGGCGGATTCTTTACCAGATTCTATTCTTCTACCCAAAATAGAGAGTATTGATGAAATTAAATACGTTAGTCTGGTAATGTACATTAATTATTTGCACATGAGTAAAATATTTAGTTTGCAGATACTGTAAATCGGAATATAAAGAAAGAGAAAACGGTGAATCTGATAATGTATATAGAAACGGCTATGGCAATGATCAATTTGCCAGACTTATGTAAATCAACCATTGAACTTTCAAAAACCAGTAAATTTACTCTGAGTACATTGATATTTGGTAGTGATGATTTTTGCGCTAGTATAGGTAGATAGTAATATTGAATTAGTAGGGTTTTTGTGTATGCCTTTATCATTTTTCTATAGGAATCTCTAGAACAGCCGAATCTACAGAAATTTTATACGCTAGACAAAAGCTAGTATTGATTGCTAAAGCTTATGGATTACAAGCAATAGATATGGTTTACATTATGTATAAAGGTATTTTTTTTATTTGTTTGTTTAAGCATAACTTTTTAAATTATTTTTAATTAAATATACTGCAATTTTGATTAATTTCTCAGATTTAGAAGGCTTAAGGAAACAGAGTGAGGAAGGTGCTAGGATGGGATACACTGGCAAGCAGGTAATTCATCCAGCTCAAGTCCCCATCGTCCAAGATGCTTTTATGCCAAGTCAAAAGCAAATTGAATGGGCTACTGGTGTAATTAAGGCATTTGAGGAACATCAGAAAGGTGGTAAAGGAGCCTTCAACTATGAGGGAACTATGATAGACATGCCTACAATGAAACAAGCACAAAATATTTTAAATATAGTTAAATCGGTTTAATATAATCATTATAAACATACATACATATAAAGGCAACAATAATTTTTTACAAGGCAATTATTTTTGCAGAATTAATACTGTATCTGAGCTAGTTCTAGTGAAACTATGTGGGTGTCAATAGGACTTATAATACTCGGCAGTGATCACCTTCTACTAATGTAAATATAAAATATAAATAAATTAGAATATTGACTTTAAAACCACATGTATTAAAGTAGTTATTATGTAGTTTCTGCTAAGCAATGGTAAAATCAAATTGAATGTACCTCTTCACTTATTTCCTACACTGAACTCTCCAATGTAAGAGAATGATCATATCCTAAAAATAGCGAGCAGATAGTTCTCATGACATTAACATTTGCATATTTAAATTTCACTCCTCATTTGTAGGAGAATCTTTAAATATTGGGAGAAACATGCGCAGATCATATCTTATAGTACTGACATAGATGAATTGATAGTTCACTTTTACGGAGAAGTTTTTGTACAATGTATATTTGACTGCAAGCTAATATTTTCGGAATTTATTCGATTAGTATCACCCCTTTCTTGCCTACAAACATATTCTAGCGGATAAAATTAAGCGAAGTCTTATGCAGGTGGCCTCGTGCGCTCGGAATAAACAGAATGTTTTTTTAAGGATTACAAATCGTTTCAGATTACATCTACAGGTAACATTAACTATAAAACAAACTTTTTACTTTTTTGAGTTGAACCCAAAAGTTTAGGATTTGTTTTTTTAGCAGTTTATCCACAAATAAAAAAATCGTTGATTTTTTATAAAATCCGGGTTATTTTCGCTTTTTGTCAATGGCAGTGGAAATTGATGTCACAGTTTGCCAAGTGGAAAGGCATATTAAAAGTTTTCATTTCAAATAAATCATTGTCGTCACTTAAAGATTGCTATACTGGAACAACCTGGAATTTAAATATTTCCGATATCTTCTTTCATTCTATAATATAAAACATTTTTTTTATGATCAAAAGGAGTTGTATTTGCCCCGACGAAAGGTTTAAATATTTGGAAATATTTGTATGTACGTCACGAGCACGTAAATGAAAGCGATAGATATATCTTGGATCCGTAAATTTTTTAAATGTTCGTAGAAGTCGCGAAGTGGATTACATCACAAAAATAATACATTGAATCTATATTATGAAAATGAAACAGTATAGAACTATATAAACGATGATAAAATGTCTGTTTCATCCTAAAAATAGTTTGGCATTCAAAATATGTATTATTCATCTAGCAGAAAACATATTTTCATGTGTTGCTTGCTTGATATATTACTCGCAAGCTCATTTGTACACCCTTAGAATTTCATGAATGTGATTTTTTATTATTGAGAGCAGATTTGTGTCATAGGATCTGCGTCTTCTCTTAATATAGTGTTCGATTCTCTTACATTGGAGAATAAAATCTACCAACTACAAAATTAAGTTTGTTAATATATAGTAACCACGAATGGTTCGACAAAACGTCTGGTGAATAGTTTACAATAATAAAACAGTTTATGCTTTAAAAGCAAATGGAAGCAACTCATCTATAGTTGTAGCCATGATCTTCTCCAAACTAGGAGTGGCTATATAAATAGGTACAGCTCCAAATTCACAGATGTACTGTCTGCAAGCGCCACATGGGGTAGTAAATTCTTTGGATCCTATCACTGCTACAGCGGCAAAATTTCTTTTACCTTCACTTATTGCTTTGCCAAACGCCACCCTCTCAGCGCAGGTACCGACAGTAAAGGAAACATTTTCTATGTTACACCCACCATATATCGTGTCATCTGTGCATAATACCGCTGCACCGACTTGGAAGTTGCTATAAGGACAATACGCATTCTCCCTAGTACTTACTGCTACTTGCAACGTTTTTTGAATATTGGGATCTGAAAAAAAAAGATAAGTTAAGAATATACAAACGAAAAAACATTAAACATTATTCCATGTGTGAATATTTCACTCCAAGGTAAGTTAGAGTATAGTTATATCAGTAAATAATCGATAAATTAACTAACAATACAAGCAAAATGCTTTAATGGTGCAGAAAATCGTGGACACTATAGAAGTAGAGATGTAAGTATTTATAAATACGTTTGAGCCATATATTGGTCAGGAAGTATACCTAATGAAGACCTATCATAAATAAAAACAGGGGAAGAATAATAATAACAAGGAAATTTAAGTGGATGAGATACAAATTAAGAAAGAATAGAATGAGGTGCAAAGGAGTACTGCAATGATATTCAGAGAGGAAATGGCAATAGAACGTCCAATAGAAGCATCGTCGAAGAAAAAACAACAGGAGGTCTCAGTGTCATCAGCAGAAATGGAATAGCCAACCAAAATTTGAGAAAAATTCACATCATTCCACAATATTGCCTCTAGAGAGGCATAACCGACGTATTTCTGTACTATTGTTCACAATCAGTGACGGTTTCTTCTATGGTTTGCAGATTTGCGCAAAAATATTAATAGAAAAAAATATTTAACTTATAAAATGAGAAAAGAAAACGTCATTCTACATTTTTAAAATTATAAATTAAAAATCTCAGAAAAAATTCACTATTTATAATGTAAAGTCTTCCATATACTATTTCCTTTTGGTTTCTAAACATATAACAACACCTAATGTTTGATATCTGGATTCGAGACGCTAAATAAATGAAGAGATAAACGCGCTTGGTTGCAGAGCAAGTGCAAATGAGAAAAGAAAACGTCATTCTACATTTTTAAAATTATAAATTAAAAATCTCAGAAAAAATTCACTATTTATAATGTAAAGTCTTCCATATACTATTTCCTTTTGGTTTCTAAACATATAACAACACCTAATGTTTGATATCTGGATTCGAGACGCTAAATAAATGAAGAGATAAACGCGCTTGGTTGCAGAGCAAGTGCAATCCAAGTATATACTTTGAGCGTATACGGTTAACGAACTTCGCCGAAGGTTTTTCGGGTGTGGTTCCACATAGTAGAACAGGGTTGCAGCGTCAGTGCAACCTAAGGCTGTTCGCAAACTTTGTCACAATACACTGCGGACTGGAGTTTATGCATACTCTTATGGGATCATCGCAAACGCAACGCTTGAGGATGCCCGTTCAAGCCACTGGCTAGGGCAGCAGCCACATTTCGCCACTTGTAGCTGGTGGCCGTCACTAAATGCATTTTACAAACGTAGCTACATTATAACGCCACACTTAAAGATGTTTTTGCTCTTTTAAGTTTCAAGAATAATGAACTCAGTACAGAGTTTAATCGCGAAGCCGTTCTTTTTTCTGTATTAGTACCCTAGCAAAAATTATTAATAATAAATAATAATAATTTTTAATAAAGCATACATAGTCACCTACTGTAAAAGGTATTAGTATTCACAAAATGTTCAACCCCCAGATTGTTTTAGGCACGAGCCGCCACTGCTACTACTACTAGTCGTTACACGTGGCTTTATCTCTCTCAAAAAGGAAGGCTGATAAACACCATTAAAATTAATTTTCATGTTGTAATATATATTTACTATGTACCTACTAATACATATAATAAACTTTATTTTTCTCATGGGTTCTTTGTCTATATCCATTTTTAAATAGGAGAGTGAATAAAAAAATAGTAATCGATTAGTGGTGACATCCAATGGTCAAATACATACATATTTGTACATACCCCCCTCACACTTAGATGGCCAAACTTACGTCAGTTGGTCAGTATATAGTAATTGGGAATTACCACATTTTATTCCATATGAAGTTAATGTACAATTAGTACGACATGGTGTGGTTAGAACCATACCTGGGTGTGGCCCAATTTATATATTTATAACATTTATATCTCATCTAAATTAATATACAAATATTTACTTACCCAAGCTTTCCCATTTAATAATTTTACAACCGGAGAAGCTGGAGCTCGTCATTGAAAATGCGTCTAGCATAATTACACTTAACTAAGTACAATGATAACGTTAAGCGCTAGTATTTACTACAGTTACTTAATTAGGAAATTTACTGATCGAATATATTTCAAAAATGTGCGATAGCGGTTGCACAAATTACGTATGTATGTATATATTATAGATACATATATGTACACCTTTATTACCAATAGATGGCTACTAACTGGTATTAATTACGTTTAATTAATGCTTTCGTTTAGAAAATATGGGCAAGGTACCAAGAATTCATTCGAAATATTTATAATTGAAGGTGATTAAAGATTTGAAGATATTAATTACATTTCCCAAACACCTCACAAATTGTACATATCCCGGAAGTCTAGTTGATAGTGGCATGTATAGTTATTTTGGTTTACTTATACAAATAACAAATTGCAAATTTTTTTTATTGTAAAATTTATTCTAAATATGTTAGCGTTAATACAGAGCTTTAATTTTATCCCGAAAGCTCCGTGACCAGAAAGATAGACAATCCAAATAACACTGCTTATTGGCTGCTCCAAAATACGAAAATTACAAATTTCATAATATTACGATAAATAACCGCTAAGACATCTCGTGTGAAAACAATGAAGTAACGTCAAACTTACTTTACTTGGGTATATTATCTCTGCTTCAGACCTTCAGAATCATTTAATTGTAAGTTTTTTTTATTGTCATTCAAGAACTCGATTATGACGAAACGAATGATTCAAGGTCAAACCGTGATTAGTTTCTTGAAATCCAATAGATGGCGCAGAAATACGGTTGGACAACTGTTGGGAAACTATGGAATATGGATGGGAATCGCACTTCAAAAAAATTAATTATGCCTTAATGAGAAACAATTTAAAAGTAGGTTTAATGAAGGGCTATATATTACAACATTCTCTATCATTCTATGACATAAAAAAAAAGTTGTGCAATTCCTCATTATCTCTAGTTACATAACTTTTTTTTGCCTAGATTTTTACTTTGTTTATAGGACTCCGCGACTCTGTACACAAACACGTTACAGAAAAATTGTAATGCGTATGGTTCAAATGGAACGCCAGTTAAAAAACGACAGATATCTGTCCATTTAATTCACTGAAGGTATTTTCTGTATTCTGTGCTACAAACATTTGCGTGTACGCATATGGGTTATGTCAAATTTCGCTTTTATTTTAATTTTCTAGAAGTTTATACTATTTTATATGTTTAGTGCTAACAAATTAAAAATCATAGAGGAGAAATAAAAATATTAAAATGTCTCTCTGCACTGCATATTCTACCTACTTGTGCTTGTTATGATATATCATTTCTTCTGTGGAAAATGGAACAAAATTTGTCAACGCTAGATATAACTACAGACGACTATCATTCTCTCAAATCGCGAGGATTTACATATGTAACAGAGATTGAAGATGAACCTTTAAACGAATGGAAACAGTTGGTTTCGGCACCTGTTACAAAAACAGCTTTAGATATTTATTGTGAACAAATTGGATCTGGTACAATATGTATTTTTAATAGAGATTTTGATAATATATTCCACAATGAGACAGTGTCTGGTAATATAATAGAAATATGTGGTGAAGCAGGATCTGGAAAAACTCAAATTTGGTATATGTACATGTATTATTGGATGATTTATATGTTGTGTAAGAACATGTTGCAGATACACTCTGTCTATTTTATTTTTTAATCTGTGCTAACATCATTTGAGTTCAGGAATGTTGCACACAAGCATAGTCATACCCGTCATGCCATTGCATCGCTGAAGTAATATACTATTTGTTTTGTTGAGCCAGTTATCATTAGTGATCAAATAGGGTAATTTTTTGAGTGTTGGGTTAAAGTGCATATTTTGATGCAAATACGGCTAGCACCTAGCATCTCTGTCACAGTATCTGTCAAATGTAGTCATAGTCATTTGTTTCATACCTACAAACATCAACAGAACAGATTAAAACATAAAATAGAGAATTTTATATGTTAAATTTACATATTATATAAGTATGACACTAAAGACTAGATCTTTAACTCCAGCCCTATTTTTCATTCTAAAAAAAAAAAAGAGTTATTTACACTTATGCCCGGTTTCTGAAACGTTACACAGCAGTTACCTGTGCGTTTTAACAAAGACAGTCTTTGTTAGATCGCTAGATACTGAACAGATAACTGTTGGTTAACGTTCCAGAAACCGGGCATTATACTGATAAAAGTTCCAACAATGCATTGGGATAGTGTTTATTTACAGTACTCAAAACATAGGTATCTAAAACAAACGCAATTTCGCCTGCTTTCTTCGATTAACATGGTTGTACTGGGATATTTTTTTTAAAAAACAGTTAATAGGTTTGTTCGTTTTGACATTCGACGTCATGACGCGAAAATCTAGCAGCATGACGCCGCATAAAGTGTTTTAACGCAACCTAATGCCGTAAAACGCTGGATTCATGCCAGGTTTACATTCTCTGGTTACTGTTCGTTTTGTCATAACGCTAAAATAATTCTTTAACTTCTCATGTTGCCGAAAGAACAGAACTCAAAGTAAATGTATTTCATTCGAATTTATAAGTTCTTGGTTACTTTTAGTGACTTTTATATTTACAGCACCACCACTAATCGTCAGAAACGGCAAAATCACATCGCACATAACCTACAAATAGCATTTTTTAAATAGGTTTCGCTCAATATTTTTTATCCATTTTCTCAAAACAAAAATAATCAATTTAGACTTATTGACAAATGATTTTTTCAGGAGTCCTTACTCTAAACTCTTACCAAAAATGAATTCCTTTTTTACATTCTTTCAATAACGTTTCATAAACATAGCAAATTACTGCGAAACACAAAACTGTATGCAGAACCACCTACACGGCAACCAAATCGGACAGAAAAATACTGCGTGCATTTCGCTGTATGACGCTAGTGCCAAAACGAACAAACCTAGTAACAAGAAATATAAAAAAAGAATATGTTCTTTCACTTCTAAATGGAATAGGAATCATTTAAAACAACCGAATAAGTATGCATTTACCAACTTAGGTGATTCTGTATGTAATCAAATATTTTTTGAAAAATTTTAAATAATTTCTAGAAAACATTTTCTTTTTGGGAATAGAGCTGTATAATTAAAGATCGAATCTGTGGTGGGACAGTCTGTGGTTTCACAATACTAATATTCTCATATATTTCATAGCTTTCAATTATGTGTAAGTGTACAGCTACCAAAATGGTTGGGAGGGAAAGAGGGTGGTGCTCTTTATTTATGCACTAATTATAATTTTTCTACAGAGAGATTGAAAGGTGAGATGCATTATGACCTATATTAATAAAAAAAATACAAATTTGTGTAGTTTATTAAGCTAAGTTTCCCAAAATTTTATTCCAGAAGTTTGTAAAATTCTAATAAATAATTTATCTGCAATGACAATCCCAGAAGAAAGAAAATCATCATTGGCCAAAATAACTATTGAGACAATGTTAAAGAATATACACCACATGCAAATAAACACTTGTGATACGTTTCTGGCAATGATAGTATATTTGAGAACATGGTTAAAAACTAAAACGGTAGATATAATAATTTTATTTATTTACATATTGGAAAGTGGTTTGTATTGAATAGTTTTAGATACGCTTACTAATTGTTGATTGTATAACATCAATAATCCAACAACTTGATTATTCAGACAGGAGATATTTTATTTACAAAAGCCTAAACGATTTACAAAAAATGGCTGTTGAATATGGTTTTTTGGTATATAAAAATCAATCTGAAATAAAAGTATATAATGATCAAGAAAATATTATTTTAGATTGTACTTACTAATAATATGACAACACGACCGAAATCCGCCAATAGTACACTCAAAACGGCATCGTTAGGAGATTCGTATTACCATCGCATTAATTCCCGTATTATATTGGAAAAGTTATCTGATGTATGGTTCAAGGCAACATTAGACAAAAGTGTGATAAATTGCAAATCTTCTGCAATATTTCGGTTATTATCTTGATATATTAATTAACCACTTTTTTCAATAGATAAATATACTTTTAAGTTATTGTGCGTATTATTTTATTAAATAATTCATTTATTTTATTGTTATACAGAGAGTCAGGATCTGTTGTAAGGGTGAAAGAGGTAGCCAGGCAAACACAAGGAGCAGCAAGAGATTCAAACTTGTACTCGCATCAACTCGCATTACATAAACGTGTGTTGTGACATTTGTGTTTTAAAATACTATTTTAGTATTTCCTGTTCGTTTTTCCAAAAAAAAAAGAATAGTCAATTTGGACTCGGCAAGACATATTTGCTTTAATATGAATAAAAATCGCCAAACCAGTAGTCCTCATTCGGAACCACCGCCCAAGCGCCCAACGAATGATACATGTATAGAACACAATATATCAAATTTTGAATGATGATATATTTCCCGCTTCGTAAATAAAGAACTTTCAAAACCAAGCAAAAAGACAATCGACCATCTTCCGTCAGTGTATTCTATGGTGTGGTTGGTATGCAATGGGTATGCACCCAGGTCTGTGGTATGCACATGGTATGCATATGCATTAGTGATGGGCACAATCGACCTCACGAATCATTCGAGAACTCGATTATGACGTTTCGATTACGAGTGATCACTTGATTGCGTGAAGAGTATATTCGAGATTATTAAACCAGTAGTAAAAAGTGGAAAATCCTCTTTTTTTAGTTATTCAACATTCGGCAAAGAGATTTGTATAGATTATGTGTATATAGATGAGTATTTCTGGGGAATTTTCTTTTTAGTAAAATATTTCACGACCCCGAAAAGTGTTTAGTTCGTGGTTTAGTTGAAAGAAATAAAATTAGAATAATCGATTATTGAAATCACTCCATTGTGCCCACCACTATAGTATTCATAGAATGGATGGGGATGGTTGGAGTTTTACTAGTAGTGTGGTAGTACTGTAGGGAATACCAAAGTATCAGAGTAGATGTCAAGCAAAATTACAATGACATAACCTTAAAATTATATTTTGTATTAGCTGTTATATATCTTTGCGATTATTTACTCAGTTCAATGTAGTACGCAACAGTTATAAAAATGAATACAGTGTTAATAAGTCAATTTGTTGCGGGCATAAAGTCTCGGCAAACGGAAGTTCGAGCAAGAGCTGCCCAAGATTTATCTTTGTATGTGAAGAGTGAATTAAGAGAAGCTACTCCAGATGAAATCAACACATTTTTGGATGATTTTAATCATCACATCTTCGAGATGGTGTCCGCTAATGACGTTAGTAACATACTACATTAGTTTTTGATATGAACTAGTCCTCGTCATATTTTAATTAGAGCAAACATATAATGTTATCAAATAATATATTCAATACTTCTGTGCACAGTTAAGAATGCAAATCTACCATTTTCCAAAACAATTGCTCTGATTAAATTAAGTAGTAGTAATAGTTTACAGTAGTTCATAGTATAGAGAGATTAATTTATTTTATTACTTTATACAAATTGTTTTGAGTTGAGCTTAATGTGGAAAGTTACCAAATTATATACATTGATGCATAATATAAATATGCTACCTCACTTGATTCATGACTTAACTACACTTCTTGAAATGCATTAAGTTTTCTTAATATCCAAAAGAAGTTCTTGTCAGTACGGTTAATGAATTATTTTTTTTTTACTGATGCAGTGAGAACACGGAATATATATATATTACACTTACTCTTAGAAAAGGCTAACTGGTTATCCTGATTATAAGTTCATTATAAATTTTAAACCTACAATCTTTGAAAACAGTATCTTGTGTAGAAAGTGTACTACAGCTAATAGTTTTACAATTTTTACTTAAAAACCAGTTTTATGTGGAGGTCTTGTAATTTTAAGACAAAAGAGAATTATGATTTTAATTAAGATATTTTACTAAAAAAAATCCTTATAAGCATACAATATCTTTTCAAAAGAAAAATTATTTAAACGTGGAAAGGATATAATTCTGGCAATGAAAGCCTGCTCAGTTCAAAAACTATTTTACCGGTTTTTTCTAAAATAACCCACTGATTTTCTTTGGTGTTGTTTTAGTGTACATTCCCTGACACCTCTACTATTGTTTATAGATATACCTTTCATTGTTGATTGTTAGTTTAAAAAAACTGAAAATTAACTTATTGCTGGTGCATGTGAAAAATGAGACAAGTCAGTTTGCGATCGGCATGGGTTTAAATATTAAAAGAAAACTGACTTGTCCCATTTTTCTCACGCACCAACGAATAATAGCGCTATTTTCAATATATGTATTCTTTGATTTGATGTAGGTTAATGAAAAGAAAGGTGGAATCTTGGCGATTTTGTGTCTTGTTAATGCAGATGTCGGTATCAACGCCAATCGAATAACAAGATTCTTTAACTATTTACGAAACCTAGTTCCTTCGAACGACATCAGTGTTTTAGAATTAGTTGCCAAGGCAATGGGAAAATTAGCTTTGGCATCTGGCTCTAAGGCATCGGAGTACGTAGACTTTGAAGTGAAAAAATATCTGGAATGGTTAAGCGGAGACCGTGTTGAAGGCAAAAGACATGCAGCTGTATTAATTTTAAAAGAACTAGCATTGACAATGCCAACATATTTTTACCAGCTAGTATCTAATTTTTTTGATGCAATCTTTAACGCTGTACAAGATCCAAAACCAGCCATTCGAGAAGCTGCTGTAGACGCTTTGAGAGCTGCCTTGGTTGTAACAGCTCAACGTGAATCGAATAAACAAAAAGATCGATTGGTATGGTATAAACAGTGCTACGAAGAAACCCTGAAATTATTAAACGAGAAAGGTGACAAAACTAGAGATGATAAGATTCATGGTGCTGTCCTTGTTTTGAACGAATTAGTTAGATGTTCAAATCGTGACTGGGAAATGAAGTATACAGCTTTAATGGAGAACACTGAAACCAAAGAAACTGTAGAAGACCAACTGATTAATATTGGGAAGCCCCGTTTTACAACGTTTTCGAAGCGCTCAGCTCAATATCAGAGCATACATTCAACTGCACTGCATTCTGTAATATTAGAATCAGCTACATGTAAACAATTGATTGCTGAGAAGTACACTTATATTTGTTTGGACGTGCTGGCGCATCGAATGTCACGATTTTCATATATCCAGCAGACCCTTCTGGTCATCCTTCCAAGGCTGGCAGCTTTTAATCGAAAAGAATTTGTCACAGCGCATTTGCCAATTACCATGAACTATTTGTTATCTAGTTTGCGTGGAAGAGAGAAGGACAAAGGAACTGCTTTCATCACTATTGGTGTGCAATATTCAGTGCAAATAAATTGTTGTGGTAGTAACTTTTGATATTTTCACAGGTTTAATAGCTGTTGCTGTTGAAGATGACATTAAACCATATGTTCCTAGAATTATGGAATTAATAACTGCAGCTTTGCC
The DNA here is from genome assembly GCA_949128085.1 of Cetonia aurata. Taxonomy (NCBI): domain Eukaryota; kingdom Metazoa; phylum Arthropoda; class Insecta; order Coleoptera; family Scarabaeidae; genus Cetonia; species Cetonia aurata. The sequence goes on from OX421888.1 coordinate 10,654,133, forward strand.
AAGTCGAGAGACGCCGACTAAAAAACGCATCACTATAGATTCCAGTGTTTTCAAATGCTTGACCTTTCTTGCTCGCGCCGTTAAGAGTTATATAATTAATGATATCTCCAACATTCTAGAACCAATGTTCGCTACTGGATTAACACCTTCATTGACAATCTGTTTGCGTGAACTCGCTGCAATACCAGAATTAAAACAATCCATTAGTTTGGGTCTATTAGGAATGCTATATAAGATTTTAATGAATAAACCTTTACGACATCCCGGAATGCCGAGACATCTGCCATCAAACGTTTTGTTCTTAGGAGGAATGTCAGAGACCACCGACACTGCAAGTATTGTTTTAGCACTACACACCTTGGGAACATTCGATTTTGAGGGTAAGTGAATGTATTTCATTACCTAGTATTTATTATAATTTGTGATGTTGGTAACAGGGCATAGCCTCCTTCCATTAGTACAGAAATGCGCAGAACATTTCATAGTTCATGATCATAAAGAAATTCGTCTCGAGGCAGTTCGTACCTGCAGCCGCCTACTAAAGCACTCAATTCATGCTACTGCCCAACATTATTCAGAAACCGTTACAAAAACAGTAGCACAAGTATTGAGTAAACTGTTAGTGGTTGGATTAACAGATACAGATTCAGATGTTCGCTTTTGGGTCTTCTACTCTATGGATAATACTTTTGATAATCATTTAGCTCAACCCGAGTCTCTAAGCGCGTTATTCGTGGCTTTACATGACGAAGTATTCGAAATTAGAGAGGTTTCCTTGTGTATTATTGGCAGATTAAGCACAATGAATCCAGCGTATGTCATGCCATCTCTTAGGAAAACTTTAGTGCAATTACTGACAGAACTGGAGCATTCTGGAACTGGTAGAAATAAAGAGCAAGGGGCCAGAATGTTAGATCATTTAGTTGTTCATGCTCCTCGATTGATCAGGCCCTACATTGAACCAATTTTAAAGGTAGTGAGAATCTATTAATTTATTATACACTAAAAGTGTTCAGAGTAATAATACAGTGAAATCTTTCCTAGCAGGCAATTATCTCCTGTTTCCAGACAATTTCAATATGTGTCGGTGGTGCTGCACTTTTTTAATGTATGAGTTACAACTTAATTTTTTGTTTAATAGGGCAAATAAAGCCTAAGCAGTTGTTGCTTATCAGGTAGTCCCACAGGGTCAAATGTTCCTCGTAATCATCATTAGTACTCCGGAAAAAACCGGTTATCGCAATTGCCCTGAGGGAGATTTGTTCCGGCGACCACTTGACTGATAGCCAAATGTGCAAGGCACTAGACTATTAACCGTCTTTTAATAAATCATAAGTTTGCGTTCTACAATTAGTAGGGCAGCCTTATAAAAACGTCATAGATATTTATCGATAAAGTTGTTTTTAGTTTACAGTTTGCTTTCTTCTTTGTTTTACATGCGTGACTTTGCGATTTTTTTTTATTTTATTATTTTTATTATTTTATTATTTCAACCATTCACCACTGTCACAAGCAATTCCTATGATTTTAAGTGACAGTTAATCGTTAATAAACATATACATGTAAATATGCATATAGGTTAAATCCGTGACTGTCCGTTATGAAGAGGTTTCACTGTATATTGAATTTTAGTAATAACTTATTTTTACTTGTGTATATACCCATTTTAGGTATTAGTCCCCAAACTTAGAGAATCGGAATCAAATCCTGGTGTAGTTTTATCTGTATTAATTACTATCGGTGACCTCGCTGGTGTAACTGGTGGCGGTTTAGAGCTTCAACAATGGATGAAGGAATTAATGAGCATTCTGTTAGAAATGCTTGGAGACTCGTCGTCTCCTGAAAAAAGGGGCGCGGCTTTGTGTACGTTAGGCCAACTAGTCGGAGCTACAGGTCACGTGATAAAACCCTACACAGAATATCCTATTCTTCTTGATATTTTGATAAACTTCCTAAAGACGGAGCAGCATAGTTTCATAAGACGAGAGACGATTAGGGTTCTCGGCCTCTTAGGGGCATTGGATCCGTATAGACATAAAATTAATCGCGGACAAATTGACTTTCAACCCGAAGCACCGGTTCTAATACCTTTTTCGGACAAGAACGACGACTCGAACATGGATTTAACGTCCAGCGAAATGCTGGTAAATATGAGCTCTAGTACGTTGGAGGAATACTATTTAGCAATGTCCATCGCAACGTTAATGAAAATTATTAGAGATCCTACTTTGTCGCAACATCATACAATGGTCGTACACGCTGTAACTTTTATATTCAAAAGCTTAGGTATTAAATGTGTTACCTATATATCACAGGTAAAGTATAATAACCAGGTGTCTTGTGTGATTATTGTGAATGAAATATGTTGTGATGCAGGTATTACCAAGCCTTCTGAATGTAGTTAGGACAGCAGATGTCAGTTTCCGGGAATATTTATTTCAGCAATTAGCCCAGCTCATATCCATAGTCAAACAACACATAAGAAACTACTTGGACGATATTTGTAATTTAATTAAGGAATTTTGGACCCCAAACTGTCAAATAGAACCAACATTAATCTTGCTTGTTGAGCACATTGCGGTGGCACTGGGGACAGAATTCAAGGTATATCTGCCAAAGTTAATGCCACAAATTCTGCGGGTCTTGAACCATGACATTTCGAAAGATCGACAAGTTACCGTGAAATTGTTAGAAGCCTTAATGAAGTTTGGTAACAATTTGGACGATTATATGCATTTGATTCTACCACCAGTTGTTAAATTGTTTGATGCGCAAGATTGCTCTATAGTCGTTTCGAAGCAAGCTTTAGAAACCATAGACTATTTGGCAGATGTATTAGATTTTAGTGATTTCACATCAAGGATTATACACCCTTTGGTGAGAACGCTAGACGGAAGTCCAGAATTACGAGCTACTGCAATGGAAACTTTAGTATCTCTAATATTGCAACTAGGAAGAAAATTCAACATATTTATACCACTAGTAGGAAAAGTAAGTAACCGTGAAATTTATTTAACTAAACTTAACGTAGGATTCGTTTTAGGTGATGGCGAAACATAAAATTCAACACACCAAGTATGAAATATTGATAAGCAAGTTGCAGAATGATACTACATTGGCTGATGATAGTGATTTCAAAATGCCGCGAAATAGGTTGAAAGCCAAAGCACGCGACTCTGGTCTTGCATCGGAATCGGTAATGATTCAACGGCTCAAAGTGAGTTCCAGCGATCTTCAATACGCTTGGACTATAACAAGGAGAGTTTCAAAAGACGATTGGTTAGAATGGCTTAGGAAATTGAGTATTGAATTGCTAAAGCAATCGCCTATACCAGCGCTGCGTTCTTGTTTGTCATTGGCGCAAACTTACTCGCAATTTCCAAGAGACTTGTTTAACGCCACTTTTGTAAGCTGCTGGACTGAGTTATCAGATCCGATGCAGAAAGAACTCATAGACAGTTTGAGACAAGCATTAAACGTACCCGATATTCCTGAAATAACGCAAACTATCTTGAACTTAGCGGAATTCATGGAACATTGCGACAAGGGCCCGCTACCTCTAGAACCACAACTCTTAGGTGAAAGAGCTATATATTGCAGGTAAGTAAAATAGTTACAAAATGCTGCGTAAATTAACAAGAAATTTCGACACTCACTTCAGGGCGTACGCGAAAGCTTTACATTACAAAGAAGAAGAATTTCAACAAAACGCCAGCGGCCAGGTAGTGGAAGCATTAATTTCAATCAATAATAAATTGCAACAGAAGGAAGCTGCTGAGGGTTTATTGCAGTTTGTAATGCAACGAAATTGTGAGATGCAAATACAAGTGCGATGGTACGAAAAGCTTCACAATTGGGATAAGGCTATAGGCCTATATGAAGAACGTTTAACTGTAGACACTAATGACGAAGAAGCTCTTTTAGGACGCATGAGGTAAATATTTATGTTAATATAAAGTCTATTTTTATTGATATTATTAATGACATATATTTTCCATTAATGCATTATATGCTGTTATTGATTTGTCACCTCATGAGATAATATATGGATAATATCTCTTACAGTGTTATACTGTGTAGTTTATTTAACTATATTATTTAATTTTTATTTTTTTCAATTTTTATAGTAGTTTACCAGCATGAAATTTCCATGTTTAAGAAATCTTACGTAGCAGGAATTCAATAAATCGTTTTCATTTTTCAGATGTTTAGAAGCATTGGGTGAATGGGAAAAGTTACATACTTTAGCGAACAACGAATTTGATAAATTGTCTCCACACAGTAAATACAAGGCTGGAAGATTAGCTGCAGTCTCCGCGTGGGGTATACATCACTGGGCATCCATGGAAAGGTACTATATTTCCTATTTCAACAGAACTTAAGATTTATTATATTGATTATTATTACATTCAGATATGTAAACATCATTCCTCAAGATTCGCAAGATGGATCATTCTACAGAGCGGTCTTGGCCATTCATAAGGATCAGTATGACGAGGTAATTAAAAACATATATATTTAATACTTTCTTATTATATGAAATATTCCATTTTAGGCCCAAAAATTTATAGACACCACAAGAGATATCTTAGACACTGAATTAACAGCTATGGCTGGAGAATCTTACCAAAGAGCATATGGAGCAATGATAATGGTGCAAATGCTGGCTGAATTAGAAGAAGTAATCCAATATAATTTAGTACCTGAGAGACGATCTACAATCAAAGCCATGTGGTGGCAACGGTTACAGTCTGGGCAACGTATTGTCGAAGATTGGCAGCGTATAATTCAAATACATTCTTTAGTGTTAAGTCCTAGAGAAGACATACATACTTGGTTGAAATATGCCTCACTGTGTAGAAAGAGTGGGTCTTTGGTAAGTTTTTTTTTTTTTCATCATAGTTTATAAGGTAACTCGTCTAATGTAGCGTGACCATATATATAATACTACTATATGACGCATTGTTCGCGTTTCTAATGCTTGAGCAGTGTAGCCGAAGTAGAACAGTACAAACGTAAACGTTCGTCGCGTACTAGTCGCATTTATCATACCGCGCGTGTGCCAGCGCGGAATTTCAAAAATAGTTTACCGAAACAGAGATAATGCCAACACAACGACTTTATGTTATTATCTGTGCTTGTAGTATACGTACGTTATTAAGGAAGACACCAACAGATTATTCTATGACCCCAACTTACACCAATAATTATGAAGGTATTGATATGAAATGATTAATTTGAAGCGTTTGCATTTCTATGACGAGGCAGAAAAAATTCTATATCATACTACTTAATAGCTTATTAAAACAATTGATTTCTAATTAATGATAGTATAACTTTATTCTAAAAACTAACAAGTGGTTATTAAGGATGAACTGAAGTACTATTTCAAATAATCATGTAAACCCTAATGACGTGCAAAATAATATTTCACAACTGTATACTGTATTTATTTATATTAGTAAAAGGGAGAAATCAAACAAGAAAAGTAAACATTATTATATTTATAAAATTGAAGATTTTCAAAATGAGTCAATATTCTGTATTTATTTCGGATAAATTCACCTTTTACACTAGCCAGCCTTGCTTCGTGATGTAATCTTATATCAATATAAGTTCGTATAACGGCTTTTATGAGTACTATCTTGTGATTATTAAAGATTCTTGAGTTCTAGTTTGTCTTTTACTGATGCGAATAAAGATAATTTACTACCAGACACTTGAACTTGTTTATATCCACATAAATAACATTTTCTTCTACATTTTGTAGCTAGTTTTTTCATTTTATCGATTCGAATGAATATACACTAAATATAAATACAACTTGCTCAAATTACAACAATAATACTTTTCACAATTGACCACCGAGACAAATACATACAAAAAATGAGGAATGAGGGAGCGTAAATTGTGCGTCAGCTCACGCGCGACCAATCGCTTTAAAAGTTTCGATTGTCCGCCTTATTCTTACTGCGACGGAACAGAGATAAGTCTGTCGGCTTCACTTTTCATGCACAATGCGCCATATAGTATAGTTATATGTATGAGCGTGACCTATGATAGGCAAGCGAGATAGATCATGGGCGTGACCAGGTATATTCGAAATATTAGAGTTAGGCACGCCCATTTTGGTAAATGTCAAAGTGTAAAACAGGCTATGTTGATGGGCTATAGGATTTTCACCGAACGAATCGTTAGGGTTGATTGATGACGTGTAAATAAAACAGCTGTTCCTTCCGATTTGATTGCCAAAAACAGGTAGACAATTTTTATTTTCATTTTTAAGAGCACCAGGAAATTGCTGTGTTCGGTAAACAAGTCCAGGTTTAATCATATGACCAACTGCATTTGGGCAAAGTACCAAAGTCAATCTATCCTTAATTGTTTCAAAGTCTGGTGCTTTTTGCATCACAATTAAAAACTTGCTCAGAGTGGTAATTTTTTTCAGCAATAATTTGTTTAAATTTTCCTAGAAACGAGACCGCAGCTATATGATTAGCTGACGCAAATTCCACCGTAATCTTTATGTTTTTTAGATTAAAACCGAGTTTGAAATCTATGCAACCACCCCCTACAAGCTGCGAATGCTTTTTTTTTTCTTTTCTATTTCAGCTTGCGGCTGCATATCTTTGTATAGTAGTAAAGCTTGTCGTTGTAACAGCTTACCATAATTAGGAATGATTTTTCTTGTTATGTCTCCCACCCACAAATTTAAGTCTTTTTCTACCAACTAACTAACATTTTATTACGTATTGTAGCTGTAACTTTGGCAGTTTGAGGCGCAATGGGAAAACCAGCTCGTACATTTTCTTTCCTTTTCCGCACTTCACATATCGAAGATTCGTTTTTTCTATTTCGATCATATCAATAAGGTTTGATTTTTCACTAATACTGAGCACTTCAACTTTTCTTTTCGATTTATAAGCCATATTAAAATGTTTTACAATTTGCTGGCTTGTTAATAAACGAATATATTAAATGTAATAAAATAAACGCGCTATTCTTCTTCGGTAATCCTAATAGAACTAAAGGAATTCGTATCGAGAGTGAAGACTTGTTTATTGTAAACGTTTTTATGGGAGTCTAATTCAAGGAATAGAAAAATAAAATAAATACGGACAGGATAGGTATATTGAACTGTATAAACATTTTTGTTTCCGCCGAATGTATTGATATATTGTAGCGAGGAAGGTTTCTGTCATTAACGAGTAATTTCACTATACATACAGAAAGTTCAATGAAAATCCTATCTATACATTTTCTGTAAGCAGTGATAAATAGAATGATTGTTTTATATATCCATATTTCTACAGATGCTGTCACAGAAAACACTTCAAATGTTACTGCCTTTCAATCAACCAGACGTGACTTTTGCTCACACAAAACATTTATGGATGGCGGGCCAACATCAGGAAGCCTACAATCATTTGGACGAATTTCTAGGGGAATACCTAAAGCACCTAAGCAAAGAGGGAATAATACAGGACGATAGACGCCGCTTATTAGCAAGGTAAGCCAATTTTATCCTCTATTATACAATTTTGCGCTTATTAATATTCAAAATTTCCAGATGCTATTTGAAGTTGGGCGCTTGGAAAATCAGTTTGGAAGGCATTAACGAAACTTCGATCCCGATTGTTCTTAGGAGATATGAGAACGCCACGGAACACGATCCGAATTGGTATAAGGCTTGGCACTCCTGGGCGTATATGAATTTCGAAACCGTTCTATTCTATAAAGCTCGTAGCGAAAGTCAAATGCGTGCCAACAGGCAGCCGATTAAGCCGGAAAGGCCGCAGAGCTTCATTCAATATACAGTAGACGCTGTAAAAGGTTTCTTCAAATCCATAAATTTATCTAAAGGCAGTTCCTTACAAGATACTTTGAGATTACTCACGTTGTGGTTTGAGTATGGGCAATGGCCGGAAGTGTACCAAGCCATTTCAGAAGGGCTGCACGAAATCGAAAAGAACACCTGGTTGCAAGTTATACCGCAGCTGATTGCACGAATTGATTCGCCCAGGGCACTCGTGTCTAGTTTAATTCACCAGCTACTTATTGATATTGGAAGAACTCACCCACAGGTAATTTTAAACCTTAGGTGGCGATATAATGAAATCTTTTACAATTCACTATGTTGTGTCAAATTTTAACGCATGTTTCTATTCGCTACTTCAATCTGACTAAGTGATAATTTTAGCTAGAATCATATATGTAATACTACTATCACAGATAAGTAAGCAGATAGCTCACTAAAGCATAATTAACCAAATTACGCAGGTTGCATAAATCAAAGACTGCAATATTACGATTTTATGAAACATAGATAGCTGCGGGGAGCACGGTCGGAGACCGGACGTCGGAATGTGGAAGGAGTATCGACTCGCTAGTTGTTTTTATTTAAAAAATATGCTTTTTTGCCGCACAGCTGCTATTTACCGAGAATAGAAAATTGAAATTTTATACCTCCTTGAATGAATTACGTTCTTATTTAGAATATAAATATTTTCTATAGACTGTTCAGATTGACTTGCAGTGCACGTAATGTATTTATTCGTATGTGTCTCATAAGAATATATTTTATGGTTGTTATAATATATGAAGTTTTTCTCTTGATAGTAACGGAGATAATGAATAGTGATAATTACACTGCATATAGTCGAAACGTTTTAAATCCGATTTAAAGTCGAATTATCATTTTTTATTTCCCCCAGTAACACCTTATATTTTTAAAATGTTTTTAAAAGGTATTATATAGTTTACATTTAATACATATTTTAATATGTAACCCATATATTGGATATATTTTGTGCTACTAGGATGATCTCGACTACCACAAAAAAGAATATATAGTTGAGAGTTAGGTATGGGCAGAAAATTCCCTAAGTTATTATAATTTTATATCCGGACCACAAAACAGAAGTGTATGAAGTCAATGTTTAACATATTTTCAGTTAGGTACGTTATTGACTTCGCAACTTCTTTAATATGTTTGTACAATAAAGTGCAAAGTTTGCATATAAAGGCATAAACGGTAAACCTTGTAATATACTTGACGGTAAACGAAACGTAAGTTACGCGTTCTGTAATTTTTTTTGCAACTAGGTTTCGTAATAGACCTACGACATCCAAATGCGTGCTGTAATATTCAATACAGCGCCCGAAATTTATCGGAATTAGGTTGGTATTTTTTCGTTTGTAATGCCAACCACTATATCATAGCCTACATTATCAAATTCTTTTTCTTTAACTAAAAACCAAATCAAAAACACGCTTCGTAAGACATTAAATCACTCATTTTTTAAAACGTGTCTTACGAAACTAGTTTTTTAATATACTATTTTATATGATACATTTTATATAACACTTCTGCTCTGAGATACGGATATGCATATGTGTACTATATTAATTAAAAATAAATAATAATTGTTCAAATTAAAGTAAAATCAAAAACTATCGGTCTTATGACTTATGTGGTAAGCTTTGGAAATGATCTACTCCTATTTTTTTACATTATTTGTTAGATTTAGCAACTATGTCAAATTTAACCTGCATTGTATCTTTTTTTAATGAAATCCCTATGAATTTAAAACCTATACATATATACATCATGATATTCGGTACTTCTGTCAAGAGTGGCGTAAATTTAATAAATAATTGAATTTGTTACACATTTGTTACAACTGAAGTCTGCAATTTTTTTATTTTGATGATGTTTTAACTTTTTCTACTAACGATGAATGATAATTTACAATATCAATATATGCATATGGATTGCAAGAGCAATATTGTCGTGAGTTTTTACTATTGTATTAATGTAACAAAGATATCCCGATACGGTATTTACCGGCATTTTTTATCCATTCAGCACGCAATAAGTTATTTTCCGGGAATTTAAATAACTTCAAATTTCTGCGGAAATTTCTGCAGCGTACGTATACATATGCGCATTTATTGCCAGCACCGCGTGTCGACATTTCAATGTAAGCGATATGTATGTTCGTACATGCCTACGCGACTGTCCACTGGCGACTGAAGTACAGCGCTCCGAATGAACTCACGTAGGGTTCTCAACTATTGGACCCAGGGTTCCCATTTTAGTGAAAGCCGCTGCCAATTCTCCCGTAAGGTGAGCTATCTGTATTACTTATCTGTGCTACTATATTGCGGATCTCGTATAGAACCAGTGGCATAAATTTTCGCCGATGAAGGGGGATGGAAGATAGACTATTTGTCTTGCTATCTTCTCTGACAGTTCTAATGTTTGACAGATTTTGTGTAGTCAAAAGTTAGAATATAGGTTATCTCTGGTGAGAATACACAAGTCATATATATATATATAACCAATAAAGATTATTTTAAAGTATATTATTGAATATATTTTAACATGGTGCAGAATAATAATAATTTGAATTCTTTGGAATAAATGACATCGAAAGTTGGAAGAAGTTCTACCGGATTTTCAGGCACAGAATTGCAATAGAAATGTACTAAATTCTCGATGAGCTGCTTAAAATCCATATCTTTGTTATCAAACGAATGCAACTAATACTGTATATTTCAGTATATCTCTTTATTTTTGCAGGCTCTTATATACCCATTAACGGTCGCCACCAAAAGTCAATCACTAGCAAGAAAAACAGCAGCCAACAAAATCTTAGACTCGATGAGTAGCCATTGGAGTAAATTAGTAGAACAAGCAAAACTCGTATCAAATGAATTAATCCGTGTGGCTATTTTGTGGCACGAAATGTGGCATGAGGGTCTAGAAGAAGCATCAAGGTAAGGTCTGACGTGACGCACAGAGTATGCGAAAAATGTATGATAAACTGCCGTATGAAAAATCGGGTCAATCTTAAAAAACTACAGCAAAATTAGAAAAAATCGCATTTCCACAAATATTGATTTTTTCTAGACTGTTTTTTGGAGAGGGAGATATCGAGGGCATGTTTAAAGTGTTAGATCCTCTGCACTCCAAGCTAGATAAGGATGGACAAACCTCTAAGGAGATTTGTTTTTGCCAAGCGTACGGCCGTGATTTGAGAGAGGCAAAAGACTGGTGTCAAAGATATAAGGTAAGGCAAAATATCAATTGTTCAGCTATTAATATGGATATCGATAATTTTCATAAATTTTTGTAGATATCTAAAGATAAGCGCGTTTTAACCAATGCCTGGGATTTGTATTATCACGTGTTTCGTAGAATTACCAGGCAATTACCTCAACTTACTTCCTTGGAATTGCAATACGTCTCACCACAATTGCGAGACTGTAAAGATCTTGAATTAGCTATTCCAGGCAGCTACTGCCCTGGGCAACCTGTAGTTCATATAGCATACATTCACAGTTCATTGGAGGTAAGATCTGTAATAAAAGTAGCAACAGTCATTTATTTCATGCACTTCTTTTACATAAATAGGTTATAACTTCCAAACAAAGACCTAGGAAGTTGTTAATAAGGGGAAGCAATGGTAAAGATTACATGTTTTTACTAAAAGGGCATGAAGATTTACGGCAAGACGAACGGGTCATGCAAATATTTGGCTTGGTCAATACCCTACTACTAAATGATCCAAACACTATTCGATCTAATCTCACTATTCAGCGTTATGCAGTTATACCATTAAGTACTAATTCTGGACTGATAGGCTGGGTTCCACATTGTGATACATTGCATACCCTAATTCGAGATTACAGGGAGAAGAAAAAAATACTGTTGAATATAGAACATAGGTATTTTCTTATAATTCTACATTCTAATTAATAATATTTACCACAATTTGTTTTAACAGAATTATGTTACGAATGGCACCCGATTACGATCACTTGATGGTGATACAAAAAGTTGAAGTATTTGAACAGGCATTGGAACACACCCATGGGGACGATTTGGCTCGTCTGCTTTGGCTGAAGAGCCCTTCGTCCGAGGTGTGGTTCGATAGGCGTACGAACTATACACGATCATTAGCAGTAATGTCAATGGTAGGCTACATTTTGGGTTTGGGTGACCGTCATCCGTCTAATTTGATGCTGGATCGCATGAGCGGTAAAATATTGCACATAGACTTCGGTGATTGTTTCGAAGTAGCGATGACAAGAGAAAAGTTTCCCGAAAAGATACCATTTAGGTTGACAAGAATGCTGATAAATGCTATGGAGGTTACAGGGATAGAAGGTACTTACAGAAGAACTTGCGAGAGCGTCATGTCCGTGTTGCATAGGAATAAAGATAGCGTAATGGCTGTGTTAGAGGCATTCGTATACGACCCCCTGCTCAATTGGCGTTTGGTAGATACTGCGGGAAGAATAAACAGATCGAACACTAACGATGTGGGTTCCATGTCAGCTGGTTTCTCAAGAGTCGATCAAGATATGCTATTGTCTCATAGCATTATTGTCAGTAAGAAAGGAATAGCGTCACCAGAGTTACTGGGTGATGGTTCCGAACCGGAAATAGTGAAAAATAAAAAAGCGGTGGCCATTATCAATAGAGTACGAGACAAGTTAACTGGAAACGACTTCAGTTTGGACGAAACTTTGACTATACAAAAACAAGTAGATCTTTTAATTCAACAAGCGACTGATAATGAAAATTTATGTCAATGTTATATTGGATGGTGTCCTTTTTGGTAAATAGGAGATTAAGTATAAATGTAGGTATAAAAACGAATAATAAAACATTTGTAAATATTTAGTATTATTTAACCAAAAGAACAGTTTTGAGTTTGTTTGAAGTATACTTTTCTTGACCGTTTTCTAACTATTTGAACAGAACGGCAATACTTTTGTCGGTATGCCCCAAAAGGGTCGCCAAAGAAGCCACTAAAGCAGATGATACTTTTGTCGGCACCCACTAGATACCGTGACTTTGTCGGCTTGCACAGCGATTTACATTCTTAGAATTTCACTTTTTTGTAGTTACGCAGATATAAGATTAAATGTAAATAATTTTCAAATTCTGCGAAATATATCTATAAAAAAAGATTAAAAATCACAAAAACATAAAAATAGAAAACAGGAATAGGTGTTTCGATTGACCAAAGCAAGCACCAATTCAAATGGATTCGTTTACTCAAAATGTAGGTAAGTATAATTCAGTGCATAAATCAAAACATAAAACTTAACTATGATATACATATATGCATATGTTGAATAATAAATTACCCTTGTTTATACGCGGGGTTATTCTAAATTCTTTAATTTTATATTTCACGCGAGCACAATTTCTTTTATCGTATTCTGAACCCTTATTTCCATTTACAATTCATGCATTTTCAACTGATGGATGCGCGACAGCAAGAGGGCGTGCTCCATTGAGTGAGACACGTCCGTGTAAAGTGTTGTCAACTGTGAATCAATAGAATTCTCAAATGAAGTTCTTATAAAATTCTTCGATATTTTGTCATCAAAAATTATGGTTGTTGCTCGAAACGGAGTACCCGGGTACTCGAAATTTCTAGAAAGGGTTCTACCCGATTATGGGTAATCCGTTTTGTAACATATATATATTTTTAAGAATCAAAGTGTTCGTTGTTGGTTCTGTGTGAAGTTACAAAGAATAATAAAACTGTAAAAATCCTATTAACGGATAATTCTGTCCCGTATATGTACTTATAAGTACGAAACCAGTTGCATTTTTACCTTCAATTCCAATTTAATAAACTTCCTTTATGCCTATTTTGCTATAAGAACAACGTCTGGCAGTCTGTAATCTCTTTTATATTTATTTCTTGTAGATTTCAGATTATTTTGCTAGATTTCATAAAAAAATATCTCAATTGTGGTCGCTAAATTTGAGACATGTCTAATTTTTTGTAAAAAAAAATCGTCAAAATTGCAACACTAAACTCATGAAGATCAATGTAAAAAAAACTATATTGACATAAATCTAATAGAGTCCTACAATTGCAATATGGGCAATCCAAACACATACAAACATGAGATGAAGTGAAACAGATATACATCACATTTACTATCTTTGTCGGCTTCAACGGTTGAAAAATCAACATACGCGCGGGAATTGGTACATTGATATTGGAAACGATATGGCTCACGTATGTTTGTAAAACAACGTATTCATATAGACAAGAACATAACGTATTCGAATTAAAATCTGCAATCGCAGATCTAACAAATACAAACACGAAATCCTGGTCACAAAGAAGTTTACTGTACTGAACTTTTCCATCTTTTTGTTGCCCGCCATCTATAAATATCGCCCGTTACCTACAGCAAATTTCATGCGTTTCATCGTCGATTGGTCGTGACAAGCATGTTGAAGCGTGTTATTCTATTTGATTCTATGCTGACAAGCCAAGCATAGATGTAGATGCAAGTTACAATGGCTGCCACCTACCAGAAACTTACATATCTCATCTTGTCTTGTGCATTGTGCACTTGTGCTATACACCCCTATAACATGCCTATAACACCCCGTGCGCAGGTGGTCTGGGTCTGGTTATAGCAAAAATGGCACGGGCTCAAAATCCACAGGTGACTACAGTTTGTTTATACTCATACATGATCTACTCAATACCACATCAGTGCTTGTGCTTATAGTTTAGAATTTTATAAATTGTTGCATTACTTTTTTTAGTACTTATTATTAGTATTTACATTTAACTTGGACGTGAATATTTTTATTTGGTAACCTTATAGTGTTGTTATTTTTTGTCATACAAAAATAAAATCAGACATGAGCAAAGGACCAACAAATGAAACCAATAGACCTCCTGTTAGGCTAAGATTACCTCAAATAAATCCACAAGAACTAAAAATGGTGAGAATCGCTTTAAGAAGAAAAGATGTCCCTCAAGATACAATTTACACAGGAACTTTGATACGTAATGTGGATGATCCTGGAAGTCTAATTTTGCACAAGCCAGGTAATATAGAAGTTCAAAATCATTTTTGGATGATATCAGTGTATGTTGCTTTTGTGTAAATTTATGTTGTCAATGATTAGCTGCTGAATTTGGATATTGTGAAATTGAAACTTTCATTATTGATGTTGAAGAAAGAAGAAATATGGAAGCAGTTGAAGAAACTAGATGTAATTGAGATTGAGAAGGAGCATATCTTAACTATTTCTTTTAACTTAAATTTATTAATTAATTTAAAATTCTTTCAATTAGTAGAAAGATTTCTTTGGAAAAGCTACAACATTCTCTAACAACTGTACTGCAGTTTAGAAGAAATGAAGAAATTTATATTTAACTATGTTGCAACCTCAATTAGTAATTTCAATATTACATTAACTGATTATAAAGTAAAATTCAATCATACATCTTTTTTCTTTTATTTTTTTTTTGTTTTTGGGAAATAGAATGAAGACTTATGAAGAAGACAAAAGAAGAAACATTACATTTTTTTAACATGCAAACATAATTTAATTATAATTTTTGCAAAACTACCATGGAGAATTTATTCTGAATGCTACTTTAATATTACATTTAAAATATTCACTTATCCTATGTCGTTTTAATTCTTAAATTTGATAAACATGACGAAAATGATTTTTTTATTGCATGTTATTTCATGTCATATTTCTATTAGAGACTCAAAAACAAGGATTTTAATTTATTTTCAATAGGGGAAGGCCTGAAACCAATTTTTGATCGCGAGGATATCATTGTGAATTTAGACTTTGATGAGAGGATCGTAGTTGCCACAGATACTTTAAAGTCGTCTAAGCCCGAAGAGCGAGAAAATAGCAATTCTAAAAACAGAAGAAGTAGAAGTCGTTCGAGACAGAGAAGTTTGAATAGGGATCGTTACAGCCGTTCCAAAACTAAATCAAATGATAGAATCGGCCATAACAGCACGGCGTACGTGAAAGAAAATTCGCCAAAGAAACCAGATAGTGGTCATCACAGAACTGTAGATGAACATACCAATAGAACTGATAAGAGCCACACTACTGACAGTGAATCACACACATCCTCTGGTGTGAAAAGCAGACGCAGGAGTGCGTCAAAGGACAGGCAAAGATCATCATCTCGTGACAGAGAACATTCTAAATTGTACAGGTAAATATTCCATGACTGAAATGGTTGGAATTATAAAGTTAGCTCAACAAATTCTCTAACTTTTATCATTTGTACTGGAAATTTGCTCTCACAGTAATAATTGTAATATTTTTCATTGCCACCTACGATTTCTCATAGAGGGCGCCGCGTACCAGACTATCATTTACTGAAATAATGTTTTCCGCGACTATTTTTTTAATTTTGTTTACAAAATCGTGTGGAATTTATTTCTACAAATTGGTATGAAGTACGATAACATTAAAACGATAAATGACATTTTATATTTATAATTTTGTTTTAAAATTGAATTCAAAATCCAAGTTTATACCGCGGAATTATACTTTTTTTTAACGATGTATCGTACAAAAAACAATAATGTATATTCAATATTAGCTACATAAAAAAAAAATTTTGAATTATTGGAAATTATGCAACCAACCACACGTACACCGACCTACATTAAGAGTGAACAATATCAGATGATCAACTCAACAGCCGGAAAACTGAGTCTTCACGTCTCCATTTCAATCTATAGAGCTATATAAAAATGACCTCTATTAGTGATACGTCATCGTATGTCTTTGTTGTGGCTTTTTTATATAAAATATCAATCGGTATAGTACCCGTATTTACCAAAATAAAATAGGGTGTGTTCTTTTTCAGTATATTATTTACATCACGAGAACAACAAAAAAATTTTAGCCCAATAAATAATTCTAGAGTTTACAATTTGTACTCTTCCCATTCTGTTGTCGCTACATGCATGAAAAACAGCTGATCATACTACATACTTAGACTTCCTTCAAAACAAATCCAACTTGTTACGCCCTGCTGTTGCTTAATACAAGTTCACATATACAGTACAAACTTCCATTATTCTTAAACCAAATATGTTGTGCACAGTAGGCAAACACACCTAATGATTGCAGCTTCTGATAAGGGATTATGTTGGAGGTCCACCGATATGGATGGGCGATGAAGAATCACTTTTCTTGGCCTCTGGCACCAACCATTCCAGCCAGTCACTAGCGTACCACCAAAAAACTCCCCATCTGCATCAATTTCAAATATAAAGCAGTGGACTTCTCCCAATGATTAGAGCACTTAAAGAAAATATGATTCACATATCGCAGTTAATAACAATTTACAAGGTCGCTTAAAATCTATGTCAAAGTAAACTCAAATGATTTCACTAACAATAAGTAAAAACATTTGGACACTGCACCCGACGGGTTATGTTTTATGTTTCTGTTAGTAAATAAATAATAATGTGTAATTGCTTTTGCAACGTTGCCAAATTAGTAGCCTGCCGGAATTTTGATTAAAGTACGACTGTCAATTTTGCTATATAGCGTTTTTTAGTTTTAATGTGCAAAATGCTTTTTTTTTTGGAAAAATATTCGAAAGGACTTGTGTGCGATAAACTATAATTTATTCGTTTGCAAGGTCTACATTAAAAACAAAAATGAGTCAATTGTCAATTCTTTGCGTAATCCTGTACTAGGGAACAAGGATAAACAGGCAGCCAGCTATATACTAAATAGATCACTTTTAAGTCTTAGGACACCACTCGA
Organism: Cetonia aurata; assembly: GCA_949128085.1. Lineage (NCBI taxonomy): Eukaryota > Metazoa > Arthropoda > Insecta > Coleoptera > Scarabaeidae > Cetonia > Cetonia aurata. The sequence continues at coordinate 10,671,735 of OX421888.1, forward strand.
TGTGAACCTGCCTTGACTGCAGTCTTTTTCATATCGTTTTAATAATAGCAAGAGATAGGAACAGTTTTGAGGAAGTTTAACGCCATGCGGTGTCCTAAGACTTACAGTAGCCCAATGTAATATCTATCTCAAAAAATTCACTCGCGAATACAATTTCAGAAAAAAGTCACCAAAATCGGAATCATATCGGGCTAGAAATCGCGAATCAGAAAGAACACGCCGCCACACTCCATCACCTAGTAGATATGACTCTACTTATCGAAAATACAGTAAATCACCAACGAATAATCGTGAAACTACCAAAAGAAGTCGCCCTCCCTATAGCAAATCGCAAGAGAGAAGAAGCAGGTCACCTCATAGGGATCGCGATCCTAAATATAGAACCTACAGGAAACGAAGTATGTCTCCTTATTCCTGGGAAGGATATGAGTCGGCTACTCAAAGAGAATACAGACAATATAGACGAGACCCGCCGATTAACCAAAGGATACCAATACCACCTTATCAAATGCCACCTAATTTTGGTCCACTATGGCCTATTTATGAGGTATTCAATTGTTTGCAATGTTTACATTTCTTATGAATTAGGAAAATAAATGATTTTATCGTATTTTCAGCCTCTAAGGTATATGGTACCCGAAAACTATATACCTGCTCCTCCACCAAGGATTCCAGGAAATATGATTGTGAGACCTGGGATGCCACCGCGACAATTGCCTATATATAACAACAGACCGATTCCGAAAGTCAAAACTTCTAGTAATGTACCTGCCAGCACTGTAAGCATTCCAACACCCAGTTCAACACCATCTACAAATGTTACTGCAAATACAACTGAAGAAGCTGGATAATAACCAGAAAATGTTGAATCTACCTGTGCAATACTTAAAATTATAATAGTTTTAGAGATTGGTGTATATATGTACCTATATTTCTGCGGAATAATAAAATTGACGTTACTGATATGCTTTTTGTAGTATCCTAAAACCAGCCTAAAACTAATAGATTTAGTCAGCCATGAATAAAGTTGGCAATACATGGAAACCACGCATAACAATCCTCAAAACGACAAGCACTATGGAATATTAGTTATTAGTTTAACAGTAAATTATAGTCCGAAACATAGCCAAAAGATTGAAGAACGTCTAGCATTAAGTATAAATGAATGAAAATGCGTGTTAATTATGTTCAGTATATAGAAAGAAAGTGTATTTTTTTGACATTTTTAATTCCGTGTTCCGAAACGTTGAAATGGTTGCATAAATTAGATGCTGGGTTAGCTAAGTCACGCAGTTCAGCGAATTAAATGCAGTTGTAGTTGAAAATAACAACTTAATTGTTTCATCAAAGCTACTTTAAAATTGAAGGAGGAATTAAAAATGTAATTTAAAATAACAAAGTTGGCAGCCACTTCCGGTATAAACGGGTGCGATTATTAAAAATATTTTGGTTCAATAGCGCATATATCATAGAATAACCTGCATATATGTAATAGCGCACGTCGGCTTTAAACATTTTTGGAATTTTCCAATGTATACTCTTTCATACGTATATCGATCGATGCAGTTCCTCGTGAGTGCTCGTGAGACAGCCTGTATAGTTACTTTTTAATTTTTTAGATTCCCATGCCGAAATTTCCCGATAATTTTGCAAATTTTCCACCGTCTTTTAGTTTGCTTAGGTTGGCTACACTGAATGTCAATATTGGTCAATAATCCACCATTTTGCTACGTCTAGCTACGTCGTTTATGTCAGTTTATGTCAATTGATTACGGATTGAATACATTGTGTTTATTGGTGTTCGCAGTTAATTTATGGATGTTATCTTTATTTTCTCTTAATAATTTTATAGCATTGTATCGTTACACAAAAAAATCAAAACAGATATGAGTAAACGACTACCTGCAAATGAAACTAGTAGACCTCCTGTTAGGTTAAGATTACCTCAAATAAGCTCGCAAGAACTGAAAACTATAAGAGTTGCTATAAGAAGAAAAGATGTCCCTCAAGATGCTGTTCATACAGGACCTTTGATACGCAGTTTGGATGATCCTGAAGGTCTAATTTTGCACAAACCGGGTAAAATATTATAATTGGAAGTCATTTTTAAAACGAATCATTTCGTGTTGCTTATATTTATATCTACCTTGTCATCTTATTACTGCTGATTTTGAATGTTTTACTCATTTTTTTTAAGTAATTATATTTTTGTGGCAGATAATATGTTGATAAGGGCTAGATTGTAATAGTCATCTGTTTAGCCTTGTGTTGTAACAGTGACGAACAGGTAAATGCTTATACATATTCAATTGTATTTCAATAGATCTGTATTTTAGTACCTTTTTTGAAGAAGATATGGCAATGAAGATAAGAAGAATCAGCATGTTCTTCACACATCGGAAAATTACAAAGAAGGTACCAATCAGTAACTTTTTAATTCATTTTTATTGTTTTTTTTTGTATGGAATTAATTCATTTAGTTTAATACATTAGATGTTGTTGTGTACTTTTGACAGATCAAGAAAGAAGAAACAATATGAAGAAAATATGCTCACATAATTTTTTATGACATTCACTTGATATTTAGTATTATGTATTCATTTAATATCAATTCTTGAGATATTCACAGCTTGATTTACATTACCTTCAATTAAAAAAAATTGGGTAAATTCCTTGAAAAAGTTATCAGTTGCTAATAATGAGAACTCTGCTGGAGTATAGAAGAAGCGAAAAACTTTGTATTTGATTTTTTTGTACTCTCAGTAATTTCAATTTTGTAATACAGTCATTAATTGTAAATTGGAATTCATTCTTGTAAATTTCTTTTTGTTTGTATTTTTACCATTTTGGGAATGGAATGAAGATTTGCAAAGAAGATAATGGAGGAAGATTTAATCTGTCTCATGCTATGCTTTTTTAACTTCTTAATATCATGTGATTAAAAAATTAATAGCTAATAGAATAAATTAATATAGGTATACATATTTTTAGAACACTGTAATGTGTATTTGATAAGTTTTTAAGCGTTTGTAATTGTAAAAAGTATTTATTTAGTTTATTGTGTGCAAAATTAACATAAAGAAAGCTGGTCTTTATTCTGGATATAACGATAAAAAATTCAAAACATTCATATGTTTAGTCATTTTATGATGATTTTTAAATTTGATAAATACGATCAAAATATTTTTTTATCGCATGATATTTCGTGCATTCATAAACACTTGTAATTATCTGAAATTCAAATGTTTCAAAAACAAAGATTTTAATTTTTATTTTCAATAGGGGAAGGCGAGAAACCGATTTTCGATCGCGACGATATCATAGTGAATTTAGACTTCGAGGAGAGGATCGTAGTAGCCACAGATACTTTAAGGTCATCTAGGTCGGAGGAGCGACAAAAGAGTAATTCCAGAAGCAGAAGAAGCGGAAGCCGTTCGCGGCAGAAGAGTTTGAATAGGGATTATTACAGCCGTTCCAGGAGTAGGTCAAACGACAGAATCCCGCGTAGCAGCGGCGTCTGCGTAAAAGAAGATTCGCGCAAGTCGAATACCAGTTTTCGTAGAACCGTAGGTGAACATAGCAGTAGAACTGATAAAAATGATGCTTACGATAGTGAGGCCGAAACATCTTCTGCTGCAAAAAACAGGCGCAGAAGTTCATCGAAGGAAAGGCCAAGATCATCTTCTCGTGACAGAGAACACTCTAAATTCTACAGGTATATTCCGTAGATTAAAACAAACTATAGTAGAGCCAGGATAAATATAGATGCTCATGACTGATCAGAAATGATGTCGGATACTGCCCCGTTGTCAAATATGTCATTTGCCACTGAATAGATAAATATTAGGTTATGTTATTTACAGTAAATTATATTACCGAATGTAAATATTTTTGTATTTTAGCGTTGAGTACAAAAATTGTAAAGAGACGCAATCCAACACTGTTTGCAGGATCCGACATGTAGGTGGCGCTTCAAGTCTTACGGGATCCTCACAAAACTTGAGGCGTCACCTACATATCGGATCCTGCAAACTGTAGCGTTGGATTTCTACAATCCCTTCACTCGACATTTGTAGTTGTTTTTTGGACAGTAATCTTAGTACTATATTAGTTACGTTAATTTACGAAAGAAATGATCACAAATACTTAATGTTATGCACAAAAAATAGTCACTAGATAGGTGTCTATACTACAGGAATCTGTATTATAATATCTAATTCTAATAATGACCGAAACATATATCGTAAATGGTCTATTTGGATACCAACAGTAAGCTGAAAGTCCAGTTGTAATAATTTACACTAAAGCGCTTTAAATAATTAATCATTTACTGTAAGTGATAATCTGTGGTAAACTGGTAAAATATATAACTATTATACTAAATTAAAGTATGGACTACAACTCGATTAACATGTATTTTAAAATGTCGTGCGTCATAAAAACTTCATAGATCACGTGCATAGATATTTATCCTGCTTTTATTACAATAAGATTCGGGAGGGTATCTTCATTTCTGTGATTTGATAGAAATTAAAGAATTCTCCAATTTTTTACTACTTTTAATAAGTACACTAAATTTGTTTGTAATTGTAGTAAGTGATTGCTATATTCATGAGTTCATTCCAAGTTAATCCACAATATATCGGCTTGGTGTAAATATTTTCTATTGGTACGAATAATTTAAAAGTAAATGATTTCTTATATATGAGTAATATAAACATGGAATCAAACTGTAATATTGTAAACCAAGTTATGATTAATTAACGAATGTTTGTGATTTACGAATTGTCCATAAATATCCTATTTCAGAAGAAAGTCACCAAGACCGGAATCCTATCGGAGCAGACATTATGAATCAGAAAGGAGACGTCGCACTCCTTCACCTGGCAAATATGACTACAGACATAGGAAATACAGTAGATCACCGACGTATAAACGTGAAACTACCTATAGAAGTCACGCTCACTACAGCAAATCGCAAGAGAGAAGGAGCAGATCGCCTTATAGAGACCGCGATCCCAAATACAAAGACTATAGGAAACGAAGTAGGTCTCCTTATTCGCGGGAGAGGTATAAGTCGCCGGGCCGTAAAGAACGTAGAGAATATAGCCGGTCACCACCGAAATACAGAGGCCCGCCGGACGATCAAAGGAGACCAATACCACCCTATCAAATACCACCTAATTTTGGTGCACCCTGGCCTGTCTACGAGGTATTCCATCGCCTTTAACGCCTATATTTATCAATTAGGGGGTACTTGTTGAAACTCGCCTTGACGGAATAATAAAGTACACTGTATATGCTAGTTTTATTGTTAACACTACGATATTGTTTCGTCATACTGCGGTTTTGTTAGGTTGATGAAAGTACAAAGGTCGGAACAAAGTAACACATTTGTAGGTCTAAGGTGGACAAAAGGGAGTTTACAACTTGAATGAAGCATTAAAGTTTCGCCCAGCTTATTACTTTTTTTTTTAAGGGAGTTGATGAAGCCTAAGCATTTAATATGCTTATCAGGCACCCCCACAGAGCCACATCTCCCTCCTAATAATCATTACGACTGCGGAGAAAAAACCGGTTATCGGAATTCATAATAATTTTATTTATTGACAATATTACAAGCATACATGTAAGAACATATATTGGGCAGTACCTATCTTTTACATAGCACAAAAGTCAAGTCAAAAAACAACTGCGCTATATATGGCAAATTCCATTTTTGTCGGCCCTAGCTTCGTCATCCGTGCGGCTCTTTTTACGCTCCGCGATTCCATTTTGTCCCATTCGTCGTACTAACCATGGTCGATGCTGTAAAATTTCGTGATCGGACGGGATAATATAGCCGTTATTGCTTTTTTTTTATCGTTGTAGTTGTCCCATTTTTATTAATTATTATCGACTTAAGAAACATAACGCGCAGGAAAATCAAAATGTATGAATCAGAGAACCATCGAACCTATCAAGACCATTCCTACGCGTATAGTTTTTTACGCACTTTTTGACATTAAATTCCTATACCAATACTCAATATTTATGTTCGTATACCTACAGTGTCGGACATAAGTTAAGCAACCCTTAGAACTTCTTCATAATTATCAAAGACAATAATAATATAAAAAAATAAAAACAGTACATGATATAATGTAGGGATTTGAAAATAAAGATATCAAAATGTGTAAAAACAACTCAAAATCTATTTATATAAGAATATTGGGAATATCAATAATAAATAACGGTTCGTTCATTATATATGACTACAACCCTCTTTATTAGATTGCCAAAAAGATCATATCACCGATGGATGTTCTTCCTATCGGCCTTAGTCGGTCAATCTGATATTACGTTTGTACTTTTATCTACCATATTGTTACCAATATTGTAGTGTTAACAACAAAACCGTTTGAAACTCACCAGTACTTTATTATAAGTTATTTGCTGCATGCACTGTCATTCCTGTATTTTCAGCCGGTGCCGCCTTATTTACGGTTTGTAGTACCCGAAGGTTATATGCCTGCTCCTCCGCCAAGGATTCCAGGAAGTATGATTGTGAGACCTAGGATGCCACCGCGACAATTGCCTATATATAACAACAGACCAATTCCCAAAGTCAAGGATTCTGACGGTAACGCATCTACGAGTACTGCAAACATTCCAACATCTACTGCAACATCTTCATCAGCTGCTGCAACTACTTCTGCGAACGTAACAGAAGATATTCTCGTAAAACCGGACAATGTACAATCTATCGACGTAAAAGATTCTAACGATAAGGGTGATTCCGCCACTACAGATAAATCTGTAGATTAATAGAAATTATAACTACTTACCATTATAATTGTACATCTTAAATCGGATCGGGTACACATATCTACTGAGATTTTCTAAAATCGAATTCTCAATAGAGACTACTCGACTTCCCTGAATTATTAGGAATAAGTGTAATTATTGTAATTGTGGGGATGTATGTGTAATATATATGCTTCTGTGGAGTAATAAAACTAACTTTATTGTCTCTGTTTTTTTCTGTTTGTGAAACATTAGAAGAAATAAATGTTTTTTTTTTTTATTTTCTGAATGATTTGTTCCCCATGCTATGAATTAGAATCAATTAAATAGTGCTTTTTTAATAAAAGGCCTTACTTTATGATTGTTTAGTAATATTATTTTGTTGTGGATTGAACAGAATTAATTAATCTCGTTTTATGCGCTTAAAGAATTGGCAAAAAAACTATTATACTACTACTTATTTTTATAAGAAATTATCAATGATTTGCAATCGTTAGGAAACTAGCACGTAGTAATACATTCTTCATTTTATCCCGAAAACTAGTTAACTAGTTGGTAGTTAACGTAGTAATAAATATTACAACGACGAATTATTTTGGAATATTCCTAGTACTTACATAGGCGATTACTTATTTTCGGAGACGACAATTTGCGGACAATAAACACACCAGGAGTTTAAGGTAACTCCTTCTACTGATAATCAACCAGTTAGGTAGAATTATACCCATCGACAGGTCGATCCTGTGCACTCTGTATATACATGAAATAAAACAATGTAGGGAATTTACGTTCGTTAGACTATCGTCTGACGGGTGGTAACAACTCGGAACTGCAATTTAAAATAAGAAAATAACCTATAAATTTGAATATTGTCGTAATTGTGTTTTATGATTTTCGAAAATGTAGATAAAAAATTAAAAACTGTTTTTCAATTATTGTTTTTATTATAGTGTTATAGATGTGACTGTAGAATCTGCAGTTTAGTTTTGCTGTAATAGTGTAGGAAGAACTAACAGAAATAATCCGAAACAGTTTGCTATGATGAAGTCTGTGTTTGTTTTCGTTCCTAGTACATTGAATAAGAACGATATAGGATTTTTAGAAGGTTTTGCCAAAGAAATAGATAATAACTTAGTGTTCTACATTACAAATGACAAATTAATATTAGAATCTGGTTATACGGTTGGATATTGCAGTTCACAAACACCATACAATATCTTCACAGGAAAAGATTCAGAGTGGCTGCATATTAATAATGAAACACATGAAATTAAGATTAATAATTTGGACAATCAAGAATATGATGATAAATTTACAGTAATATTATATGACATAAAAGCATTTAGGAAGTGCGATATTACTACATTCAGGTTACAGAATTATGGAGAACATTTTAATGATTTGTGTTCTGCTTTGCATAAAACGAATTACAAGGCAGTAAAGCCGCGGTTTATGATTATATATATCATATTAATGTTTGTGATAGAAACGATATTGGAGGTATGTTCGTTTCACATTTGATTTATTTTTATAGAAAGTTTTAGGTTTTTAGAGGAGGAAAATTGTTTTTTCAACATTCTTCGGTATTAATTCATTTAGAAAATAGTATTAACATGTTGAAGTGGGGTATTAATTCTGTGCAAAATAGTGAAAGAATATCTATAAAAGTTTGGAATTCCGTGATGTCTAAGATGATAGATTTAATTTTCGGATTTATATTGCTATATTTATTTTTTGAATATGAGAGGGACATAATTAAATTTTTGGATGTTATAGTAAACGTGAGTCGATATTTGTTTGACCGTTATATCATGCAGATCGCTTTACTTCTTATTTTTATTGCAGGAAATTATACATGGCTTAAAAAATTTGTTGATTTTTTTAATGGGTTCACCAATAGGATTGAAATTAAATTATGCCTTTAATAGAACTCTTGGAACGTTCTTTTTTTATCATATATTTCTCTGGAAAACATTTATGGAATTCATCAAGCCCTACATTTATTCAGTACATTACATCTTACTTTTTCCAGCGGGTTTTGGGCTAAGTTTCCAAGCAGCTGTATTAGAGGATTTGATAAAAATTTGTACAATGCACATGTATTGCATTTACATTTATGCAGCTAGGTAATACATTAGTGATTAATAAAAAAATAATAGGAAAATACTGTAATTTATGGTTTTAGATTATATGGACTGCAAATAAACGGACTCGTCGCTTTATGGCGGCTTTTTATTGGAAGAAAATTCAACCCTTTAAGAAACAGGATAGACTCTCATCAATATAGCCATAATCAATTATTCATTGGTACCTTGGGTTTTACCATATTTCTTTTTCTTCTCCCAACAACATTGTTATATTACATTGTTTTTACAGTGGTATGCTTGGTCACAGTTGTATAAATTACAAAATAAATTGCATATAATTTTATTTTCAGTTTAGATTACTTCTGAAGATTTTAGATTTGATTTTAATGCATCTGAGAACTTTAATACTACATTTACCAGTGTATTCTGTCTTCCTGTGGATTATTGATTCGCCTCTGGTTGCAGGTAATTTGTAAAATTAATTGGCAGAAGATAGAATATATGATTTTCTTTGCAGCTGCAATTGTCGTGAATGTCGAGTCAAAAATCAATGAAGTTCCTGCTGTATTATTTGCAACATTGAAATCATTGCCTCTAGTTCCTTGTGTAAAAAGCACCATTCCACAGTCAAATTTTGATAAACCGAAAATTATGTGGCATCAGGAATTAAATAATATCCTTATGGGAAAACTTTTGTGATCAAATAAATGTATATATTGTATTATTATTTAAGAAATATATTTGCACTCTTAAAATATTTTTTAAACACCTAAATTATTAACATTTGTAATTTAGTGTAGTACTCATAAGGAGAGCCTAACAAATGTTAAACTCACTAACATTTGCAAGATGGAAACCTCTATTTTGTAATCTGTTTGTTTTCTCGTTATTTTGAAACTGTAATTTTACTGCTTCTAGTTCGGAAACTATACACAAAAAATTGGCTAACGTAGATTTCCAAAATGTCTTCCAATCCAACAAAGCACTTCAAGAAATAAATCAACTAACAAATAGGAATATTGTAAGAAATACGCGAAATTAACTCACAAGGAGAGCTCGTTGGATGTTAACCTCAGTTTCGATCTCGGCTTTGCCAGTTGGTAGTGGAGATCTCTTGGACTATTTTTGTAGAATATTAGCGATAGCCATAGATGGTCAGACGTATCAAAAAGTATTTATCAAGTGCGACTAGATATATATAAACAAGGGTATTAGCCTTGTTTATATATATCTAGTTATTCAACCGGTTTGAAGTACCTTTGGATGGCGTTCAGATGGCGTGTCAGGTTTGGCGTGCCCATTAATTTTTTTTAATAATGTTGCATTGTAATTTCTTAATTTTTATTGGTTTTACTTTGTTATTAACTGCCAAGTTTATTTCAGAATCTGTAACCAACATAGCTCGCATTCCAATGAATATTTGGCGGTATTTAATTTCATTCATCAGTACTTTTATACTATCGCCGCCAGATATCAGCACCTTACGCAGCTCGGTTGAATAACTATAAGATATATAAACAAGGGTATTAGGGAGTGCATAAAGTTTTTTTTTGGTATATTTCAATACACAGATTTATAATTGTCATAACTTGACATGACATAAAAATCATGACGTTCAACTTATTTCCAAATATTTTTATTTTGGTAAGCTATTAAAAAATTCATTCAAATCATATTTCTATTTATGGGTTTTCATAACAGACAGTGCAGTGGATTACTACGAAAGGTACTATCGATGTCAATCTGCCAGAATATCAATATATAGCCGACCATCTTGAACCACAAGAATGTAGAAGGTTGGTTGCAGCATTACACTTTCATTCATATGATCTACCACCTAATGTAGATGAAGCTGGTAAATAAATTAATGCTGCATTAGTACCTTCCGTGTGAAATTGACCAAGTACTTTATTAAACAAGCCAATAATTTTTTCGCCAGAGAATTTACTTTCCAAAGACGTTCCATGTATACGCTTGTTACTTCACTGGAATAACAGTCCTGGCGAAGGAAAAGGAGAAACACATGAAGTATTAGGACATAGATTAAGACAATTGGGTAGAGAAGATATAGCCGATTGGCTAGGAAGAACAGTTTTTCATGAATTAGGCAAAGATATTGAAAGAAGCCTGGATAATCCATTTAAAGACTTTTTAAAAGACAAATCTAAGTATACGTGCCATTTCACACCCATTTCTTTAGTTTATATGCGTTTCTTAACAGCAAAAGCTATTACGGCCCACATTATGTTCAAGAAACGAGCAAAAGCAGTACTGATACAGAATGGCTACCTTTTGATACGATATGTTACACTGCCGTTGTCATCTTGCTGGTCATTATTATAGCATTATTTGCCAAAATTTTTACAATGGGAATTTGGAAAAGACGTAAAGCCAGGTAATTAGTCTATTTCAGATCGACTTAATAGGTGGTGAATGTTTTACTCTAATTTTATTTTTACCCAGGCGGAGAAGAAAATATAAACAATTAGAGGATGAAGAAGAACATACTGACAGTACCTCCGAATCGGAAGATAGGTTCGATATTAGGCATAAAATATGAAGTGAATGAAGAAGAAAAACCTTTTGTTTAATTAAAAATTAATTAAAATTTACATTTATAAATCTAATAGAAATGTTTTTTGGCTTTGCCAATAGTGATTGGGTATCATTTATAGTAGGATAAGTAATAACCAGATATTTCACCCTGATAATTAAATGAACAGATACTCTACCGTCTTCCAATCAATTTCTGGGTAAATATTAAATTTTTTCGAATCTTCCCGAATAAAAATCAATGTGCTGCACAAGAGTAGAGAGCCACCCCAATCTTAAACTAATCTAAATATCACTATTATACAAATGTAGTTTATTATTACTTTTATCAATAGTATCTTTACAAGTAAAAGTTTGAAATAACCAATAATAATAAATTTGTGAGAAGTTGAATTATACATATTTTATTTATAAACCTTGATGTATATAAACATTTATTGCGCAATATATTCATTAATATATTTGAGGTATGAAGTGGAATAAAACTAATACATTAAATGGTTGGGCAGGGTTTTATACTGCATTAATATCAAGTTTTTGTAAATAATCAATCAAATCGTCACAACCTTTTTTATTTCTCAATAGAGGTTTCTGCTTATCCACTTTTTCTTGTAGCAAGCTCCCACACGTCATCGTCAACACTTTCAAAGCATCTGCAAATAAAATTCAAAACAATTAAACATAACTAAAGAACTAGTATGTAAGCGACTGTCGTTTTTCCAGAGTACAATTGCTTACCCATTATTAAACATTGCAGAGCTTCTTCGTCATCATCAAAATGAATTAAAAGAGTATCAATGAGATATTCATGATGTGACTTATAAGTATCACTTAAAAATTCTTTTGGCGGATTCGCCAAAACAATTGATAATGACTTTACTGCACCGACTCTTACTTTCTCAGTTGGATCATCTAATCGCTTTATTAGTTCTAAAAAATATTATATAAAAACGTTAATTTTAAAATGTTCAGGTGTGATACGCACCTGGATAAATTTTTAATAAATTATTAATACTCCAAATTTCTCTTCTCTCCATCATCTCTTTCAGTAGTGCCAAATCTTGCATAGCTAACAATCTGCTCATATACGATGCATCCTCACATAAAGACAATAATAGGGGAATCAATTTGTCTGTTAACTGGTTTAAGTTGTCAGTGGATACAAAAACCTCAACTCCATCGTTTGGATTTAATGTACTGAAAAGGCAAGAAGCCGCCATTGTTCTCATAGCTTCAGCTGTCCGTCCAGCATGCCAAACCAGAGAAGGAATGAAGACATCTAAGACGGTAGATTATTAATTGTAAATTGTAATTTTTAATAAATTAAATAAATTTAGAGGTAGAGACATACACATGTGTTTCATAGATCTTGAGAAGACTTTTGACAGGGTACAAAGAGAGCACGTATGGGAAGCGCTAAGGAAGAGAAATATACATAGCAGAATAATTAAAATAATAAAATCAATGTATAAAAATAATAAGAACATGGTAAGGAGAAACAATGAGCAATCAAAAGAATTTGAAACAAAGGTAGGTGTAAAACAAGGATTCTCCATAGTACTAGATGAAGCTATGAAAAAAGCTAAGAGAAAGATGAAGACATTGAAATTAGGATACTGGCAAATGCAAGAAACAGAAATTAATGAACTGTTGTTTGCAGACGACATGGTTATAGTGTCGGATTCGGAAAAGAACTTGCAGTATAATCTAGAGGTGCTAGAATATGAACTCAATGAAATAAACATGGTGATAAATATAAAGAAAACAAAAAGCATGATAATGTCCAGAGAAAAGAAAATCCATAACATACGCCTACAGGGAGAAAGAAGTTTCAAATACTTAGGATCAATAATCAAGAGCAATGGGAAGATAGACAGAGAAATAAATGATAGAATGGGAAACACAGGAAGGCTATTTCATATGATGAAGACTACATTTTTAGGGAGGAAGGAAATACCCAGGGACATAAAGTTATTATCCATTTGTTGTCGAATTATTACCTGTAACGAGAGTTTCCAAGAACAAACCCAAGTCTTCTTTAGCATTTTTAAATATGATATTTTTATTATCCATCACAGTAGTTAGCGCCATAAATGTTTTTAGTCTAGATTCTGCATCAACGATACTATCTAAACTTTGAATTAAAATTTCTCCTATCAAACCCAAATTTTCTCCAAAGGCTTCACCTGAAATGTTATACATCAAAGTAGGATTTAGAGCAATTTGATATACTTGACAGAAATTTTGGAGACAGCCCTCTAGCACATCTCTAATTTTGCAAATCAACTCACATCAGTGCTAAAACGTTGTCTTTAGACTTTCTGAGGATCCTATATACTTGCCTGATTCCAATAATATAGTCCCAAAAATACATCTATTTGCTGATACTACAGTCCATGATTTAGGGTCCTTTTTAACGTCATTTAGTAAAAATTCGCTGTATTTATTCCATAACTGATATTTATTTTGCATTGACAATGCTTCAACAAGCTTCTGAAGACATGATATGTCTATAATTTCATTTTCGGGATCTTTAAGTGAGATCAGTGTGATCAATATCTTAAAGATATATTTCCCAAAATCTGAATCATCGCACTGATATTTCGACATCAGAACTTCCGTGCATTTAAATAGATTTTTCTGATATTTTTTCTTGGAAATAAACAGCATTATTATGGCAATTTATAACTTCATCATTAATATTTTATACCTTACGACTTTGACAAATGTCTGCATCCGCTAGTAAATTCGCTATTTCTTCCAGTTTGCATTGTATGATTTCTCGTGGAGATCCGTTGATTAATGCAGCTAAAACGCTAAAGTGCCCATAATGTGCTCCATCTTCTATTGCTGGTAAAATAATTTTGAGCCAGGTTGTAGGTGGTACGAATAATCCGAAAATTTCACTTGCGATAATGATCTAAAAAATCACACTGCAAATATAATAACGGTGTTTTATTAGAATTAACAAAGGCTCTTGACAATATAGAATACGAGCTGCTTTTGTGAAGCTGCAACTGTATGAGATTAGAAAGTAATCTTGTCTGAATTTGCATATTATGCAAGTGATAGAGAGCAAACAGTAAAAATTGGACTGAAAGGTTAAATGCGATCAGCAAACATTAAATTTATTTCATGAAGATGCATATTTTCCCATTCCAACTCTGAACAGTGTGGCGCACGGTTTTAGATTAAATCAATAGCATTAGTCACCGAATTTCTAGTTACAAAGGTTTCAATTCAATATTTTAAGTTTTTTTTTTTTGTTTGTATGACTCATAGGCAAATTTTTTGACTTACATTATCAACAACCCTTTTATCTTCATCTTTTGCTGCGATATACATTGCAGGTAGTAAGCCTTGCAAATTCTGAGTAATCTCTGCTTCAGCATGTAGTGCAATGGAGCACAGCAATTGACTACAACGCACTCTAATATCAGCTTGCCAACTAAGTAATTCCTTTGATATAGCTTTAGTTAATTTGCTAACGTTTCTTTGCACAAGAACTCTGCAACCAAGATTTGGACGTTTCACTGAAAACGGAAACACATCGATTATTGAGACAATAATAAGTACTAAATACATACAATGTTTAAAATAATGTTTTGGTTCTTCATACAAATAATCTAATTGATCTTTTAAATCGTTTTCATTTTCATTTTGGTACTGAAGTCCTACAATATTCCACAGTCGATGAGCTTCTTCCCTCGTTTCTGCTACTTCATCATTTAATCTAAACAAAATTTTATTATGTTCATAAAATCAATTTTATTAGATTTACTTTTACCCTGTCAGAATTAATGGCAATAGTTTATGGAAGAAAGAATACCGATCTCTATATTCTAAAAGCCATCTTGCAGCAACTTGAGCAACAGTTCTCCGTACAGCAGGAATTTGATCAAAAAGTCTTTCGGCCATAGGACCGACAACTTCATCCAATCCTTTATAGGTACTATTCAATATTATTTCACCTAATTAAACAATTTATTTTGTCACCACCATAATAATATTGAGTTAACATCGCTTACCAATACATATTACAGCTTCACATCGTATTTTAAAACGCTGATGGCCAAAATTACTAACAACCGGTTTAATTAAATTTTCTGCGTGCATATGAAAATCTCTCGGGAGAGCATGAGCTAATTTTATGATACAATGACAACTTGTTTCTTTAATTGCAGGATACTTATCTTTAGTGGTTTCTTTCAAAACAATAACAGAATCGTTTAGGAAAGGTTTCAACAAATTATTGCTTTTATATTTGTCAAGAATATTTTCTAGCAACTGCACTAATTGGAGTCTTATTTCTTCCGAATCCTCAATAATTTCACAGCTACCTAACCTTTCTACTAATATTGGAAAGATGTATGAAAGGTAGTAGTCGTTGACATGCAAAATGTCAATCAAAAACATTTTAATGAATTTAATTGCTTCTTCTCGTACTGGCTCCGATTTATCTCTGAGGCCGTTTAGGACATATATGTGACTTTCATTAAATATTAAGTGATATCTTTCCACTGGTTGGCTTTCATTCCATTGCGATATAAATGTTGAAAATTCTTGAAATGCATGTTTCCTTTCTTTTCTATCATTATTCTGTAGATTGCAACACAACTTTTTCACGGTTTCCAAACAGGAAGACTCATCGTCTCCTTGTCCTAAAGACATGTTTAACACAATAAATTCACATTTAAAAGTGAGAATTAGGAGTAACCATTTGTAAACAAAGTGTTGACAACTACCTTGGCAGATGCATCAAAATGTAACATATCAACAAATTCCAATGTTAATACGATTCCTTTAATAATAAATAGCGTCTTTAGTAGTAAAGAAACTAATTTTATAAGACACGTTTCAAACCAAGTATTGCAGCTAAAAAACGAATGGCGTAGCCACAGCGTAGCCATGAGTTCTTTAATAAATCTGGCTATTAGCGTTTTCAATGTTTTATATAATATAGATTATTATGCAATTAGTAGCGTATAAATTTGAATCATATTTAAATAATCAAAATAGTTAAATTTTGCAAATCCTGTCACATTCATAATTATTCGCGCAATATATGCGCAGCATGATCAACATCATCAACATAAAACCACTAAATGTTTTCTGCAGTTATTATTAGTGATGGGCATAATCGACTGACGGAAAACAAATCATCTGATTATTGACGATAATTCAAGAACTCGTCTACTCGAATATGAAATGATTATGAATATGAATGATCGTTCATGATAATTATAAATTTGCTGCGCAGGAAGTGCTGACACCTGGAGTTTAATAGCAAATATACGTGCAAAAAAGTAAGGCCATTACCACCATAGATGGCAGAATACATGTAGCAAGGAAGTTGCCAACTCATGTCAAATAATATGAATATGAAATAATAATGAATAATATTGTTACCTACCCATATTACGACTACGATACAGGAATACAATATAATAACATCATATGATTGTAAAGTTATACGTTTGTTTGTTCTATAATGTTTGTAATTTATCGTCTTTTACACTTCTTTTAACGTGTGACTATTAATTAATTTAAACGACCCCAAAACCACTTGGGTTATTATTATGTGTTTGACCTTTGGCGATAACGTATACAATCAGTTTCTGAAGAAGGCTTAAAAAGTAAATAAAGAAGCCGAAACGTAAAATGTAAATCTTTTTATTCGATTACTAGCCACATTCCAAAAAAATAAATTTTCGCCTACAATATAATAACTACAATTTACAAATATTTTTATGTATCTGCTATATTTTTCTGTCCAAATCTTCTATGTACCTATACCAATTGCTTAATTTCAAAATTTATTTTCCCAAATATCATGATTATTATGAACTTCTAGGCGCGTTTATTTATAAAAAATCGCTGCACATTAAGGATCGATTCACACTGTGATACCGTTCACGGTATCACAACTGTTAAATATGGACGTTTAAATGACGATGCAACTTTCTAAGTTTTATTATGGTTTTATTCAAACCGCCGCCAGACATTTTTGGATTGGATTCTTTCTTGCGAGACAATTTCATATCGTAGGGTTAATAGGCAAATTAAATTAAAAACACGTAGGTTTTAACAAGTAACTATATAAAATTTATTTAGTTAAAAAACTACAAACTTCTTACATTATTATTTAAAACAATCGTAATAATAAAATATTTTACATACATTTGTGGTGTGTGATGATGCACAATGCATCATGTCAACGAGGTATATAAAACAATAAACGTGATCCAAAATTATTCTTCGTGCACATTTAGTTATTTATGAAGTATATTAAGTTTGCACAACATATCCTCCATGTCCATATTGTTTAACTAGCGTTGAAACTGTCTTTAATAACAGAGAAAGCAACGCTTAATAACTTTGTCCAAGCATCTTCCACTTCCTTGGTAAACTTCGATCCTAATCCTTTTTGGAACAGTGTCATCACAGTTTGATTGAGCATCTAAAACGCACATCAAGATGTTATTTTATTTAACAGCCTATTTTTATACGTTCTCGTTTGTAAATATGGAATGCGTATACAAAAAAGTTAAAATGTTATATTGAATTTGTTAGTTATGTGTAACCTACATCGAAGGATTCCACTGGTATTTTTCTTGGCTTATGAGACTTTCCAATTTTCTGCAGCATACTAACTAAGGTATCACCATCCTCTAATTGGTTTACAAGGGAAGATAAAGCGTACATCACGGAAACTGCATGGGCTTTTAGTTTGGGATTATTGGGCAGTTCGTCAAAAGGCACATCTCTGAATGGGAAGTAATTTTGATATTCCGGTTTAAGTGTGAAAAAGCTGCGATAAAAGAAAATAAATAATTAGGACTATATTACTATAGTAGATAATTGATAAGAGCTGTTGAATACTTTTTTCTAGCAGTGTAATTATGACATATAATTTTTTTTTTAAATCTAGATATATAGGAAAAAGACCATGCATAAAAGTTTTATAGAATTTAATTTTGCTTAAACTAAAAATATTATCTAACTATACAGAATGTTCCAAAAGTAAATAATCGCGTAAGTACTCCACCATTTTAAGCCCCTGTACATCATTTAATTTCTGAATTTTGCGTAAAACAGTAACATGACATTGTATAAATTATTATATGTCATAATCATTAAATATAGCCGTCGCTGACTGTTAGTCTAATGCAGTTATGCTATTTGCACATATCCTATAAAACATTGGTGATGTTTTGACTATTAGTAGGTATCGTGGTATTCAAATATTTTTCCGATAAAACATTGATAAATAATTTCACTGAATTTGTGAAAAGTTGTTACCAGGTTTAGGCAGAAGCGGCAACACTGCATGGATAATAGTATTTTAAAACACAAGTGTCACAATGACGTTTATGTAATGCGAGTACAAGCGCTACAAGTACTGCGCGTAGCGGCGAGAGATTCAAAGTACGAGCATTACAAGTCATTGTGGCACACGTTTCCAACATTTTTTTTTTCTAATTTGCACATTAATCGCCTATATTACGTTCCGGCAAGAGTCCCACTAGTGCGTTAATATCCCATTACAGCACAGTGTGTGGTAATATTTATTTCAGCATTGCGTCGTCGTTTGTTTTAGCTTTATTGCAACATCCAATTAGAAAAAAATATTTTAGAAACGTAGTTCACCTCGAATAATTAGCACATACAAAAATTTAATTCATTCTGATGATTGGTTCTCCACATAGGTACCTTTTAATAGGCCATCCACCTTGGGACACCCGGTATACCTTAACTTACGGATAGAATGACTTACATTTTGAATAGTTCTATACCATTTCCCTTCAGATCCTTGCTTACAAGAGCCCATGATGACACGATTGAAGCTTTTTCCTTTGGAGTTAAACCAGTAATTGGATCTGGTTCATTGGATTCTTTTACGTAAGACATGATAATTCCCATCGACTGCAAGCGCGCGGTATTCTGCAAAAAAGAATTTCTATATTTATCACTATATTCATTAATTCGGGCATGTAAGTACAAAGTAAATTTTGACGTTTTTTTCTCATGTATGAGCCATAAATTAAGACAGTAAAAATAAACGGGTTAAAAGGATTTTTAAAATTAGAATCGTTAAATTCATTGCTATAGCGTTCAAGTTGATTGACATAGTGTTCTATGTAAAAGAATTGGGTTAATGTAAATTAGCTGCAAGTGTTTGCTGCTATTTCAAGATTTTCTATCTTGAATTGGAATCTAAAGGAAAAAATTCAATGAGTGATCATGTAAAAATTATTTTTGAATTCTAAAAATTGAAATTATTGTGGATATACAGGGTGTAAATTAAAAAGAAAACGGGACCAATTTTAAAAGATAGAAAAGTCATTTATACAATTATCTCCTAGCGAGAGCGAGAAAGTTCCAATCCTTTAGGAAACCGACATACAAATTTTGAAAGTTACCCTTAAATATTGTTTTACTACCGCTGATATTACAACCGTGCGAGGTCAGTAGATGGAGTGTGGTAGCCGTACGGAATGACGAGACGCGGTCGTTCCAGGAGCACGTGGCTGAAGGAACTGGAGGAGGATCTAGTGGAGTCTGGATTGGTTAATTGGAGTGAGAAAGCAGGGCTCACGAAGATATGAAGAGGAATAGTAGAAAGAATTGTACGAGGCGAGTGATCCACCCCATAATGAGTATAACGTCATCATGTACTTACAAAAAAAAAAAAACAGATTTAAAAATAAAAATTTACATTTATGGAATATCCCAACAAATCAATAATAAGTATTTGTTTCTATGGAAATTATTTTTTACTTACTCCTCGGACTGAGTGCTCTTATATAATAGTTAAAACTAATAGTTAGTTACGAACCAAGTGCGTGAAATCATATTTCGCGAATGAGTGACCAGTTTAAAGCGCGAGCCGTAGGCGAGCGCTTTATGGACACGAATTCGCGAAATGTTTCACGCACGAAGTTTGTACAATATTTTTTGTACGAGAACTATAATAATAATACATATTGTTAAATACGTTATTGTTTATGACACACTACTAATCTCTTGATATTAATTAAAAAAATTGAGTTGGCAGTATTGATTATTTGAAGTGACATTTAATTTAAAATTGTCAAATTCAAAAAATTTCATACAAAATAAAAGCCTCACCAACAACATGAATTCTGATAATGAAATGCAATGTACACCGTCTGAAATTCGCGAAGCTGCCAATATTGCAGTGGATAATTTATTACCCATAAAATCAAAAAACGTATACAAAAACACTTATACTAAATTCGTAACTCAAGTTCCAGGGAGTACCAACTTTACTTTTACGCACTCGTGTTTAAAGTAACTTTTTACGCACGCAAATTGAATCGTGAAATGACAGGTTTTGATAAGCGAGTACAAAATAGATATTTTAAAGGTATCTTTGCTAGATGTAATTAACATTTATATCTTATATCCACTTAGTAAATTTTGTATGTACTTATGGTGCCGTTTATGAAACGATTATTTGGTCAAGGTATGCATTTCAATGAAATCATTGTTATGAATTATGTATACCTACATAGCAGTAGAATACTTTTAGATTTTAATAATTGCATCTATCAGAAATGTTTTCTCTTATTGGCAATGTTGTACACTTTTCAATTAATTTCATTGCGTGCACGGTAAACGAAGTTATGGAAATGTTTACTTAGTTTACAAAGTTGGTCGTGTTAGAATGAGTTGCCTGTAGTAATAAACTTAATTAATTTCCATCTGAAAGAGAAGGTACAATAATCGAACAATTATCGTTAAAACGCAATTGTTGAAATTAGATATGTATGTAAATGAACCTGCCCATCTTCTTTTCACCTGACTTTGAACCGGGGAGGTCGAAGGGCGAAATAGATTACTTATCTTTCTATTAATTGAGGTTATCTCGCAAGCTATGACTCTTTGGTACCCAAGGGCACACTAAAATACAAACATCTAGGTGTAATACAGCGGTTAGCCGCGAGTGCATGCAATAGTAATCTTAACCTAGATCTTCTTCGGTAATTTACATATGTAGGGAATATTTTAAGGTAACGTTGTGAATGTCAAATGAAGATATAGCGATTTGAAAATAGAAATAAAATTAAAAATTAAGAAAAATAAAAAAGTAAATATATTTCCAGCGAGGAGTTTTCAAAAGACAAACTGCATTTAAAAAAAAGAGATTACAATTTTATTTAAAGAGAGTTTTCCAAAGAAAGGCACGCTTAAAAAAATTGAAAATTTAAAAATTAAAAAACTGAAAACTTTAAAACATTAAAAACTAAAAAAATATACATATGATAACTTAATAGATCGAAACTCTTGAAACTTAGATTCCCATATCAATTCTAGGCGATTAAAGACCGAGCATCTATCCAAAGGGTTTTCAACTTTCTATAGAGAGTGCGGGCCATGCAAGGTGGATCAAGGGCAAGGCGCACCAACTTTTTCAATAGGATGCGTTCCAAGGTGGACCGCGGGCTTTCTAGTTTATTTCTAATACGTTAATCTCTCAATTATTGTCGTTTTTTATTTGGCTGAATTTAGTATAATATTTATTTTCTTGCCACACAATTTCCTGCCCTATAGAGACTTATTATTAGTATCTCCAGATCATCTGCAAATACGCACTTTGTTAGTTTTATTTGCATCATGGTTTAGCTTCCTATACCCTACATTACTTGTATGCACTTTTACTATAAGTTCTTTTGAAACATCGTTCTTGTTTAATCCTTCAGTTGCTGTGATACGATCTGACTGGAAGTTGCTTAATCTCATGTAATTTTTATGTATATTTTTATTTTCGTACGTACTTTCAAATTCTCATGGTATTATTTATGTATTGGACGATATGTAGATTCTTCTGTTCGTAGTTTTCTTTATATGATATACCTTATTGTAAAAATAAATAAAAAGCAGTTTACCGAATATGAATATTCACATAATCAATGTCCTAACAAAATCAATAATTTATTTAAATAAACGTAAATTTATGCTTACCTTTAGTCTTAATAAACGGAACATCTTGGTAAGCTGAATGTTTATTGCAATAGCAGAGAACAAAGGAGCGATAGCAAAATATCTCTTTCGTCTTAATTTCAGTGGTTGCTGATGCCGGTAGATAACTTTTATAATCTTTTGCTTTATCTTAACCGAAAGTATTCATACAATAACACTTTATCAAAAATAACAACGGTAATAATGTCAAGGTGACAAATAAATAAGGAAATATCGTGTAATAAGTAATAATAGTGTAATAATAGTAATAATAGTGACTTCATAAGAAATTGGTCGCGGATAAACACGAAAGCGACATCATAACCGCAAAATTATCGACCACGGAAAGATATTCACGTTATTTTCGAGGAAGTGTCGCCTATTCCTATTTTCTAGATTTATCAATTATGAAACGCAACGTATTTTGGTTACTTAATCAGAGATGTTTAGTGCTATTATGGGATATGGTTATTTGCGTTCGTTACGTCAAATTGGGTAGGGAAACAAAAAAAAAATACTGCATTGAAATAGTTTTCCCAATTATCAAGTTTCAATGCTATATAGAAATTAATATGAAGTAACAAATACTTTTCTTAGCTTAGTTCAGATAATACTATAAACAAATAAATCAAATAGTACCGTACTAAGCTGATGTGGGTGTAAATATAGATTTTATATATAAAATAGTAATTATCTGTAACTGCCAATTATCAGATTACATTTATAAAAGTTAAATGAGGGTTAATCAAACAGCATTGCTTATTTAGTACGAAATCTGATTAACATATTATCTTTTTTATTTGTGAACAAGTAAAGAAACAGTTTTTGTTTGAGTATCATACGGAAACTCTCAGTGGCACATTGTAGTACCGCTGCACACTGAGGCCATTAATGTAACAACCGCGATACTGGAAAAATGGACGTAGTCGGCAAAATATGGGTTGCCAACCCCAAAGGATTTTTGGCTGAAAATTGAGGCATATATTTGACACCCTTAGAAGTAGCTCACAGTCAAATTTTCATATTCAAAAATGAAAATTTTACGAACGCTATGCATTTGAAAACCAGCTTTTGTCGTTGCATTGTTACCGTCTGTTTACAGTTTTACAGAGCATAGGTATATTCGGTATGCCTCTTCGACGAAGGGCAGATTCTCGGAAGAACTTTATTATTTATTTTTTTGTGGAGACCCTATTCCGCATCATTTCTATTTCATTTAAGGCGTTTATAACTTAGTTCAGTTTGTGGGTAGCACAGTTAAAGTATAACGCTCTTGTATACCTACTTTTCTCGAAGAATTTTCGGAGAGCCAAAATCCTTTTCTGCCATAGTAGAACACCCAACGTATCCTTGTCCACTGCACTTTTCTGGATCAGGACTTACTGTTTCTATAAAATTATTAATTGCAGATGCTTCAAATTTTGCATCCATATCAACCAAATCTACAAAACCTAGAATTTCCTCACGAACCACAATCTTCTCTTCGTCAAAAAATCTACCACCAATGGAAAATTGCTCTTTTCCTACAATGTCATTGCTCTCGTCTGCCAGAATACTGTAAGCACGCATGCTTTCTTTACATCAGTACTGATGACGTTCCTAATGGACGTCACCACACAGGCCGATTGTAGCTGATTTAATACCTTATTTACAGTTACAATTGCAGACACTATTGCTTTTTGATATTAAAAATATATATTGTGTTGAAGGAAGGAAAATATTTAGCATTGCCCATAAAACGGAGCCAAGATCAGTGCTGAGAAAAATCGTAAATTTAATTAATAAAATATTAGCCTTTATTTTACGGCTTGTATCATTCTACTATCGAATATGGTTCACTTCTATTGGTAGGAAATACAACGTGATCCGGAAACCTACCCTGTATGATGATGAAGAAATTAAAATTGTTTCTCGAATCAATTTTAAAATATTGCCAGTCATTAACGATTTATCAACATATTCAAAATAAAACGTTATATATAAAAGTATGTTAGATTAGAGTATTGTTTGACCCCACATAGCCTTCCGATAATTTAGAAGATTGCTTAAACATACAAATAAAATAAATATTATCTGTTTTAGATAAATTAATACTTTCGTATGCCCTAAATATTTTTTTCCCGAAATGTATAATGACAAATTTTATCTGTCGGGCATACTGTGTAAAATATATTTGAGAAATAAATACACACTACATAAGTTTGAGTTTAAATTATTGCTTATATTTTGGTTCAATTCGGTGAAGTCATGTCACATACAATCCCCGATTAAGTTCTTCATTGGCTTTTTAGGGTAGCTAAATTTTATATGGATGAAATGTGTAATATTGTATGACACATTTCGTGGAAGCTAAACAATATTAATGTTTATTATAATATATAAATTTAATGATTTGATTTTTTTTTTATTGGGTAAGTTAGTAGTTAGGTGATAATTATTAAAAATTAAATAATATTTAGGAAACAAAAAATATTAGACATATCAGATGTACGTTCCTATATGAAACATAATTTAAATAATCCAAGGTCAAATTCTTTTGTGTCACAAGAATTTATAGAGTCGCCAGTTACCGTCATGATACTACGTCATCCATTGTATACTGATTTGAATGAAGAGGAAATAGAGTAATTGCTCTTTCTAAATATGCATATACTGGATTCCGTTAAATTTTCCACATATAAAAAAATTATATTCTTGTAGTTTGACAAGCACTTTCGTGTAGTAAATCTTCCTACAATATATTTCCTTTACTTCATTAATTTCGGAACTATTGATAAGCAATTGACATTTGGCACTTGATCTTTGGAGTGACTTCCACTCAAGTTTCAAGCAAATCGGATATAGACACCTAAGAAATCGTGCTTATTTTCAACATTAGCATCCTCAAACAGTTCTGTTTGGGCAAAATTGTGCAACTTTAAAATCCTTATCGCAGTGGTCTTTAAATACTAAATTATTTAAAATATAATACCAGAATCAATGTGGAAGATACGGCATATTCGATAATTAGACTTTTAAAAAGATATACATCATGATGCTAAAAGATAATAAGGTTATCTATATTTATTTCTAAACCTTGACGATTGCTAGCAACTGTTTTAAAAATATACTGATAGAGATTTGGTCGAGTAATATAATTTCATAATATTTATGCAAAACGTAATTCACCGACATATTAATTTTTAAATTTTTGATTTTGAATATTTTTTAAAATCTTTAAGCAGAAAGGAATGCTTTTAAGTAATTTATTTTTCTGATATATCGATAAATTTTGCTACTGAAATATATTAAGAATATATAGCAATAAAAAAGAGAAATTTTGCCTGTTTAATGTAATACAAAAATTTCCGAGATGAAGGGTCATGGAAGTACAGATTATTTAATTTCCTTCAAATTATTAAAAAACCAGAAAAAAATTGCATTGGAGTAAACAATGCTGTACTCATTTTCTATTCCAATGTAACCACCACAATATTTTCTGGTTTTTAATAATTTGGCCTGGTTTACTTTGAAGAAAAAGGACAGAAACACTTCAGTTTAGTACTTTAGTAGTTCTAAAGAGTTGTTATGCATTATTTGATTGGGATTTATCGCAAGAACAAAAGCACCAAATATTTGGCAATCACAATTTATGTGAGTCGAATCATCACTATATAATAATATAATTCCGCAGAATGCTTTTTTTGTCCTCCAGTGTAAAGATGTCAGGTATGCAAACCCAAGACCGTGGAATGTAGCAACGATATTGCTATCGTCGCCTTTGTCGTCAACGCATTGCATTATTAATATAGGTACCTGGTTTTTTATCATTTGCATACTAATAAGGAATTCTGTTAGTGCAGCAACAGTTTGAGATTCTTAGCGAAGCGTTCTTTTGTTGTCGTTTTTTTTTTAAACGATTGCAAAAAGAAATTCTTCTATTCAATCAGTTGTATTTAATTTCATCACATATATGCGATATTTTTAAAATATCATGCAGTGATAGTATTTATACTATTATACGCATTTGACTTCTTAGCCTTATTTTCACCTGAAGATGATTACCATTTAATTGAGATATGTTGTGGAAAAAGGTATTTGCTAAATACAACTAATTGAATGAAAAATTTATGTTTAATTTATATCGTTTGCCAAAGAGTTTTAAGGAATGTCAATATAACATGCGGAGTACCACAAGGCTCCGTTCTAGGGCCCACGTTGTTTTTGATCTACGTAAACGATCTGTTTTCTCATTTGTCATCTTGTACATTGTCCCAATACCCCGATGATACAAGCTGTATCATATCTCACGCTACCCGCGACGGCGTATCTGTCTTAGACGATCTAGTTGCCTCTGAAATGCTTAACTGGTGTAGGAATAACGGTCTTGTCTTGAATGGTGGGAAAACTAGTTTTATGAGATTCAGAACTGTTCTTAATAAAACTGAATCAATGGCTTTGCACATCGATGGGGAAGTGAAACCGGAATGTAGTGAAGCGGGATTTTTAGGAATAACGGTGGATTCTACTTTACGGTTTGAGTCACACTGTCATGAGTTGGAAAGTAGAATATCGTCAGCAATATATGCTATACGATCTTTAAAAAATCAAGTGGGCGTACAATGCTTAAAATTATTTTATTTTGCATATGTGGATTATTTTGATGTAACAAATTAGTGTATTCTAGCCTGTAATATAAGTAATAGCAAGATTTACAACATTTATTTGTGCATGGAAAAATGACGTTCTTCTATCAAAATCATTTTCTTGAAATTCTTGATGCAACTCAATGTGATACGGATAAAATTTATACTTACATTGTTACTTTATTTACAGTTGTTTGAGATATTTCAATAACAGTCGACTCTCTACTGCTAATGTGCAGGATTTCTAGTACGTTTTGATTTGTAATCACAGTCCTTTCTACTTCGCACAACCTGATATTTAAAGTTGCCCTGGATAACGCATTTGATAAATTCGTGCTGCGGGTAAGCTCAAAGCTCAAAGGAATTTTAAGCTTTGAGTTAATTAATTTTTCTTTCGAAAAATTCATTTTCAACAATAAATGAACAAACTAAACTGAGTGACAGATATAACAAAAACAGTTTGAAAGAAATATCGAAAAAGAGCAAATAATATATGTAAGAATAATTACAAGAGGCAGATTTAGGAATTGTTTGGCACTTATGTATGTAATAGTATTTTAAAACACAAGTGTCGCAATGACGTTTATGTAATGCGAGTACAAGTTTGAATCTCGAGCCGCGTAGCGGCGAGATATTCAAAGTACGAGCATTACATGTCATTGTGGCACACGTTTTTTACAGTATTTTTTCTAATTTGCAAGAGTCCCCCGGTAGTGCGTTAATATCTCATTACAGCACAGTATGCTGTAATAGCCATATCAGCACTGCGTCGTCTTTTGTTTTAGCTTTATTACAACATCCAATTAGAAGAATGTTTTTTTCCATAGTTACAATTTTTAGTAATTTTTCACAAAACATGAATTAGGTATCTCGTATACTATAAATGGAGCTTTAAACTAACCACACCCTCCGGTTAGTTTAAAGCTTCTTGAGCATTATAAAGCCCCATTCACAATCACTTAACATACGTAACGTAACATAAAAACATAACGCAACGTAAAATAAGAAAAGTTGAAAACAAAGATTTCAATGAATGTGTTCATAATCACTTAAAACATGATTGACGTAACTTAGCATACATAACGTACGAAAAAGTTGGTTGAACTTCAACTTTTATGTTATGTCTCCCATGTTTCGTATGCACAGCCAATAGCATTCCAAGATAAATGACACAGAGTATGCCATCATATTCGTTTCTGTCAAAGAAAAGTACGTACTACGTCTGTTTGTATTGTGAGACATATATGTATTGTGACATTTTAAATGTCATGTGTCAGGTAAAATTTATAATAAAGCGATATTTAATAAATATCAATCAGTATATCAATTCTATTTTTTTGAAGAATGGATGACGGAAAATTAATAGATTTCCAAATTTATTTGGCATTGGAAAATTCATGTCACTATTTTGTAATTTATTTCCTAATAATGACCTCGAAAAATATCCTCCATCACTTTCTGATCCAGCCCCACCAATATCTACTACCGTAAATCTATAATTTCCATCACATATAGCTAGCAATATGATACTGATATTTTTATAATTAAAATATTCCGAACCAGTATTCAGCGGACATTGAATTCTAAAATGTTTCCCATCTAGTGCACCTAAACAATGTGGGAAGTTCCACTTAAGAAAAAAATCTTCTGAAATTCTTTCCCAGTTTTCTTGGGTATACTTTGGGAACACAGATTTACTCAGAACTTTCCATAGCAATGCACAGGTTTCATTTACTACATTGCAAGCAGTAGATTTTCCGATCCTAAATTGAAAAGCTAAGCACTGTAGCGATGATCCCGATGCAAGAAATCTGAAAAGATTTATTGTATTATGTTGCAGAGTATGACTATGAAGAAATTTACCGTAGTGTTATTGCTAGCCTTTGTTCTGGATTTAGGGGTGTCCGCTGACTACGTTTTGTCAATAACGGGGCAAGAAGGGATAGTAACTCTTCAAATTGAGGCACTGTCAACCTTGTATATTGAAAAAACATATCTTGGTCATACATTCGCATTTCATTCATGAAATTGTGGTAATCTCCTTGTCCCACACGAGACTGGCAAATACACAGGTAAAAATATAGCGGAGTGAAATACAGAGTCTCCGATTCGGAAGGCTTTATGTAGAGAAAAGAGTTGTATATCTACAAAACGGTGGGCATTTTATCCCTTTCGGAGAAAATCCCCACCGAAACGGAGGCTCACAATGTCCTCCGTGATATTTTAACTTCAACACGGAGAAAACATCCTCCTTATTATTTCCGCTACGGATATTTGTATATCTAACTCCCAAACGCAGTTAAATGTATTCATTGCATATTATATTCTCTCCATATCAGGGTTATTCTTATTTCAACTACTAAACGCTGTTAAATGTATCCGATTCATGTAATATTCCGTTTTTATCGGAGTTATTTTTTTGAATACAATACATAGTTTTAGTTGCGTATTTATTTCCATCAGTTTTACACCGAACAGGAGAAAAATAATCCTTTTGGGAATTTTTTTTGTCCAAAGTGGAGTTCGGTTAATGGTCGTCGATGAACACATGCGTAAACGTTGTATGAGGGAGCCACTTGAAAATGGCGTCAAATAGCAGAAACCCTTCCTTTTATTGTTTAGCCATAACACGTATAGTTCTGTATGTACAGATACACATCGTGTATGAACGGAAACCGCAGACAAGAAATATAATATATATTTACGCATAAAGTATCAGAATATCAAAAGGTGTTGTGTTTATTTGATTAGGTGCTAGCAACAGTCACCTTACTTTGATTATTATACATAACTGGAAACCGCATTAATAATGAGATGAAATGAAATGAATGCTGTATAGTTTTATATCTATATAGTAGGAATATCATAATACTGATAGCGATTCGTTTAGCTACATAAATATGATACTATAGATTTTGTTGTAAAGATGGCGCTACGCTTGTTTCATAATCTTTGTACTTCTTACTGAATGTAAATTGTGATCGGTAATTGTGACTATGTAATATCTATATGATGTTTACACATAGTTGATATCGTATAAAAGGTACTGTGACTGCAATCGCCCACAGACTTCGTTTTGGTTTCCAGTAACTTCGCTATGAAATCAATTAATTCTGATATGGAATTAGAAACGCTGGCTAAAAGAGGTAATTTCTTCTATTTCGGAAAAAGTTACCTCCGATATGGATTTCAATAGCACCGTCATGGAACAATAGTTTCCGTAACGGAGGCATTTTCGTCTGTCAAGGAGGGAATGTACTCTCAAATGGAGTTACAATCTCTCCTTGGCGGTGGTAATCTCGTCTACTAGGGAGGTAGTTACCTCCGATGCGGATTTCAATCGCACCGTCATGGAACAATAGTTTCCGTAACGGAGGCATTTTCGTCTGTCAAGGAGGGGATGTACTCTCAAATGGAGTTAGAATCTCTCCTTGGCGGTGGTAATCTCATCTATTAAGGAGGTAGTTACCTCTGATATGGATTTCAGTAGCTCCCATGCGGTGTGTTTTACCTTCGTAAGAGGAGAAACATCCTCCTTATTGGAGGAAATTGCCTCCACGTTTCTTCCGTTGAGGTGTAAAATATTTAACTCTTAAATGGAGGCTCCTTGAACGGATGGTCGCGAGGGAACACCGGAAAAGTGTTGAAACGGTGTTAAATCCAACTCCGTATTTTTATCTGTGTAGGTCGCACCCACCACATATTATTATAAATTCAGTAGAGCTAAATATGGCACCTTGCTTTGTAGATTTTAAATAGTACAAACCTTCGTCGTCGCTGTTTTTTCTTTTTTATCAAATTTATTGCTGCGCACGTAACCGTAAATGAAGAGTGTAAAAATAGTAAATAGTCTTCTAATATGTCCACATTCATTTTCTTTACAGACGTTTTTTTTTAAGATTTATGTAAAAACATCTATGTCAAATCCGTCAATTGACGTGTTTGCATCAATTGACGGATTTGACAGTCAATCACGCATACGCAACGTTAAGTACATATTCATTGTGAACTAGCAATAATTTTATTATGTTTCTCATGTTATGTCTTTTTGTTACGTTACGTATGTTAAGTGATTGTGAATGGGGCTTAAGAGTCCACAAAAATAAAAGGTGTTCCATTTAAAATAAACCAGTTTTCAGCAAGTAAAGTTCTCCTAATTCAACCAAGGTTTACGATCACATAGTATAAAAATTCTAATGTCGTTTTAAGATGCAGAGATCCTTAGTCTGTGACAATACAATTCGTAGACGAGATTCCGCCATTTTTGTAGAAAAATATTTCTAACAAAAGATATTTGGCAACCTTTTTTTCATTTTATACAATTAGGTAATGTGATCTTTTGGTGATTATCACTTTGAGAACACCATGAAATATGTAGGTAATTTGAAATATTTCAAAATGCTTTTTCATGGATTTTATGAATGAACAATTTTTCAAAATAAAGAAATAAATAAAAAGTCTAAAATATTATGATTCAATATCCATCAACAGAAGGTCGTAGTTTTGTTTTTCTAATTAGTTTTTTAAAGAAATACATTTAAAGATGCAGAGGGAAGTCGGGAGGTAAAAGTAAAAAAATAATATTCTACAAGTTGCATACATATTTCATTTGTGGCTACATATTTATTTTAGAAAACTTAGCGGGAACTTTTTTTAAGCCAAAACAAATATGTAATGGAAGAGAATCAGAACTAGTTCTATTTTACTTACGGCGGAGTTATAAATAAACGATATATTAGTCTTTTTTTAGTTAAATATAATAGCATGATATGCGCACAATTCCAAAAAAAAAACCCTTGACAGCCTGACTTTAAGAAACTATTATTTTCGAGTAAAAAATAACATTGCAATACCCTGTATTTAAATAAGAAGTGTTAATTTGGAATCACCTTTAATTTTTATATAATCTGTTTAATCTCGTATTTCCAATATAACCTAGCAATACGATAATATTATCTAATATATAGCGCAAATATGTAAACATCGCGTGCTAGTTATATTTGAGTTATTTATTATTAAAGTAAATTAATCATTGAAAAAAAAAAACTACTTACATGTTTAATGAAAATAACTTGTTTACTTTTTTTTCTATATAATAACAAGATGCACTTGCACTGTCAGGTATTAATGATTATATTAATTGTTGTTATAATAGAGTTAACTACCAATTATTATTTCCCGTGTTGGCCGTTTAATTGTTCTTTACGTGTGCTAAACAGGAAGTGGCAAGGGACTGATACATACGCTTTGTTACACGTTGCGTGAATGAAGTTTTATTCAAGACCGTGGCCAGACGTCTTCGGAGATTGGACACGAAAGAAGGCAGACAGCACAACTAACACATTCAATTTCATTAGATACACTGAGGCTTCCGATGCGTTTAGACTACTCTATATATGTGGACGTCACATAATAATTTCCAAATTTCGTTCTGGACATTATCTCGCTAGACATTGTGGGATGTCAAGTTGTAATTAGATATATTTTTTTTTGGACGATAACTAGATAGCGTCGATACTTTTTAGCTGGGAAAACTTTCCATTCACAAAAATTGTATTGGAAGACGTCGATGTATTTTCTGATTCTATTATAAGATATTTACGTGTGTAGAAATGGATTTTAAAACTATATTTTTGAGGTGGCGAAATATTTTGAAAATATTTCAAATTGATTTTGGTATATTCGATAGAGGTTTGGGTTAATGATTCTGTGAGATATTCAAGTCGGTTTCTAAAGGATTTGTTTATTTTAAAAAATAAGTATCCCTATATATGAATACTTCACACAAACAGCACAACCAACAAAAACAGCAACTTTAAGTCAAATGACCGTTTTTTTAACCTCCATGTCTAGATTCGTTAATCTCTGCTTAATATCTGCTTTATTAGATGCTAATAAATCCTCCAGATTTGTTTTGTCCTGGATTAAAATCAATTTCGGGAACAACAGTGTCACTTTCAGGTGAGTTACCTTTTCTAAATTGATTAACCTGTAGATAATGGACATTTCTTGATAATTGTTTATCTCAACTCTTTAATAACACGAATTTTTACACACGCTATGTTTTCACCTTTGTACTAAATTTTTTCAACAAAGCTCTTTTGGTAGAGCCCCGTCCGGCAAACGGGAGGTGCCTGGTTCAAGTCCGACACGAGGTAAAATTTTTAATATAGAGAATTTCCTCATATTAAATATTACAGTTAAAGCAGAAAAACATTTATTTAATGATTTCACACTGTAAGAAAATTGCACTTTGCAATGCTCTCTTTTTATCCATAGGTTACTTGGACTTATATTGCAAACAATCTTATGCTGTTGGATTGCGTTAGGAACTCGACCTGTCAACCGCCTTTATGCAGGTCCTTCGGAGAATCTTCAAATTGTTCATTTCGTTCAGTTATTGTTCCTTTTTCACTAATTTTACAATAATTAGTTTTAATAAATCAATTAATTACAAATTTGTCTGACAATTCAGTTTACAGATTTCTATACACTCACTAATATCAGCAACTTGACAGATATATTTAAAAAAAAATAATTATTTAATTCTTGAAACATTTAAAATGCGTTATTAGAATGAAAAGCAAACTAAAATATAACTTCAACCTAAGTTTTACTAAAATAATGACTCACAATTCTGCTATATTGTGTTGGTAAAATTTTGAATATAACATTTTATTCTGAATTTCCAAAATTACTAACATATTTGCGGTTTCTTAGATAAATGTTTGTATTTAATTTTGTAAATTAATTGTCTGGTGTTTGTAATGACCTGTGATAAATTATATCACAATGTGTAACTAACACCTTGACCTGCGATTGTCAGCGGGGCTCAAGGATTAATCTGTCTTGCTTACCTTGTATCTTGTCATTAATACTGATAGGCCCTATCTACAAACAAGAAGTTTTTGGTATAGTCTCTAGTATCTGTGTGTGTACTCTATGAAGCATTTGAATTTTGAAATTATGCGTGGGATATAGTATTTTTTGCAATAGCATATGGTTGCGAATTGAGCTTGGAACAAACATTGGCAAATTTGGGTGAGAGGAAGTTATTATACCAACAGTTTCTCTTGGCGTCGATCTTACTTTGATCTGGCACATAAATTAAGATATAATAACATAATAATTCGATTACTTTTAATTTATGGTTCTAACTGCTAATAGAAATAGAAAAACGGTATTAAAAATAGAATAATATTCTATTTGAAATGTTGCCAAATGTATGAAGACTAGTTGCAGAATATAACAAAGACCCAGAAAACAGTTTTAAAAGCAGTTTTAAAATTTATTGAATTCGGACAACAGTTAATGTGTAACATTTCTAGGAATAAATATTTTTTATTAGTTTGAATTAAATTCAATTGATTTTGATGTTAGTATAGCGAATGCTATCCTGCATTCAGATTTGAAGTTTACTTCATGTATTTGTTATAAAACAGCAACTATTTATATTCACAAATACAATTGTAAAATAAAAATAAAATATTAAAATCGTGTATATGTACATCTTAGAAACTGCACGTAGTACCAAACGAAAGTGTTCATAGGAATGCGAAGTCACATTCTATTACTTTTGCATGCGAATCCTTACAACATTGCTTACACAGATGTCCATTAGCATATAATACGTTTTATTTTATATAAGGACACTCGTTTACAATATACTTAAGAAGAATCGTCCTCGACATTAATTTTTCCTTTGTTACCATTCAATTAACGATGTCATATGACAGTGTAATGATATCAAAAAGAAGATGTTACTTCGAATTACACAGTTTTATCTATATAACTCTGGCCAGTAGCGCCATCGACACTTTCGAATTAAAAAAGGACAGGATTATGAATGTATAGAGAAGGATGGTAAACACTTCGACAGAAAATCTCCTTCTTCTTTTTTATTTTATGAAAGTATCAAAAACTAACACGTGCAGAACTTTATATGGCATCAAATAAATTTACATCTAAAATACACAATTGCCAATATATCAGTATAATTAGTTACAAAAAGAGCACCAAAATATTCTTGGCATATTGTCTCATTGTGCACACGGTCACGATGTGTGATACACAGTAAGATGGAAATTTAAAACGTCCAGATAAGCATTTTGATGTTGAATTGATAAGTGATGACAGCCAGTACGCGAACTATGTCTTCTTTGCTACAAACGTGTATATTCAGAATATTTGAATACAGGAAGCAGTTGTCATATGTTTTAGATTTTCTTAAATAGGAGATCCCATACACATTCATCATTTAAATAAATCTGAGTAGACAATCGATTTAGTATACATATATTACCGGGAAACTAGAAATCCTTTTCCACTGGTTCCTTCTGATAATTTCGTTCCTGCGTTATATCTACAATGAATTCTTCCTCAGAGTTATCTTCAGTAATAAGTTCTTAATCTGATTTACTTAAGCTGCTAATGGTTCATTGTCTACTAACTGTTTTCTATCGTTTCTGCGAACCCATCAAATTCCTTTATTTGAGATCTTTATTTTACCTTCTCCGCTTCATTTTGTTTTGCCGTTCTCCTCCTCTGGGGCGCGTTCGCAAATAGATGAGGTTAGTATAAGGTATACACTACATACTGCTGTCACTCTCAATCATTCAAACATTTATATTCGCTTTCATTGTTTGTGGTATACACTTTACCGAATATATTCTGATTTAGAACGCAGCCCTGGTGTATCAGCTGAGATTGTACTGCATCTTTTATTTCTAGGTTTCATGATGTTAATTTTCTAGGTTTCTCTTTTGAACAGGCTTGTATATTTTTACGGTGATATAAAGGGATCACTACTTGGAGTTGGTTTAACAGGTACAGATTCGACCTCATGAGTTTCTGGGTGTTTTTGAATATTACTTCATGTTAAAATCACTTTCTGTGAATATAGTCGGCGAAAAACTTAGAAGTACAGAAAATATTGACTTTAACTCCTGCTTCGAAACAATTTGGTTACTGTATTCTCTTAAATACAGTTTCTTTCTACAATTTCATGGTGTATGGTTTGTAAAATTATAAAAGTCACATAAAGTTTCATCAAGATCTTTAGGCAATGCATTTGCAATAAAATGCCAATCAATTCCTACCCGTTTATCAAAAATTCGGCCTAAATTTATTTTACGGTGTAGTATAATTGGGTCGATTAATATCGTACAAAGGGCTGTATCTATCTCAACCAAATTTCCTTCATCACTATTAGAAAAAATATCAATAGCCGTAGGTAAAGAGAAACGGAAAGTTGACTATAGTCAACTTTCAATATGAATTTGAAGAAATAAGGTGAGACTGATGGGCCGGTACGACTTCGCTTCCACATAGGACAGTTAAGGATAGAAGTTTTCAACATTTTATAATATAAAGTTATGATTTCCTCGTTATAAATTTGTTAGTTTTAAAGACTTCTATGAGATTTATATATTTCGTCGTCGTTTCCAAGGAATATCTTTTGAAAATCTGACAATAAAACTTTTCTCAAACTTGTAGTGCCTTAATTACAAGAACAAGAATACCTTAATGTAGTGTTAATTAACAAAGACAGTTCTGTTTATTGGTACACTAAGCACAATACGTAATTTGTTATAAATAAATTGAATGTTTACGGATCTCTATATTACATTCACGATTCATTGTTAGAGCACATAAAAGTTCAACTGATTAAAACAATCTAAATTATTAATAACAGCCAACAAAGTCGTCAATACTAACATGGTTTCGTTTCGTCTTTTATCAATTAATTCCACACATAAACATTCGTTACACCATTCTTTTCGCGTATGGAATTATTTTTTCATTAGATAAGTCAAGGTTGAGGTTCTATTAATAATGGAACCCGATAAATGGTTTCAATTAGCACATAATAATAATTGCATTTGCGTTTTATTTTTTCGTGTTAAAAATTTTAAAATAGTTTTGTTCGTTTTTCGTTTATGTATGTATGTATATATTATTTTGTTTCAGGGTTATACCGAAATTATACTAATCAACATATAAAACGCAGATCAAGCTGCTAATATTTGTGTGTTAAATTGTTGACGTATAAAGAAATTCTACAAATCATGTTTGTGTGCTTAAAAATTAAAATAATAACTTTTCGTAAAAGAGAACGTATACAAACAACAAGATATCTATAGCATTGTGGTGCAATATGTAGAAATGATTAATTTAAGAAGTTATGCAAGAGAATAATTACTTTTGCCGTTATTAAATTATATAATACCAATACCATGGTCAGTAATATCTCCCGATATTAATCCTCTGGACTTGTCGGATTCGGAAAATTTTGTTTAACCGATCTCTCGAGCGATTTGAGAATTGTGGGTAGGTGCACTATCATGGATGCATAACATGTTATGTAGATTCAATGCAACAATGGTTCTTCTAAAACATGAACGTACATTTACACCATTGGGTAGAAATATCTGCCTAACTAATCGACAGTTTAAAATCTGGAACCAAACATTTACGGACACCTTTCTATGGTATCCAACTTCCCTAAATGGGTTAAAATTTTCAACCAACCAAAAATAAAAATTATGGCTATTATTCAACTCCATTTCTCAAACACGCTTTTGTAGGCAACTTTGTTACCAACGATTTCACAGCAAATACGGCAAATAAGGAAAGTTTATATTAGCTGTATAGTATGAGCATATCCTATTTCTTTTAATTAAGATGTCGACTCTACCTGGCGTTTATCCGCGTTGTTCTAGCCAGCCTGTATTATATATATCGTAACTTCTGCCTGTGAGTCTGAAAACAGCCGTAGTGCACGACATATAGCATGTGCCAGATAGTATAGATACATCATTGCTAAGGGGGAATTTTCAGAGTACTATATACGCTTTTATATTAACTATATTGATAGTATACTGTATTTTTAATGATCGATCTCATCTTATAGCTTTGGAAACACTGGCTTCTATCTATAGTAACGTATTCTCCGTAGTGGTTCAACAATCATTGATGTTGTAACAGTGGCTTGCAAAATACAAAAAGCTAAGAGGCTGCAATGCTTCCGGAAAGAAAAAGAAAAAAACAGTGCCTTGCTTCTTGTGCATGGAGAAAGTTTAGTGTTTCTTTTCGAGGTAGTCTACTGGCTTATATTTTTTATTTGATAGTGTCTTCTCTTAAAAATGTTGGCAAAGTTCTGGAAGATAGGATAAAGGATTGCGATATTTGTTGTTGTTAACGGCTCTTTTTTAGTTGTCTGATGATCGCTATATAAGAAATATAACTGCGCCTGGATGGGTAGACAACCATTATGACATCAGAACGGCGATAAGAACCGCCAATACAATAAAACCGGACAGCATAAATCGACGAATAAAAAACCGTGTTTGCAGCATTTCATGTGAATATGGACGCTCTTACATTGGTGAAACTGCAGGAAAGAAGAATTAGAGAAATCAAGATTGGCACCGCACGCGTGGGAACTTAGAATAGATTGGGAAAATGCTTCCATCCTATCTAAAGAAGATAGATAAACCAAAAGGAAATTAAAAGAAGCGGCATATATAGCCACGACACCAGAGGCCATTAGTGCACCAAACCTGGAATTACATAGCATCAGCAATCAGTGGGTTAATAAGGAATAAACTGATTTCTAGGACTACCATAACAAGATTTGAGATGAAAAGTACGTTCTTAAAATCAAGAAAAATATGATAAAACTTTCTGTAGAATCGATTAGCTTCTAAAGAAAGAAAAAAACACGGAAAAGAAAACTCTCACTTATATAAGTTTCCATAGATTACATATAAATGCCTCGAAGAAGTCAGTCTGATTGCAATATACAGTAGTTTGTACACCCACGGACACTCAAAATGTCCGGTCTAAGTCTCAGTGTGAGGGCAACGTTCCATGCATCCGAGGTGCACACGGCGTTTAGACTACGCATGACATGTTGGGTGCCTGTGAGTGTACACTGTATAAGTAGTACAGAAGCAAAGGTATGAGGCAATGTACCTGAGATATACATATATAATTCTATAGTGAACTAGGGAATTAGTAAGTGACAGTCCTTAATACGGCCACAGTGATAACGGCAGTAGAACCACTGCCGAAACGTCGGATTTTCACAATCGAACACACGATGGAGACACATCAAATAACATCAACTCGTATTCTTCTAACTCATCGTTAAGAATTTTCCGTTATGAATTTGCTTGTTTGAACGAAATTTAAGCTTTTTTTGGATTCCACTCGTTCAGTTTCTACAAATTTATTTAAAATACCACTTTGGTACAAATTCTGACATAAATATACATTTTGGTCTGGAGTAAATGCGGTAAGAAGCATTGTTTCCCACTAGATAGACATCCTATCACCAATCCAATAACCATTAATTAACAGTATTTTTATTAAGTATTTGGAAATGGCTCTGTGCGATGTCATTATCACGAAAGGATAATACAATTGAGTCTCCTATTTCACAAATAGATTTATAATTAAAATGCAGCCGGTTTCCTACTTATATGCACATCTTCAGGCCAGTAATTTAAAAATTATATTAAGCCAATTAATTAGAAGTAACTAATCCTGTTCAAAGAAAAATATAAGTTGTTAATGGAGCAAATTATTATATTTAATTAATTGAGAAAAAAAAATTGTAAAAATTAGGAAATACTTATAAGAAATTTATACCAGAATTTACAATTGTAGAAATTGAAATAATTGTAACATATAAATTGCATCTAAAGGTATATTCATTGAAATAATTGGTAAAAAAAAAACTGTTCACGTTAGAATATTTGTAACTTTAAAAGATTAAGATAAAATACAATGGAATAGTTTTGAAATTGAAACAATTAGTAATTTAATTAAGTGAAAATCTGCTAAGATTAAGAATAACTTAAAAAAATTCAAATTATCCATGAGTGAAGTCTTTGTCAGTAATTTGAAATAATTAACAGTGTCAAAACTATTATAATATTTAATGTGCAAACTATATCCATTGATCGGTATAACAGTACGAATATTTTGTTCATTTATGTTAATCTATTCTTTCTGTCATTCTATAATAAAACAATGTTTGTTTTACTACAAGTAAAGTAAGTGTATTTATTCTATATATATATATTCCACAAGTATATACAATATTAAATACTAAAGTATCACTAGCAATCTTATAATTACTATATAAATAAAGAAACCTATAGTAATGTGTACCTACTGGTCATTTTCGGTATGTATAACATATAAATTTGTCAGTGTCACATAGTAACCGTATAAAATTTAGGTACAAGTATTTTGTGTGAAAAACACAATGTCTATTTCATCGCATCTATCGTGACTTTGAAAGCTATATCTAAAGTCTTTTTCCACGCGTCCAGGCCTTCCTTGCCTAAAGAAGGTCCCAAACTCTTCTCGATAAGCACCAAGAACTCCTGATTAAGAATCTAAAGAGAAAAACATTATTTTCACTGAAGATGAGTTAAGATTTTTATGAACTTACATCGAAAGATTCTGGAGGTAGGTTCCTTCGCGCGTGAGTCGTTCCAGTCTTTTCTAGCAGATTGATGAGGACTTCTGGGTTGTCTAAATTTTCCACTATTGAGGCGAGTGCGTACATAACGGTAACGCAGTGAGCTTTGAATTTTGGAGACTTCGTAAGTTCTTCCCGGGGGATATCGCGAAATGGGAAGTAGTCCTGATACTCTGGCTTGCGATCAAAAAACCTGAAAGATGTTAGCGATTAGTATCGATAACTATTAAGGTCTAGGTGGATCAACGAGTTTTGTGTGTTGATATTAAGCATTCTTTATGAGATTAAATTGAATTAAATGTACAGCTCCTCCCAAAAAAGATTAACAAACTGATCGTGATTTGGTTATATATTCTTAGGTTGAACTATACCATACCATACTATCCCTTTGTGTTTACTATACTCTTACCGAAGAGTAGCTTAGAGTAGTGTTGGGTCCGACTAATACATGAGCGCGTACAGTTTTTCATGTACTGCTAAAGTACGTGAACAATTTTACGCGCTTATGTATACGTCTGACCAAACACTAGCTCACAGATATAAAGTTTAACAAGCCTGTTAGTATATTCATATCTTGTGTTCACTATTAATTTGGTTTGTGTGGACGAGTATAAATACCTTTCTTGATTTAATATTTCAGAAAAAAAAGAGCATTCATTCAGTTGAAGGCCGCAAAACTACAAAGAAAGCATTTGTGTTGATTTGATATTCGTCTTTAAGGCGTCACATAAAGATTCCTTTATATATTTCATCTTTATTAATTTTTTTTTGGTAAGAGCTGTACTTGTAGGTAAGTACGTTGTATTCTAGCATAGTGTGAAATTTTGATATTTTTCATATTTCATTATTTTTCAAGATGTTACAATCTTTACTTATTCCATTATTATCCGATGTGACATGGCAATTGGCAATACGATATTGAAACGTGTGAAATGAAACCATTAGCACAGTGATGTACGTAAACTAATACAATAACTACATTGTACACATTACATTACTATCGTTGTTGTTTTTGGCCCCGTGTTTTCGCCATTATCCACATAAATACATTAGATTGGGACGTATGCCTATTTACATTATACAATTAATAATAACAGCAATGTCACTTGCCAACAAAATCTTAAATTATCATCTAAATGAAAAAAAAAGGATGGAAGTGATAAATACTTCTTATCGATTGTAAATACTTCAACGCAGTATCTTATTTTACACAATTTTGTTAGGATTATCACAAATTGTGTGACCCTGTCTAGGAACCCATTATATATAAAAAAAAGTAGGACAAATATTCGAATTATAAAATAAAATGTTGGATTGAATGAAGGACGTCCATTTACAAAAGGTGCAGGTAGGTAAAACTTGTGCAGACGCGGAACAGGTAATATATTTGAAAAGACCGACAGCGGATCTCTGAATTCTGCGATACGTGATGCTACACAATCACAAATCTAATCGCTATAAAAGTATCTGACCAATTTGATATATGTATGTTACATCCGATGGAATTTTTAAACTATAATGAATCATAACCAAAAACAATTCCAGAAATAATGTATTTTTTCTAAGGCTAAATTGATTGCAATTTTCTTTTGATGAAAATGAAACTATGAACGCATTTAAGTCAGCTAACTTAAAACTGATATTAGACTATTACACCATTGTACTTGCATTTTGTAAATGTTTTATAAAAGATGTCTATCTTTTATCAAGTTAATCCATTATACTATCAAAGATCTCTGATAAAAGTTTTCTAAAAATAATTTACTGTATGACAGTTCATCTTTTATGAGATTTTAACAAAAATTGATCTTTTTTTAAATATCTTTGATAGTGCAATACTGGATTAAGACATTATTTTCTCTTACAAAATA
The DNA here is from genome assembly GCA_949128085.1 of Cetonia aurata. NCBI lineage: Eukaryota > Metazoa > Arthropoda > Insecta > Coleoptera > Scarabaeidae > Cetonia > Cetonia aurata. Next base: position 10,714,138 of record OX421888.1, read on the forward strand.
CGAGGCTATGAAGCTGTTTGAATTAACAAAGTTTAATTTATATTTGTTTGTGGTCAAGGTAAAAAAAAAGGCGCAAACAAGACCAATATTTATTTTGTTATATAGCTATATATGGATGTTTGGTTATGTTAATGTTTGTGGTTGAAGTTTTATTTCTGAATTATTTGATTTTCTTTAAAATTTAAGTGTCGGTTTCGTTTAAAAGGCACATATCAGAAATTGTTATTTTTACTAAAAAAAGAGAATAGATACGATTATATCCATGAGAGTGGAAAATGGTGAGATAACTTTTAGTCCAGCTATTAGATATCTTGGAATAATGATTGACAGTAAGTTATTTTTGGCAGCTTATATTCTTAAAAGAACTGATAAAGCATCAGAAATGATTACACGAGTCTTAGTCGACTTTTGGCAAATGCTGGAAGCCCTCGTTCAAGTAAACGAAAATTACTCCTGACTACAATACATTCCGTTGTGCTGTCTGGTTATGGAATATAGGCTCATGCTTTGAATAAAGGAATGTGCCGCAAGCGGTTGGCGCAAGTACAGAGGTGGGCTGCTCTAAGAGTTGCTTCAGCGTACCACTCGGTATCAGAACCGGCAGTTCTAGTTATTGGATCAGGAGTCATCCCAGTAGCACTTATGGCTGAAGAGAGACAGTATAATTACAAGTAGAAACGTGAGCCTGGAAATACTTATAGCAATAGTCGATCAAATAAATATCACTATTATGTTGTGGCAAAGGCGTTGGGAAACGGATTTAAGGGCTCGTTGGACTGCAAATCTTGGCTAAAAATGGGTTTATGGCAAAGTTAATTTCTTTTTGACACAATCTCTAACTGGCCATGGGTATTTTAAAGATTCCTTACATCGTATGAAAAAAACATATAATGGAATTTATCTGTATTCTTCTGAGGGAATAGACGATGACTGTCTTATATTCTTTGATTGTAATCGTCGCAAGAGGAATTGTTACACTAGTCATAGAATGCTTTTAATAGCGTTCGATGGGACGTAATTTTTTATGGCTTTGAGAAGCATATATATTGAGCTATCTGAAGAACAGGGCATTAAGATATGAGACAGTGGAAGAATAGCGTATGATATAGGTTTGTGGAATGTCTCTCCGAATAGAGATGCACATACTTTGTCGGCGCTGTCGATGATATCGCTATGTTGCAGCTCAATCAAGTTATGAGGAGACTCATGACCTGACTGAGAGACTATGAGCTGGAACTGGCGATGCAGAAAACGGAAATTATTCTCTTGACCGAATGAAGAATCCCTCTACAAATTCCTTTAAAGGTCAACACGGTAACGATAACGACCTCAGAGTTGTAAGATATTTAGGGGTAGATACATATAACTAGCAGAATGACATTCTGGGATCACATCTGCTTTGCATCTAACAACACGGCCTAAATGGTAAATTCACTTACTCGCTTGATGGCCCTGCATATACGGGGATAGTCAATGCGATGATGTTTATCATACATTTTTCGAATGCATAAGATGGAGATTAAATAGAGACGACTTAGAAGAAGAAGTCGAGCAATTGAGACCAGATAATCTTTTGGAAATAATATTACCGGTTTTGCCAGCCGAAGGTGCATCATGCATTTTTCCTTCCAACACAAACTGGTGTTGCACTATTAAAGATCTGATCAATCTTGACATAACCAGAAGGAAATAAAAATAGGATTATGATTTGATCAGGAAATAGAAATGTTCAATTATGTTTATTTCTTTTACCGTCCGTATATTTTATTTATGATAAATATTTAAGATTTTCTTAGAAAGAGCAGGTTTTAAGTTGGAATTTCTTCATGTGTATCATACGTTAAGTTCATTGGCAAACGATTCATGAAATTACAACGCTAAATATACACGAGTAGTGGAGTCTGATAAACTGGTTCATTTGTGAATGAATTTGTAGTTGTCAGTAAAGACCGGGTATTTAAGCAAATGCCTGTTTTTTAAACTGATTCTTAGCTTAGATTTTGGAAGTTTCTAATTCTTTTCTCGTATTTGGTTATCATGTAAGGTTTATAATATTATTAGAGTGAAATTAGTAACCCTTTTAAATGCTCATTCGATGCACGTGCCCAACAGACATGTATTCTCATCGCGGTTTTTAAATTTAAAATTCTTAATCTCAATTAATTTTTGACATCATTATATACAGACGTTCCTGTCTTTTAACGTAAATTTATCTGTTATTCTGTATTTTTTCGTCTTTAAATGATTTGCAACAAGTTTTTCTCGACATCTATACAATTATAACACTCATTTTGTATTCCCGATGATGCAATAAATTATTGTGAAAGCTTTTTCAATAGTTCACTGTTATAAAATCAGTCATAACATTTTATCTGTTATTATTGAATTAAACATCTAATATAGAAAAAATGTTTTGTTTTGTGTCTAGCGTTTATGACTTGATTTTGTTGTTGATTTTGTTTTATTAAATACAACTTATACTCCACGAAAAAAGTATTTTCAGTTAATAATTTAAACGAAGGCTACAAGGAATCTTATTTACATAATTGAAGATAATAATATTTACAATACTGATACACATCAAAGCAATTAATTTCGTAATTAAAGGATTAAGCCTTAAATATTCGGTCATAGACTAGAGTTATATTGGTTCATGAACTTGTTTCGATAATATGATAATATTTTTTGGAAAAAAAACATTTAATAATCAAATTACATCTATCCTTTCTTAAAATAAATATAAGTTATAAGTATGTGGTTTGTCTTAAGGAAAAGTTTAGAAGAATGTGGCTCTTACGTTTTGAATTAGAGAAGATATTTACGTCTATAAAAATATGAATTTAAAAAATATTGAATTTTATTTATGAGTATAGCAATTATAGCAAATCAATAATGATCAAAGATAAATACAGTTTTCAGAATGCAATGTACAAACAATAAGATGAAGGTTTTATCTATTGGCCGTAACAGAAATAATTTATTATATTATCTGTTTATTTTATCTGACTTTTGTTAACATTTTCCGGCGTATATTTGCGATATTTTTGTATTATAAGTGGAATATTTGTGTTCTATAACACTTATTGTTCTAGATTTGTCATGACTTCGTAATTTCTAATTTTAGTGCAGTTTTAGTTTTTTTTAATCTCAAAAAAACTATTACTATGCAACTGAAAAATCTAAATAAAAATCTTCTTAATATTGTATATATTTTTCATAAGCTTAAGTTACAATTGGTGTAATTATTTCTTTGTGCTTTTAAATTATTTCTTTCAAAGAGAAAAGAAAACTAAGATCAAAAGAGACAATGTACACTTTGTTTCAGTGAAATCTAAAAATACAGTCATAAGATCTAACTCGAATACAACAGTTTAAATTTAAGGAAACGAAGTGTTTAATCTATTAAAGTTATGACAGAAAACTTTTTGATTATGAAGATCAAAATTTTTTTTTTTTAAATGTTAAATACAACAAAATATTTTGGTGCTTCAAAAGAAAAAAGCGTAAAAATTCATGTGTATTTAACCGTAAATAGGCTTCACAATTGAAACGCGTGTTCGCATGTGTTTTCGTTCGTTTAAAAGAAAGAAATTCAAGTTTGGTTGCTTTGATTATAAATTAGGAGTTAGTACATGAACTATTTTCTTAATTGCTTATTATGTTTTTAGAAGAGTTCTGAATAAATTTGAAATGTTTGATATCTAATTGCCAATTAATTTACTCATTAAAGAAATTTCTACTAATAAATAAATAGAATAAAATATTAAAAGGATCCAAGTTTAAAAGGATTGATTACTGAAGTAAATATTATGTATAATTAAACAATCTTAAGTAAAAATATCTTACATCAAAAATAGTTGAACTCCGACACCGGTCATATCCTTTTTAATTAAGCCGAAGGACGACGCGACCAAATATTTTTCTCTTGGTGTGAGTCCTGTTGCAGGATCTGGTTCGTTGGATCCCCATAGATAAGACACAATAGAACCCATTTGTTGTATTTATAATATACTGCAAAAGAGTCGCATATTTGTACAAATACTGTTTCAAGAGTGTAAAGCTCTAGAATTAAATAAATTCGCACAACTCACCTACAGTGTTATTATCAAAACAAAACAGTGATCTATCTTAAATGTATGTTTTAAATCACTAAATTCAAATTCCGTTAGCTCTATTTGAATATTGAAGCAAGATAATATATCGCGACTGCGTCGGATGCACTGCACGAGACTCTCAAACGACTTGTATATATATCTCTCTAACGTTGATGAGTTGATTCACGTGGTCGTTCGTTTCTTGTTCTCGGTAAAATGTTGCGCTGCTTACAAATATACTTTAAAAATGCCTCCTTGGCTAGCTACCTGCATCTATATATGAAAGGAATGTTTACCTATATGGAATGGCTGCGTTGGTGCTTATAACTGATAAACTGAAATTGCTAATCGTGCCACAGATTAGGGCTTATTTATTTATAAGATAATTTGATTAAATTGACTGTAGGATGTGCGAACAATTTGGATGAAGTATGTAATAGGTTGACGTATCTATATAATAAGGATTAGTAAAATTCGGTCTGGCTAATGTTAACAGAGACAAAATCCAATGGAATTTCATAATATTCGTGCTACATAGTGATAATACAATATCTTATTGTTATTCCTAGTTAGTAAAGCTAGAAACTATGTTTAGACGCTCTTTTATATGTAAATTCATGCAATTCATAATGTTTATTCAGTACTGTACACATCAATCATATATTACATGAAACAATTTCGGTATAGATTTCTATAATTGGATGCAATTTAATATAGGAAGAATGGATAAGTAGGTTTTATATCGACGATACTTAATGGAATGCTTTGCACAATACTATGTATGGAATATTACGAAATATTAGTCGGCTTGCGACATTCTTCAAACACATTCAACAATACAGCGATAAAAGAAATAGGGTATATAACTGCAGACCCACCATGTGGAGATATAAATAGGTATCGCAAATAAAATATAGAAATATTTATGGTCATCAAAACTATTACGCGAAAGCATTACTAGCCAAATACTAATTAACAATGTATTTAAAAAATACAGAAGATTGTGCTGAAGTTTTAGCAACAATGTTATCAGATCATATGGTTCAAATCGTTAGTTTTTTGGTATACACATGATAATGACTGCTTCCGGACCAGATTCAACAAAATTTTGGTGGAAAACGATGCGTACTATCCACATTCACAGAGCAAGAAACCTACATTTATAATCTTATAACCATTTCTGAATGGCTATGTGAAAGCAGGATGTTAAACATTGCTAAGTGTATTATTAAGTCGCATTACTTATTATCGGATAATGTTTACCTGGTACAAGAAAATTAATTGTTTGTAACAGGTAATCGGATTATAAAAATTTGACTTAAGTAGAGGATTAAGTTTAGTTCTACACAACCCTACACGGTAATTACCTCATTTATGCGTAAATTAGCTATTTGGCTTTGTAAATTCAAGAAAATTAGTTGCCAATACTTGCCCATTCAGAACATATAAAAGGAAACCCCACTTGGTACCCGATCAGTTGAAACTCAACTTTGAGTCAAAACTGTATGCCGATTATTCTGTGTGCTATTTCCGAAATTTCTGACGTTAGAGTGGTTGTAAAATATTGTGTTTTTGTTCCAATAGTTTTTTTTTGAAAAGTTGTAACATAATGAACGCGAAGAAAGTAAGTCGATTGGTATTACACGAAATCGCTATGAAGAATGATGATAAATCGACTGAAAGTAAAAAATCGGTTTATATTTGATACATACGGGCTTGCCGAAGAAGATAAATCAAGTAAAAATATTTTGTATTGGCTTAAACACATGTCTTTTCCAAGATATTTTCGATATTGGACATCGTCCAATAGAACTGTTTAATGAAAAAGCATAATGTTTGGGTACAAAAAGAAATTATTTTTTCTGCATCTGTTTACTGCGATCGTCCATCAACTTTCAGGGATTCGTCCTTCAAGGAGTTTTGCTGAAAGTTCTGATGTTATAAAAAGACGTAAAACCGAGGAGCTCAGAAAAAGTACTTCCGTGGAAGAACTTGTGCATGCTACTGCAATGAAAGTACGAGAAAGTCGAGATAAAAGTACTGCCGAGTTGATAATTGGAAGTACTTCAACTACACCAACCAGATTCAAATGTATAATGGATAAATGGAGGAGTCCCAAAATTATATCCAAGTTACCACGATATTCTAAAAGCAAAAAAGACGTTTCATTAATCAAGTACAAACTACGAAACATGTCAAATTCAATGCATTAAGGGGTATTTTGACAAACAAATACTTCGAAATTGCAAACTAAACTGTATAGATAATTTGTATAAAAAATATTCTTCGTACTAAGCGCTATCAATTTTTCGCATTTAAGGGTTGTATTTTAGGGTAGGCTTTACAAATACGGGTTTTTTTATGCATAATTTCAGATTCAGCATACCCAAAAACATAAACTTACTCAACTTTTAATGTAAAATTTGTTAAAACTAAATGGTAAACAATTTCGTTTTTCGCGTTCTGAACCACTGTGCGTCCTCCAGGAGCGCATACTTGGGGTCATAAAATCAATATAGGAAGATGTAAATGACCAACGTGGAGCTATAAGCGTGGAGTCGCGGGTGTTTATGAGAGTTTCTTGATTGATGCCTGTATTTGCCAGGACGCCAGTCAATATAAAAGAAATTTATCTATAACCTGGGTGGATTTTCGCAAAGTCTTTGATTTTACTTCCCATAAGTTGGTACTAATGCTCTTGAAACCGCTAAAAGTCCACCATGTAATCGTTGATACTATTGAACAACTGGCGAACAGCAATTGCAATTGACACTGGCCAGGATCTGAAAAAGAGAACTAACGAAATCGTATACAAGATATGAGTATTCCAGGAAGATTCGTTCAACCCATTCCTGTTCTGCCTGTCTCTATTGCCACTATACATCAAGCTTTGAAGACTTTCAGGTTATGTAGCTGAAACGCCGAAAAACAGAAAATACAAAATTACACATCAATTGTACATTGATGACTTGAAGTTATTTGCGAAAAAAGAAGTAGAGCTACAGAAAATGCTGCAACTGACTCACTTCTATGCTTAAGAACATTGGCATGGAATTTGGTATTGAAAAAACGCTCAACACACCATCCGAAAAGGAGAAAAGATTTTAACAAAACAGTAGAGATGCAACTAGTTAATGGAACGATTATACACCATTTAGAACTTGGCACCAATTACATGTATTAGGGTTTCCAGCAAAGGCAAATACATAACATAGATAATCTGTAATCAATCTTATCGGCTAGATATCTAAAGACGCTTGGGACCATATGGTCATCGGAGCTAAAGGCGAAGAACATATTGCTGATGTATATCCATACCAATGTAATTAAATTTGTATATAGAAAGGGCAGATTTATTTGAAAACTAAGAGAAAATAATATCTGATAGAAAGAAAGCTAGATGTAAACATGTTAGACGATTTCTGGAAAAATTTTGAGGTTTATTTGTTTTTCCACAGTCACCAAGTTAATATCTCATTACAGCACAGTATGCTGTAATAGCCATATCAGCACTGCGTCGTCTTTTGTTTTAGTTTTATTACAACATCCAATTAGGAAAAAGATATACCATTATGAACATAACTTACCTATTAAAATTTTCTAATATTAATAAGAAAGTTCATTATGTTTTTTCTACTCTCAAAAGCATGAAGTTCTATTATCAATAATTTCAACATATGATTTAATTTAAAAACAAAATGTGTAGAAATTAAGTATCGAGTAAACAGCTAAATATATTTTTTTATAGTCTCCACAAGTTAAGGACCATTACCTGGTAACTGCTACGCTTGTTTTCGTAACAATAATTACTGAAAAACACAGGAAAACCAGTTTGTATTAGCATACAAGTACTCTATTTGAATCTACAGGATGCGTATGTATGATGCTAGAAACTTTGTATAGAAAAAAATTGCTGTAGCGTAACGTACGGATAACATAATGGATATTATTATAGTCCTTTTTAATGTTAGATGCCATTAGTGATTGGAATTTAGTGTAGAGTTATAGCTACAAATTATCTTTTGTTTATTATCTACGAGCGAAGAATAGAAGTCTCTGTAAACTATTTCACAATATATTAAACAATGAATTGTACTACTAACCACAACAAACCGCAAGCACCTTATTGTTTCTATGCATTTCTTTTTAAAGTTTCCAATTACTTAGTTATCAGGTTTTAATGGGAAAATGGAAAAAAATCATAGCATTCCTACATGTCTATATATAGATACATTTTAATCATAATTTCGTATCGAGTGTATAATCGAAAAACCTAAGTAAATATTTATTTTAGCATTTTGGTTCTCAGATAGTTCCCATTCAATGATTTAGATTGAAGTGTTATCTCTGCAGAATTTTCATAAGAATTGTACTTTATATGCTTAGAATAGTTGTAGAGTATGGATTTTTTGAAAAATTACCAAGAACTGGTGGTTAAATAATAAATTGTTCAAACTATGTTGTGTGTGTTGAAAATGTTGGCTTATATAATTAATTTTATATTCCTTTGCTATATCGTTAATATACTATTGTTTATTTGCTTAATACAATAAAAATTTTAACGTTGCTTGGGGCTTATTGGCGAGATTTTTTAAATTTAGTGTATATGGTTAAAGATATTTGTAGATAATCCAACTATGCTTGCAGCTCTTTTCAAACAAAAATTTACAAAATTGTAAATAGAATTTTTTATTAAAATAAAATTAGTTAGGTGAACAGTGGTAGAATATATTTATCTTTGGTAATGGGGCATTTCATATCTGTGGATTGGTGAATGTGTATACTTTTTTAATAGGTACGTGGAACAAAGTTATAATTATAATAACATTATAAATTCTAAACCACTTAAAAATAACGTATTAAGTAAACAAGATACGTTTACTTCTGCTGAACAAAATTACCATTGTAATATAAAAGTTTGAGTAAATGATGTAATCATAACTAGAAAATAGGAACAGAAGAAAATATTGTTTTTGCCAATTAGTGCCTTTTATAAAAATATCATTTGCGTGTTTGACAAACCGTTTTATTTTGTTCAAAAGTTTCGATCAGATATTTAGTTATTAAATAAATATTCAATTTTAGTTATAATCCTTCATTGATTACCCAGTTTGTATAATATATACATCTAAAGACCCTTAAGTCCTAATGTAATAATTAATTTGGCTATTGCATAAACAACATTCCTTCGTGGTAATGGAATTTGACTTTTAGGTTAACTAAACAAAATTATGAACAGTAAATACTAAAACAATCAATAAGGAAACTGTTTGCAAAAGTATGTTAAACCTGTACACCTGAGTTCTACTTCCTAACTCACTTGTTTGGTATACGTCAGAACGTGCCCATTACTTACAAATGCGTCATATATGCTCTCCTCATTACGTCTGTATGACAAGACACTCCTCCAAAACTACTGACGCAAGTAATTACATTCTTCGACACCTTGCCGGAACAATTGCTGCCGTGTGATAAATTCATAATGAAAATAATACAAAGTGAGAATGTTTTGAATAGAGTTGTTATAGTCCGGCAATAGAACCGGATATGAAGCCATGAAAATCACGTGTGCTAAATTCATAATGGAAAAATATACCTTACATTCACATACAACAGCTGGTGCATTACATTCCAAGAATAGTCATCAATGTGAGTGATGCATACGATATGTAGGTGCATAAAGTGAATTATATAATATTCTTTTGAAGCAATATGATTAAACGTCAGCATCTTAACCATTTTATTTTCTTATTATGTATTTGTGTTTGGTGCATTAATAGTCGTTAGGTATTTCTTTGTTTTTCTAAAAACTATATGATACAAAAGAATTCACACAGCAACATAATGTACCTAATGACTGAGGTTTTTTTTTTTTTTTTAGAGAACCTTTTACAACTAGACTGTTTCAGTATCCACAACTATTGATAACTATCGATAGCAAAAAAAGACCGGTAGTGACCAATACTAGCATTTAAACCATGCATTTTATTCCACAATTTTCCCAAAACCATTTTTTTTGTTATTCATTCACATTATTCATCAATTAAATATTAATCACTGCTGCAAAAGCAATTAATATATGAAATTGGAGTATGATGCACTCTATCTACCACAAAAATATATGATAATTTTCTTGCTGGCAATTATAGGTATGTATGCATGTACATACTTACTTACATATTGGTGGAAATTTCTTATTCTAAGTATTGAGGTTCAGTTGACATTTCAATGTTTTGGGTTTTTCCATATTTTTTCCTGTGAAAATTGTTCAGAATCTTTCCCTAATGTCTAAGAATACAGAAGGAAGTTTATAAATGATATAAAGTATTTAATAAATAGCTTTATTATTATTTTTAAAACCTAAGTTTCCCAAAATGCACGTTTAATTTAAGTTTAAAAAAAAACGAATGACGAAGCCCCGAATTATTTTAATGAATGAGTGGCTTAGTATCTTACTAAAGCCAGTTTTCCTATTTACTAAGGTTTACATGGCAACGTCTATAATAACAAGATTAAAAAAATGCTATTAAAATCAATTTAAAGTTTTAATGAAATATGTTTTCTATGTTATTTTTCTTATAATTAATGGTTTTAATGTAACTTTTTTTAATATTAGATAATTATGTAGTAGTTGCTAACAGCTATAAATTATAATGTGAAAATAACCTTAAATTGTGATTCATGATTATTGATCTAATATGGCCTTATAGTAACTTAAAATCACTAAATATTTCGTGCAGTTATACTTATGTTCGTTTGAGTATTCTTATTTTAGTTTATTAAAAACGCTAGTTGCAAAAATATTTAATTGATGATTAAATAAATGTGACGTATCACTTTCAACATTCATTTAAGATGAAAATAGAAAACGTTTGTATTTGTTTAATTTAAATAATATATCTCTTGGCAGTCAGTTTTCACATAACCTCAAATTTTGACATTCACCAACATTCGCCAAATAATTAAATAAATGCTTCGTGAAATAATGATTATAAGCAGTTGAGTCGTATGAATGCTTTTATAAAAGCAATGAAAAAAATTTAAGGTTTTTAGTACTTACCTTCTTTAATTAAAAAAAATCTATATTTAAAAATAAATTGCAGTACCTAAATATAAAATGATGTAATAATGTAAATTGTCAATATCTCATAAATTGCGCAATTTTACATAATTCTACACTGTCAAAATAATTTGGTTCGGAAATGCCTTGTGTATACTAGCGATCATAATTCTGTTGCCCTCTCTACAAATTCCAAGAAGTAACGGTTCATTCTCTCTCATTAAAAATTATGTAAATGTTATTTTCGCGTTTTTTGTGATATTGAATGGGAGGTGTGTACTTGCACTTATTACGTAAAAGTCGGTTAAGTGATTCATCGTTTATTGGAATAGCTTTTCTTAAACGTTTCCAACACTTCAATAATCGCAAGCTATCACATGTAGAAACCTTCAGTCTGCCGTATGTCTGTCTCTCCGTCACTGTATTGCCACGAATTCTTCAACATTGTGCAATCTAGTGGAGTATTATATAGAGTGTGTTCAAGTAAAGATTGTGTTTATACTTTTCAGTTTGCTATACTTAGTATGAATTGCTCTTGTTATTTAAATCACGATACGTACCTGTTATATGGAAATATTGTATTTTAGGGAAAGAAAAAAAAGGTGCCAAGTGAAAGTTATTTTGATGTTTTTCTGAAAATAAAATAAAATAACTTCACTACCTAACCTATTTTTCGTTCGTGTTTTCATATTTTTTACGGAATTTTTATTTAGCAAATAAACAAATCTATATAAATTTTGGCTGAATACTTTTTACGCTTACTGCTGTAATACAAGAAACTTGCATGTGTTTTTAGCTAGCACAACTTTAGAGAAGTCAAAAATCCCAAGTCTAATACAATAAAAGATAAAATCTCGCGTTGAAAAACAATTTCACGGAATGTATTTCAAAATTAATCTAAAATATTTTTAAGTTTCTTGCATTTCGGGCTAACCGGAAGTCACCATAAACTTTGTTATTTTAAACTGAACATCTTGTATATTATTACATTCTCATTGAATTGAGCATAAAATTCTATGACCGTTACAAGTTGTGTTTCCTAAACCTTTGTCCAACTGTTACAGTTTTTGTGAATATGTTGACATTTACAACGTAGTAGAAGGGTAGTAGGTAACTTATTATTTTGCACTTGCTTTATGTGCAAGAGATATCGCATTTTAAAACTACCACATTCTAACATTGCTTCACCAAAACGTAGCAAAACTTTCGTTTCATATTTTGCAGGGTGTCTAAAAATTAGTGTGATATCAAAGAATTTGATGACTTTGACAATATAATAAATTATTGTTTTCAGTAAAAAAGTGCCGAAAAGTTGGTACTGAAGTTTCTGAAAATTCTATGGACAGACGTTTCTGAAATGCCCAAATTTTTAGAAGCAGCAGGTATTGAACTACGGGATACTTCAAAGGACGCTAAAACATTTTTCTTCATTCTTAGAAATAAGTTTACATTTGGAAAAATTGAATTTTCTGAGGTTAAAGTTGACCATCGATTTATGAACACTCTGTATAAAATGTAGTGGTTTCTATGACAGTATTTGGTATGTACGACTATTTTTCTTATGCCGTAAAAAAATGAGATCATTATCTCCAATAGTTTATAAAATACAGATTACTATAGAAAGAGAGGCAAACGTCAAAATCTTGACAAAATCGTGAATATCTCAAAAATGGTTAAATTTGGAAATAGTGAACTTTTGTATTAAATTATATTCAAATAATGTGTAGAATTCATTGAAGTAAGAAAAAACATTGATTCCATTTAAAATAAGAAAATTGCTATCGACTTCCGGTATAATGAAACGTTTCCGGGAGTTTAAAATAGTTTTAGAGGATTCTTCAGGTATGATTTTTTCATTAAATTTTTTTTTGCATAAATCTAGGCCTGAAACTTCTTGTAAATGGCTACTCAGTATATGTATACAAAAACATAAGCACGATTGCACTGCCATCTACCTTTTAGTAGTTAATACATGCTTATATGAATATGTACATGCATAATTGGTTGCCTATTTATATTCAGTGTGGACCACTAACTGTGCAACTGGGAATTGAAAAATAAATAATGCCAAACGTTGGTGGTTTAAGGTTTATTGTTGTTATTAGAGATCAATAAGTGAAATACGGAAATTATGTAAACTTTACATATGCTTTCCTACTTCACATATCGTTCTCATGACAACAAATGAAAACCATAAATATAATGGCACATATATAAAGGATTTATCATTTTAAATAAGGCGCCGTTTGATCAAAAACACTTTAACTCTTCCCTCCACGGCGTAGTGGCGCTGTTCACTGTCGTTATTTCTTAACATGAACTGGCACAATCTTCTTAGAAGTAATCTGTGGTTGGTGCATGTTTGACATCTAGACCGGACAGAAGACTGTCTTAAAATTAGCTTACAGGGCAGACCAAAAAATATGAAAATAGTTGTAAGATTAAAGTACCCTCGTTTCGAAGAATTCAGCAACGTGATATAACTCGACTTTCAGATTTTGATAAGGTAAATATTTTACATATTCAATGACATGAATATTTAAAATTTCTCTCGCAAAGTACCTACAAAATTTTTATTTCAAATTCACGATAAAGTACTAGAAATAAGGGTGGTAAGTACAAAATGCAGTGAAATTAATCATGGATAATGAATAAAACGAATAAAATCAAATGAAAGCAAAATTATTTCCCTTACCTTGCTCGACACTAATTATTACAGTTTTTAGTGTGAATGTGCCCAGAATATTCTAGTAAACATGCTGAGAATACGCCAAGAATATTCTAGTTATAATGTTGAGAATGTTATGTTCGATATATTTATAGAATATCTGAAACAGTCCAATTGTGACAATCACCGAATGTTCTTAGAGAATATAGGTATTTGACTGTTGTATGAACATTATTTTAAATAATGTAGATATTTATTGCATATACTGAGAATGTTGATGTGTTGTTTGGGATATCGAATGTCACATTCTAAGTGCCACTTACAACTAAACTAACCTTAACTTGATGGTGTAAATGGGCATTAATCAAGTGTAATGTTATTTTCACACATTTGTGGGGGTAATTTTCATAATAATTATTTCTAATTTACTCTACAAATGAATTGATAAAAGCATCTATTAGTTAATGAAAAGGTACATAAATGTTTAATATACAAATTTTATTCTAACAATTTTGTTTTTTGCATTGCTAAAACTAAATAAATTTATCATTACTAATACAAAATCGTTAAGTATAGTTTACAATACATTTTATCAATGTGCTATACTACAGGGGTTTCACTACAATCTTATCACAGTTTGAGCACTAAAATTTATACTATAATTAAATAATACAACTTAGTTTACAATTTGAAATTATTTAAGAAAGATACTTATGTATGTACTTACTTAAATTATATAGGAGCGGAAATTACACAAACGATTTCATTTAATCGTGATGTTGATGAATGATAATGTTTGTAAGTATACTTGAGTTATCTTAGTATATTTTTATCACTAATCTAAATGTTTATATAAAAACAATTGGAATTTCTCAAAATAAATATTAATTTTTACGTAACAAATAATTAGCTAACTTGTGTTGTTGTTACTAACTTTTCTCGTTTTATCTCGAGTTAACTTAGATAAATCGGTAGGAATAAAAATTAAAATAAAAATAGTTCCAGCAATTCCGGCAACACTAAACATAGTAAATGGCACGTATACTGCATGCCTAGTGAACAATACTTGAAAAACTTTTGTCACAACTATCGCCCAAATTGAATAAAAGATTATTTGTACTTGACTTACGAACGACGATTGTGGAAATAACTTAGGAGTTAAAAGAAAGGGCAATGGCCCCAAGCCAATACTATGAAAGAAGATAAATAAGAGTAGAAGCACATACGATGTGTAATCCCACAAATCGGTATAATTGAAATACATTATTAACGTATTCAGGACTAGAAATATAGAACTAATGAAACTAGAAACAATTAGACCGTATTTTAAGTTAAATTGGTGCAATTGAAATGTGCCTATGGCATTTCCTAATATAAAAAATAATATATAAATGACAGCTAATATTTCGGGATTGGGATAAGACAATCTCTTAAGTATCAAAATGCAGTATATTATTGTGGTTATAGCGCCACAAAACTGCTGGAAAAAGACAAGGAACATTAAGATCGTAAAATTACAACTAAGACTTTTACTTCGGATAATTTCTTTGCCTACGTCCAAAGATTGATCTTCCAAGCTAAACTTGATTTTACTAACTTCCGCTTCAACATCCAAGCCAGGTTTGAGATGACATAATACTGTTTTCGCGTGGGCAATTTTATTGTACTTTACTAATTCCGTTGGCGAGTGAGGTAAAAGTAAGGAGAAAACACATATCACAGACGTTATAATTAGAGATATCACAGAAAAAGTTTGAAAATCCACATGCGGCCCGAAAGAATAAGCCACAAGTATGCCGAATCCCACATATATTTGCGCCGACTTAACTAAATTATTCCTAACGGCATTGTCCGACATTTGTTTGATGTACTCTTTGCCATGGTGCGTCCCGAAGCTGTTTCCAAAACCGATTAGGAATCTGCTCGCCAGTACGCAGTAAATATTATTCGCCTGCCAAAGCACGAACCAACTGATCACCATCATGACGAGGCCGCAGACTATCCCATATTTTGCGCCGAATGGAACGAAGTGCGCTGGCAAGGTGCCGAACATGTTACCTATCATCAGGAAACCAGCGATCATGGCGCTTTGATCCATGTTTATGTGAATTGTGGATTCTTCTCGCAGCAGCTTTGGATATATTGGTGAACACCAGCCGGTCATTAAGCCGAAACAGAAGCATATCAAATATGCTGCAAAAGAGATAGATGTTAATAAAATGTAAAACAGTTGATGAATATTACATAATAAGCTAATTATATACCTGTAAGCATCGTATACAACGTATACAAACTTTAACAACGTCAACAATTGTCTTCACAAAATGTTCCATGTGGTGATTTTGATAACAAAAATACAATCTGGTAAATACGTCATATGCGTTGATCGAACAAAATTTCGTTAAATCAAAAGATCAAAATATATATGTATTCACTAATATTATATCTAATGGATAGGGAACAAACGACTATAGTGAACAAAACAAAGAGTTCAAGATTAAAAGCGGAGTATGGAATACCTCAGGGTGGTAATCTACCGCCACTGTTATACATTGTATATACCAACGATATTTTCAACGTGCAAACTCGAGGCGAGATCTACGCATACGCAGACGACCTATGCATAGTTTATTCAGATAAGAATTTGCAGCAAATGCAGCACAATATTAACAACGATATAAAGAAAATTGAAAGTTGGTGCTACAATAACCAAATAACCATAAACGAAAACAAAACGGAATACATGGTCTTCACACGGAAACGGCAAACACCCAAATTCAATATTACAGTAAAAAATCAAACCATACGGCAAACAAATCAAACAAGATACTTGGGAATTATAATAGAACACAACTTAAAATGGGATACCCACATACGCAGCCTAATAAAAAGAAACACAATAATAATAGCAGGAATAAGTAAAATAAGAAACATATTACCGTTACATATGAGGAAACCAATATACCATTCTATATTCACATCCAACATAAACTACCTAATAAATATATGGAGCCACACAAGCAACAAAAATTTAAATAAATTACAAAGACAACAAAATAAAATACTGAAAATACTTATTATAGCATGGAGAGAAGAACACCAACTGCAGAAATATATACAAAAACACAAGAACTAAATATACAACAAATCATACAATTAAATAATATGGCGTTAATACATAAAATAGAAAAGAAAATGGTAAAAACTGACTCTAGACTAGTAAAAAATACAGAAATACACAGAAGACGCTCTCATTTAAGAATTGAAAAAACTATTAGCAACAAACTCATAAAAACCCCAAATAATGAAACCATTAAACAATACAACAAACTACCAAAGGAAATTAAAGACTTGACACACATCAAATTCAAAAAAACAATAAAAACCATGATAATGCAACACAAGATATAAAATCGAAAAGTTGCCGGATTGCTTTACCTACAACATCGCTCTCGATACCGTTAGTCCGAGGCGAGGCAGGCCAGCCTCACCACCTTGGATGAGGACAGAGAGCGGGAAGCCAACAGCGGACATGAAGACATGACTGTATACATGTGCTGTATATATTTTACCTTTTCATCTTTTAATTTTGTTTATTCATGTATACGTATTTGTCAAATAAATATATTGAAGGATACGCTACCCGTTTCGGCTTTTCTACAAGCCTTCATCAGATATATTAAAACTGAAAATTATCAGATTATCATTACAATGATGTTGGAATCTACAGAACTAAAAATCAATTGCCACATGTATGACGGAGCATCACTTGAGAACGGCTCGAGCGATTTGGCTGATTTTTTCTGTGTTCGTAATTGTCAAAATTCTTGGAAAATCCACAGAAAAAGTCGGAAATTTTGACGGTATTTTTATATAAAAAAAAAATCTTCTATATTCTAAATTCCCATATGAATTCCAGGCGATTAAAGAGCGAGGTACCACCCAAGTGGTACGCATCATCTCTAGAGGGTGCGGTCTAAGTAGACCGCGGGCAAGGCGTATCCACTTTCTCTAGAGGGTGCGTTCCAAGGTGGAACGTGGGCTTTCTAGTAATTAGAAAGTAGATTTTCTGGATAATCAACCTGAGAAGAACACTACTAAATAAACGTTTGTAGTTCAAAATCGCAAAAATATAGGTATAGGAACACCATACATGTAAAAGTAAATTTAACAGGTTTTGCGAAGAATGATTAATATAATGATACTGGCCATAAGATCAACATTAAGAACCTCAAACTACCATAAAATGTAACATACCCGAAAGAATTAAGCGCTTATGAAAGCATTTATATCAAAAGAGAATCTAAAAATTTATTGAATCGGGATACCATTCGGTGCTGATGGATTTATTTGGGTAAAAGCACATTTCTTTCGCAGTTACATTTTGTATCAATTCAGATTTTGCTAGAATTCTGTAGCAGGCGATAAAAGAAAAGAGAAAAGACGTCTTATACGAGGTGTGATCATTAAAACTGCGACCTCTATAGCGCCACCAGCAGCGGTGGCCTTTTGAGACAATACGAATTAATAATAATGAAATTGTGCACCTCATATATTATTCAATACGAGCTGATAAATATAATACACTCGTTAATAGAGTTCTTTATTTGTTCCAAATTTGTGGTTTGATTGATCTAGTCCAAATATTTTCTTACGTCAAACACTAAACATGGTCAGTACAACATAAAAGGGGCCTGGCTGAATGCAATAATTTGTTATGTAATCCAAGCAATTCATAGTACAAAAGATTTAAATTTGTTTGCCTTAACACTGTAATATTCTTGATTAGGAAAGAAATCTGCATTTGGCTCAACACCATTAGTATTTTATACAACACAGATGCATACATAGATAGTTGAAGTAACAGAACTTGTTTATTTTAACTTAAAATGCTTATTAATCTAAGTATAAAGTGGTATCAAGCGTTTTTTTGTTAAAGTGACAATAAAGCCTGCTGCTTTGACTGTATTTAACCTCATACCATTGTTAAACTGAATAAAATTTGGTTGATTTAACACTTGTCGTTTTCTATATGTCATTTTAAATGGAAATATCCACTAAACATTCCTTCAATGATAGCATTAACATTTTACCATCTGCAAAAAAAATGCTATTTTAGAAACCATAAAAAATATAGAAGAATGAAAAGCAATAAATGCCCATTTTCAGTATCCAGAATTATCCAGAAAATATTAACAAAATCTTCAATAATTGGTGATAATAAACATTACAATAACACAACACCACAACAATAAAACAATTCAAATATTACATATGTTTCTTTACCTTGTGTTCAAAATCTTTCAGAAAAGATAAACAAAATTATAAAGCAAGATGTATTTTTGAATCAATACAAATTAAAAAAACAAACAATAATTCTATTGTCTAATAATAGAAAAGAAATTGACAATCTTTCAAACTCATACTTTTCTAAAATTTAAGAACTACAAAATTTAATTTTCCAAATTAACTATAACACAAATAAACTAAATCATTTATTTGTATGACACCCTAATGTCAAGTAAACACTTACGATTTTTTAAAAAACCGTATTTATAATTCCGTAATATTTTTTTATAGTTTATTAACATATATTTTGAAAAAACGTCATTAAAATTAATGACGAAACGTGACTGTTAAAGAATTTTTACACAAAAAATAAGCTTTTTTTACAATTACAATATAATACAATACAATATAAATGGTTCAAGTCCGACACGAGGTAAAATTTTTAATATAGAAAATTTCCTCATATTAAAAATTACAGGTAAAGCAGAAAGGCATTTATTTAATAATAGGAAGTTATATAATATGGGATTCATTAATGCTGGTAATTTCAAGAAAAATGACTATTCCTTCCATATTAATTAAATTATTGAAAATTTTGCGGTAATCACTACACGCTTAACATTATTACCTAGGATGATTATGTTTCCTCGTTCAATACTGTAATCACCCATTGTCGTTGTAAAACTAATTACTGTAGTTGCAAAAAGAGATAACTGGTAAAATGCTTACTCACCACAGAAGGCTGGAAATATTTGCCATATTTTCGTTTTTATGGAATGTTTCTGGTAGTTATAGCTGCTCTTATCGAATACGAAAGTTTGGATTTTAATATTGTTTGTAGTTGTCAAAGCGGTTTCCACTAGTGCGTCCTTATTCACCATCGTTCAGTGGAGGCGTCTTTTCAATATTGTTGCGTTTTGCCGGTTCAAATGCGAATGAGTCACTCCAATTTTGTTCTGCAAAAAATTAATCGTAATTTAACGTTACTACATAATAAGATTACAATAGGGTGCGCCTGTCAACTTACATATTCATTAAGTTCGAGACTAAATATGTACGCCCTTCATCTGCAAATCAATAAGTTATTGTAAGGATGTAAACAATGAAAAGTAATGTTATCAAAACATAACTGCCTTGCTCAAGAAATTAATCTTCATTATTCTACTATATTAATTTAACAAGCTATATAAAATTCTTGTTTAAAGTTCGAAGGGTTGGAATCATTTAACTTAGCCGCTTGTGTCCAGAATCACAAATTCAACCAATCACTACTATTACAAGTTCTGCAAGAATTTGAATTCGAAATGCCAAGAACTAAAGAATCCAATAATTTTGCTAACGACAGAGAATTATGTTGTACGTGCATTAGAATAGTGCGGTTTTAAGGAAAAAAAGTCCGTTACAATGCAAACTACGTCCTACTCAATTTTACAAAATTGTAGCGAAGATATTAAAGACTGAGATACTGCAAATATTAGATAATTATTAAGTAATTTGTTTCTGTTTAAAATATAAAGCTCTGTAAACGAACGTTGATTGCAGAGAGGATGAACCTTTTATATACACCATTGCATGTTCCAGTATTCTTTGTGTTTCTCTTGGACCCAACTTTTTACCTGCTCCCGTATTGTGTTTAAGTCAGGTTATACTAATAAGATGTCTAACACATTTAAGCATAGCTGGATAGCTATATGTGTGTATGTAATAGTATACGTGTGCAGCCAGGGCGGTATCTGGACAAAAATTTAGGGAAGAGTTCGACCAGGTGCAATGTATATCTGAGAGCAATTTCTGGTGCGCAAAAAAATGGTCAACACTAATTATTACGTATATTTGCTAGACATCGCACTTTATTTCGGAGGGGGTTTGAACCCCCAAAACCCCTCCCCAGATACGGCCCTGTGTGTAGTAGCATTAAATAAGTTGTTATAGCACATATGTTGTAAGAAAGGAAATCGAAATTGTGCAATAAAGTCACTCCCTATTGAATATTTTACCTAAAATCATACATCTACTTGTAAGCAAGATAAATTTCACTCTCATATTGTCACAGAATGATTGATCTTCTTATTTTGCTATCTATTTTTATCCCATAAATAAAATTACGTTTAATTAAGTGTAGCGTGTGCATATAAACTTTCAAGTAAAATCGATTTTGTAACTCATGTACCCAACAAGGGAAAATTCGCAAATGTCAGTCTGCAATTTGTTTCTGTAAAGCTTGACTAATAAGCGATGAAAATTTTTGTTATTATTTATTTAAATGTTTCAGAATAAATTTACATTTCATATCTCCATTAAAAGACTCACTTCGCGAACATTACCATTAAAAAAGCATATTTGCTTTTTAAGAAAATTGAAAGTGCCCGTACTTAGAAAATTTCCAAGAACAACCAGAATTACAAATATTTACATACTTACAACAAATATTTATTCAAATAAACGAAGCTCGTACAAAAATTAATAAATCAATTATTTTAGCATTTAACATATAATAACTGACTAGAAACAGTTTAATTATTTTAATTGTAGCCATGCACTTCAATTCTTAGTAGTTTTTATAATCTATCAGTGTTATTAATAAGTTAAAAAAGGTGGTTACAAAGGAGCTTCCTGTTTCTTTTTTTACGATTGCATCAACTTGTGAAGTATTTAACCACATATTTATATTCCCAGTATGCATTTAATTTTTTCAAATGATATCTACACACAGTATCATGTGAGATAAGTGACTATTAGTAATTAATGTGTATATATGTAAAGTATTTTCCTTAATTTGTCAGGTTATCAAAATAAATAACAAGAAATACTATTACATATTCACTAAACTTTTATTTAAAACTAAATGGGCATGATCTTCAGTAAATATCTGATTTAATATAAAATATAACACAATATGGACATCATACCATGCCATCGAATAAACAAAAACATTTATAAAAATAGATGGAGCTATTTTTAAATTATTGAAATAGATATTAACAAATACGTGAGTTAAAAATAGTCTTCATCCAAAATAAGGCAGGCAGTTATAGAAAACTCAATTGAAACTGATTGAATTTGTATATTTTTCATTATAAATACCAGATGTCATTATCTCTATATAAAATATTATATAGTAATTTCTTTGCGGTTCGCACTCAACGAATAGAAAATACTATTATGTTAATGTTATTTATTAGGTGTTATTAGCAATTTTTATGCACAACATAACTACATCGTAAAAAAGCATATGAACCGTTTTACGAAAGTATTTACGTCAATCGACCATTCATTCGTTTAAATTGAATTGCCATTATTGGCAGATGCGTGGATCTTTAATTACTCTTGTCTGATTGTTATTGTTAGTGACGTATTTTATTTAAAACCCCACATATATGGCTGCAATTTTATTTTTATACTGACAAAATTGTTTACAATTTGTTTTGCTAATTTTAGGTAGGCTTAGCTGAATACAAACACTTAATTTCAAGCGAATGGAGATAGAGTTAGTTAAGTAGGAAAAATTTATAACAAAGTTGTGGGAAATTCAAATTCGACGAGTGGTTTACGCACGTTCAGTGCTAGTTGCTAGTTGCTAGTAAGCGCTTTTCAATGCGTTAAAGATAATAATATTTAAAAGTAAAATACACTAATGTTAAGTTCAATTATGTCTTCACAAACAGAAGGAGCTTTGAACAAATTTAAATTTTCTAAAAAACTCTTTACTTTGAACACAATAGGCTTACGAACAGCATTGTATAAGATCACTTTTTATTACTTTTTTAGTCTTCTATTGCGTAGTACATTGTAGCTTTTTCATTATCACATGGCATAATTAGATAATAAAGAATTCCATTTGTTGGGAACTTTCTTGTAAACGCTGTGTATTTATACAATTGCAATGGGTAATTTGTGTAATGCATCCAGAATGGTACGGTATAGAATCAGCGATAATATCTGTGAGTGAAATTAAAATGTTCAATTTCTTTAATTACATCTGCATACACCTATATAATTATTTTGTAATAAATAATAATGTGTACATATCACATATGTCAGTTTGCGAGTCCAAAGGCATAATAAATGCAATGGGTCAAAAAATTTGCGTAATCTTCTTATAGCTTATTAAATACCAACTGCATATTAATTTCTATTAACACCCTTTAACTAATAAAGTGTTGTTGCTAGAACCATTCACCATTAAACAATATCCCAGAACTGAATAACGTGGCAGATCGCAATAAAATTACTCCGGACATTCTAAAATCGAAGAAAACGAAAAAGCCAACGAATTGGCAAGGAAGGAATCGACGGATTCATTTATAGGTTCATAAAAATTGCACCATGTTTTTTATTCACATATTTTTCACACGCTTATTTAAATATCGAGAAACGAATCTAAGAACTATGAGAACAGCCGTATTAAAAAGTCAACACTATAATTATTAATTGGCCAGAGCAATAAAGACCCAATTATTTTAATTATTGGCATTTGCCAGTTGCGTGCCATATGTAGTAAATGAAACAAATAATCTATTCTTCTATCTTTGTAAGAAGAAAAGCGAGGAATTTTAATAATACCCCAATAAAACTGCAGTTGTATCATTTACAAACAGGAAGAAACTATTTTTAAGTAGAGTATTCCTGAAAGGCCACCAACTAGAGCAGCGGTCGTCCGAGACGTAATTTTAATGGTCCGCAAAAAATCAGATATTTAAATTTCAGACTTAGTGATCTGCCTCTGACTGCTGAACTAGAGTACTTCAACGAAGTAAAATATCTGGAACTTATACCTACTCCACCAGAGACTAAATTAGAACAAACAATTAGAGAGAATAATCCATAGAACAATAATGGCATATTGGTTCTACCAAAACCCCTCTGGGAAAAAAAATTATATATTGGCTATATCAGCCTATTATAAGATCAATGGTCGCCTGCAGTTCTATAGCATGAAACTAAAAGAAAAAACAGTGCAGGCCAAACTGCAGATATTACAAAGAATGGCCTGTTTGGCCTACTTTCATCTGCATATAACATGCTTACAGGCTAAAGTTAACATTAAACTTTGAAGACGGCAACCTATTAGCCCTTTCGCACTCCTCGAAGTCGCCCCACGTCAGAAATAAGGTCACTAAAATGCCAACGGACATCATACCCGTTAAATTAAATTTTGAGCAGTCATTCAAAGTACTGATTCCAAGTTCAGAAGAATGGAGTTTAGGAGATCCAAAATTTAAAACAGGATCCCTAGTTTGGTCAAACCCCAATCATCTTTTAGGCAGAAATATTCGGTATTTGTGCCCCAGAAAACCTCAAGAAAGGGATGAAAGAAGCTAGTATCTACATATACACTGACAACCAAGCAACGCTGTGTGCTTTAAAAGCAAATAGTTTTATAAATGATGTAGTGTGGTCGGCTATGATAAAGTATACTAGTATGGGTGCCTGGGCATTCTCATATCAAAGGCAACGAGATTGTTGATCATCTTGCCCAAAGGAGGAGCCAGCAGTCACTTCCAGGTCACTCAGGCTCAGCAAAGCGGAACTAAGGCTACTTACTAGCCTACTCACCGAACATTACCCTCTATAAGATACCATCTTAAAAAGATGGGTAAAGATGTGTTGGTTTTACGAATGCGAAATTGAAGGCTGCTACATCTTCTAAACAAAGTAATTAAAATTGCAGCACAAAAGAGAACCCTCAGATTAAATCAGTTGATTAGCAAATCTAGGTCTTAGGGGGTCCTTTACAATGAATTGCTTCGGTGGCAGTGAGCGGAGACTTCTGGGCATCACCCTGGTACAATACAATACAATGTTAATTTTGTATTATCGAATCTAATATGTAACAAGTAATAAAATTATAATACTAGATATTAGCTTTAGTAATGTCTGTAAATAAACAAATTTATTAATTTTAAATAACTTTTTTTACACAGGGTAATACAAAACGGTAATAAATAATATTATACATTATAATAACTGGTATAATATCCGTATAATACTTATACAATTTTCTCTCTTCACCTGCCATAGATACGTACTTAAAAACAACGCCAACTACCGAATCGATAACATACGACAATAAGTTACCAGAACAAATAAAAAGATTAAACCAACCATCATACAAAAGAGCCATTAACAGAACAATACAACAGCAACAGATCTAAATGATAAACAACAAAAATCACGACGCACGCTCTTGATACCAATATTTCGAGACGAGAGAGTAGACTCACTATTTCGAGGTAAATAAATCATCTGATAATAATATAGGTATATTATTTTATACCCTAAGAACCATTTCTTTATGGCAGTACATACACCTGTATGTATAATAAACTTCGCAGTTAAATTGGGAAATATTTCGAATAGCAAAATTGATCTTACCGATTAGGGCTTCACAACATTTTTATTGTGGTAGCGTAACTATATTTTAAGAAAGAATATAGACATCGTGAACACTGAATTCCGTCGTCGCAAATGCAGCAAAATGTATCACAGAATTACAGTGAATCGACTAATACCGGCTTCCGCTTCATATGCCGATTGCAACCCTACACAATCCAGAAATCAATAATTCTAAATTTGATTCTAACACTGAACCCGCCGAATGCCTCGCGTCAGTTTCATTTCCATATTAGAAATATGGCAATTGGAGACGTACCATCAATTAAAGTCCTATGCTTAATCTAATTTAAAACCATATAACAATGATATAGAGGAAATGAACTCCTCTACATCAAAATCGATTTGCAAGCTTAGATATCTAAAAAGGTATTCGGCAGCATTAAGAACGGTTACGCGATGGCGATCAAGTCGCCCTTGCGATTGAGTACATATACATATACATATACAGTAAGAGCTTATTTTCTGCTCGTTGGTTACTGCTGCAGATCCACTAGCTGATTTGCGCTGGAAAGATGCATACAATAGACACTGGGAGAAGATGATAAATCTATTGGGCTGGCGTGAGTGGTAAGAAAAATTGATAACCGGAGATTTTTTTTTATAAGCAAATTATAAAATGAATTCAAGTGAGGATGAATTTGTTGTTTTAAATAGCTCTCATACAAATCACTTAGCTGTAAAAAGTAGCAGCGTGCATGGCATTAACAAATGTAGGAGGAGGACGTACGAGAAATGCCACCATCTGTTTCATAAGTTAAACCAAAACAAAAATAGCTTTTTTAAAATATGTAAGGATGAAGTTGGATACTTTTAATTACATCTTGGCGAAAATACAACCTCATACTTATAGGATAATTGACTCCAAAAGTATTTTGTATAAAGATCAAGAATAAATAACAAAAAGTAAGACTGTGTCGGTTTCATCAAAGAATATATAAACAATCCAGCACACACTTTAACCGCAGATATTTAAACATTACCGCATTATGGGTTTTAAAAAATATCAAAGGAACACATTTTCTAAGAACTGGGAAATAAAAACTAAAAATGATTTTATGAAAAAATACTGTATTAACAGAAGGATGTCATGTACAAGAAATTAATGTTCGTGTAAATGTTTCGTGCTTGTTTTAAAGAAATTAGGCAAAACCAATTAAAAATTATCTTTACGAGAGAAGTAATGCTTTTTAAAATTCCCATAAAGTTCCAGTTTTATTCCCATATATGTGGTTTTTTGTTTTATATTCATCTTCGTAAGTTAATGAAGTCAGTAAACCTTCCAGTGTAATTTTCGTAAACCTTTACAAGTATTTATATGAATAGAAGTTTTGCTTTACGATGCCTGACATTGCACTGAGAGAAATAGATAGTACTCTTTAACATAAATATAGTATACTTTAATATATTTTATAGCTCCTATAGGGACAATCATATTTTATATTACCGGTGACAATATCTGTATAGTAAATATCTGTGAATACTTTTTATTAACTCGTATGGTAAAGTGTACTATATTTGTATTATTAGTTTGAGCATACATGTTAGTAAATGTGAAAAAAATGTCTAGTAGCGCTGACTATATTTGATAATAACTGTTAACAATGAAAACTATAATAAATATAGTTTAATAATTTTTAATTATAATTAATCAATATAATTTGATTAGCCGGTGACAGTCGGGCGAATTGCCGTCGTATCGGGCAGGATTGCGGGAATCAGACCGGCCCGTGTACTGTAGAGTACTACCGGTATTGAAGCGCCTCGTAATTCTCGTCTGTGGGCGATTGCCCACAGTACTTTTTACACGACGTTAACCATGTATAAGCATCATATAGATATTACGCAGCCACATTTACCGATCACAATTTACATTGAGTACGAATTTCAAAGATTATGAAACAAGCGTAGCGCCATCTTTACGACAAAAGCTGTAGTATCACATATTTATGTAGCTAAACCAATTATGAGTATTATGATATTCCTACTATATAGATATAAAACTATACAGCATTCATTTCATTCCATCTCATTATTAATGCCGTTTTCAATAATCAAAGTAAGGTGACTGTTGCAAGCACCTAACCTAACCTAAATAAACACAACACAGTAAATTTGCTACACCTGTTATTATAACTGTCTTCACTACATTATATGCAATTTATTATATTCACTTGTTGTAAAATATTGTAAAACATTTCACTATATTTTGTAGAAGATTGTCACACAATATTTTTAAACAATTTTATTGCTTTTTTTGTAACCGTGATATAGGAAAATGCCGTTGTTCTAAAATTTTGCACAATAGTAGGAATTCTTACTACAATTTCCGTCAAACAGTGAAGTGTAAATATTACAACATGGATTTTTCTCTGTGCAGACACAAACATGCACCGACACGAATACGTACACCTGTATCACACGTACATAACACGTGTGAGTGTCAATACAGCTTATTGGTCGATTTCTTCGGTAAAGATCGACAATGAATAGAGCAAGGGGTGGGAAGAGCGTTACGAACATTTATGTTAGAAATTGAATATGCATCGAATACCTGGTAACATCCAGATTTTACCTCTTACTATAAGCATGGTAACATCTGGTTATTTTACTCTTAATACCCCACATATTGTCGTTTTGACAATAATTATGTTACTAATTAACATAAAGAGATTTACTATCTAATTTCTACAATCCATTTTTCTCAGTGTGGATATAAAGATTAAATGTATATATCGAAAAATACAAGCGCATAAGGAAATTAAAAACTGATTCATATCATATAAATTTAGTGGATGGATTACTACGGGCTGCAAATATTTGAAAATATCGGTCCTCTAGTGACCGCAGTATAAACCAACCAGAACTAGACATGTTAATTATGCTGAATATATATATATAAAAACCTCATGATTAACTAATTGAAATGGACTAAAAATAAAAGCAAAACTAGAACCAAATGTAGTCCACTCGGTGGAAACAAGAATTTTGAGTTTGTGTCTGTTTTGTTATTGTCCTCCGAGTTATAAAAACACGAAAAAAAAAAACAAACTCAACTAGTCTGTTTGGTGAAAAACCGGATTTAGGTAGAAAGACAGAAAATGAGGCACTTTGAAAATGATTTATTCTAAAATTATCCGTCCAGCCGCGCAATGCTTCTGAAGCAATTGTCACAGATAATGTGTGTAAATATTAATGAACATTGATTACTTTCTCATATAGGCAATTAGTATTAGTTATTAAGAACAGCTTTGCTATAATTATCACATAATTAGGACTTAAAAAAACAGTGTTAAAAATTTTAACTGAATATGCTTTCTTGCTCTATTACTGATTAATAACAGGAAGAAATTTATTTTATGATCAGAATCAAACTTGTAATCAGCCACACCAGTTCTGTTCCCCATAGGAGCTTTACATACCAACTTAACTGTAATTATCTTTCTATGAGAGGTACTTCTGGAAAACTTCTATAAGACAATATTTTTTACAACACGATCACTACAACAGTTAGGTACATTGCTCAAAATGAAACCACAGATTTATAACCTTGACTGAATATTATCTTACACAATTTTATAATATTTAAGTAATAAAATTTGTAAAAACGACTAAACGGGGGGGCATCATACTTTGACATGAACTAAAGGGTTTACAGAAAACAAATGTATAATTATCTCTATTTAGCATAATACATTTAGTCCGATATATTGTATATATAAATTACGAAATAAAAACGTAGGCCTATTAACTTATGGCAACGATATTTCAACTTTCTAATGCTATCAAACTCCTTCTCCAATTAAATAACATTAAAACTTACTATAGCGTCTGTATAAAATTGATTGATTAATAAAAAAAAATAAATGTTAATTCAAGCAATTGCACTAACACTTTATTATATCCACGAATATTTCTTCTAAACTGATTTAATTGTCTTTTTTCTCATTCACCGAATTAACCGCGAATGCATTTGTCGAAACGAGTTTTACAATATCGGAATTAGTTCCGCGAATTCCACAATGTGGATTTCGCATCTATACAATGCATGAATAAGTTCGCTCACCTGAATAAAATGCCACGGTTTCCAACTTTCAATATCCCTGCACTTAACAGTGATTTGATCTACTTATGCGACAAATGACGAATAGCACTTTTCGCGTAAAGAAATATCACACTTTGTAACAGCGAATTAATAGCGGTCATTCGATTTCTGTACGATATTTTATTTTCTAAAAAGAGAAAGATAAAAGAACGTCGCGTGTCGCTTCAATGGTGGGACATAATTGTTTCGCATGAAGATATATGGCATGGAGCGGCATATAATGAAATTGCTGGTAGACATAGACATACATATGTATATATCTTTATATATAATATGTTATACAACATATACATTATATATAACAAAAAACATCCAAACGTCTCTGTATACTTAGACGTTATTGGTTATTGACATTAATTTGTCGTTAATAAATTGTATAATATTGCATAGGTAGATACTGCATCACACACAATACAAAATTGTTTCATTTCACAATAGAAGCAGAACATACGCACGATTTAGTAGTAATAGTAAGTAATATTTACAATTGCACAATAAGTAATTAAATGTGGAGATCGCATTTTACCTATAAACAATCAGTATTATATACATATTAATATGTACGTACCTATTACCTATGCATAGGTGTCCTAAGGAAGACTATAATCTAGTTTATGCTAGGAAACGGAATTATTTTTATGGTATTCAATATGCTGCACATTTAAAACCATTTTTCATCCCATCCATATCCATGCAGTCGCTCACCGAAGCAAGTTGGAAGAATTTAAGACCACCAACTTGAAGAGAGTGAAAATTGAGATTATCTAGCCGAAAATTGTGATGATGGAAAAGTCCAACAAACCACTGGAACTGTCTGACCTAAATAATGTTAGTCTCATCCGAATACCAGACTACCAAAAAAATGCAGGAAATGAAAGGACTGATGAAGTTGCCAAGAGAGAGGCAGAAATAAAAATGTACGGATTAGATCAAAACGCTTTTCGAGATAGCCAAATAAATAGTCAAAGAATATACCTATAGAAGACTGGGTTTGATTAAAACAACGTAAACACTTGAGAAACGCTTAAGGTAATATGCTTGGTTTGGTTTTGAAGTAGGTTGAATAAAAATACGCACATAACACGTAGCACAATAAACCTGTATACTGGTAGAAAACCATGTCTCGGATGCCCTGAATTAATAGGGTGAAAATAGAAGGGGAAGAACATCAGTGGCGTATGGTGGAAGAAACCGAAGAGGTCCTAAAACCCTATCCAATGAGGGTTTTACTATCAACATTTTTATAATTTTTTCTAATCGGATGTTACAATACAGCTAAAACAAACGACGACGCAGTGCTGAAATGGTTATTACCGCACAGTGTGCTGTAATGAGATATTAACGCACTGGTGAGACGCTTACCTGAATGTAATATGGGCGATTAATGTGCAAATTAAAAAAAATACTGTAAAAAACTCGTGCCACAATGACTTTGTAATTCTCCTACATTTCAATATAGGAAATCTCAAAGCAAAGTTTGGTTGGTGACGCCCAGCATCAGCTCCGCTCTTTCACTTAACCCTGCTTTTAAATGACTTAATGCGATTAGGAATGTCCAACGATTAAAAATACATTTAATCTCGTATTGCCTGCGAAAGAATGATAGATTTGGGTGTACATATGACCGCACATATCGTGAAAAGAAAAAAATTATAAAAAGCTAAATTTCTTAAAACAAAAATTGGGTTGCTGTGATATTACAGCTATCAGAAGCAATACTTCGGCCTGTGATACCTCGCAGGTAGACGAAAACGAAATGATATTCGTAGAAAAAGTATTTTGAAGTTTGAAACTTAAAAAAGTCATAATAGAAAGATTAATAGAAGAATCACTAGAAAGCCGCGTCCGTTCACGCGGCCAATTAAATAGTCGTTTGTTGACCGCTTACGCCCCAACTCAGGCAGAAAGCAGAAAGTCCGCGTTCCGTCTGGAACGCACCCCATCTACACCGGTGACTGGTTGGGATTGCCGGGACACCTTTCACTTTAAAAAATGACTGAATCGCAAAGCTTTAAATGGACTGACATCTATCACATTATTGCTATCATGCATCCGCCCATAAAAATTATCCTGGGCAATTATTAGAAATTCGAATTTGTGTAGGATTTCCGTAACCTGACACGGCTCTGTTTATTTACATAGCAATTTTCTGTCAAACTGTGTGTTATTAATAGTGACATTACTATATGTATAGTACAGTGACATTTATATGTGGTACAGTGTCACTTCAATAAACGATTTTGAATTTAGTAAAGTAGCACGTCAACATACGAAAAACAATATTATCAATGATTATTGTGTATGTCAAATATTTGACGAATGTATTTATATTCTATTTTATATTCTCTATATACATAAAGATGACATTTGAGCATAGCTGTATGTATAAACTCAGTAACACATTTTAATTCAAGTAGAAAAGTAAAAAAAAAAAAAAATACAGCTATGCTCAAAAGTAATAGACATTTCTATGATTTACCATTAATTTCGTATTTTGGCATTACATCTGTGGTAGTTAATTTAAGTGTCTAGGTATTCGTTTTTATGTTTTCACAAGAGTTTTTATAGATACTTTTCCTAGATCTATTAAATTTTTATGCATGTTCACGTTTCTGCGACGTCAGTTTTTTACGCACCGAAAAAAGTGTTGCAACTGTATCAAAATCTTACAGAAATGCGACAAATTATTAAAATACTATTTATAAGGCATTTAAATTAAGAGTTTTATTTTGTACCTTACCTTACTTTGATTATTCGCAAACAATATACGTGTCTAATACATCTGAGCATATCTGTATTATGTAACTGCCTTATTGTATAAAGCAAATTCGCTCAAAAAGTGTTAATTTTCTGCTTCAATATTAAGTAAGTTACTTACATTGACGAGGCCCTGAATATTTTAAATCGCATATTTAAGTGGAAACTGGTAGCAATTCTTACATGAATGAAGTACAATTTATAACTAAATCGATAATAAAACTTATGCGAATTGGAACCAACCCGTTCATATAAAGTGATACTGCTATAATGTTTCCATAAATAAATTTATTTTTCTTGGCTGCTACACAGAGAGAAATGAAGACGTTATTTCCATAATTTTTGTAGTGTCGAATATTTA
Source organism: Cetonia aurata (assembly GCA_949128085.1). Lineage (NCBI taxonomy): Eukaryota > Metazoa > Arthropoda > Insecta > Coleoptera > Scarabaeidae > Cetonia > Cetonia aurata. The sequence goes on from OX421888.1 coordinate 10,746,865, forward strand.
TATACATTAACACAACCGATTAAATGATAAAATTAACTCAACACCCATGATTAAATTAACCAGAGACTGCAAGTTCAGTATTTACCATAAAAAAAAAATAGATTTTGAACATAAAGTTTAAAGTTTATTTGGTTAAATTAATGTTATATATTGTTATTTTTTACGCTTGAATAATATTTTGTATATGCTGCTCTGATTTGTAAATTAGAACCGACGCAAATATTAAATGAATTGCGATAAATTTGGTAAGGATAAATATATTGTATAATTTTATTGAAGTGAATTAAATATAGTATAAACATAGAGGCAAAGTATAATCTCTTGATTACTAATTGAATCTATTTTTTTCTCTCACGGTGGTAATAGTGAAATACTTGACTTTTATGTATGTAGATTGAAAAATTGGCTTCGTCATTCCATAAAATTAATTTTTATGATTCGTAAAGTTTTCAACAGAAAATCGAAATATGTTTCTAGTAATTAATAATAATAGTTATCTCCGCTACTAATAATGACTTATAACATACCATATGATAAATTTTTTAATACAGTCGCAAGAAATGATTAGTTTGTTAAAAGTATGCTCCAAGCATAGCACAATTTCCTGGATAAGTATAATATACATAATACATACATTATAATAAAAAAATATCAAAACTAATTGAGTAAATAATGAGAGAAAGAAACTCAAAAAACAGTTCACTTAATTGTTTTTTTTTTTAATTGTATTTTAGTCAGTACTAAACCCACTGAATATTTGCACATTTAATCAAATTCGTGCGTTGCAATCTATACAGCTCTGTATATAGTTTAGAGGCAAACCAGCAGAAAGTCGGTTAAATTGCTTTATGGATTGTAGTAATAACACAGAGAAAGCTGCAACTTACAAGATGCTATTTTCATTACACTAACAATAAATGAAATTTGAAGGAAATTGTCAATATTAATTACAGAAAATATTAACATTCATATATGTTTATTATTCTTTATTACGTGCTAATATTTTTGTTTACAAAACATATTTGGATTTGATTAACACTTTTTTTTTCATATTTGCAACCTATATACAGTTGCTAGCCCATAGTATATACCATAGAAATTTTTATATGGATTGTGGTAAAGCTTTAGTAAGTTTGTAGAGAGTACAAATTAACATTGTATGCGGCTGCTTTTCTTTTAATAATAAAAAAATAAATACTCTGCAGTACCAATCTCAGACAGCATATACAAAGACACAAAGATTATACAGTCAATAAAACAGTTTTTAACTTCGACCAGTAACTTACAGACGAAGTATAAGTTTAGTATAATTAGAAATTATCGCTTATTGCTTCAATAGTAATAATTCATATATTTTTTTGGGTATACGATGTATTTTGTAATCATAGTTTCTTACATTAATTTTTTTTATACGTTTCGGTTTTTTGTACAAACCTTTTTCGATATAGTATTCAGTATTTTGCCATCAATGATTCCGCCTAGTTCTTCTGCCATACATATTTATAAAATTTCAGACAAACGTACATCATTACCGTGTATCATCCTCAATTTCGCATATTTCTTATCTTAAAATTTCTTTAATAACTTAAATAAAATTAAGTACCAGCAAATTTATAAGAAATTGTTTGAATCATACACAAAAAATGTAATTTAAGACAAATAGTAATAATACAAAAACTATTAGCTAACTAACTAATCTTTTATTCTGGCTGATACTAAAAGTCGAAAAGCTGGCTACAATTATCTTTGACATTTTGAATTATTGGCTTTTCTGTATAAATTAAGTAAAAATAAAATTATTATACCTGTTGAAATGAACACTAATTATTCCTTTTCGGGCATTCACAAAAGTGTTAGTCCAGACGATTACAGAATCACTATTAATTATAAACTTATTAAACATGAAGCGCACTTTATATGTTCTTCATATCTACTTCCATCTGGTTAACACTCATAACTAAATTCAAACTTGTCGCAATGTTTTGAAGCAACACTCAACCGTACTTAATGATAAGCTTAGCAGTTTTCTTTACTTTAGCATTCCTCCGTACACAAATCCAAAATTAAATTTCTAAATCTCTTAACCGTAACACCCGTAGATGTATGTAAGTTTTTGCTACGTGAAAAATGACCTTTATATACATAACTGCCTAATGAGTCGAGATATTATACTACAGTACGGTTACAACACGTTTTTATTTGCTCATTGTGCAATTAATATTATTACCATATTTCCTTAATTTCCTGCAATGCTTGTATTGATTAATGTAATAGTATAGGTGCATATGTATTCGAACAAGTTTTATTGTTTCGATGCATAGGTATATACGTGTATTCTCTCATAATCATACTGGGCATTTAATTTTCATTTTTACTTATACTTTATATAAACAGACAAATGTTTCTCACTAAACAGACAGAAGTAATTTTGAATATAAGAAAGACTAGCTTAGATGGTGAATAGATTCGTATAGAATCACTATTTAAAACGATTTTGAATCACATGTGGCATAACTTGATTCGTAAACATTCACTCCCAGTACTTAAGTACCTTTTTGAGAACAGTAAAGCAATTTTTAATTTATCTATCCCACCAATAATTTTATTTATTCCTTTCATAAAACTTTATTCTAAAATCATGGAATTTCAATTTTCGTCATGTACGTCCAATCATCGATCATTATTGTGGATCCATCCTCGCATCCAGGTGCTACAACATCATACATGGTATCTTTGAGCCACTCTCCACCGCACGAATCCGCCGGGTCCGGGTATTTCCCTGACCATACGTTGGTCAACCCATAAATCGTGATTTGATCATCGGCGCACACTAAACCACCAATATTCCCTCCCCCTGTTCTGAGCCGGGCATCGTTCTGTAAACTGAGATGTTTCCCTTTCAATACTACGTAATTTTGCTTAACTTCCACACTCATATTGACAATTCCGGACTTTCAAATCGAGATGTTAAGTAAAAGTCAATAACGTTGATATGGATACGTCTAGCGCGGATGAGCAGTCAATTTTTGACAGGTACAAACAGCAACAGAATGGGCAATAGAATAAGTCACGTTTTGAAGCGACTGTTTGATTACCCCATCAAGAGAAAACCGATTTGTTTCTACCGACAAGAAGATTTCTCTTCGACAGGTCAGTTGTAGTTGCTTCATTAATATCCGAATATTTACGTTTATATTCGATAGGCGAACCTTTGCCTAAAGAAGAACAGGACGCCCATGGACCGCTAACAGAATACGATAAATTGGTCCAAGCTTTCTACAGTCGTCTGCTGGAGCAGAGGCGTCAAAGTAGAGAAAATGAAGAGAAAAATCGGCAATATAATTTACAAAAGGTTATGCAACGCTTTCCTGGCTGGAACGAGCTAACCATTTCTAATTTACATAGCTTATTTTTATTGTTCGATCAGAACCTGAATGGGATGTTGAATTTTGACGACTTGTATGTAAGAATCGCATCACAAAATTACTAAAATAATTAATATGTTATTGTTTCGATACAGCTCAGCAGTGTTAGAAAGTTTAGGTGATGAAAGTACTTGCGAATATAGGAAACAAAAGTTTGACGAAACTGATAGAGATATGGATGGTTGGGTTAGTTATGACGAGTATTTAGACGTAAGTAATATTACACTTCGAGTTTAAGATACTGGAATTCGTCACTTTTTTGTTGCAATAGTTTGCAATGATTTTATTCGAATATAGTTTTAAGAAGATTTTAAGAACTTACAAACATTAAAGTACAAATATTTTACTTGTATAATAAAAGTGCTTGTAAGTTTAGCATCAACTATTACTTGGCATTTGTGAGACATGCTGTAGACCAACTTACAAATGCTTTCTTTGGATAGACATTTTCTATTATGCTTTAATTAAGACATTTATCGATAGATCTGAGCATATCCAAATACGTTTGTCTACCAAAAATGTGCAATTAAGATAATATCGGGATTTGATGAAGACTGGCTATAGTTTGAATAACGTGCTATTATGACATTTGATATTTTGTTAGTAATATCTAGCACAATATCTTAACCCATACCATAAACAGTTTATGTAACCCAATCCTCTGAGAAGACATCAACGGTTAGCATCTTTAGAATTGTCAGGAAATCTGTTTTCTTTTTATAAAGACTAATTCAATTCCAAACCTTGAGAGACAAAGTTTTCGATTTCTTTTACAGTAGCTGCAACTAATTATCCAAATTTTATATTATTAATTAATTTGCACAATCTCTATTTTTAGAGTCACCTGATAATGCTTAGCTATAATCGAAACTTGCAATCAATAAAAATTCTACAAAATGTATAGGTTGGATAGAACATTTTATTATTTGTAATGTATTTTAATCCTTGAACGGTGTAATTAATCGTGGGTACCTAAAGAAACGTTCTTGAACCGTTCAGAAAATTTTAGTTAGAATCTGAATACATGTTTCGACCACTATTGGCATTATTTTGTAAAACTTACAGTGTCATCCTGATGAAGTAGTAATAAAAACTAGATGAGCTTGATTTAACAGTGATTTGAGTTTTTCATTGGCATTTTTTACCGGTTTATCCAATATTAGTGCTTAACCTCATTATGCAGGATGTTCCATTTAAAATAAGAAAGTTACGCACAAGTGCAGTTTACAAAGTTTGCACTAGGTGCTTGAACGCCCTGTAGAATACTGGACAAGGTTGAATATCGCATTCGTTCAACCAAAGGATATACCATTTACAATTTTCGTTTCACTTTTCTAAAATGAATGGTGTTCCATTAACACGTTGACTACCGGTGTTATATTTTCATGCTTTTTGTAACCTACTGCTAACTTTTCAAAAATGGGTACCATTTCACCACAGTTTTCTCACTGTTGCACTCTGTAGATTGACCTTAAATTTTTACTTTGAACGTTTATTTCTTTTCTTTTTGAATTTTAGGTAATTCTTCGGAACCATAGGGAAACCTTTCCTTGTTTTCTTCAGATTATTTTATTCTGCTGCGTTTCGTTGATAACATTTTCGTCAACTTGATCAAACATTTCTTCTGAACTTATTTGTAACAAATCAACAAATGCATTTGTTTTGTGTCCGCCCTGTTGATCTTTCGCTTGGCGTAATACGCTGAATTTTTTGTTTTCAAACACTTTATTGTGTAAACTTTTTAAATTCTAAAAAGAAAAAACTGACATGAAGTCATAAGCCTGATATTGGTGAGACAGGACCTATTCTTGCTTTTTTGTTATAAATAAGTTTAAAATAAACGCTTGACAAAATTGATAAATGTTATCAAGGGACTATAACAGGATAAAATAATCGTAAGAAACAAGTCAGAACAACAAAGACTTAAAATAAACCGAGAAAAATAATTGAAATCAACATCCAATGCAAAAAAGATAACTTTTTAGGTAAAAACATGGAATTTTCCTCAAACTAATTCTGAGGCAAATATGTTAATGTCTTAATTAAATTATGATTCCCTTAGGTTACCTTTTTTTTCTGCATCATAAATCTTATCATGTTAACACAATAGATTGAGTATTACGCAAGCATTTAAGCGGCATAAGACATGTTTATTTGAGCGGCTTCTATCTCTCGTCTTTATATCTCTGTTCCGCAAATATGTTTTGTTTAAATATGTAGAAAATTAAATAATAATTATGAACTCAAGGACGAAATTCGGTAATTATTAAGGCAATAAGAAAATTAATGCGTGTATATAAGTGTGTGATTTAAGACCAGCGTAAACAAAATCCCTGCAACTTTTCCAGTTTCTTCCATCAAAACAATTTGCTGGAACACTGACATATATGTATACTATATATGAGCTAAAGCGGTTAGCAGTGCTCGTGCGTCATCTACATAGGTGAAACAGTCACGCTGTCAACTGCAAATAAATTACTATGACAGAGCAAATTCTTTTCATGTTGTGATATCAAACATGGAAACACAAGTAAAGCAATAATATAATTTAAGTGTACTGTATTATTTTCTATAATTGGCGTCGGAATAATGTAGTTAATAAATAACAGCGCGTCTATTGCTATTGTCGTCTAAAAGAACGCTACTATATGGCCTTGTTGAGCTCTGTATAAATTGAATACCTATAGCTATTAAGGAAACAAGAGTAAAAATATTTGTTGATTAGACGTGACAACACGCTGTGAGGTGAAATCACTTTTGCTTCGCTGATCAATTTTTTTCATTTCAGATGGTATATAACTTTAACGTACAGGATGGAAGTACCTTAACCGGATTGGCGAAACTGTGCTACGATATAGCCGAAAATATAAAATTCGTGAGCAGCCTTTCAGTCGGAGAACAACTGGAATATGGTCTCTTTTAAAGCATTGGTTTGAATAAGACAACATAAATTTATTTATATCCATAATTAACATATAGATATGTAATATATAATGTTTCAATAAACTGACTCATCCCATCATTGATTGATTGTCAACTCTCAGTCTCTAAGCGCATTATCCTTAGTTTTCCGCGATCTGCCAGAATACAAGCCGCCTCGTTTGCTCCTCCACAATACTTCGACGAGGAGAAAACCGTGAGAAGTTTCGCCTTTTGCTGGATCTGAAAATAAAGTAAGTAGAGGACGATTTCCTTTTTTTGCGGATGTGAAATTACGTTAAAGCCGGACTGGGCAACTTCGTGGGCTCTTATTATGTGGCTGAAGTTGTTCGTGTTGAGGAACCGTTCTAACGCTTCGACGCTGAAGACGTGGGCAGTACCTCGACGATAGTTGGTTGCAAAGCCATCATTTGCAGATAATTCCATTGTTACAGTATCAGTTATTGCATTTTTCCTTAAAAATAAAAAAAAAGATAATTGCGAGCATATAAAATAGGTAATAAGGTTAATCCTTTTAGCGATTATTTAAGCAGAATTTCTATGTAACTCAAATAACATATTTGAAAATCTGCACAAATATTTGCTTTTATAATAAAACTCTCGAAAAAGTATCTCCAGCTTATGATCAGCTTTGGAGTTTTTTATTGTATGTTATTATAAAAATTATACATAAAATGAAACTAATCCTATTATAAACTATACTATAAGATTCTTGCTCTTTTATACTATATATTACTGCCTTGTTTGAAGCTTTGCTTAACAGATAAAATTGAATAAATATTAGTAACTCGGCTAACAGTTTAACTGCTTTTAATAAATTTAAAATAGCTAGAGTTTTAATGCAAGTATAACTATATACTAGAAGCATAAAAAATTATTCAAACAAATACAAAATGAATTATTAATGTCCCAAGTTGCTAGCTATCCCTAGGCTAAAATTACATTAGCTAAACTTGCTACAGTGTAGCTGCAGTATTATATTTTTTTATATAATCTAGATTACATTAGATAAAAGGTTTTCCAGTAAGAAGTTGTACTTTAAATTTTCCGGCATTTTTGATCTGTTGAATCGGAGAGGTTGTACTTTGAAATTAAATTAATATTTTTGTACTACTTAAGAATGAATAAATGTTTCTTTTAAAATTAAAATGGAACTTCTTATTGCAAAACTTTTTAGTAGTTTCTGTATAATTAAACTAAAATAATGTAACGCACTTCAAAGGGTCATTCCACATCAATTCCCATGCCAGTGGAGATTGCACGTCTGGTTGATCCAACGGCACAGGTATTTGATTGATCGCAGTGACTACAGGACACAACCATGGTGGTGGTATTCCTCCATGTACGCAAAATATCTACGAAATATCGACATCAATATTTAAGTCAGTATTTTAAAATGAAGAAATCATATTTGCCTTCTCATCTATAACAGCTGATAAAGGCATGCAATCGAAAACGCGGTTGATAGTTTCCCAAACTTCCAAGCCCGTTTTGTCTCCAAATTTATTAATGCACTCCCTGGAAAAAGTAGATAATTATTTTGCCCAGTCGTTTTTGTGACAGTATATTCGTACATTTGGAAGCTAAACATTTTTTGTATCTCTTTTATTTCGTGATTGCCTCTGAGTAACCAGACCTTCTGGGGTGTTTGCATCTTGTAACAAAACAGATACGTGATGACTTCGATACCGTAAGCACCTCTGTCGACAAAATCGCCCAAGAAAAGTAAGTTAGAGGGACTGAGGCAGGGACCCAGATTCCAGAACACTTTCTCGAAATACATTAGGTCTCCTATATTTCCATGTAAGTCCCCTAATTGCAAAATGAACGTTAGTTTTATTATGTATAAGGTGAATCATTGCCTCGATAGCACAATTAAAGAATACTTTACCACCAACTATGAGTTTAATTTTGCTACTGAGATGATAGCTTGTGGTAATAGAGATGGTAAAGTGTGTTTTATTATTTACATACCCATAATATAAATTGGTGAAGATAAATTAAGAAGACGAGATTCCTTCTTTAAAATTTCTGTCACACTTTCACAAACGTTTATCAAATGCCTACCAAACAGTTCAGAATCTAAGTGTCCCCATGAGAACAAAGGTTTGCCTTTGGCGTATGTTTTGAATTTATTTAATTGCTGCAAATATCTTATACTCTTCAGTAATTCGTTGCACTCGGACTCTTGATTAAAAATAGCTATCGACGTCCTGCGACATTGCTCAGGAGTAGACGTCTGGACTATAGATAAAGCCGTCTGACTGATAGCATCTAAAAATATCCGATATACATGTCACGCCCTCGTGAAAGAAATATTATATCAATTTACTTTGCATATTCCACAGTTCTTCTACATTAATTAAGGTAGCACTCTTTTGCAACCTAACTGTATGCGCGGCTAACTCGTAGTGTTTGTCTTCGGGTTTGCTTTTCACACCAACTGGAAAAAATGCAAGTACGGTTTTGAAATTTGTTCGTCTATAGTTTTATTATTTACATTCAGCAGACTTCTTGCTGATTACTGTATCGCTAGCTTTGTAACGGATTTCGCGTTTTCTATAATCGCAAATAGGAGTTTTCGGTAAATATAGGGAAGAATTAGGAATAATTTCACTCTTACAGGATCCCTTGAATGTATTGCTGTGCCGACTTGACGGATCTGAAGATATGGGAAGTTCCTCTAATCTTCAAGGTCCCCACCGCCACTAGGAAAGCGCCAATTGTCAAAGGAGTTATAGATGAAAATCCCAAGTTTCTAAATAAATGATTTTAAATACTTAATAAAAATTTTCAAATACTGTGTTATTTTGAGAATGTTGAGAATTTTATTGAGTACTATACTCATGTTTCTTCTTTCCAAAATGGCTAATACCTGGTTTCCTCTAATTGGATTAAAAAGTAGGATATAAAGAGAAATCAGCGTTACATAGGTATATACACTCCGCCAAAAAAGTATCGCATAAACTAAAAAAGGGCATTTATGAACCAAGATATTTTTATACGTTCACAAAAAGTTTTCCTCGTGTATGTGAACTATAAGAACACTAACAAAATAATGGAACTTAGCGTTTTTACTTTTTTTTCTCTAAAAGAACACATTTAGAAAAATGCATATGTGTAAGGTTTGTTCAGTTGTTTATTGAAAGTCTTCCTATACGGACAAATTTTAAAGTGCGAAGTCAGAGTTCTGTACCAACGCTTTTAAAACTAAAATGAGCAATTTAACTTCAGAACCAGTGGCTGCTATAGTTGCTTTAATCGAAGATGGACGATCTCAAGCATACGTTGCTAATTTGATGAACATCAATCAGTCAAGTGTTTCTAGAGCCGTAGCCAGATATAGGGAAACAGGCATTTACAGTAGAAGACCTGTACCAGGTCGTCCAAGATGTTCTACTCGCCAAGATGACCGCTATTTACTACTACAAGCATTACGTCGAAGACATGTAACTGCGAGACAATTGCAGAACGACTTGGCTAGAGTCAGAAATACTCGTGTGAGTACTCAAACTATTCGGAATAGGTTACGACAGAGTGGATTAAGAGCTAGAGTAGCTGTAACAGCCCCTCGTCTCACTAGGAACCACCGAGTGGCTCGCTTAAGGTTTGCCAGAGAACATGTAAATTGGAACATTAATGACTGGGCCAATATACTCTTCACAGATGAGTCAAGATTTGGTCTTTACACCTCAGATAGGCGTATCTCAGTGTACAGACGAGACGGTGAGCGCTATTCGCAGTGTAATATCAGACCTAGACCTAATTTCGCTGGTGGCTCTATTATGGTTTGGGGAGGCATCTGTTTAACAGGTCGTACAGAGTTAGTACCAGTAGACAGAGGTACACTGACTGCCCACAGGTATATAACGGACATTTTAGAAGAACATGTAGTACCATATGCGCCAATTATAGGAAACGAATTCATGTTAATGCACGATAATGCACGACCGCATGTTGCAATAATCGTCCAGGAATACCTTAACGATGTTGGTATTCCAGTTTTAGATTGGCCTGCGGTAAGTCCGGACATGAACCCTATCGAGCACGTGTGGGACCTCCTTCACACACGGATACGAACCCAAAATGTTGCCCCAGCGGACCTGTATGGACTAGCAAATGCTCTCCGTGACGAGTGGGAGAATTTGGATCAGGCTTATATACGGAGGTTAATCGAATCCCTGCCAAACCGTATGCGAGCGGTCATAAGAGCCAGAGGTGGCAATACTCAGTATTAAAAGCTACTGTTATGACATTTTTCTTTCCAAAATTATAATTTCTTGTTTTAATAAAAATCTCAAGTATGAGTTCTTGTTTTTATTTGGCCTGTATTTTATTTAAACAATCATAGAAATTATATCTTAGAGCGCATTAAAGTATATTTACAACTTTATGCTACAAACAAAGATTATGCGATACTTTTATGATTCAAAACTAAATTATGCGATACTTTTTTGGCGGAGTGTAGAAAATAGGAAACATCTGATGTAGCTTTAAAAATAGCAAAAATATAATTCAAGAATTAACATGTAAGTACTTATAAATTGTATCAGCGTCTTTCATTACTTCCACAAGATCTGCAGGTAAACTTTTCGATTTTCTCATGTATGCAATAAAATTTCTAAACTCATTTAGATTTAATATACCATCCCGATCTACATCAAAAAACCTAAAATTACAAGAAGACATGAGGAATTGAGCTCCATTACGTCAATAAGTGTAAAAATTAGACGCAGTTTCTACCTGAACATGTATCTACACCTTATTTCTGCAGGAGCTCCACCATGGGTTGTGTAAGGCTCAACTGCCGCCAGGATGAACAGAAATTCTCTATACGATAACCCGCACCTATCTGTTACATCAGCTGCTCTAATGTAAAGGTGCATGAATACATTTTTATATCGCCCAAGGATTAATTTTATACCTAAATACGTGCGGTGCGTCATCCCTGCTCCAACCCAATTCCATAATAAACCGTATAAATGAGATCTGGCTTATATAAACGGCAGGAAAGGAGAAAAATATAAATTCCCTGTACAAATACTTTTGCACTAGAAAAATAATGAATTCGTTTCAACAATAATATACAGCGACTGGCAAAGTTCAATCTGATCATACGTACTGTCACTATTAAAACCAGCAGCTTCGATTAATTGTTCGTAAAGGTTCTTGCCAGGATTAACGAACGCTTCTCGGCTGATCTCGACGAGTTTACCTTTCGCGATATATTCCGGAGCTGCAGTGATTAATTCTTGAGGTGGTGTAAAGGGAAATTCATTGTGGGCTCGCAAATTTCGGAAATACAGCAGCAGTTCAGGAGTACGAAGGGTGCCGTTCAACCAGGCCTTTATAAGTTCTTGTTCCGCCATCCATCTCACTCTACCTCTATACTTCAATGAAATCGCTACTAATCAGCAGAATCGACAAAAGTTGAATATCACACTCACCCTTCCTCTCGTGGTCTTCGATTTCCTTTTTATATCGTCGTTCACGTTCATACAATACACGCAATGATATATCCAATTGGTGGTGTGATCTGGAAGCCATATTTTATAAATCTTTAGCAATTTCGTTGATTCCATTTCAACTTCGAATATCTAGGATGAGAAATGAATTCATTTTGACTATAGATTGCGAAGGTATATACGTGCTTCTAAAAGTTCTTTGGTGAGCACCGACTGCCAGCTCTCGCCTTCTTGCACTTTCACCGAGGGTAACCACAATTCGGACGTGACATTTTCCAGAATCAGCATCATGGAACTGTCATCTACGCAATACGCCGCCAAAGAAACAACATTGCACAATTCCGAGATCGCCTTAAAGCGTGCCATGGTTGGGTTACCGCCGAGACACTTTCAAATTTCGGTAAGTTAAACGTTTAAATATGTAATTCCATGTGACAATTTTATTTAAGATTATTTGAGATGTTTCTATGGTAATTATAGATTATAAAAATTATGACATATTAGATTATTTCGGTAAAATAGTACATTTTAAACGGCTCCCCAGTGACAGTAGGATGGGATGGATATTTTTCTAGTGTACAGGAAGCTCAAATTACAAAAAATTGTAATTTTGAAAGCTTTTGATCACATATAATATTATAAAATGAATAGAGGTTTCTTGTAGTGTAAAATAACAAGTATTAATGAAAAAATTCTTTCCCCATTCAACCCGTTTTTTTCTGTGATTTTTTAAATCTGATACTGTAATTATTGAAGCATATTATTGTATTTACGACAAACAGGGCTTCTAACTAATATAGGTATTTAATTCTCTACACAATTCTCTACGTTAATGAACAGAAGAAATAATAATAAAGGTCCCAATATCAACCCCGGGGGCACACTTGAGAGTATCGGTAGTTCTTGTGATTTAATTCCCCTTATCACCACTATTTGCTTTCAATTTGTCAAAATTGCAACAGCTACAAATAATCGTATCAATTGCCTGTTGGAAAACTGCAGATATTTCCTTTTGTTCTGCTCGTTTTACAAGGGTTATGATATTATCCGTGTAGGCTTGTACATGTCTGTCACATTAGTCAACCTCAAAATATGAATCGATGTTTCTCCTAAATGGGTAATTTGGTTCCATGTCTCGGCAAAGTCAAGAAAAACGATAAATCAATCATAAAAAATTCCATAATTCTCTCCCCAGAAACGTCCTATACCAATACTTTACTCAACGCAAACGAGTCGAGTCCCTCTTTCCTGACGATAAACCAACAAATCGCTACCAGCTTTAAGACTGAATTCAACTGGTCTAGAATTCAAAGCATCTATCTGGGTTGTAATGGTCGCCTTGATAGCGATATATCGCTAACCCTACCTATGATAAAAACTGTGGATAAACTATTTGACGTGATAGAGGATAATTTCCTTGGTAGCTGCAAGAAAATTTATTGTAGTGTAACGTTCCTAGGGCAAAAATTTATAACCAAATTTGAAGAATGCAGTAGGCTGTCGGATAATGACATCAAGATAAATACGCGAAGTGGCAAGATGTTGGCGCATGTTATAAGCTATCTGAAACTTCATAGGTTGATTCTTTTCACCTTCGAGAGCGATGTTAATGAGGCTCGAGATATCTTAAATCTTGTGGCATTAAGTCACCTGATAATGAATGTCAGCCCATCGGAGTTCAGGGTACTAAAACACTTAGGTACATACCTCCGAGATTATTGAGTACCTAAATGCTTTTAATTTCAGCTGATGGATATAGCGTTAGAAAAATATTTGTTGAAATTTAAAGTGGTTGATGATAACACGCTCAAAGTTGCAATTTCGTATTTTAGTCTTATAACTAATTATATCTGTGAATACATTGAACAGAATAAAGATCGCTGTTTAGTGAATGAAATGCTAGCTTCGGAATCAGAACAAGTTAATAAACGGAGAGGTAATTTTATAATTGTTGTATATAACATTTGAAATAATTAATTCCTAATGAATCATGTCTAAAAGATTCGTTAATAAACACATTCCATCTACCGATTTCAAGCATACTGACCAAAACATTGTTCCCAACATAATATACATATTAAATAATATTGTTATTTTCATTTTGTGTGCAACTTGTTCAAACAAATATCATATATTTATAATATATTTTTATATTTAATTTTTTGTATGAATCTCTTAAATATCCTGCTTTGGTCCAGAACTATTGGATAATAAATACTATTATTGTCATTATTATTATTGCCTGTTTCAAGATATAGTGCGGACGTGAAGCTCCAACAGCTGTGTAAACACGGCAGCGGGACCGCACTATAACTTGAATCGAATATACTATGATTTACGGTTTTCAGAACGCAATCTCGCTTAAACCATAGAAAGAGACTAGACATTTGAGATTTCAATATACGCGTGAGCTTTCTTTAACCTAATCACAGCGAAGAAATTATTATATCCTTGTTTTTTAAACGGTTTTCTGATAAAAGCTAAACATTTTGATACCTTCATTAGGCCACGTTCGCATTCTAATCATTATTACTTCGAAAAATCCGGTAATCAAAACGGGCTAGAGCAAAATTTCAACCTGCACCCATTATTATTTCAGAGAACTTACGACAACTACGAAAATGGAAAAAACTTGTTGCGAAACTTCGACATGAAACCTGTACATATGTTGAAGAAATACTTGGTATGAATACTGTAACTAAATCTGATGAAGATACGGAGTCGAAAATCTTCAAATTTAACACCGAGTGTCCACTTTCAAATTCACGTAATTTGTATAACATAAATTTCTAATAAAAGACTGAATTAATTTACTAACTTCTTTTTAATAAAACAAATTACAACTATAACCGAATTACATCATTGGCCACTCTAATTTAATTGATACATATGAATATTAGCTCTTAAAGATATCTTTTATATTAAAATTGGTGGTGTTACTATTTTTATCTTGCGCATCTTTGAAAGCTGAGGATAAACTAACGAATTCATCTACTTCCTTCTTCATTTCTCGTTCTCTACTTAGCATTTCAATTGCTTCCAGGTATAATTTATCTTCCGATGCTTTATTTTCATATTGTGCATCTAGTTTTTTGTATATTTCAATAAAATGTTGTGTTAATGAAGGAGTTTTGTTATTAGAGAGATTTACTGTGCCTATTCTTTTATTCTTCAAATGAAACAATCTGGAAAATATGTGTACTATTACAATTTAAAAGGAAAACAAGAATTATCGCATTACGCTCTTATTTTGTCATCCTTGTAGAATATTTTTCTTAAAGGTATTTTGGCAACCGGTCTATCAAATCGTGGTTCTTCCTTGGGAGGAAATGCTTCATATACATCATACCACAATGGTCTGTCCTTCCAATTTAAAGTTCCAGTTTTTATTAAACCTTTAGTTCTTATAAATATGGCATTAATTTAGGAATGAATTACAAATGTAGTATAATTATTATCTATACCTTGAATATATCGTACCAATCTTTTCTAAGCGGCTGTTTGCCATTGTTTCAAATATCTTTAGAAATTATGAGCACGAAAATTAATGAAGACGATCCATTGACACAGTAGTATTCTAGCAAGGTTATATTTATCACACTTTTTGACAGCTTTTTAATGACATAGGGGAATTTGACTTTTACTTAGGTGTGATATTGCCTTGCGTTTTTGTTTTTCCTGTCAATTCTAAGAAATGTCAATAGTACATTCAAAGTGGAAGCACGTTGGTTATTTTATTCGTATGTGAAATTAATTGGTACTTTAAATATGCTTGACATCAAGGAAAATCAAATTAGAGCTATCGGAGGTGTTCTTAATGATCAAAAACGCCCGTTGAAGGAGCGATTCCGTGCTTTATTCACACTACGAAATATTGCGGGACCGATCAGTATAGAATGCATAAGCCAGGCGTTTAGTGATGATTCTGCTTTATTAAAACACGAATTAGCTTATTGTCTTGGGCAAATGCTGGATGAAAGTGCAAATACCATATTAATTAATATATTGGAAGATGTTAATCAAGAGCCTATGGTGAGACATGAAGCGGGTAATTATACACGGTTTTACATGTGGTTACGAAATTTAATTTTTATTTAAATTACAGCTGAAGCTCTGGGCGCAATAGCTTCACCAGAATCTGTAGAAATTTTAGAAAAATACTTAAAGGATCCTGTTGTAGAAGTAGCGGAAACCTGCGAGTTAGCATTAGAAAGGATAAAATGGTTCGAAAAAGGAGAAGACAGAATATTATTGTCGAATCTTTACAATTCTGTAGACCCAGCACCGGCATTGGATAATTCTAATGTACAAGAATTGAGAAACATCTTAATTGATGATAATGCGAGTCTATTTCTTCGATATCAAGCCATGTTTGCTTTACGCAATATTAAAAGTAACGAATCAATTTTGGCATTGTGTGAGGCCTTAAATTATGGTAGTGCTTTATTTAAACATGAAATAGCTTTTGTATTAGGTCAATTGCAAAATGATATATCTGTTCCATTTTTATCTAAGAGTTTAGAAGATTCCACAGAGAATGAAATGGTAAGACACGAATGTGCTGAAGCACTCGGTGCAATAGCTAATGAGGATTGTTTTCGAGTACTTAATCAGTATTTGGTAGATGAAAAAAGGGTGGTGAAAGAGAGTTGTGAAATTGCATTAGATATGTGTGAATATGAAAACAGCCCAGAGTTCCAGTATGCTAATGCACTTCTAAGTGTTTCTTAGCATGGAAATTGTGATATAATAAAAAAATTAATATAAATATTTTTTAAGATTGTAAACATTTTAAATGTTGACAAATTGCAGATAATTAAACTTATAATTTACACTGAAGTTTTTATTTTCTTTTTTTCCTTTACAATTTTATGTTTATTCTTTCTTTTCAATTGTAATGCCGTATGGTTTACTTCTGGACATTCTCTCTTCTTATGACCAACCGCCTTACAATGGAAACATTCCTAAAAAGAAAAAAACTTGTGATACTTTTACTGGTACAATGCTTGCAACTGTAAAATACCCGTTCAAAACTTAATGCCCCACATTTATGGTCAACTTGGGTACAACGTTTACACACATCACAGTGATTCCACGTTGGTTTTACACATCTCTCACAAAGATCACAATGAACGTAAGTTCTACCATCCTTAGAAGAACATCTTCCACATTTTTTACAATGTTTATTTTCTAAGGAAACCCATCTTTTGCATTTACTACAATATATATAGCCTTGATCACTTGGTAGACTCATTTCTCTGTAAACAACAAAATAATTTCTATTCCCCAGAAAAAGTTGTTAATTTTTACTGAGGATTAATATTAGTAAATATTCTGACTGGTGAACCATGCTTTCTTCCCTTAAGACCATCTTGAAACAAGGGGTGATTCTCATAATCCACTTTATAATCTAACATATGGAAATCTGGTAGACTATTCAGTATTTGCGGTTCCATAAAGTAAGGGAATATCCACATTATTTCTAAACTATTTGAACGTTTATTCAGTGTTTGGTATGAATTATTTATCTTTTTCAAAGTTTCAGATAATAATTCTACACGACCCCCAAATGGTGGATCAATTATAATTAAAAAGTTATTTCCTCTATAAAAAATGAGAATTATAAGAAAATATATAATCAAATACTTAATGATTTATATACTTGTCCATCTGTAAAAAATCCTTAAATACATTGTGTGATTCTTCCAAAAAGAAATAATTATTAAATGCATTGAACCAACAAAATTGTAGAGGGCTATAGAAGTTATGATATCTTTTATCGATATCCAAAAGTAAGCTGTTGATCCCAAGGTTTTCATTTAAGATATGTTCATGTATTCTCGGTGCTCCGATGCATAAAAGGTTTCTAAAGAAAATTAAAATAAAATCTCACTAAACAAAATTATAATTCCCCGTTATTATATAAAATCGATTATGAAATCATTCATAATCTGCTATTAACAAATGAGGTTTTTAATGCTCATTACAATTTTGTTTTAGTATTTGGGAGTGGATCTTTTTTTCTGTTTAGTCAGTGACGGCGAATGAAATAATTCAATTACGCCCATCACTAGTTCTCAGTATCAAATTGACGAGATATCTATCCTCAACGATATTAGAACATTCCCAGGCAAAACTTTACGCGCCTTTCAAATTCAGAATGGTATGATAGAGAAAACAACAGCTTCAGAAAGGTTGAAGTTACAAATACCATAAATTATAGTAACCTATTAATTTAATAGTGATGGGCACAATCGAGTAATTTCAATAAACGAATTATGAATTATTCCAATTTATTTTTTGTATGCCAAACACTTTTTCTCGCCGTTGGGAAATATTTGATAAAAAAAAAATATACATACAATATCCTGAAATTTAATAAACTATTTTGCAATAACTAAAATATCCACTTATGAATGATTTTATAATCGATTTTGAAATCATTTATTATGAATGATTCACTCGATTATCTTCAAATGATTATTTATAATCGAAACGTCGACTTCGAATAATCGTCAATTATCACATCATCCGTTTTCCGTCATTCGAAATGCGTTTAGATTTCAATGCGAGATTACCAACTGATGTCAATATGCAGTAACTAATCTCAAGTTGTAGTATACGTGATTTTGACGTCAGAGACGTAGTCCGGGCAATACTCTGCGTTAAATCTGAACGCATCTCTGTTTGTCAACTTTCAAATCTAGGAAACTTAGTTTTATAGGTTGCACAAGCTGGTTTATTGGTACCATTTACAAAAATGTATATCTTTTTATATAATATAAAAAGAATGAAAAACACTCTGGTTTAAACAAACCTTTTAATTTATATTAGAGCTGTCGAAAACCGTGTTTTTCAGAAATCGGCTGAAGTTGTCAAAAATAGGTGCGGGAAATTTAAATTTTGTTTAATGAAAAATATTCACCTTACGTTCCGTTCACATAACATTTTTACAATTGTTTTTACAGCAATTTGGGAGAAAAGATACTGAGCTTCTTTTTTAGGATTATCCAATGGATCTAGAAACTCTGATGGTCTTGATAAGTAATAATCTGTGATATCGGTCTTAGTCATATGTTCCTGATGCTTTTGCTTAAATTTAGGTAGTTGAAACTCGTTACAAGTCACACAATACATTCGATCAGATTCACATAGTTGTTTTATCTATAATTTGTTATACCTTTAGAAAATTAAAAATTAATATAAAATCGTTTAATACCTTATTGAATGTAACATATCGTTTGATATGATTAATATTTTCCAAATACTTCTCTTTCTCCTTTTCCCAAACTTCTCTCTTGTATTTTGATATCTTGCTTACTTCATCTTCGTAAATAAAGAAATTACAGTCTTTGCGGTCCCTGCATGCTGAACAAGCGAAATATTTTCGTTTGTCATTATTTCTTGAAAATAGGACCACAGGTCCGTGTGGACAATGGGGATTCTTATCAATATCGTTTACTTCAACAGTTACGGACATTTTTTTGTAAAATAACCAGATTTACCAATTGTTTTTTGTCAATTCCATGTTTTTCTTTTTCATGTAATAGTAATATTTGGTTACTTCCTATTTGCTAATATTGCTGGATGCAATCACGATTTTTCTTAATAGCAAATGACGATATTACACGTTGAACTAACCTTATATAAACTTTCACCTGATTGCCTGATTCTAACCTAACCTTGCAGTGTTAAGCAGAATGGTTAAATAGTTAGGTTAGATATTCTGAACATTTCTCATGTTTTTCTACCAAAATAAGTGATTGGGCATAAAATAGTGAAGTTTATCTATTGTGGTGATGCTTATTAGTACTATTTACTGAAAA
Source organism: Cetonia aurata (assembly GCA_949128085.1). Lineage (NCBI taxonomy): Eukaryota > Metazoa > Arthropoda > Insecta > Coleoptera > Scarabaeidae > Cetonia > Cetonia aurata. Next base: position 10,766,521 of record OX421888.1, read on the forward strand.
ATTATGCTTTTCGTATTATAACATAAATAATTTCTATTTATATAATTATGAAATCATAAGCATTATGGAGATTCATTTTTGGAAAATATTAATATACGTTTTAACATTTGCTGCTTACGCGTATTCTGGTCTCGGTTCTAGTATTTTAACGAATTTGAGAGATGCTGTTATATCAGCGCAAACTATTTTTGGTGATGTTTTAAATAATATCGCACAAGTAGCAAGGAAGTTTAAAGATTTTCATGAAGTTTTCGATGCAGCTGTTGATGAGCACTGTATATTCAAGTGTCCTGTTGCAGGTATGCATTAACTAGATTCACCAACATCATATCATATCATTATATCATATTTTGTAGACATAATACCTAAACCAAACCGAAATCATATCCCAAAAGCCGATGGTTGTGGTTCTTTAGGTTTAAAAATAGCAAGCAATTATTTACCTATTGGTGAAATGACTAAATGCTGTGATGATCATGATATTTGCTATGATACTTGTAATAAAGATAAAGAATTATGTGATGTGGAATTTAAAAGATGCTTATATAGGTATTGTGATACGTATCAAAAGAATGTTGGTGATAACATTGTGAAAGGTATGTTTACATTTGTATGTTATATAGGTACATATATACATTGAAGGAAATAATTTTTAGCTTGTAAGGCAGCAGCAAAGATGTTATTTACAGGGACATTAACATTAGGATGCAAATCCTATTTAGATGCTCAAAAAAATGCTTGTTATTGTCCTTCATATGGATGGAAGGATAGTAAGAATAAAAAATATACTAGAGGAGATGGTGATTTGTAAAATATTTATTGTATAAAACAAATAAAACTTAATTTACACATAGATTTGTTTCTTTGTTACATATAGTTAATTTTTTTGTAGTTTTGCAAATCATGTTAGCTTTTATAATATAGCATTCATAAACTACAAATACCTGCTTTATAAAATAATGCCAGCCGAACAACGAAATTACAATTTTTGAAGATTTTTCATAACTGCGCAATGTATCTAACTAAACACAAGCAGGAAACAGATTTATTTTTGTTTCCTACAAACTATTCAATAAACGCCAAACATTTTTCAGTTTACTATTTATTTTAAAATTGAATTTTTTTTTCTTTTAATTAATAGAAAATAAGAAAACCGTTTTCAATATGAAATACCTATTGTAGTTAGGATAAAAACAATTTTAAGACAAATTCATGGTATTTCAACAGTAATTTTATCTTAATAAATCATTAATCTGGCTGAATTACAAACGAACAGATCATTCACTCTAAGCACATGCCATAAGATGAACAAATAATGTTTTTGTTCCATTTACATCTTAACTATTTTGTTTATATTTTATGGCTATTTACTTTACATTTGTTTGTGCTTTTATATTCACGCCAATAAAACTTACATGGTATTATTATCTAAACGGTGGTTCATTTTCTTTTTCGTTTTTAATAGAAATGCGTTTAATATCAACTGATTTAAGGCTTTGAATTTTATCTTTGGCATTCAAAGCGTCTTTGACTTGGTCTGTTTCGTGATCAATTTTGTTGATATTTTCTTTTTTGTCCTCTGTTACGGTTTTTAATAAAGTAATAATATGTTGCAGAAATTCTACTTCAATTTTCTCGCACATTTTGGTCTAATCAATAAAATTTAAAAATTATTTATCCAAGTTTATATGGAAAAGAAAAGTAACCTGCTTTCAAATTTGTAATTTTCCTGAAAAAATAAATTTACAGGAGCCACCTGCAAAAAATATGACACGTTAACAAAAAGTAATGGCAAATATACCTACTCATTATAAAAATACTCACTCTAATTTGCGTTAACACCCTGTAATCACCAGGTATAGATAAATCATCGATTATCAGATATGTATTGTAATGGTATTTGTATTAGTAATATATATTTTGTTAGAGGAGCTCTACTTTTAGTTTTTTAATAACGTTGGATGTGTTGATAAATAGGTATAGTATGAGCACATGTGATGTATGATGTGTTAAAATATTTATGAAAATACTACACAAAATTAAAATATTTGTGATTACCCGGTAGAATGTTATTAAATAGGTAAAGAAAGATATGGGCCAAAATTGATGAAATATTTTCTAAATAAATCACAAATACACGACAACTTTCGTAAACATCGTGAGCGTGACTTGGCGTGACTCGAGGACAAAGAGGATTTGGCGCATATTTGGCGGTAAGCGGTAAGTGGTATGGTGAAGGTGGTAAGTTTGTATTTCAGCGGTTCTGGTGCCCATATACTAAACTAAAGACCCTAACTAAAATATGAAAAGTGCACATATGCCAAACTAAATAGTTCTCAGTATATTTAGAACAAGAGCTAATAAATCAAATTACAGAAACAACATCGAAAAACAAATGCGGAGTATAAAACATCCTAACAAAGCGGATACGAGTCAATTTAGTTAGAAGTATTAGTGCTAGATGGCAGAAAAATTACAAATAGTTCTTCGTTGAAAGTTGAGTGTTGATTTCCAATAGCACCCAGCCCACCTTCATCTTCATCTTGGCATAGCCTGTTAGTTAGTGATGGGCATAATCGAATGACGGAAAGCGAGTCATTCGATTATTGACGATCATTCGAAAAACCATTTATGGCGTTTCCACTATGAGTGATTAGTAGATGAGTGAATCGTTCATAATAGAATATGAATATTTTGCAATCGATACAAGATTATAAATCACCCAAAATTTATTAAAAAGTCATTCATAATACAAATCATTTATAATCGATCTTGAAATTATTGATGTTTTAAGTATGGAAAAACATTTTTTTTGTCTTCCATTTCACGATACGGCAAGGAGATTTGTAACGATGAGGGAAAGTGTTTGCCTAAGAGAAACTAAATTAAAATAATCGATTATGGAATCATTCGATTATTTAAATCACTTGATTATGCCCACCACTATTAACGTTGTTACCCATTTATACCATTGGCCTACTGGCTGCACCTAAGGACATAAGCGTACCAGGCAGGCCAAATAAACGGCATTAAATAACTATATTTGGTGACTAAACTTTCAAATAAAATGATATTTCATTCACCAAAAGATTTATTTTTAAATATTTGAAAATACTGAACTGCCAAATGTGTCAATTAATTCATAATAAAGGAAAATAATGAAAACGGGCAACTTAATAATGATGTAAGTCATCTATATAGGAGCCAAATAGGTATAATATAGATTAAAATAAGTTTATATGTTACATAGATTTTTGTAGTTTTTGATTATTTGCAGATGCGGTTTTCTAAAAAATTCAAGTTTCTGAGGATGGATGGGAATCAAGTTGTATTAAATTATCATGAGAGTTTGTTACGTTCATCTGATGTGCAATTACTACATGGCCCATGCTGGTTAAATGATACAATTATATCATTTTATTTCGAATATTTAGAAATTGATAAGTTCAAGAAAAACCCGATGCTGCTATTTGTTCCACCACAAGTGACCCAATGTATAAAAGTTACTCCGATTAATGAAATTGGTATATTTTTGGACCCACTCCGCACTGTTGGACAAGATTTTATTTTCTTTGCATTGAATGACAATGAACAAACTGAATGCTCTGGTGGCACTCATTGGAGTTTACTTGTTTTATCATGTCCAGAAAAGACGGTATACCATTTTGATTCTTCGAGAGGAGCGAACCAAGATCAAGCTATTGAGTTTGGTGAGAAGTTGTTAAATTATTATAGATTGCCATCCTTTGGATGCTTTAGTGAACCGCCAGCCCTTCAGCAAACAAATGGATATGATTGTGGTATCCATGTTTTAAGTAATACAGAAAATTTAGCTAATTTTGCTTTAAAATACAGAAAAATAGAAGGGTGTCCATTAGTAGAAAGAGAAAATGTATATAATAAAAGGAGGGAGATTTTAGACTTAATAAAAAAATTGCGCCACTTGAATTAATACTATTCTAATGTATTTATTATTGCCTTTGTTATCCAATTTGTTAATAAAGCTTTTTATTATAATCATTATATATTAAACGGTTTTTCTTTCTGCATAATCTCATTACACAAAATAAAATACTGAACAATCAAATATTGCGCCAATCGCAAGAATTTTTTACGCATATATTTGACAGTCCATATTTTAGGTTATGCACCGAAAGTTGTATACTTAAAATCAGTGGACTGTTGGTATGTATTTAATCATAGATAATTATTTAGTTTCTACAAAAATCCACTTCCTAGTAATATTTCTTTCATTTAATTTCTGTTGTTAACAGACATTTCTAATAACTACAGCAACATTGCATAATGGGCAATATTACCGAGAAAGTGGAAGCTGCCCCAGCTTCACCTTCTCCTGTTGGTTCTGAAGAACCAAAGAAATTAAAACCCTGTTGCGCTTGTCCTGAAACTAAACGAGCTCGTGATGCTTGGTAAGATTTTTTATTACAGTTATTTATCATATCCTGCTATTATTACTTCTAGCATTATTGAGAATGGAGAAGAAAATTGTCAGCATTTGATCGAAGCACATAAGGAATGTATGAGAAAAATGGGCTTTAATATTTAAATGGTTGTTTCTAGATTTGTAAAATGTACATATATTTATTGTTTCTTTGTAGATAGTTCTAATTAAATTAAGCTAAATGTCAAACTTTTATTTTTTAAGAACCTAACCTATATTTTCCCAATTTTCGAAGGTACACTTGTGCTTTTACATTGAATGATTGAATATTGTACGTAAATGTGAAATGATGAATCTACAAGAACACGAAATTGCTCAACAAAACGCCAGAGCATATTTACGTGAACGTTTTTTACGTAGCATTTCCCAATTAAACGGTAAGAATACATTGATTCAGTGAGGGGTTCTCTAATAAATATGAAAATAATGATACATTTTGATGTTTGTAGGGAAAACCTGTAAAGTAAAAATGTATGAAGCCACAGAAGTTTGTTGTACAACAAAAGCTTTCAATCCTAATATGCAAACAATTTTTGTTGAAAATTTGCGAACTCCATTACCAGAAATATTAAATGAGGCTATTTTAAGATGTAATGATATTATTTCAATGGAATACAATCTATAATTTGTTTGTAATTTATGTTTTGCTGTTTTGTGCTAAATAAATGTTTGTTTTTTTTTGAGGAAAAATTGTATGATGTAATTATTTATTGGATAAATGTAAATATAAATGCAAACTATATAGAACAAGTTATTTCCATAACTTATAGTAAATTATTGATGTAAGTTAAAATATAGTTTCAAATTTGAACGTTGGGTAAATTGTTATTTAGGTATATTGTTTACATTAGATGTTTGGCGAAACGAAGGGCAAGAAAAAGTGACATGTTAAAATAATGGCGGATGACCGGTATCAAAAGTAGATGTTTATTATTCGATATTTTCGTCATACAACGTTTTAAAGCCATTGTATATTGCTTTACATATCATTTTACAACATAATAAACAATTATTATAGGTGAGTTATATATTTTAGTTCATATTTAACGAAGGAGGGTTGCCGTTATATGTTCAATAAACTAATAAATGCTGTATGTATGCAGTGTTATATTTAATAGTTTGTAATTTGCACGGGATGATATTTATTTCTTTTATATTTTTAAGCTAAAATTGATTTAGGTTTTGAAGGTGCCCAAAAATGTGTTGAGTGATGTGGCGGCAAATTTAAAATTTGTTCAAATCACCATCTTTGCAAGAAATACGGTAAGTTACAGATAATTCTTTATTTATTAGAGTGTGTAGGTAAGTGCATGAATAAGTACAAGAACTAAGAAATGTTTTCTCCTTACAGGGAATAACTGTGGTATTAATCTTAAATAAAGAAGAATAGTAAGTGTTGTGAGTGAGTGTCATGGAACCCGCAGCACCTGGAACGGAAGATGAAGTTCAGGTTACATTTCCTGTCTACAGCAAAAAGGTAAACATCTTATATTCAGTTAATATCATACTGCTTTTATTTCAAATGTTTCTTTCTGAATAGGTAAGTATTTCTATTTTCCTTGGTTAAACCAAAGAAAACATTTTGTTCGTGTTTAAGATTAAAAGTGTGTGTATTGTGCGAAGTATTGAGATTCTGGTACTTGTGATCAATAAATAGCTCAGTAAGTAATTTAAAATATAGCAAGTAACGACACTAGAAATGCATTTTAGATTTTGAAGTAATATTGTTCATGTATACAAATAATTTCAAAATGCATCTTCAAGTATAAACTGTCGTATTTTTGGTTTCTTCAGAGGATCATTGGTTTTGTGTATTTACATCTATTGTTAAGATGTTGAAATCTTAGAGATATAGTAATATATTTACTGTAGAATTTTGCAAAGCTTTGAAGGTTTGAAATACAGTAGAACTACTTTTATGTAACTAGCGGTCTAATAAAATAAAATTCGATAATTGTAATAGAAAAACTATTGCACTATGAGTTTGTTAGGTTTACTACATAATTACAATAACTTATATGCATTAGCATAGTTCTGATGAATTGCATTTTCTATACCTGTATGCTAATATGTTTAATATGTATCCTGTCTTAGGTTCATATTCTGGGTAATTGAATGGATTTTATTTATTACAAAGTCCTTTTTCAAAATAATATTATTTTGGTCAGAATTACTCTATATGAAAGATACGAAATTGAATGTCTAAGATAACACGAAAAGTCCTTTTTCTTTTTTTCTAATATTTCAAACGTTTTAAAATGGTGTAAAAACGGAATTATATGCTAAACGTGTAATATTATCTACAATTTATGTTGTTTATATGTTGGGAAAGATAGCGAAAATACTTTATTTACCATATTCTTTTATATTATAATTAAAAACATAAGAAAAACGGTATTTTTTTGTGGATTGCGGAACATTACGTTTTTGATTTGTGAATACGTTTTATATCTTAAATAATCTCCCAAAAATATTGGAGATAATATATGTGTTCAGTCAGATGTTAAATTTTTAATGCCTTGGTTTCTCACATCAATGGAATAGATTTACGCCACAAATTGAGATTTTTATAAGCTTCGATCAACATTCGAACTAGCCTAAAAAATGTTTTCTTGTTAATATGGGTTGTTAAAACTTACAACATTATTTTAGTTTTTATAAACTATTTCTTGTATTAAGAAATTATTTTTGGTGCGATTATGGTATTAGTGGTTACGTTCAAGAATGTTATAAACGAATATATTTTATAAAACATCTTGTACTTAAAACAATGTATATGTATGTGTTCCTGTTTTAAAACTATTCCACTCTAATCTCATAATCCTGTAACAGGCGAGTGAAACCGATCGCCTCTTATCGCTGAAGAGTTACCTACCAAGTGGAAATTACGGAAATGTCTTCGAACTTAGCTATGTCAGTGGATCTGAACACTGGTACTGCAACATGTGTGAGTGCCCGGTTATGGGTCGCGTCTATCACCACGAGATCGGCAAACGTCACAGCACCAATGTCGCTAACGTTTCCAAAAGGGGATCTGCAGTCTTGGTCGGACAGCCTGTGCTACATGTCGCGGCCGGCGAACCGGTACCCCCTGGTTTCGAAGGGGAAATGCAAAAAACTTGCCAAATTCAAGTACGTGCATCTTAACCAACGTGATTCATCTTTAATCTTTTTTTCTATAGGAAAGACTGGATAATTACACAGTCAGTTCCTTGGTAGGTCTAGAATATCTGTTGGAAATTCAGGAATACGATCGTGATAAAGAACCGAGTTACTTATGCATGTTGTGTGATAAACGTGGCGATCCAAGGACAGTTATTGCTCATCTCGTGAGCTATAACCATATAAGCCAGGTATGTCTATTTTGGAATATGCTCGAAATGGAATTGCCCTCATCATGCACTTTTTTATTTTTCTTATATTCTGTAGTATTTGCAAAGGCATTTCGTGAAATGTTATCAAGCTTTATCTCCATATATGACGAAACAATACAAGCGAAATTGGCAGAACACGATGAACAAAATAGCTGAAGCTATTGAGCAGAAATACGGGCGGCTAAGACCGCACCCAGTTGAAAAGGAAGGTTTCGACGAGAAAAAACCTATGTATTGGGCGCAGATATTTCACGGCCCTCATTTCACGGAAAAGGACGGGATTACATTTGAACATTTGGTAAATAGAGAAGAAATAACTAGAGTCTATGATGGTACTGTCATAACGTATTTATCGTTTCCTAATCCTTATATTCGTATGATTTTTGACAGAGTCCGGTTCCACGTCGTCCACAACAATCGCCAAACCATCGGAGGATGTTTCAAAACGTTCTTATCGCAAAACCGGGGCGGTTCCCAGTGAGGCGAAAAAAAGGAGTCCATCTCCACCCGTTGTTGCCAAGCCCACGAAGAAACAAAAACAACCTGTCCCACCTGCTGCCGTAAAGCGTGAACGCAGACGTTCTTTGAGTAGTGTTTCAAGTATATCGAGTAGCGATTTGAGCGATTACAATACGTATGAAAAGAGGAGACCTGTCAGAAGAACATCCAGAAGCAGAAGTCGTAGTCCATACAGAAGGTATGAAATTTGTTTAAGATATTTTTGCAAAAAGGTTAGGATTATTTTTAATTATAACTCTTGAAAGTTTCCCAAGTTACACATATTATGTAGTTTAAAGAAATATATACTGTAAGTTTGAGTTGCTTATTATTTCTTACTATAATCAGCGTTAATAATAAAATAGAGAACACAAACATAATAATCATAGTAAGTGAAATTATTAAAACTATAACAATAGGGTAATCAATATTACAAAGAAAACTTTTCGTAGGCCGTATTACGACAGATCCCCACCACAAAGGGGCGGTAGAGGAAAAGGTGTTCTACCTTGGCAAAGACCTGATTATAAGAGTAGAAGCGAGGTAGTTCCAGAAAGAAATAAAAATAACACGGATAAATTGGAGGAATATAAAAGATTGGCGGCAGCTATTGAAACTGACATGGAAAAAACTTTAAAACAGCATGAAAGAAATCCAGAAAAGCATCCACAATATAATGAAGAATGGAAAGTGTTTTGGAATAAAAGGTTGTGTTATATTTTTTTGGATCAAATATTTTTATCTACAATACATTAATTTCAGATACAAAGAATTGCAAGGAGAAGGCAAAGACGCATCAAGTTACGATTTCAAACCAGAGTGGATTCTGTTCTGGAATAAGAGAATGGTCGAGCTGCATAATATAGAAGTCAAAACCAAGAAGGACGCGTTAAGGCGCAGGTATATACCAAGTGAACGCACGAGAGCTGGCGATGGGTAATGAGCAACAGAAGGGCTAGAGGCTTAGCACGGGAAAAGAATGTGCACATTATTAATTGATTGTACAAATGCTGGCAATTTTTTTTTTTTTGGCTTGTTGCATTTACATCTTGTTCGATACATTAAATCAAACAACTATATGGAATGTAAGTGCAATAATAATAATAGCGTTTATTGCAAGAAAATGTATAAAAATATAAGAATATATATAATACAAATAATTAAGCTATTCTTAGCAATAAACAAAGAAAATGAACTCACGAAGTAGAACAACCTACTTGTATGTGAGTCATATGGTTTACATATAAATCATATAAATTACTTTACATTTCATTCAAACCTAATTACTATATATATTACAAAGTTACAACTACAGCTCGTGTATGGCCATACATATAAACAAAACAGAACAGGAACATGAAACATACATTAAACCTAATTTAATTTAGAAAAATTTTCTTATAAAATCTTCAATTTCAAATATCTATTAATTCGTGGACTATGGTTCTATTTGTTTTAAGGACAAAACAGGTTTTGGGCATTTCGGATTTCCGCTGCATTATACAGGGTTGACCCAAGATAGTCGTGTGACCGCTGTCCTAGACTTTTACCACATACTTTATATATTTAGTGTCATAAGAATGCCCAGCCAGGTGTAATAGATTTTTGTTCAAATGCTGTCTCGTACACGTCGCAGTAAAGAACAATTGTCTAATATCCAGCAATTGTGTGTGTTTGTATAGTAGGTCACTTGAAAATGTTCGTTCTTTCTTGAATATCACTTTCAATATTTTCTTTTGTATTATGTTTAACGGTGCAAGGTTTTGCTCCTGACACCACCCCATCCTATTATACCATAAGTCAGATGGCTCTACCAAGACTTTATATAGTATTTTTAATTGACGGAAATCTAGGATATTGGTATATATTGGATTAGGTATTTGAACCTAAACAACAATTGTAATTTTTTTACCACATACAGTATGTGGCTATCCCATCGCAGATGTCTATCCATTACTATTCCCAGATATTTTATAGACTCCTTGGGTAGGATTTTGTGTTCTTTATCATTTCTGGTAAAAATAATTTCTTGGAAGCCTGGTAATGTTGTCACATTACTCGTAAAAGTGACATAGTTAGTTTTGTCATAATTCATTGTTAAATGTCTGCTATCAAGCGATTCACCCAAACGTACCATATCATCCTCCACCACAGACTTTATGGTGTCCCAAGAATCCCCCTCATAAAACATAACTGTATCATCCGCGTAAGCTATTATATCCGCGTTCAGGTCTAGTGAAAATAAACTGTTGATGTATATGTTGAACAGTACAGGACCCAAAATAGTTGCTTGAGGGACACCATGTTTCGTAGAGATAAAATCACTGTTTATGTTATTAATGCGTACGCATTGTTCACGATCATATAAGTAGCTTTGAAATAATTTTAAGGTTATTCCTCTGACATCCATATATTCTAGCATTTCTAATAGTAATTTTCGATTAACTGTATCAAATGCCTTTCTTAAATCAACAAACACTCCGACAGCCAACCTTCTCTTGTCCATAGCGTTGTAAATCTTTGATGTTAGATGTACTATGGCATCCTGTGTTGATACTTTTCGGGTGAAGCCATATTGATTGTTTGATAGTAAATTATGCTTCCTGAGAAATCTATCTAACCGCACATTTATTATTTTTTCAAATACCTTTGCAAAGCCTGTCATTAATGATATTGGCCTACAATTTGCTGCGTCTTTATTGTTACCACCTTTAAACGCCGGTACCACAATAGATTGTTTGAAAGCTTTAGGAAAGCAGCCATCTAATATTGCTTTATTTAGTATGAAAGAGAGCGGTTCTGATATATCTGGTGCGATATCTTTTAGTGTTTTATTCGTTAAGAAATCTACTCCTGGTGAGGTCTTATTTTTGAATTTCTCTATAATATGCATTAGCATGGCAATAGAATGTTGTCGCATTTGGAGTGCGCATTTCAGCTGAATCCTTTGTTGGCTCGTTTGCTTCATCCAGACGCATTTTTTAATAAACCACGTTTGGGTGGGTAACGGTCACTTTAAAATTGGATTATTACATTCGAGCAGAAACTACTTATAATAAACAATTTTACAGTGGTAATTCGTACAGATACAGTGCAGACACTGAATATTTTATGCTTGAACAAATAATTAGAATAATTTTCTTTTGTAAAGTAAATAATCGAAATATTGCTCCCTTCTATTTATGCAGCCCGCGTGATTTGGTCAATTCTGTAATGGTGAGCTAGTATGTAATATCGTGTCCATAGTGTCATTGGGACTTAATAATAATTAAACCTTCTTTTAAAACTAACACGTTTGCTACGCCTTGGAATCCAGTACTTGAAGCGATAATTAGTTATTCTCATAGACAACAATAGCTGATAATGGTCCATAAATGTTTCTTTGCATACATTTTTAAATATCCTCTCAATAGCCATAATTAAATGGACGCCTAAACTCTTATACCCATCGACAGATCGACGACGTGCTCACTGCATACACAAATAATATCCAGTAAGTAGATTTAGTAACATTTGACCAATTTTAGGTTGGGCCTTCCCGAGCAACCAGCACCCATTTGTTTCCGTATAACAGGAAAGAAGAAATCTAAAGAGGAAGCCCAAACGAATAAACCGGTGGCACCCATGGCATCGGAGCCCGATCAAGATCACGAAGTTATAGTCATCGAAGACAAGGATGAAGACACGAAGAGTTCCAAGAGGTCGCACAGTCCTTGGGAGAGCGAACCTACGCGACCTTCGTCGCGAGTTTCGCGAGAGAGGAGTCGCGAACGCGAAAGGAGTTACGAGCGACGAAGTCGCGATCGCGAGAGGAGCTACGAACGCACACGCGACTATAAATATCGCGCAAGTTCTCCGCCCGAACGACGCATCAAAATGGAGCGTCCATGGGAGAAGTCGTGGGAAAGAGAGTCCGTTCCTTACAGAGATGTTTATCGCAAAGATATCCGCGATTGCTATAAACCGCCGCCGGTTATGAGAGACGTGACACGTCAACCAGTTTTCACACCGCCTCGTCAAGAGTATAATGAAGAGGAAGTAGACGACACCGCTGAAATTAACGTCGTTGCTGTTTTAAGACTTCTGACCGCTCTAGAAGAAAAATTGGGATCGTTGGGTCCGAAAATTATAGACATGCTAGCACAGGCGTTAGCGTTGGAAAAGAGCGAAGCCAATAGTTCAGAGAAACTCCTTGATAATGACGTGAACTGCGTTCTGTTCGAAACTGTAAAAGAGAAGTTGAAAGGTCAATTGCTCGCCGGATTAGTCGACTATGCGCAAGAACGGGCTTTTAAAAATGCAATTAAGAAAATTGCCAGTTTAATACACTTCGCTAATCAAAGAAAGGAAGAAAAGAAGAAAGAAAAGCCTGATGTTGATCCAGTAAAAGTGCCTGGAATAGGAACGGTCGATAAAGCAGCTATAGCAAAACAAATTGCTACTGCTTTAGTGTTACAGGGGAAAACAGATGTAACTCAAATGGAACTGGAACAATTAATAAATGCAGTCGTATGTAGTTTTTATATTAAATTATTCACTTTTCTTTATTAGCATTGTGTTGCATGCAAGTCTTTACTTTCCTTTGCAAGCACCGTATTTAATCTTTTTTTGAAAAAAATCTATTTCATCACAGGTTGGAATGGCAGAGGCATCCAAGAGCATTGGGAAACCAATGACTACTGCTTCCTTTATTGAACAACTTAACCACGCAAAAACGGAGACTCCAGCTGCGGAACCAGTCGTTGCTGAAGTAGCGGAAAGCGTGTCAAAACCGCCAGTATTAAATGAAACTTCCAGCAGTATGGAAGGCTTATCCGATTCTGATCTGCAAACGCTTCTGCAGAATTTTAAAGATCTATCAACTGAGGAGCAGCACGGCCTCATTACTTACTTGAAAAAACTAGAAGCGAAGGAACCAGAACGGGTAGAAAGATTGAGGAAGTTCGTGAATCTCGGTTCGGAAAAAACGGAAAAGGAGAAGCGAGCTACCAGTCCGTTTTCCGCTAGGTTAGGAAGTGTCAATCCAACCGTCGAAGATCGTTTCTCCGACACTCCATTCGTGGACGACGAAAAAGAAGATGACGATGGCGACCGTTCGAAGAAAGAAGAAAATAAATCCGACAAGGATGTGGCGAAAATTAACATCGACTCTGAAGAAGAGGAATATACTTTCGAAGATGTTTTCCACGCGGCTAACCAGAAGGTGAAGGAGAAGGAACTGCAAAAGGAGAAACAAAGGCAGTTGGATGCACCGAAAATCGATACCAAAATAAATTTATCAGATGCCAAAGCTCTGATCGCCAATATTATGGGCGCTATAAACGCGAAGGATAACAGCTTCCTCGGGATGAAGAATCCCAATAGCAATACGAATAGCAGTGGCAATACACCACAATATGAACATTCCGCCACTTCTGGCATCACTGCCGGCAGCATAGCGCACGCCATGGATCAAATTTCCGCGGAAAATGTAAAGAATCTGGAAAATATCGTTGGAAATATGCAAAACAATTTGCAAAGTCCTACGGGCGTAAACAGATCTGAGAACAGTGCGAAGAGCCTTGCTTCTTCCTTCCCACAGTCGACCACAACTAATTTCCGTACGAACTTCAATCTTAATTTATTGGGAAACGAATCTGTTCCCCCTAAATCGAACATTGATAATTCACGGTCGCCTCTGAGAAATCCGTTAAATCCAAATACACAAGTTAATCCGATAAACAATGTGCAATTTGGTCAAAATGTGAGGCCAGATGCGGCAAACTTAAATCGTGGCCCGGTTATGCAACAAAACGTTCAATATCCCATGAAAAATATTTACGGTGGGTATGTACAAAATCCTCCGTATCAGAATCAAGGTAATTTTAATCGTGGAGTTCCCGCACCGTACCCAAACCAAAATTTTGGCTATGATAGCAGATATGGTTTTAACAATAGGGGTGGGAGACAAGGTGGCAACAATAACAATAGTTACGGCGGTAACAGGTGGTAAGTGTGTGAGGCTATTTAGTGCAGTGTGTCTGGAAGAAAATATATCGTGTATTCAAGAATTGAACTTTAATATAGTTACAATAATTATAAACTTAGGTAAGTTGAGTACAAGTTATAATTTGTCCTTTTAGATGGAAATATTTTTCTTTTAATATAATTAATAAATGTACTTCGTATAATTAAAGATTTTTTTTTTACTACCGTGTTTTTTCTTTTTCTTTTTAATCAAAGATGTTTAGATCTCCCAGTGATAAAATTTAGCACAACTCAAGTGACAATCTGTATTTTATAGTGGTGGAAAGTGGCGAAGAATGTCGTTTCTCTTTTTTTGTGTGAAATTTTTTTTCTGCTACCTTTGAGCCCTAACAGCTATATGTTCGGACGATGTATGAAATGATAAAAATAGTATATTATAGACGAGGCAGAGAAAGCTCTTATTATAGCTGTAGAATGTGCGCTAGGCAATTAATAAGCTTTCACTGTCGTGTATTATATACTATTTTTTTTCAAGCGTTTAAATGGGATTCTTTGAGATTTTATAATCATTTTTTGGTTAAGATCATACATACAGGGAGACACTGTTTCCATGTTATTTAAATGCATTTTTTCCAGTTTCGCCGTATCATAATAATGACAAAGCTGCCGTCGAACAAAAATGAACTTCAATTAGTCGTGTGTTTTACCGATGGGAAAATCAAGTCACATATGCTTTGTCTAACATATTATGATCGTAATTTAGTAGTTAAAAAAGTTAGGTTTTTATTTTACCTAAACTACATAACGCAATAACAAAACTATAACAAATTTTCTGACCTTAATCGGTATTAGACGGGCAATTATTGATATATCTAGAGCAGCGGTTCCCAAATACTAGTCACTCACGGGCCCCCACGTAAATTATAAAATAAACCGGTTACTGTTATTCCCTTTATTTAAATCGCACTTTTGGTATGATGTTGTATTGAACTTAGCTGGGGGGTGCTTGCACCTCACGGTGAGCCGGCGTTCTGGTCGCATACTGTTGAGCCCGGACGGCAACATAGCCGCTATTCCCGGGTTATGGGCTAACGCCTAGGTACCGGAAGATTAGTAGCTTTTGGTATGATGTTACCAATGCCCCCAGAAGTGTTTCCGAATTAAGTATGTTTCAGCGACCTAACGTCTAACTGAAACAAAATATCTGGAGACAAAATGACTACCAATAACTCTTTTTTTTTAACTGCTTTTATTGCACAAATATTGGACATTGCACGAAATTAAATACATACTTTGTTACTAATAATTCATTATTTTGGAAAAAATAAAACAACTGCTTTATTGAACTCAGATGAAACTTAGAAGCTTGCAAAAATACAGGCACTACTAATGTCTGGTCACATGACAACTCTTCCTATTCTTCTCCTTTCGTTTCTTAACTACGGCAGTTATCAAGTACTAAAACAAAAGTATTTCCTCACTACATATGTTCGCTTAATTTGGCGGCCCATCTTCCAGCTTCACACAAGATTGAGTTCGTTTAACTACCGAGCAGTAAGTGTGGAGTGCTTGTTGTTATAATTATTTTTTGTTTTTTTTAAGTGATAGTCTTGCATTTATTAAAACATACTTCAATGAAAGTCTCTAGATATATAAAATACGGCAATAGGGCAGCCATTTTTAATGAAAATTGCAAATATAAACGCATCTTATTTAAGAGAAAAACAGTGAGTTATCTATTTCCTTATGAAGCTTATGAAACGAGATTTCATTTAATTATTATGTATTTTAGGAAATCTCAGTTTTTGAATTTTTAATTCTTTTTATAAATATAAATGTTGATGTGTAGAAATATACAACGGTACAAAGTGTACCGTAAAAATATAATAACTGATAAGTTATAAATAAATAAAATATATATAGAAATAATTACATATTATGTGGTTAGTTAAATATTTTTTAGCTTTATTTTTCTACATTAAAAACTGGGTATATTCATAAATAATATAAGAAAAAAAGCTTATTTTTATTATCAAATGACATTTTCAGATTCTCACTATTATTAATATATTCGTTAATTAGTTGGTACCTACTGCTGCCTTATTTAATTATTACATATTTGCCTTTCACCTATACATATTTCAATACATTCATGTTCTGTTGGTTGCTGAAGTAAAGCCATATTTCCACGGGTGGATCTGAGTCAAACGACTTCTGTTCGAAACAGAAAATACGTAACACATATATATAGTCACTGCACTAGACTAGACCATGGATATCGAACAAATACTTCAAGTGGCATAATAATGTAGGAGTGCAAGCAATTTCTTGTGCGTTAAAGGAGGAAGTATGGAAAAAGATGTATTATAATATGTTTAGATCAAGTCGCAGGACAAAAAAGTTGAACCAGCGAAGATATAAGAACAAGAAAGGTTACCTGTCATTTTTAGCGCCTTCGGATGCTTGACTTTGGCGGTAATTATAGCAGTCTGTTAATTTACATAGAGGGCGCCACTGCAGTCATTGTTTTGACGCTAATCATGACAGTCCTTGGGAGTAATTATTTAATTTAATATAGGTAAATTTAGTTACACAACTTTTAATTACAGTTCATACAAGATTCTTTTCTGGTCGGAAGTTATTCGTCATCAAAGAGAAAATTTCGGGAACATGTAGTTAGGTTGTTTATTTGTTATATTATTTCAATGTAATTTTGGTTAGTGTAACCCTTTTCTTAACTTTGTTAAATGAACAACCTTACTGTGCAAATAAACTCGATGGGTTGGTTAAACCACGTTAAACCAATAAAATAAAAGCAACAAATTAATATGATTGCTTTACATTTTTGTTTGTTGGATTGATTATAATTTTAGTAAGTTTAACAATAATAAATGAACAAAACCAGTTTTGTTAATTTCACACCTGTGGTTCCCTCGGTATAGAAGTATTGCATATTTTACTTACACGTAGACTTCCGTGGTTGTTCATGTTATACACTGCTTGATGTCTGAATTGAAACTGCGTCCTGGAGCTGCTTCTAATCCAGGTGTTCTCTACACCCGTATGGAGCAGTTTCAGGGCAGCTACTTCTGTCGCTGTGACTTGAAATTCAGTTTTAGGTCTTTTGGGTTTATATACAAGAGTCTTGATCTGCTAATGTCTGCCTTCTGTTTGTAACTTAACGAACGAAGCATTTCTGTTGGATTGCCTCTGGTGCAAGATTCTTAGAATGACGAGAATATTCTTTCTCTCTATTTTTCTATTTTCAATCACACAAACAAAAAAAGAATAACAAAAACACATTTGCCTGCATTAGGGGATACCGTCGTTTCCGGATTATTTTTTGGAAAATGCGTTATTATTTTTTTTTTTATCTTAATCGCATGCAGTTTGGGCTTAAGAATATTACGACTTTATTAATAATAATAATAATAATAATAATAATAATAATAATAATAATAATAATAATAATAATAATAATAATAATAATATTAATGTAGCTTGCCGTGTGCAATTAATAACCAAAAAAGGTTCAGAAATGCTACGATGATATGGATCCGCCTGTAACTACAAATAACTAAAGAACAACCACAATGTTTTTGGCGATATATTATTTGCTTTTGTATTGAATAAGCATTATGTGTATACATGTAAGTTACGCCGATAGAAGCATGAATAATTCAGCATCGCACCTTTAAAGCTTTGATAAACGATGTTCGAATCAAATAAATATTTTCGATTTTAGTATTTATGATTTATCCCGTATAATAATACGTTCTCCGCCTTCGCCGGTCTGAAACCCGGATTCTGTTAAAAGATAAATACCGCTCTCATGGCACGCATGATACTTTATACGCGCGCATGAAACCGAGACATGTACAAGCTTGAAGCCCTCGGCGTCCCGGGGTATCCGATAATTTTATTTATTCATTGAGTCCCGCCGTGTTTGCTCACGGTACCCCGTTAAGATTGATTAATCGGCACGACCGGCAGAACACGCCCGTCTTCCGCTCTTCAACCGAACACGTGAGATATACCGACGAGAATAAAACGAAAAAAAGGAACCGAAAGTGATGAGTCGGTCGCTGTAAAAACCGACGCGGCGGCTAGGTATAAAACAAACATCGCTGCTGCAATTTGCATAGGTATACTGTATACCTAAACTGTATACCGTCCGATATAATGAGTCGTTTTCGTAATAAGGTCTGGTCATCGTACCGCCTCGAACTCTTCTTCTAAACGGCCGATATATAAATAAGGAGATTAACGAAACTCGTTAAGGCACCTGTTATTATTCTTTGTTGACATACAAATTACACGTTACGGCTGACACTCCCCCTGCTCCGGGCTCGTTCGAACTTCTTTTGAAAGGCGTACTTCGTGCCCTCGTCTCGATCGTTCGTTGCTTGCTTGTTTCTTCTCCTTTTGCTCCGTCCGCACTATGTTGTTAATCTTAACCAGTGGCGTGGGCGACTGGATACCAACTGCAAAAAGTGAGAGTTTAAATTTAAAAATTTTGTTAGTTTTGGGAGCTTATAATCGTATATCGAATTGTGTAATCGCGTATGACATTCGTGAGTACGCCTCTGCATAGTATATCACTTTGAGTGCATTAAAATCCAAAATATCATGAACAACGCCGAAGTCTACGTTGATGCCTCGCAAATATTTCCAAACCCCAAAGCCAGCGAAAAGTTCATTAACAGATGAAGGAATCGTTGGTTGCCTTCCCAGTCCATTCAACTTTGGGCCTAACACAGTACATACAGCCAGTACTACCATTCTCCCCAAAGCCAATGTTCGAGCTGTAATTTACCCAATAGAGCCATAGTTGTGGGCATATCCCCGGCACTCTCTTTACCGCCAACAATTGAATTGGTGCTGCGATCTAACCGTCTTGAGAGGAACTATATGTATTGATTGAGGCCTGCTGCGATGGCGCTGAACACAATACAAAAATATTGTTTTTTCGACCGGTCAATGTCAATACGTCATAACGCGTCATCAGCACGTGATACCGAGGTGCCCATGCGTCATGCTTTTGTGTTGATGGTTATGATGGTTATTTGAGATTTATATTTTGAGAAATTTAGTTTGACTATTTCACAATTGTGTGATTTGCGGTTTAAAGTATATTGTTGCTACGATAGTCCATTTATTCTCAAAACATTGGGCTACCATGTTACATGTGTACATTCCTGCGATGCGGTTACATCTACTACAATATTATTTACAATGTCAACAATTTAGGTAAATATATATGCATTCCAGTAATATACAACATAAAACTTTAAGATATGTATTGAAATGTTATGCCCATTTGCGACAAGTTAATTTTGGTTTAATTTTAATTCACACATGGGATGTGTACATAAATGTCACAATTCTAAATGTTAATTAAAATTAATCCAAAATTAACGTGTTGCTGCAAACGGCATAAAATGTCAATACATATCTTAAAGTTTTATGTTGTATATTACTGGAATGCATATATATCTACCTAAATTGTTGACATTGTAAATAATATTGTAGTAGATGTAACCGCATCGCAGGAATGTCTTTTACTAAAATAATTTCCAATTTAAATATGCCGCTTACTATCCTAGTTCTGCTTTTACAGAAATCTTTTTTCTCGGCATTAGTTAGGTATATAATTTCTCTCAAGACGTCTAGATGGCTGCAAGAAGCAAGTTTTTAAAAAATTTCTGAGTGGCTATTCTCTTCTCTGGTTGTGGGTAAATGTCAGCTTCCTCAAAAGAAAGACCATTTGCAGGCAGAGCCGAGGAGGTGGATATCATTTTCCACAAAGAATCGCTTATTATTCAAGACTGAAATTACTACTTCGGTGATATTTTCACTAGTTTCTTCTGGGAATCCAAAGAGTCTTACATTGTCAAGCCGGGAGTATTGTTCGAGTTGTTCCATTTTATCATTCGCTTTATTTACCTCTTCTTGTAATTTAGTAATTTGTTCGTCGTATTTCTTCATACGGGTATCCAGATATACATCGATCTTAGCCGATACTAGGTGCAGCAGTTTATTTATAAAAAAGTCGCTCGGAAAAACTTTTTCAATAATTTTTTGTATTGTATTTTCATCCTCGGCACTCAATCTTGTAATTCTTTCACTATTTGATGGCATCTTGGATTCTGTTTTAATACAAAACTGATAATAATTTAAATAAAACTGACAGTGAATTGAGTACAGAGAGTATGCAGCAGCGCACAGTGCGTCTATTCGCTATCACGGTACATTGCCGAATGCCTTATCTCGGGAAAATCCTGGGAAAATGATTAATTTTGGGCAGATATATAAAAGCAAATATTCATATTCAGGGCAAGTATCTTTTTCTGTTATTCTAAACTATTTTAAGACTACGCCACTGCCTCTTGTTTTGTCTTTACTGAGCCGTTGTTATTATGTACGGTGTGCGAAGGGACCACACATAAGGCTGATGCTGTGCACGTATATATTTCAGCTGTAGTTATTCAATTTCGCACATCGCACTAGCGAACAGTCGAAGTCCGTGCACAAACTGGCACCGGGGGGGAGGACTGGAGAAAGGTAAGAAATAAGAATTAATGAACATGATATTTCAAGTTATGGCTTCGCGTCATTGTCAATGTCATAGGTGTCTTATTGGAAGCATTAGGGTGAATGCTACTAGGAAAAATACATGCAATTTTTTAGTTGCTTAAAGTTTGAGAATATAGTGAACATAGATGAATATTCTCATTGATTATATTTTATACCGCGAGTGTCTCAAGGTGGATGGCCTATTAGAAGTATATGAAGAACCAATCGTTAGAATTAATTCTAATTTTGTATGTGTACAACGTATCTTTTGGTTCTTTTCTCTTCCTGCAATACTGGTATATACATTTCTTTCAAAATGCTTGCATTGTTATATTAATGATTAGTTTCTTGTAGGTATTTCACAAAGGACGGACTTAGATATAAATTTGATTAAATATTTTGTTGAATGCTGTCTCTTTTAGTGTGTTTGTTATAATAATATACATATTGTTTAAATTATTCGGGTGATTTGCCATTTCAAATTAAATAATCGCTATCTTGTGTAATATTAGAGAGCCCACAAAAATGTGCCTATCAATTTTCAAAAGAAGTATGGCATTTACATATAATCTCAAACAAAATACCTTTGAACTTGAATAAAAAAAAAAGTTTTCTAGTGATTTTATTATTAATACATAAATCTATATTTTATAAAAGATGTAATTTTATTTTATGCCTGCCTTAATGCGGCGACATTTATGTAAACTCAAATAAATTCGCAAAAATCTGAATACTATGTCAACTTCGTACGTGAGGATTTAACGCATGAGATAGGAGCTTCGGTACAATCAGATACTTTTAGTTAGGTAATGTGCGAAATAAGTCTCTGCGCGTGGCGCATTTAAAAGTTTACACAGACCGTACTGGATTGCCAAGGCCTCGGGGCAGTATGACCACAGTATGCAATCTTCATTGGAGATGCTGAAACTCTCATGGCGACTCAGTTCCCCCCACGGGTATGAAAAGGGAATACGCGTTATTGGCAACAAACGAACATAGCCGCAATGAAATTGACTCGAGTAATGGTCACCAACTATCAGTGATACGCAAGAAATACAACTTCAGTTTGTTGAATTAATGTTGGCAAGTATTGCTGCCAAAAACGTAATGTTCAAACCGGGTAACCTCAATTATTTAGATAGCACCAGATTGGTACCTTGTTTAGTGGGAATTTGAGAAAAATTACCGTTTGTTTTCAATAGATTTGTTATAATTTTCCACGCTCTTCCCAACATGATGACGATTTTGCAACTTTTCCCGCTAACATTCCATAATTGCAGTTTGCCCGCCAATAGTGTTTAGACATCGTCCTCTGTGCTCCTCAAAACGTAAGTAATAAATTTTGATTTTTGGATAAAATAACTAAATTTGATTAAAGTATTCGTTAGGCATTTATAGATATGCCTAAGATATATAGACATTGCAAATTTCCTGGGTGTTCAAGGGTTTATAGGGCTAAGGAATCAATTCGCTTTCATAAATTCCCAAAACATCCAACAACGCTGAGGTACAAAACTTTAGAATATGTTCTAGGCACTTCAACAGTTCGGAATACAATCATCACCATTTAAAGATATATCTCAATCGTGATGCTGTCCCTTATGCAACCTTTTCAAATGTTAGTAATGAATTATCTCCATTATCACCTACTTGTGGGAACCAATTAGAACGAGATAGTAGCAATTCATCTTCGAAATCATGTCTTAAACCAATAGATCATGATTATTGCACGTTGGTTACAGCTTCTGTAAAATTTATTAAACATTCCTACTGCAGAGGCATCTACGTATGTTGCTGGTTTTATTCTTTCCCAAATTGATGTATCCGGCTGTTCAATTTGTATTGAAAATTTATATTCTTCTGAGGTTCTCCCACAACATTTATTTGTAAGTTTTAGAGAAATTGACGATGCCAATAGGAGACTTTAGGTTTATCGAATTGGTTGATATTATTCATCATAGTATATTCAAATATCTTCATTGTAGGGGTCATGAATCACCGTTAGAAAGCATTTTTCTAGAAGAAAATCAGATCCTCATTGGTCAGTTTCAAGTGTGCTCCAAACATTCTCCTCAAGTTAGCTTCATCAAGAAATGTGTTTGGCTGTGTATCTATAAATACGTAAGAGAAAAGGGAGTTTCCCTAAAAAAATCACAATCTAAGGGCCATTTTAATAAATTATCGATTTTTTATAATGCCTAATTCAAATATTTGCCGTTTAAATACTTCAAAATTGAGTAAGCTAATTTTAATGCATGCACAGAGGACATTCTTTTAAGATACTTTATTTATCCAGTGTTATTAGAATTTATTTTTATTTTTGAATTTTCAGAGTTTATTGTTAAGTTTTTCTGCTTTCAGAGTTTATGTTCATTTGTTGTTTAAATTGTCATTATTACGTGTTTCGTTTTTAAAGCTCATTCATGATTTGACTTACTAGAGTTTATTTTAATTTTTATCTCTTTAGAGTTGATTTTTAGGTTAAATTAGATATGTCTGTGATTTCTGCAAATTAACCATATTGATCAATATTTACACCTAATATTTAATTTAAGGTTGCCGTAACTAAATTTATTCTAATTTTCGATCTTTTATTGTAATTATTCATAATTGATAAATGATAAGGAAGAAAGACATGACGATTATTAGGTAGTGAAAAATGTTACAATCTCAAAAATTATTAAAAGCCGCATTAAAAATGTAATCGCGACATTGTTAAATTAAATGTAAGCTGTAAATACGACCCATTATTAGCAGACGTATCACACTGATGAGATTAAGGAAAATCGAAACATATCTAATTTTTCAAATCTCGCGCTATATTTCGTAAGCACGGTCCATTCGTAATTCTATGTTTAGCCGTTTGACCTGGAGGGCGCTGTGATAATTCAATCGTGACGTCACATGTTTCCAACGAAATGTACAGGATTTGCGGTTCTCTTTATTGTTGTTCTGTGGTTCCCCCGGACCAATAGATGTCGTTAGGCGTATGCGCGAAACGTTGGCTGGAAGCTATGTTCATGTCAAGGCAAATATGTATGTGATTCACCTGCACAGTCATCCGTCATACAGTGTTGATCGTGTTTTGTGCTACTGCTATTGTTTTTATTTGTTTTTGCATTTTAGACTTTTCTTTTATTGTTATCGTGTTTCTTTCTTTATTTTTTCGTAAGTAATGAAGAAATAAAATATAACTTCGTTAAGATTACTTCGTCTCTCAAAAAGTGCGATGTGTGTCGTTACAACATTTTAAAGCGATCAGAAGACAGCGATTACCATGAGGATTTTATTAAATTGAAAGATTATGGCGGAGCAATAACGCAGAAGTTACAGTGTTATAATAAATCATTTGTCAAGACGATGATTCAAATATATAACATCGTTATTTACATATTAAACGAAAATTGTGCAAGTGGAAACATACTTCAAAAAATTTATACTGTTAAAAAACAAGTAGGTTCTAATTTTAAAATTTGTTGTTATTCTTAGGGAACGAACGATTTGCAAAAGTTTTAATAAATTAATTATATTTAATTATGTTAAGGGGGCTATAATAATATCATCTGTATTATATCAACAATGTAAAAAATATTTTTTTTCTCTTTTATAATAATTAAATTAAATAAAAACTATTTTTGAATTCTACCGCCAACAGTTCCTTCATTACGTTAGAGCGACATCTATTGGCCCGGGGGAACTAGGTCGCCATGACTGTTTCACTTTCTCCAATGAATGATTACATACTGTGAGTATGACGTTACTGGTGAATGGCACATACTATTGCTTTAAATCCCAAAACGCGGCGACCGAATGCTCACAGGTATAGTCTGTCCATAGATATAACGATTTGACTTATTTATTAGCACCCAATTTTCAGAAAATAAATGCTACCCAACCGCTATAATACTTTTCGAGCGACGTATTCAGAAAGATTACTACATACAGGCTGATAAACTGTTAAAATGAAGTGACAGATTATCACAAATTTAATATACAAATAATTATCTTGTCTTCAATTTGAATTGTTTACTTTAGAATAATAAAGTTTAAATTGAAAATGGTAATTATAAATTACATAATTACTTCTCTACTTAAGAAAATTTCTCCTAATACGGCCCATTACCTCATTTACATAATCACTCGGTACCTGCGGCACCAGGTAGTGTATAATCCCGAATAATCCTTAAAAGTCAAATCGTTATACCGATGGACAGACTATAACTAAGGGTAGAAAATACCTTTGCTCAGCTAGACGTCTAGAAGGGGAAACGTATAGCGGTGATGGGAACCGATATCTTCTTTCTTGCTCGTCGCAGTTAATATCGTTCGGATTAAAGTTTCTCCAGCCGTACAATCGACTGTTCATTATAATCGCTATAGATATGTTTTACTCTATCGTATGTTGACGTAACTACGGATAAACCAGTGCGAGTTTTCTCCCCCTGCGAAAAATCATATTATATCATATATAACGGGTCAAGGTATTTGTGTTATGGCAGCCATAATGCTAAAGAATTAATCAGCATTTGCAACGATACGTTTTTTCTTGTGTGTAAATTGCTTTGTGCCGTGTAGGTTTTATTGGATTTGTTTCTAGTCTCAAGTTACACCTTTGTTCTGGTATATCGCATAAAATCCACATGATATCGCCAGCGCAACATAAACACGAACATTATAGTAGTACGAACATTTATCACGATTGATACGTTATGCGGACTCGAGAGCGTGTATAAACTAAGTTGTACAATAACTAATCTTCGGAGTTGTTTGAATAGACATCCGGGAATTCCAGAAGTAAATCTTTTTAATACGTGACGTTTACAGAAGTTGACGTGAGAATGTATAGTCGAGAGTATGACGAGAAATCACTGAATTCTAAAATTAAAAATTTAAATTGTCACAATTAAGGACTTTCAATTTTAATTTCCAATGCTCCTTTCTTGAAACTTTTTGAAATCAACATCGAAATTAATTTCTACAACAATTCGAAACGTTTAGTAAGACTAGTAACCAATGAGTTGGGCTACCCTACCAAGCTAATTAAGTAAGTAAGTAAGTAAAGTTTATTTATGTAACAAGCATATGAATAAGAAAACAATGACAATTCAATAAAGAAATAGAAAACAAAATTATTTTTAATATAGCTGTCAGTATACACAAAATCTTCCGCGAGGCACATAGATACATTATAGACGCAACGTGATTATTAAATGCTTACGCCCAAAATAGCAACATATTTTAGGCAAACAATGAACAAATACGCTTACCTATTACTTTTTTTGATGATACATATGTAATAAAATTGTATGTTATTTTGGACACATAGATAGATTTAGATTTATTCGTCCAATAAAAAATACAAAGAAGTATAATGGACATGCCCAGAAATATAAACATATTACAACTAAAAATGGTGACAACATAATAAATTCAAGTTAAAAAATAGTTAAATTTAGACAACACAATCTTAAGTATTATTGTACTTCAATTCAAAAGTACCCGAAAAATCGTTAATGGAGTAAACACAATTTTCAAGTGAATGATAGCCTAAAACAAATTTGAATCTGCTTACAGTTTCTAATTCCTTAAAAGGCTCGAGCAACAGGTTAAAAAGTCGCAGGCCCACGGAAATCTTTTCGTAATTTCTAATCTATTCATGGGCACTGAAATGAAGTTGGCTCTATTTCTTGTATTGTACGAATGAACATCAGAATTAGCCGGAAACCTATCACGATTGTTATAAACGTATAGTAAAGTCACACTGGCTAGAGGCAATATTCGAAATTTTCTGAAATATGGTCTACATGTGTCGGTATTGACAATGCCCGCAATGCAGCGAATTATTCTTTTCTGGGCAAGGAAAATATGCGCATAAGTCGATGAACTCCAAAAAATCATACCGTATGACATTCTGGAGAAAACCTGTCCATAATAAACAATCACTAAGCATCTGTGATCCAACACCGCTCTCAGACTACGAATTTGGTAACAAGATTGTAATAAGTACCAATTGACGATAATGGCTATACCAACTTAGTGTCTCATCCAAAACAACACCAAGTAAATTAACGGATCTTTGACGCTTTAGTGGTTTCCCCTTTAAATTGATATTTATGTCGAAGTTCTCCCTAGAGTGATATTGTTGTTATTATGACCATTAAGTATCAAATCGAACTGTAAAAGAGTGCGCTGTTTTACCACAAGTTAGCTTATGGTTTTCTTCAAAGCATACATTAGTTATACAAGTAAACTTAAACGTAAAAAATGCTAATTACTACTACGTAAAAAACGGAATATTTTGGCTAATTTTAAAGTTAATAAAAAACGAAGAAGCAATTAGTCCCGATAGTGCAAAGGATTCCATATGTTTAAATACTTTGGTGTATGGTTTGATCAAACTTGAAATCGACATGTACTGTAAACAATCAACAAAGCTACCTTAGCTTTGAGCATGTACGCATAGGTGACCCTATGATTATACAAAAGAGTAGTTAGGATATATGAAACGGTAGGAGGCAAAAAGCGAAAAACGCTGAGTGACATGCAAAAGCTGGATTAACTGTTGACGATGTTTGCAATGTTGTCGATTCTTACTGCCGCCATACAAGTAATTCTAAACCTGTATCAATAAATATATCGCAGACTCACTACGTTACTAGACAAACCAAAGGAGGTTCCCATCACACAGATGCTCAGATTTCATTCATTCATAAGGTTAGGGTGGACACCTTTAGTCAAGGCACTTGAGCTAGGTGCTCATTGTGCCGTCCTTATCAAATCTCTTACTTCCACTCGAGCAGCTTGGTGTTCTCTACAAAGCCCAGTAACTTGCCCAGTGGAAACTTGAGAACCTTCGAGGGCTCCAATGTATCTTCCCGAAATGTATCTACCTGAGTATTTTCAACATGCCCAATGATATCATGGTGCAGAAATACAACCAGGATAAAGGATGAAAAAAAGCATACCTAATATGTTTTAGAAGCGTTAATGTAAAGAACAATGAAACCATTGACGCAATTCGGTGAGGAGAGCGTTTGCTCGATCGCGAATTTGCGCAGGATCAGTTCCAGGAACCACACAATAAACTCCACGATATCGTTAATAAAAAGTAGAAATAGTACTGGGACTAGAACCGAACCTTAGGGCACTCCTAAGGAATATTTAATGCTAAATTTAGAACAAAATTACGTACTAAAATATGGATAATGTCAAACGGGCATTAGAAAATAAAATTGGATTCGCTACTATCTCAAGAAATTTTATTTACAATTAGGCCAAGAAACCGAAGAGCAAAAAGTAATAATTTTTTAAAACTAACAATATGTCCAAATAATAATATAATAAAAACCAAAGAATTTTATTGACATTTAGTAATAGATGTAGATAGAATACTGCAATATAATAGGTGTAGTAAGCAGTACACAATTGTTTTTACCGTGTACTTTTAGAATCGTTAATAAGATTATTAAAATAATTACTAATTTAACAACACCGAAAACCTGATTTTTGAACCGGTAGCCAATCAGCGATAACAAAAAAAGCTCAAATATTTATATAGACGCGGCGCTAAAAAACATAAACATGTGTAACATCCGTTTAAAACGTCAAAAATAGCACCCGTTTAACTTTTTCAAACATTCCGGTCCAGCCCGGAGAACTAGTAGTAGTATCGAGCTTATTTAAATACTCGTGGGGGTTCGGGTGGGCTCGCCGCCGGTCGATTCAGACGGCATTCCATTGTCAAATCATGGACGATTGCGAGTGAGCGAAGGCGCATTCTGTCGGAGCTCGAGGTGTAGTGTGGAAGTGTGTTACTCGCGTTTTGTTTACATTTTCCACGATGTTACGCACGCTTTTCGCGTTATTGTTGCTACTATTCAAATCCGCCGACGCGGAACCGTTCGTCAGGAACTGTGAACCGATCAGGGTGGAGATGTGCAAGGGGTTGGGCTACAATATGACCGATGAATCGCAACGGGACGCCGAATTCTTCATACTCCCGTTTAAACCCCTTATTAGTTTCGGCTGCAGTATACACCTGAACTTGTTTCTGTGTTCCGTTTCTGTACCGATGTGCACCGAGAAAGTTTCGTATCCCATTGGGCCGTGCAGGGGATTGTGCGAGGGTGTCAGGGACCGGTGCTTCCCTGTTTTGGAGAAATTCGGATTCTCGTGGCCCGACGTGTTGAACTGTTCCTTATTTCCTGCGGAAAATAATCACGAACATATGTGCATGGAGGGGCCGAAGGACTCCAGGGACGAGGAAATTCGATTCTCGGTCGATATGAGCTTTCAATCTCGGGATTGTCCTCCGCATCATGCCAGGGCTGACAGCTCGGGACAATGCGTTCCTATTTGCGATGCTAATTTCCTTTTCGATTCTGCAGAGAAGAAATATGCTGAGGTAAATTTTATTTATTCCTTGTCTCACCCCCAAATGCAGTAGGGATCAGTGGCGTACTTAGCAGAAGTAGCACCCGAGGGGGATATCGATGGTGTCACCCCAAGACTGAAAACTGTCAAAATTAATAAAAATCCGATAAATGTAAAATAAAAATACCAGATAGTGTGTAAATAATTTTAATGGCAATACTCTCCCCACTGGAATTTTTGTAGGTTTTTAAATTTTTTCACCATCGTGTGTTACCTCTAAACGGGTGGCACCCGTTGCGGGCCACCCCCAGCTAGCTACACCAATGCTAGGGATTCTAGTGCTATTATTTATTGAGGACTGTATTAACTGATCTTTTTTTATCTAAATTTAATATGTATTCTAATAAATCTTGTGAAAAATTGAGCACCTTCTTTGTAAGATATATTAAATGGATTTGAATTTCATCAAATATGGCAAATTTGTGATGTTGTTTGGGTAAAAAGTATGTGGGGGTGAATTCAAAATTTATTAAAAATCTTTTTCATTTCTACAATCGGCAGCGTATGCAAAAATGTTCCAAAATAAAAAAAACTCTTTTGAGCTGTTTTTTCTACAGGGAGTTACATGGAATTTTGATGTGTTAAAGATACTGGCAACTTTTGAGTGTATCTAATAAAAGAGAAGAATCAAAACAGATTTCTGCAATATGTTCATTAGTATTGAAAAAATTTAACTAACAAAAAACGCATAGGATAGCATTCTCTTGACTTTATCTCTGCTTGATCCACACTGGAATTTTTTTTTATCACTGTATAGTTCAGAAATGTAGTAAATACAATTATTTAATACTGTCTAAACGTATTAAACTTAATTAAAAAAAAAAAACCATTAAAAAGTGCAGGAAAAATTTTTAAAGCTCTAGCAAATCTATACATGCCACAAAAAGTGATATAAAAGGACGCATGTTAAAATGAAAGAAAAAATGCAGAAAGTAACATTTTTGGTCAGTGTAGTAAATGCAAATTAATATAAAATATATTATAAATAAAAGGGTTTGGAGAAGAGAGATTTTGTTTGTACACCTGGTGCTAGTTGGTGACTTGATACAACTATCAGTACCAAGTGTCAATGTCAGTCGGTTCAGTGATGTTTGAGCTATCGGCAGTTGAAATAGTAAATCGCGGCAAGCAAAAACGCTACATACAATCTATTATGGAAGTGATGTCGTCTTTGTATGGGGACTCTTGCTCTGGCAACGATTTACAAACGGCAAAATCTGTTCAATCAAAAGAACAAGAGAAGAAAATTCAAAAGAATCAGAGGGTCTTTTGAAGACGATCAGCGTTCAGGCCGGCCGATTGAGGCGACTTCAGCAGACATTGTTGAAAAACGTAGAAATACTTGTTCTCAAAGATGCTCGCTTGAAGAAAAAACAAATCGCCGAGATAATTGGCGTTTTGAACACCCCCCATCAACATCTTGGCATGCCTATGGTGATTGTGTAAGATTTGCCGAGAATCCTCACACCGCTTCAGAAACGACAACGCATCGAGTGTTGACGCGAGTTTTTGATTTGTGTAACAGAGATGAATATATGAAGTCTGGATTGTGACTAGGGTGAAACTTGGGTTCACACTATGAGCCTAAATCGAAGCAAGAATCCATGTAATGGCACAAAAAACGGCGCAGCACCACCTAAGAAGTTTAAGGTGTCACAATCGGCTGAGAAGATTATAGCTACGGTGTTTTGGGATTCAGAGGGTATTATAAGGAAAAAGGTGTATCCACGCTACAATATTAGCGAAACTAAAACGCCATCAAAGAAAGAAGAAAGCACCAGTTTACAAAAGTCATGTTGCGATGGATGCCCGACAGAGGTGCAGCTTTGCACTACTAAGCCATCTCCCATATAGTCCACATTGGGCCTCTTCTGACTACTATTTATTGCCAAAATTGAAAAAAGAGCTTCGAGGAAAAAAATTACTCATGACAAAGAAGAGTCGCCTATATCTGTCTATTTCGCAGGCCTTGACAAAAAAAATTTTTATGATAGTATGAATAAATTATTTGAAAGATCTGAGAAATGGATTAGGGTCAAGGGTGAATACATCGAAGAGGAAAATTAAATTTGTGTTTCGTGTCACATTTATTTTATGATAAGACACTGTACAATTAGCAAGCCGATCACACTCTTATATACATAAAGAAATGTTTATTTGAATCACATGCGTATATTGGCAAAAAATACATTCTCTTGCCAAAGATGTCACCAAGACATGAAACAGTAATAAATAAATCGAAATTTTAGGCCATACGGTTTGTATGTATCATATTACTTTTTTTTTTATTCTAGTAGTAGTAACAAATAATTTTTAGTTGAAATGCAATGCGGTATTAAATTTTATTCTAAGAATCTAAAGAAAAATAGTCTAGGTAGGCGTATATAAAAATGACGATATCTTCTCTAAAACCGACATTTAGAAAAAAATCCAAAAACACGTAACATTTATTTTTTCATGTAGTTCAAAGATAAAAAGAGAAAAAATAAATTCATAATATACAAGGGCAACGGGGATAAACAAATGATATTTTTTGAATCCTCTAACGACCCTGCGGTTGCGCCACTGTTCTTTTTCTAACCTAAAATGTAGGGTTACTACTTACTTACTTTCGTTTCCGAAATATTGCGAAAAATGTATTTTTGGTGGTAACTTTGAGCCCTCCCATTACACCAACAAAACCAAAAACGGTGCGCTAAAAAACAATACGTCTCAAATATTTTTCGATATTCTGTGTTCCTAACAAATTTGATCAAAATCAGAGGTGGGCATTTGGGGTGTTTTTGCTTGTCAGAGTGCAAGAGTGCATTTTACCAGTGGGATTAGGGCAGCGCATTTATAAGTACAGCTTGGGTGAATTAAATAGCCTGGAAATTACCTGTGCCCTAGAATAAATATATCAATAAATCTACCTTAATTAAATTTATAATTAATTATATATTCTTGGTAAAGCGAAATCAAAGCGAATTGGCAATAACTTCTAATAACCAGTTACTCATGTTGACCGTACATTAATGAGTGAATAAACCCTGGATTCACCAATAAATTTAAATCCTTAATAACTTGAAGTATATTTAAGTAAAGTGCCATGAATTTTATTGCTGCATCTTTATCGTAAATATCATTTCTAAGAAGTTGTAATACTTAAGTTTTACTGTTTGCAATAAATGCACCATAAATAACAAAGCCTCTAGAATTCTAATTGTGTTTTGGTTCAGATATGTTTAGAATGCGTGTAATATATGAATTGTATATATTACTTTATACCTTACACAGTGTATAGAGGCCGAACGTTGTGAGAACGGTTTGGTAATCAACAGCGATATAACGTTGATGATTGTGAAACGAGTATGTTTATGTGTTAAAATAAACGAAGAAATTTTATTGCTCTAAACGCATAAAAATATTGAAGCTTTCTTAAACACCACCTGAAATATAATTTTGGGATCTGGTTTATTTATCTCGAAGCAGTTGAGAAATTCGAAACAAATAATTTAGCTTTACCAAATAGGCATAACTAGTATTATTTTTACTCGAGTGCATGAACATACATACCTCATGCTCTGTTTACAAATACAAGAGTTATTTATGTATGTTTAGCACGTTTATATTGGGAACTAATTTATGAGAACGGTTAAATCTGGACGTAAACCGGTGTAAATGCAAAATTATGCAGGTAAAATTATAACTAGAACAAGGTTATAAAGAGGGCAAAGCACGTTATTTGTGGCTTGTGGATTTGCTTTTCTTTAATTCTAAAATATGCTATACAAATTATCTTCAAACACCTGAATGAAGTTGCAATCGTATTGTTTATAGATTTTTGTTTTCTATTTATTCAACATTTTATTGAACTAAATTATGAAATTTCTCGTACAGCAGTAATTGCAGGGTATTGGTTGTTTGAAAGGGCAGCAATGTTTTCCTTGTATGCTTTTAAAGGTGCCATTAGCATTCGTTTTTGGCATTTTTTTCTTTTCTTGACCAAAACTAGTCCTATTGCTTTTTCTTTTCTAAAAACACCGTTTCGTTAATACAAAGAATTCTAGGTGGTAATAATTGCAAGAAAATCACAAATATGCAGTACCTGGACACCGTAATATTTTCCATTGTCAATCTTTTAGAGCTGACATCAGAAGACACGAGTTCCACACATCATAATAATTTATTAAATTGCTCAACAGACAATATCCAATCATATGACAACAATATATAAAATGCTGTATATACAAAATACAAGTACCTACATAAAATACGACCCACACTGTGAGTCACTTTCTTACCATTTGTAAGATACAGTGTGTTTCCGGAAGAAAAGTGCATGAAGCAACATGCATTACATTTGTATGTTTAACTATTCATTGATATCTTCTGTGTCTATTACTACGCTATGGGTCTTGCATATCTGAGCATTCATTGAGGTATGGATTACTACAATATACTAACCATAAATATGCAGTTTATTTTACGACTGTGTTGTTACAATAACTAGCAATACACATACAATCTACCATAACACTTAAACCACGAAAAAATAATACTCCCTTGGATTTCGTTAGTAAAATTAAAACATGACATTAGTAGACTGAACTACAATTATGGTAAATAATATCACAATACGCTTGCTACAAAATGTAGTTCTGTGTGTGTCCAAAAATATTTTTCTCTGTGGGGTTGACAAGAATCGGTCCTTCGCATAGAAAGCATTGTCATTAATAGACGTTTTGGATAATAAATCTCTAATTATCTTTTTTTTTAATAAATGCGTAGTTTAATGATCATAGTTCAGAAACATGGCAATCCCACGAGGGCAAGAAATCGACATGGTAGCCCAAAAATTTGGAATTCGGTACCATGGGCATTGTCACACCCTAGAAAAGAGTACTAAATTTTACAAAAGATGTTTTATCTACTATATTAAAAGCTAGGCTATTGCGAGCGCACAATGAAGACATAATATCACCAAACGCACAACTACCAGCAACATCAACACTCGAAGCCACCACTGCGTCAGCGAACTGACAAAGAACTCTATCAGGGAAAAAGTTACTCAAGTCGTTAACGAAGAATATGATAGCAGCGGACCCAAAACCGATTGCTGAGGCACTCCCCGTCACACCCGCGAGAGATTGGAGCAATAATCACGATCACCCGTTCGAATTATGGCAAGCTGCGTACGACCACTCACAATCAGATACATATGATGCAATCCACCGATTACAGCGTCCCCTTAAACTATAAAGTGACAGCTTGTGCAGTAAGATATAATGATTTACATTTTCGAAGGCTTGTCTCAAATCAAAAAACAGTCCACCAAACCGGATTACCGGCCGCTAAAACTTCAAGTTTAAAACAACGCACCAAGAGTTGATCGCGATTCTAGGAAGCCAAACTGGCTCGGTGATAAAATATAAGATTTATTTATAAATGACGCGAAAACATATTTTTTTTTCAAAAAATTTTTAGAAGCGAGAGAAAACTGAAATCGGTCTGTGTAATTAGAAACCAACTGCTTATCACCCCTCTTATAGATCGGAATCAATTATAATTCAGTTTAAATTAAATAAGAGCTTTTCATCATGATAGCGCTGCACATCCACAGACGTAAGAATGAATTGGGATAATTAGTAAAAGCTAAGGAAAGCTTCTTAACTTTGCAACCTTTTTATATGATGGAAGTATGCTATGAAGTAAACCTAATTTACTTCAAACTAAATTAAACGAGCACTCATTATAGGAATTTCAGCACATTCTCGTGGTGCAATTTGTATCATTAAAAAAAGGAGGACATTCCAAAAAAGCAAAAGAGAATGAAAGAGTGAAGGAAGACCATTATGCATTTTATATCGGTTGTCATTTAAAATAATTGAAATCGACGTAGTGTAGTTAGAGTAGGCGTCAAGAACAGCACTCGCCGGATGAGTGACTGAGCAGGCCCCTGGATATCTCCAGCCGTCTCTTTCTTTTTCTCTCTCTCTCAATGCTTGTTTGTTTTGTTTTTGGTCGTTGTGGTCAGTTAACTGGTTAGCAGATGAGATCTGTACGCTCGCTAACTCGTTTCGAGCTCAGGCCATAACGCGATGCGGCTATACGTAGGGCGGTTTAACAAGCCGCGGCCGAGACTACATACGTCGTGGGTTGATCGTTCTTTAGTTTAGGTCCTTTGCCTTCTACATCTTTTACTACTACCACCACTACAACGGCAACCTCTACTACGAGAACACTTTCTAAGCCGAGGTTAATTATGTCTCGCGTGTATTCACAGCCTGTGGTCTTGTCATATAGTAATTTTATTTTCTTTTGAGTTCTGGAACCGACCAAACATTACTGTTCGACAAATTAGATAACCATTTATTTTTAGAGAAAAAATTAAAGTTCGTTCCCAGCGTACGTTGTGCTAATGAGGCTTTACAGTTTGACTTGTACGGCATGTAACATTATTGCAAAGCAATCAAACGCAAGAAAACGAGTGACTGCACTATACACTTCCCCAAAAAAAATCTCTACAAAGCTAATACGGAAGTATGTACGTAAGTGCAAAGAAAACAAGACTTATTAAAGTGACCGTATTATAGTTGAGTATTGCTGTATAAAACTATTCTTTCGAGAAGTGAATAAATCAGGTTTTGCTTCGCATAATGAAACAATTCTCAAAAGAATTTACATGTTCTGTAGGTTCTTTTGGGAATTGTATCAGTACGCGGAGCAAAACCTGAGATATGTACTTCTCAAAGGATTAGTTTTATTTACTATATTGAACAAATTGCATTCCTAAATCTAGAGAATATAATATTTTGATTTAAGTTTTTACTTACTTTAATATAACTAAACTTACTTACCTTAAAATTGCAGGCAATGCTGTCTATTACAGAAACCGTAGGTATACAGAAAAAAAATTGTTGTAAACTTTAAAACAATTGTAAAGTTTGGTGCAACAAATTGTGTAACATATAGGGACGAGCACAACTTGTATTAAAATTTTTTGCAACAAAATGTGCAATTTTGTCACACAATTTATGTTGACATAACCTTTACAATTAAAGTAGCATAAAGTGCGAGTCACTTGTTGCAAATAATACGTTTGGCCCAGTGGTAATAATTGCAACAAACCGTCAAGAAATCTTTTACACGAATCTTGCCATTATTACAAACCGCTGTAGTGAATTATCAGTACAGATCAACTACACTATTGCAATAATTAATATAGTTGCGTATAATTTGATTAGCTGGTGACAGCGGGCGAATTGCGGAGATCAGACCGGCTCGTACTGCAGAGTACCAGTATGGGGGGAAGCGCCTCGTAATTCTTGCCTCTACGCGATTGTCAATCACAGTACCTTTTACATGATATTAACCATGTGTAAACATCATAGATATTACATAGCCACATTTACCGATCACAATTTACATTGAGTAAGAAGTTCAAAGATTATGAAACAAGCGTAGCGCCATCTTTACGACAAAATCTGTCGTATCACATATTTATGTAGCTAAACTAATTATGAGTATTGTGATATTTCTACTATATAGTTATAAAACTATACAGCATTCATTTCATTTCATCTCATTATTAATGCGGTTTCCAGTTATTTATAATAATCAAAGTGAGGTGACTAGTGCTAGCACCTAACCAAATAAACACAACACATAGTAAATTTGCTACACCTGTTATTATAACTTTCTTCACTACATTATATGCAATTTATTATATTCACTATTTGTAAAATATTGTAAAACATTTCACTATATTTTGTAGAAGATTGTCACACAATATTTTTTAACAATTTTATTGCTTTTTTTGTAACCACGATATAGGAAAATGCAGCGACGTTGTTGTAAAATTTTGCACAATAGTATGAATTCTTACTACAATTTCCGTCAAACAGCAAAGTGTAAATATTACAATATGGATTTTTTTCTGTGTACATGTTATTGTCGTCTGTTTAACTTGTCCTGTTTATACACTGATACAAAGTTTTTAAGGCAATATTGTACACAAAGATACAAATTAAATAACTATTAAAAAAAAAGAACAAGAAATTATAATCTGAAATAACTGTTTTTTTTTAGTGGGTATTTTGGTTTGAAGCAAATATGCTTAAACAATTTTTTTTAAAAGAAAGTTATTTTTACAACAGAAGACGGCAACAGGGGAAGGAACTACCTGAGCGTTCTTCAATTGAGGAAATACTTGACTTCAGTTTTCTGGAGCAAGCATCTAGGCCTTCTTTCTTGGCCCTAGGAGAGTCCAACTCTGTTTTCTTGTGCAAGCATTTAAAATCTAAAAATGAGGGTTATGACAATTGCAAACATTTTGATTTATGTCGAAATCGATCCACCCCGATGTTATAAAAATATGTTAATGTCTGAACCCAAAATCTAAACGAAAGTTTCAATAACTTAGTTTTAGGATCGGCTTTAAAGACCACTTTTGTAACAAAGAATACTCTAGATTTTGAGATTTATTAGAAGTAACGAAAATTACAATTCGGCAAGACATCTGTGTTATTTGTGTGAAGAAGATCTTAAAAATAGTTCTTAATTTATTATTAAGGTTAATTAATACTTTCAATTAGTAAATAGTACCATCATTAATGAATATATACTCTGCTTATACTATTGTGATAGCTCTGCCGCAAACATCACAAACAAACTTCAACTTGTCACAGATTAGAAAATTACTCTTATGTACTAATTACAATTACTGTTCAACAAAGTAAAAATTAGTAGACTTCAAAGGCAATTCCGATCACTTATGTTTGTCTGGATTGAGTGTTACACTTTAACTGATTGTAACGACACTCGACGCGATGTGATAGGACGGGCAAATTAAAACCCGTCACTAAATACATACACACATATATGTACTTTGTAATTATAAATTAAGGTTAAATATTTGCTATTACTCGAGAAACGATACGTAAATTGTTTTTTTTTTTTTTTAGCTTGCCGACTAACTGAGCTTTCTATACGCGTGGATCATAAATGGCCAACCCAATCCGCCTATTCTCTAATTTTAATTGCAAACAGCAGCGCTCCTTTTAGCGAATATGAACACACCTTCTTCTTGTCGAATGTTAGTTACAGTTAAGTGATAATTTTTCTGACCTCAAACACCGAGGGATATTGGCGAATGTTTCTCTGTATTTGTCAGCTTACAGTATGTCTCTGTTTTTCTTAATTAGAGGAAACAGAAAAATGAAATTAGCGTAATCTCGCGTATGCTTTTAAGATACTTTAAAATACGATATGTACCATTGCAGAATACATCTCGGCGATATCTTAAACGAATGCATTAGCGCTAATTCGCAACATTTGGTTCGTTGCCAAGATAAGTGTTTTAAAACGCGCGTGAGAATGTGCATACATCCATTGCGCTTACCGCAAATAATGTTGAACGTATTTACAATTAAGTACAGGTGTATACAGTCAATTCACTTAACGAATGACAGTAATTACTCATGCCCGTGAATTCCAGTTTGGAATTCACGGCCTATTGACCAATCATCACGTATATATTTTCGAAATACACGGGCAGAAAATAGTAACCAAACACTTACAAGTAACAGAATGTGCGTTGCATAGCAACCGCTAAATAAGTCAAAATTTGACATTTTTGACGTTTAAAATTATATTGATATGTCTGACTTTGCATTTCTCGTATATATATCCCAATATCTTTAAGAAAAAAAGTCAGTTTATACTGTTTGATAAAATTAAAGCTTGTGAAAGCAAGTTTAAAATGTGGTGTAAAAATTTGTTGTCAAACAATACGTTATATTATTTGTTATTGAGAAAAAACTCTTCCCGCAGATACCTAGAAAAAAACCGTTCTTAGTTCTAATATTTCTTCTTGCCATTTCACACATGGAAACAGAACGGAGTGAAATGCAAATGCCATTGATACATAGATTTGCAAAACAACACTGATTTGAGAAATAAATTTCAGAATGTGGACATGCAAAACTTTTATGAAAATTACATGATTTTTTAAAGATGTCTACGGTTAGTCACGCGTGCAATGTGAATTATAACACTTCTGGAAGTACTTATGTTCGTGAGCAATTATTCTGCACAATGAAAATAATTAAAAGCGAGAGCCGATCCAGGTTAAATGCTGTACATTGGAAAGCTACTTGCGAGTTGCTGTATTGTCTATATCTGCAAAAATAGGTCAATTAGTCCCAAATGAACCACTTGTTTACAATTTTTTCTCATCTTTCGGAGTCCTGTGATGGAGACTGTGACTTGAAAACTATAACAAAAATCCAAAAGAAAAAGTGAAAAAATCCCTTACCACAAAAATTAAAAGATACAAATCTAAATACGTATTTCGGCAACTAACTTGCCATCTTCAGTAGAAAACAAGTGAAGAGCAGTGTTAAACAGTGTTTTCTACGTTTAACTAGCGTTTAACACTGCTCTTCACTTGTTTTCTACTGAAGATGGCAACTTAGTTGCCGAAATACGTATTTAGATTTGTATCTTTTAATTTTTGTGGTAAGGGATTTTTTAATTTTTCTTTTGGATTTTTGTTATATCTTTCGGAGGTTTGCCATGCGTTTAATGATATTTACCCAAATAAACCCCCAGTTAATAGATTAACAATTGTATCTGGAATAATTCAACAGTGTGAGTAGATAGAAAGCTCAAAGAATCGCTCAACTGCTTAAAGACCAAATACACTAACTGATGGTGGTATTACAGTGGTAATATTTCAGAAACATCACTAACAATAAGATATAGATCTAGCGTAGAAACTATTTGACGACGCTTTTGATCATAAGGTGAAATTCTAATACCAGCTATCCACCTGCCTAGAAATACTACAAAAATCAAATTGTACCACAAATAAAACAAATTAAATTCAATGAATTAACAACTTGTGCATTCAGACATCGGATTTCAACATAATGTTGCCACATCTTACTTTCGCCAACAAATGCGTAATTATTTGAGTCACATACTTCCTGAGAAATATAAAACATTGGACCGATGATGGCCTATTCAGTGCACGAGTCATTAGAAGTTGTCAAATTTGAAATTTGGTTTTGAAACTTGCAGAGTAGAAATGGTCGACTATGATCTATTTAAACAAAAATATATAGCCCAATCGGTGCACAGGGTGTTGATGTTAACTCTCTTATTTTAAAAATTCTAATGAGTCAGTTTGGTGGAACATTCTGTATACATAAAAATATATAATATATATTTTTATTTATAACTTTGCAAATGTTGCAATGCACTTTCTATATTTCTGAAACAAATATCTTTAAATGATGTAAATTTAAACCCTTGTTCTAGATAATTTATGAAAAGTTTGCAAAAGGATCGGATTGATTGTAATTTAATCGAGACCAGTAGTACTATTAGTTTACTACATTTTATTAAAATCGTGTAAAAGTTTTATTCGTTTATGTCTTAAAGCTTTTCTCGAATACCGTATTCTGTATTCATATACACATATGTATTTTATAAGACTTGGAAGGTGTAGAAGTACCGTTTCGGCATTTTCATACCTTTCACAATCCGTCAATCACGTTTTTAATTTGTCTTTAGCGCTCTATAATTACCTGGTTAGCAAAAAAGGTGCGCACGTATTAAACGTCTAATAAATAGCCGGTTAATTAATTTCTGATGACTTATCCACAAAGTAACTAGTCTCCTTTTTTAGCTAAGCGGCAATATGAACTATAAATAAGGAATAATAAGTGATTTGTCTGGTAGTAATAGGATACTTGTTACGTAATGTAAATCGAGACAGTAGTGCGAACGTTCTATCGACCAGTAAACAAGGAAAACCAATTAAATCATTGAATCTAAGACTCAGCCATGGTGTTCCGTACCGGCGTGAACTTGGCAAGCAACTTGATCAAATTTCTTGTTTTTTTGATAAAATACGATTGTACTTTGTTAGTACCTGTTTCTACCACCTTTCGTTCTTTTTGTACCTCAAAGGGTAACAAAATAGGGGGGATGACAAATGATCAGCAAGCAACTATAAAATTTTCCAAAACTGACGACGCCGTTCGAAAGAGCATAATTTGTACCAGTTTGCACCACTTTTCAAATCGTTTGTACTCCAACGAAACTGGAAGTACAGAAATTTAAAATTATGCCGAATAGGAAATTTTGCCAATTTTGGCACGTGGTAGATAATATTACTACTACTAAATATGTATTTCTAAATGTAAACCGCGTCTCTTCTGCCTCTAAAAATGATTTTTGGTGATTTGGTCATTCTGGATGTTAAAAAAATTGTTACCTGTAGTAAAGTATACATACTAAACTATCATTTACCAAGTTTTTTTTTTATTGTTTGAAGCTTCCACTACGATTTTACACCAACCTGAAGTTGACCGCTCCGATAAACTCCCGAGAAAGGCCAGCCCGGGTGCATTGAATGAGCAGTAAAATAAGCTAATAACATAACAAGTTTTACTAATATGTTATATATCACCGTAATCAGTATTTCTTCTACATTTTAGAACTACGATTTCTTTTATAGAATGTTTTCTTCATACCTGTGTTGAGGATTAGATAAATACTCCTTTGACTAAACTTTTAACTAGTAGCCGGGTTTGCCCAGGTCAAGTTATTTACCACATTTGAACGGTAATATATCAGCCTATAAAATAAACTGCAATTCACACTGCATTTCGTTGCATTTCTATTTGAAAATTAAAAGAATCGAAACTGCCGCACGATCATGCATTATTATGTTCAAACGCGTAACGTAAATGGTGACAGTATATTTTTTTAATGACAAGAATAGAATAAATATCTATACAGGCCCTGCAAAGTACATTATAAGAAGCAAAAATTGTAAATATTATTGCTTATATATTGCTAAATAATTGATATAAGCGCAAAAGTAAAACTGCAGTCTCTTTTAAATCACATAGTTACTAGATTATTAATGCTTGATTCTATTGATGTCTCTGGTGATACAAGATTAATTTTATACGGTAAGTGGGGATGTGGGATGGTCCTTCTGGACGCAGGGAGTACAAACAAATTTTGTCAGGCGGAAGTAAACTAATATCAGATTCTAATCTAATAATATCATCGCTTGTATGTACCTACCATTTAAGTTTGTTAGTTAAGTCGATAACAGTGTTATTTGGCAAAATCCATTGCCTTCATTAGCAGATACGTTTCTGTGGTCCGATTTGTCGTATTTGTTTAACAAATACGCGAGCAAGTGCTACATATACTGACTTCCAGAAAAATTGCAACACCTAGAAGTTGTCGAATGATTTTATTGAAATTTTCAGGAAACGTTTATTTTCATTAAACAAATTGATGATTAAAATTTGAATAAAATCTAGCCAGTGGTTTTTTTTTTGCAGGTTGTTTCCATAGCACATAGTAACTATAAATTTGAAGTATTAGACCATTTAGTAACTGTCAAGTTTGCAAATTGTTGTTGTTACGTCACAATTTCATTCTGCACTTGATAACAATGCCGAGAGTACGTCAGCATCAACATTTTGTCCAATTAAGTGATTTTGAATGTGGCCGTATTATTGGTATGAGAGAGGCCGGACTTTCTCTAAGAGAAATTGCTCGTCGTGTAAACCGAAATGTTTCAATGGTATTGAGGTGTTGGTCCAAATGGTCCCAGGAAGGGGTTCAACATCGTCGCCGTGGATCTGGACGTCCTCGAAGGACTACAGATCGCGAAGAACGTCGCTTAAGACTTTTGGCCACAAGAGATAGATTTTCAACAACTCGATCAATTGCAAATGATTGGACGAGAGGTACAGGACTCAGAATGTCAATGTCAACTGTTTATCGCCGGATAAGATCTTATGGATTGCGTTCATATCGTCCATTTTTATGTCTTCCTCTTACACCACTTCACCGTCTACGCAGACTAGAGTGGAGCAACTTAAGGGTCAATTGGGCGCAGGAATGGCATCAAATTGTGTTTAGTGACGAGTCCCGATTTTGCTTGTGGGCCCACGATGGTCGTAGGAGAGTCAGACGGATGCGTGGAGAACGTAAAAATCCAACATTTTTTGTGGAACGCAACACAGCCCTCACTCAAGGAGTTATGATATGGGGTGCAATATGTTATGGTAGCAGATCACCCTTGGTCTTTATTGACGGCAACCTTAACGCAGCTGGTTACATTGCTAATGTGCTACAATCAGTTGGCCTTCCATATCTTCAGGGGCTGCAAAATCCCATTTTCCAGCAGGATAATGCGCGCCCTCATACGGCAAGGGCTACAACACGGTTTTTGGAAGAATCTAACATTGTCGTCCTCCCATGGCCTGCTCGGTCGCCTGATTTGTCGCCCATTGAACATGTATGGGATATGATTGGTAGGCGAATAGGTAATTTACCGCACCCTCCAAATAATTTACACGATCTTCAACAACGGATTCAAGAAGCTTGGGACGATATACCACAAGCAGCTATAGATCACTTGATTAATAGCATGCCAAGGCGTCTAGATGAGTGCATTACAAATCGTGGCGGAGCAACTCATTATTGAAAAAACTTTTAAAGCTTTTGTTCTTTTGTTTTTAAAACTTAATCATAACTTTGTTTCATAGAAATAGACGTTTTCTGAAAATTTCAATAAAATCGTTAAACAGCTTCTAGGTGTTGCAATTTTTCTGGAAGTCAGTATATTATGTATGTCTAACCAAACCAAAAAATCCATGAACGAGGAAGAGTAAGTCATAGACCACAAAGAAAAGAGACATTCAGGTTTGGTCTTTCAACTTTGCATGCCTGGATTAGCTTTATGGAATTAGTACTTCGTATATCCTATAATATATCGATCCAAAAATGGTGTGCTATCACCGAAGAAAATAAAAAGGACAGCACATAGGGAGAGCATTTGAAGCCATTTCATTCAAAGCGTGTTTTATTACATAGGTTGTTTTAACTTCTAGTATTATACGTTTTTTCAGGTAAAAAGAAATAACACAATGAAATAAATAAACATAATCTATTTTAAACATTTAAGCAATACCTGTGTAACAATAATTTTGCGTATATATATTTTTGTTTATAATTTTTTACTTACCAACCGATATCTATTGGGTTTTCTTATATTCTTGCCATTTATTTAAGATAGTTATCAAGGAGTCAGCATTCTTTATGGTATTCTGTCTGTAATTAACACATGCTTGCCATAAACTATCATATACTCTTCAGCAGTAAGATTATTGAATTTCAGGAATCTAACAATAATTTATTTATCTTTCTTGGGTTCTAAAAAATGATTCTGCAAACTATAGTTCAAAATTATTATGTTAGTTATAGTATTATAGTTATATATTATGTACTTATACCCACTTAAAGTTTGACTAATAAATTCAAATTAGTGAACTGATTTTTACTTTGAAAAAATGTCCAATGTTATTTACAATGCTTAATTGGTTAAACAGCAGTTTTATGGTCTTCCAGAAATAGTGATTGCAAAGGTGCGCTAGAAACACATAATCACCTTACGTTACCGTTTCCGTCGTTCCAGGTATTTTGCCCG
Organism: Cetonia aurata; assembly: GCA_949128085.1. Lineage (NCBI taxonomy): Eukaryota > Metazoa > Arthropoda > Insecta > Coleoptera > Scarabaeidae > Cetonia > Cetonia aurata. The sequence goes on from OX421888.1 coordinate 10,811,339, forward strand.
CGTTATCGCAGGGAAAACAAACACACGAACATAACCGTGCATGTTGGAAACGCTTCCATGCTCCGATATCGCCATCGCGTCGGTCGCCGGGACGGTGGAGGAGAATTCGGGTCGAGAAAAAGGCGTGGGCCCGGCGCGCTGTCACGTCGACCTTTCAGAATGTTTGTAATACGTTTGGCGTCGCTTTGATCACGTCTCGGGTTTATTTACGAAAACTCGTCGTCTTCGGGTTTTAACGTAAAAAACACGCAAAATCCCGTCTCCCACTGACAGCCTTGTTTGACACGAACAGTTTCAGGTAATATTCATCTTCCCCTTTGTGAGAAAATAAACGATTAGTAAGAGGATCGAAGGTCTGACGAGTCTACATACAGGCATACGCGCAACCCGCCCATTACTTGGCGAGTATATAATCCGATTACGGATTTAGATAGAGCGGATACCGTCTCATGTATTACTCGATCGAGCTACGCTTTAATACGTAGCTACCCATTATAACAACATCTTATTTTATAAACACGGTAAGTAATGCTGCAATCATTACTCAATCACAGGTAGTTATTACCGAGCATTAAAGCATTAGATTTTCTTAATCAAGTCGTGTGAAACTTCGGTTATATCTAAATTGTTCGGATTCAATTAAGTGCTAAACAAGCCTTTTCTGATATATGATCTTCCTTAGAAATAAAAAGACTAATAAATGACGCAATTTGTAAAGCAAAGCGTCTAGTTAATTATACATATATAGCAAATCCAATCAGCTTTTTCATTTATCTCCGCAAGTTCGATATCCTTTTGATGAAAAAATATACATGAATAAATCTCGAACATGAAATAAATAAAATAAATCTATTTCAAATCAAAATTTCCATTTAATTATTATGAGATACATTGTCGTGCACTATACTGGTTAAAATTTGTTGCACAGACTATATCATAAGATTTTTACGTAAGATGTATGGATGTGGTACCACAAGCACAAGTGATTTAATCTTTAAGATTATAAATATTGTCGAATAAATATTTATTCGGCAAACTTGATTCTGAGAACTAGGTACACTTGTTCAAGTCTTAATGTAATTCGCAGTAATATTATATCTCCTGAAAGTTTCATGTTGTTTCGCAACACAAAAGATTCTAAATAAATGAATGTTTGACATGGTGTATCTAAGATTTTGTTATGGCAATTCTCATACGAGTATCTAAAAAAAATCTGGAGATGAGGTATATCGTCCTGAAAGCCCATTAAAGATGTTGTAAGAAAATTTATTAAGAATCCACAGCTAAACCACCATTTAGAAAATTGTTCTATGCCCAGCAAAGTGTAGTTTTTATACAGGCTGTTTATTAAGTGATCGAGGGCACTTTCGACAGTGCGTCCTTTCGGTCGATGGAAAGGACGCAGCAACAATGGAAAGGCGAGCCAACTGTGGGCAGATGGATCGGCTCCATGATAAGAAACAGAACGGTTCGTATATAGCAGAACCTCTGCAATGTAAAAGCAATCGTGGCAGCTGGCTGTCCACTCTCATGGAATGCTGTCACCCTTGCTGTGGTGCCTTGTGATGGATGGCTTGCTTTCTGATCTACGGATGATGGGGTTCCAGGCGTTGGTTTGCGGAAAGTTTAAGGGCGATAGGACGCAAGTCGAACTCAATCTGGTAGAGAGATGGTGTCAAAGAGAAGGGCTAAATGTAAGCTCTCGGAAAACGACTATGGTTTCGTTCACTTGGAGGAGAAAACTCCCAAGACTCCAGTGTCCGACCACCTTCGGCTCTAAGATACTTGTATCTGGTGAGGTTAAATACCTAGGTGTTAGTTTGGACGCAAAACCGACGTATAAATCCCACCTGGAACATGAGACGAACAAAGCTACGAGAATTTTCTGGGCTTGTAGAGGAATGTTTGGTAAAACGTGAAGGCTGAAACCCGCAATGGTGTACTGGCTGTACACGAAGGTTATAGCACTTACGCCTCGCTAGTCTGGTGGCTTAAAGCTAGTCTGAGGTACACGGTAAACGCGCTCGGTAAGGTCCAGGAAGCTGGAAACATTGGCGGAACATCACACCATTACGTTGGGTCAGAGGCAACTAAATTGCTGACAAACTAGCAAGAAGCACCAGTGAACGACCATTCACAGATCCAGAACGACGTTTGGGAGTTGTTATAGTGGCATCAAAGCTTTTGTCAGATCTGAACACCAGCGAGTTCAGTCACAGCTCCTATTACAATGGACTTATCGGCGCTAGACATTGCAAAACCCTGGGCATTCATCCAGGCGAGGAAACACTCCGCAAAGCAGTCTTTAGGAGCAGGACTTTGTCCAGTACTACGTTGTTGAATTAACATGGGTCAGAATGACAATATCGTCTGCATATCTCAAAGCCTTATGCCCATCATTGTCCAGTCTTGCTAGTAGCTCGTTCACGACCAGAGTCCACAGCAGAAGGGACAACCCTACCCTGCAGGCATAGAACAATGGTTTAACGTCAGTTACAGTTAGTTTCGTAAGTTTTTTCTTTGTTTATTTTTTGATATGTAATTTTGAAAATAAAGAGATACTATATTATAATTATTGTATTACTATTGACGTTTAATGTACATCAAACCTTTCTGGTTTTATTTCGTTTTTATTCATACTTATTTGGTTTATTCCGTGGACGAATTGTAGGAAAATAACCCGTTGTTAGAACTTTGAGAATTTCATGCTTATCGTACAATAAACGCGTGCTTTAGTACCCTAAATAGTAAAGTTGCGCGCTATCTATACAACAGATATATTTTTCTTTACTGATGTGTACAACTACCAGACCTTTGTATTTGCTTAGGTGAGGTACGTATACACAATGCGTGTCGTTCTAAAAATACCTGGTAGAGGTAAACCGAGCACAATGGCATCGTGTTTCTAACACGCTTTCCTGTACTATTTAACAAAATATTTTTGTCCCATACAACGCTAGAAGTCCATATCCAATTTCTGTCACTTGTAGAATGCAAGCCGGGTATATCTTATATTACAGGAAAATAAATATTAAGTACCGACTGAGATTTCACATGCCTGGTATGGATGTACCTATTACGCTTGTAAGTACATAAAACCGGTTACGTTTGGATACTTATCATTATGTATTTGAGTTTTTAACCAAATTAGTATAGCTAATTTTATAAGTCATCTACATCCCAACTTATCTCCGGAATTGTATAGATTAAGGTGTTAATGTTCTCCGCCACAACTTTTTTCTATTATGCGCTTAGATAGTTGGTCCTGTCGTGACCAACCACCAAATACCAGTTAGTACCTAAGGATATGTAAATATTACTGGTGGAGGATATTTTGAAATATTGTTAACGGGAATGTGCGATGTATGTTCCTTATTCATTAGCGATAGGGACAAATGACGGGGAAAACGTGGCTACGTAGTTTGGATAAGTTATAAGTTTATTCTTGGAATTTTCCTCGTACGATTCTTACTCAATGTTTTATTATCTTTTTAATTTGTTGTGGATATCTTTATACTATTGTTTAATTTTTGCCCTTGAACTGGTCACTCATCTACCTACTGTTGGCCAATGAAATATTATTCATTTAATACTCACTTGAAAAATTATTATTTTTTATATTCGGAGAATCAGTCCGCAGCGAGCGTCAACTTCTGAAAGATATGCGCACACATTGCAGGATTCAATTCTTTGAAAAGCTGTGATGTAAAAGTTATAAAAACGTACGAGTATCCAAACATTTGTTCGCATTTATTGTATGCGCGTTAGCAAGTTAAGTAAATAATGCAACTTTGTCCGCTCATCTAGAACGGACGCCAACAACGGGCGAATTGTATGCGACTGTAAAATATTTACGAGACGTAAACAGTTTCGTTTAAATCGTACGGTAGATAAATCGGGTGCTAAAAATGATAAAGACCGGCACACGTTTTTATTGGCACCAGAAAAAACTGAACAAACACCAGAGAGCCGTTCGCGTCGGATTAATGAACCGGCCAATAAAAGCCGATATCGTCGCTGAATAAATATCGTAAAGCTTGTATCTGGTGCGTCTCTTATCTTATATGCTCCGTTATTTTTTTTTATTGTACAATTAAGGAAGGCTTATTGTAGCACATAAAAATGAATGATTTTTCGTTGTTACTCTGTTTTGAGATGGATGTTCTGAGAACTTGCAAGATGTACCGATATTTTAGTCAGTCTTTGCATGATGTAAAATTCCGTTATACAGGACTCCTCGGAGATATGTTAAGGTTACCTAGCTCATACAATTTCGAACAAAATATATAAATTAATGCTTGATTTCGGGTCGAAGATTATTTGGTTCAATCTTGAACTACACCAAGAAAGTTTGTAGTTATAAATAATAAAAAAAAAACGATATTGAGTCGATTCATGGTCAGCATTCATAAGTTTTTTTACATTAATATTTACTAGGTTTGCTCCCATCTTTACCATTAAGAGTGGGCTAAAACAAACAAATATCGTAGCTGTCAACAGTTTCAAAAACAAACTTCTGAAACCTAGAAGGTACTGTCTGTTCTAAAATACCAAAAGAAGGTACCTATGTAAAATACATGAACCATGTGTGCCAATTTTTTTATAAATTCTCCGTTTAGATTCTCATTCAAGTATAATCCAACAAATTTGATACAAACATGTATATGTATAAAATTTTATTTTATCATTGAATTACTTAATATAATTCCCAATATCAGTTAGTTAGCAAACCTCTTCAAACAGACAATCTTCTTTTGTTGCAGATATGGATAACGGTTTGGGCCATCATCTGTTTCGTCTCCAGTTTCGTTGCCGCATTGACGTTGTCAATCGGGGGTGGCCGCGTTAAAGCCCGTCCATTAGTGAGCCTGGCGTTATGCTACTGTTTCATCAGCGCCGGATGGATATTGAGAATAATAACAGGACGAAATGTGACTTCCTGCCTCCTCGAGACGGACCCGAGCGAATTTCAGGAAGACGGTTTGGCTAATGCCAATTGCGCGTTCGTTTTCTTGCTAATATATTACTTCGGGATGGCTGCTAATGCATGGTAAGTCTTAAACATAAGAGTTATAACCGTTATAATATGTAATATGAAAGCTAAAAGTGTTATAGCTCCTTATATTTTTAGTTTTATTATATTATATTATATAGTAAGAAGAATGGAAACTGATGAAGGAGATTTTGGCGACTTCTAATTTTATGATACTTGCACCAAGGTGACCTTGGAAAAATAATTATCACTATGTTAAGCATAATACTGCATTCTTAAACAAAAAATAACAAAGCAGATCAGAAACATGTAATGTAAACATTAAAATGATAATTTAAGTTGGTCTAGTATAATATTGTAAATATAAAATTTGTTTTTGGTGAGCCGCCCCTTAGTAAAATCCCATAACTCGCCATTAACAATGAATCAGAACTAATTATTAAGTAAATGATGACGGACAAACGATGTGTCAACGATTCAATGTGCGTCCTCCATATCAACCTGCTGCCCAGAACCAAACCAAGAGTCTTGACTGGGTCATTATTTTGCAGTTCGTTATGAGAATTTAAATTAAAGATTAAAGGTTGGGGATTCAGTTTGTTTAAACTTAGTTTTATTCTGGCAAAATATTAGTTTGGCACATTTCATATAATAATTTTATGCTTTTATTAGTTATTAAAATTGTTTTGTGATAGCATATGTAACATTTTTATCGGTAATGTCATTTAGATACCAAATAAAAAGAATGGGCCCCAAGAATGACCCTTGTGGCACCCCGTAATTTACTTGTTTTATCGACGAGATTCCATTTCTATTATCTATATAGAGCTTCGCTTCCTTTGGGCATGTTTTTCGGTAAAAGAAGTACTAGGCGCCTAAAAAGTTGTATGAATTTACCCCGTCCGCAGAATTGTAATGGAAGACGGAAGATCGCCAGATAGTTGTTATTATTTCTAGCGACGCATTAGTATCGATTCGATATTTGCACGCTTGCACGACAGATGGAGCGGTAGTAATCATATAAATAACATCTGAAGTACTTCCTAACTCTTTATTTTATAACTATTATTACCATGAAATCTGTTTTATGCTACCAGTTATGTTATTACTTCTAAAATTAAACTGAACAGTAATGTTTAGGTGCTCCTGTCCTGACTCACTCTTCTAGTTTTAAATTCTTGTTCTTCCATGTCACTTTACTTTTTATATTATCCAATGTAATTTTTTTTATCAGATTCGTATCTTAACCTACACTTATTTGTTGTATCATGCGGTTCTATTTCTGTTGTTGATAGATTGTTTTGAAATCCAGCCCGGTATTTAAGTTATTCTCTACATCACCTTTCTGAGTTCTGGTAATATTAACATGCGTTCAAAAATGCTATGCTTCGATAATTGTCACAGCATTGGATAATCTACAAACTTAATTATAATTAACATTACAAACATTTAAACATTATTTTATTATTTGGAACAAGCTAAAGATATTCAAGGAAATTAAAAGATGGTGCGGCCAAATTAAACCACGACTTCTCCAAGCAAGTAGAATGGAATATTGAGCAAGAAGAAAATATTTGTGGAGAATTGAACAACGATTGTTCTCATCTGGATAATTATTTCATAGAATCAAAATCTATTCTTTTATTTTCTACAGTACAAGTAAATAACAGAAGATGTTGACGGTACGCATCATCAGTCATAACCTAAAAAAAATCTAACAAGCCCTATAATAAAACACTGCCATCATATCTGTAAATAGTTAGCAGTAGCCAAACCAAAATTACCAATTTCCGCTCAGTTTCAAGTAATAAGGAGCTAATAATGTGTGTGAATGCAAAGTCCCTAGGGTTGTCATGTTATCTGTCCATCTCAAACTTAGAAAACAATGACAGAAACCACAAAGTAGCATGATGCACGCAACACGTAATTAATAGGATGTATTAACAGAGGTAGAAACACTTTTTTTTTGACCAAAACATTATTATCTGCTATTACAAACGCAGTTATTCACCAATAAAAAAAAGAATGTACTTATGTGCCGATAAAGATCTATAATTAGGTTTTTCTTATTTTTTATGCAATGGTGCGCCTGCTCGAGGATTAAACAGTGCTGTGAATGTAATACATATTACAGTTTTACCAGTACTGTTCACATTCCGAAGTAAATGTTATGATTACATTAGCATTTGTAAATTTACAACCTAAAAAAAATGACGTTACTGTAAGAATGCTGTAAATCTAATCACTTTATTGTAATATAACAATAATTTTTACTATGTAGGACGTAATATTTTTATAGTTGCTCCAATAAAATTGAATCAAAAGGAATACAGAATGGTGCAAAGAAGAATGTTAATATACAAAGCGGTATAATCTAAACTAGCTTAACCTATCAGAGAAGGATGGTCAGGAATTACTTGCGTGGCTTTTTGTCAAGATTCCTTCTAAACATGAGCAACCATCTTCGTCATCACGCAAGCGATAAACGACGAGGACAACCGAAACTTCGACTGTAACAACAATATCTTCGGCTCCGATTCATTAAACACTTAATTCAACTCAGCAGCTAATTACGAACATTGTGTAAATAAATGGCCGAAGCAGTGGCTGACCGTACAATAAAATACTCGGAAATTATTAATATTTCCTTTTGGGTAACGAGGCACAGGTTGTAAATTTCGATGGCCGAGAGCTGTCAGGAGTCGAGAACTCAGGTATACAGTTCCCCCTGTCCCCTCTCCGCGTTTCCTCTCTTATGTTATCGGATTCTCTACAAGCGTCTCGAAATATTTCTCGAGCTCCGACATCGGGAAGGTAGGTAGTAGATACTAGGTAGTCCTCCTCTCGGTCGCACATGGCAGCCTCTTTTTCTAATAATATACATTTCTGAACCGTTTTCCGAAACTGTATTATTAAACGGCGAGGGTGGGTTCGTGTAAAACAAACAGAAGATATTCGGAGAGTATTCGGATAACGCAGCAGATGGTGGTGTCAAAATATTGTCCAATAAATAGAATAGGCACGAAATATACTAATGTAAATGTGTATCTATACTTACATACCTATGCATTTATTTCTGTTTTCAATTGAAAACGAGTTTAAAAAGGTTCTATTTATAAATCATAAAAATAATGAACAGAAATTCTATACGACTTTCCTTCCTCAATTAGAGAATTATTAAATGTATTTTATCAAATTCCCGTGAAAATATTCAAATATGATTATATTTAAAGAAATTAAATATGATCTGGTTACTGGTTGTGACATAAAAGGGTTGGAAATGACGATTTAGTTGTTTTTTGAAGAACCTGTAAGATATATAATTGCTTACAGTTTCTTCAAAAGTAAATATAATTACGTCATAATATCTGTTCAGCCCTTCGGTTGAAACAACTACGCAATTCAACTGTGCGATTAGACCGCTTATAGAACTTATTTGTTTCACAAACTGCTAATAAGGACATTGCCAAAATGCTTTTATAACTGAGCAGCAAGTTTAAAAAATGCTGTGAATCTAAAAGTTGTCATAAATTGATAAGATCTCGAGCAGAAAAACTCAAAAATCTGAATGGCAAAAAGCTGACATTTATTTACATTTTAGACCCTACACTATTTGTGCACATTATTTATGCTCTTCATCATTCAGATTTAAAAAATATATACATAACATTTGATTATGGCCATTGGTTAAAGTTACCTTAAAGGAAGTTTACCACGGCAATTTCAAGTCAAAGAATTAAGACAAGGAGATCTATTATAAGCAATCATCTGTAACTAGAATGGGTATATTGTACTATAACAGGCAACAATATTTGTAATTCGTTAAACTTCGAAGCGGCACTGACAACATAAAGGAGAAACGAATTGCAAAAGATAGTGAAACAATTGGAACAGTAAGCAAAACGAACTGGTATGTAAATAAACAAAGAAAAGGCAAAATATAGGATTCGGGCGAGATGAAAGCAAAGGCAAGATCTTCAAATAACCAAAACGGAGTGGTCTACTTATAATTTTTGGGCAGTAGAGCGATTTATATGCTTGAGATCCACGATAACAAATAAACCCGAGGGAAACGAAGAAGTATGAGCAAGGAAATAGAGCTATGTTTTCTCACAAAAGAATATATAGTCGAACAACCAAACTGCAGATGTGTGGGGCACTAGTCTGTCCAGTCATATGCTGCAGCATATGAATGCTGGATATTGTGTGAAGCGGATCAAAAACGTATGGAGATCTGAGAAAAGAGTTTGGTGACAGACTGATTTTTTCTGAGAAACTGTCACAAAGCATATGATGTAGAAGAACTACCAGGGAGCTGCAACAATTGTTTAGAAAAACTAAAACCAAACACATTAGGACAAGAAAAGGTACAAAGGACCTTCTAGATAATATAGATGAAGTAGAGGAAAATTTGTGTGAGTTTGAGAAGTTTTTCCATAGTCGGAGAAATGCGACAAAAAACATGCTATGGACCACTTTGGTTTGAAATGCTAAAATATATAGGTAATAATAATCATTAACTATCACACTGACAAAAGTCAATGCTAGGTTTTCCACTATCACCAAACAACAATGCTAACAATTTGGAAAACCTAGCATTGACTTTTGTCAGTGTGATAGTTATTGTTACACCAAAGGTTCCAAAACCCAATTACTGGAATAATAATCATTGAATAAAAATAAGTTTGAGCTAGTTTCTGTCAAACAAGTAATGTTATTTAGGGTGGCTATTTGTGCCACCTGACTTTTGGGATTAAATAATACCAGCAACTATAGACATTAAGGAATTCCATAATTCCTTTGATATTGTCTTGATATTGTCGTGAATGCTACTACAACTATATCTAACTCAATAATCAAACATTTTAAACACGCAGACCGCACGCCTGCCTAGATACATGCTCATATTTTCTTACCACACGATCCGTTTCCTGCATTGTCCCAAACCTTTTTTGGACGATGATAAAGTATATACGACCACGAAAGGAAATACAACGGCCATAGATCATTGTCAGGCGAGTTAAAAGCTTTTACAGATCCTACCATCAGGTGGTGCTTCATGAAGACGATAATAGTTTATCTCTAGCAGTAGGTAAAGCAGACCCGACCTTTTTCCTTTAAAACGGTGACGGAGAAAATGATGTAGGCGATGTATCCGAGATAACTGAACAAATTTTACGATTATTGAGGTTCGAACAAATTGAAATCTCTCGGAATGGGTGATACCGATAATTGTATTTTTAAAAAGGTATAAATATGTCTGTTTTATGTCGCAATGAGGAAGACATGTTAATGCAGATAATTTCACTTCAATTATCAGTATTTGTGCTGCAACACGTTCTTATTATTATTCTAATTATCGTTCAGAGCGAGATGTATACAAATCGACGAATATTACAAACACGCATATTATTGATGAACCAACAAACGGTTTATGAATATTATGGATCGAACTGGGATAGAGAATAACGTTAAATATTTACACTGGACAGTATAAGCAAACGAGAAATGATTTGCTAATGTATTAAATATGTAAATATTTAATGTATGTACAAGGCGTGCGATTCGCCATATGTGTTTGCTTTAAATAGTCGAGTAGGTTTGTTATGGAATTACTTCGAAGCATGACAACTGTCAATCAACAAAACAGCTTCCGTATATGCCTGGGATTATTGCCGGAAAGGTATGGGTTTTAAAATGAGCTATTTTTTCACTAACTGTGCTCACTATGTTTCTTATTTTTATTTAAAGAACTCCTACGTTTATGTTTCCAGTAAGCATATCACACTGTGGAGGTTTTGGCTAGTTATTCTTAGGGCATTATTCTAATAGAAAAATTGCAATTTAGATTGTGCTAACATTACGTTAATACACCATTATGTACATAAACATCATGGAGTAAAATAGATGTAAACGATAATAATGAAAATAGGTTTTAAATATTTTTATATACATTCATTTGAAATATTTATTGCCTTACCTTTAGTGTTAATAAGATATTGTGGTCACTAGAGCTTGTGGTAGAGCGAATGTTAGAAATCCAAGCCCTGGGGTAACTTAGAATTGAATTAGATTAGGTCTTTCAAAATGTGCTTTATTGTTTCTTCGTCATATGAGTTAGTGTTTGGGCTATTTCCTTCGCCTATAAGATCGTTTAAATGCCACGTTTCGGCAGTGATTCAACTACTTATCAGGGCAGCCCGCACAAGGACTGTATATTTTCAATTCCATCCTTGAAATTGCTGCATATATTTCTTTCGGACAATGCCACCTTTATGGTCAACTTCAAGCAGTGCAATTTTGGACATCATGATTGGCATGTACCAAACCAGGATAATTATTCCGAAATTGAGCATTTTCTCGCAGCTACTGTGGGTACTATGCCAATGATAAGTTTTGATTTCTAAAATTACCCCCGTATGATTCTTTCTTTCAACGGCGTCTACTCATTTCCCCGAATGAGTGAGTGTTTAGATACCTAGACTAGCAATAGGTGCTAGCCGTTCCCAATAATGATTTTCCCTGTTTTAAATTACCTTCGATGATTTCTCAGCAAGCTGTTAGAATTACCAGTTTCTATTAGCTTCTTCATAAATTTGAGTTAGCTATGAGCCAAAGACGGAAGCTATGAGCCAAAGGCAGAAGGTGGCCCCCTTTTCCACGGCATTGTGCAAAGGTGGGATATCAACAAAGGCTACCAATCCCAATATCGGAGAATAAGATATTGCTTCAGAAATTGTCATACGTGCGATTCTTTGTTCTTGTCCAGAATTTCTTCCATGAGTTTGCAAGCGTTTATAGAAATGTGTAATGGTTTACCTTTCCAAAGTACCGATTTCATGTCCAAAAAGAATAGGAAATTTCAAAGAGGATATTTATTGAATGTATGAAAGAATAATTACTATAACAAATATTATACTTGGACCGATGTATAATAATTTGTTATAATGATGATAATGTATTCATTTCACTAATGAATCTTGCTATTACTTAATCAGAGATTGTAAATATTATATTATGGTAAGGATGAAACATTTCATTTTGCCAAAGAAAATTCACTCAATAAATGTAGATTATTAATATAACATCTAGTATACTAACCAGGGGTGTCCATCCAATAATAGGTTTTATTTAAAATCCTTAAAAAACCTACGTAAATTATTACCTGTATCTGTTGTTTTCTTTTGAAAAATTTATAGATTGAGCAAGAAAGCAAATTCAGAAATAGATCTTGCAAATGAAAATATTGTAGCAGATGCTTTTATATTCCACTGATAAATGCATTCATCAAGATTTTCTATTATGAATTGCTACCTATTTCGACTGCTCTTTGTCGGCGATAGAGATACATTTATATCTTTCCGTTTTGCAGCAAGGATTGTAATTAATGGAAGTTAGTAGCAGTCAACATATGATTAATAGTGTGTTAATTCTGTAGTTTAGTTTTAAAGTGTGTATACATACATAATTAGCGAATCCGCTATATGAGGGTTCTTTCGATACTGTTTTATTTTTGCGTCTATAGTACAATAATAATCGTACATCGTACTACACTTTGCAGTGGCGCCTTACTACATTTCTGTGCGTCAACGAATGTGCTCTTGCGATCTGTCACATAAAATACGCCAACTGTCTGCGGCAACGCGAAATTCCGAAAATACCGAGTGCGCCACGGAAAAAGGAAAGCGTCGGGGAACGCTTTAAATATGATTTACACGGTTGTCACTCTCGCCTCGCGAACGAAAAGCCATATTATTAACCGTACGTTGCTTTAAAATCTTCCCGACGTAAATCGTTAAATAGCAGATTTATCTTGTTAACATGTTCGAAACTGCTGGCAACCATAATCTATCCGTGGCCGGGCTCGTTATAGGTTATAATGCGTACCGGGTATGGTAATCACTGTAGTGTCAGTACTATATTCGGTGTGAGCGGCAATTGGAATTCCCTCAGGGTATATTTGCGTTTGCATATAAATTATTTATAGGGAACAGTTATGTTAATACTATAGGCTTATAAATAATTTAACTAATACAGGTAAGTATATACAGGAATATATCTTTACGGTCGTTGAGATTAATAAATTAATTTTCAATTAATTAATGAAACATTTACTACCCTCTAGCTGACAGTTCCAAGACTTATTATATAAAATTCTTAATACGTCTTACTTATATCAAACGCTTAAATTTTGCTTCAGAGGTCTAAGTGAGTTTATAGTTCGACCTGGTGATCGGTCTAGAAACCCACCCAATTTGATTAAAGCAAATAGATATTAAGATTAGTAAATAGCGAAGGGTAAAGTTGCCGATAGGGCGGTTCACCCCCTGAAAACGAGCTCTTTAGTAGTTAATAAAGTTATCATTGTAGTAGTATCATTGTCATATTTTATTTAAATCGGTGAGATTCAAAAATTTTACCAACGTGGATATGCTATCAAATTTTTTCTATTTTGCGTTCATAAAAACGCAATTGTAACACGCTTTTGCGTATCGAAAAGTGCTTCATTGTGATACGCCTTTTTTCATTTCTATAGGTTGGCTGTATTGAATACGAATACATTATGACAGAAAGCAAAATTGACGTTTAATGCATGTAAATTGTAAATACTTTAATCAAAAATTCTATACAAATTTAGTTTACATTGTTATTGTTATGAAACGTGGAATTACTGTATACATTTACACTGACGGAACAAGTACCTTGAGCATGTATTGTTATGCCAGGCAAATTCTTCGTAACAAAGTTTTGCTGAGTTATGTTATTGGCTTTAATGGTAGACTCTTGTGATTGAGAATCATTCATATTGTTATGCCAGATCGATGATATAACTCTAGAATGACCAGATGTACTTGGCCCTGATAAGTTGTGCGCTACAGCCACTCTACTTTTCATAGATGTTTCGATGTAACCCTCAGCTACCGCAGATGACTTCCATCCACCATGACGTTTTATAGTCAGCAAATCACTGCCTGCGTCTGCTAAGTGTGTAGCACTAGAACGTCTGAAGCAATGTCCAGTATAAAGCTCTGAATTGGGCAATTTTAGAAAATCAGCTATTAATTTAGGCATTTTGCCAATCGTATTAATTCCAATCGGGCACGATATACAATAACCATTGCGATATGTAAGGAAGAATCTTGAATGATTAATATTTTTTGGTCGCAGGGCGACATATTTTTTAATTAAAGTAATCCATCTTTCATCCGTAATTGCAAAAACTCTTACGATATTATTTTTTGTTTTAGGTACTGTCACCAAAATAATATCACTCTTAAATTCTAAATCATGTATGGACATATTTGTTAATTCATCTCGTCTACAGGCACCTGTGTAACCCATTATTAAAACGATCTAAAATTAAATCCATTACATAAAAAATTACGTCAGAACCTTCTTCTATAAATTTATTAATATCTTCAATGCATAAAATTTTAGATTTCTTAGTCTCGTATCCCTCAGAGAATCGTTTTAAATAGGCTTGTAATTTCATATATTTTGATATGTCTGTATTTTTATAAATGGAAAAGCAAGAACGAAGTATGGAATACATAGACCATAAGGTAGAAGATTTCTTATTTTTACCTTGTAATTCAAAATATGCCAATAAAATGTTTTCAGATATTGTGTTGACATTATTCTGTACAGCCCATAGTTCAAATTGATGGTAGCATTTTTCATATACTGCTTTTGATTTTTTCGGTAATAAATTTATGACGGCGTTATCCGCAATTTCACGCAGTTGTGGTGGCGTACAATATAAATTTGTCTCAGTATCACTCATTTTTTACAGTTTACAGAGACTATATTATGAAATATATTGTTTAAACAATTTAAATAGCCGAATTTGAATTTTGAATTCGTCAAATGTCAATCGTATGTCAATGTGACCAACTTCATATAAAAATAAAACTCAACATTTTTAATGAGATTTTTATTAAGTATTTATTATCAATTTATAATGCAAAATAGAAAAAATAGTATAAAGGACTCGTTTCATAAGGCTTTTTGTCGCACTCGTTCATTAGAAAACTCGCCTGCGGCTCGTTTTCTAAACTTGAACTCGTGCGACAAAATCATGCCTTATGAAACTCGTACTTTAATATACTATTACAACTGCAGAAAATGTAAACAAGGATGCAGTTATCCTGATCGTGATACAAATGATCTAAAGCTGCTTGATCAAAATAATCTTGTTTATATAGAAAATAATATATAGAAAAAAAAGGAAGAAACACACATTAATACTATACTAAACAAGAATTCCATAGAAGTTCCAGTAGCTTTTTATTAACAAGCGTGCCGCTCGCATCGAACCGCAGTAGAAGTTTTGTGGGAGAAATATAAACATTGGGAGGAGCACCTCTAGCCGGTCTCGGGGTCATCTTTCCCTTTGCCTCTTACCCGCCCCTTTAACGACGTTAAACCCTACAGTCTTCGTATTTTCCATCTTAAATCACGCAGTCATATAACGGCACGTTACTGATTAGTGATTATTTATTTATCCTGATCCGATCTCTTCCAATTATATGCTTTAAAACGACCTAGGGAATGAGTTTTTCGAACATAGTGGTGGATTTTTGTATCTCTTTTTTGCGGCGCGCCTCATCTTGTTTCTTCGCGCTGTAATCAGACGGGCTGCATCAGTAGCAGCTCATCTTCGTACTCATTGTGCATATACAAGACTTATATACATATATATATCATTTGCATAATAACTAGCGTGCAGAAAATCTGCTTGTTTAAGAATCGCCCTTTTTTCCTACCCGTTTAGAGTCGTTACTTCTTCGTTTCTTTTCATCTTCGTCCCGTTCTTTTCTTTTAAAATTTGTTGACGACTCGAATCGTAAATTGATAATACGCACGTTCGCCGTGCGGACAGAAAGTTCGTCCGGAACGCTGAATGATTGTGTACATTTTTGATGCGACTAATTGACCATCAATCTTGGAAATAGGATGCAGCCGTTGTAAATGAAGGCACAGCGACGGACTATAATCATAATAATCGTGTCTCGAACCGGCCGAGTGGATAGCGTAAGAGTAATTTTCGTAATGGCGAGGAAATTTCTGAACACTATGTGGCGTTATACGGAATGCGCCTAAAAATGAGATGCATACATAATTTGCCTTGCAGAATGTAGTAACACTTATATTCCATATAAAATAAACTTGTTGGTAATGTTTTGAAATAACTTTGCGGCTTTATATCTCCGTGTTTGTGCTTAAGAATGTTTATAAGACATACCGTTCTTATGTTCGATTTGTTCGTTTTAAACCATACGTCATGATGCGAAAATTAATACCGTCATCATGCATTACTTCTATATAAAATTCTATACTGAATTTTACCACTGCATTTAAAATATCACTGAAAAAAATATTGATCCTGCGTGATCGTTTAAGTCAAGTTGACAATACTGAGCTTAAGAGATATATATATGTATTAAAGTAAACGTGCAAAAAATTAATTGTTATAAAATATTCTCCTCGACTGTTCGAAATTATTAATTACAATTTTTCATCAACGTCATGTACCGTTAAAATTCCAAACTACTTGTAATTATAAGTCTTATTTCACAACATCAAATCACGTCCTTACAGCTCATTATAGAAAAATCAGGATACCGATCTAGAAGATTGAATATGAGATGCTCTCAATACTTCTTCGTTTCGTTAAATCAACTTTTGAATACGTAATGGCTCCTTCAACGTTGTGTAAACACGAGAATACACCTGAGTATGTTATCGGTAATACGGATCGCACGTCCATGCTGGAGAGTGTTCAATAATCTGCACCAAAGGACCGGACTTCTTGGTGAGATTCTATTAACCGATATTGCCTTCTGTGTGATTAACAAAAGGAGTTAAAAGAATCCTAACCTATTGAAAGGTGCTTGATTACTGTTTGGTACTTTTAACAGAAACGAATGGATCGTTATAGATAAATTTTGGTTTTTCTAATTGGGATTTTTTGGAATGCTTTATGGCGTTTCTTATTCGCTTATCTTGTAGTAGCTACTTATAGTTTTTCATTCTTTTTTATTTTTTTTGTAATGGCTTCTTTTCCATCAGGAAAAGGGCAGAGAGTTTACTGCTCTTTTCCCTGTGAGGCATTTCCCAATCGTTCACAAGATACATGGTGTTTTCTGAAAAGGAACTGATAATTATGTTTAAGAAAAATAAAAAAAAAATAATCTACGGTGAAAGTGTTTCCCCTTAAAAATTTGGCATTAACTGTTATTTTTTATTCCGTCTTAAACATGATGCATTTAGATTATTTAAATTATTAGATCTATTAAATATAGATCTTTATTATCAAATAATGGCACAAAAGGATTGATATTTTGGTGACAGTACCTAAAACAAAAAATAATATCGTAAGAGTTTTTGCAATTACGGATGAAAGATGGATTACTTTAATTCAAAAATATGTCGCCCTGCGACCAAAAAATATTAATCATTCAAGATTCTTCCTTACATATCGCAATGGTTATTGTATATCGTGCCCGATTGGAATTAATACGATTGGCAAAATGCCTAAATTAATAGCTGATTTTCTAAAATTGCCCAATTCAGAGCTTTATACTGGACATTGCTTCAGACGTTCTAGTGCTACACACTTAGCAGACGCAGGCAGTGATTTGCTGACTATAAAACGTCATGGTGGATGGAAGTCATCTGCGGTAGCTGAGGGTTACATCGAAACATCTATGAAAAGTAAAGTGGCTGTAGCGCACAACTTATCAGGGCCAAGTACATCTGGTCATTCTAGAGTTATATCATCGAATGATTCTCAATCACAAGAGTCTACCATTAAAGCCAATAACATAACTCAGCAAAACTTTGTTACGAAGAATTTGCCTGGCATAACAATACATGCTCAAGATACTTGTTCCGTCAGTGTAAATGTATACAGTAATTCCACGTTTCATAACAATAACAATGTAAACTAAATTTGTATAGAATTCTTGATTAAAGTATTTACAATTTACATGCATTAAACGTCAATTTTGCTTTCTGTCATAATGTATTCGTATTCAATACAGCCAACCTATAGAAATGAAAAAAGACGTATCACAATGAAGCACTTTTCGATACGCAAAAGCGTGTTACAATTGCGTTTTTATGAACGCAAAATAGAAAAAAACTATATAAACATAATAAAATAATTTTATTCTATGATTAAATCAGATTAATGTAAAATTTAATATTTAAAATTTAAAAAAAAAAAAAATTTAAAAATTCAAAAATGTAAATCAATGTATAATTGATAAAATATTTTCATCTTATAGTTTGCCTGAAGATGGTCAGTTTTGGCCGAAACATGTAGCACATAAAAGATAATAAACAATAAAAAGGATTGGAAAACGAACATTTTCCTGTTATTATTTAATATCAAAATTACTTTTTCCTAGTTGCTTGTAGTTTCTTGGTAACAAATTATACAGCTGGCGAGTTATCTCTTCTACAGTAAATTGTATATCCTTATCTCCTTTGTTGGTTTCTTCTATTGTATCGTTATGTTTATATAGATGTAGAGTATGGTAAGTTAAGTATCTGGGAAAGAAAAAAAGAAACCAAACCTTTTGGAACATAATTAAATCCAAGAGATATGTAGTTAATATCACATCTACGTTGTAGATGTTTATTGGCGTCTCTTACATCAATTTCCTTCTCTTATCGAAATAGGAATTCTGTTTGTCTTTATATCGTTGTCGTTATTGCGTCTGTTGGACTTGAGACAATTTTACGACGCTTATAAAGAATGGTAAAATAAAAGCAACTAATAGGATAACTTAAATAGTACCCGGGCCGTAAACAACTCCAAAGAGCTAAATGGATCATAAAATATCATCGTTTCGATATGAACCGTCATCGTTTTTCCCATGGTTCCTTTAATGTTCCTCTGAAACATGTGTGTAGTACGTCGTATATACCTCGTAATTATCGTCATACGGCCGTCGTAAAGTCCCGGATCCGAAGCGACTGGATCCAACCCGTCCTCACACACCGCGCCTTCCAAAACAGATATCACAATTCGTTTGTTTACAGCTGCATAATTTATTCACGTTCTGTTTGTGTAACGAAAGGCCTCCTACGATTCCCTTCACGTTTTTATATAAAATGTCACGTCGATTCGTTACTCCCGTCCCGACAAAGGCTGTAAGCGTGGCCTTCTGGGCATCGGTGATGTTTAAAAGTCATTACAGGTTTTACCTGTAGTGTTTATAATTCTTTAAAAATGCGTAAGTTACTATGCGTTAGTGATTACGTGTTTTGCATCTAGGAAAGCTTGAGATTGATTTGTTAGAAACGGAGGAAACGTTCCTTATATACAAGCTTTGTTTAATACCACTCAATAAATTATAATTATTATCAGGAACACATAAAGGTATACAGGTGGGTAAAAATTGAAACATTCGTTACAGGCATTACATTATCATTACGAATAATATGTCTAATAAAATAATCCTATAAGTACGCAGACACATCAGATAGTACAGTGCCAATAGCCTGGTTGATTTTTCATTGTGCACTTATTATTTCCGTGAGTATAGAAGTATTTTAAAACAAATTTGTTGCATAATTTCTTGCAGATTTGGTTTAAGAATCGTTTTTTACCTTGTAATCGGAAGTAGTTTTAAGAAACAAAAAAATCGCGATCTCAGAAACTAGATATAATTTAAATTTCTTGACTGCGCACCCTAAATAAACAGGTTTCTCTAATATATGAATTCTGCGAATATTTCTCATCAAATTCCGTATTGATCTTGTCTAGGTACTCCCACCTCTTGTTTTTTTCTGTTCCTGAAATTCGCCGTGGCTTGCCTGGTATGATGGGATATTAAATAACGTATTACGTTTCGACAATTATTGATTTATGAGTATTGCGTAGGATTTTTGTGCTCACTTGATCTGCGCACTGGTCCTTGTAACGCACCCGGCCGGGGTTGCTATAAACCCTTGGCAACTTGCGCGGATGCTAAATATAAAATGCGGACTAGACCTGGGATGACGTAAATAGCGATTCTGATGGTTGTTCTTGACAACAGACGAGCTTTCAAGGAAGATCAGAAATGACGACCATTTCAAACACTTTTATCTCTTGTCATTATGAGCTCAAAGCCATGATTCGACACTCTAACTTGTTAGGAAAGTGTGTTTGTGGAAATCCAAACGAAAGTTTCGATAAAACTTTATTTGGAATCGTGTTTCAAACATCGATTTTGTAACAAAGAAGACTTTGGAATTTATAACGCTGTTTGAGCGTTCAACGAAGAAATATAAGGCGGCTTAGACCTTTCAGCAATGAAGTGAAGTTCTCTTTACGGATAAGTTGCGATTTTGTCTACGATCACTCGATGGTCGTGAACGAGGTGGGACAAGACGTAATGAACGAAATGCCAATTCAATCAATTGTAATTCTGAAGCACGTATTGGGCTTATATTTGTAAAAAAAATACCTTAAACGCTCATAGGTACGTGAAATATGTTCTGCAAGAATTTATTGTTCATTTTCACATTTTTTTTTTCATTTTATTGGAGATGGCTCTATTTTAATGCATGACAACGCCGATAGAACACCTTTGGGATGAACTCCAGAGGAATATTCGTCGTCATTCAGTGATGCCTGCAATTTTGCAAGAGATAGCTTTTTTTAGAACAATTCCAAGTAATTTCTCAAGTTTGCTTAACAAAATTGGTAAATTCAAAATGGCAAGACCATTGAACAGTGTAATCCAGGCTTGAGGAGGACATATAAATTATTAACATTGAGTTTAAAGTTGATTAGAAGTTGATCATCTTCAGTTTTTGTAATAAAAGTAAAATGCTTTCTTTTGCATTTCTTTATTTGTTTGTTTACTTGTTATAGTTTCTTTTATGTACTTATCCATCACGAATACTACACCAACTCCAATGACCTTCTCCTGGATACTCAATTAAAATAAATGCGGAAAATTTCGATCGCATTATAACCGCTTGTATAAACAAATTCTCGTTAAAAACCCATAATTTACATCAAACAATGTCGGGCCATATAAGAGGATGCCGGCTAGGCCGAGAGGTAAACGACGTTGGAGAGGCACCATAGAGTAAAGCCGATGGCACGATACGAACAACAAAAGCGCGGACTCCGAACGAACCAGAACCTCATTTCCTTCGAAAAGTGCTGAGTCGGCCGCGGAACAAAAGAACGTCCGAGGGACATTTGAATAACCACGTTCCAATGCAGGGCCTGCTTCGTGAGGCAGATACGATCGGACAACAAATCAGTCGACCCGGACGGACTTTCGGTATCGGGCGAGCGAGCGAGATAGAGAATGGATTGGAGCGGACCTAGTTGAGAATTCTGGCCTGAGCAGGGCCGGAATGAAGTTCAGAAATTTGTATATAGAAATCACAATGTGAAATTCTCTGTGCTCCATCATTAGAAAATTGGCAAAAGTGCGTAAAATAGATTAGTTTTGACTCCGTTTTTAGGAAGCACACTTTCGGAGTATTCAGTTCATGCTCGTTCAGAGGTTAAATATAAAAGAAAATTTCTGCGATTTTTTAGTTAAAAGATTATTCTGTGGTAGAAATGACTACAGAAGTTTTCAGTATATTAGGAAATTGAAATTTTCCGATTGAAAAATGTTACGATCAAGGACATGATAGACCTAGTGTTATAAGTGAGGCTTACAATGGAGTAAATGCTCAAATTGACTTCAAAAAATTCTGAACATATACATTGTGCGAGTTCTGTTTTTCGCCTAAGTACGAAAGCATGGGACCTTCTAACATCTTTTACTTCGGCGTCAGGAATTACAATTTAAAAAGATTTAATCAAATCAAACAAAATTTTATTCATTACTTCTGTAAAGATTATATTGTTGATATTCTTAAATTTCTATCAGAGATAAAATCACGATCGCAAAAGAAAAACGAAAGGAAACAAGCCTCTGCAATTAATACGCCAATGTCATCCTTGGATTTGTATTTATTATAGTTATTTTATATAAAATTCTTACCGACATGAATTTTGCATTAAAGGTTTTACCAAAGAAAAGTATCGATTTAAATTAATGTGTGTGTAAAGGTTCTAGATCATGTACAAAAAGTAAAATTTGAAGCTAAGAATCTGGCGAACAAGTGAAGCATTAACACAAAATTGATACAGAAACGTCAACCAAAGACTAAAGAGGCATTTTGATGAACTCTCGGGTGATTACAGATTACGTGATACAGAAACTTTATTTGAAGCTAACGCCTTTAATTTTGTGGTCGACCGGGTATTAAGACAAATTATTGATAGATTTGGCAATATCAAAAAAATAAATCTATTTAATATTCTTGTCACAAAAATTGTTGTAACTTGCGACGAAACAGAAACAATTAGTAAATGTACATTTTTTCATTACAAATATTCTGAAATATTCTATTTAAATAAATTTACAACTCATTATATTAATTTATTAAGTAATCGCAAAAAATTACTTAAGGGATTTAAGAGGCGAATTATTTTGACATAGTGTTGTCGACTTATCCTTTGGTTCTTGAAATAAAACTCACTCTTTTCTTAACTCGTTTAATAATAATATCTGAACAAGAAAAATTTCGGCCTGTCTTTCACTCTCGCTTTCATTCACACTGAACTTCGCACACATGTCTGCCAACCCTCTAAAGTTTTACGATAACATTCGGCCATTCTGGACATAAGTTGTCCTCAACTTATTTATTAATAACATAAAATTCAAACTACATATTTTCAGTGACCAGGAAGTCCTTCATCCACCCCGGTCGTTTCACCGCCCTTTTTCCTTCCGCTCTCTCTTCTTGCACCTCTTCTTCTTGATTTGCTTCCGGGAGCGCCTCCCGTTCCTCGTCCTCCATTTCCTCCTGTTCGTCCTGACTCACGTCGTCTTCGCTGCTATCTCCTACGTCATCGTGATGGTTCTTAAAGATTTTTAATTGGGCCACGTGCGCGGTTGTAGTGTACGTTTTTCTTGTATTTGTTCGTAGGTCGGATACTCTATAAGTATCGTTCGGTAAACATTCCGTTACTACCAACGGTCCTCTGTATTTCGCCTGCGTCTTTGTCGGCTGACCTGTTGGCTCGGAAGCTCGCAACATTACTACAACGTCTCCACACTCATACTTCACTCCGTCATACCTTTTCTTGTCGTAATGGTCCTTGTACCGCTTTTGCTCTTCTTCAATTCTTTTGATCATCTCTTTTCGTAGTTCTTCAGGCGGATGCCACGTTGTCTTCGTTCCTGCGGCGTTTCTTGAGAATTCAGGGGAATATCCGTATAATGCCTCATAAGCTGTCATCTTTGTGGTCTTATTTTCGGCTGCATTTAAATTTCTTTGTACTTCTTTAATTTTACTATCCCAATCATCTTCTTCGACCATGCACGCCATTATAACCGGCACAACGGTGCGATTTACTCGCTCCACTTGCCCATTTGCTTGGGGCCAACGACTAGAATTTAATATGTGGTCTATACCTCTCTCGTTGCAAAATTTGTCAAACTCTTTCGCGGTATAACATGCACCTCGGTCGCTTACGATAGTTTCTGGCAGCCCATACTCGAGGATGAAATCAGTCAACGTTTTGACGACATATTTGGTTTTAGTTGATCTGACGGGACTAAGATATACGTATTTCGTCAACGCATCTACTATCACGATCAAATGTACGTTCCCCTTTTTACTCTTGATAAATGGACCTAGGTGATCGATGTGTATCCGAGCAAACGGTCTGTTAGGAGGTGGTAATGGGTGTAATCTACCTGGTCTTTTCCCTCCTGGAATTTTGACAAGTAAACAGTCAAAACAGCTTCTTATGTGGTTCTTCACGTAGGTCCGCATATTTCTGAACCAATAATTTCGTCTTATTTTGGCCACGGTGCGATCAGTCGAAAAATGTCCAAGCAGGTCGTGGTATTTTACGACAAAGCTTTTCCTCATGCAATCAGGTATAGCAAGCAATCGTCGGGTGTCGTCTGCAGTCTTTAGTACTCTGTATAATAGTCCATCTTGGAAAGCGTAATCTTTGACTAAACCCTTTTCTTCCTTACTCCTCCGGTACTCAGGTTTGCCAAATATATCGATCAATCTCTTGAGCTTCTCGTCGGCGCGCTGCATACAGATTACTCGATCTTCTTCGGACATCAAGGTATACATGGTAGCTCGCTCATCAATAGTATTCTCCTTTATTTTCTCTAACTCTTCTGCTGGTGCTCTACTTAGCGCATCCACATGTTTCATTTTGTCGCCGCTTCTGTGTACAATCGTATAATCATATTCTTCCAATAAGTTGGCCCATCGAGCTATCTGTGGGTTTTTGCATTTCTGGGAGTTTATGTAAATCAGTGCCTGGCAATCGGTGACTATCGTGAAACGAATGGCAATCAACATGGGTCGTAACCTCTCCACACACCAGATGACTGCTAACAGTTCCAATTTGCTGGAATGGTATTTTTCCTCTGCTTCGGTCGTACTTCTCGAGACACAGTAAACCATCCTCATTCTGCCGTCTTGGTCCCTTTGTAGTAATATCCCAGCTAGGCCCCTGGCGCTCGCGTCCGTATGGAGTTCTGTTGGCGCTGACGGATCATATAGCGCTAGAACTGGTTCGGTCAGCAAAGCTTCTTTAAGGATCTTGAAAGCGTCCTCCTGTTCCCGTTCCCATCGATACAACGCATCCTTCTTCATCAGCTCGCTCAGAGGTCTGGTTTTTTCCGCGCATCCAGGTATAAACCTACGAAAGAAACTAATTAATCCCAAAAATCTTCGGATATCATGAGGGTTTCGCGGTCGAGGAAAATCACGTATCGCGACGGTTTTTCGCGCACTCGGTTTTATGCCATCTTTCGTTACAATAAAGCCTAAATAGTCCACTTCAGAACTGGCAAATTTACACTTATTTAGTTTTAGAGTCAATTTGGCATCGCGCAAGGCATTTAATACTAATTCAAGTCGTTTTATCATTTCTGTCCAAGTTTTCGCTGGTATTAATAAGTCGTCGAGGTAGCACATCACTATATTGTCTTTCAAAGGTCCAAGAGTAATGTTCATAAGCTTGACGAATTCAAATGGAGCGTTTTTGAGTCCAAACATGAGCCGGTTGAATTCGCCTGTTTCGTCTTCGGTTATGAATGCAGTTTTCTTTCTTGTGTTTTCGCTCAATGGAATTTGAAGATACCCGCTTGACAAGTCTAAAGTAGTGAACATTCTATTTCCAGCCAGCTTTTCGAATTGTTCATCCATGTTCGGTGTCGGATAATGAAGTCGTATTGTTTGCGAATTTAATCTGCGAAAGTCTACTACTACTCTCTTACTTCCATCTGCTCTACGAACAACTAACACTGGACTGGCATATGGTGACGTTGTTTCAGAGACGATGCCCACTCTTTTCCATTCAGATATGGTATCCTTGATCACGCACCTGTCTTCTGCAGAAGTCTTGTAGGCTTTCGAACTCACAGGGACGTCATTGTCGGGGATATCTACTGTAAGCTTGTCTGTACATCCCAACTCGTCAATACTCATAGCAAAGCAGTCTCGGTATTGGTGAAGCAATTTTAATAATTCATCTGCTTGTTCCGGTGTTACTTCCTCTCCAGTCTTTATTTCATCCATGGTTATTCTAGAGGTCCCCATTAATCTCTGTTCTCTTGGTTGAGGTAATTTTCCAACACACGTACCACGCTCAATTGTCAACTCGTCTTCGCCAATGCAGTTGATAGGGATTTCGCATATTTTATCGCCAGCTTCTACTTCTATGCAATTGATTTGGTTCTTTTCTAACGTGTAATCTTTGGAAACCCGTAACACAGGATCTGTATCACTCACAACCTCCATCTTCCGAAATGGCATATCGCTCTTGGTAAAATATAGGCAGCCACCTTTACCAATATAAGTAACTTCTGGATCCTCTATAAAACTTCTGCCTATTATTAAATCATGATCCTGCACCTCAGAATCCACAACGTGAATGTCCATTTTCTCTACCTCTGCGTCATCTATGGTTATCGTTGTATTCACCTTACCCAATGTTTTTGTTGCACTATTCCCAAATCCCATGAGAGTAATGCATCCGGGCAGTATCCTCATGTTGTGTTTTTCTACAATATCCTTCTTTATCGTACATACTCCACTTCCCGTATCTATCAAGCCTTTCGCCATGATTAATCCTCCGAGGATAATTTCTTTCTGCATGCCCTTCTTCATCATATTATCCCTTTCGACCAGTGCTGCATCCTTCTCGTCTATCATTAAGGTATCTTGTTTGGTATTATTGGATGGACATTGTCTTGACATATGCCCTTCGGCCTTGCATGTAAAGCAGGTAGGTGTCGCTTTTGGAGCAGTACAATATTTGGCTACGTGTCCATACCTTCTACAATTGTAACAGAGTGGTTTGCCCTGATTATCTCTGTCTGGCAATTTTACATTGCCTTTTTGGTCCTTTCTCTCCCTATCAGATCTCGCTTTACTTTCTGTTGCTGCAACTCCTCTCTTCTCTATTTCTCTAACCTTTTCTATCCTCGCACTGTCAATCATCTCATATCCAATCAGATCGTGTAACAATTGGTCGGTATCTCTATGTTCTTTTCCTAACATGGCAGAACACATATTTCTATCATACAAACCAATTAATATTTGCTCTTTCACATCCGTAAATACTAAATTAAGATCTGTGCACAGCCTTACCTTGTCATGGTAGTACTCATTTAATGGCTCACCTTTACGCTGTATTCGCATGTTCATTTTTTTCCACTTCGCAGGAAATCCTTCGATCCTCAGAAATGTTCTCTCGAATGTTCTGATAAAATCTGTGAACGTTTTAATTTCATTCTCTTTAGTGCACCACCAATGATATGCTCCGCCAACAAGATTCGATCTGGCAATCTCTAATGCAAAGGTGTCAGGCCATTGATGTAATGTTTGCATGCTTTTAATCTTTTGTATCCAATCTCTCGCCCCTGTATTTCCGTCAAACGCTGCTACGTTTTTAGTCAAGTCGGGCATAACTTGATACGCATTTCTATTACTTATCTGACCTAGTACTCGTTCCATCACCTCATCTCTACGCCGATTTTCTATTACTATTAGTTCCAAAACTTTACTTATTTCAGTCACATCGCTTCCTTCGTTAGATGCTGAAGAAAAATTTCCTACGCCAACTACTTCTCTCACCGATCGTGGACTTATATTAATGTTCACACTTTCCGATGTTTCATTCATTGTTTCGCGTTACACGCTACACTTTTCGCGCCTTCTTTTTTTGTTTTCTTTTAACCGTCTCGTCTCTCTAGGTTAACTCCTGTTCTGTACGTGCTCGTTTAACCTTCGCTTCAATCCTTCGAATATCCCACTGTATCCCACTTCTGATTGTTGTCGACTTATCCTTTGGTTCTTGAAATAAAACTCACTCTTTTCTTAACTCGTTTAATAATAATATCTGAACAAGAAAAATTTCGGCCTGTCTTTCACTCTCGCTTTCATTCACACTGAACTTCGCACACATGTCTGCCAACCCTCTAAAGTTTTACGATAACAATAGTTTTAAGTAAATATGCTACACTTGAAGATGGTTTAAATGAAATAAAAGATAAACTTTATCTTTTCATTTATTTTGTTGTTTTTTGTGCTAACTGTAGTAGTAGTAACTGTTAGACAGCTCAAAATTATCAAAGATTACCTCAGATCTACAAAGACCGATTGAGTGGTCTTTCACTATTATCTATACAAAATGAAGACGTTGAAAAAACTCAATTTAAATGAGATAAAAAATTAATTCCCCAACAGAAAGGCAAAGGAAAGAGATCTTTGATTTTTTTTTTTAATTTGGATTTTTTACTTTGATATATTTTTGTATTATTTTACTGTTAAGTTGTTGAAGAAATGCATTTAAAATGTTATTCCTGTACCTCTACTAATCATGAACTTGAAAAAAATCGACCCAATTATTCTACTACGAGAAACTACAATCTAAACACCAATTTTCTGATTATCTAATTCGCATATTTTGAGAATTTACGTACCTCGAAAGATGAAACCATGCCTCGTCAGAAAAAAATATTAAGTTTAGCAGGTCGTTATTCATTCAATTACCGATGAACCACTGGGCAGTACTCAAGACGTCTATGGGGTGGTCTTTTAGCAAAAGATTTGATATGTTTACATTTTATATGTACGCATATTCAAGTTCTCCTTTAAAACGGTTGGGCTTCAATTTCTTGGGATAGACATCTCCAAGATTTTATGGGGTTGTGTTCCATACGATCGCGATTCTTCTGTTGTCGGAATAATTGGTCTATTAGCACCTTTTTTATGACTTACAGATCTAGTTTCGCGAAATACACCAATACAGTGTGCAAGGCACATGGAAAAAATCCTGTCCTAAGACTACGAAATCTGGGAAATGCTCACGAAAACGCTCCAAACATAAACACAGTTAGGGTTTATGTTTGGAGCCAAATATTCTAAAATAGGTTTCAATCAAATAAGTAAGTTTTCACCACAGCGCACAATGTGGTAAAAACTGAGAAAAAGAATGTATTTACAGTATGACACTAACCTAATAATCTCATTGGAATTATATTATAGGAATTACAGACATTTTCCACTGCATAACAAACTTTTATCAATATCAAATGTTTTAGATACAAGGTATTTCTTAATATTGCATCTAAAGCATTTTATTCAAGTTTTTCTTCTTCCTTTTTATTAATGGCCCACCCTCCACACGCCCAGGTTACTGAGGGTCGTATCACTGCTTCATATATTTTGTTTTCGTCGTTTTGGCACCTTTGGCTATTCTCCCATTTATTTCTTTTCTTTCTTCTTCTTTATTTCTTGTGGTTGCTTCAAGATATTCACACATAGGACTTCTTCGATCGTATATTTCTCTTCTCTCCGGACTCAATCTTAGGTTTTTGATTTTTCCTATTTTTATTGTCCTTTATGTTCATAACCATGTACTTATTTAGTTTTTCTCTCATTTATTTTTTGCCCTCACTCAATATGACTTGTCTTCCAATAATTTGAATATTCTTACTATCTTTGTTTTGTTTTTGTCGGCAATACATGTGTGATGTTTTTATTAAATAAACCCGCAAATTGTTATCTCCATCTGCTCCTAAATTTGCATTTACATGTTCATCGAGGATGCAAATCCACCGCGACAATTTTGAAACAAAGTCATTTAATATTAATTGGGTGCCAGTTAACGCCGGTCCTGACCGCGTCACGGCCAACCTGTTGTGAACGAGGTGCCTTAACGCCTTGTTGGAAAAAGGCGAACGAGATGGGAAAAAAGGACCACAGCGACCACTATGAATATTTTACACTTGTTATTACCTTTCTGGTTTCTCTTGCATTAATGAGGAGTCGCTTCATAAATAAATTTATTAACGTTTTATTTTTATTGCCGACGGTGGGACGTACGCGGCGCTGCGTTCATGTGGCGCTCATGCCCCCCCTATAACGATTATACGCGAACATATTCGATCGTAAATAAGGAACCAGTAATGGCCAGTGTCGTGGAAGGTGTTTGATTTCGAATATCTGCAGTTCGGTCGCACGTAAAATTTACGATAAACGTTCAGGTACTTGGGCTGGAGTAGATTTCGCGTGACTTCGCTTTTAGAATGCGTATTTTATGATCTAGTAACGTTCTTAGATGTTAAGTTTATTGCTATTTACAAGCCATTTATTCTGGTACTTACAAATGTACAGAAATTTAAAAAAGAAATACTGACGGCTACGCAAATGGTTTGTAGTTATTTTTTCTTTTACATATTTTACATACGCTAGTAAGAGTCGCATCGCCAGGACTTCGCGCACGCTGATGCAGTTCTTCGTTTCATACATGCAATTCGCTCGTTTACGAGTATAATTTAGTGCAAGCTATAATATACTTGGCTTGTGATAATTTGCCAAGCGAGAACTAGCTTTGACGCTTAATAATATCACTCTGAGTATATAAATATGTATCTAAGATATTCTTGCTTGCATAAATTGCTTTAGATATGGAATTCTTCAGTCACCATTTATTATTTATAGCAACCTAAAGAAAAGTTTTAGTATTGAAAATTATTCCTTTGTTTATTGGAAATGTGTGTGGGTTTGAAAAAATTAGAGAAAACTGTGCTCTCACAACATACCGCTTCTAACAACCATATTCTTTTAAATTTGATAACACGGTAGTTCTATGTTCTGAATAACAGTTCACAATAGATTGTTTTTAGAAATTTATTAACATTTAAATTAGTTTAATTTTACACTTATTTATAACATTTCATGTTTTCGACAGATTATCTCTGTTGAAGTAAAGAATAATTTTTTTGGGCCTGTAGAGGAACGTTTGGTAAAACGTGAGGGCCGAAGCCTGCAATGGTGCACTGGCTGTCCACGAAGGCTATAGTACCTTCTATAACCTACGCCTCGTTAGTCTGGTGGCATAAAGCTAGTCTGAGCTACGCGGTAAACGCGCTCAGTACGATCTAAAGGATTGCCTGCTTAGACACCACGGCAGTAATTCCTGGACAACGACTGCAGTCATGAAGACCATTCTTGGGCTTCCTCCGCTGCAGTTGGTGTTGCGGTCAGAAGCAACCCTAGCAGCATACAGAGCAAAATGTGGCGGGTGTAGAGGTTTCTCTGGCAAAACCGGAGACCATACCAGCATCTTTAACTACATCGAACAGACAGTGCCACTGCCCACCAGGGCGGATAAGATTCCGCCCATTTTCAGCTTCACTAGGAAATACCTTGTAGATATTTCTAATAGCGAGACTGCAAAAGCTTACGTACACAAACCGAGGCGAGGTTCCCATAGCTGGTTTCTAGATATGCCTCGAAGACATCGAATGGCACAGGCATTGGGATCTGGAGAGATGGAGAACCAAATGGCGAATGCATAAGTTTAGGGGACTCCACCTCCACTCCAGGCCTCTCGGGGATCAACGAAAGGCAACGAAATTGCTGACAAACTAGCTAGTGGCGCCAGTGAACGACCATTCACAGGTCTAGAACCATTGTGTGGAAGTTCTTATGGCGGCATCAAAGCTTTTGTCAGATCTGAACTTGCTACTAGTCACCGCTCCTATTGGAATGGACTTGTCCGCGCGAGACATTGTAAAAGCCCTCGGGATTCATATAAGCGAGGAAAGACTCCGCAAGGAAGTCTGTATGAGCAGGAACAGACTAAGACTAACTGGCTACTGCGCTCTGAACAAGCACCTGGGGCGAATGGACTCTCCCCTGTGCAGAAACTGTGGAAGAGCAGGGAGAGACGAAGTCATTTAAGGGTCGCTCGATCAGACGGACCCAGTTTAAGCAAACTTACTCTCGACCAATTTGCGGACCTCTTTGTTCGGGTACAACCAGGTCGAGACGGCTAAAACATCGTGGGGGCAGCATAGGTATTCTGGCCGAGTTGCCTTACGGGGTAAACTCGCTCATGAAGGCCAAAAAAAAGAATAAATTTATAAACATCATAAAAACTTTGATTTAATCGGTTGCCTTCCCAATATCTCCTTATTTCTCGCCATATACATTGTGTTTAAAAGCTCACCATGCTAATAAAAAACTTTTGAGAAGTAAGCTACTTACCGACGATGACGTATGCAGCAGAAACAACGACACTTATAAACAAAGACGAAGAGGACTTAAGAATCGTAGAAAGGAAAATAATGAGAACAATTCTAGGACCTGTGAAGATAGGAGATAATGAGTATAGAATAAGAACGAATGATGAAATAGCACAAGAATTGGGAGGCGAGGACATAGTGAGAAGAATTAAAAGGCAGAGAATAAAATGGCTGGGACATGTGTGGAGAGCAGGACCGGGAGCAGTAATATATACGATGTTGGAGTGGGTACCGGGGGGCAAAAGAGCAAGAGGAAGACCAAAAATACGATGGTTGAAAGAGGTGGAAGAAGATCTGAGAGAGGCCGGATTTGGCAAATGGAAGAAGAAGGTAGAGTACAGAAACTTATGGAGACAAATAGTGAGAGCGATTTAGAGGAAGAAAATGAGGATTGATCCACCCCAATTTGAAATGGATTTAGAAAGCTTATATAAGCGGCACAACCTCACAAGGGGTGTTAAGCCATCATATATACATATACATTGTGTTACTGCAATAGATCTCTATCATGTTTTATTAAGATTTACTACATTACCACCATGAGGCTCTATCCAACTTGTTTCCCAATGGAATATAAGGGTATACTCTTCTATTGATTCAGTTTTTACAATCCCTGACATATTTCTGACAACTTTGTACAACAGGTGAAGGCAGCTAAATTTAAATTTGAAGTTTTGACATCGTAAGCACTGAAGTAAATAGGTACTAAAATTAAAAGATTTGTGAGAGTCACCATAGTAAGGCTGTGAAATCTATTCGAGCCAGAAAAAGCCCTGTGAGAATTGTTCAATAATTGCTTTTACGTAAATGGAACTAGATTACTTTAGTTTTACCGCAACATCACAGTCGATATAACTGTAAAGTATAAAGAAAATTACACCTTTGTGAAGCAAATTATGTTGAGTGCTGAAGAAAAATCTAGAATGCCAAAGAAATCCTTACGGTTTATTTACTCTCCTCTGTCTTTATTTTTATTTCTGCTTCTCGCCCACAATTTAAAGTACTACGTAACCAAAGATCAATCGGTCTTCGTTAAAAGAACATGTTGCCGTACTAATATTCGTGACCACTTTGGCACGAGCAATTAAGCTTGGCCGATGCGGTGGCGGTCCGAGTCCGGCTCGCACGTTTCGTCCGCCCATCGTACACGGCGATCAAAACAAGATCAACAATCTCCGTAATAATAGAACATCGTACCGTACCGCATTACGATACCTAATAAGAAGAAACGCAATTAGGGAGTTTACTCCGACAGGAAACTATTGGAGTCCGTCGTTGCTATCATCAACGCCGTGATCATCATTATAATCGACATGATCGAATTGGTGTTGCAATAAAACGTTTAGTGGTTGTGAGAGTTCTAACGCGCGTTTTTGACCGCTGCCGGCTGGTTTACTAGATGAGCTCGGAATTTTAATGGATAATAACTTATTTACGATGGATTTTAAATTACCCAGTCTGTTTGTTAGTCAGACGCTTTTTGTTCCGCTGTTAGTGAAAGAAAGATCGATTCGGAATACTGCAAGAGAAATGCTGTTAGTTCATTTTAAGTTATAAATATTGGAGTTTTATGAGAATTAATTATAAAATTAACTGATGACGTACAAAGAAAAAGCAGTTAACAATAGCTTCCTTTTATAGCCTTCTTAATTTCTCGTAAGTGTTTAATTAGCTCTTAAACCTATTTTGGTCATCAATTTGGTTAAAGTTATAGGTAGCTTTAAGGTATCACAGTGAAACCGCATTGCCCATTTCCTAATGAACAATGTGAAATTATGGAAGGTAATGGAGATGATTCTTGCTTTGTACAAAATGCCAGCTTACAATACATAAGAAGCTCTTGTGTTCTCTGCTTTTAAATATGCAAAGAAATCCAAAGCGTCTGTAATGCCTTTCTTTCATTTACCTCATTAATATATAAAAAAGATGTGTTATTTGTGGTTATGGGCTCTAAACATGCACATATTTTATCTTGACGGTGTGTTTTTGGAAACTCATACCGAAAAGTTACAGAATTGAAAAGAAATTTAATCTAATTTATAATGAATTGAAAACGCACCACATAATCATATTTATATCAAATAGGATTTTTCACTTTAAAATTTGCGGTTTTATAAAGATTCACTTCTTTAATTGTCAGATTTTCACTATATTTCCACTGAGAGAAATAGATTGTACTCTTTAACATAAATATAGTATACTTTAATATATTTTATAGCTCCTATAGGGACAATCATATTTTATATTACCGGTGACAATATCTGTATAGTAAATTTCTGTGAATAGTTTTTATTAACTCGTATGGTAAAGTCGGTGTACTATATTTGTATTATTAATTTGAGCATACATGTTAGTAAATGTGAAAAAAATGTCTAGTAGCACTGACTATATTTGATAATAACTGTTAAATTTTTTATTGTACCCAGTATAATGTAATATTTTACTATGTACGATACATGATGCTCATACTTACCATATAGTCTTGTAGTACTTACAATATTATTTTCTACTATAATAATCTAACGTCTCTTAGCATTTAAAGTAGTAGATAGTAAACAATAATATAATGGATCATATGCGGGCACTATACAGCGATACTTACCTGTAATTTAAAATATAGTACTATACAAAGTTTTACCCAGTTCATGCATAAGGAAAGTGGAATATTACACAATAAAAACTATAATATTGATTTTATATTTTTATTTGTCCTTAAAACCATTATTACAAAAATCCAACATGTATTACTTTCATTAACATAACAATCACTAGTAGGTTAGATTTAGGTTAATGTTCTATCAAAGCATAAAGTACCCACTACGAAATGTATGCATATAATATCTATTACTTACCTTTGAATATATTAATTAACTGTGGAAACCCCCACTCGATTAAAATGTTTTCCACGTTTGCATTCATTTCTGCTTACGATGCACAGAAATCAACGAACGACCGGACACAAACATGCACCGACACGAATACGTACACCTGTATCACACGTACATAACACGTGTCAGTAATTTTGTCGCGGCAAAACAGCTTATTGGTCGATTTCTTCGGTAAAGATCGACAATGAATAGAGCAAGGGGAAGAGCGTTACAAACATTTATGTTAGAAATTGAATATGCATCGAATACCTGATAATATCGCAGTCAATCGCAGCGACTATCTATATAATACACGTCACTATATAGGCTTTCAGCAATAGAGTATATTAATTGTTACATTCATAAGATGTAGATGGTAACATCCAGATTTTGCCTCTTACTATAAGCATGACA
Organism: Cetonia aurata; assembly: GCA_949128085.1. Taxonomy (NCBI): domain Eukaryota; kingdom Metazoa; phylum Arthropoda; class Insecta; order Coleoptera; family Scarabaeidae; genus Cetonia; species Cetonia aurata. Next base: position 10,846,261 of record OX421888.1, read on the forward strand.
AAATCTGGCTATTTTACTCTTAATACGCCACATATTGTCGTTTTGACAATAATTATGTTAGTAATTAATATAAAGAGATTTACGATCTAATTTCTACAATCCATTTTTCTCAGTGTACAGTCAATTGTCCGGTGAGTGAACAGTTTCAATTCGGATTGGCAAGTATGCCGTCAGCAAAGCACCTTTATCTATTTAAAATCACTAGATGTGAAATTATAATAATGTTGATTATATATTTAACTTAATTGGAGGATGAGATGTTTATTACCTCTCTGATGAACCTTTAAGAAAATAAATATAGGGTGATCCAAGGTTCCAGTGAATGAACAACAAAATTTTTTAAAGGGCTGTTACTTCTGTATTTCTTCAGCGAAACTAAACCTAAAAACAAAACGATGTTTCTTCACATAAAAGTCTTGTTCAAATAACGATGTAGTGGATTCAACTTTATCACCCTTATCCTTAAAGATAAGGCTTCAGCAAAAAATAGTCAATATAAAAGTTTAGTGTTAAATTTTTATCTTCATTTGAGAATATTTGATTTTTGTCTTCAATTGTCTTTGAATTAGATTTGTCTGCGTATTTTTTTAAATAGAAACTTGATTTTAATTCTACCATTGGATAGAGCATTTTTATCTTTTGCCAATGATGTTCTAGTTTTTTTGCTTTTTTAATATTATTCTAATAAGTAGCATTTTTACTAGAAAACGTCAGTTTAAGCATTTCATAAAGGTGGCAGTTAGATAAAATTATTTGGAATAAAGGTCCACAGCATTCCACAATAACGGCTTTAGTTAAGTTCTTGCATGAAGCGTATTGCAGAATTGACAAGGGTGATGTTGTTCTAACCGTATTGATTGACCTAAGGAAAGCTTTCGATACTGTAAACTATGACATGCTAGAGAAAAAATTAGAATGCGTTGGTATTAGAGGGAATGCAAAAGATTGGCTAATGTCATATGTCACAGGTAGAGAGCAACTTGTTAGGATAAAGTCTATACAGTCAGAGAGAACACATATTCAGAGTGGGTTACCACAAGGATCTATCCTGGGACCACTATTATTTATTATCTACACTAATGATCTGCACATTTACATCTCAACAGCAAGTGTATTCTCTATGCCCATGACATTAGTTTAATAAATAGTGATTCTACTACAGAAGCATTAAGTGTTAATAGCGCAACAGATATTCGACAAATACGTGATTGGTGTCTACTAAATGGACTGTCTGTAAATACCGATAAGACGAAAATTATGCGTTTTCATCCCATTGCATCTAACTATTCGGAAAGCATTTTAGTACGATTGCAAGGTAAATCTCTGGAACAGGTACCAACCGCCGATCTGCTTGGTGTTACTATAGACTGTTCACTATCTTGGGACACTCACATTAATAGAATTGCTGGCAAGATATCTGGCTGCTGTTATGCTTTAAAAAGATTAAGAACACTATGGGACGTCAATGTATGCAAAATATTCTATTTTAGTAATTTTCTAAGTGTTGCAACATATGGCATAATCTGCTGGGGAGACGCATCGCAAGCAAATAGAATTTTCTTACTGCAGAAACGAGCTATTAGAAATATTTTTGGACTAGGCTACAGAGACTCTTGTAAAAGCACCTTCAAAAACAATAATTTGTTAACGATACGGTCACTATATATACTTAAATGTGTCATGTATGTAAGAGAGCACATCGACGAATTTATAAGACACAAAAATAATCATGAATACTCAACCCGATTCAATAACAACATTCAAGTGCCGATACATCGTTTATCTCTTTATGAATCAAACCCAACATATAAAGGAACCCTTTTTTACAATCATCTCCCAGAAAACATTAAAAGCTCTCCCACTATCAGTATTTTCAAGAATAAGTTAAAATCCTTATTAGCCCATAAAGTGTACTATTCGACAGATGAATATCTTAATGACAGATTATAAGCATATTCCTTTCTTCCCCTCTCTTTCATTTGCTTATTATAATTATTTTGTATTAGCTTTAGCGAATTATATAAGAATATTTTCGGTTTTGTTAGTAGAGTTAGCAGATTTTTTTTTTGTTTTTGTTATTACTATGAACGTTTGTATTAAGTTGCATGGGGTATTATGTTTGACTTGTCCTATATCTTATAAGATCTCCAGGATAAATAAACTTATTATTACTAATTTCATAACGACAAATTCAATTTACAATGAATAGAATTCTACCAAAATTCTCGGGAAATTTCTTGTATTGTTCTGGTGATTTTAATTTTTTTGATTTTTTTAGATTAGATAATAATTTTAGATTTTCATCATCAGGCTTATTTTTGAAAACTTGGTTTTTATATACCCAAACAGAAAAATTTAAAGAGCTTAAATCTAGGTCGTTCGCTAGATTTAAGCTATTTATTGATTGCTTTATTTGATTGCTTGTCAATCATACTGTACCTAGTCAATTCATACAATATATATCTACGATTTTATTTCTCACAGTGAATAAACACAAAATCTTATTGATCATCATTATTATTATCGCTGAAATTTTGCCATCTAGTTCCCTATTACCTCATTTATTAACATCTCTTGCACTATTTGACATTTACCGTTGATTGATTCAGCATATGTATTTTATACAGGATACATATTAAACGAAAAATACCATTACCATACAAATAATCCAGTTCCCTTGTTCAAATTTATAATATAGTTAGATATAGTAGGTTTGGTATTAATTATTTTCGAAAAACGTACTGTGAATTGTAAATGAAAGCACTGCTTTTACAGCAATTAAACTGTATTATGTTTTTGTAGCATCTGGCCCAGGAAGTACTGCACCGCCTTTGTAAAGATAGTGAAAGTGTTAGTACGGCCTAGTGTATGTATTATTCTAATACTAGAAGTCAGGTTATCTAAAGCAAATCTGTTTAGCGATGTTGAAGGGAAAGTAAAATATTTAAGTGAATTCTATATACGAAGCAATTAATCGTTGAATATTACACGAATATTTACAAGAAAAGCGAACAGCCACATTACGGATGTTTAAACTAGGGACTCGCTGTTTTACTATCAATAACTGGGATAGACGTCTAGAAAAAAAAAAAAAAAAAAACTCGACTACAGTAAAGATTTCTGACACGTAATTTTCATACTTCAAACGATGAGAAATTAAATTTTAATTGGAAGTAGAAGAAGAAGAAGAAGAAGAAGGAGAAGACGGTAAGCCGCCGAAGGTACACGTACAAGGTAAAGAATGCTATTGGAGAGGATGACTTTTAAATAGTTAGTTGGTTATAACAACCAAGAGACAGATGCCCAACCGTTCATCGCTTGTTAAGCTGCCAGACCTGTAAATATAAACTGTCAAATGTTTGGACCCTAGTCCAAACAAAGAATGGACCCGGACAAACAGTTTACGGAGGTACCAAAAAATTTTGATAGCGCGTAAAATTATTTATAGTCTCGTTCCTAACTCAGGTTATTGTTTGTTTATGTAACGTGCTTGCGCGCACACAGTATATGTTAAAATAATCTCATTTATAATTGGACGAGAATAAATGAGTAATCGCCCGTCGTTTCAATGTCTCCTCTTTCCTGTTACTCCGAGTTCCAGGTCTTTTGTAAGCGCGTCAGTGTTTTACTGTATACGCCCGGTGCTCATTTGATATTTCGAATTCCCAGAAACCGGTATTATAAAACAGTGACATTGATGTTTTTATTCCTTTTCGTTCTAATCTTAATTGGATCGTTTCCAACGTCTCGTATCCCTGATTAATTTACATTAATTAAAAATTTATGTCTCCCTTTTTATAGCAGGGATGTATTAATGAACGCTGTTTATCAGACTAGGCGACGATACCTAATTATAACTCACAATTAGTATGTGTTAAATAAAAGTTTTTAAACGCTTATTGCTACATACGTTCTTTTAATGTGTCCGTTCTTTATCCTGTTTGGATTTTCTATAGTAAAACTTGAAGCATTTAAAAGTACAATAAATGTTATGACCTCTAGTAAGCCAAATCGTATAGAATGTGGATTTAAATGTTTGTTTCAATATAATTAAACTCCTTTTTTGTATGTTGACGATGATATTATGAGAAACTAATTGCCAAAAATGTATGGCTGTAACTCTTAAACTACGATAACTATGTGAAATTTTCATATACCGACACTTTTCAAAGTGAAAACATAAAGTTTTGTCGTTTCTTTTACATTTAAGATTGACTAATATAGAAACGAAAGTTTAAAGGTTACTGAGAAAGCAGCCAAACTGTTCAAATCAAAACGATTCCTTCATATATTAATCTGAGCTTTCCCTAATTCGCAGTTCGGTGTTCCTAACCTTACGAACACGTGTATTGCTCTTGGATGAGTTTGTTGGTTTTAAACTTTTCGATGTAATTACTACATTGTTTTACTCAATGTGTTCTCAAGTTTCGGATTGTACGTTGTTTTCTCCATTCCAGTTATTGTATCACTGAAGAAGCTAATAAAGAATTAGCCAAAGTTCAAGTTGCGCTGGAAAGTTTGAGATCTGGGGCCAAATATTAATTAATGAATATTAATATTTTCTTAGTCCGTTTCTGTTTGCATATCCACCGTTAAGTCGACCGTGGGGTGCACTTTGTATATATGTAGATACTGCACAAAATCTATATAATTGCTACTTAATTTCACAATCGATTCAATTATTATAATTGTGGACGTTTCAGCGCTAGTTAAATAGATAGAATACTTTTCTTTTTGACACATACAATACAAATAATTATCGAAGTTAATATCTTCTTGGAAGAGCACTGTGTTACATTATCATGAAACATAGGAATAGACCTCAATGGAACGTTTTAGAAATGCACATCGGTGTTTTCCTTCGTTGTTAATGCAACAACCGAAAGGGGAGACGCAAACGAAAAAAAAGAACATCAAAATACAGTCTCGATAGTTATCTTTTATGATGAATGACTTGACACTCCTGACAGATGATTAGTTAGATGAATGCGGTCCCAAAACAGTGGGGCTTCCTGTGTCTGAAATGGAGGTAACGCTGTTGAGATTTCTACGTATTTATGTATGTGTAGGTCTGGGGTATAAGCTCCTAACTATGTGTGTGTACAATTTACAGAATAATTTATTTCGATCAAGATAAAACGTTTACGAAATGCTTCCGTTTTATCTTTTAATACCGTAAAAATGGAATAATAAAAAAGGTAAACTATTAAACGTTAAAGCTACCATGAAAAAGTCGATTATATTCAGTTACTTTAACGCCTCTTTACGATTTAATCGAACAAAAAACTTTTCCCAGAGGCAATGAAATTTATCCGCAAAATTAAAGTATCATCATGCAGATACAGTTTATTGAGTGTAGGTGAGTTTTTTTCAAAAGAGATTCAAGAATGCTGTTAATCTTTATACAGGAATCCATAATTAAAAATATAAATAAATAAAAATATGAAATATGGATAATGATTTTTATGATTTTAATTAAGTATTCATCCTGTATTCAATACTTCATTATGTTAAAAAAAAGATCTATTTAAAAGAGCTTGTTTTTATCTACTATTGGATTTATGGATCTTGTCCGTTGCGTCATTAAGTACGTAGTCAAGTTCAGATATACGCAAAATGTCCGCAACTGAAATTTAAATTGCATTAGAGAAAGATGCCAATAGACACTTAAGTCTGGCTTCAAGTAGACAAACGCATAGGTATGTTCATTTCTGTTATACTGAAGTGCGACAAGGATAGAATAGCAAAAAGTAAATAGTATATAATTCATACTGATATGTCGAATCGATCGGTCGAATGTCAGTAAAGAAATGTCAACTGTTATTGGTTTATATCATTCACCGACCTGTTCTTTGAAGGTTTACTAGTAGATTTGGAGCATTATTGGATGTGAGTAATTAGTTCCTCACCTCTAATAATATCGGTGAACCAGGATGAGGTTACTGACAGCGACAGTGACTGATACTTTGTTGCTGTTTTATTTCTTGTTACAAATGTGGTTACAGTTTGTATTGAGTGTGTAAAAAATAAAAAATCATAAAACACTTGTTTGTCACTTAATACCAAACACTTTTCTGAATTTATTTGCAGGTGTTAGTTTTAATTATTGAAGATAGATGGCCACACATCTTCAAATAATCTGTTCTAATGATTGAATATAGATGGCGGCACATCTTTATTTTGATTCATATGGATTTTATTAATATATATTGTTGTAATTGCCATAGATGCAACAACTGCACAGCAGGATAAAGTCTGCCCACCCCTGGTTTATTGCAATGTTGTTGTTTGCTTTAAGTAATTCAGAAAAACTTACAATATAATATATAATTATCACAGCAGGTGAAAGTAGGAATTAACAAGAAGGATAATAAAAGCGATTTGGCCGCACGGCCCTAATTACACGGTTCCGGTGGCCGCGTGTCTCTAGGGAAGGTTACTTTGGCGACGTGTAAAGTCGCGAAAAGTCATCGGTATGCAGTAAATACGATGCGAGCACGCATCACGCTTAACGACTACTCGGAGGAAATAATTTCGTACACAAACATTTTTTTGTGACCCGCCCTGGAATGTAAATACAATTATAGTTAAGTGGTACTTGTCGTGTCAGTTTCGATTCTGAACACGCACTCAGCTTAATTGCGTTTTAAAATTATTAAAGCCGTTTAATTTCGTTAATGGGCTGGGGAAATTAAATTGAATTACGAGGGAGTTGACCGAGAAGACGAGTCCTGTCAACCCCCAGGGGTAGGGGACTAGAAACTTCGCGAAATTATTCGATTAAAACTTGACGCACGTTGCTCGACGTCTAAAACGAATTTTCCTTAAAGAATTTTCAAGAGCGTTCCTTAGCGACTATAGCTTATTTGATTACGAAGGCGGTGTACGTCAAGATGTTGAAATTTCACTTTGATGTTTATGGAAAACAATTTTAATTTATTCTCAGTCGACTGGCGAGGTTGTTTACTTTATACGCGATTTTGACATTTTCGCTTTGAAAATCGCTTTTAATAAATGAAATTCTTAAGAGCTTTATATAATAAATTTTGGGAAAGCTTGTATTATTTCATTTATCGACTGGCTGTTATAATAATATTATTTTTTAGAGCCGAATTTAATAAACACACTTGGTTTTCGCATTAGCTTTTCTCTCAACGGGAAATAAAAAAGCATTTCAGCAATAAACATATGTTTAAGAAGCAAATTTCCGTTATTCGTAATACCAATTTTTATTATTTTCAGATTTGATCAAGTTTAGGTTTGAATACAATGGCACTAAGTCTTAAATCTGAACCCGCGACTCCATGACTGATAGCCAAGCGTGCACCCAAAAAGAAAACTTGCAAATTTTGTTATAAGTCCATATCGCTACAAATTGCAGTAAGACATTCACCAGGCGCAATTTGTAATGAAAAGTCACACAAAATTGTGTCTAACGTGTATAAGAATGTGTATTGCAATTTGTAAAAAAATTTGCGACAACAATATAGTCAGTTTTAAGAGAGCTTACTACAATATTGTAATATTTTATAAAATTTCTCTGCGAGACAATTTTTACGCTAAACTATGCAACACTTTGTAATATGCACTCGTAAGTTGTACTACAAATTATAACACTAAGTAAAAGAATATTTGGGAAACTCTGCCACAGAAAATGGCGATTCGTACTATATTTATTGAGGACGTTTCTTGTGTGTAATGCTAGAATTGGAGGTAAAAAGCTGTTGCGCAGTAAACAATGAAAACTATAAATTACTAGAAATTGTAGTAATGATTATCACTATAGCATCTAACGCTTTTCACGAAATATATTACTATTTAGTAAGGAAGTGTAGTAAAAATTACAATTTTATATAGGTATATACTTACGCTGGTAAATACATATGTATGTATGTACTTAGCAAAGCAATAAGGAAGAGAAATTAATAAAAACAAGAATTTTATTGAAAAATACATTTACTAGACAACATTTTCAACGTAACACATTTTTATTGAAAAAGATACTAACTTGGAACACAAACATTTTTTACTGTTTTCTTCAATGAAACTGAAATGTCACCTGATCGCATTCTATAGGATACGCAGCACCCAATGTAAACACTATTTTAAAACATGCATCCACAGCTTTTAATGGTGTATCTACTTTATATTTGATATAAAGTGCATACGTATGAGTCCGTTACGTTAAGAAGTTCTCCAACTATTATTGGTATCTCTTGTACTGGAAACTGAAATCTGGCGTTATTCTCTGCCCGCCACTGTTGCTCTGCATCCAAGTCAGTAATATTCTGGAAATAAATACAAATTAAGTTTTGTAGATTGCGATTGTGTATTGCGATTTCAACTATATGTAATAGAAAGTTAGAAAATTGCACTGTCTGGAAATTATTACACATCAGTAAAAGGTGTAAAAGCCGATATATGGACAATAGAAAGAACTTGTACAGTTATGATAACAATAAACGTGCATTAATAATATTATAATTATTTGTTGTTATGACATAATATATTCCAAACAATACAAGAATTACCTATTACATTTACCCTCTATAGGTAATTGTATGTATATAAACACATAGTAGCACCAGTAATAGGTAATTACAGAGGTAAAGAGAAACAATTTAATGGTAAATACTTACATACAAGCCTATACTTTTGTATTCAAGATATATTTCAATGTCTTACCTTCAAAAATGCTTACCAACGGTTCTAACCCCCAACTCAGTAAATAACTTTTCGCATCCATCGTCAAATCGTCATTAATGTATAATATATTATCTAATGGACGGAGTACCATAGGACACGACATAAGAACACACAAATCACACGACCACCACCATGTACGCCTTAGTAACGACTAATATAAAATGGCGTATTAGCGGGATGATTGCTGGCACTGCGAAAGATCAAAACACATTTTTGTTTGCTTTTATTCAGTATTCACCTTTGTTTCCGCAATTCCGCACATAATTTATATTTGTAACAATAATCAATATAGTAAAAACGCGTTGGGATATCTAATTTAATAAGATTTAAATGAACACACATGAACTACATTTTTTCAACTACAATATTATAGTAGATAATAATTCCCTATGTACTTTTTTGAGTGTGCAAGCCGCTATACTATCAACCGGGCTCTCATAAAAATGTAGAAGAGCGATTTTTTTAAAATGATTAAGTTATTTTTTCTGCACAAAACAGAAAAGAGAGGGAGTATTAAGAATATTTTAATGTATACTATACCATTGCTGCATCATTCCAGTTTGTTACCGCACAACTTTCTTTCAATTTTAACGAGGTCCATAACTAAGTACCAATTCCTTTGTACAACAACTATAAATTTAGTATAATAAAATTAACAGCCGTACAGGGGCTAAAATTGCCCATAAATAATAACAATAATATAGCGAGGAAGAACTCCGCTTCTTCGGGAGCGTATTCGTTTTATGAGTCCGCAGCAATGACATCAGAAACAGCGCGCTCATTCCAACCATTGCCCGCAAAAGTTAGCGTGCGTATATACTTTGAAGTCCTAAAACGTACCAACCCGAAGACCATATATCATCGCGATATAGGTATGTATACTGGATATACCGGACGTTTACCATATCTAACTACCGTTTAATACATGTACGATGCGAAGAGCTCCGTGATGCTCGGTGGATAACGATTTATGGCACGTCTGTTTGTATTTATGTGAAAAATGACCGCTAGACATCTTACCAGTACTTCTTCAACAGTACGCAACAGCATCCATAAAGGCACGGAGAAACCAGTATTTATAAACAGTCTTGTCTCCATAGCCGGGTAGTCGGAGCTAGTTACGGTCATTCAAATGATGTCGTTGCCTCCGCTGTAAAAGGGAAATACTGCCGCATCATACATCAACAATTACGTCTTGGGCATTTATCGTGGTAAATATGATTCTAACAAGAGGGCCTCGTTAAAAAATAAATTACTCTTCGTCTAGATCGTCCTAGTTAACATTAGGTAATTTTTTTGCAATCCGTACGAGTTACCATTAATCAACGAATGTGTTTGTCTTATCAAATTGCATAATAAAAGCCACCCGATTGTTGTACGACTTCTCCTAGGTTATTAACTAATAGAATATCGCTTGCGGTCACTTTACAATCTTCGGATTACAGATGTCACTTCGTCTCAACTAAAATAAGCCGGATTAAATAAAACCGGTATCACGAGCGAAAATGAAATGCTCAGCTACCAAGATGTTAAAGAAGTTTCGCAATGCTTTGAAATATATATTGGAGGAGAGTGACTTTTACGAGTCTTCTTTCCATTCAGAATTTATTAACAGGTTAAACAATCCCGTGGATTACGTCGGCAATGGAATAATTTATACAACGACATATCGAAATGTTAAGAGAAATCTTCTGATTATAATGTTGGTTTGTATGAAGTTCTACGAAACATTTTTGCATAATAACTGTGAAGATTACAACGAGTATTGATTAAATAGATTTTTTCGATGCATTTTTTTAAAAGAAAAACCCAATTCGGATTGCTAAATCTTGTTGTTTGTGCGTTAGTTGTCATAGTCCCATTTTCACATTCGTGTAATCCATGCATGTCCGGAAGGAATATATTTTTAGGCGAATTAAAAGTAGTGCGAGTCGTGCCAGTATCTAAAGATGATGATGACGTTGACATGAATAATTACTGACCCACACATATTGAGAACTATTATTAACATCAGATTAGTGAGCTAGTTTAACAAATTTAAGCATCAACACAACAGCTATAATCAGTGTTGGTGTTATTTGGACTGTTTCGATCGTCTGTCGAATTTTGGAAATTCAACGTTTCGGCGTTTAGTTCTACTGTCGTCATCAATGTAGCCCTGATAAGGACTATTGCTGTGGAATCATACGTACCTCCCTGTCAGGTAAATTGCCTTATGTGTATTTTGCTTTTGTAACTGCTTCCGAAAGTGTTTCTTTTCCAAAAATTACTTGTAAAAGAAGCTGTAGGAAACACAAATGGAACTCATGCTGTAATTCTAACCAGTACTTCATATACGAACGACCTCGACAAGATGGAAAAAATTTAAGCCGAAGAAAGAGCGAAGGAGAAAATAGAAGCTAGACTAGCTAAGAGCAAACCAGCTCAAACCTCAAAATAGAACAAAGAAAATTAATCGAAAAAAAAAGGAAAGGAAGAGAAAGGAGAAAAGTCTATTCATAATTACAGACCCATCTCGGTTCTACCAGCTCTGTCGAAAGTTCTTGAAAGTACTGCGAAAACGCGACTTCTAAGTTTTTTAAACGAACATAATATAATTTCACCTAATCAACACGGGTTTATTAGTAACAGATCTACCGGTACTGCTTTGATCGCTATAACAGAGGAAATTTTGACTAATATTAACAGCCAAAAACTCGTCGCTTGCATTAATTGTGATTTATCCAGAGCATTTGATCTGGATCTGGATCTAACGACCTTCAGAGGTCGCTGCTCTTTCAGACAATACATACCAAATAAGCCAAGCAAATATGGAATTAAAACGTTTGCTTTGGTAGATGCCCGAACGGCTTACACAGCCAAACTAGGAACGTACGTTGGTTTGTAACCGCCAGGACCATACAGGCAAAGCAATAATGCTAGAGATATTGTTATGCGACTGGTAGATCCAGTTCAGGGCACCTCCAGAAATATAACTGGAGATATTGGTTCACCCGCATCCTACTAGTTAATGACTTACTAAATGAAAAAAAATTGACATATGTTGGCACAATAAGAAAAAACAAAAGAGATATTCCAAAAGAATTCTTGCCAAACAAGGAAAGAAAAGAATACACATCACTTTTTGGCTTTCAAGAGAAATGCAGCATACTTTCATATTGTCCTAAAAGAAACAAGGCAGTTTTGATTATTTCGACCATGCATCATGATAGCTGCATGGATGATGAAACGGACGAGATGCAAAAACCAGAGATTATAACTTTTTATAATCGTACCATAGTAGGTGTTGATTTAGTAGATCAACTTTGCCAAAAAAAGAACGTAGCAAGAAGTACCACGCGCTGGCCCATGGTGGTATTCTACAATTTATTGAATATCGCTGCAATAAACGCCCTCTGCATTTGTTCTTGTAATATTAATATTGAGGGTAAATTGAGCAGAACCCAGTTTATTAAAGCCGCGGTATGGGAAATGATGAAGCCGCAAATACAGAGTAGAGTACAAATATTACAAGTTCCGAGAGAAATTCGTCGAAGAGCTGGGGTTATTAGGAGAACAACCATCTACATTGAATGCTCTGGAGGAACCACGGCAGGGGTTTAGAGGACGTTGCTTTTACTGTGGGCGAGCTCGTCATAAAACAACAAGAAAATGGTGTGTAGAATGTAAAAACTGGGCGTGCAATGGCGTCTCAAAGATATTGCATTAGTTGTTGTGAAAATGAAAGAGAATAGTAAAACAAAGTATTTTGTAAATATATTACATTCTTTTAGTTTTGTAAGGAAATTTTTGTTTTACCGTGTGTTTGAAGCACTCTTCGGGCATCACAAATAAATAATTTCTGAAAAATATTGCTCTATGCATTCCATTTTAGGTGGTTCACATACGTCACCCACGCGACCAAACTTGAGACGAAACGTGATGCGACTAACGTAGGGTTAAGTTATGAATATCGTAGTACCGAAGATTTAGGTGGGTGAACAATGATAATAACTAATAGAAATTGAAAGGAAAAGCAGCAAAATACTGAAATCTTTAGTTATGGACTTAGATCGAAACGAAATCATCACACAAGCATTTAATTCATACAGGAAAGATATATGTGTACATACCTTACGTAAATATTTCAAATTTTACATTACATCCTTTGTATTCCCCATACCTTATACTAGCTTCCTGATACACACAGATGTCAATAATAATTCGAAAACCACTTCAGATACTCATTTATCACCATTTAAAAGGGTGCCTCGTTATCATCAAAAATACTCCAGTCGATAATTCCGAGTATTACCCATGTTTCGGCGCGTATCATCGACGAGATCAAAAGGCGGTCGATTATGGGTACTAATATGTTGGCCTTTTATGTCAATGGCATCGACAACATACTTAGCAATCATATATTAACCATAAACGTATCGGAAGATAAGATAAGTCGGCTTCCTGACAAGCTGAACCGGTTATCATTTATTTATTGTCACTATTCTATAATGTTGACATAGCGAGGTAGAAACATACCACTCGGAGACCTACTGTAATGATTAACAATGTTGTTGACGATAATCTTTTTTATGTGCACGTAAACTGTAGCCGATAGGAAAATATTTATACAGATGAAGCAGAACTGACGTTTCGGATTGGTTTTTTACGTCAATATCGGTTGAAAATCTTGGGAGTTACGGTAGAAGTAACATGTTAGCAGATGTGCCTATTAATTCATGAGATTTACGTATATAAAAAAAGAAATTAGGTGTAGATCAGAGATCAAAGTAACTGCAAAGTAAAAACAATTAAATTGTGAAATTACATTGAAGACGTTACAAGAAAGAAAAAAAGTTTTCAGAGAAGGTAGAAAAATTATCAATAGATGTAGAAAACCTAAAAATTTGTAGGAAAGAAAGTTGAGAACAATCGATAATAAAATAGAATCTATTATTCTCTCAGTATAGAATATAAGCATAAGCGCAATATAAGAAATAAGGAATTCTACACATTGAAAAAACTTATTTCACAATTGCATAAATAGGCTGTAATGTGTCATTTAAAAGAGTTATGGAATGTCTGCGCTTGTAGCTATTAACGTATTGAGAGTCTAATAAAGACATCATATAGGAAAAAACTGATATTTGAAAGTTGGGTATAATGATATTTAATCAGCTTTAAGAGTTACATATTCAAAGCTTTTATAGAAGAACGAGCATGCTTTACTTAACAGGCTGGTATAGTCGCCCAGATTAAATACGTAAAAGCGTTTGGATATAAGGTATATTTGGCAAAATGAAGATTCTACCTCATAGATGAAGGTAAAATGATCTTTTAAAGCGAGTAAAATGATCCTATATCTTTCAACCTTCGGTGTATTCACATCTGTGTCATGTGTAATCTGTTTCATCGTCCTGCCAACTACAAATTTAAATTTCTCGTAACACAATAAGCAAGTCCTTTCCTCAGTAGTAGTATTTATTCAATTACCCAAGGTGTACATATAAAAACATTAAAAGTATACAGTCAATCAATAAAAAGCAATAGTAATAATAATAAGTAATAAAATATAAAACTAGTATATACAATGAAAGACATTAAACATAAACATAGTACATAGTGGGCGTGTGCACTCAAATGTTCAGGCAGGTTAAAAGCCTAACCGTCAAACGAATACTGATAAAATTCATTCAACCCATAGAAACACTTTTCCGAAAGAAACGCTTTAAGCCCGAGCCGAAACTGTCGATGTGATAACGACTTCAATTCAGTAGGTAGGTAAAATGGGACGCTACCGCAAGAATATACAAATTGTAAACGGTTGGTATTTTTTGACGTAAGAAATAACTCCTGCACGACTCAGTAAAATGTAAGTTATTGATAATGCGTAGAGCCCGTTTCTGTAGAAGCAAAATCGGTTTTACATAATCGGTTTTACATTACTTTCTAAAGCCCAAATTAGTAGACCATAGGTAATCTGTGAATTAATATAAGCAAAGTAAATATTTATTAAAGTCTGGATATTACACATTTTTTTTTTCATTTTGACCAACATATAAAGGGATTTTTTCAATTTTGAAATAACAACAGTCATATGCATATCCCATTTTAATTTATTATTGAAAGTAATACCCAGCACTTTACAGCTCAAACCTGAAACCAATTCAACAGTACCAATGTCAATTCGTAATTGCTCGTCTGTATCAATGAAAACTATATTTGATTTTTCAACATTCAAAGCTAATTTATTATCGTTAAACCAGCCGACCAAACTTTGAAGAACAGTAGAGCAATTACTGAGAAGCTCACGCATGTTGGTGCCAGTAACCACCACATTAGTGTCGTCGGGGTATAATGTAACAGATCCTGGAATATTTATAGGTAAGTCATTTATAAAGGTACCGAAAATAGAGCACTGCGGAACTCCCGAAACTACATCGAGCAGACCAGTAGTAAAACGATGGATGCAACCAACGTTTCCCAGCTCCGTATACTGCTTTCGGTGCCCTAGATATGATTAAAGAAATCGAGCGCTAACCCTCTAAAACCGTAATACGCAAGTTTGTCTAAGTAACTCCTCATCAATGGTAAGGTATTCACTTACTCACAATATTGCCTTTCGAAATTGTTTACAAAAACTTCAAATAATCATTTTTGTTTGTTTTTAGATTGCGTTTCGTTCTCCGAAAACTCTAGCCCCGTATCTGATTAGTGATCACTCTATTACCACATTTTCTTCATCTTTGTCACTAATATCTTCGACATTGGATTCACTTTCTTCTTGATCGCTAAGTTCATTGTACCATTTGAGCCATACATCAGCATCTTTGCTATACTGGTTTCTTTTTCGTTTTGACATAATTTTAAAAGTAAAAATATATTTCTTTACACCTAAAACAGTAGTCATAATATAATTTACTCTTATATCATAAAGTTACTAGAACTTAGGTACTTTCAAAATTAAAACTTTGTTCACTGAAAACTGTGGCACGTAAATAGTCGCGTGGGTGACACTTGTCAACCGATACACTTCAACCATCGATATGTTCTAACTGACACCTACAAAACGACTGAAACACAGAAAGGTAGTTGGTCGAATAATGAGTCAGAGGTCTTTAAACCGGCGTCGCAAAATTTTGTTTTTAAAATTGGGCGGCACTCCAATCAAACTAAGTGGGGGACAACTGTCAACCGCGCGACCAACGTAGAGTTAAACTAAGTTTTTCTCTTATGCCCGGTTGCACCGACGAATAATCTTGGGTTGTAACAGGCAGTCGTTCCCGAGAGCGTTGCACCGACCGCTGTACCCCAACTACCCTAGTTTATGAGGTGTCAAAATCCAACCCTAGGAAATCCATCGTTTATGTGAATAATCATAGATTTTTTGATAGCGACTATCTTCATAATATTTATCTAACGAACGTCATGTATGTTATGTTATTGCTGTGGCAGCATGTGACATATATATAAATATATATAACCAAATTGGAATCAATTTAACCCCATAGGAATATATTTTTTGTATCTACTTATACATAAATATTCCCATATTGTCTAAATTGCAAAATAAGTTCGAACCTTTCGCATAGGGATAGAAATCTATTTTCGTGATTATGCATAAATATATTTTGCCAGTGAGCAGAAAAGCAGGTATAATCCAGGTCAATCCTTTTGCGATTTTAGGTGTGATTTTAAAAGTCCAATAAAACATCTGTTTTTAATTGAGCCCCTTCATTATTATGCATGGTACAACTGTTTTTGAGATTTCCAATGCAGAATATACATTTACTTCAGTTTCTAGTTGTGCTTTGTGTAATTCAGACATAAGAGAGAAAATGGATTTTGTTAAAAGTATTCATTATACTAAAGCCGAAAAGGAACTACTCAAGTTCAGATCCATATTTAATTTTTTTTAATAAAATTATATATAACGTGATTTGAATGTGATATAACTTCACTTTTACTCATGTAATAGCAAACGTTAAAATCAGGTTACGATTAGTACGTTAGTATCTACTTTTGACAGATTTGGCGCCCAAAATGATTTCACCAATCAGCAAACAGATTTTATCGACTATAGTCGAACATTCCAAAGTTTGTCAATCCTCGGTTGTTTGGGTCGGTGCAACGGTTAGAGAAAAATCTTGGTTTCACGAAAAAATCTGGGATTGACGAACGGTGGATTCGAACCGCTGTCGGTGCAACCGGGCATTAGAATTTTGTTTAGTAATGCTTTGGCGGTCAAAAAACTTATCAGCCAGCGCTAATTTGATAGAATGCACATTTAGAAATATATGATTTAATTTTTTTTTTATTATTTTAAAAAATTTAAATTTTAAATACTTTTGTACGTGATTGTATACAAACATTCCTCTTAAATCGTTTCTGTTGTATCTCCTAACTCAACATATTACATTTCAAAACAGTTTACTGTATTCCGATTTTTTCTTTTCTGACGTGTTACTCGTTCTTCTGCGCCTGCATTTTCATCTCGTATGTATACATTTATAAGGCTGTCATGTTAATAAATTACCGTACCCTTTCATGAAACTGCGCCCAAGACATTTCCAATGTAAATGGTACATGTGTTGCCGGGAACGCTTCCCCGAGTAACGCGATAAGTCCGTAAGCTTGAGAACACCTGCCTGTTTATAGATTGGTGTGATTTATGACTGTAACGACTGGCTGTAGACTTCCCCGGGATGGTGAAGACGAAAATTAATGTTTCCAGTGTATACACTCGCGACGGCCCAAAGAGTGAAAGTTAACAAGCGCTGTTTATTCCTTCGAGATAATTAAGTAAGACAAATCTCTGGTCGTAAAAAGATGTACGAAATGCTTTATTTCGAACGTGCAGCTGATTGTAGGAGAAATATTATTTTATTGGATGTTCGATGTTTTTTTTCAAATGCAGGTGTTGATTTGGATTTACATATAAAAGATCATCGTTGAAATACGCCCAACATCTACAATAAAAACAATTTTAGAAGCCGAAGAAAAATAAGAAACTTTATAGAAAGTATTTTATTTTAAGACAGAAACCCTTCTAATTATTGTGTATGAAGCAGAGAAATGGAATAGATATAATTCTGCTAGCAAATTATCTTTAATAAGTACAAGGAACCTCGAAATTATCATTCAATTAATCTTAACGATTACAAAAGTCTACTTGTTGAAATGTAAGTGTATATGTTGAGATTATTATGAAATTTGCAACAAAAATTAATTATGTGTGTCATTTGTTATACTTGGTTAAATCTCAGATATTCAATCCGTTATATAACCTGGTCAAATTTCAATTTTCCGTGTCGAGCATTCCTATATTAATGTACTGTTTGTTGCTAATATAATTAAAGGAAGTAATTACAATTAATCATGATCATTTAAACCTTTTTTGCACTACCGATACTAAAGTACTAACTTTGGTCCATTATAATAGCCACTAAAGTAACTTTTTTATATACTCTCCAAAGTGACATATCAAACCCCCAGAGACATAATGTAAAAAGTTCTTTTTTTCCATACGACACTTAATAAAATATTCGCATTGCTCTTCTAGAATTTTTCTGGGGTTTAATTCAAAATGATGGACTAAGATATCAGTTTATCGGCCTAATAGAATAGTCACATAGTGACACTTTATTATCTTACGGCGATAAAGTTTACAGAGTGCTTTCTTGCACCTCTTTGGTTGCTCACCTTGGTTTCGCTGCGGCTCTCAATCTTCATACTCATTCGATAAAGTGTCATTTTACTGCTTTACACAGAAATTCGAAATTATTGGATTAGCTTCATAAGGAGAAT
Source organism: Cetonia aurata (assembly GCA_949128085.1). NCBI lineage: Eukaryota > Metazoa > Arthropoda > Insecta > Coleoptera > Scarabaeidae > Cetonia > Cetonia aurata. The sequence continues at coordinate 10,864,753 of OX421888.1, forward strand.
GGCTTAGATGTCTCCCTAGTTTTATAAATTGTTTTCTAAGATATAACAGCATATAAAACACATTTGAAGGAGATGTCTTGATTGAAGTTGTAGGAGTGAAGGAGAAAGCAGAAATCCTTAAACGAGAAATCCAGACCAATGATAAAAATATCCAGGTACCAGTAAAGAGTAATGAAGGAGTCATTATAGTGATAACGATGGTGATATAGGGTAACAAACAATATCTGAGGCTATATGTAGAAGTGTGAACAATTCGCATACAGAAAATATTAAGGTTCTATGGTTAGTACCTAATCGAAACAGCAGTCAAATTGCTACAGAGTGGCTGTACCACAGACCTGATAGACTGCCAATGAATCGCTACGGCGCACCATCAAAAGACTAAAGGACATCTTGGAACACGTCATGTGTCATGTTTCATGTAGCGTCATGCTTACGTTAGTTTTCTTTAGGATGTATTTGCGTTAAGTTACATTAAGTTTTTTGCAAGTTGACAAGTGTTACTGATGTTATCTAACCTTGCAGTTTGATTGTTTTATTTACTTTCTTTGCTTTATTCTTTCCCGCACTGTTTCGAATATTATATATTATTCACCCGATATTTTTGTTTCACGTGTAAGGCTGTGGTGTAAGTATGCATATTATAGCATTAACCATTGGGCTTATATGATAATTAATCCAGGTAGTTTTTTCTAAAGAAAAGTGATGCCATCGTGTCGTGTAAAATCATGCAAAAGCAATAGTTGCAAAGATGACTGAGAACTAACTTTTCATATGTAAGTTGCAGAATAATGCCATAGCTTAAAAATATTCTGAAATTATGACAATACTTAGTGTTTCTATGTGAAATAATTTTTTGTAGAATGCCCAAACATTGTTGTGTGGATTACTGTTACAGGGGGTACCATAAATCCCTGGAAAAGTAAGGGTGCATATGTTTATTCTCTACATTTTATCGAAAAGGATTTTGATAGAACGGGACAGATTGTGCGAATTAAAGAGGGAGTTATTCCAACATAGAATTCGGTCAAAGAAAATCTAAAAAAGTATATTTTTATTTAGAATCACTTGATATTCCTGAAAGCAAAGGGTAGAGGTAAATAAATGATGTATAACATATATATTTCTTTAAATTTTCTTCATTATTTCTTAGGTAAATTAATCTGCCCATCAAAGGAGGTACGATATATTTGCCAGTTCAGCGAAAAACAAATTCGGAAAGTAATGGTCTTGACAGAAAACAAGATTCCCCAAGAAGAAAACTTTCTAACGACTCTAAATCGACGAATAAACGACTCTATCATCTCTATGGGCTGTACCGAAAGCCTCTGCTAGAAAACTGATCAAAAGAGAAACTATAAAAATAGGGCATCATACAGAGCACGGCTAAGTGTAAATATAGAAATTTTCAAATGCATATGATCATTCAGGAGGCACTATTCGTCACTATTCTGTAAAATTACATAGAAACATTTTCAATCATATCTTTCATCCATTTTCCTCCACTGAAAGAATATATTGTGTGTTGATAATATTATGTAGATATAAAATTTAGGAGGCAGTTCCTTATATCGCATAAAGATTTTCATCTGTGGTTATTTTATATACCGGGTGTCGATAAAATTACGCACAATATTTGTTAAGTACTTGAAAATTGAGTAACACTAAACTAACTTTCCAAACAAAGTCGAACGATTTATTTTTCATATTTTACACGTGCTAATTATCCCCGCTTCTATGTTTGCACACTCTTACATAACTATTTCTGTAGATATTTATGTGCTTTCGATGCAGCAATAATATTTTAATTGCTTATTCAGAATCTATTTTCAGATCCTTTAATTAGACAATATTAAAAGAGAAAACAAGTTAAAATATATACGTATACCTTGTCTTACCATATCAGCCTCTCCTTGGATGAAGCAGTGAAAAATAAACAGAAAAACCGAAGGCAATAACCAGCACTAAGGTATTCTCTCTTAGTTCTCGTTTTCTCCGTTCGCCCAACTCTCCTATACACGTTGTACGTGCATATGTTGAAAATTCATGCATAATTCATTTCCTGTCCTTCATTTCACTTATTAATTGTCCCGCTAAGGAGAGATTCATTACAGCGAGAAGTTGTCTGACAGCACAGTGCCACATCATCTTCGATATTAAACGTCCTTATCTGAATTTATAATCGAACATTAAAATTAATGAATGTACATAGCGGATATGGCGATGCCACAGGTTGTTGTCTGCGTCGCCACGGCCGACGTAGTTATGCACTTATTTATGGGTACTCTGCAATTAACTGAACAATCCGAGATCACACCGTGGAAATTATCGAATTGATATGCCCGCGAATTGACTTATTCAAATAACGGACATTTACATTCGTAATGTGACAGCTTTTTGTGTAAGAATATAATTGTTAAGGAGTGTCCAAAGAGAAGAGTTGTTGTATTCTCGTCGTTGTGTTTGGCCAATTAGTTTAATTAAACGGAATGCTTTTTGTTATTATTATGCAGTGTCAAAACAAATGATTCCGTAAATATTATTGCTAACTAATTAGAAAATAGATTCTGTCTCCATATATATATATATTTTAGCGCTATAGATCTTGAACTCCTGACCAAATCTAACCCATCAGTAAGTTAGAGTTGGTCATATCGCTGCTTTCTATTCCCACAAATCGAACGTCAGAGACCCTTATATAAATAATTAGTGTACAAACACTTGTCTCCCTTTCGAAGAGTCCCCTCTTCGAAAGGGAAACTTCCTGAGTGACTCCTATTAGAAGTCTGCTTAAGAGCCTTGCTAATAATTAATATTACCCCATAATAATGACTTGACCCCGCCAAACGAGTGCTGTACTTCTAAATTGCCCTTTCACGCGCTACTAGGTCGTGACATTTGGTGGAGGAGCCGGACATCGACCCAATACCTCACGGACGTCAAGCAAGTGCTCGCTATAAAGCTACAAATCGGAGTTCAGAAAAATAACAATAATAAAATAATAAAATATTAACGTAAATGCTCAAACTGGTGGCAATTAGTTTGAATACAAGGCGGTAGCTTTGAGGAATTAAATTTAGGACGCGTTGCAACATATGTTGGGTAATGAATTGTATTGTAGCGTTCTATTCTATTTATTATTTCCTGGTTATTATTATGATTATATAAGAAGAAAGGTAAAAGAGAAAATAAAAAGTTTCAAACTTAAAGAAGACGATATTAGAAGCAAATACCAGGAAATAGTGAAGAGAAAGCTAAGAGAAAAACAGAATATGTAAGGACAAGGGGTAGAAGAACACTGGATAAGGTTTAAAGAGTGTATACTGGAATAATGCAAAGAAAGCAGTGGAGTAACGACAGTAGGAAATACAAACATGAAGAAGACGGAATGGTGGAACGAAGAAGTACAAGGATTAATTAAAGAGAAAAAATATTTATAAATAAAATACTTAAGTACTAAAAAATGGGAAGATTATAATAACTATAAAGAAAAGAGAAAGAAAGTGAAAAATGCGGTAAAAATAGCGAAGAAGGATACATGGATAAAATTCGTGGAAAAAATGAATAAAAATTTTAGAGAAAATCAGAAATTGTTTTATAGAACATTAAAACAGTTAAGAAACAAAAAAGAATATACAATGATGAACGTAAAAGATAAACGGGGAAAAATAATAACGGATGCAGACAAAATAATGGAAAGATGGAGAGAATACTTCCAAGAGTTGACCAAAAATGACAGACATATCAAATGAAAGCACAAGTATGGAAATGGAACCAGAAATAAGAGAGATATCTGAAAGAGAGGTAACGGAGGCTATAGTGAAAATCAAAATAGGAAAAGCACCGGGAGCAGATAACATTATGCACATGTATGCAACTCTGTAACGGAGTTCTGCTAACACCGCCTCGGGTTAAAGCCAACTCCAAAATCAAATAATTTCAACTCCATTAGGAAATCAACCAACTCCGTAAAAGTAGTAATTTAATTCCGAAGCACGGATATTATTATTAAATTACACAACTCCGTCACGTTTAACAACTTGTGCATTTGGTCGCGAGGGAACTACCAGACGGTGAGAAATCGGTGTTGAATCCAACACCGTATTTCTTTGTGTGTAGGTTAACATAATTTATTTTCTTGTAGTTTCCTTTACGTAAAATTTAATTGAAAGGAAATTAATGGGTCATTTCGAAATGCCGTCTCCACATAGGAGATTTTTTGAAATGACCGTTTCAAATAATGAGATAAGATATGTGCAGGTTGATAACTATTTTAGGGTAGCGGCGACGCGGGCGATCTACAATTTTTTTTTCTGTAATTTTTTTTTGTGATGTAGTTTTATTTTTCCTTCGGTTTGGTTGCAAAAAAATATAGATAAATTCAATTTTCAATAATTAAAGTCATATCTAAAATTTACTTGTTCTTATTTGCCTCTTAAACGTTTTAGTATCTGTACAAAACCAACAAGCAGTTGGTACACCTATTATTGCGCCATTTTCCTGTTCCGACGCTTTAAACAAAGAAGCCTTTACACCGCGTACAAATCATTAAACATGCAGAAGCGTTGCACGGCAAATATTTGAACAGCACATATGCATACATGCGGTATGCGTTGTAGGTGACCGGTATACAACTCTCCTTTTTTTATTTTTACTCATCCACGACTGAGAAAATGAGTTTTCGAGTAAAATAGGTGGGTGCTGCAGCACGCTCTTCCTCGTCGCTCAAACTTTGAGGTGACAAAGCTTCGTGCATCGTCACTGAGCAAATATTGACGCTTCGACCGTTCGGCCTGTTTATTTTACTTAAAAGCGTTTATTTCTTGTTAAAACAAGATCTATTTTCCAGGGAATCTGGGGAGATTGCGAACATCGGTCGATCAGTCGAAAGTCAATTTCTCTAAACGACCGTTTAATTTTAGAACGACAACCGCGCCAGGTAAGCTGGATCTAGGCGGGAGCGCACTTAACACGGCCTACTTGCGCCAGAATATCCGCGTAAAACAAAATCGATCCTATTTCGCCGTCAATTAGCGTTTGGATAAATAAGCAAGCGATGTATTTCCAATCGTTATAGCGGAGAAATTATTTTTGCAGCGCGCTTGATTATATAAATAGCCCGATGTAATGTTCGCAATTACCGAAATATTTAAAATAAATTTTTCTGTAACTAACCGGTAATATTTCCTAAATAAATAAATAATTTAATAAGTTACGGAGCCACGTGTTTCGTGAATAAGTTGAAGCTTTTTGGTTAGAAATTTCAATTGAAATATCAAACTAGGCATCTGAGAAACATCCTCGTTAGAAGTACAATAGAATCGATACCACAAAGCGAATAAAACTCGTTCAATGCGGCTTCAAAGTCCTGCACTAAAGCAATAAAAATTTATTTGCGTTCGTGTTGCATCTTTGCTCTTCGCTGGAAAAGCTATAAGAAATATTTGATTTTTTCAAAACACCGACGGTAAATTTTTATCTACTATTCAAGAGCAGGTTTTTCACGGAATAAGAGAACCATTATCTCGTCTAGGACGCCTCTATCATAACACCACGAGCGCCAAAAAGGGCTTAATCTTTCCGGACTCGTTCTGAAAGCGCGCGTTCTGGAAATGTCCTCTCCAAATGGCAGTTATTGCTTCTCGCAACGAACGTATGTGTGTATGTGCCAATGCGAGTACATACACCACGTACAAGTACTCCACTATTTTAACATTATGTGTAAGTCCGAAACCATATATGCCGAACAACATGTCTCTGAAAGAAAGCCATTGTATTTTATAAATATGTTCGATTGGCATTCTGCTTCGACATAAACCGTGTTTGTGTGCGAATTGCACTTAAGAACTTACGTAAACATCGTACACATGTTAACATGTTTAGCGATTGAGTGGTTTATATAATTATATAATCCACTTTACCAATCATTATGTAAACTAATGATAGGAAGGAAACAATAAAAATGAGAAACCATTTGCAGAATTCACGAAGTAAAAAATATGAACTTATTGGAACAAGTTGGCGACTTTCTTTGCTATTTAGTTTTAAGTATTCCAGTAAAATACTATATTCTAATCGGCTCGCGCGTGATAATAGATAAGGATACACCTTGATTTTTTTGTATGCAGATCTTGCTGAGCCTAATAGTTTCCTCCACTGCTAGTCCTGTCCGTTGGTGCTTTCTTGGCAAGGATTGTGAATTTTTCTCTTGCATCTCGAAAAGAAACTTTCTATATATAATCGAATTTTACTAGAATAACTTTTTTATCAAAAATCGCAAAAATGACAAAGTGATAAGTAAAACAAGCAAAACAGTTTTCAATAAAACTTTTTTTTTATTTTTTGAATTCAATGACGTTAGATTATTCCTGTAGAATAATAAGTTTCGCACATGTTTACTGGAAATACTTTTTGCCGTAACTATTATTAAAATGACTTTTTCCAGGAAAAATTACCTAATTTTTTATTCAAAATTAATACCATTGGACTAATACTTTTTTTTTCAAACGAAACATGGGTATTTTTTACTACAGCAACGAATTCTACATCGATTGGTATTACCTGAAAATATCAAAGCTCCTACTCTATAAGCTAAAAGAACTATTCTTGACAATTTACACAAATTAATATTTCTTCCTCATTCGCATTGTCTATGCCTGCATATGAATTGTGTGTCTCTTTGTTGTCTCAATCTTCTTTGTTGGCGATAACACCCTGTATCTTATTATTGCGTGGAAAATCAGTTAAAACAACAGTTTTTCGCTTTATTTCTTCTCTTAACATTTTGCTTAATAAGTGGGATCAGCAATATGCATAACAAGTTGTTGGATGGGTTGACCATTTCAATAAAAACTTCTGTCTAAGCGGCTCACCACCTTCCCCGACCAGAACTTTACCTTTTTATAAGTGGGATTGGTATTAAAGCTTCCGGCGGTGTATTTTGAAATGCTGATGTTTTTGCTAAGACGTCATGTTTGGAGCATCCAGATCGGGAATTGTATTTTTAACTTGGATAGACGTATCTTTTTGGATAGCTTGTCTGCATCCATAAAGACGTTAGTTAGAGACGTTTAATTAGCCTTTATAGCAATTGTTATGCTGGCTGCACAATGAAAAAATAACGGGATAGCATCCCGTTGCGCCCCAAGGCCACGTTATAATTTATCAATTTTTACCGCCTTCAAAACACGGCAAATTTAAGGTTAAATTATCACAAAACTATAGCTTAGTTACATGCACTTTAAGAATACATGTTGTATATATTTAACTTATTTAATAAAATCATGTTTTCTTACATGTTTATAAAATAGAACCACATTGCTTGTTTGTTTATTTGTTGCTGGAATTCTGTCTGCTTTGGGTTGTGGAATACACTTTGTAACTCTATAGACATTGGCACTGATTACTGTATTATACCATTTCCACTGAAATTTTACCGAATTCGAAGGATGTTCCAAGCTCTGGTACGATATTTTTTTACACGGCAAACATCGGATCTTACGACTTTACTTCCAATTCAAGAAGAAGACATGCTCTGATTTTTATCCAAAATAAAAACTGAAACGTCTCGGCCGGGAATCGAACCTACACCATTGGCGTTGGGATTAAAAGCGAATATGTTGATCGCTCAACCACTATTGCTTAAAACAGGACCGAATTTTAAGAATACAACACAATGCATGTTTTAAATTTATTTACTGGAAGGATTTTGAAAAAATAAACAGCCAGAATTAATTTTAAAAAATTTTATTTTCAAATAACTTGATCAGGCAATACAATATTTTCTAAAACCGCAGATTTCTATCCTAACTCATTTCTTGTTACTACGGATACTAACGTACAAGCTTTTAATATAAGAAATTATGCCCTAGAACTATTCCTCGGAAATTCCAAAAGTTCAACTTTATCAATTTACAGTAAAAAAAGTATCTTGGGATAGCATGTAATCTCTTTGATGATTCTCACATGTAATTTTCCTTCCACAAGTGCTTAAATTAAAAAGAAACCAATGAGATAGTGAAAAGTAATACGCCGTAAGTGTTACTTGGACGAGTTCCAAGACGAAGAGATTTGTGTAACCACCAGCTGACAAATAACACCAATTTACACAAAGAAGAAATAAAATAGAAGATGGAACAGACGAAGAATGAACGAGTACAAGATAAGGCGTTGGAATAAGAAGTAACTACGCGCGTAGTGCGTACTCCGTCTTCTTTCGAATTCCCCGCACTGGTTCGTTTCTCGTCTTCGTTTCCTCATCTTTACCATCGAAGAGGCTCTCTCTTTCTGCGTTCCTCTCTATCTCTATTCATACATCACGTTCAATAGAACAAGACGGGTATGAAAATAAATATTTACAAAGAGAAAAAATAAATAATCACACCAAGTCGAGTCGGCCATGTGTTGGCCGTCTGTCAACGGTGATAACAAAACACGTCCACCATCCAGCGGCCCCGTAGCACAACAAACAGTTGGAGCGAGAGGACGGGATCGCGACGTGTACGTGCGATGCACAAAAGGCGATCGGATCTCGTTAAGAAAACGACTTTCAGGTAGGAATTCAGTGTTAAGTCGGCTGCGACGTTCGGCTTCGAGCACCACGTTGCGTAAACGAAACACAATGGAGCATCTTATTAACTGTGGGCCACATCGCTGGCTTCACGGGAGGGTTTTGTTGTTGGCGGCTTAAAACAACATCTACGGAGTGTTCGAAAAATCGTTAACATTTTTAAACTTCCGAATCCTTGATTTATAAACAAATTTGTGCGATAATTTTTGAGCCTTTTGAAGTTTTTTTAATTAAATAATAGTATACATGGATGGATAATATATTAGTCCTTTTAGATGTATACATACAATTTAATAGTGGGCTAAAATATAAAAAAAATATCGTTGCTGTCAAAACAGTTGCAAAAACAAACGTAGATGGCACTGCCTGTTCTGAGATACAAAATAAAAAATAAAAAAAAATTAATTTGAGGCCACTCTACACATCGTATTCGTATGATTCGTATCTTTGCCTTTCGTACGAATCCTACTTGAACAGTCAGATTGTACGAACCCCAACTGATAAAAGTTGTCGTATTTCGTATCAAACTTCTCCTATCGGCTTTTTGTTGTAATAACAAGTTTTTGTGGCCATTTGTGGTCAATTCTGTGCATTTGATTGTGAGTCCTGAAATTTTTTGTATATCGAATAGAGGTTTTGCAATCTCTATCGGCTTTATTTTATACATAAGTAGGAGCATAAATACATAAGTTTTTCTGTTATGACATCTGCCGTTGGCAACTTTTGTCCATATATTAATATTCATTTTATTAACTTGCTTGTTATGAAGTAAAAAGACGTCTGCAGTTTCGCTCAAAGCCTGTAGCAGAAATCAATTGCGTTTGTTCTTTGGAAATTTGAACATTACAGGGTGAAGAAATAACAAAAAATAAAACAATATATCCAATATTGATGAAAAATCGAAGCTTTATTTAGGCTTGTTATATTTTAAAAACGTTTCGAGGTTATTTTAGGCGCATTTGTACTAGTGTATGTTTTTTTAGTGTATGTCCTGAGCTTTTGGTACAGTGTAACTTCTTGGTGCGTCGAGTTTCCACTCGAGTCCAATCAGCTTATTGGCAACGTAGTACCAAGCGAAAGTATACGAAATAGAATCACATCCTGTATCCTACATGGTTAGTCGGTTCATGGTTGTCCCGTGTATCCAAAGGCAGTCGTAAATCTTTAACCAATTTAAATACGCTTTTGTTCTTTGTGACCGAAGCAACGGCCACCTTCCTCCTTTATATCGGGGCCGTTTTATTTTCAAACGAACGACGCGTCGCCGCTGCATTGTGTTTCTGGTGAGACAATGAGCACGACTCGATCGTTCGAGGATATGCAGATCGGTCCAGCGTGCTGGCTGCGGCGAACAGCCGAGCCGTGTGACTGCTCTTTGCATAATATCACGGCATTCACGGCGAGTATTTGAAGTTGCGCTTGGCGACGACGAAAAGGCACTCAGGGTCATCAGGAACATGCCCTGCGACGGCCATTTTAGGCGTAAATTATGCGCCCGTGTGTGTCTGGAGGGTGAATGGAAAGCGATTATCCGCTTGTTTTGTAGTGTTAATAAATTTAGGTACACTACCGTGCGCAGAAGTTTAGCCAAATAAGAAATGTTTAAAAAATCAAAAAATAAAACGAAATTAATGCTGTAGAAAATACATTTATTATCCTAAAGCATAAAAACGATTACAATTAGTTGTAATTCCCGCTAGTATTAGTACGGATGTACACGGATTACTTACTCACAAAGTTGAACATTATTCGAATAAAACTATTCAAGTTGATTATTTTAATACAAAATTATCTAGATATTAAAGTAGTCTTTAAGCTTTCACCGTCGCCGTTGCTGCCTGAAAGAAACCGAAGAGCAGCTTATAAATAAAATTATCCAGATAAATTCCCGAAAATTATTCACAGATAATTTTCGCTAAAGATAATTTCAGCTAGATGATTTTAACTGTAAATTATTTTTAAAAGTGAAAATACAACAAACCATTTCATAGATTTTTCCTTTGTTCCAGGTGGGTCGCCCTTTGTGCTTGGTGGTTAGCTAAAGCCGGATTATCTTGGCCTCCAGAGAAGTTACGTACTTTTGGATCGTTTCTGCATATCTTCGCCTGGGGAATACCAGCTGCGCAAACCGTGGGAGCACTAGTGAAAAGAGAAATAGATATTGACGAACTTACTGGTAAGCTTTTACAATGAAAGTTTCATAGGTCATTTTTTGCGATAATTGTTAGTTTGGTATTTTTACATTATTTAATACGAAAATTATGATATCTCGATTTAATTTCTGGGAATTGTATACATCAAATTATGATACGAAACTATAAAAGCATTATTTATGTATTTTGTATAATGGATGAGAGTTGTATCAGTTACTATTTAATTTCCGTTGAGTATAAAAAGAAAATTCTTGTGGCTTGTTGCGAGAGAAGCAGATTGCTTTAAAGAATATGGTCCAGCTATAACTATCTAACCGCAATTCTCGATTATTCGCTGGACCATGCTTTTTCAAGCTTGTTGCACAATTATCATGTTCGAATATATAGATATATTCAAAACCACAATTCAAGCAGATGAAAAGGCACAGATGCTACTTAGAGAAATGAAGAAATCATCTGAATATGAAAATATAGCGAGAAATATCAATATAATAGTATACGGAAACTGTAGTCCAACAATATTTGCTAATTTGGTGTGGATGTTAATATTTGTGAAGATGTTTTGTTTCTGGGTTTTCTCTTTTTTTACCCTAGATGTTGGAGTAGGAACCCATAATTCGGTTCTACAGAAGAAGAGCTAGTAGATGGAAAAGCATTTTCATAATCTATTCCATGTGGAGTTCCTGGTTTATTACTATTCTTTGAAGATTTTCGAGTTAGTTTCCTTTGTCTGAGACTCAGATTCAGACTCTGAAGCTTCATGATCTTCTATCAATTGTGAATAATATTTGGCAGCCGCAAAATCCTTTTCTCCGAAGCGATCAGTATCCAAATGCCAAATTCCAGCAGTGCGGAAACCGGATTCACTTTATTATCGGCAAATAACTTTTATTATACTTGGTAATATAAGACGATAATTTGTATTAAGTGTAATGAAATGACTTAATCAAATTGTTTTGAGGAATTATTTTCCCACCTCGCTGTACAATATAGATATATTCACCTCCAATCAGACCGGTTTCTACAGTTCGTGACCGTAGAAGTGGAACGGATTTATTAGCGAATGACGTGTTAAATACTATTCTCCACACTGAATGCAATCGAAGTGAGTTCTACGAGCACCAAGGAATGATAACGAGTCCTTCGTAACCGAATGTGAAGCTCCCAACGCGTCCGAGATGAAATCGAGGGAGCTTTCGTGCCATCGAAATCTGTCCGCGTTTGTTAAATTACCTAATCGGTCATGCGTCCCTGTCCATTGTGGCAAGCGGTGTAAATTAACGTAGAAACTGAGTAACGTATTGTTGAAAGTGCTAATGGAACCGTGAAGATTTACATAATACCTAGGTAGTGACGGACCATTTATCATGTTCCCCGTACACAGATGTACCTGTGTGTAAATATAGTTAATTTGGAGATGATTTTATCGCTTATTGTCTTTCCTTTATAAGCTACTAAGGGTAATTATATTATTATTGTCTTCCAGATAGCTCTTGAAATTTGGTTACTCTTTCTAATTTAATATGATCTGTGGTTATTGGGAATGGACTCCAATTAAGGGTTATTCAAGCATAATTTGTCTATTGCTACACAGAGGAATATCCTTTACTTTTTGTAATAAACATGTTGTGGTAGTATTTACTACAATTGTAAATCAGTCCAGTAATATCATACTTAATTTGTATATCGGAAGCAGTATTTATTATGATACTTGTTACTACACATCCTTGTGTAAAATAGGGACAAGAAAACTCACCATAATAGTTGATCTTCAATTACTATAGCTTGAAGGAATAAATGTAAGTAGAACGGGTTTCTACTGAAAGAATATGTAACATTATAAATAGAAATAGGAGAATTTGTGATTATCCAAATGTGGCTTTAACAACTTTAATGTGGCTTTAACTGAAAGTTTTTTTCGAGGATTCCTTTTACCTTTTATTTTTCAGCATATTGTATATATATATAACATAACATACCTACTTTAACATAGATGAATAATATGTACGCATAAAGTTTAAACACTGTGCATTAATTTATCTTTTTTAATTAGTACCCAGGCCCAGATATAATCTTACATGATATTCTCCGAATACAGCTCACAGACAGAGAATAACAACTTCAGCCATTAAGCAGGAGATCGTATCTCCAAAATGTGACGTCAAATTCCTGGCGACTTCTTTCTCGTGTGTTAAATGATTATTATTAGTAATTAGATATAACCTTCTGATGAGTTACATTTTCAATTTTCTTGTCATGTAATTCTCCAAAGGTTTTACAGAATATCATCACATATACTATTTAAGTTTTGATTAGGTACAAATTGGTATATTGGGATACCTATACGTTAAACATTCAAATGTATTTACTTTATGTAAGCAAATATGCTTAGATAATTTTAGCAAGTTTAAGTTGAGTAGTTCATAAGTAATTCAATGTTATTATAGTAATTATTGGTAGTAAAGGAACTTTCGTCGATAGCTTCTAGCTATACATACATTTCCCGTCTAAAGCACTATACTTTGCTTTAGATATTTTATTTCTGCTAGTAGCTATTAACATCTATATTATATATATACGGCCGTTCAAGTGTAAAGTAATAATAACTGTAGTAGCTGATAGCAGCAGCAGCATACAGAGATGACTTTATAGGATGTTGCAAATAAGTGTTAAGCAGTTAAGCAGGTGCTGATGATCGAACACAGAAATAATTACATGTATGTAAGATATAATATAATTTATATCATGCATAATAAACATGAAATTTGATGCAATTTAATGATATGAAATATAATTAACAGGTTTGCGAATTTTAATCATAGCCCGTATAAAAATTTATCACTCAGACTGTCTTCGACTCCTGTGGGGATGCCGTAGTACCACAGAATACAAAATATCAATCATTACATTGCATTAGAGATACTGTAACTGCAAACTTTGATTGTAAAAAACTGCAAGCCTACTTACTACCACAGAATACCTCCGAGAACACTTTGAGTGAAAAATTTTTATGTAGGCCATGTTCATAATGGAGAGAATTCGCAAGTCTGGTAATTAGAATGTTCATTTCTGTAATCCAATGCAGTTACCGATAATGCTTTTATTAATTTATATTAAATTAATAGAACTTTATTACCTTGCGAGATTGACATTCTTTCCTAATGTTACTCAAGTGGTAATTTTACTGTACTGAAAGCGATTTATTAAAACTTTCTAAAATAAAAACAAAGGACAATGTAACAGTGATACTGCCAACACTAAACATTTCAAAACTTCTTCCCATAAAACTTCAGTCTATTGAGCGCACGTTTCTACAGCTAAGCTGCCATCGTCAGCAGTAAAATTTACTTTTCAACTAACAACAATTAAATTTTAATAAAAAAAATTTAAGTAATCGAAGTGACTACGTCGTGTTTGACTTCGTCTTACTTAACGAACTACTAATCTACAGTTCTGTCTAATATTCCGTTTTTCCCATTTGAATTAACAAACACATGCATTGCACAGGACTGGTTGCCAACCCAAAGACGGAGAGCAAAACGCCAAAACACATTTTATGCAACTGCCGGTACAGAATAGCAATTAAAGAAAAACGAAAGTCCTGTACGTTTCTTTGGATACTCACTACGTCACAATATTGGATTAGAACGCCCCCATTGGGGACCACGGGCAAACATAGAAGTACAATTGGACCGCGCTTACGAAATATGGTTGACATTTAAAAGTGAGATATGTTTCGAGTTTCCTTAATCTCATCAGAATTTATGTCTACTATTAATGAGTCGTATTTAGATCGCACTACATTTTTAATTCGGCTTTTAAGCATTTCTGAACATTTCCTTTATAATTAAGGATTTAGTTACAGCATTGTTAAAGTAAGCATTAGGTGGAAATATTAACCAGTATGTTTAACTAGCAAAAACCACAGATATATCTAACTTATAATAAAAATATACTCTAAAAACAGACTAAGAAACATGTAAGTAATTACAATAAAAATTTAAATAATAAATGAAAGCAGAAAAACTTCAAAAGTAAACTGTAATAACAATAAGAAGAAGGAAGGAAGTCCTCTGAAGGAAAAAACGTCTGTGCTCTTCGCAAAATTCGTATACTTAATCATATTTTAATCAGTCATTAGAAAAAATTGAAATTTTGTTAAAATAACCCTTAGATTGTTAATTTTTTAGTGAAATTCTCTTTTCTTGTACATATTTATAGATACACGGCCGAGCATATTGTTTCAATGAGACAAACTTGAAGAGAATGTTCTAAACAAACTTGAAACTGGTGATTTTCTGCAAAAAATATGTTTTGTAAAGGTGATGTATAAATTCTACTATGAAGATACTGGAATACGCTATCTTGAGTAATATCCACCAACTCGATAAATCTACCAGCTGCATGGCTAGATCTAGATCTCCTAGTGGCATCATCAATTTTGCTAAAACTTATAAATAAAAATATCGTGGGGAAATCTCAAAAGATAAATTTTCAATAGGAATTAAATAACCGGAAAACGTAAGCAGATGCTCCCCTTCTCTCCATTCCCATCAGTTTGACTTTTTCCTTGAGAATTTGTGTGAAAAAAGTAATGAACAGAATAGATGACCTCATCAAGATTGCCAAAAAATCTGGGAGAATATCTTGAGCTGTAATTGTTAGACCCTGTCATGTGAAACAAGATCAAAATAATACAAACATTCTTTAATTTTATGTTGCATTAAATAAATTCCGGTCGAATTTAAAAATTGCAATTTTGTCAAAATAAAAACACGACGATGGACATGGAGAAAGTAGACACCGGATTCAGAATCATCGTCAATAATTGCCTTAGAAATACCTTTTATATGCACAGTTTAAACCGATCCGAAGGAGAACGAATTCCATCTTAAAATAACCATCCATCCATTGCAATTATCTTATCCTCCTAATGAAGAACTTAACGCATTAACTCAACTCGAAGATATGCGGTAGTTATTTCTGAGAAATGCGTTAACAACCACGGATGAACGGCCCGAGAATTGCGGACAAGGTCGGCTGAACGCCGCGATGCGGTGGCACTTTTATTTTGACGAAGGTGACAGGAAGCTTCGGACCATCGTCCGAACTTCGACGCGGCCGCGTGCGTCCGTCGGTCGGTCGTCCCATCTACTTTCTTTCGCGCGCGCGAGGCGTGTGTGAGAATGAGAACTCGTTTTTGTCGTGCCGTCAATCACGACTTCGTGGCCACCTTAGATCGCGACTGTTGATAGAGCCATTAGGGGACGTGAAAATCGCGCGGAATTTTAAATGCGCTCAGCCGGCCGCCCGTCTCGCGGCTCAAATTACACGCTTTTTGCCGGCGCGAATTATATCTTTGAACACGTTCGAAATTGCACGCGTATCATATGGGCGTCATTAAACTGGGAAGCGTTTATTAAATACTTGCACGGGATAATTGAGGGACCTATTTATAATGACGTGAATAAGCGAAAACACTTGAAATAAAGTATAAAATGGCTTTCAGTTCCTCTTCTGTATTCAAAAGTTGGTACACTGCCAAAAGATGCTTTCCTGCTGTGACTATGGTGAACTCCATACATGCACATTTACCGTATCATAATATTTAATCAACGCTAAACCAAGGGACTACCTTGCACATATTTTGTACACACATAAAAAAAGTTTTAATTCAAAGAAATTTTACGTTAGTTAAGATTATCATTGTTTCATATATGTATACGCAAATAAATATATTCTTGGATCAAAAGTAATATTTATTTAATTTTCAAGAAAAGAATGCCTTCCTACAAGAAGATCGTTCATTGAATCAAATCATAACATAATATCAATAAGAATTCCAATCTCAGCCTAAGTAAACTGATATTCTTAGTAAAAGAATATTTTTAGTCGAATAAAGCCTTATTGTCTTGCAAAGAGAAAGCTTTTTACTTGAACGAAATGTTTGTTGTTTTGAAAGAAGAGTGTGTTTTTATTCAGAAGGAGCCTGTTTTGTTTTTTTCCTAAAATTTTGTTTTTTTCGTTTTATAAGAAAACCTACCACCAGTGCCATGATCATCATCCTCTGGTTGATGCCTCTCTGTTGATATATATATATGAACGGAGATATTACGATGGGAAAACAAACAGTGCCTCCGATATCGTTATACTGATATATGATACAGACCATAAGTTGACTTTCCAAAATGTTCTGCCGTTTCTTTACTTTTATTAGTTTAAATTTCTTTAAGAAAAGAGCCAAACGATGTTTATTGTCGGAAAATGTCATGTTTCTTTTAATATATAGATGTACAAAAGCGGATTCGATTTAAATACCTTTATACAGCAAACAAAATTACTGCTTGGATTATCTTATCTATATCACTACCCTTACAACATCCTTCATATTTGAGTAAAACTAAAAAAATAATTTTGAACGTAATTTATTTTTCCTTTTTTTGTAAATCTAACAGTATTATTATACATATTAATCTATACTTGCATTCGAAATGTAAAAATGATATATACGGCTGTAAACAATACTTGCGGTTAGTGGTGGTCTCTTGTTGCTTCTTCATCAATATTTCCACATCTCCGGGTATCTAAAGAGGTATATGTAGGTACTTTTTTTTACAGCGAATTCAATAAATTATCAAAAGTAATATCACACGAAAGTGAGAATAAATTGAAAATTATTTGCCAGAACTTTTACAGAAAACGTGTTGCCATTAATTATAATGAAATTAAAAGTTTCTATTGGTTTTTAAAAACGTCAAAAAATAATCACACAAACATATGATTATTTAATAATTCAGCTTATATATAGCCAGCAAACATTCGATAACTTTCTAGGTGTAATTCTTTAAAGGTTTGTTGTACAACAAAAAAGTACCAATATTACTCGAATCAGAGAAATTATCATATTAGATCTAGAAAATATATGCATTGTCAGATGCCAATAAAACTTAAGAAAAAAAGGCCACTCGCGGAGAAATTCAGTAACAGTTTTTGCTTTATCGTTTCTTCGTAAACGGTATGTTTGCGTCCATTTTTCCACGACCTCATCCCATTGCTCTCATCTTTCTCTCAACCAAATTTTAGATCTCTGCAATTGTTCATCCTCTACAACGTCTAAAATACATTGAATTTAGAAAAAAAAAAATGAAATTTTACGGCCAAGTGTATATTTCCTTAAAAAAAAAACCTCTCTCAAACATGGTACGAACAAGCACAATATTTTAAGAGCAAGTAGTGACCTAACCTATCTTATTCTATAAGAAAGATGTCCAATGTATATAATATAGATTTAAATTAATATCCTAAGAAATCACTGTGTATTGTTTTTGTTGAAACATTAATACGGTTAAAAAATGCATTTTCAGAAACTGTCTCTATCATATTTTCACAAGCAATTCAATTAAATCAGTTAGCTACAGATTTAATTATATATCAGCCATATATCAATACGTATCTATACTATAAAGTATGTTTATTGTATACTATTTAATAAATAAGGACATTATGAATTATTTACCGATTTCCAGTAATTACACAAGACCCTTCGATGCACGCTAAAAACTATTGCATTATTGGTAATCGTTCGTTTGTTACGTAGCCACGCTTTGATAACCCCACCATGAAAATTGCATCATCATTTTTAAAACGATTTTCAGCTTAAAATAAATATACAAAGGGTTTGCTTCAAATATTTAAATCCTTAAGAAAAGAATATACTTTCTTAATTCAAGTATCTGCACCACTCTTTCATTGCCGCTTTTATTTCTTACATAGAGAAATCTGTTTCTTGGGGAAAATATAATTTTCTTAAAACAAACTTTACAAGCAAGAATATCAGTCGTTATAACTCAGTAAAATATTTTTTTCTATACAAGTATAATTTCTTATTTCAAATACAGATATATTTGAAAGAAGTATAACGTTTTAAAGAAATATATTTATTTGACAGAAGAAATCTATTTTATGTGTGTAGGGAGCCGATTTATATGCAGTATTATTATAATAGATAAATACGGGAAAAAAACAGATAAAGAAAAATACCCAGATTCTGCACTTTTTACAGTGTAAAATCATTAAATAATGCTTTTTCGCTATCACTATAATTAATATGAGGCAGTTTTTATATTAAAAATTTTACCTCGTGTAGGATTTGAACCTGGCACCCCCGGTTCACCGAACGAGTGCTCTGCCACTTGAGCTGACGAAGTAACAGGTTCCTTACGATTTGAATCACATCAAATACAGATCTAGAAAGCCGGCAATTATGCAGATTATGCTCTTCTATCATGTTTATGCTTAGGAGTGGTATAAATTGAAGATTTTATCATTTGTTTTCTAATAAAATTAATTTAGCTACTAATAGATTCACGATAAAGAAATTATTATAGTTAATAATGATGATTATCGCATATATTTATATCTTGTAGGTATTATATGCAAGAAACAACATAAAATTTAATTAATTACATAATCTTCATGTATTATTTAGGTAAAATATTTTTAATTACATTTTTAATCTTTTAAGATTTGCTTTCAACACATTACCATAACATTCATTTGCTCGCTATATCATAAAATATTCATAAAACATCGCGTCGCAGTATACGAAACACTACATCGACCTCTAGTTCCGTCACATCACGATCTCCAAGAAGAAATATTATCTCAAACGCATCTTCATATTTCTACGAAACGCGAGGGAGATTTATTTTCCGTCTCGATGATTACTGCCAATTGAAGTTCTCCTTCGACGACGGCGATTTCCATCGAAGCCCGTTTCGGTACAAAGAAATCCAATAATCCTCCGAAGCAACATTACGCCGGCCGGTCCCTGGAGTAGTGCGGCTTCACGCGGTTGTGAGTCTACCTTAATTAGATATGTCCTGAAGCATGTAATGCGGTTTGAAAGTGAAGCGGAACTTAATGAGGCTATTGTATTGTATCTAGTTGTGTTGGTTTGTTATTCCATGCGAACCGAAGTCATGTTAAGTTTGAATGGATGTTAGTTTGTTATCTGGAAGCATAAATGTAATGCACACGTGGGTATAGTCATACTTGTGTGTTGATTTAACTTTTAATTTATTTGTACAACACAGATTATATGAATTATGGTTTGTTGTTATACACAATTGCGGAATAAATTATATCACGATTAGTAAATAGGTGGGGTAAAAGTAATGACATAATGTGAATGTGCAATAATTTTTTAAATGGTGTCAAATGTCATTCTGGCTTTGACATTTGACACCAAGAGAATTAGTTGATAACAAGCAATGGAGCAACACACAACTGAAGAACGCGGAATGATTGTTACTGCTTATTTGACCAATTTATTCCAATATCTAAATTGCAATGACTTCCCCCAGAAGTTTACTCGTAAGGGGAAAGCGGCCTGAAAGATCTTTGTCGTAGTTATTTGGGAAACTCTGTGTAGCTGGTCGCTGAGCTGATGAAAACTATAGAAGAAGGATTATTAACATGTGGCCCATCTTAATAAATTTTAGGATAATAAGATGTAATAAATTTTGAACGCCGCTACCAGGGACAGCATAATCAGAACATGATGGGAGATTATATTTGGAGCTGATTCGTAAAATAAATGTTAATTTTGCCGTATATGTTTTGTTTTTTTAATTTATATGTTACGCTTGCTACTCTAGGACAAAACACGTGTTGACTATACATTAGTAGTAGATTACATATCTACTGAACAATTCATACTGTTTGTCGATTGCATTGAATGTTATTGTACGCATACCTTTACTAAAATAAATTCTCTTTATTACACACAGAAAAGTGTTTTCTATTGCCAAGTACACCTATTTTCTTAAATATTTTTACTAAATCTAAGATAGTATTTTCTTTAATCTAGAGAATGTACCAGATTCAAATGAATGGCCGTACTTCAATATAATAAACCATTTTCTTGAAACTTTACTAATTTCAAAACAAAATGTACTTCTAAGAAATGTTGTCTCTCTAAATATAAATAATTCTATGTTCTTATGAGAAGGAATTCACTTCCTTAGAATGTTTCTAATTTCGAACAATATTTCCTTGAAGTAAGTAATATAATTTCTTTTATTGAGAACAGCAAAAAAGTAGGAATGTGGAGGGGTTCTTACACGTTGAAACTTGGTTATAGATAAACAATATGACGTACGGGATTTTATAGCTTTTTCGACTTAATGCACTTTACGCGTGGAAGTATATCTATCTCCTTTACTAATATTATGTATTAAAATAAGATGAAAATACAATCAGTGGATAAAAGTGCACTAAGTCAAAAATGCTATTAGTTCACCTTGAATGATGAATTACTGGTAATGTTGGGTGAAATAGTTTGATTTAGTGTTCATTTGTAGTGATTGGAATGTATCTATTTTCTTTTGTTCCTGTTGCATATAGTATAGCTCACAATTTCTATATAAGTAACAATGTATAAAAAATGTAGGAAACAATGGAAAATATGAATAAATGCAATAATATTACAGGTTTAGTCGTGTTGGTTGTAAATAATTCATTGACGTTTCGCCAGTCATGTTGCCGGCATCTTCAAAATATCTGACTAGTTAGTTAAATTTTGAAGAGGCTAGCAGCATGACTGGTGAAATGTCAATCACTTTTTACAACCTATACGACTAAATCCGAAATATTGTAATTTTAGGGGTAAGTACATATAATCTTTTTGATTTAAAAAAAAAGTGTTCCTCAGTTCAAGTATACCGTTCTCGTATTAAAGATAATACTGTTTTGAATTAAGAGCATTAAGAGGTCACTATTAGAAAATCGGGGACTTGTGTTAAGTTAACTTCGTATTCATTTGAAGGAACCACATGGTTTATATGAAAGTCAACTTTTCTCATATCAAGTTTATCACGTGTTTGACTTAAACCGGTAGAATTTCTTGGAACTAGAATTTTTATTCATTTGTTTCAAATAACTTACTTTCCTATGTTTAAGGACATAAAATTTCTTCTTACAAGAAACTAATTTCTTGATATTTTGAGAAAATGATGTTCTTCGTTCAAGGAATTATTCATTTGCTTATATATGAGTACGAGAGGTACTTCAGTTAAGGAATTCTCACTTGGTTCTAGAAATTACTTCTCTGTGTGTATGATTTGTCGACCAAAATTGAAAAGACTGAAGATAAACTTCGATAGAAGTGGCAAACAAGGCTTCATACTAAAGAAAATAAATTACAATATAGTCTTCTAATTAAACTAATCCCGAATGGTTTATAAAAGCTACACTGAGAGAACAAAATGCATTAAATTAACAAAAACCATTTTGTTGAAAAAATATTGTTATATCAACAACTTTTTTAATCAAATCGAGCAAAATAAAAGGTTACAACAACTGCAAAAAATGATTGATAATATTTTGTTAGCCCAACAACATACCATTTGTTAACACGAAGAGCAACAAAATATTTCGTTTCATTGAATTAAAAATATTTGGTTATATTGACCAAGTCATAATTGTTGAAGGAAAACTTTACACTAGCATATATTGACAAACATAAATATTTACTTTAACAAATTCACTTTGTTAATGTAAATGCATAGCATGATCTGTTATGTATTGTTAAACGAAACAAAATGTGCATTAACATGACAGAAAAGTATCCAAGACAACACTATGTACTTATCTCTTATTTCTACGGTAGTAACCTTAGGCTACAAACATACATATGCCTTTATGCATCCGTTTCTTTTAAATTGGCAGTTTGAAGAGGTAAAAGAAATTATTAATGTAACAGTTCACAAAAAAAATCTATATAATAATCATTCCTGCGCCTAAAACACTAAACAACCTATAAAACTTGATCCTAATGGAGGTTAAAATGAAATATCCACGAATATATGTACTTCTGTTGTCGGGCATCTCTTAATGGAAATATTTTTTGAATTAAAATCTTGTAATTTATAATTTGTTCTTATCATTTAATCCAAACTTAATTCATGTTTTATCTAATAAAATAGTTGCGGAAAATCATAATGTTTTTACCTATGGCTATATATGCAAGTGTAGCTGCGCAATAAGAATTAGATGTTCTGTGTTTCGGGGTTGTTCCCGATAATAATTATGTTAGTCAGCATTACCTTTAAGGCAGTTAGAGTGTATCCTTCTCCATTTATATTTAGTGTATATGTATATATTGCAATTGTATCGGTAGATCGTTGTACAAGTCGAAGTTCATTAAGTTCAAATTTATGGTTTTGTAATACTTGAGATTAAAAATTCAAGTAATCTGCTGAATTACATTTTCGATGATAGACTTAAAATTAATAGCTAATATCACCCACATAAAAATGATTCGGCTGATCATTTGAATTTTTAAGCTAAGGTATTAGGAAATTATCAATTTGAACTTAATAATTTTCGCTTGAACAACCACAATATGCATCTGTATAAGTGTAACTAAATGTATAGGTACCTACAGTATAACGCAATATACAGAGGATTATTCCATACCAAACGACTATCATTAATTTAACCAAAAAATCATATTTAAATAAATACATTTTTTTGGTTGAAGAGAGTATTTGTTTTTATAGGAACAACATTCCTATTTCGTTGATTTAACAACTGTACATATTTACTACAAACAAAAGTAAATAGTTAACCTAACAACGTCTAATTTTAATGTTAATCAATTCTTTTGGTAAACTTAACATAAAATAACTGTTTGTTTAACCCAAGGCACTTGTTGCCCGAACAATTTCAAAGATTCAGATCAAAATTACCTTGATTGTTAAAACAATGCTAAAAATATTGTCTAATCTACACAATTATAGTAACAATCACATTTTGTTACCTTGACAAAAAATTTTGTTTGACTATATTTAACCAAATGTTTTTGTTGGATAGACAATTTTTTTGTTAACTTAACACATTTTGTTCTCTCAGTGTAGAGACTAAAAATTGCAATATCAGATTCACTGCGACAACCACACCGATAAAAATTGTGGAAAACTTCAACTTTAATAATATTGTTAAGTTTAAACCCATAACTTCTTTTTTACACACACTAAAAGCCTTCAGCAATGTGAAAATTACATCGAATAATTTAGCCACAACTGTACTCCTGCTTCCTGGGTATTTGATACACAATGCGTGGCGGTAAAGTATCGGTTGAACTGCTGGAAAACAATAGTTAGATTTGCGAACACGGTTAACCTTATCGGAACGTGTAACACGCTGAAATATCACCTCTTGTTTTGGCGAGATCACGGGAGAAAGGGAGAGTCTGCGGTAGTTGCAATTTATACGCCGTCCCACGGCGAACAAAGCAGCCGTTGTGCAGCTGTTTTGCATACGCTCCGATAGTCGTTTGTCTCGTGAGTGGACTGTTGTCTGGTGACAGTCGAGTAGGTTGCGAACTCGGTCCTCGTTAATCAGGCGGGGACCGGTCTCCGTTCCTCGCAAGAGCGCTTGTCGTGCGAGTCCCCGCAGAAGAATGGTCGTGAAATATATAATGGCAAAAAAAGAAGGAGAGAACGTACCACGAGATCTTTTGTGGTCGGTAAGCTGCGGAAATGTTTGACAACATACTAAATTCTTCGCCGTATATGGAAGAAGGGTTAGGTAGTTTATTTGGCGAGAAATACCAAAGGAGTTTATCGATAAACTTTAAACAAATAATCTTTTTTATTCTATTATTTTATACTTTCAGTTTCCGATATAATTGATGGATTTACGCTAATTATGCAAATCGTACAAGAAATAATAGAAAATAGCTGTGGTTTGTACAGAAAGGAAATGAAAGATGCCTCAAGTTTTATTAAAACAATGTATTGTTGAGCTAACCAAAATCATAGCTATTCTATATAGCAAGAAAAACATGAAGTTGATCATACTATTTTGTTATTTCTGTTTTATTAATTTAATAAACCCAATAAGTGCACTTAAACAATCAGTATTGTAACAAAGCAGGCTTTATTGAAAAATGGAATTAGACTAACCAAAATGGCAGTTAATCTATTGTAATTACGATGTTAAAATTAGGTTTTATTAATTCTAACAGTTATCTCAACGTCTCCAAACACTCCTGGCGAGTGTAACATTGTTATTGCACGGAGAAAAATGACATTGCAAATCCAACAAAAAAAGTATTGTCCTTACATTGCAATCGGTTCAAAAATAAATTGGTATTGCAGTAAAGTTTTGTAAGTATATTCCAAAACTTTTGTTTTGTTCCACCAGCAACACTTTTGTTGGTGTTAAAATATTTTACGGTACAAATAATCGCTTTGGCGATAACATTATAGTTGTAGTTATTTCAGATCTAAAATACAGAACAACGTGTGCGATGAAGTGAAGTAGATGTAAACACAATTTTTCAAACCAGCACAGTAAAGAAATATTTACATTACACACAATTGTAGTTGAGGCAACAGGGCGCCTACGTTGTCGATATTACAACTTGTGATGCGGGAAGTCCAGGCATGGACAGTAGTATCACGTGATTCTAACGGCGTGTTTCATTGGTCTTACATAGCCTTGAAGAAGCAGACTCGGGGTAGACGACGCCATTTATTTTCGGTTGTGACGTTGTGTTAGCTTATTAGTTTTGTGTAAAAGAACGACAGTGTATTAAAATTGAAGAAAACTGGCTCACTTCTGACGTCTACTGACTCTTAGATATGGATAATTTTGTTACAGAGAAGATAGCTGAATGGAATATTATGCGTACGAAGTACAGATTGCTAATGATGAGTACATTAAACCTTTCGATAAATTACCTAGTGTTTTCCCCTGTTTAAAAGTTGCAAAACGATCTAGAATATACGTTGCCTTGAGACATTTGTAAAATAAGACTTAGATACATTTGAAATTTTAATCTTCATTTTTAGTGTTTCCCAGTTTTAGAATTTATCTTGTTTAATTTTTGTGTTAATTATTAATAAAAAAATGTGTTATCCTATACTGATATTTTACTTAAACCCTCCACAGCTTACATTTAAGACAGCACCGAATTTGTGTGTGAATCTACTAAAATATTGTTCGCTTTGAACAGAAATTGCGATTACAAAAATCAAAATCAAGTGACACTATAAACGTAGAAAATGATGACGGAAAATCAATTGTTTGTTAAATATCCACAACATGCTGTTGAAGTTTCAAATTGCTTTGGTAGTGATAAACAATTTTTAATACTGTATTTCACACAATTTTGTTGAAAACACCATATTTTTGTGATTCGTTAAACAACAAGCAACTGGTTGATTGTAACATGTTTTGGGATTATATCCTTCCAAATTTTGTGGCAGTTCTAACAAAGTTTTTCGACAACAAGTTTTAGGTTGTATTGAATAATGGTTGTTGTTGTCATATATTTACCCACAAATTGTTGTTCAATGTGCGTCAATTGGTGCCACCTTAACA
The DNA here is from genome assembly GCA_949128085.1 of Cetonia aurata. Lineage (NCBI taxonomy): Eukaryota > Metazoa > Arthropoda > Insecta > Coleoptera > Scarabaeidae > Cetonia > Cetonia aurata. The sequence goes on from OX421888.1 coordinate 10,890,868, forward strand.
ATAAATTTTTCTCCGTGTGCAAAGTGTTCTACAGATACAATAGCAAATACGCTTTATGTATTTTAAAATGTAGACACAACCATAGAATATTTATCTATTTACTAAATGAATACCTTATGGGAGCTGTGATCATCAAAACGGTAACTCTCACCGCACCATAGTGGGCCTAAGTCTCAGGAATCAACCCCAACATGGGAGCAACTGACGCACAATAACCTGAAGCCGATAAGCGCTTTTTTTGCTATTTAACACCAGTAGTTGAAATAACATAAAACAACACCTTTACTTTTTAACTTAAAGTGTTTATTTATTAATCTTAAAATTAGAATAAAAATGTTTTGTTCAGGCAACAAAACCTGATGCTTTTGCTAGATTTAACACCAAAATATTGTTAAACTGATAATAATTTTATTAGTTTAACATCGGTTGTTTTCTGAGTGCAGAACAAATTAAGATTGGAGTACAAATATTTTTGTCAATAAGAAAATCTTCAAGAGTAAAAAATTAAAGTAAAAAAGCTATTGTCAAATACATTCCTCAAGAAAAATTGCAAGCTACTCACTATAAATTTCTCCCATGTAACACAATAAAATCTATTTAAAACCGATTTCTGATGACATAATATTTTGCTAGATTCTTGTTTATTGAATTATTGAATTCATACACACAGAGAAAAAAAAAAGATAAATCATAAAACGGTTGTTTCAAAACATCTTTCTGTTAACTATATGCAAAAATTAAAGGTAACTAACAGTTATGCGATTGATTCTAATGACTATGTTATGGGTAGGAACTAGAAATAAAGACGTCATGGGTTCAAAAATACAGATATTTAAGATTATATTCAATTACATCCATTCCAATAAAATTAATTATTTTAACAAAATATCTACCAATGTGATGGCAATTGTACGTATAAAATCTTGCAGCAATCATCACTGTTCAAAAAGGTATGTCCTCAAATAACCAAACAACCTTTGAATGAACAACCAACACTTTTTTCCAAAATAAAACCTGGTATTTTTTATAATGATTTTGAATAAACTAGGAATTTTACAAGGATTAGTATTAGTACTAGAAAGCTGAGGCCGTTCACCCAGCCAACTAATAAGTGGTTTGATGGCCGATTACGACCCATCTCCCACACCCGCTAAACCGCACAACTCTCCGCTTTCTTTCAAACGCCTCTCACTTGTTTCTTATTCGCGATAACAGTTAAATTACAAAAAAAAAAACGAAAGTCGTCGAAATCTTTAGGGTAAGTTTCATCCCTTAAACGTGAGCTTTCCTCAAAATGGAAAGCGGCGATTTACAACACCGGATGGGTGCCTTAAATTTGCTGAACACCCTTAAACCGATGGCCGAATTCATGTTTGTCTTCTCAAAGTCAGTCTGATAGGCCCCAGACTGTGAAGTGTGTATTCCTTGTGTGATCCTCTATATGTGTGTTGTTAAATATAGCTCTCAAGATAATAATAAATAAAGTGGCATATGGGCTTAGATCCCGCTGGCCAAATATATAAAAAAAAAAAAAAAAAAAAAAATTTGCTGAACTTCAATCCCAACGGTGATTCCCTTCTTAATCTTTTCTTCGTAACAACGGTATACCTACCTAATTTGAAAAAAAAAAACAAAAATCGTCAAAGTTTAAAGGGTGGATTTACAACACTCGATTTGTACTGCGAATGTGTCAACTTTTATTTAAATCGGCGAATGACAGTCAGCCTGCTTCCCTTGTAAATAAGTGGTTGTTTCAAAATAACGTGGTTATTTATTACCTTACGCAAATGAATGATTTAAATATTAATCATTCGAAAACTATTGAACCAAGCATTTCTTCTCTTGATATGAATCAAATTTAGATTTCGTTCTTCTCCGGAAGGTGGTCAAAATATTGTAAATTTACAAATGCTATAATTCTATCTAACCCAACTGAAAATTGTTCATTACAGGGGAAAAATATTCTTCATGACAGTTTTTCAGTGTATTTTCAATTAATATCTAACAGTATAAACGGCAATTTCAATATTGACAGAAACTCAATTTATGCCTTTACCCAATTAGACATATAAGGCAAGCTTAATCGTGGATTCATAAACGCAGATTGAAATAAACCATTATCGACCTTCGGATCATTCCATAACTGGAGATTTGAAATTATATTGCTGCGTATAAGTACACCGTTGCACAAGATGCACCAGTATTTATGCCACACCTAACTGCGCTACAATTTACATGCCCACACACATGCACGTTGAGCAAGTGAAGCAGCATACGTGTGTACCGACTTATGTATACATGCGAGAATCATAAATACGAGCCTAAACATATTTTAAACGCAAAGAAAATATTAGGAAATGGCCAGTATATTATTTATAGCGCCATTTATACTAGGAAAGAGTTTACGACGGACTGATATATGTACACGTATGTATGTATGTATATGTTTCGTAACGTAACTAGCTGGAAATAAAACGCGGTGCAGTGAATCGGTTTGTATGCACCTATGTATATACAAAACGTATTACAAACAGTAAGCTGGATTCGAAAATAAACCGATGTCCTACCTCACCTTACCGAATTGATGTTCTATATAATTTGCGTACTCATGCAGTATTAGTTCCATGTTGTAAATAAGCTTTGATTATACAGTAATTTTAATTTTAACAGCACCAGTTGGCTGACAAAAAATATATAAACAAGCATTTCTCCTAACCATTCCAAACTGTATTGGACAACCTCTCATTATTGGTGAAAAAATAAGACATAATTAAGTAGGAGTAATAATGTGTGATCTAGTTCTTTACGGTAGAACAGAACAGACTATAAATCATTTCCTGTAATAAATCGTACTGTGATCATGTTGCTCAGACCAACGTACCCATTTAACATAATTTTAGTTTTGTAATTTAACTTGGAATGTCGCTTACATGCTGCTCCTCCCTCCACTAGGTATAACTTGTTTTTGTAGCTTTTTTATAAATGATATTGGAAGGAAATTTCTAATGTAAGTCCGAAAGTTTTTTTATCCATTTCATTAATTTCGAATTTAAATTGAAAAAATTAAGAAGAAAACAAAATTCTATAAGAAGTTAACTGGATACAATAGGAACTTGTATCAAGGTTGGAATAATACGTTCTAATTCATTGTTTACTACTGGTGCAGAATCTAATCTACTCTTGATTGTGACACTGTAAGTATTTTGCTAACCAATATGTTCGGTGAATACAATTTCTGGTATAAATCATTCAGATTCGAGTTGACAGTGTATGCATATTAACTCCGGGACAACAGATTACCCTCATGTGAGTTTGGAATGGTTTAAGGTATAAAACACGAATTCATTGGTTATTCTAACTGCATTTTATTTATATAAATCGATGGAAAATGTACATAAATACTTAAATATAGCATAACAATTAATTAAAAAACAACTATACACAAGTTCGCTATTGATTCAATTCTTAAAACTAACACGAGAAGGTATTAAGTCACTTTTGTCAATAACTCAAATCAATTCTTGAAATATATGGTTTGCCACAGTTGTAATATTCATTCCCTGGTTTACCTGGTTTCTTGAAGGCATTAAAAGCTTGCCTTACAGCATAATTCCATCTGAGTTATCACAAATAATACTGGACAATATTGCTTTCTTCAATTCGATCAGTTAATCTGTTGTGAAATTGCTTGTATTGACTTCTGGATTGTTTTGCAAGAAGTACCTACCTATCTCCTTTCTTCAGTCTAGAAAATTGATAAGCTATGATATTCTTGAAAGTTGGTTCCAAGAAACTTCCTGCATATTTAGGTTCGAACAACCCGCCCATCCATCAGGCCACGTCTTCAATTGAAGAATATAGACACTGCAGCTTATTTCCAATCTTTAATCCAAATTCTTCAAAAGTGATCATTCTATTTAACCCCGCCAGTTGTCTGTATTCATTGTAAGGCCTCAAATCATGGTCTCTGCCTATTTGTACGTTAATAGCAGCCAAATCTAATCCAAACGGGTATCTAGTCTTGAACAGGTGCCTAGTCAACGCGTCTTATATAAATCCGTCCACTTCTATGCTAGGATGCTACGAGTTGTTCAAACAATGATCAATGCAGAAGGTATATTTTTTTTTTACAAGAAAAATATTTCAGAATATTTATGTAGCAGAGAACAAAATATTAATTTCATTATAATGGTTGTTGTCCTGTAGAGCAACAAATTTATTTTCTCAATTCGTTCTCGCTTTTTAAAATTTTTGCGTATGTTTATAAACGAATTGGTACACAACTTTTTACATTGAAAAAATAAAATTTAATCTAGCAAGATCAGAAAAAAACATTCTTGCTTTCGTTCGACGATCTACGCCAAGTTCGCAAAATCGGATTAGCGATTTCATTTATCTGATTCGTCCCATCGAAATTTAAATAAGAGTACACGACCTTCGGAAAACGAAATCCCGAATCGACCAGCAGCAAAATGGAACGGCAGATTAAAACCAGACAGCGATCGCTGCCCGCGTCCTGGCGGTTCTTTTCTTTTCTGCTGTGCCGAATTCAATTTGGGAATTAATTGGCTCCCTGCTTCCTTTCTAATGCGGCCCGTTTCGAGTGGAGCGCAATGGATTTATGGCGCGAGATAAGGAATCTCCACTTGAGATGCATGTGTGTTGTACACGAAGTTGTTCTCGGCTTGTACCCCGTATGCCGTATACCTCTGTCTGCGCTCAAGCACCTAGGAATATGTTCACCATACAGATAACAAGACAGGTCCGGAACGGTAAATAAATATTACAAAGAGGTTTAAGATACAATGAAATGTAAAATTGTAGTCCTTTCAATATTAAATATTCGCTAGAAAATAACATTGTATCTACATAGAACATTATCTTATATCAATTTTTATAACACGTCCACGTATACTCTTTTTGACGACAACAATAAATCATAATAGGTTTGTTTGTTTTGGCATTAAGTTTTTCAACGCAAACTGCTGCCGTAAAACGCTGGATTGATGCCAGTTTTAGATTATCGGATTACTGGTCGTTTTGTTACGACGCGAACTAGTAACCTATGTATTTTTTTGTAAATTGTCATCTTTAAGGTAATATCAGGTAAACGAGGTAAATTGTAAGCTTGATTTTAGAATATTGTATCGAACAATTGCATACTGATCATCAAAGATAATTTACATCTATGATCATTGACTCAACCGGACTAGTTTGTTTGAAGTTAACGTTTTTTTGTATAAGTTATTAGTTTAGTTATTTTTAGTAAATTCTATTTCTACGGTACCACTACCAATCGTCAGAAATGTCAAAATCGCTTCTTACCTAACCAAAAAATAGTCTTTTTTTGGACAAATTTTTTAGTATTTTTTATTCATTTTATCAGAAAAAGAATAAACACTTTTGACTTATCTTTTCGTTAATGTGCATAGACCAAATCACTGGTCCGTTTCAGAACTTTCACCAAAAATCAATTTCTTATTCACTTACGAGGAGTTTAAAACCAAGAAACATTACAAAATACGAACGACACAAATTGCACATGTGTTTTTTTAGATCTTGCAGGAATTCCTAAGCCCGTTTAGGGTTTATCTGATATTGGTGCCGTTACACACTTCTGTTTAGTGTTCAAACATCCCAATCCAAAAGCGGGTTGATGGGTTTATAAGTAAGAGAATTTGGGCGTCAGTGTCATTTCCGAGATATTTCAGCCCGGGAGGAATAGCGGCATTGTGCCTCTCTGTCGAGTCTTTTTACGAGTGAGAGGCAAGAACTGAGAAAAAGGAATATACAGGGTGTACCGACGATCCCAAACCAGTCACAGTTAGCGGAGAGTGGTGCGTTCTGGCTGGTCTGCCGAGTTGGAGCATAAGCGGTGCGTTCCAGGTGGAGCGCGGGCTTTCTGCTTTCTCCCGAGTTGGGGCGGTAAGCGGTCATCAAACGACTATTTAATTGCCTGGGTGAACCAAGTCCAACTAGTCTATTTAATAATTTGGTTTCAAAAAGCCTTCAGAATTTCCAGTTTATTTGATGATGCTTCCGTAAGATACGGTCCTGTACAATATACTGCTGGATTAGTGCGTACGATATACGAAGTAAATCTATTTTTTTCTCTAATACGTTGGCGCATATGGGCAAGGCGCCAGTATTATATGGCATATGGCACAATCTCTTAAAATGTCCTTAACAACATTATAATTAACATGAATAAGTAATTTTAACGCCACTGAGATCTGTCTTACCCTAATTTACTTGCGTAACAACCGATGATATATAACGGATTTATCAGCTGAATATTGTGAAACTTGCCGGCTCATTAATGCTACAATCTTAAATGTGATCACTATTTTTGAAAGCATTTTGTTTTAGAACACTTTAACATAAGTGCTTTTAATAATCGTATAAACTATTTATTAGTTAGAGTCATATTAAAATCCTTTTTCTAAATTTTTTGATATCAATTGTTCGATTGAAAATAACGTTTCCGTTTAAATTTAGAATTATTTCGTCAACATAAACTATACTATCCAAACAATTTATTTTGTTAACACAATTTTACGCGCTACTTTACGGGAAAACGGCTGCTTCCAGTAAATTTTGTTAGCGAGATTGTATATTTCCTTCAGGGCGTCCATCGCCACAGGGTTCAATAATATTTGCAGGTCGATGCAACTAGAAATTAAACAACGTCTATTTCGTAGTGGATAATCTGCCTTCTATCCTCCTCAAAGACGGCCTAGAGGTAGTATAAATATTCCACGAATTTCTTGTAAATATTGACACGCAATTTATAGAAACACTCTTCGGATTTAATTTAAACGTGTTAAAAAACAATACGAGATCAATGGAATATTCCCCTTTTGATCATGTATCGCACACCCCACGCGTTGTTGCGTAAATTGAAACAATAAATTTTAAGGTAGCGTTTCATACGGATTACGATTGCAGCTTTTATTGTTTTAGAGAAGTGGGAAGGAATGGCAACATCAAAGGAAACGGGGATTTATATAGCTTGCGTGTTTTTACGCCCCATAATTTCAAACCTTATCGAATTCTTGCCAATTCTTTAAAAAGAAATAAGTAACATATACAACGTGTCCCGTATCGTTTCATTCAAGCTTTGAGAGGGTAAAGTAGACTAAATTTAATAAGTCTCTCGTTGATCCGTTTTATTCGTATTTCTTTTAGGGTGCAACATTCTTTCATATATATTTCTTAGAGGATATTGTTAATGATTCCTTTTATACTTGTAGAGTAAATAATTGCCTATTATCTTGTTGACTTTACCCTTATCATTAGTCGTCTGCAATTAAGATATCTTAACGTACAAACTAAACCGTGCTAATGCTAATCGTTATCTTATTTTTATTGCAGGTACATGCTACGTGGGCAACAAAAACTCCAGCATCTTACTCAGTCTAGTTCTAATACCACAAGCCTTCTATCTAACCTTCGGTATCGTCCTGTTAATCTTGGGCTCGATCTATGTCATGCGGAAACCGCAACCCACCGCTGCAGCACCCCTAACTGGCGCCGCACCCCGCAAAGAGAGCGACATACTCGGCGCACTGTCTACCCTCTACATCATCCCTACGGCCTGCGTCCTCGGCAGTCTCTTTTACGAGTACAGCAACAAAGATAAATGGTTCTTCGGCACAGATAAACCGGCGCTGTGGCCGTTCCTCCTCAAACACTTGATGTCGTTGTTCGTCGGCGTCAGCACTCTCTTCTGGTTGTGGTCGAAGAAGACGGCGAGCGCCTGGAAGGGGGTCTTCAAGCGGATGGGACCCAGGAAACAATTGCCGGTTAAATGTCAGATACCTCTCGTGACTTATCCGCAGAATCATTATCCGCAACATATCTCGGCGGTGAGCGTCACCAGTCGACATTCGACCAGGGGAACTCATCCGCACCGAAAACCCCGGGCAATGCACCATCATAGGGAAGTTAAAACGATTATTTAACAATTAAAGAACGCGAAGAGGACCAGAATCTTTTATAGTCAGAGATTCTCCATTTATTGCGTCAGGAAGATGAAATTTAAAAGATATACCGACCCTGCTGGGATAAAAATCAAGATGATGTTGCTCTTTTATATCGCCTAAAATCGTTGCCATGATTTTAAAATGAAGTAAAGATTATATTTAATGACGACCTAAGATAAAAAGAAAGGATAACGCGTGAGGATTTTTATCAAAGAAGTTTGTATATTTGGTAATTTCATGGATAATTTTGACTATGAATTGTTGTAATTAATTTTGAATATTTATTGTATATATTGTTTCATAGTGAGTAGTAAAAACTTGTACAAATTTATATTGAATTGAAATCTATACTATTAATGCAAGATATAGAATGTTGGAATTAAAAACAAAAGTGTGATAATATTACATTATAATATTGAAATAGCACATTAATAGCTAAGGTAAAGGAGCCAGTAAATTTCTTGAATGCTTATAAAATAATTATATTTTCAATAGTATGTTTAGATATTAATAGTTATTCACATAAAAAAAAATGCAAAATATGTGGAACAGTTTACATGTTACAAATGATCAGTAAATGATAGCGGTAACTTCTTAAAACAACAGTTAAAATTTAAAAAAGAAACCTTTGTTTTATCGAACAGATAAATACCCTGTTATGCACAGAAATTTTCTAACGCTATACAAAATTACTATGTAACAAAATTCACCAGTAATCGACACTTTTATCAATTACTTACAATATGGAATCAGTAAACCAGTAGATAGGTAACAGTCAATAAGAAATATACTAAGCGCTTGATACAATAATATCTTAAAACTTCTCGTATTTTTTACAATATATATTTTGCAATAAAAAAAAATTAACTTCTTTGTGTGTTAAAAATTACCTATAAATAATTGATTTAATCTACAACAACGGATCAACTAGTTGGCACTAGTTGCCTTATCGGATATATTAAAAGATAAAAAAATCATTGACAACTTATACTATCATACATATTAAACGAAATCTCTTTAACCAAAAGCTTTACCGTATTCTGGCTTGCTTTGTTTTGAAGACATTTTACTTTCATTATGAAACCAATTGTTACGTTGCATTTGTTTACACCATACAAAAAGAGTGAAGAAAATACGTTTCCAGTATGCGCGCCAGTTCTAATTATGAAAGCAACACTTTTTGAAGGTTGGTGATTGCCCAAAATTCAATTTGATGTGGAAGAGAAGACACGATTTATAAAAATAATTAAACATTGTTGTAACGTATTTAATTTTTATCGCCCAACGATATTTTTTCTAAAACTGCTGGAAATATTGTTAATGCTGAAGACTGAGAAAAGGAGAGACCAAAAGATGATATTTACGATAACAGAAATTTGAATATTTATATAAAACCCTGTTTGTTCTAAAACAGAAAAAAAACAGTCCAAAATAGACTTAAATTTATGATTAAATACGGGTAATTTTGGTTCCGGGTATGAACAAAAAACAAGAAATTTCATAAACACCACTGGCTGCCACCACTCCGTTCTTCTAAAACTAGGTTACGCACTCGTTGAAGCGTGTTGTTCCCATTGAACTGGATCCTTACAGTTCAATGGTTCACCCTACTGTGTTTCTATGGTTTACACAAAATTGAAACGTCAAACAGAAACAAATTACAATTATTGTTGTATTGAATCACAAAAAGTTGTTGATCCAGAAGGGTGAATTACCAATCACTATCAGTTTAAAAAGAAATGCTAGATCATCAAAGAACACTATGAGATGGAATCAAATTAGCTTGGATTTAAGTAGGTACTTAAAGTTAAAAATATCAACTACTGAACCGTTGTCAACTATCGGTTCCACTGTCTTAAATTATACTACCAAACATACCAACAATTTTCAAGAAATTTTATGGACTCATTTGTCTAAAACAATATTTTTATGACGAAGAATCTATAATCAGGTGCCGCTAAAAATCTCTTAAACAACATTATCATTGAATTTACAGATTTCATTACCTCTTTTGTGCCTAATTCCGACAGTTTATACTTTTTAGAACACCTTAAGTTTTCCAAGAATTTTTTCTATCTATGTAAATAAAACCGTATTAATTTTTAAGTGTATCCATTGCATCCGAAGAGGCAATGGTATAGGATTACATGTAAAATGTGCATGCAATTATTACCTTGCGACAGAAAAACTCATTTGGAAAACTATATTGTATGTGTAATTATATTTAAAGCAAAATATATCAGCATTAATATATTAAATGTCATCATTCAATTGTTCATTATAATGAATAATCATGTTAAATGAAATATATTTATTGATGTGTATCGTCAGGTACTTATATATTATCTGTTCATAAAGAAAAAAAATATGAGAAAATATTTGTAAATAAAATGTTTGTAATAATGTTCAAGTATATAAAATATATAAAATCTGGAATATAAATGTTGGATAGTCTTTAGTGTTGTAAATTCTCACTGTTGTTCATTGAAAGTGTGAGATTGAAAATAGATATATGAAGAATTTGCGATTAGATTGGAAAAAATAATATAATAATAATAACGTTCTAATATGCAATTTTGTAAACATTCCAACTTTATCCAATCGCTGTATGGGAACTCTAAACGCAAACTTCGTTTTATTGCGTTAGAAATTGGAAAATAAAATGTGTGAATTTACAATTCTAAAGACATATTTATATAATATATATGTACTAACATGTTTACATTCTCTTAAAATATCTATGTGCATGCAAAATATAATATGTAGGAACATAGATGATAAATGTATTGCGAAGGATTTTTGCCATCTTATAAAATATCTTAAACGTATGTGTACATTTTACCGTTTTATAAAGTTAAATCTGAAATGCTACTTACTTTCGCATTTATAGATATATTTAAGCTAAGTGAATATTTATTTTTCGAATCTAATTTTAATATACCGCCGCAGATAGTTCCTTTTTTTATAACAGTATGTCGCTTTCGTAGCTTATTGGTCGCTCTGTAGTTATATATGCATATATAAGAGGTGTTCTTTTTACCGCCTGACTCTGCTCACTTTTGTGAGTTCAGTTACGAATTACTCACAACGAACTTAGTTAACCAACTAGTTTCATTGTTTGTGCTTAGTAACTCACATATGAATGTACAAAAGTTAAAGGAACTAAGCCAGACGATAAAAATAATGCTACTATATAGCCTATCGCAAATTGAAAATTGTCCATGCACTAACACAAGTAAAGATAAGTACATTATTGCTCTTCATCGATCAGTATTAGTTATAAATTCTTTCGTTAACATATTTGACGCAACTATAAAAATTAAATACTAAAATATTCTTCTCCAAATGCCCCCTAATAACCGTTTAAAAGTTTGAAAAAATGTGCCAATAAAAACATGTATATAACGTCTAGGTTCCTAGTAAAACGCTTTTTGTACAAAAAGTATGCTCCTAACAAAAATTCTGAAAAAATATATTTAATGTTTGATACCATAATCTTAATTCGCCAAACGAGTTTTTGCTTAAAAGCAACAATAAATAAAAAGAAACACATATACATATTGTAAAGGTCGCAAAGTATCTATGTACCTCATTAGAAGATGTTATAGAAACATGAAACAATCTTCCTTCAATATAATGCAAGAGATATAATTTCTTTACCTTAAAATATACTAATCCTATTTTTTATTTCCCAATGTTTTCATAAAAAAGGCAAAAGTTTATTAAAAAATGCATACACAATATTTCATTAGTTCAAAAATGTTAAGTTTTTATCATTATTTGTTGATGTAGGTATTAATTGGTTGCTTTTACTAAAAGATTAGAGACTTTAAAAAGGAAAAATTTAGGACAAAATCATCCAAAATCTAATATACCTAATAATTATAATTTATTGCTCACAGTACAATTCACGCTAAAAAATGGGATTGTATTTTAGAGGACTGTACTCTATATAGATGACTACCAAGTTTAAAATGATTTAAACTGATGGATATAACACTAAAACTACCTTGTTTACATTGACCGCGAGTTATGTGAGTCTGAAAAATATTTTCTGAAAACCAAAATAACGTAACGTTCTCAGAAAATCAATCAATTGTAAGCAATAGATATCCTTAAATCATTTGCTTTACAACCGTTTTCGTTGCATGCTGATTTAATGTATCATAAAATTACCACTTTCAAATAGAGATGGGCTTTTCTTACGTCATTTTGGTAGATCTCCAACCGATTTTCAAATACTTGATGGTTAATGAAAATAAGCAATTCAAGCGTAAATATCTTTCACGATTTATACAGTTTCAAAGCATTTTCTCTAATGTACATTAAGATATAATATATGAAGGAGAAAATGGTTTGGAGTCATAAACATAAGTTTTTATTATTTGTGCCGAAATAAAAATAAACTACAAGGTCAAACATTGTAATGCTGCCATCCATTTTTGATATAATTAGGTGTAATTAAAAGTAGCCATAAAATTTACAAAAATAAAAGTTTTAATGCATATATAAATGCCAGAGCGATTTATTAGCTTACACATATATACATCATACAATAAGCCAATATAATACAATAATGCAACAAACAATAATTATGCTTCATTTTTTCACATATCATAGGAGAGGGTGTAAAACAGACTTTTTTGTACAAACTATTATACAAAACTATTTTTGTTATTGCCTTTTAAAAATCGCATATCGGTAAATAAAAGAAAACACATCAGAACAGGGATAGAAACCCCCCAGCGCAGTGCCATGTTTGTAATTATACTACTATTTATGTATTATACAAGTTACTGACATAAGGACTTTTATAGATCTTTTTCTATTTTACGCATTTTTACTTACATATTTCCTTATTTTAAGTATTAAGTACTTAATTGACAATGAGTGTAAGAAATTATTTATACATAATCTGTTGTAAATGTTCTAAAATGTATGTGATATATGTATTAGTATTTTGTCCTCAAGTTTAGATTATATTAAATGTTTTTATATAAAATACTTTTGAGTTTTATTCCTTAACCCTCCGTATGAAAACTATATTTTTCAGGACTTAGGTACCTATGTAGGTACTCTGGGTTTCTAGGGAGCAGTCGGTTTTTCATAGTTTCCTAGGCTTTACAAAATAAGCTTTTCTTGCTTTGCCGTTAAAAAGAATCATACTGAAGGGAAGGCTCATGAGGTGCCGTTAGCAGATTAAACAACACAGATATGCTTACAGGTTGCCAACATGGGAAAGTTTTATCTCTACCGCAAGGGATCTTTTCTAAAGACGCTTTTCACTCTAAATAATTCAGACTACTATACGACTATACCCAAGAGTATGCTGATGATATTGCAATGCTTAGAGCAGGGAAAACCTCTGAACTTAGAAGTACATATACTCCCACCGTCTCCCACTTTACCTAACCGCGAGGTGTGGTGCTGTAGTACGATAATAGCCTGTGTAGACTGATCAGTGATCAGTATTTCATTCCGTCAGTTCAAGTAAGTTGGTTGTCTAAGTTTTAAATACATATTTTTGCGAAAAATGCCACGTCATACTGTGGAGGAGAGAGCTGAGATGATGCGGTGATATCACGCTGGCAATTCTTTTCAAAGGATATGCGACGTGTTTGCAGCTAAATACCCCAACAGGCCTATTCCAAATAAAGCCACAATTTTTAAATTAAAAAATAAAACCGATAAATACCGGTTCGGTCGAAAATTTAAAAACATCACTTCCAACTCGCAGAATTCCTAATAATACGTCCGTTTTAGTATGTGTTGTCATCTGGCACTATTTCCAATAATTTAGACACATCCCGTTCTTCCGTTCAGCGAATACTCAAACCAATGGGCATCACGATTTTAAATATTCTAAACACCAACAATTATTTCACGGCGACGCATTTAAGCGTATGGTATTTTATGAAAAGTTATGTGATATAATTAACCGATATGCTAATTTGGTAAACAATATTATCTTTACCGATGAATCTGCTTTTCCTTTGGTTAGAAGTCACAATTTATCTGTGACAACATACTGGGCCAAGCAAAACGACCACAGATATTTTAAGTTCATGTAGTCAGCAACAGCAAAAAGTCAATGTTTCGGCAGGTTTGTTAAACAACCATATTATTGGGCCTTTTTTTATCAATGGCAATTTGAACTCAAATGCATATTTAGAATTACTGAACACCCACATTCTACCTACTGTACAGCAACTTCCCGACATAAATATGCAAAACATCTACTTTCAGCAAGATGGTTGCCCTGCACATAATGCAGTGGCTGTCCGAAACTATTTAAGTGAACAGTTTCCTAACCGGTGGATCGGTTGAACTTATTCTGAAAATATTAAATGGCCGCCACGTTCACCAGATTTATCTCCCCTCGATTTCTTTTACTGGGGTTATTTAAAAGAAATAATTTAGGGCAATGAAGACGTTAGACCAGTTAATGTAGAGTAGTTGCGCAATAAAATTGTTCAAACGTCAAACAACATTAGCCCAGAAATGTTGGAGAATGTTAGAATGAATTTCTACAACACATTAGGATATTGTTTAGCCAAGGATGGGGCATATTTAAACCTTTTGTTTGAAGATTCAATGATTTTTAAAAAATTAACGTTTATTTCATCTTATTATTAAGGCTTACCTACTTTAGTTTTCTATTTTTTAAATTTATTTACCCAGAATTAATTTTTATTTGTTAATTTAATTAAATTATTTAATTAAATTTACTATTTCTTTTTGAGGGTTTTGCCCTAAATTCATTAGAATGTCTTTGATTTCCCCGTCATGAACAAACCCTAATTTTATATTTCTTTATTTATTACTATTACGAATAGAATAGTAACTGAGCTGGTGTTAAAGTTTATTTAATTTATTATTAAGAGTTACTTTTAAGTTTTCATTTTTAAAATTATTTACTCAGAATTAAGTTTTATTTTTCCTTCATTAAATTTATTATTTCTTTATGAGGGTTTTGTTCTTCGTTCATTAGAATTACTTTAATTTTCTTGTCATGAGCAAAGACTATTTTTAAGTACATAATAGATACTATAAATTACTGTTTTACGTTTTCATTACACCTTTTGAGTTTATAAGTACGTGTGCCCAAAGGAATACATATTGCAATTTATTCATTTTCATAATAAAAATACAATACGTTTCACGGTCACTCAAAATTAACACATTTCTTCGTGTAGATTGAATAGCAAAGCAACCGCTGCGCTCGCGCCAGTGCAGTGTTCGTTGTGAGCTATGAGTGGCTTTGACGAATGACTGAATGTAGGGGTATACCTACTGCAGTAAGAAAAATAAGCGGGAGACGCACATGTGTGGTATAACCATTGACTTTGCAGGAATTATAGCTGTATATGAAAAGAGCTGTGAAAATATGAGAGGTATATACAAAAGAAGATCGTTAAAAAAGAACACCAGTTCCCTTAATGGATGACCTAATATTTTTAATGGCCTTATCGGCACTACTTACCTTTTGAATTAACAAAAAAGCTCTTAAATTTAAAGAAAACTTTGGCGTTTAAACAAACAAAATATTGTAAAATGTATTTTTTTTTCGCCCGCATGCGCAAAATATTTATATTATCACTTGCCATTCTAGCAACTTCGCAATATACTTAATAATCGATTGGTTTACAGTTGGGTTGAGCAATATAGCGAGTCTAAATTGAATTCTTTTCACTAACAATAAGAGAAATTGCCAGTATATAATTTTCGCATCGTTAAACTTTACGATAAACACAAAACAAAGAACGTGTTGGCAATAGCTCAGGAATGCAATTAACGCTGCTTACAACTTACACGAGAAGTTTTTTAGTACAGCAGCGAGAGCTGCCGAAACTTTAGGCACCGCGTTTAATCCACCGCAATGCGGTTGCTAAGAAATATTATATAAACGGCTGTGTGGGATGAAAGGATAAAGGATTATAATGAACAAGCGTATATTCTAAATGCTTATACGAGTTTTTTACATATTTAATGAAATATTTGTTCATGTTCCTTTTATTACTAAAAACAATAAAAACAAACATCTATATATTAAACAAAGTATAAGTAAACAGTACTCAAAACAAATTGCTCTAACTGTTACGGTTCATTAATTACTTATGAATCTAGGTCGCTCAATTAAGAAATAACAAAATAAATCGCTGCGAACAGGATTCGAACCTGTGCGGGTAATACCCATTTGATTTCGAGTCAAACTCCTTAACCACTCGGACATCGCAGCTGCGTCGAGGGTGCCTGTAGAGGTTTATTTCATCCCTTGCGGTTGTTAAAACTTCAGTTAATGACACACAGAAATGGCATTATGTGCATTTACTTATATTTATATGAAGGATATAAAATTAAGGAATGCCTACTTTTTATACTGGAATTTTTGGAATATTCACATGGCGAAAGTTAATATTAAAAATCATCTATATATTTATTTGAATATTTATTAATAAAGTCACACCATAGATATGTACAGTCGGGAACTTCCGTAATGACCGCCTTGCTCACAGCGGCCGTTACAGTCTAATTAAAGAAAATTTGTTTTTATTTATTTAATACTACACTGTAAATTCCACAGAGGACAAACAGGTAGGCATCAATTTGTTAATACAAGGTACAAATTAACTGCTAGTCTATGGTTGCACAAGTGCACAAAATATGGTTAGCAGTCTTCTTTCCTAATGTCTCTCCCATTGTGACCATGTATCTATACTTTCTACCACCCATTTTCATATTTGCAGGTAGCAGGTTTGCCTCTCTCTTTTTGTTTATTCGTTGCTTTTTTTTTTTGTTTAATTTACTATATCGCAGAATGTTTAGCGTAGTTTATAGTGTTAGTCATTTATATTTGAGCAATTCTTCTGTACTTGTATCATTTTTTTATGTACATTTTAACGGTACAGATTAAAACAGGGGGAAGCGTTTATGCTACTCATCTCAATTGCTCCTTAAGGTTTAGCTTAGAATATTTCGTTGTTTTTTTTTGTATTGTTCTTTAACGTGCTAAACTGGTACAATGAGCACCCAGCTCAAGTGCCTGGACTAAAGGTGTCACCCTAACATTATGAATGAATGAAATGAACGTGCTAAATAAATACATATTATTATTATTAATTAATACAATTGTGTAGAGTAGAGTGATCAAATATCTTGTCTATTACTCACTACATATCTTTAAACAATACCACAAGTAAGTAGCGTTTCTTTTATTTCATTTCCACCATTTTATCCTATCCTATATCCTCATATCTAAATTATAAGTTAGAATAAGCACCACAGGTAGGTCACGTATCTGGAATGCCTTAAAACATTTATTTCTCGTACGAACCAATAAAATACCACGTCATCAGCAAAAGTACACACTTAACTGCCAATATCAGCTATTCAAGCATTCGGAATATTTGCGCGTGTGCTTATTATATTTTTTATTTGCTGAAAGCGACGCCCAACCCTTAAATATCATTACATCGCGTGACATTTCCAATTAGGGTCCATTTAACGGTCTTCCCACGTCAAACAAGGAACCCCTCACATCCTCACATAAGCAATAACAACAACTCGAACCGGCGTGTCCGGAGTCCGACATGAATTAAACAGTAGCGTCCTCCGTACATCGTACCGTCGCCGATAGAGAGCGCAAGCGTCGCCTTCGGTTTATCGACGCCAACTACACGTACCAAGAAAGCGCGCGTGTTCGCGTTTTGCGTGACTGCAGGCGTTTTCAGTCGGTTCAGTTTCCGGACCGACGTCAACTCGAGCACATCTCTTTCCCGCTGCATTCCTCGCGCTTTACAATTCGCTGAACGAGCGCGTTTCAGGATAGGTGCTATCTCTCACTTGCGTTCGCAAGCATTTCGCTTTAACATTCACGCCGTCAACTGCAGGAAGGATGTCGATTATATCTTTGGAGTTGAAAAACTGCATTCTAACGATGCAAATGCGGCCGTAGTGCCTCTCTTGTTTATTTTTTCCTAGTCTCATGCGGACGGAATTCTTTTGTTCGAATTGAATGACATTTTCCGGAAGGAAATGAGGCAACAGCATGAAAGTGCCTCACGATCATGGCACGGTCATAAACAACGCGTCACATCCTTGGGTAAGTGCAATTAAGGAAGAGGGATTTGGGTTGTTTTTGCACGACGTTTCTGCTCTGTTAAAGGTGGCCACCATCTGCGTCGTTTTGGGAATTGGAGTTTTCGCGGTCGCAGCATTCTGGATTAAGAAATGCAAGTAAGTTTAAAGCAATTATTACTACATTATTTAAATAAGTACTACAATGCCTAACATAAGAATGTTGCAACTTTTTTGCTTTTTATGCTGTTTTTCTCACGGAATTGAGACAACATTATTGTTTCAATTATGTACTACTTTAAGCATCTAAATGAAAACAAAATCAACATACAATTATTACGGTAGAAATAAACACACATATTTCTGCTCACTTGAGATAAATACTTTGTACCTACATTTTTATACTTTTTATACCGTTTTATTGTTATTAACTACCAAAGATATTGTATCTGAAATAAATCAATAACACTTTATAAATTTCAAAATGATGGACCTTCATTTCAATATTTATTCCTTCTGCGTAGGTAGCAACATTGATTATGCCAGAAGGACATGTGATTATTTATTATCACGTTAAAAATTATTTTGAGAACTTCAATTTCAATCGTTAGCATTCGTTAAGGAATAGGTACTTATAATTTTCTGAGCATATTTCTTTATTCTTTACTCTATATATACCTAACACATATTTCTAACGAAAGAAATCACTTTTGTTGAATAAATAATTGAATCAGAAATCTTCTGATTCGAAACAAATCTCATAATGTATTTAAAAGGAGGTTTATTGTACTTAAGGAAACAATTACTTCGACTGCACACAGAAAAATGCATGCTTACCTTAAATAAATTTGTCTTGGACCAAATAAATCTACGTTCTGAATATTCGCACGACAAAAACTTCTTAAGGCAAGAAAAATTGTCTTGACAGCATAATCTTGGCGTAAGTGGTTGGATGAAACCACTTTTAGTCTCCACTTAAGAATATAGTTTACTTGCATTAAAAGCAATTAGTCTTGGATGAAACTACTTTTAGTCATCACCTAAGAATATCGTTTACTCGCATTCAAAGTATTAGTCTTGGAGCAAAATGTTAGAATTCTTGAATTAAATCATTTTTCATACGTTTTTAATAATAGTAATACTTACCTTAAAATCATAACGCTTTATAAAAGTCAAAGAAAAAATGCCAAACACAATTAGAGCCAAAAAATGCCACCAAGCGGGCTCATTGTCTATTGTTGAAATCACCATACCAGCAAAACCTGGAAGGGGAATAACACCAGAGACGGGGACTCGAGTTTTTGCCTCTCAATCCAGGAGAGGGCCGCAACGTAAGACGGTAATGCAGTCACACATCTAAGTTCGGACAATTCATCTCTATCTACTTGCATTAAGCAAATATATTCTCTAGTTAAGAAAATTCATCGAAGCAAAAATTTTCTTGAATTAAAACTTTCAATTTTCTTAGTGGTAAAAGATATACTTACAACAAAATTATTTCATTTTTTGCTCGAGAGAATTGTTCTAAAACAATATTTTGTTTTGAACTTAGAATGCATTTTTCTGTGTGTGAAAAGCCAAATTCCGAGGTGGAATAATGTTTCTTGTTATATTTGATATTTTATTGCAAAGAAAGATCTTTTCTTGATCCAAAAGTTTAATATAATTTAAAATAATAAACCAAATTTGAATTTGGCCACTTCTTCATACTTCACTTTTCTATTGTCAAAAGATTATCTAAACGAGATTTGGAGGAAGATTACTACATAAATATAATCATTCATTGCCCAATATGTGTAGGTGAATTTTTTTATATGGAAAAGCTTATTTATTAGGTAGCTTTAGCTCAATTAAAGTGATTTTCTTTTAATTTTTCTTTAATGTAACAGCCTGTATGTAAGCAGCTTATTGCAAGCTGGTCTTCTATATAACTGCGCTATTTGTTTGCTGACTTTTTTTGCAGTTCTTCTATGGCCACATTCTACCTAGTACCGGTTTTTCTTTCGTCTATTTGTCCTTTTGTATAGGTACCTATTTTATTTATATAATATGTTTCCTACATTGTTTTTGTGCGTTCCTTATATGATATAGCGATCCTCTTTCGCTCAGGTCCATTCAAAGATTTTCATGTCGTATTCGGCAATGAATACTTTTTAATCATTTTCTATTTTTTGTTTTTCTTAGCTGGATTTAGTTTGGTCAGCCTCTTCTCCTCCCTAATCCAAAATACTCAGCATATTCTCTTCTAGTACTCTCCATTCAACCATCTTTCTTGCAATTATTATAACCAGTGATTGAAAGGTCCTCGATATTTGTGGCTCTAAATTATTTTGCAATGCTCTATGTTGCTTTATAAGGAAACTCAATTAAGAAAACATTGAAACACACTGCAGCTCCCAGTGGCAACATCGTTACAGAACTTGCTAACCCATTTAATGGAGCCTCGCTTGTGAGTTACGAACTAGAACCAATACTCACAATGGGAAATATGAAGTAATCAACAGTTTCACACGGTTGATATCATTCAACGTTGATATTTGAAATTCACTTCATTCGTACCATATTGTATTCCGAATTAAAAAAAGGTTGTTTGTTAACCAAATCCGGGCACATATCATATATTTATTTGCAATTATAGAATTAATTAATTACAGGATTGTTTACTTGCTTTCCTTTTTTTGTGTTGTTTATTATTATTCGTTATTTTCTGATTTCAAAACCTACTTAAATACCTTCGATGGGTGCACTAACATTTTCAAGGTTGAGATACCCCCTGTTAAAAAAGTTTTGGGCTAACAGTTACCGTTGGAATGAAGAAAACAAAAAAGATATATAATTTTCAATAAAATTAATTTTACTAATAGGTAGTAGTTTCGATTGAAAATATCTGTAAAATGTATTTATTCCTTTGGGATACAGTCCATTGTAATAGCAACTGTCATACTTTTTAGTTTTAGCTATGTCTATTAATTTTGCAAGAATTGACAAAATTGTTTGAGTATCAACCATATTTAAAGAATTTTACTTCAGCTGAGCTACTAAAACCAAAGAAATGGAAATATATAATTTATTTAAAAAATATTTGGAAAAATTGTGATTTTTTTTAAATAAGTTAAATATAAAAGTTTACGCAAAATTTAATTCTAAACAACTTTTCCGATTAACTTTTTTTAGATATCACATCGTCTAACCTCACTTTCTACCGATTAATTAATTTACCGCCAGACTAATGGTCACGTGACAGACGACAAAATAAATTTTGGGGTTCTTAGACAAGCTGAACCCACTCCGAAAAACGATTTTACCGTATCTTAATACCAGGAATAAAAAAAAATCCCGTATGGTGCAACATTTATGCCGGTCACTGTACAAAAATACAAGGTTGTCTTTTCTGCTTTTTTCATTTTCAGGAAAATTAAACTTTCTACCACCTTGCCTATGACATTATAACTTTATAAGAAATAATAACTTGGAATGTGACAAAATATTTTCGAACTGTCAATGTTTTTTCGTTGCATCTTCATCCCATCTATGCTTACTTTTAACCATTGTGTTTTCGTTTCTATAAATAACGTAACTTTAGATATTTACTGATATCGATATCATTTTTTCAATGTTCTTCTTAACATAGAATATATAGGTAGACCACAAAATCAACGACAATTTGCAAGCCTTCCATTGCCTTGCAATCCTTCATATTATGTTTCGATTTTTTCTAGCAATAAGGCCACAGAGGTTTTGTCTGGTTGATTTACTAGTTTTGCTGGAATATTGAGTAGATATAAATCGTTTAGTGAAAAAAAAGCATATCTTTTCATAAAGGATCCCAGGAAAGATTAAATAAATTCCGGAATCCATTTTATTAGATAAAATCAATAAATTCTTCCTTATTTGTGGATTATTTTCTAATAATACCAAACGCACGTTTCATTCCCCTCGGAATAAAATATTAGAATGGCAAATACCTACCTCACTCGATAAAAAGCCATATCATCAATACCGCGTGGGCGAACTACCCCGTAATTGGACTTCGGAAATCCGCATAGATCACTTACATCGCCTCCCACATGCTTCCCAAAGGAACGCGGACTTTCAAACTCCCGTCGGTCGCTTTGTGAGATTCCGCCTACGCGTTCATCGTCTCTTGAAACTTTCATGGCACGTTCTACGTAAGCTGCCCTTTTACGCTCATGCGGAATCAATGTACTTACATAAATCCTTCTTGTTTACTGGAATGAAAGAAGTTGGCGTAGGCGTTTTGTGCATGTAATTTCTAGTCGTTAAGCTTTTCTCCGTTGTTGTTTTTAGAGTCGTGGAATAGTTATGTCCATGCTATTTTAGTGTATGCGCGAAGTAACTCGTCAAACTACAAATTAATGTGAAATAAACGCATCACTTTGTTCAAAAACAAGGATCGAGCACAAATAAATTCGACATAAATCCACATAAATACCACATCCGAAAGTACAATCTTACTATATACACTCATTCGAAGATAGAAAGCGACACTTTCCCGAATATAACTATGAATGAACAGTCAACGCATCACTTCCGCTGCTTTACATTCCATGGACGGTATCCAGTATGTGCCGAATGAACTACTAACGCATCACTTCCGCTACTTTACCGTACTCTGCTGATTCTGAAGTTTCTCTGAGTTCGGTTGTCAAAATAGTTGTCAAATGAGCTGTCATTCAAATATGAGTGATCTGTATTCTGAACACTACAGATGCAAGTGAATTGATTTTAGTAAGTGGTAATCATGCGGTGGTCAAAAAAATATTGTACGCACCACGGCTAGAAACTCGTTTGGTTGCACGCTCGTCCTACGATATCCAAACTTGTTCGATAAAGCATCACTTTCCAGTCTTGATACGGAAATAACTATCTCGCGGGCGTTGTGATTAAAAATTAACAAAATATTTCTTGAACGCATACCAAATGATTAACTGATTTGTAAAATCTCATATATTTACATGATGTAAAACTGATTTGCATTAAGAATAATTTCACAAAAATAAAAGTTTAGGATGCCACTTAAAAGGAGTCGAGAAAGAAATGTTCATCTTTACGACAAGCAATTGACCACAATTACGTCAATAAAAAGTTTATTATTGCATAACCTATAATCAAACTAACGATAAACGTACATTTACAGTATTTTTTTTTTTAGTTTTTAAGCAGTGTTTTAATTCGCCAGTGTAGCCTAACAAAGTGTATAATCATACATATACATTACATATACATATAAACACATATTTGGACAAGGAGTCTTTGCCGTTGGGTAAATGAGTAAATGCATGATTTCTTGGGTAGCGGCATTAACTAGAAAAATTACTCTATTGTTTCTTTATTTTTATTGCCAATATTTCGCATCAGCTTGATGCTTCATCAGGGCTCAACTACAATATTTATTATTAAAATTTAATTAATAAGTAATTGTGTAATGAGAATTCCGTCTCGTCTCGGATTGCCGGTATCGAGGGCGAAATGGTCTTGCTCTTGTTTCTGAGTTTGTTTTATTTTTATTATAATACTTGTTGTTGTATCATTTGTTTAATTTTTTTTTTGTATTGTATATAGTTTAAATTTTTTATTTGTTTTGATAAAGTGTTGTAATGTCTTATGGTTTCTGCCGTAGATATTTTTTATATCTGTTGCATAAGTTTCTTTCCGTTGTAATGCAAGATTGTCTTCTTGTGGTGTAATTATGTATTTGTCGGGTCAATTGTATATTTGTTTTTACTAGATTTTTTTGGATATTGTATATTAGTATTAGGTTTTTTTGTTGTATTGTTTGTTGAATATTTAACTCGTGAGTTTTCTCATAGATTTCTGTTGTGGGAGTTCTTTTGTATAATCCATATATGAGCTTCAGTATTCTGTTTTATTGTCTTTGTATTTTCATTAGGTTCTTTTTTGAGGTGTCGCTCCAGACATTTATTAAGTAATTTAAGTGTGATGAAAAAATCGCATGATATATTGATTTCTTCATATGTTCCGGGATGATGCTTCTTATTTTGTTTATAGATGCTACAGCCACTGCATTTTTACTAATCAGGGTATTTATGTGTTTGTCCCATTTTAAGGTGTCTTGTATTGTTATTCCCAAATATTTTATGTGGGTTACCTTTTGTATGTGTTGATTGTTAAACGTTATTTTGAAATTAGTAGGGTGTTTCTTTCTTTGAAAAATCATATATTCTGTGTTTTTCTCATTGATTGTTAACAAATTTTCATGGCACCATTTTAGCATTTTTGTTACATCAGTGTTGATCTGTTGCTGCAGTTTTTCTTCATCTTTTCCAGAATAGACTATACACAGGTCGTCGGCATATGCATATACCTCTCCTTCCATGTTAACATTAAAAATATCATTTGTGTATGTTATATATAGGATTGGAGGTAAAGTTCCGCCTTGGGGTATGCCGTATTCTGCAGTTAGAGGTTTGCTTTCAGTGTTATTCACTATTGTTGTTTGCGTTCTATGTAATAGATATGTTTTTATTAAATTGCTTTCGGGGCCGTTGATTCCTAGTCTGTTTAGTTTCTCAATCAGGTTTGTTTTTGATACAGTTTCGAACGCTGTTTTTCATGTCTATGAAGATTACCACCACTATGTCATTTTTATCTACTTTATTTTTTATATTATTTAACAGGTAAATTACTGTCGACGTAGTCCCTGAATTTTTTTGAAAAGCATCTTGGTTTTTATTTATTATTTTATTCTGTAGAAGATATTCACTTAATTGCTTCTGTATAGTCTTTTCTAAGATTTTTGATAATATAGATAATAGACATATCGGTCTGTAGTTTTCAGGATATAGTGCGCTTCCTTTCTTATATATAGGCACAATTTGTGTTCTTTTTAAATATTCCGGAAATGTCCCAGTCTTTATTACGTTATTGATTAACTCTTTCAAAATTGGTGCTAAATAGTTTCTGTTTTGTTTAATTATGTTTGGTGTTATTTTGTCGAATCCTGGTGCTTTGTTGTCTTCTAATTCTACTATGATTTTTTGTACTTCTTCCTCGGTTGCTTCTTTGATTTTGAATTGCGTTTTTTTAATTTCGGGGTGTTTATCGGTAATGGTGTTCTTCCTAATTTTGCAATCTGTCCATCCGCCAATTTTTTCCCTATGGTCGCAAAGTATTTATTTATTTCTCGAGCTATTTCATCTGAGTCTGTTGTTATTGTGGTGTCTTCCCTTTTTATGGCTTGAATTTGTACGTTTCTTTAAAATGTGGATACACAGAACAAACCCAAATTACGTTATCTTGATTTGATTTGTCACTGGGTACGAGTCAAGTTTATTTATCATTTCCTTAACAGGTCTAACACCTATTGTATTATTCCGCACTTACAGTTAGTGAATTTCTGTACATAAACAGGTCAATTCCTTTAACTATTTATAATGTATTTTATAATAATTATAGATTATTATACTTAGGTACTCATATGCGGCACAAATATTCCTCATTTAATCATAAAAGTCGATATTATACGCAGTAATCTAATTTCCAAGCCGTTCCTCATATCATTTTATCGACAGGGAGCTGTGGATATCCATCAAACGTTTCCGATTAATACCCGTAGCTTTCGCGACCGTTTTAATAAACCAGCTTGTCACGAGCAGATAGAACACATGCAAATATTAGACGTCCATCAAATCAATAACTGAAGCGCTAACGCGAACACCTCTATGCCAATTTCAATTTCAATGCACTGGGTGATTTAAACCGTTTTTATTGGATATAATCCAATTACAAAGCGTTTTGGGTTATTGTCTGTCAAAGGGAACAAAATTAAATTAAATATCCAAAGCAGCGTAAACGGTGTATTGATTTTGTACCGTCTTTTATTATCATTTATCAACATCAATGCAAAGAACAATCGAGCGTTTCACTTAAACCGTGTAAATATTGCAGAATTTAAAAATTAATATCTAACTTTACTAACAAAATAGTTGTAAAATACTCGTGTTTCATTTTTACTTATAAAAATCTACAAAAAAATAGAATTACGTACATTCATATTTTATTAATAATAATTTCTATGTATATCTTATGCGAATATAATGGACGATTTTACAAGATCATCAATAAAGCATTTTATCTTTATATTAGGTGCATATTGTTCTACTTACTTATACATTGCTTGTAAAAGTATTGTTTTTTAACATCTACAAATCACAGCTGTTTATCTAATAATAAATTATCTACTATTTGTTCGTATACCTATATTTAACCCTTCCACTAAATTAAGCTATTTTTAGAGTTCACCTGACTACAAAATGTATGAGCCTCCAATTTAATGAGAAATCAATGATCAATATTCTATATGTGTTAGGCAAATATGTATTTGTACTAAGAAAATAACTTGAAGAAGAAATAAATATCTTTATCATTGATAATAAACTCATTTTGTGTGGTATTGATTGATTTAGTATATTAGATCTAAAATTAGTAGCACTACATTATTACTTAGGTATGTATACAAGTATAGAAGGGTATACAAATAATATTAGAATATGCTAGTACAGAAGAATGCAGAAGCCATGCAAAGAGCAAATAGAATGAATATCAGAAGGGTGGTGTACAAAGGGAAACCTTAAAGTAAACCCAAAAAAGTTAGTTAGTTAGTAGTTTAGTAGTCTCGAAGCTAACCTAGAACCAGCATGACAACAACTGACAACCCGCAGAACATTTGGGAAAACATGAGGATTGAAGCCACCCATGATGTACTGGCTATACACAGCTGCAATAAGCATCATGCCAACTTATGGCTGCCTGATTTAGTGAACCAAAGTTATAAAGAAAGGAGCGATTGTAAAACCCGCAAAGATTCAGAGACTTGTTTGTGTGTGACATAATCGGAGCAGCAAAATGATCACTAACAGCAGCTATGGAAACTATGCTAATTCTACTCCCGCTTGGTGTCATATAGACTGATCTGTTTCACTACGACCTTTTCAGATCTATTGTAATCTCCTTTGTCCTGGAAGGCACTCCCTAACTTTGCATTCACAATGATCGGTCAGTAGATCTTCCTGTCTTTACTCAGTAGGTCTTTTCTAAATTCAGGCCTCTGTTCGCTTAAAAACTCCTTTGTCTGTGTTTGTCTTGCCACCAGATTTTTGCCACCATTCTGTAGACTTATTATGTCTCCATTCATTGATGATTTTTTTATTTTGCAATTTGGTTTTGCCGAGGGAAGAGCTCTAATAGAAAGTCTTGATGGTAGTCGTTCCCTCATTTTCCTTCACACCCGTATGGCTGGAAACCCAAACCAATGTTAGCTTCCTTTGGGTGCTCACCTCATTTAGGACGCTTACGCAGTCCCAGCTTTGAGTCAACACTTACGGAGCTGATCGCTTTAAGTGTTGAAACTGGAGTATACTTCTTGCAATCAATCGAACTGGCTAGTGATTCAATGATGTTCAAAATCTCCTAAGAAAAACCCTTCAAGCATACCTTAGATTGGAATTGATTAGAGAACTAAGGAGAAATCAAAGGCTTCAAAGAGAAAACTGGTCGGAGGTGGGTCGAAAAGCGGTTTTGATGGTAATATATAAGGAGAAATGTTAAATTATTGTGAATATATCGTGTATGTATGTCAAACTAAATTAAGGGCAATACAAATCAAAGCAACTGCAGAGTCGGCTGATTTGGACTCTATCTAACAGTGGAGCGTTCCTATAAGTACAAATATCCTATCATATAACCTATAAACTAGTTTGTAAATGCTTGCAAGCCGTAAGTTGTTGAGCCACTGAAGGTTTGACAACAACCAAATCTGTGGGACACTGGCACATGAAGTAGTTAGGCACATTGGTTACAAAAAGGATGTTAATGGGGCGAGACCCAGCAAACTGTTGATGAGAAAACCGTCTCAGTACTTGAAAGGATGAGTAAAAATTTGATCTGTACTTCTTTATATCTCAATACCTCAGTATACTTACGTCGATAGTTTGTATGGTGATAATCCCAATTAGTGAAGGCTTCAAAATAAATTTGCAATATTATATTTCTAACGAAACCAGTTGTTATTTCTTCGATAAATCTTAATTCGTTGACATTAACTATAAATACCTATTTATTTCTTGAAACATGTACTAAATCCACATTCTTATAAAGACAAGCGGTAATTTATATACTTTTACATATGTATATTATGTTTCTTGTGAAGATATTACATTGACAATATGATATGAGCGAGAATTATGTATACCTATGTTAAAAAAATATTAATAATAGTGCAACGTTTTTGATTAAGTTTAATTTTCTTGATGTCCGGCTCTTTTTTCTTAAGCTTCGCTTAAATAGTTTTTTCGTAAGTACTTTGCTGTAGCGTGAAATCTTGATTCTGTCAGGCGAAAATTTAATATTCAGCGATCATCTAAAAGTTAAAATATCGATATAGTATATAATCTAGGATCGCTCCCGGGTCCAAAGAGATATCCTTAATACTTTATAGCGAAGTATCCTTATATTGAAGTGCTCTTCTCCAAGTTTAATGGATTTTGCATCGACGTGCACCTGTGCTTTAAAGAGGAAATCTCCCTGGCGCTAATACTAAAACATTAACGTGGCTCTCACAGTCTTTATTATAATTAAGCTGAGCTATATATCTTAACTTTCCTCGGGCCGCCTAACCATTTTAAAATATTGATTCTGGGTGCTTCAACATTAATTCTATTTGTAGCTCGCTCCACTTTAAAGAATAGTTGCTTGCATAGTGAATGAGTTTTATTTCTTGAATCCGGAAAACTACAGTTAAATTGATTTAAAAGTTGTACCTATGGCAAAAATATCTAGCATAGAATCCCTTCAGATAGATTCTCTTGCTTACACAGGCTGATTTATTTTTCATCTTCACCATTGGTATCTCGCTTATTATTGAAGGTAGATGATAAGTCTAAATTTGGCAAAGTTGCTAAATTTTGTGGTTATTATGATCTCGAAAGGAAAGTAGACTTAGAACAAATGACGTTTGAGATTTTTTTAAAAACCGGAAAAATCTTTTTTCTTATTTTGCCTCTAGTTCTTTTATTTTGCCTTGCAGAGAAAAACTAAAGGGCCACTTTTAATCTTCTATCTAACGAAGTGAGGTCTTACATAAAGATGAAAATCACTAGAAATCCCAATATGATCTGCAACATGTCAGAAGGTGAAATAGACGAAGAAAGATAAAGATGAAGGAAAGAGATATTCCCAAATAGGGAAAATGGCATAAAAAAACTGTCAGAAAATAATCACTGAAATCACCCTTGAAGCTAACAATATGATAATGTTAAGAAAAGAAGAAAGCAAGCAAGTAAAGGCCAGTATCCATGAAGGATGCAAAAGACAAATTGACGAGAAACATGGTGCAAGCCATAAACAAAGAATATGTGATGAAGCAGAGTTGATCCAATAAAAAATGAAAATTTTAGATAGATCGCAAGAAGTATAGGCAAATTGTCTATCATTACGTTAAAAAAACTATATAACAATGCCAAAATATCTAACACAAATTCGAAGTCACGTAGGCAATATAGAATTTACAAAAGTTATAATATTAGGTATTAATACTGCGTGGGCAACATATGTTAACATACCTATCAAACTGCGTATCACACCTAATCCATTGTGAATTTGAAATGTAGGCGTGCATGCATATTCATACGTCATTAAGGATATGGCCTCGCTAATAGAATGAACTCGTTCATTATGAAAATTAACCCTGGAAATATTTAACGTGACACGCGAAAATATCCTGTGCAAGTACAATAAATATGGTACCTAACTCTAACGAACCTGCTCCGTTGATTTCCGTGACGTCTGAAAAATATTACGTGCCGCAGTTCTAAAGAATAACCATAAATTCTTGGTGTGCACTTGTAGTAAAGTTTCGTCCTTCTCACCTGAGTTCCCAGGTCAATCCACCGAATTACGACACCATATATTTTCACTCAGATTCATCTGAGATGTCTACTTCAAGCAATTACTTTTTTCATTAGCTACCTTTCATTAGCGCCCGATCAATAGGAGCTTCATGCCACCGGGCTTGCGAATGACCTATGACCGAAAACCCTTACAGTAATTAATGATTTAGCTAGCGGCTCGCCGAATTGGTAATAAGATTTATCGGAGTTTAGAAACAGATGTTGGTTAAATAACCAATCTGCGTAGAGAAATATGTTACAAATTCTCACAATTCATTACAGATTAATAGTTGAATGGTCTGTTCTCATATTTAAGTCTTTAATGCGTTTCCTTTCTCCTTGGTCCATAAATTAAAAAAATATATATTCCACTAAAAGAATATTATTCCACAAAATGGAGAAAATTTTAAAATTACCGTTATGAATTCAAAGAGCATCGGCTCCTTGTAAAACAAAAGATTGGCAAAGCCTACAACAAATATTTAACAATAGTTCACACTCGCAGCATATTTTTGGAAATTTATTGCTTGCATATAATTGTAAAACTGATAGTGACAACTTTCACCATATCATGCCATTTACAGCTGATCAAATTTGAGCAATTATTTTGAAACTTTGAACGAATATTGACCCCAGAACGTGAAAAAAGATGGTGTTTTTTCGTTATTCTTCCTTATTTTTTCATACAAGTCTCTGTTATGACCGGCCAGCTATGGTCGATACCCCGATGTATCATACACCGTCGGACGTACTTTTCGACGAGGATTCCAAATCTGAAGTCGGCGCTTGGCTATCGGTTACGGTTTGGAAGATATCGTCGAATTTCATTAAATTAAAGTTCGTCGAAAATTTTGCGAAAAATCAAAAAAAAATTTAGTATTATGACATAACAAATTCCATGACAAATAACTATTATGATAAACAATAGTCATTCTACTGTCTTCAGCAGTTTCCATGTCCCTATATGAATCGCTATACATTTTTGTGGACGTTATATACAATAAGAAATTGATTTTTCAGTATACGGGTTTCCTGTGATATCAAGAAACGCCTTTCATATAATCTGGCTCACGCATCCGAGAAGCCTGCAAGCTGCACTCTAAACTACTTAACCAGATTACTCTAGACCTATTGTTTGTAGGTCGTATTGATTCATTCCAGCTGAGGAAAATGTACGCGAAATATTCGTGTCATTCGTGTCTTTGTTTAGTGACGGTAAATAGCAAATTTGATGCAATTCACGGAATTAATTTCCAAAGTTTCAAAAGTCTGCCGGCTGGATTTTTACGCGAACATGTTTAACCTTTACCAAAGCATCAATAAGAAAGAAGAAAACGCATCGGGACTCATAGGTCACGATCGGTTCTGTCGAGAAAGGCTGTCAAGATCCAGCATTAAGAGGAAAAAGAAGATCACGAAAAGGACGCGGAGTGTGACAGAATTTTCACAATTGGACGCGGCCCAAAAGAGATCTCTTTTCACGTCAGAAAGGAGCAGAAGCTCGGATCAAAATGGTAAAACAAGCGTGATGCAGTCTCAGAAATCGGCAGACTCTCCAACAAAATTATTTTTTCCTAAACGGTAATGACTAACCACTATTAATATTTCAGAAAATATTTTGATAAGAATTCTAAAAGGAAATATTGTGGAATTGTATTGCAACATTGTTCTGTGCCTCAAAATCCATCGTTCTACAGTTATGAAAGATTATTCTAAGTCATTATATTGAATATTTTACAAATCAAAAGAATCTGACACAATTTAAACATCAAATACGCTGCATGAAATGAATTAATCTACAGATCTTACTACAAGCCTGTATGCTAGTACGCACTGTATTTTCATATTTTAAAATAGTGTTGTAGTAAAAATTGTAGCTAATATAAACATTTTTCACTATGCAATTACACTTGCAATTGTGTCAAACTAACAATAATTGTTGATTTTGTTTTGTTGAAAATGTATGTAGCAACCGTTTTCTCAGTCATTTAACACACATGGATAGATTTTTCTTCTTTATTTTCTTCGCCCATATTCTATTCTAAACTTTACTGAAAGTCCCAATATCTATTATCTTACGGTGCTTCAATCGATGACCACAATTTAGTTGGATTACTTAACATTACATATCATTAAACTAATATATTTATAATTAACTTCATTAAGCATTACTTGACTGCTTCAATCCGTCTGTGTACTTCTCTGACACAGTTATGCATTGAGGCAACTTCAGCGTGAAAATTTTGTATACTCTGCTTTCGTTATCAGCTCTCGAGCCGCCGGTATACAAGATTTAACTAGATTAAGTGCGCCCTTATCGGTAGGCGTTACTCCCACATAAACTTCTGAACCGTGGAAATGCTTGGCATCATTCTGAATATGAATCTTCGGAAACACTACACCCTCTAGGCTTTTTGTATTTAATCTCTCAATGCTTTACCTACTAGACCTCCTTCAGTTTCTCCATTAACTTTTAAGAGCCAGGACCGAAGACTTTGTTTATCGATGTATAGTATATTACGGCATTTGTTGGTTTACCCGGTGTTGAACGATATATGACACTCGTGTCACATACACG
Source organism: Cetonia aurata (assembly GCA_949128085.1). NCBI lineage: Eukaryota > Metazoa > Arthropoda > Insecta > Coleoptera > Scarabaeidae > Cetonia > Cetonia aurata. The sequence continues at coordinate 10,923,435 of OX421888.1, forward strand.
GTGTATAAACTTCAAGGTGCAGATGGGTATATTCCCAATTCAATAAATTGTTATAATCTTTCCTCATATACATAGTTTCATAAGCGGCTAATTCCCTCGAATAGTAAATTAGACGGTATTTTTAAAGGGCACAATATGAACACATATTAATCCTAACGAAACCTTTTAGGTAACCCGAAAAATTAACACAACGACGACGAAAAGTCGGGTATTTACAAAATTCGTTGCTGAAACTGCAATGCAGTTTGCAGTCGCTATGGGAGACTCGAATCGCACTACATATTAATGACACAGACCATAAAATTAACAAAGGGAACCTTGAACTATAGAAAAATGTAACATCTTCGAGGAAATTAGAGGTTTACGAAACAATGCATATGAGGAAAGATTCTAACAATATATTCAATCAGGAACTTACCCCTCTGCACCATTCGGTTTTGATTGACTTATTGGGGTAGCATATTTCTTACTTATTGTTAGTTCCACTTCTTTAAGTTCTTAGTATTTAAGAGGTTAAAGTAGACATTGGAAAATACACTTGTAGATACAGGTTTAACATAGGGATAACGGAGCATGTTTTGATATTATATTTTTTTCTTAATTCATTCGGTCTTCGGTTGCAAATTTATATTAAAAAATTTCCGAAACAATTGTCTCAAATTCATAAAATCGTGTACCGCGGATCTTGTCCGTCTATTTCACTTTGTTTGAAATTATTTTTGCCTTTTAAAACTTTTCATAAAAGCTAGAAATGTTTGGATGTATGCATTCACATTATATTATAAGGTTATTCATATTTTTAGAACTCCGGCGAAATGAACGTAAAAGCCTACGAATGACAAATGATTCAAAAAGATCTTTTATAAATGAGTGTATTAAAACATTTCCCTGTCGAGTCAAAATACAAAGACCCGAAATCATTTCCGAACTGATTTTTATATCACGACGCCGCGTTGTGTAGCAGCAACTTTATTTTTATACGCTCACAAGTGGCTGAGATATCGCAACACAGACGGTAGCGCTTTCGAACAACAAATGGTTTTCTAACTTCGTGGCGAAAACGGCGGCTATTTCTGGGACTAGGGAGAATGTGCTTTTAAACTAAAATCGATTTTAAAAGCTAACTTGGTTGAACGTATGAGAGCGGATATCTACGTGAGAAAAAAGTGAAGTTATCACGATAGATATTTACAGTAAGTAGCGTATGCTGCTATTCAACTGAAATATGGTTTGTTAAGAGCTTATTTTTATTAACACATGAAACCAATTTATAATTTCTTCGACCGTGTGTACCGGCTAATCGACACGGTTAAAAGATAGATACACATACAAGTGGATGTTTTCGTTGTTTTCAGAGATCTCGGAAACTAGAGAAGAAAAACAGATGATCAAATGGGGAAAGAGTTGCTATTTGTAGCGTATGTTTCTAATTTCTAAGCCATACTGAGATGAATTCATTTTTAAATACAGTATTGGATGATATATTTTAAGAGATATTTTAAGAGAGTTTATCTTTCGAAAGAACTTCTTTTTTTCTAATAGGGTAGATGAAGTGTAAGCAATTAATGTCTGCCAGGCACCGCCACACACAATATTAACAGAAAACTAATAATTAACACCAACTATCAAACAAACAGTAAGTTAGACGTTCAAAAATAGAAGATATTGTGAGGATTTTGTCTATAATATAATAGATATAAGTAACATCGTTTATTACTTGTAAATGTATGTTACATCTCCTTATTAGTCCTCATTGGTTCCAGAAATAGTAGTCCCAAGCACGAGTACAGCGCTCTTCGAGTAGACGGCGGGCCGGAAAGGAACAGACACGAAAGAGAATTGAGAGACAACGTCTCAGCTAGTTGTAGTCGATATTTAGCCAACAGTAATCGATACGAACTGCGAAACCATCTAGACAGCATTGGCTCCAGGACGGATAAACACTGGTAAGAAATCATCTAAATATCTCAATTGGGAGTAGAATAAATTATGTAAGTAATAGTGTAAGAAATATTGCCTAAAATGTAAATTATTCTTTTGTAAAGTATACATAATATAAAAAAATACCAATTTTTACTTTTACATTGCAAATAAATTGATCAATCAAAATAGAAAAAATATTACTTTGACAGTTACTATATAGCAGTTTCTATTGACTGTTCATTAATCACCATGATAAATACTACTACTTTGTCAATTTAACTAACATGGTAGCATCAATATTATCGGAGATAGTAATAATGACCACTTAACTTGGATCAGTCTGTATACGAAGTACACAAAAGATAAACACAATCTAGAATACCTACAGCAAAAACATAATATGTATATATCTGTAAATCTTCTGTAAAAACATAATATTGGTTAGTTTTATTCATACTTATTAACGCAGTTAATTGCCTCTATAATCCAACATAATAAAAACTAGTAATTAAAATAGTGTGTCAATTAATATTGCTTAGAATAATTCATCGAATTTAAATTTTAAAGTATTTTTGTGCATGCGTACGATGTAGAAATTCAGCTGGCCGACAGAAACAGAGAGTCCTCCAAACATACCCTTCGCTACTTGTGAAGCTCACCGACTGCAGTCGCTGGGGCAGTACGATATTTAGGGGCTGTGAAAGAAGCAGAGGTTGAAACAGTATTCGGTGGCCGTTTGTCGCTTAGTGCGAGTATATCAATGGCCGCATCTACCCACCCTAAATGTAGAGCGCATTCCAAATTTAATGTCTCTCAGGAGAAAGACTGGAGTATACATAAACAAAGTACACGTTTCTTTAGATTTAGAGAACATTATAATAGTAAAGAAGGCATGTCGTTACCAAAACTTGCCAGAAGTGTGACATTAATCACGAGAAATCAAGGTGCCACTGGTTGTCGCCTAGCAACCAAGTACTGGTTATCAATTTCGTTAATTTCGCTTGTGACGACATCTATACTCTACTATTATTTCAAACCCTACTTGAGATATAACGTTTTTATTTTATGTTTTCTTAAGAGAATTTCTTTTCCTTTAATTTTGAAACAAATTACTTTAAGATCAACCTGTGCTCTCTTTCTCACGCACCCACGCATCGGTTTAAAAACTAATAGTGCCCTAACGGCATGATTGGATTAGACTGGGATTGGAGCGGGCCTAAATCTGTTACACCACGATCTTTTCAGGTCTTCAGAGACTTGTAATCCAATTTCTGCATTTTTTATCAGTAAAATTACTAAACTGAATAATTTCTGCAAAACGAAGAAAAATCAGTATCTTTTCACCTTATTTTTAGTTAAAATAATTGTTTCCAATCCCATTTATAACGAAAAAATCAGACGGATACAAATTTAATTCCCCTACGGTCTGTCTACCGTTTTTTTGCTTGAAAAAATTATCGAGCCGTACTTTTAATTTTAACTTTCCATTCCAATGCTCTTTGATTGGAAAAATCGAACAATTTCTTTCGCCAGATTGAATTCGAATGTCAATTGCCGTTTAATTGCGCTCCGCTAATCGTAACGTCGAATTGAAACTCTCTAATCGTTAGATACCAGTAACGTGCTTACGGTCTGCTGATTTCAATACTCGTTTAATCCATACAATATATACATACTAAATACTTACATTCGTAAAGGGAGTTTTATATTGCGTTTTGTGCAGGTTCGTAGTCCAGGACAACAATCTAGGAGCAGAGAGGCTACTTACGTTGGTCCCCCTGCCAACGGTCTGTCCGATTCAACCGTCCACGCTAACTAGAGAAACTGTCCTGTCGCTATTCAGAAGTCTACAGCATCCGTACATCCACCCCGTGCTGGATATCGAATTTTGGGACGATGGAGCAGCCCTTGTCAGTCCTTTAAATCCATCCGGTAGCTTAAGAGATATTATATACGGTTGCGCGTGGTATGAAGAATACGATAGGAAATATGACGAAAAAGGAGAAGGCCTTCCCCTTAAACAAGTAAGGTGACATTTGTGCTTTCTCGTCTTAATAAAAAAAAATAGAAATTTGCGAAATTAACTAAACAGCATTATCATTATTAATATTATCTTTTAAATTGTTGAACCATACAATAACTCGCCAATAATTTAAGGGTGAAAACACTATTCTTGTTCAATTCAACAAGTTTTATCTGGAGTTCTATCTAGAGTTTTTATGCTAACGTAAATCTAAGCCTTATTACTTCTGAAACCGAAAAATTTTATAATCGAATTTATTATTACCTTTACATAAGATCCAGCAGTGATATGACAGAATTCTAACGACGTTTCAACATCCACAAATATTGTGTACATGTCAATTGTTTGCTCATTAAGTCAAAGTACACCGTTTAATTAAGGAACCAAGTTAAGCACGCAAGGAAGTATTAATGGCGTGCTTTTGCGAAATCTTAGTAACACGAATAGGTTCATTATTTTTTCTTTCAATTTGAAACCGAATCTTTCTGGTTTCGTAATAAACATACGTTAGCATACCTACGTTAACAGCACAATTTAATATTAGGAATTTTAGGCTATTAATTAATAATTAAAAAATAATTACTAAAACAAGATTTCTAATCGGTCTCCATTTCAAGTTCTGGTTGAAAAAGCAATAATAAGGGTGTATTAATAAACAAAAAACATAATTGAACTGAAGGAAAAATAAATAAATGATTCTAACAATCTTAAGGAGAAATCTTCGGTTTCTCCTTAAAATATTTAAAAGATTTTGCCTTTAGATTCCAAGATAGACAAATCTTTTAATACGGTTCAATTAATATTGTTATTAGCTTTGTTCGCGGTAAAGATTCAGAACTAATTCGGGACTATTCGCATGCGCAGTTGAAACATTGACGTTCGCGGATCATGTCTTTAGATGATGTTCATATTGAAGAACATAGAAGAGGTGAACATCAAGATGCCCCAGAAGTAGTAGTAAATGAAAATGATGAACCAGATAGAGATGACAGAGATGGAATGCAAGTTAGGAATGAAGTAATTGCAATTTGTAATTTGAAGAAAAAAAAATACTTAAATGGCTTAAACGTGTTTTTTTTTATTAAATACCTAGACTTCATGAAACTTTTTTCTTTTAACTTAAAAAATTTTGAAAAAATCCTTTTTATATCAAACATTTCTGAACTTATATTTTATTTCATCACAACAAAAAATTTGATGCTTCAGAAAAGAGCATATAAACTAAATGTTGTTTCTATAATAAATATATACAGTTTACTCTAAATACATATGTACACAAAAATTCTAAAGCAATATCACAATAAAAGGAACTGAAAAGTTTACTCATTAACATTATTTTGACTTAAAATCGAACTAGAAAACGCTTTAATTAAAACTAAAACCACAAATTTAAACTTTAGCATGCTGCATATCAAGAACCAGATGTTTCAAGATATACTTCATACACTCGACTTTTGCACATGAGATCACTTATAAAATGAAAACAAAATAATTCAACACAAGCAAAATTTAATTTTTAAAGAAAGGTAGTAACAGTACTGGGAGCACTATTACCACTAATTTTGAATTTTTCCAATATTTCGTTTCTCTTTTCTAAAAATTCATTTTTTTTAAATTTTGCTTCCACTTTTTGTTTTTCTAATTCCAATCTCTTGGCATAATATTCTTTTCGGTCATTTCTTATTTCTTTCAGTATGTTAAACTTTAACCTTTTATTTTCATAAGTTTTTGTTGAAACTGAAAGATGTTTTCTTTTGATTGGTGCAGCGTTAGGTGTTTGTGCTACACTAACCTCTTGATTCTGCATGTCTGATATAACATTGGAGCTGAATTCTGCTCTCATTATTTCTCTTTCTGCTTCTATGTCCTTCGTAAAATCATTGTTATTGTCCATTGCGTTTATTGTGTCCGATGATAAAAGTAATACTGGATTTATATTTCTTTTTTTTCCAAGAATTTTATTCATCGCTTCATAATATTCGAAAACCTTTCTGTCCCTACCAGTTTTATTTATGTTCTCCATATGTCTTTTATAATTCCTTTCTAAAACTTTCCATCTATTTTCACAGTTAGCTGGTGTACCTAATAGGTTTTTTTTATTATCGATCCTATTTCTTTGCATATCTCCTCAAACATTTTCTTTAGATTTTTTATTTGAAGCGACCCTACTTGTCCTCTATATTTCTTGTACATTTGTAATAGTAACAATGTGTTCTGGTGAGTCCATTTAAATACATCTTCAGGTTCTTCCTGCTGGCTGCTCCCTGGAATTACTAGAAACTCACTTAAAGGCACTAAAAATAAAAGAAATCAGGAAATATTCTTTCAGCTACTATTCTGTTGTTTTATTTTTCATAGTTCTTTTTTTATAACCAAATTAATAGTAGTAAGAGCTTACTTCTTTCACTTCTACAAATTACTTTAAATCAAAATTTAACAAAACCAGAAAACATATGTTAAAAAATGTGACAGGGGGCAGTTCAGAATTCTGGCTTGTTCCGAAATCGTTCGCAGTACATTAAAGTCCTGAACGAGTTGCATAATCACGCATGCGCTCTACAACAATCCCAAATTAGTTCCGTATTAGTTCTGAATCGGTACTAATTAGGTGTGTTTTGGTTCTCACTTTGGACGGTTCTATTACAGTTCAAAGTAAACGCCCGCGCAGGTAGTAAACGATTTCGCACTATACGACAATATCACGATTGATATAGGTCCACTGCTTTGGACGGTAATAGAACCGTCCGAGGAAAGAACTAAAACAAGCCCATTGTGTTCCGCGAACAAAGCTATTGATATTCAAAAATTATAATGGCAATTATTTTTTAAAATTATAAATACAAACGTAAAGCACAAATTTGCATCAAATCAATAGAAATAAATAAAATTCAACTGCCAACGAAAAAAGAAAGCATTGACTATTTTAAATCACCTAAAAAACAGATAAAGAAAAGCGTTTAGTCGAAATAAAACCCTATGAACTAATTTTAATACCTTCTAGGTGCAGTGTTTAGGCCGGCAAATATTGGAAGCCCTCTTATTCCTAAGGAATCGCCACTTTCCACCGTTCCACCACCTTCATTCGGGCAATGTAATCATCCAGAACGGAGTAGCAAGATTAGCCGGTCTAGAAAATCCCTTATTCGGGTTAAATCCTCGAGAGCCAAGCGCACCGGAAACCTTAGCTTTCGGCTATCTTCTCTACGAGATGACAGTCGGCTACGAGTTGTCATCGCCACCTGATCCAGCCCACATAGAATTGGAACTCGAAAAATTTCCTCGAGTCGCAAACGTTTTAAGTTTAATTTTCCAAACGTCACGACTACCAACCATAGAGGAAATTATCTGTTGCGATCTGTTTAGGGGCGTAGAACTGCGGGAGTTGCGTGGAGCCAACGGCGCGCAAAGTTTCACAACGCCCGCCAACGTTATGGAACTGTTGGACAGGGTCAAATACGCGACGGTGGCTTCGCCAATAAGAAGGTGCGTTTCTAATTAATGTCATTTGTAAACCTAGCTTTAGGTAAACTCTCTACGGAATGAGAATGAAAATAGCATGATGTTTTTAGCGAAGAGTGCTCCGACGATTTGGAATCTTGGTTTGCATGACTGCATTTGTAAGTAGCGATGTTTAGATGATTGTAAGCCAGGATAAATCAGTTGCTAGTAATATCTGCAAAACAAATTTAATTTCAATTTAAATGGAAATGCTTTATGACATTAATTCTTTTTGAAAAGACCAAAATTTACGCCCAAATAAAATAAACTAATAGCCACAAGGGAGTGCAATTCCATTAACAAAGAATACCGGAATAAAGATAATATAGAAAAACAATAATTTTATCGTGACAAACTAAGTAAATTAATCAAAACGCTGTAACAATGAGCTTTCTAACATAATCTGGATTAAGTTTTCAGCGTTGATATTCCCAGTTATATGTGTGAACTTCATCTTTGACATTCAAATATGGTATGTTCTACAGCGTCTATCCCCACACAGTGCGAGCATGTGTAAAACTCCGACAGGTTAAAACAGTGAAAATATGCTTGAAGACAGCTATGTCCTGTCAGTATTTTCCACAGGTCCTTTATCAACCTTTTCGTCCACATTGCAGTGGCTACTTCTTTTCCTCATTGCTCCTACTATTGTATTCGTCTTCCATTTTACGCTCCACGATCACCCTGCTGGTTCGGTTCTTCATCGCCATTACTTACTTGGCTTTTTGCCACTAGTTCTATCGGTGGTGCCCTCGCTAGGACTAGAAGGACCACGATGGAAACTATTCTATATGTCCTTGTTATTTACACTGTTGCTTTCCTGCTTTATCCATGATCGTTTGTTAGGGGATCAAGAGTTTAGATGTGCACTCCCTAGGGCATACAAGTCAAACCATTCAACCCACTTGAGAAGGTGCATAGCAATGAAAAGCTTCAATATATGTCGAATAAATGCACCTTTGAAAAAGCTGAAATCGGTACTAACAGTTGGCTTTCTAGGCGCACAATAGTAATCTACCACCGGTTGGAAACATTTAACAAACACTGACACGAGAATGTTCCAGAAGCAAGTCAGAACTACCTACTTCAGTATTTAGTGTCTTATTGTGTATCTAGAGAATATACGCTCGTGTCACCCATCTGCACACCCTCAGGCAAAAATTGATCATTGTTTTTGTTAATAAAACGGTAAACTACCGTCAGCACGCCGGGATGAATTACATCATTCCAAAAGCAATCAATTCGTTGATGCTCTTTGATTACCACAATGCTCTGCTTTAAACAGTTGTTTAATAAAACCAGCATAAATCGTTTAGCATTGAAATTGTAAGAAGGATTTAATTTTAAAATTGTCTTAAACTTAGAGTACATAGATATTAGTTAGAATGTACTTTAGTTCCACTATTTTTTATTATTAATTAAAGTTCCTGCATAATACGTAGGTTTAGAAAAACACCTTTTCATTTTCTCTTTTTAGAAGTGACGTAGTTTTGGTAATGGAACGTAGAAAATTAGAAGATATAATAGAAGAAGACGACGGCTTCGAAGAGTGTGAATCTGTGTCAATAGAAATCGACAATACGCGGTAGTAAGAGTAAATCGAGCACCATCAACAATCTCCCCAACACGTACATTACAATACAATAACGTCAATCAATTTCTTGTTAATGTTTTAAGAAGATTTCGATACAATGAAAACTAAAAAAGAAATAATTAAAAAATTGAGCTGTGTCTATTATGCTTAAGTATGTACTAGTGTGATCTTTAGCCAAATTTTTGGACCAAAAATGTAAGATGTATATTTATAATGCATATACATACATATATTTTCAATACTCTTTCTCACTCATTCCATGGTCAGCGACAACAACTATTAATCAAAATGATATTATTGTCTTGATGTAAAAGTACTTACATAGAGTTTCAACGCCAATAATATGATATAGTCCCATATAGTCTCCGAATTTATTTTACAAATATTCTCTAGAATGTCTAACCTTTCTTAATCTAACAGTATATATCTTTTTTTATATAAAATAAAGAATAAATTATCATTTATTCTTTATTCTATAAAAGGAAGATTTATAATTTAGAAGTCATTTTTATAAACGTCAATCTAGATATTAAAATCACTTAGTGGTACATAATATTCAACACCGACCACTGACATCGAAGCTCCAATCACTTGTCTAGTGTTTAGACACTAATTTGTAAGACCAAAATGTTTACTTCACACATAGCAATACACTTGACTGTGCAATAAATTTATATATTTATAGAGGAAGGCAAATATATCTTCAGAACCCGGAAGGCAGAATGATTTTTATACAGGACACGTACGGTATATTTGTCTTTTACGGTGTGATGTTAGACATGATAACAGAATAGTCTTTTTTTACGCTTAGATACATACATATACTAGGTTAGCAAAGCTTTCGAAATAATTTGTTGCTTCTTTTTCTTTGTTTAGATTATCAAAAAAGTCCCCTTTTTAATAGCTCTTTGATTTTGTGTAAACATATCTCTTACCGTCCTTACCGAAAACAATCCAGTACATTTGATGTCAATTTTTAACTGATTTTTAGCTCAAAAATAACTAGAAAAAGAAAAAGACGTACAGGAATCAAATCAAAATTCGAATGCCTAAAAACGGTCAACGGTAAAACGTATATAAAGATTATGTGTGACAATCAGCACCAAATATCTTGAGCAAATACTGATGTCTGTTGCTAAAACGTTCAACAGTTTTCCGTTCTCTCTTGAAACTGATACAGATAATAATAATGATGTAATTCACTTTTTAAATAAACCAAATTAATTCGTTTAATGTAGTTTCTGTAAATCACCTTACACCTACAAATATTTTTTTACTTTATACCTACATATATTCTTACGGATCTCATACTACCTCCTTCCTCAGCTTAGTTATTAATATGGAAAAGGTTTATAATAAAACCAAATAACTAAAGAGTTAAAAAAATATTTATTTACAAACTATAAAAGATACATCTGTATTATTGTAGTATAAAATGTTATAACAATGTTAGTAATACTGATTTTTGCTATTACAGAAGACTTTTAAAACTAAATTTGTACTTCTACATTTCTTGTTTATGATAAAATCATTACTAAAAGAGAAAACTGTTCTCAACATTCATTTCAGAGTTGGATCTGCTACTACGACATTCGTCCATATTTGTTAGAAGAAAAACGCCTAATAAATTTAACATTAATAGAAGATAGAAAGTTAAATTTAGGATTAATACTGTTAATAACTAAATACGTAATATTTATTAAACATAAATTAGCAACAATTCCCTGCAAAATATGCTAAGTCGAAAAATGCAAGATTTTGAGATTTTTTCTTATTTATAAATGCTTGTAACAACTAAAAAAGCATATATACACCAACATAAGAATTATTTTGAGGGTCACACAAGTTTAATAAAATAACTTTTCATCAAACAAAAACAACGAGAAACTAAATTCAAATACATATATAATACGTTGTTAATAAGCATATGTGCACTTCTTACATTATGCTTTATCTTTTTTTATACATAACCAGTAATCAGCTTTTATTGTCAGTATTTTAAGAAACTCTAAGATTACACACAGAGATGAGCAAATGAACTGCTTCCTTACAAACTGAAAAGACGTGATATATCTGCTGCAAGTTTTTCTAAACTTTAAAATTAAAATTCTACTTTAAGTTAATAAGGTAGTATATCATTTATTTTTCTAATTATACGCCTACATATTATTGCTTATTCTAAATTGTAGACTAGCTCAGAATATCTCTGACGCACGGATGTATCATAAATTAGCAATTATACACGAATTCCTTTATGATAAACGTATTTTTATTGTCCATGAGCTTTAATGAAACGTCAAACAATGATAAACCTAACAGAACCCTTACAAAAGAAAAAGTTTTCATTAGAAATCAAAAATTCTCCTTTTTATTAAAAAATATTTTGGGTAACGTATGTTGACAATACAATTTGTACATTTATCCATATTAATACTCAGAGGTACAACCACTTCACTGTAATTACCATAAAATTCGAATTGTCAAATTTAGTAAATATTTTTTGAGCCCACAAAACCCCTCTTTAAATACGGCCCTGATTTCAATGCTATACATATGTAGGTTAGGTATAGATCTTCTGCTATAAGGTATCACTTTTCATTCATTACACCATTCCAGAACATTTGGCCATCCCTGTATATAACAATCTATTTGGCACTACTAGGTATTTAGAATGTTTTTGTTTAGAATAACAATTCTATAAAATTTATCTACCTATTGCTGCAGAATTGTAGGTACATTTATTAATGCATTAATACTAAATATAAATATGTTATAAATGCGTTTGTATAAAATTTAAAATTTGTTAATGAAAATATTTCTCATTGTATGAACACCGTTTCCTTATACGTACATAACATTTTTAAAATTCTCTCCTTCTTCTAACTGGCAGAAACATCGTAGCTTTCTGTTTTTCTTTAGTTTTTTGTCCTTTCTTTGTCCTTCCAGACTTCTTTATGCCCAAATACCATCCTTTATGAGCATTAGGTTTTGAGAGGTAAGTATTATAACCTCCCCGATACTTCTCAATAAAAACAGTACTTTCCATCCATCTATTGGTCTCAGCGTAGAGGTTCCCACGTTTGTCCATGGCTACATAAACTCTGGAGAGCAGGCACATTAACCGAACGTGACTAGTTTGTCCAGCGTTGGAGATTTCCAAGATAGCTTTAAATGGTAAAGAGAAACGTATGTTAATATTAAAGAAACAAATGTACAAACAGCAATTAGCTTTACCACTTGATCGTAATTCGGTTTCGATGAAGGAAACTTTTAACTACAAGGTCAAATATTTCTAATTTTAGTGGCTTCTCGTTATTAGATTACATTATTTATGGTTCAATTAAATAATGTTCATTTCATATTGCAAAGAGCGATCATATCAGACGCGATAAATTGCTACGACATACAAGTAATGACTGTGTGATATAAATGTTTACAGACGCATTTTATAAAGTGTAATACAAAAATAATATTTTCATCTTATATCAATAAATGTACAGAAGAAAAAAAACACGATAAAAAAATTAATTATACAAACTCAGTTCAAAGCGTGTGTTTTTGTCGCAATCGTTTATGATATCATCTTATAACTGACAATCATCAAACCATAATTATTGAACAATTATTAGATATTTTTGTTAAGTGCAATAATGAATAAAGTCTTCCATAATTTTAGAGGATTCGCCCAGAGTGGTGGATAATCGTTAAGATAAAAGGGAGATATTGCACAGATAAATAAATTAATTTTATTGTGTGAGATACGATTTAGGCCGGTCGCAAGTTGAACGCAGCACAGCATAGCTCAGTGAACAATGAATTTTTTTTTTGGAGCGTTGATAGTGTCAGTTTCTTAAATCGTATATACTACACTAAATGTCAAAGATTCAAAAATACCGCGAAATTTATAATGGCACTTCTTAATGGAAAAGCGTTTATGTACAACCCATTTGAGAAGTTATTGATTTGGGCTTCCCATGACAATATTCCGCCCAGAAAAATTTCCAAATATTTAAATTAAGATTTATCTGGCAATTTAAGATAAATACTATGGACTTTGTTTCTCAGAATTCAAGGTAAACTTTGTTTATAAAAAGTAGCTTTTGGTTTGCAATAACCTCTCACGAAAAATACGTTCAAACTGTTCAAACATTTGTCTAGCAGCAGCAAACAGATGTCGCCCGAGTAAGCTCCTTCGTCCCGTCCACATGTTATTGAGTACATTATCCGGCCATAAAAATAGATTAATTGCTTTTTACTTTGTTATAAATTGTTTGCTTTTTTTTTGTTACCTATTCACTGTCGCTGAATATAAATTTCAGAGCGGTTATTTGTTAGAAAAGTTTACCCAGTGGTTCCTGCGACGAGTTTATTAACATTTCCGCGATTCCATTGTCATTTTATGTTAGTTTTGGATCATTTGGAAGTACAATAAAATGTTAATACGGGATGCGGCAAAACTCCCTCTCTTATTTAAAGGTTGAACAAAATACCGATGCAACAAATTAACGAAACTCTATTAACATGAATGGGAAGTTACGTCACAGAATGGGAAGTTAGATTACATAATTTACAAGTTTCAGTTTTTAAACAGTATAGCGCTCAAGCATTTTCCTTCGTTATCAATGCATTGCCGTATATACGAGTTCGGAAGTGCGGCATTACTCTAACCAACATTTTTTGGAGAATACAAACAATCTCTTCTTGTATCGCTTGTCATAGGGCCGGAAGAGTGCCCGGTCGATATTTGTAAACTTCAGCCTTAAGAAATCCCCATAGAAAAAGATCACACAAGGTAATCCAGACCTTACCTCGTGTTTTTTTTTTTTGATTAATCGTGCTGGCCAGGGGATGTTTCCACGCAAAGACATCAAGCGTCCTGAGAACAGGTGTCTCAGCTCTTGGAGAAATCTCCTACTTACAAGCAGGAGATCTCTCCAAGAGGTGAGGCAGCTGTTCCCAGGACGCTTGATGTCTTGGTAGGAAAATACTTGTACAATCGACTAATGCATTTCTTTAAAAAAATAATATACTTTTTTAGTCAGACGTTAGGATATATGCATATATCCTTCTTCAAGTGACATTATAAAGAGTCTTAAGGGGTCTTCCTAGTGTGACGGCCTAAAAATAAGACGATTTCTGGGAATTTTTTTGGAAAAAACTACTCTGCATATCGATTTGAAACTTTGCAAATTTTTTCAGCTATATTTGTGGAATATCCAGTTTTTTTTTTAGGTAAAAATATAGATTTTATTAGACGTTACAGCAGTTGTATGGAAGCGTCAAAGAAAAAATGTCCTTGAATGGCTGCCATAAAATCAGCTGTCCAGGTTGTCTGAAATAAAAAATTAAAGAAGATTCTTAATCTGTGTAAATGTGGCTATAACCCGAACTAGAATAAATGAAAAAAATTGAAAAATAACAAAATGACGGCTTTTCAAAAAAAAGTTTCGATTTTCCCCCCAAAAAAATTGCTTAATTTTTAAGTCGTACGTTGCGAATTTTGTGACTATCGACTTGATTCTAGTTCGGGCGAGAATGACACGTCTACTGAATATATCTGCAAAATGTCAAGTAAATTGGTCGATTGGTTGTTGAGATATCGTGGCAGCCATTTCAAAAAATGTCATTTTGAGAAAAACGCGTTTAAAGTTTCGCGTACTTCTTTTGTCACCTTTTTTATCCATTCTCTTTGCTCTGATAGCGTCTACTCGACACGAAAATCTAGAACAATCTATTCTATGCTTCCGTATACATAACCTAACTTTTCCTCCGGTTATATCATAACGGAATGCCGGGTGCGAGATTGAGAACCGGTCTGAAAGGCCATCCCTTCTCCTTAATCTCCGAGCGCTCCGATTTCTACCTACGCGCCGCTCCGCTTCAAAGCCAATAACTTTTCCAATTTTTCGAATCTGGCTAAATCCCTTTGGGATTTTGTTTTCAAGATGTTAAACTATAAGAAAATGCAAAAAAAAAATTTCGATTTTTTGAACCCGTCACACTAGGAAGACCCTTAAGTTTTAATGAATTTAACGATATAACCTGAATTCAAATTGGGGACATTAAAGTTAAATAAACCTTTTCTATGTGTACTCTGCAGCCTCTTGCCTTCTTGTATTACATCTCCCATTTCCTATACCCATTAAATTATGTCAAACAATATCCAATATCCCGGTGCCCTGTACTAGTCTAAACAGATCTCTCGAACAGATCGATAGAAATAATCCTTTCGGTTCATTTTTTGCGCATTCACATAGGATGTTGTATGCGTTCTTTGCATTGGGTATCTGCAATATTAATCCCATTTCTTGTAGGCGTCCTTTCAGTGCACAAAGACCTATTAAGAAACCTGCTACTTCGCCACGACGATTTCTACTAAGCGTTAGTAGTTTTTCACTCTGCTTCTTTGATGGTCTATAAATCCTTACTAATGCATATAATAATTATGGTTAGTATACCTACACACTAAAAAATATTACACTTTTCCTACGGAAAATTCCTGTAATGTATAGGGTAAATTTACCAAAAATTGGGAAATTACTATAAAACTTTAGGTAAATTTCCCAATTTTTGGTAATTTTACCCTATAGATTACATGAATTTTCCGTAGGAAAAATGTTATTTTTTTAGTATGTAGTATTTCTTTAAAAATACGTGCGATTTTGTCAATACAAGTATATCGCTAACAAGTTTACTACAGTCCGTAAAGTGGTACATATTTTTAAAACGACGTCTGACTATAACATATAAGTGAAATCATATTATACAATACCATCTGAGATATGACCGATATGTATATAGCACTTATTTCCTCTAACTCAAAAAGTAATGACTCATGAGAAACTCTGTCAAAAGCTTTCGTAAGATCTGTAATAAACTTTGACTTACCCACTTATAAGTACTATCTATTTGGAGCTAAAATAACGTTGAATTGTAAGTAGAATAAGATTGAGGTGTTCTAAAATAGTAGCAACGCAATCATCTGCCTACTATGTTTACTTTGAAAACGAACCGTTTGTATATTAACGTGGTATTTCACCGTAAATTTTTGACTGATTTAAAACACTACTGGCTAAATCTAACCGGATTTCATCACTAGCTGTATCATTTAGTATCTTGGTTTTAGGAACTATGAACATTTTTACTAGCCTTTGATTATATTATATTCTACATGAATAAGTATTTTATGAATTGAAAATCTTTTTTTTTCTCAAAAGCTGTGTAGGTTCCATATATCTATAGTTGAAACTTCAAATATATTTTATTCAAATGTAATAGATTGTATTTGTATAAAGATGCGGTAATAAAATGTTTTAAAATATGCCTATTAAACTAACGGTAAATTTCAGCAACCCACACAAAGTGTGAATGACCCAGACACCTTTTACAAAAGCAGTCATCGATTAATTCTCTAAGAATTGTGTCGAAAATTCAAACATTTTTATTTGACATACCTAATTAAGCGATGCTTGGGTGTTTTACAGCAGATTGTTTTTACATAAAACACGTATATACATAGAACTTATTTAAGAGCCAAAGCACGTCTGCGTACTATTTTTCATAACGGCGGAGTTGTAAATTGGACCAATAAAATAAATTTATGCTTCGACTAAGCAACTAATATATGCGAACGATTACTAACACACGTGTTGATGAAGGCTGAATACTTACATTGATACACATATATCTAGTGTTGCCAGAAAATTTGTGGTTGGAGAATAAAGTTTCTGTATTAAGCGGGCTTGGGCTTGGGCGAACCAGCGAAAGAAGTTCGGTTTTGGATAACAAAAAAAAAAACGATATGTATTGCATATGTATCTAAACATGAATATTAAATAAATTTGGATATAATAAATGTCGCAGACACGTCGTTTAACCTAGGGATTCTATAAAATGTCAACCTGCGGAAATCGAAAGCGTTCACAAGTATTGATTATGATTATTGCGTTGTATTTATTGTACAATTATCACGCTAATGAAAATATACACTCCGCCAAAAAAGTATCGCATAAACTAAAAAAGGGCATTTATGAACCAAGATATTTTTATACGTTCACAAAAAGTTTGCCTCGTGTATGTGAACTATAAAAACACTAACAAAATAATGGAACTTAGCGTTTTTACTTTATTTTTTTCCTAAAAGAACACATTTAGAAAAATGCATATGTGTAAGGTTTGCTCAGTTGTTTATTGAGTCTTCCTATACGGACAAATTTTAAAGTGCGAAGCCAGAGTTCTGTACCAACGCTTTTAAAACTAAAATGAGCAATTTAACTTCAGAACAAGTGGCTGCTATAGTTGCTTTAATCGAAGATGGACGATCTCAAGCATACGTTGCTAATTTGATGAACATCAATCAGTCAAGTGTTTCTAGAGCCGTAGTCAGATATAGGGAAACAGGCATTTACAGTAGAAGACCTGTACCAGGTCGTCCAAGATGTTCTACTCGCCAAGATGACCGCTATTTACTACTACAAGCATTACGTCGAAGACATGTAACTGCGAGACAATTGCAGAACGACTTGGCTAGAGTCAGAAATACTCGTGTGAGTACTCAAACTATTCGGAATAGGTTACGACAGAGTGGATTAAGAGCTAGAGTAGCTGTAACAGCCCCTCGTCTCACTAGAAACCACCGAGTGGCTCGCTTAAGGTTTGCCAGAGAACATGTAAATTGGAACATTAATGACTGGGCCAATATACTCTTCACAGATGAGTCAAGATTTGGTCTTTACACCTCAGATAGGCGTATCTCAGTGTACAGACGAGACGGTGAGCGCTATTCGCAGTGTAATATCAGACCTAGACCTAATTTCGCTGGTGGCTCTATTATGGTTTGGGGAGGCATCTGTTTAACAGGTCGTACAGAGTTAGTACCAGTAGACAGAGGTACACTGACTGCCCACAGGTATATAACGGACATTTTAGAAGAACATGTAGTACCATATGCGCCAATTATAGGAAACGAATTCATGTTAATGCACGATAATGCACGACCGCATGTTGCAATAATCGTCCAGGAATACCTTAACGATGTTGGTATTCCAGTTTTAGATTGGCCTGCGGTAAGTCCGGACATGAACCCTATAGAGTACGTGTGGGACCTCCTTCACAGACGGATACGCACCCAAAATGTTGCCCCAGCGGACCTGCATGGACTAGCAAATGCTCTCCGTGACGAGTGGGAGAATTTGGATCAGGCTTATATACGGAGGTTAATCGAATCTCTGCCAAACCGTATGCGAGCGGTCATAAGAGCCAGAGGTGGCAATACTCAGTATTAAAAGCTACTGTTATGACATTTTTCTTTCCAAAATTATAATTTCTTGTTTTAATAAAAATCTCAAGTATGAGTTCTTGTTTTTATTTGGTCTGTATTTTATTTAAACAATCATAGAAATTATATCTTAGAGCGCATTAAAGTATATTTAGAACTTTATGCTACAAACAAAGATTATGCGATACTTTTATGATTCAAAACTAAATTATGCGATACTTTTTTGGCGGAGTGTATATATGAATAAATATTCTTTGTTTATTTTAAGACAAATATAATCTAAACCTGCCCTAATTAATTAAAAAAAAAATCCATACCAGAAGTATTTGATTAATAGTGCATGTTGAAGGTGGGGGTTAATTTGAAAAAAGCACCCAGTACTCTTGCTCAAGCAAACATGGAATAGAAAAAAAAAACAGCATTAAGAAAGTATTCTTATTATTACTAATACTCGTGCAATACATGGTGTCTATGAGATACAATAAAATAATTGCATATACAATATACCTACTCGTATTAACCGGTTACAATTCTTTTTTGCATCTGAGAAAATATTTTTTTTATTACTTCAATATTAAAAAAGTGATTACAATGAAATACTGCAACAGGTTAGTCTAAATCATATTTAGGCCCTAAACTTATACAAAGTAAAAAGCTAAATAAACGTTTTATATAGTTACACTTTCACATATATATTTACACTTCAGTATTAAGTCTAACTGGTAAAAATTGAACACTTTTCTGGTTAATATTTGTCTTGTGTCCCCGTTTTCCCATCCCAGCTTTATTTATACCCAGACACCAATTCCTGTTCTCGTAAACTTTCGATATATACACATTATAGCCGTTATGCCATTTTTCGATAAATACTGTTCTTTGATCGTCGCCACCGTCGGCGTCACTCAAGTAAAGTCTGCCTTCCTCGCTCATCGCGGTGTCCTGTTGAAGCTCTTTCGACCGAATATGAACGTGAGCTACTTCTCCGGCGTTTACGATTTCGAAAACCGCTAGAAATAGCAATTTCAATCATTCACGTACTGGCAAGAGGAAAATGATTTATGTATATATACTTCCATAATAGCCATTACGTTATTTCGCTACACAGAACAACACATAGGCATTCGCAAGTGTTCACATATGCAAATGAAAGCGCCGGGAGTACGATATCCTAAGCACATAAAGTTAATTCATTTTCACGCTTACATAGATCAGTAGCAAATACGTAATATAAACACATTATGGATGGCGTATAATTCTTTCAGTCGATATCCTTGAAATACAATTATTGGTGGAAGACATGTAGACGTAAACATAAATGTAATTGAAGCAGTTTTCTGTGTTTACCAATCACTCTAATGTAATCAGAACTTTTAACAGTATTATACAATGAAACAATATTAAACCATATGGTGGCGCTATATACTTATAATTTTTCTATAAGCTGTAATATATGGATGAAAACTGGATATTAGATAATATATTATTATTCCCGTGTTATTGCCACTGATTATAATTACAGTAAGTTGTAATATCTATTTTTCTCCGTGTAGAAATGTATAATATATGCAATGAATCTCACCTTTTTCTGAATGACATGTGTGAAAAAATATGCTTTTTTTAATACCTACAGTGTTCCATAGTAATGAAAGAAAGTGTGCTTAGACTCTGATTAATAAACATGAAATTGTGACTAACGAACTGCTTTTATATATGTCCTGCTGTTAGATAATACAAAACATATTTTTCATTGCCATGCTTGTTAGAAAATTAAATCCTTTATACCTCATTTGAGGTAAGAACGTTTTATTTTATCACCTACCTAGGTAAAAAAAATAAGTGATATGATCTTGAAGGTAAAATTATACCTGCATGCCAGATGCAGTTAGATTTGGCGAAATGTGACATGACGATATATATTTATTCGATACAAGCTGATAAAATGATATGATAAAAAGTTTATTGATGTTAATAATTACAGAACAGATATTATATTTAACCTACCAAAATCATAAACACATGGAAATGCCAAACAAACTGAGACTAGCTGGGAGAAACATGTATTCAAACCTTATTAGAAAGGTGCTCTTGCAGATCTAGGACAATTACAAATTTATAATATCTTCCTTCCCGTGGTCGACAATAGAGCACTAAGTTTAAAATATACTATTGTGTGATTACAGCAGATGCCCCAAAATGTCTCCTGTCTCAGAAAAACTCTTCACAATTAAATACTACTAGTGAAGAACTTACATTCTTTGAAATGGTTCTTGACTCGAAACAACCAGGAGAGCAATTGGAAAAACATGGGAATTTAAGCTATAGGTACAATTAACTAATGGTTGCCTAATTTTATGGACAAGGATTACACAGAAGCAAACAATTATGAAACACTCAAAGATTCAAAACCTTACCTACATGTTTTAGTACTATGTTGCAAGAATTTCTTCTTGAAAGCTGATTTTCGGAATGAAAAGTTTTACCTCTTTCGATTAATTTTAGTTAACATGAGCATTTCTTAATCAGATGGTGTACACGGAGTTTACGCTTGGTCAGAAAAAAATAAAGCCTTTCAAAAATAAAAGCTTATGCGTGCTTTTATTAATCGATAGGATGATCATGAAATTTATTTTTGCAATATTTGGAAATTGCGACACTGTAACGTCTAAACAAATACAACAACAAAACGTTAAGGAAGAGTTTAAACCTAAAAAAAACTGAAAAGTATAAGGCTATTATATATATATCACTAAATTGAATGTAAGAAAATCATACACTCATGCTCAAAGTATGTACATGAAAATTTCTGCTTCTATTTTTAGAAACGATCCAAAGCCCATTCACCATTCATCAGTGAAACTAACCAATTTAGGTCATCTACATCAATACGGTAAATCGGGTAAATCATACAAGTCAGAAATATATTTCAGCACCGCATGCGTCATACTTCATTTCTAATATTATATTATACGTAAATTAAGCAAGCATTTTCATTATTTAGTCCTGTACATAGTTAATTTGTGAATTATGTATGATTTATTACATAAAGTGCTCAACGGGTTGCTTCTTAACTCATAAGAAACTCCACCAGCTCCTAATTGTTTTTTTTTTTATCCCATAACCTCTTCATTCATACAAGCAGCGAATCACAATTGCTCAAAATGCTTTCTTCCAAGTTATAAGGAGATATATAATGCATAGCATATGAACTTACTGTGGACATCGTTTTTGTCCTGTGTACCACGAACGGTACCATCCGGATAAGCGGCCAAGAAATAATTCGTTCGGGAAAATAGTTGCATCGTTTGACTGAAGTTTGGATTTCCGAAGTAAGAGCTGCGGAGATCTGTAGAATGACCTTCCGCTGGAGGCCATTCCACGTGTGCCCTGGGAGGCGGAGATGAGTCATCTGTCCCACACCTGGTAATTAAAAATGTTTAAAATAGGAAACGAGTTAGTAATTTATTTACAGTTATGAACATTCAATTGTCTTCGCCACGTACGTATTATTTCACCAGCAAAGTCAAATTATTTTAATGAACGTATTTATATATGTATAAATATCGACAGAAACTTTTATAATTTTAATAAACAACATAAATACATATTTCACCTAAGCAAACTATCGTATCCAGTATACATATGTTCGTACATAACAAAAAATAACATTTCTCCTGTTTTGTGGAGTTACCATTACCTACTCTTTGGCGATTAGCAAAAACTTCTATATACTAAATGTTGCGTAACTTATCTAAAAAATTTCGACCATTCCTGTCATATGACGTTATATATTACTTCTTGTTCTTACTGTATGATACTGTATAGGATCGAATTTTTGTCTAAATATTCTCAAAAATTTCAGCAGAACTAATATTTATTAAATACTCGCGTTTTCTTAATTTTTTCTCAAAATAGTAATAAATAGAAATAGGGTGAGAACAACGCGCTTTGATGAGTGCGCCCCCTGTTTTAGCGGAACGAAGTAGTGGCAGCTATTTTAGGGTTGCTTGTTAAACGTAACAGTGTTTGTGGAGGCATTTCTACATTTTGACGTCCTCTGTCCTGTATATCTTTACATCGTGCGATGCAGAACTCAATTCGCTTCTTCATATCTTCGCCCTTCTTCTAGTATCAGTGGTTTTTCAGAAAATGCAATTTGGAATTAGTATTTTACAATAAAATTATAATTTCAAAATCATAGGTGCAAAAGGAAAACGAACAAACTATAATATTTACTCAATAAATCCTTCTTTGTTATACCTAATAAGCTGCTAACCTCCAAAATCGGTTAAAGCACATTAAACTTTACACGAGAGACAATTTATTGTATCAATAAAAAAAAATAGTATTTTGTACTTGCAATCAAAGTTGGAATTGAAAGTAAAATATATTGTTCTTCCTGCACGTTGGCATTATTTAAGGTCCATTTGTTTTAGAAATAAGTTATACAGTTGATACAATCATTAAATTAGGAACTTCCATGGCACCTTGTACGTATGTACATTATATGGGGGTTCATATAATTGACTTTGAAATTTACATATGTGCTAATTTGCGCGATACTAATTTAAAGGCCGAAAGTATAACAAACTAAATTGATAGGTCACGTTTGTCCCATGATATTAAACAAAATGAAACTGTAGAACTGCTATTTGAAAATTTTCAACTATGTGTTGATTAGCTCTCGCAGAATTTCTTTTAATAGCTATAGAGTTACAAATATTGAGTTAATGAAATATCCAGTAATTGGGTTTTGGAACCTTTGGTGTAACAATACTATCACACTGACAAAAGTCAATGCTGGGTTTTCCACTATCACCAAACAACAATAAACAACCAGGGCTGGGCAAAATACATTCCAAATGTATTTAAAATATAAAATACAAAATACACTCCTTCTTAGTATTTGAAATATCAAATACAAAATACATTCCCTATTAGTATTTGAAATATCAAATACAAAATACATTCATTATTAGTATTTGAAATACCAAATACAAAATACATTCATTGCTGGTATTTCAAATACAGTACTATAAATTACTACAAAATTTAGAAAACATAAAGCAGTTTAGTAACCTATTATTGGCTGTTAATGCTGTTATAAGGGAAAGCTTTACCTTTTCCTTTATACTAATCTAAGTAAAATATATTGAATGCTAAATAATAAAAAAAATAAAACACTAATGTATTCTAGAATCTCTTTACTGATAGTTTCATTTCCTTTTAAATAAACAAGTACTTCAAAAAGTTTGTCTGATAAACAACTTCTGGCAGGAGTATGTATAAACCCTGCAAATGAACCGAAATTAATCCCCAACCAAACTACAAAACTATTAAATTTTAAAGCGAGTTATTCTAATGAAAGTGAGGTTAAGGGTGCAAAACAGAGCGCCAAATCACGCCAACGTCAAATACATTGGGTACTATGAAATAAACATCGTTCGCGCGATGTGGTAGTATCCGCTTAATTTAGGTACATTATCGCTATTTTCAGGTTATGGTAACTAGGTACTATGATGACGTCATGATGCCTATATGCGTAGTAAATATATAAAGTAATTTATATATTTTTAAGTACACAAAATACTTTAAAAATATATTTCAAATACAAAATACAAAATACAGAAGAAAAAGTATTTGAAATATAAAATACAAAATGTATTTTGTATTTCAAATACGTATTTCAAATATTTGTATTTTACATATGCCCAGCCCTGTAAACAACAAATTGTTACACCAAAGGTTCCAAAACCCAATTACTGGATTACGATGGCTTCACGGTCAACGGAACTGAATCTTTTGTTGTTTGGTGATAGTGGAAAACCCAGCATTGACTTTTGTCAGTGTGATAGTTAATGAAATGTCAATCAAATAAGAAAATATTAATTTTTAACCTAATCACTACTGCTCCTAATTTTTTTATTGTATATATTGTTTAAGGGCCGGTATTTATATCTATATATAATAACACTTTAGCCAATACATATAAGGAAAATATAATTATTTCAGTTATTCACCCGATAACTTTTATTAGTAACTTTCACAGGAGTTTGAAATACCGGCCTTAAAAAAAAACCAAGTTAACTAAAGAGGATTGTCAAAATTGCTTGTCGTTTCATCCCCAACTTTGTACACAAATTCTCATAGTTGACCAACTAATGATTAATATCTCCAAAAACCGCTAGAAATAAATGTTATTTATTGAAAAATCCATCGCACAGATTATCTTTTAATAATGTAGAGAATCCATTACAATAATAAGAAAAGTTCTATTTAAATAAAGAAATTTCTTTTAACGTTCGATATAACTAAACGTTTTGGGAAATTGAAAATATCTTTAAATGATTCGTCAAAGAAACTTTGTAATAATCTTTTATGTATCGTCATAAAAAGATATTGTCTGAATAGTCTAGAACCCTGTGTATTAATTTTTATTTTATTGGAAGTTACTTTTATACCAAATATTAAAAATTTTCAATAAAATTTAAAAGTGATGTAATTGTCTGGAGATTGGTTTCTGTAAATTCTCTCCGATAAAGCTTTTATTGCAATCACTATGATTCAATATTGATCAACTAATCGATGATATCGCAAAGACTGCGATTTAATTTGTTTATAGATATGTAATGCCCTACAATCGGCTTAAGGCGTAACTAATTGTGTAATAAACATATCTTTTTAAGTACTATACCGAATAAAAGATAAAGGGTAATTAATAAAACAAAATTGTTGCAAAATCGAATTAAAAAAAAACGTAGGAATCTTTCTTGTTACCAATTAAATATCAATAAATATGGTAAAGCATGTATTTATTTACACAACAATCGCTTATCTGAAAAAGTATTTAATTCTATGATGTATAAGACGCGATAAGAATCAGATGCAATAAAAAAATAACACCTACATATACAAACATTTGCTTTTAGCACGCAAATGTGGTAATATTCAGTAAAAATTTGAACTATTTGGTACAAAATATTTCAGTTATTTCCTAATTTGCTATTAACTATGCTATACAGGCATTTATGTAAGCATAAAGTTCTTGGAAGAACTTGAAAATTTGCGAAGAAATAATAAATATACCTAACAATAATTTGAAAGAGGACTGTATAAACAAGGAAGATACATGCAACATCAGAATATTACCATTCGGTTCCTCCTACGGATCTTTTGTTTCTCTCTGAATAACCTTCGTCAGCCTCATCAACAATGCTGTCGCTGTCACTGGACGAATTTTCGTTTTCCATAATTTTCCGCCAATAATTCACGCCACACCATGCGACACTGGGTTCCTACTAGGTTCCCCCATAAATTGCCGTCTTGTAATTAAATTCCCAGTCCGTCTCGTACACATACCAAACACATTTAAACCGTATATTAAACAGACGATTCGCGAACCTAACTTGAATGAAAACCTACTACTTACTACTGGCAAAATATTGCATAGTTCCGTATACGCCCCATACAACGTCGTTCTCAAACTTTATATTATCGATTTGCTCGACCTGTTACATAAATAGACAGGCACGTTTATTCAATGTTTAAGTTCAAAGCATCTTAAGGAGCACATGGCTGGTTTATTTTTAATTGGAATTTCAAATTCATTCACCTACGTTCATATGAAATGACGAACCTAATGTATTATGTCATATTATATACATATATACGTAGCTACACAAAATGCTACGTAATTTTCCCTAATTATAATTTATGACAACTCGCACTCTATAAAACTATGTAATAAAATTTTTAATTATTTATACTTGAATGGGTTTCTTATCGTTGAATTAAAGATTAGACATTCATCGGCACGTTTCTTTTTATTTCATACAGAATAATTATAAAAACCCATGGCCTATAAACTAATGCTTTAAAATTTTTATTTGATGAAGTTCAAGCCATTTAAAAATTTGAATTTAGCATTCTTGCCAATCGAAAATTATCGCTCAGGATTTGCTGGCCTATATTCGATTTGTAAAGATAAATATTTATTGCTAAAATTTGGTTAAACAAATTCACTTAAACTGCGAAGGAAATTATTTAATTCGTAAAAATTAATTTTTATTATATAAATTTTTTTATAAGAAATATAGTAACTTTCCATTTAAAAGGTTACCTGCATATGCACATTTCTTCACGCGCGTATGGGGTTAGAAATTGTTGACGTTTGTTTATATTTATTTGAATCACTATTTTGCTTATAAATTAAATTTTCGGTAATTTAACTACCAATTATGGCTGAAGAAATAGATAATGTATGTATAAGAAATAGGAAAAGATTGTGAGCAGGTATTTAATATATCTATTTGCAGATTCCACCAATAACTGTAAAAGAACCATTAGATTTAGTTAGGTTAAGTTTGGATGAACGAATTTATGTAAAAATGAGAAACGACAGAGAATTACGAGGAAGACTCCATGTAAGTAATTGTCCATACTAGTTTTGTAAATCGTGTAAATATTATGGTTTTATAGGCATATGATCAACATATGAATATGGTATTGAGTGATGCTGAAGAAACTATAACTACAGTTGAAATTGATGAGGAAACCTATGAAGAAGTGTATAGATCTACTAAGAGAACAATACCAATGCTTTTTGTAAGAGGCGATGGAGTTATTTTAGTTTCTCCACCAATGCGAACTGCGTAATATACTTAAATATAAGCACAAATATATTAAGGATAATGTTCTTATATTTCTAATTGTATTTTATGAAAAAAATCACAAGCATACTATAGGATAAGAAATTAAAACGATCATAATTTAAATGTATGTCTTTATTCCCATTAAATACAACGTAATTTACAAATTATACCTGAAATATGCTGTTTATAATGTAGAAAAAAATGCAGCACTATATATTAGGTACGAATATAGGTGTATTTATATAATATACATAGCTTATGCTTATAAACAAATTAAAAAAACACATACACTTTAACTTACATCATATGAATCACATATATACATCTTTTGAGTAAGACAATATACACATACAAAAATTGGCTAACATTCGACGCTAAAAAAATACAAGAGTATTTCTAAAATATTTCTTGTCTAATACTGTATTACTTGATTATACAAACATTGATTATATTAATATAATGCAGCGATTCTTCTTTGAAAACATGCTCCATGCAATGAAAGGAATTGTATTGCGTTTATAATCTCAGGAAGTCTGACATATTCCAAAACAAAATAAAACATTTTCAGAACTGTATTAACTCATGTTGTATGTCGAGTAATATCACAAATAATTCATAATTACTGACAAAAAAAATCATCGTGTAAAATTTGAATTTCCCGGGTTTTCACATTTGTTTATACAATTAACGAAGATATATAAGAATAACAATTTTTCTTAGACATTCTTTTGGCTTAAAGAACAAATCGAGCACCAGGAGCAAATTTTTAGAAACAAATTATTAAAAATTCAGCATCCTCTAAGATATATTTATTTGATTTGATTTCATCCAACTATTTGTTAGTAGTTATTGAATACGTAGTTACCATTTATTCACTATTATATTTATTATTATTGAAGTGTAGTACCGACAAATATATCCTTGACAGTCTATAATACGTACATGATGACGTGCTTGAAAAAACTTTATAAAAAACGTTTATATTATTGACTTTACGTTAAACAAAAATTATCTGGACAACCTTACGCACTCATGCTCTGCGCTAAAATCAGAGACTAGAATAGAGCGGAAAGAAGTATTTTATTTCAATAATAGGTCATTTGAGCAACAGTTTGGGAAGTCACATTATTTAATTTAAACAAACAGTGCAATTATTTAATAGGCGTCCATTACGGCATTAAATTGGCTTGATTAATTTATAACGTTTACGTCAACGTTGAAGAAAGAGTTCTCTTTGTGAAGTGATAAAAACAAAATTTAGATTTATTTTCTCATGGCTCTCAAATTATAATACACATACTGTTTATGAAAAAAATAAAAATAATAAACGTATCTTTTTTCTTGTGTTTGTGACAAAATTTAATACAATTTAACGGTTGTTTTTCATAGTTTTAATTTAAATGGGCCATGAAAAAATAAACATATGTAGTAAGACAAGTAGAAATTTTCAGACCATGACATGCAAAAGCTTCCAAATGCCTCGTGTATTGACATTCCAGTACTGTAAATACATTAGAGAACGAGAAAAATTGTTGGCCGTTCCATGATATTACAGCAGAGTCTCGATACAGTGAACATAACACAAAATAAATAAAAATAAATTGCACATACATACATAGGGACTTCTTCCATAAGACTCAATATGATAACATTCGTTCCTGTATCTATTGCACAATTCAGCTTTGAGTCATTCTGAAAGAAGTCTTTGTACGAATTTTTATAAAAGTAAACAATTTTATTTTGTGAAATGTGTATTGTTTGTTGTTATCTCAATCTAAAAAAAATATATATATAATTGTAAACAACACAGATTTGTTAAATCGACTATTATTTCGATTAGAAATGAAAGATACAGTTGATTTTGATTGGAAATAAAAGTTGAAAGGTATTGAAGAAACATTAACAATACGTTTATTGGGTGGGAAGAAACGTTAAAAATATCAATTTATACAAAAACCGGTTTTTGAAACATTTTCTTTAGAAATATTTTCTAAAGAAAATGCAAAAGTTACAAAATTATATATTTAAATAAAATATTAAAACAGATTTTTAACATATACAAATGCTTTTGGAAATCATAAAGTGAAGTTATACAACATAGGAAAAGAATCTTCAATAATTCAAACAATTTAATTGTCCTAGGAATTCTGCCAATTCCAAAACAGCTTGGATAACAGAGGGGATTCATTCTAAAACAAATTTATTCCAGAAGTAGCCCTATAATAATTTTCCAAAACGTTTTTTACGGTAGTTCCATAATGTAAAATAAGGTTTTAAAAGATAATTGTTATTGTTAACAACATTAACGAAAAAAAGCTTGTTATCTAACATTGTTCAAAATGATGTCTGAGCAATCTGAGAGCTGCTCTTTTAAGATTGAATTTGGCTTGAAAAGAATTAAAATCAATAGTAATTGAGGTATCTTGGCATATTTTATCGTCCTTGAGAAAGAAGACAACACTGCTTTAATTGTTTTAAAATAGCTATTAAGGAATGAAGATTCCGGTTAGAATATGAAATAATTAATATCTTAAACATCACGATATTGTAAAGGACATAAAGAAAAAAATAAGGTTCATGTGCTTATTTACATAAGCATACTTTGTTGTTTAACGTCCAGGATCAAAATGAATGATGTCATAACAATTCGAGATTTGAAACAAGGATCGCCAACCGGAAAATAAGCAGGATGAAGATATAAAATTGAAGATAATGATATTGCGAAAAATTCACTTGTGACAGACAAATTGATTTCCGCTTGTGAAGAATTGAAATGCTTGAATTAAGTTTAAATTCACTGCAAAGAAGAAAACCTCAATGATCTACAATATTCTAATAAAGATTTGAGAGCTACATTGACTGAAAAATCGCATAATAAATCAATCCCAACCAAATTAATTCATTTTTATCTTATGCATGAGCAAATATTCTCATATATTTCTTGTTTGAATTTTTTATTTTGTGTTTTGTTATTATGTATGTACTTTATAGTTTGAAATGTTGGATTATTATAATATAAAGTATCACTGTGGTGTATATTTATCTGCACTCCAAACAGTGAATAACCTCGGTTTATGTATCAATTAGTTCACTATATCGAGACTCTACCGTATTTGTACAACTCGCATTCGATTTTCAATTCCTATAGGATCTCATCCCATACTCTATACGCATGCATTCGTCTTTTCGTTGTGCTTCAGTACGCCTGACTAGCCGTGCTAGCTTTCCTGCGATGTCACGCCGACGTTTCGTTTTCGCCCCAACCCTCGCTGTCGCACTCAGACTCGGAGGCCGATTCCGAATCGCTAAATTCCACCGCCACTCTCCTAGCCAAGATGCTGGCGACATCGTGTAACCCATTCCCTCGTTCGACTTCTTTCTGCTCGATCTTTTCCACTTTTCGCAACTTAATCCCATCCCGGATGGCTTTCAACAGATCGTTCCTCGGATCGGCCATGGGGGGCGCTTGTTTCGCTATCTGTCTGTCCTTCACCGGCGTCAATTTCGGCGGAGACGTGGTAAGAATCTTACTGATCTCACCGTTCAAAGAAGGTGGACTCATAGGCCCGTTCGGAATCGAAGGCATCGGAGGAGGCGGCGGTGGGGGTGGAGCTTGAACCGGTGTTATTTGTTTAGGCGGAGACGGTTGCTTGGGTACGGGAGGCGGAGGTGGAAGCTCAGGTTCGGGAGTAGGCTGATGCGAATGGGGACTATTGGAACGCGATTGACTGTTCTGCCGCACAATATGCGCGGGAATCCCGTTTGGTGGTGACATAGTTTCTGGTGGAGGTGGCGGAGGAGGCAAAGTGTCTCTTCTTGGAGTGTTCGCTGGGGGTGTGGAAGTATTGCTAGGCGGCGCGGGTGGTGGTTGCGTCGGACGTATTTTGCCACCCTTCGTTGGAGTTCCTTGATACGGACTTTCGACACTCATTTGGGGAGAGCCGTACAAACCTTGCTGGTACGCATTTTCATCGTATGTAGGGTACGTCGGGGAATGTAAACCATCGTGTTGTTCTTCATACATTCTATGTATCTCAATTGAATTTGGCCTCTGTGGTTTTTGCTCAACTTCCATTTTAGGTTCACTTTGCACCTGAGCTGGTTGATAGTGCGACATTATATATTCTCCATGACCGACAACAAGCTGTCGTTGCCGTTCCCTTGTATTGTGCGGCTGTCTAACCCTCTTTTTATGTCTTCCGCCCCCTTGTCCACTATCAGGACCACGCGGTCTGTGGGGTTTCTTACCCAATATCATCCGTTCAGTGTCTTTAAGGACTTCCTCGCGCCATAACTCGAAGAAATAGTTTGGATCGGTGTAGAATTTAAGGCCGTCCTTGCCATCTTCTCTATAACAGTTTAGCTTATCGAGAGGTGGAGGTTTATCACACGATTTGTATGTTTCTAACATTGCTGTTGGCATAGTTGCTCTAGAAAATATCTGCAATCACAGAAGTTATAAAATTAAAGATTTTTAAATTTTAACAATTACATATATTATTATTATTCGGGATCATCACCAGGGCCGCAAATTCAAACCGCTTTGAACATGACCGCCATATAAAAATTTATTATTCGGTGTTTGATATTCTGTGATGGCTTTTATTGTTGCTTGATAATATAATAGAGATAACAATATTGATTTAATTTACCATAGTGTAGAACTTATTGCGTAACCAAAACCAACTCTTAGTATGTAATAACAACTTAATCTATTTTTGAGCTCTAATGAAGCAAGCATTCAAATGTGTGTGGAAAATAAAATCGATACCCACTGAATGCACTAAATGTAGTGACATTTTAAATGGTAAAGTAACTATTTGTGTATATTTCAGTGTGGCTATTTAATTTTTTTTTGATTTTGTTACAATACAGTTCGGATCTCTGGTTCAAGGTGGTCTGAGCTTATAGTTCTGGTTATCATATTTATTTATTTTTTTTACCTTATTACACAAATACTTTTATTTAGACATATCAGAATTAGCTTTTAATAGAGATGTAACTATTTAAATTTATACACCACTATATATAAAAATATGATAAACTTGGACCTACTTTCTTATTAATTAAAATTATATAATTTACAGAACTGAAGGTTTAAATAACAATATATAACCACATACTATGATTTTTATATAAAGAAACTAGTCTTATCAAATTTACTTCCTGTATATACTACAGCATGATATAATTTTAATTTTAAACTATCCAATATTCAGTAAAATTCATATTCAAAATCTGCACATGTTACATCTCATATTGTACTTGAACAACGTAAATATAAAACAAATTCCTCAAACAGATTATTTCTAATTGTTAAATAGTAAACATTCATATGAAATCTCTCACAATACCAGAACTTTTAGAAAAAAATGGGTTTATTGTTTTAAATTCCAACATTCAGTTTCATTCATTTGCATTCAGTATTTCTTAAATATAAGCTAAATTTAAAATGCTATAAGCAATTGAGGCTTACCTGCTGATCAAAAACAGTATTACTCTTGAATGCTTTTCTCATATGTATATCTTGCAAAGAGACTTCTTCTCCAGTGCTATCCAATTGGGTAACCTTAATTGCCAGCCTATCTATTCGAGCCTGCAGAGAATTTGATCGATCATATATATGTTGTGCATCTCTAGCCAACTCTCCAAACAAATCTTCTGCATGTCTCGATAATGAAGATAGTTGCCTCACAGTATTTGCTAGAGTTCCATTTGTGACAGCTTCTAGTTCTGAAGGGAGTGGAAAATCATCTGGCAGTGTTCCCCTACTGACGTGAATAGGGGTAACTACTCTTTTAGGAAGTGGCATGTTTATGTTTCATGAAGTTTACTTCACCTTCTCAGTTCTTGTCCAACATCACTGGAAATCTAAACATTTCCTTTCTTTAATACATTTAATGAACTATATTACTTATGTAATATGACACTCCCTCTTGTGTTACAAAAACTCACATCAAGCATATGCTAACAACATTAATTGTGATACTATTTCCCTAATAAAAACTATAATCATGAGTCACTTCCTATTCATCCTTTCCCATGATAATATATTGATTTGAATAAGCCTGTATATCTAATCTACTTCTGTTTAAACAGTTTATCTACTGTGAAAATGTTTAAAATTATTCTTATTAAAATACATTCTACCTGGGAGTGATATTTGCAATCAAGGCCAGGATTGTGGATATTTACTTTCTGAATAATAACTTTTTTATCTAATCAAAACAGATATCTGTGTGTATTGTGAATAACGTGAATTAGCGTACTCACTTAGAAAGCAGTTTCAAAAGGGCAAAAAAAAATGAAAGTTACATTCTAATTATTTCTTTAGTGTCAATTTTTTTCAGTTACAACAAATGTCAAAAAGGCCAACAAACTGAAGATATGTCAAATGGTTATAATAAAATTACTCACCTGCATTTTTTTTAAAATATCGCATATGTTAAAAGCACTAAAAACATCGTTATTTTGGTAACTTACACAGACTATCTATACAACTTTATGTAATAAGACTTTTTTTTCGTTAAAATGGCGAAATGATACACCCAGAACGGGCACAGCATTACAGAACCGACAACTATAAAATTATTGCATGCAAATTGAAAGTCCCTAAAAGCATTTGACAGTTAATCGTTAGCGAGGACTACCAACCTTAAAAAAACACAAATTAG
Source organism: Cetonia aurata (assembly GCA_949128085.1). Lineage (NCBI taxonomy): Eukaryota > Metazoa > Arthropoda > Insecta > Coleoptera > Scarabaeidae > Cetonia > Cetonia aurata. Next base: position 10,957,072 of record OX421888.1, read on the forward strand.
AGTAATATCTTAATTAGAACTTCATAGATTGAGATACACATTACATAGATACCGCTACAATTTCGAACGTACCTACTGTACGTTGAAGTAATTAAAAATAAGTTTTGAAAATTAAAATTTTTTTGATTGTGTAGCAAATATACTAAAATATTTTTATTTATAACTATCTATTAAGTCCAATCGACTGTGAAAAATGTTGATTCTTTTTTAACTGCGATTGGAGGACATGTCCTCAAATTCATTCACCATATAAAAAAAGTCGCATTAGAAGAAAATAACTAGTAAACTAGGTTTTTTCCTAATAAGAAACTCTTCCAAAGAAATATAATACTTTTAAAATTTAATGAAACTTTGCTCATTTTGAGGACACACAGATTGTTGTAAATTGCGGTTTTCCATTTAGGTGAGACTCCGCGTTAAAGGGATCAAATGCACCCTTGAAATATCAATTATTTTTAATTCTTCGCGATAGAGATTCTAACTTCGGCCTGTTCCTTTATTAATGATGAAATTAAATTTTAAAACTTAACCGTTGTATAGAGCATGCAGTATGAAAAGAAAATCAAATCATATATGACTCTATTTCTACTATAACAAATCCATCACATAAAAATACTTTTAATTTCTAAATGTATGTTTATTGAATCACACATAATAGTACTTTTATAGTTGTTTAGTTAAATACACAATTTTTGTAACTCCTATCTATAATGCACAGATCACTAATCAAGTCTAGAAATATGTACATTTTTTTTATTGTTATATGGATCCTACATGTAAATACTTAAAACAAGATAGTAACTATAATACAAATTTTGCATATATAATATGTAGATTAGAATTTTAGTACCACATATCATTTGGCTTTTTCTTAATAAATGTTAAACATGTTTAAGTTTCAAAAGTACAAAATTATTATAAGTATTGTTGTTAACAAAAGTATCAAGAAGAAAAGATATCACAAGTTTTTTTGCAGTTTTTTCTTTTTTCGTAGCAAATATGATTCAAATAAATAACATGATTTCTTTTAATGAAAATACTACAATAAATTCTTCATTTGTATTTTAAGTGTACATATTTTAATATCAGGTTTATATGTTGTTAAAATGTAAAATCGTTTACTTACATACTCTTACAATTAATACTAAATTCCAAAACTTGCAAATTTATAAATACAAGCTTCTGACGATTCATAATACGTTATAAGTTCCTTAATTCATTTTAGAGTATTAAAAAACAATACAATCTTTTAATGTGTACAACAGATTAAATATATGAAGTTAGAAGATCAAGAAATATATGTAAAAAAGTTGCAGTAAATATTAATATGTATATAAAAGGTAAATTGTAAGTTGTTCTTATCGGTAAAAAAAAATAATATAGGCCTACAACAAAAATTAGCTACATTATAATAAATTTGTACATATAGTCATTTACATAAAAAAATACAAAATGCAGTGATATATTACAACAAGAACTCATTAACACAATTCGAAAAACTTATTTACGATTACACTAAGTTTCTCAGGATTATCAGGATATTTAGAAGTTTTCAACGTCTCCCGTCGTTCACGCCATTCTCTCATTTTCATAGAATAAATCGCCATACTATCAAAATCGTCTAATTCTGTATAAACATTTATAATACCTCTGTAATCATACTCTAAGCCTGAATAAGCTTCCCCAAACAATTTTAAACTAATGTCTATTGAGCGCAAGTACAATTTCTCTGCATCCTGATATCTTTTCATGTGATAATTGTACAAGGATGCTAGATGACCTACACTTAAACCGACTTCATAGTCATCTGGTCCTAATAATTGTTCCTTAATCGAAATAGCTTTCAAATGCATTTGTTCAGCTTCTTTGTAGTGCTTCATGGTCTGGTAAAGTCGTCCTAAATTACCGTAATGCTTGGCAGTTTGTACGTTTCTCTCGCCAAAGGATCTGCGAGAGATCTCTAACGCGGCTTGATGTAACGCTTCTGATTGCTTCAAAATATCGTTTTGCATTTGCTGACTGCTTGCCTCGCGCATATCCAAAGCGATTTCTTCCAGTATTAGGGCTTTAACACGTTTTGCTGAGGCCAAAAGTAAATGATCTCGTGGCAATAGTTTTTCCATAATGCGCATTGCCCGTTCTGCATTGTCCCTAAAAAGTACAACGGATATACAGGGTGTTAATTCTAAGTCGTTACACTCGAAAATGGTAGTTAGAATTTTTGCTTTCTGAAAAATCGTCATAACTTTTTTATTTTAAGTACTATTAAAAAAAAACAAAAATTCTGATTAGCTTTCGGCCCTCTAAAACATTTGCATTTATAATCATTTTTTAAATAACAAAATAATGTGATAGATCAAAAAATTCGAAGCAAATTCTTTTTGATACCACTCCATGGAGTTTGGAAAATTAAGCATTTATAAAACCTAAAACATTTGTCCTAAAAAAATTCTTCTATTTATTCAAAAAAAGTGTTTATACATTTGTAAAAAATGCCCACCATTAGCCTCTTCAAATGCGGGTTCTACGTAATCTACTGGCAATTCCTATTGACTGACAAATGTCAGACAATTTTTTCCGACAAATTGGCTACTTAGTTGTTGACGATTTGGATATCTCCTCCGATAAATCATTCAAACTTCCTGTGCATTACGCCTTACCTCCCCAGAAACCATCGAAGTTTTTTTTTATAGCAAATGTAGTAGATAGTTTAAGGATTTTATATATATATTTTAAACATTGATGGAGTGGTTATTAAAAAAAATATTTATTTATCGCCATTTTGTTATTTGAAGAAATAAAAAATGATTGTAAATGCAAATGTTTTAAAGAGCCAAAAGCTAATTTTGATTTTTTTTTTAAATAATTTTTATAATAATAATATTATGACGATTTTTCAAAAAACAAAAGAACTCCACTAACTACAAACTGTTGCATCAACTCAGAAATTGGAACTAAGAAAAATTGTTTGTTTTAATGACTTCTACTGCAATTTTCGGGTGTAATGATTTAGTATTAACACCCTTTTTTATTTTTGCACATAACCTACTTACCGAGGTGAATAAAATTGTCCAGAACTGTATTCATTTACATATTGAGCGTACGCTAAATCTTCGTGTGCAATTGCGACCAGGATGTTGTATTTTTCAAAAACTTCCTTGCGGATATTCAGGGCCCTCTCATAAATCTTGACGCTTTCCTGTACGAAATCGGAATTCAATAAGAAAAACCCATAATCCGTTAATATGTCTGCGTAACGCGGGTGTCGATCTACAACATATGCTTGCGAAGCTAAACTCATAGCCTGCTTAATCAGTAATTCCGCTTGGGCAAAATGTCTTTTCACAACACATGACTTAGATGCCTGCCTCAATACGTCTATTATTATTCTACAATGAAAAAGAGAAAAAAATTACTTGTTACAGTGCAGACTACGTATTTACAGAGGATGACTACATTTACATAAATACACTATTGCTAAATCTGTAAGTTCAGAAATACAGAGTCAGTTAAATGGGGTAACTATTATGTCTGTTTTATAACTTCTATCAATTCGATATTGAAAGCCGATAATTAAAAATTTTAATTTAGCAATATAGAAAGAAATAATTATGAAGAAATACTAAGGAAATAATATTCGAGAAAATAGATGTTAATCGAAAGAAACAATATTAAAGAATGAATAAAAATAAATAAATATATATCGTTGTCAACGAGAGTTAGATAGATCAAACAAAAGAAGAAGATACAAAGCAGTGGCGGCTCGTGCATACGTCACTGGGCACTATTACAATGATCGAACTGATCGTATGACTTCGTGACATAGAAAATATAAACACGTATTTGACGATAACATACGAAGAACTCCGATCACTGTCATAGCCCTCCCTGTGACATAAGCACCGACTGCCGCTGGTACGAAGAGAAATACCCTGCCCTAAAATCCACGACTTTCCAAAATAATTGTTCCGAATAAATTGTGTAGCGAGGAACTGAATCAATATTGGTATGTTATAACAAAAGGTGTTAACTCCTTCAGATTTGAATATGTTAAATAAATTAAGTCAAAAAGAAAAAATAATTTTTGGGCTAAATTGTATATATTTTCGGTACCGTTTGTGTATTGTATATATTTTAATTTTCTTACAGGAAATTATTTTTTTCCAAAACACATATTCTTTTCTGTAGTTAAACAACTTTGCATCTCTTACACTTTCTGAAATAGTAAGTGTCCGTATGAAGAAGTAACAATGTTTATACCAAACAAATTGTTCAAAGCAAGTTTTTACATTTATTTTATCTATATTTACCTCTTTGGTAAGTCCTCACTCAGCAATCTTAAAGCTTTCTTAGACCAGCTATACGCCTAAACAGACAAAGTTTTAAATAAAATAACAAACAAATCTTTCTAACTTACCTGTTCATATTCACTTTTTAAAAAATACATTGTTGCAAAATGTGCATATACTCCAGATAAGTTTGGTAACGCATTTTGGCACTCGAGTTGCTTTAAAACTATCAATATCGAGTTCATTGTCTCCTCGGCTTTTGTAATACAATAATAACATTCTACATAAATTCTTCTACAATAACACCATTTTAAATTGCAATTTCCCTTTAAGTAACAACAACTTACTTGTAATAGCAATCTAATAATTTCAACATTAAAGGTACGGTGGGTTCTATTTTCTTGCATAATCCTTCCACTGTATTTAGCACGTCTATTGATGATTTGTACCATCCACCTTCAGAAAAAAATCCGCCAAGCTTCAACCCAAAATCGACCATTTCTACTGAGGGATCGTTTAAATTAATATATCTCCGAACTAATTCAGTAACATTCGAACAATGGTCTGTTAATATTTGAAACATTTTTAGTAATTCTCTCCGTTTATGCCGAATCTTCAGCATTCTTTTAAAAACGTCTAAATTACTAAATTCTAATCCCAGTAGGCATAGTCTCTTTTCTAAACACATCTGCAACACGCAGTGACATAAATGTTAAAAACAATCTAGGATAAGTCAAAATGCCTACCTTATTATAAAAGTCAAACAATACATTATCAGGTAATAGTCTAAATTCTTTTTTACAGAATTTGCAACTACTTGCGCAATCCACAACAGCGACTTTTAAACACAAACAATATAAACTAGGGAACTGCTCAGCAGACATTTCCGAATTGTATAAACTAGATAACTGGTCACAAGACATTTTTAAGTCCAGAGAAGATATAAATTAAACCACAAGCAGTAACAATAAAGAATCTGTAGTATTCAACATGTACATCACTTTAATAAACACACAACAGCTGATTAAACTAATGGACGTCTTCGTTCGCACTTGCTTTGCACTGACAGTTCTTGTACACTCCATTCAACAAGTACCACTGCAAATAACTTTAGTAGCCATAAAATAATAAATATAGGTATGTACTACGTTTTGTATATTCACGATTGTTGAAACAATGACAATGAAGAAGTCCATATTTTTTTCAATATTACCATGTTAAGATTATTGACTTCCTTTCGTCTTAATAAGAACAGTAGAGAAAATATGATTTCTTTAAATTAGTAGAGAATTATAAAATGAAGATGTTTTTATATTCAAGTTTTTAATTTCCATTCTTGTGCTAGACAACCAACTATACTTTCGGATTAAGTTGGTTGTTCACCTTGCAATCGGTCTGTAAAATTTGTAATGATTTAAGAATAGTGTTATTTTTTCTTACAAAAAATATAGGAGCTTATGCTTTATTGTCAGCACTATCCTCATCTTTTTTAAAAGTAAATGAAAATCATATATCAAAATTTATGCTGATAATCATAGATTTTAATAATATGTGATTTGTGAAGATAACTTTTCCTACGCATTCACAGTATTATGCACCCTAATATACATTTAGGGAGGGGGGTGGCATAAGGTTTTGTTCCATTTCATTCGTATGGACTGAAGATAGCAGCAACAAATTTCTCAGCCAGTATTTTCTAACCAATGGTAAACTTGCGCCGTTTTTAAACTTGCTATGATGTTTATAATTTATTTGTGAAATTGAATCAGTTATTTATTTTTTATGGCAAAGTTTTTCATATATGTAAATCATTAGGTTAATTATCTTTAACTGATTTATCTATGTAAATATTGTGTAGGTATTTATGCAAAAAACTTTCTCTATTTTATAGTAAGTAATATATTAAATAATTGAAATGTACATAAGTAAAATATTCATATACGTATAACAAAGTAGCCATTTATATTACTATGAGTATATAATTTATCAGATCATACAATACATGAGATATGGCAATGTGATGATATATAAGCAATGTGTCAAAAATAAAATGCTACTGCTAAACGCTATCCTTTGCTCTACATAAATCGTTTTCAGCATCCATGCTTAGTTCAATATTTGGAGGGCTCTGCAATAAAAAAAAAATACATTGATGTAAATATAAAAAAACAGCTTTCAATTACCATAATATTAGATTTGTTGTGCTGTAGATATATTATAACCACCTTGACTTGGATGACCAGCATGAGGATCGGGATGGTCGATGTCATCGTAATTCGGTTTGCTTGTGGTGAAAATATCACCGATGTTCCGTATGGGACCTAAAATATTATATTTAGCATGATTAAGAACACATAATAGTAGATATTTTGCAAAGATTAGTTTCATAAAACACGTTTTAAAGCTTGAACTCAAATTTAAGTATATAAAGTTGGGGGAGGGGAACCCCCGAAATTTACAAAAATTAAATTATTTTAGAAACGTTTAAAAATTAAATTTTATAAACTTTGTATTGAAATGAGTCATCTTTTAAACATGTATGAATAGAATTTAATCTCAAAATACGTTCTTTTATCTTCTATGATATAAGCGATATTTTCGTTCAACTTTTTAGCTTTTAAAATTAGAATTATTGCAAAATCTTGTTGTATGCGCCCTCTCCACCCACATCAAAACCAATATATATGCTACTGACCTCAATATTTTATGAAACATATTTTTTTATACTATTTCTTTAATTAGCGTTTTGGTCCGTTTTAAAAAAGAATTTTGAAGATGTAAAGAATTATAATTGTTAATTTAGTTGATTAAATGAACATATGAATCATTTCAAATAAAAGGACATTTGCATAGTTTAATAGGGATAATTTCCCAAAATTTGAGGTTATGGCACCTCAAATTGTCATAATGACAACGGAATTAGTAAACCAGTGTAGCCAACTGAAACATTCTGTCTTTTATAAATGCTTTTAAAAACACTAATTATGAAAAGATAAAGCTAATAAACAAGCATCAAAACCTGTAGCATCCATCTTCTCACGAGTAATCCGGAATATTGCATAACTTGTGAAAATTTTAGCTATCATAAATAAAATAGCTAATATCACAGAAAATATATCTGCAAAAATAAAAAATTACTGTTTTATATATCTCTTCATGTCTGAAATACTTACAATTATGGGGGAAATGGAAGGATATTATAAATAAATCAACAATAACAGATATACTATTTAAGACTAGTGCCTAAAACATACGTATATAACACTAAAATAGTAAATATTTTATAACAAAAAAAATAGATAACTTACGAAATGCAATGGATCTATTTGCTCTGTATATAATGAACTATAGAGCAACCATATTATAATAACATTGAGAAGTACGTATCCTGTTGGTGCCCAATAACCTGTAGTTGCCAGTGTCAGTAAGACAACATGTATAATAAAGATAACCTAAAATAGTTTAACAGTTTACATATGTATATTTATTATCTTAATACACAAATCAATATTACCTTTGTAGGAAAATTAGGAATTTGGCTTAGATCTGCCATAATAACCAAATCTTATCGATTTTTTTTTGCTAGAAAAAGCCGTGGTTAAGATTACATCATAGCTCATAACCCCATTTGATGTTGCTAAAACACACAATACATATTACGCAGCGCACTATATATCTCCTTATATAAATATAATTATGTGTAAGATGTGTGTGAGTATCCCAATGTTTAAATTGTGTATGTATTTTATATTTCAAGGTAATAGTGGTAGAGGTAATAAATAGGTTGAGTAACACCACTGACGTTCAACATTACATACACACATGGATTCGTCATGGGGTCATTTGAATATTTACATATTTAATATCGATTTTATATTTAACATGCTCGCAGCGGCACACAAATGAATCGATATAATTACACTAGAATACAATAAAAAATACACACTGCAAAAGTAGCAATGAACGCAACTTAAATGTCAATCAACAGAGGTAAACATCTGCATCTACAATGATCTACAAGCACAATACACATCTTTTATAGAACAATAATGCTCAATAAATATAAGTGATTCACCTCCATAATTAATAAGTATTTTGTTGTTTAACTCTTTTATTATAGCATTACTATTTTATGTTATTAGATACTTGCCTTATTAATTGTTACACCTATTGCAAGGTGCGTAATATATAAATTTTAGCACTAAATTTCAAAAATTGAAACTTATTGTCTTGAATCACTAGTTTTACTAGAGTTTAGAGCACAATATGAAAAAATGATTAATGAGTGCGTTGCTCGGTATGCTGATACTGATACACTATGTACAGATAAATATGAAATGCAATGGCAAAAACATAAATATATAATTATTTTACATGGACTAATTTAAATGCAAGGCGTCTATTATTATTTATTTAAATTGTGCGATAGATACAGGTGTTTCTGACTATTTTGGGTTTCAAACTTTGTAAAATAGAAACAGTGGGCCGTGGAATTCTCTTATTTGCACTTAGGTAGCAAACAATTTTTATGATATCGCTAGTCTGGAAATATGGGCGTATATATGTATATATTTTTTATTTTCACAAAAGCTACGATCTTGAAAAGAACGAAATTTCCCACCACTGAAAATACTATCGTTGTACTTACAAGTAGTTTAGTAACCTATGTTACCTTAACATTTGTAACATCAATTAAGAAACTGCCTGTATGTGTGACGTAAGCAAGGGTTCTCTGCCGTGTAGAAAGTTTAAATTACTTGACGTTTCGATCTTGTCGTGATCTTCTTCAGAAGTGAAGTGATCTCTTTAGATTAGAAATGTATAATTTTCCAATCATCATTTCATGTCGAATAGCTGTGGTCGTTTTTGTTGTATGTGAACATATTTCTTCACCACTGCGAATAAAACTCCCGCCACAATTCGGATATTAGTTAAAAAAAAATTAATACATATTCACTACATACCCAGGTAAATGTTTCGCTAAATATTAATGCTATTAGGATCATTAGGAATCATGATTTTTTTTCCAACTTTTCCCATGAAATAATTTTGGCAATCTTGATACAAGTTATGAAGACACGGAACGGTTTTCGTGAGATCCTATTATTTAAAATAATTATTTTTTTAATAAAAAGCGAATTGTATGATGAAGACAAACAATAAAAATAATAAATCAATATTATTGTCAGAGAATAAGCAATTGATATAGCAAAAAAAAAATCTGGGGAGGAATACATCTGCGATTTTATTGAGTTCACGCATCGATTAGGTAAAAAAAGTATTTACAAAATTTATACATATATTTTTAGTATTACTTATATTTAAGATTATGTAGCAAGTATGGCTACATTAATTTCTTTAACCATTTTCACACGATTCAACATCTTTTCCAAATGTTCCGTGCCTAGTGCTATTGTTGAATACCAAACAGGACTATCTGGAACACAGGATCTCTCAGGTTGCAGATAAAATACATCGTTTCTCGTCTTTACACTTTCTGGACATTTGGATAGATAGAATTCATATAATTTAACTGGACATCGCAACGGATTGTCTTCATTCTCCTGCTGCTCATAAACTTTTTTCTTTTTCGAACCTTCAGCGGTTTGTGGAAGATAGAATCTCAACAAAACATTTCTAGACCCAGGTTGATTGGGATTACGTTTCCAATGTTTCATAATATGGGAAAAACTTAATTGTAGATGTTCCGGTATTGTGGTTAAACTAAAGTGTTTGGTATTGAAGAACATTAAAGTATTAAGGAGGACAAGAGGAGAATGTGCCCCCAACTGTTTAGATTCCCACAGGTGTTCTTCTTCTACACGCGTAACGATGTATTGGGACTCGTTATATAACAACGAAAATTTTTGACACACCTCGTTCAGACAGTCTGTGAATTTTTCATAAAACGTGTCACAAAAAATGTTATCAATCCGCCCGCTTTCATATAAATACTGTTGTATACCCAAACATAAGTAGTAAATCGTATCAGGTGCATATTCCGCACCATTCGGCTTACGAACTTCTTTCACGAAAAGGCACAGGGAGTAATTTAACTCATCAGCGGTAAGCTGAAGGATTTCTGTTTTGAATAGTTTCCCACGCTTCGGACTTTTCTGCAGTTCGATATTTTTCGTGGTTACCCATTGTTTCCAAGCATTAACTCCGAATGTGTATTTAAGACACATATTCGCGTCTGGCTTTTCCGTATCTGATGGTGGAACCACTGACGTATAAACTTGCTGTGACTGGGCAGGTTTCTTCCTACCTTGTCGCGCTTGTCTGATACTTCTCCGTTTAGTTTCCATTATACTTCCTATGCGTTGAGCGGAATCATCTGAAGTTCCGGCGGAGATAGTAGACGCTGATACAGCTCCTTCTAAATCAACTGGTTCTTCAAAATCGCTTGCCATTTTCAAGGCCATTTGCAAAACATCTTCACCAAAGCTGTTATTAGTGTCCATCTGTTCTGGCTCGGAATTATATGTTGCTTCCTTTGCTACAGGTTCCTCTTCACTATCAGAATCGGACGCATCTTTTTTATCTTCTGCTACCATTTCCGCCATCATCAATAGCTCCGCTTCGAGCGGATCAGCAGGAACTTTGTTCTTTATTTTGTTCATTTCTTTCATGATACCTTTAATCGATTTCCTACCTGTTGGTATAAAGATAGGCACGGGTATAGGAATTGGAATCGGAAGAGGACACGGGACTGGAAGGGAATACATGCAAACAGGCATAGGTACGTAAATTGGAACAGGGATTGGTATGAGAAACTTGTTGCAGTGGGGATCTGTTTGGCAACTTTTAGTACTCTCTTTAGGTCTACAATTTATCGATTTAGTTATTTGATATGGTTTACACATAGTCGTCATATTTCTCTGCTTTGGGATCGGCCTCGGTCTAACAACAACAATTTTCTTAACCGGTCGTAAAATCGGATGAAGTGGTGGGGGTGGTAACGGTTCATTTCCATTAGTGGCAGTATCGACACTAGCTTCTGTTGGACTCTCATCTTTTTCTGATTCAGACAATCCATCCTTATATAAGCTTAAACAAACTGAGGAGCAGAAGTTACGCACCTTTCCATCGGTTGTGGTTATATGGAATAGCGGTTTTGTATCTTTATGGCAAAAATCACAACCGGATTTATATAAATAATAACAATTTAAAGAACAAAGTATACTTTGAGTATTACCCTGTTCGAATTGAATCATATCAAAATTGTATTTTTTGACATTACACCAGGCACAATGTACAATCTTTCTACACGTTATTATGTGTAATTTGCGACAATCCACCGAACATAACATGTGCTTCGTTCCACCGCAATAAAAGAAAAGCAATGGCAGCCGATCCGATTTATATATTTTACAAAATTCGCACTGTATTGCGTTGACTTTATTCACAAATTTATAAGCCACAAAGCAAGGTTCACTGCAGAACATCGTTGTTTTATGTTGGTCGTCGTATTGAATTTCAAGTTCTTTTTCCTGAGCACAAACTGAGCAAACTCCGATCATTTTATTGTTAATATTGTTACCGACTTCAAAGCACTTTTTCGAACAGAAACTTTTAAATTCTTCACCCGCAACAATTCCTCCTTGGCATAAAGAACAGAACTTTTGGCTTTTCTTATGATCTAATAAACACGAATTCTTGCAAAATTGCTTTATGTCCTTCCCAAACCGTACGCTATATCGACCGAGTATCGACTCTTGAATACTTGATTTACATTCAACACAATTCGTGCCACATTTCTTTTGAAAAGCCGACAAACAGATTTCATTGCAAAAATTGAACGTGTTCCATGAAATACTTATCGAAGTTACTACTGATTTACATTCATGGCATGTTGGTGCTGTATTTTCTGTGCTGGTTCCTTCTGCAGTACTTATTTCTGGTAAATTACTACGTAAACCTTCACTAGCAAATATTTTTACACGTAAGTCCCGCACAATAACTTTTTCCGCCTTTTTCTCTTTTAAAATCTTTAAACAATTCTCCGCACAAATATATAAAGCCTTTGAATCAAATGAACATTTATATGTTGGAATACTGTCATTACCACACTCCATGCAAGGTTGTGTAGATTTTTCAGATGTTTTTGTCACGATGTATAGCTCATCAGTCTCTGGTGCACTTTGATTGTTTTTTACTAATTCTTCGCTCTCTTTGTTAGAATCCGCTATGACTGTATTATCTTCTTCATTTGGTTTCATTTCTAAACCTGTATTTGATGAAGACTCTGATGCAATGGGATCATTTTCTTGCTGCTGAATACTATCTGTTCTGTCGGAACTATCTTTATCAGCATTAACAAATTCTGTACTGTCCATTGCATTATCATCATCTACATCCAAGTTGGTTGAACTTACATCTGTGGTTTTCTCAGTACTGGTTTGTGTTTCATCGGATTCCGGAGCTTTGTCATCTGGTACCTACAAAATAGAATTTTATTACTATGTATTATTATGTTTATTATTTTATTTTTCGATTAAAATACAAAACGAGAATTGGTATGAAATTTAATTTTTGTTTCATTATATTTGCGTCTATATAAATAATAAGCAAATAACATAATACCACAATCATAATTTATATAGTAAAAATAAAATTCTTAATAAAAAGACTTAAATTCTATAAAGTACATTTTGTCTAAATTAAACAAATATGGTAATTTGGTAAAAATTTTACACACCTTTTTCTGAATATCAATATCCATACTATCTTTGTCACTAGCAACACGTTCTGAAGTACTTTTCTCATTCTTTTCTGTATTTGAATCAATTTGTTCACCAGGAGGATTTATTGAATCGGCGTCAGCAGGTTTATCAACATCCATAGCACTCTCAATAGGTAACTTTATGCTACTCTCACTTTCTTCTGCAGGTACATTATGGGGTTCTTCAACATTAACTTCGCAAGCTGCAGTAGTTGCAGCCTCTGTATCTGGTGTTTCAGTTCTATTATCAGTGGTTATATCCTTTACACTGGAAGAAGTATTTTCTGCTTCGACAGCTGTAGTTTCTACAGCAGTATTTTCATCTTTATCTGGAATTTCCAACCGGGTCACCAAGTTAGCCAAATCTTTATCTGTTGCCTCTGTGTTTGCGCTATCTTCTGAGCCATTCTTCGGGGATGTTGCAGCATTCTCAGTATCCTTAGTTTTTGAAGAATCTGGCTGGACATCGTCACCCTCCATGTTGGCATCCATTACCACGATTTTATAAAATAAATTCAATGTAAAATAATCAAAGTCAATTCATATAAATTCTTGTACTTGTAGGTTAGCGTTTGCTGGCGGCAAATGTCGTCGCACTTCAAGGTTAACCAAGCATCAGGCTCGCCAACCTTTTCGAGGCTGGAGCTATACATCAAATGTATCGAACGAATAATTACAGTACCCAAGGTAAATGTATTAAAATAAAGTGAGTTCTATAAGTAAGTATAAGTTTGTAGTAATAACTACTTTATAACTAACGAAAATTTTACTGTAAGCACTTATTTTATTATTGCTAAACACATACAATGCTATTATTTTGCTATGCAACATATCGCTGTGTTGCATTTTAAAATACTCGAATCAAAAGGATTGTGAGAACTTACATTTCTAAGCAACACATCACACATGCTTATGATTATGATTACTTTATAATATCTGTTGTGGTATCTGTCTGGAACTTTGCGCAAGAACTTTGTGATTTTACTGAATTTTATTTACTGCGCATACACACTGCGGTGCGAGCTTAATTGTATCGCTACCTGATAGAGGGCACTGTACATACCTCCATTTTAAAAATAAGATAAATTAATAGAAATATACTTTGAAAATCTAATAGTTAAAGTTCAGTTATCTTGGACTTGAACATTATCCTACTTTTCAGGTACGATGTTCCTGTACAATAATCAGTTGGCAATACAGGCAAGCACGTACAGCAATGAAGTTAGTTGCTTTTCTTGATATGACCACAGAATGAATCAAATAAACGGACAGACCTTTCAAATTCTTTGGTGTTTCAAGGTCGTAACTTTTACTCTGGTCGGGGTATAATTCATTATTGTAGCACTAATGTCCCTGCATTTTACTTTTGCCATTTTGAAATAACAGTTATAAAAAGCATATAATATTACATTTATTGAAATAAGTCATTATTTATATTAATAAATGTTATATTACCATATATTGGGCAGACCATTGTCTACATTATTTTTGCTCATTATGTACTGAATATTATTGATGTCTGACATCATTTTCCTACGTATTTACTGAGAAACTAGTGGAGATAAAAAGTTGTAGTAAACTCCAGTGTAGTTGGCATGCAATTATACATAAGATTTAGATTAGCGAAGAAGGGTGCAATTTGAAAAATAAGAAATAAAGTGGGGTGTAGGGAATGAAATAAGTTCAACTAGCTGCTAGCTTATTTTAATGCTATAAATTCGATAGTAAGTCAATTGTCTATATCTGGCAGGAAAATAAAACACTCGAAATTGTAGTACAAATAATTTATTCTCTTCCCATATTCATTTCTACTTGTACAGCATTCAGATGTTGTATCCGTACAGGACAGAATTTATATGCCGCATGATGAGAATCGCCACATAAGCAACAATTTGGGTTATTCCTTGCTCTGGTGCATTTTTTCAAATCGTGTTTATCTCCACATCGTACGCACCTTTCGAAGAATGGGCAATACTGAGCGGTATGCCAAAATCTCTGGCACCTATAGCACTGTATAATATCCAATTGGCTGTGAGGCTCTATGAAAACCGGCAAATTAATGCAGTTATGGAAGCTGAATCCTTCTCTGACCAATCTAGGCAGGGTGTACGCATTCTTGACAACTATACGCACGATACCGTCTTCTATTCTGGAAGAGTGTAATGGCTGAACGTTGTGACTTTTCAATACGTCTTCGATCTCTTTGATTTTGACACACCACGGAATATCGCGAATCAGAATGACGTTGTTGAGTTTCGGAGCTGTATGGGGAATGTTCCAAACGGCGATCGGGGTTTCGAATATTTTCGACAGGTTCATTTTCGTCATCCTAGTAAAATCGTCGTCATCGTGGAATAAAGCGATTATACCGCAATTGGTTTCTTTAATCTCCACCGAACTTTTACATACGACGTTTAATTGCTCCTCTATGTTGGCTATATTTAACTTCTTCCATTTTCCGTTGGATTGACAAGAGGTTATGTAAATACTTTTAGCTATTTTACTATCACCTGAACTACGGTTACCTTTGTCGATTATTTTGGTGTTGACGTAGTTGAATTTCACTTTTCTTTTCTTTGGGAAGGTGTCATCTTTTTCTGATTTAGTTAAGTGTTCGCCCAACCTTTCTTCTGTACTGTTGTCATCGCTGTCACATTTATGCATTACCTATAAAAGGTTGTAGATATTCAAATATATGGACAAAGAAGCATTTCTATGAAATATGGGTAAGAGATGACAGTATGATTTCTATAGAGGTATGTAGTACCTACATTAGGTACATATATGATAAGTACAGGTAAAAAAAGCATTTCTTATGCTTTGAATCAGTATATTTATATACCTAGGGAATTCTGAGGATCGTTTATATTTAATTTAAAGTTGAGATTTATTTCCGAATTAGCAAATCAGTAATTAGTAAGTCAATCAGCTATCTTTCACCTGGGCAAGTAAAGTATTGATTACAAAAAAACTAGATCTAAGCATGAATTTCAATCGTGAAAGCAGTGGGTACAGACAACGGGAAAAGTAACCAGTGTCATATTTACGTATGGGCTGAATGGGCTATAACCCAGAGTGGTTTTTAGTTTTTGCTTAAGCATGAAAGAGCACACGCGTTTTAAAAAAATATATTGAGTTTAAAATCCAGGATGATTAAATAGGGATCTGTAATTTTTAAGCTCCAAAATCCTGCATAGCTTGTGTAGGTATTTGTACTTCAGTTCATCTTCCATAAAAACGTTTAATTCCCATAACTACAGGAATAACATTGTTTACCATAAAAAATTATGGACTTTGATCTTCCCCCCAAGCTTTACGCCCCAGTGTTGGCTTAGCAGACGACTGCCTCTCGTCTTTCTACTACATTATGCACTCACATCAATAAAAATAATTACTACATTGACTCACATTGAAATGTGTGTAGCTCTTAACTATAGAAATAGTGAGCTGTTGGATGTTGAATTTTCATGCCGGACATACGAGCTGGCTTGCAGCGATTTTGAAAACAATCGGTATGGAAATATACTCGCATTGCAATGTAATCTGAACGACCTATCGTAGAAGACTATTCTATACATACGTGTATGTCATCGGGAGTGCCTTCTGGATTTATTTGAGTCGTGCTGGATATGTCATCGCTTATACTGTCGGAATTATTATCACATGAGCTGTTTCGGTTGTTATCAAAAGAATATACAATGTTGGTATTATTACAGTCCATTCCTCAAAGTATTTTTGCTCGCCTGCATCCGTTAACTACTGTAAAAAAAATATTTTTGATAAGAACATATAAAGTACAGGTTTAAATATGCGCGATTCATGTCTTTATTTTTCCATTCTTGATGAACGTACGCGCTCTTAACAGACTTTTTTAAACTATATATGGAAGAAGTGCTATTTACTTAGCATTAGCTGTTTATGAAGAATTAAATAAGAACAGGAACCAAGTGCAGAATTAAAATGTTCAAGAGCAAATAGCTGCACAAGAAAATTGCGCAATTAATGGATTTTTACAGAAAATTCACAAAAATAAAAAGTTCTCGTATTTAAGAAAATACGAAATATTTTGGCAACAATATAGGAAAAGTAATGTATTTTTCTTTAGTAAAAATATGTAAAAATAATACAAAAGTATATTTTATCGTCAAAACTTTCACTTATTTGCTTGAAAATTCATAAAGCTATCCTGAATTTGCATTTACATACATATTTTGAGGTATATATCTTACAAACGTTGTATACGGTTAAAATCAAGTCAATCCTCGACATTATTTGCCATTTACCAGTTCTTTACATTAGTATAATATTTGCCAAGCAAGAAATGCATTCATTTCATGCGATTCACTAATGGTAGAAAAGGCCAGCGTAAGAGGCGCGCTTCTGTGCGTATACTTACATTGTGTTTTATCTGTATTTATCTTATTTATTATAAAGAGTTACCCAAAAGTCTTTTCAGCGAAACAAAAAAAGGTATTGTCTTTTTTATCAAAAACTACTACATATTTGAATTTCTTATATGGGCAAAATGTAAGAGTTTTGTCCTTTTTACGAAATATGCATTGTAATTTCGGTTTTCTTCAAAGATCTTTAATTTTTAACTTCTTTAGTTTCTGTTCTATAGCCAATTAAATACTTCTTGTATAATTTTCGTGGAATTGTTGGCTGTTAACGATGAAAACTCTTAGATTCATGTAAGACGTTTCGACGGTATAGCAAACCAACATCATCAGGAAGATACTTAAATTATAATTCCTGTGCACCAAATAATCATAAAAAAAATGTTGCTATTGTTCTTATTGACGGATGTTTAAAATTAACAAGTCCACAATACAGACTCGATGCCATAAAACAAATTATATTAGTATTCACTAACAATACCTGAATATTTTATTACACGTGTAATAAAACAAAGATTATACAAAATGTATAACTCGACAAAAACCCAAAACAACAATAAAAAATAACAATAGTATAAAATTCATAGCAATCTCATACATTAAAACATTATCTGAAAAAATTAATCACATGCTTTACAACATTGAACTAGCATTTAAAAATCAAAATACACTTAAAACATGTTTCACACAGTTAAAAGCAGGAACAATTGTACAATCAAACCGTTTCGAAGGTAAAACCAATAACAAACCTATAGTACCTACTTAGATTCTTATTGTCGTTTGCAATTGTTATATAAAGTTATTATAAATTTAAGAAAATGGTTTTTGTGTCCATCCACCACTTCAAATTCTTTTACGGTAGTTTCAATACGCCTTGAGATGGATTTGATGCTATACTTACATATTTAAAGTTTTAACGGTAGTTTTATGACGTATGTTGTACAATTATATACATAAGTAAGTAAATATGTAGATGTACAAACTGTAATTCTACCGACAATGTGTGGATAAATAGGTGACTTTGACCCAGTTCACTAGCAAAATCGATTTCTCTTAAGACAGACGTTTCTATACATGAATGATTAATCGGAAGTACATTATATGTGAATTGAAGTATACAATTGTGAGAGAAAAATAATCATCTAAATAAAAACCTATAATTCGATGGAAGGGTTAAAATAGCCATTTGTCAGGTTTTACCTAATTACAAATAGCTAGGTCGCATTTAGCGACAGGAATAAGTTCATGTTAAACATCGTGATGTGAATCCAAAAATTTTCAAAAAGTCGAAAAATCTCCAAAACGGCTGCACTTAGGTATAGGGAATACTAGTAAAAGTTCCTCTAGAATAACGTTTAGATTTCAAAAGTGCAAAGAAAACTGTACCATTCCATTTGAAATAAGAAAGTTGACCTCAATTTCCGGTGTTTCCGGAAGTGCCGCCACCTTGAAAATATTTTCAGGGCATAGATTTTAGTACCCTATGTACGTATGCAACTTTACAGAAATTAATTATTACTAGGAGGCCCAATCTTTCTAATGGACGGTCTCGATCAATCACCCTGTATGTATACGCGATTTTAATATGGAGCGACTTAAGAGAAACAGAATTTATAATGCAAGAACATGCCACAAGGATACTGCTGTGGGAATAAGTTTAAAGCTAATAATCTCTTATATGGACTTCACATTTACAAGTACATTTTAGTATTTGCTATGTATCGAACATCTGTTTCAAAACAATTAAAGGAATCAAAACTATGTTTTCTATATTGTACCCTCATTCACACACAAAAATTAGTAATAATTTCGACACTGTCCAAATAAACAATACTGGCAAGCATTTTCAAATAGAGTGAGAACAACGGGCGCACCTTCACTATGTGTTCTTAAGATAAATAGAAACTAATAATCTACAGAAACGTATTGTCCTAATTACCTCATTACTAATTAAATAATGTCGTTTTTCTATAACAAATAACAAAAGTTTAAGTGCACGCCTACTTTTCCTAAAACACTTTCTCCGCAGATTGCAAATCTACTGTTAAAATTTTCGGGTCACGCTTAATTTCTGTTATAAGTTTATTGTCTTTTACATTGTGCATAGAATGTGTGGTAATTCGCCAATAAATCATATTTTAATAGTTTTTCTTTTTCAAATTAGGTAGTAATTACTTGTTTAAATACTTTCGAATCATTATTTTTGTATGTTGAAAGTTGGAAAGTTTACAAAAAAAGTTTTCTTAAATATCAGACTACGCATACCTTTAAAGTAATTGTTTTGTTTTATTACACAAAACAATTTCAAAAATACATGACATACGAACTACAAACGCACAAAGAGTTATAAACAACAATCAAATAATATAGTAACATCGCAAATAATACAGTTAACAAAATGTAGTGATCCTTGGTACTTTAAAACACATAACGACCAAGCCCTATTGAATTATATGGATAATGGTTCTTTGTTTGTTGACGTTATCCAATAGGTACACAACTTATTAAAATTGTTTAAATTGATTTCTTTCCTCTTATTTTTATTGAAGTGGAAGAGTTGATATGTTGCCAAATGGAAAAATGTAATAACCTATCTATATTTTAAGTTTCTTAGTTGGTATACACTGCCTTTTTAAAATAGATATTGTACACTTCAAATCCACAATTCCAATTAAAAATTTCGTAACATATTCCAAAAATTTTATATTACTTTGAGCATAAGTACTTACTTTTTTTGTCAAACTTCTTTTTTATTACCGTTGAAATGTAGCATAAAATTTTAACCATTGCTTTCTGAATAAGCTATAAACTTTTTATATGCATATATTATATTATATTTGATGGAGGCGCGCATTTGCCAGTTTATACTTTATTCAGGAAACAATGGTTTAAACTTTATAGAGCATTTGAAAGGTAATCACAATAGAGGCATTTTTAATAAATTTTGTACATTTACTGTGCTATAAGTTTTATCGAGATAAATGGCCAGGAAAGTGCAGTTTGTTACAGTGGTTTTTATTCGGAAATTTATGTTTGCAGATTAACAGTTTTGTTTTAAGAAAATATTGAGCCAATTTTTTTCTTACATAAGTTGTATAGCGTATAGTGTATACTAACTTACTGTAAGAAACTTGAAATCTTACAAAGATTTCGTCAGTTTTTTACAAGTTATTAGTGACAAGAGATTTACTTTCAGAAAATAAATAATATCTTGAAAACACTAAGGCTTGGCATAGTGGCTCATGCAAGTACTGAGCAGCAACTTTGGCGCATATTTGCATTATTAATTGCAAGAGATAAGTTTTTTCGGAAATTAAATTTGGTATATAGGACATAAAAGTTCCATGAAAAATTTTAATGTCTCATTGAAATTATTAAAATGGCTAAAATCCGGCCAGATTTGGCCACGAAGAGACAGACACTTGAAGATATTGAATAGATTTCTTGTTGATTTTCTAATACGCGAGAGAGCCTCTTAGACGAATTTACTGATTCAAATAATCCAGTTTAACAAACTACATCATCAAGGTCTGACCAGACAAGGAATAATGTTAAAAATATGAAATATCATATTACATTGATGTTGTAATAAAACAAATCCTACTTAATATTCTATGAATATACAAAATAGGAGTTCTTATATGTATACTCATAAACATTCTAATAACATTGACTGTTAACATGGTTTCTAGTGTTTTATAACCTGCAAACTGCGAAAAATATCTTTGTGAAATGGAGAGAAGTATGTGTATCATTAGTAATAAGTGCGTGTCTACACGCATGTTCCCAATATACGTTTGGAAAACTAGTACACATATGCGATTGACTGACAAATTGACAGTAAGTTTTTATTTTTTACTTAACGAACCTGATATGTCAAAATCTATCGAATTGCCGCAGCAGTTCCAGTATAAAATGTAATGCGTTCAATTACTTTTTACGGCGACAATCGCTACGAATTAAAATGCCACCGGTGTAATTAGGTAGCCGTTGTAGTTGGCCGCAGGTAGCCGAGGAGTGCGAAAAAATTAAACACGCGGTTTATATGTGAAAACGCATGCGTGTCAATGGACAGTTTCTCTCTTCTATTTGAACAATAAATTATAAGCGAAAGAGTACGTCTGGTGAAAAGAGGCTACCGGTACTCCTGTGCACGTGCGATCATTGGCGCAAGAGTTTTGTTATTATTATTATTATTTTCATCCACGCTACGCGTTCGCACTTTATCAGCTTAATAGTAAAACATTAACTGTACTGACCTATAATTATGTTCACGATATAGTCGACTAAAACATTTTTCAACTGGAACTGTCGCGCCGGATTCCCTCGGTCTCCAATACAAACAACAACACCTCACCGAATCTTATCCGCTGCTCACTGTAACACTGGAACAGACGGTGTCATATCGGAGAATCGATTTCGCAGAAAATGTGACGTTCATTTGATTCGATTTTTTATTTTTGACTTATCTGCGGTACCTTCGATAGTACATCGAAATATAGAGTTGATGTGCGCATTCCACGGGAAAACATGCGTTTGAGGAATGAGGCCGCGCTGTACGGTGTGCTGTTCGTCTTGTGCGTTATCGGAACCCACGGTAAACCGTCGCTGTCTTTCAATCTGCCGAATTTCGCGGTCTTCACCGGCCTCGGAGCGCCCAGGGATCAGAGGGATACCGGACTGAAGATGTACAGCGGCAAGAGGGTGAACAATTCCTCGCTGCGGATGGTCTATTTCCACGATCAAACTGTGGCGGTAGTGGAGCTGGGACCGAAGAAGTTGCTCTTGAATTGCGAACTAATTGAAGTATAGTAAGGATATACGTATTTACATACCTATATGTAGGGATTTTTAAAATTTCTCATCTTTTATGATGAAGTCCACTGTTTTTAATTTATCTCTTTCAAAAATGTCGAGGATTTTTTCTAAAATCTACGTACCTACGTTCAATAAAAAATCAAATATGCAAATTGGCAAACTTTAAATGGCAAACTTCATTTACTAGATAAACTTTTACCTGAATAAAAGCTTCACAATTTCAAAATATTTTTACGTACACTGGGTGATCCGTAAGCTTGTCGGGGGGATAATAAGGGACAAGTAATTTTTTTTAAATGGAACACCCTTTGTTGAAGCAGCATAATTTGTACTCTGTGAATGAATTCTTTAATTATTGGGTATTAAGGTTGGGTTTGGGTTTGTTTATTTTGTTTTTCTTTTCCTTTATTGAATAATTTTTGTTAGGTAATTCTTAGTTAAATTGGTCATATTTTTCTGTTTATTTTTTTCTTCTTTTGCTGTATTTTTGTTGACTTGTTACATACACAAATGTGTCACAGTAATAAATAAATTATTATTATTGTATTCCACATTCAATACCGAATATCTTTTGTTAAAAATATTTGTGCTTAGTTAGTAACAACTATTGCAGAATTTTTACAACCCCTTTTTTCTAATGGAAATTATGGAATCAGTGGAAAATCTCAAAAAATAAAGTTTACCATCAAATATATTTATTTTGCAAATTTCTGAAAACCTGCTGCCGCCTTAAAGTTATGTATTTTTAAAAAATTAGGTGTTGAAATTCTTTTTTTATGAATCAACTCTGTCGATCGGAGAACATTTTCTAAAGGTGCATAATTAACATTATATAACATTCTCAATATGTCAAATTGCTATTTAGCATACAGCTGACGCAATAAAAGACGGATGTACTATTGCTGCACCCTGTATAATTGATATAAATCAAAATTAAACGTTTATTCAACGTCCATACATGATGTTGTTTGTATCAAGAAAAATATGTAGTGCTAGCAAATATCTGAGGATTAACTTGAAAAAAACTGTTTTTTGCGGTAGCTTTGCATTGTATATAGTAAATACTACTTATCTTATCTTTTTTCGCTTTTCACTTTAATGATGGCCTTGTGCAATAAAATAGCGTAATATTCTTCTTGCAATCTTTCATTAATAACGATTGTCCCAATGCCATCTGATTTCTCAACTAGGTAAGTTTGTGTTAATTGAAAAATAAGTATCGACATGTACCGGTGCTTTCACAACAAATTTTATAATGACTGGAAAGACGGATATCTGCTTACGTTTATTTTATTAGACGTTTAAAAATATTGTTACAGCAAATATGTATTATACTAAAATCCAATTAATCATGTTTGTTCGCCTGGAAATTACTTCCTTAAAGTTTTTTAACTAACTGTGAAAAAAATTATAATAGATACGGATCCACATAAAATTCGAAGGTATTATTACGTAATAAATGTATACTTTAACATAACTGGTTTAAATTGTTACATTATTCATGGATTGTTATACTCGAACACCTTAAAAATTAAAGTCATCTTAATTAATTTGGTCTATAAAATATAAAATTGAACAGTTTCCTGTGTATTAGATGGTTTAATAGTTATTTACATATCAAGGTTGGAAGTTTTCGATGAAGACACTTTTCAGCCGTGGTGCATATAATATTTTTTCCACTACCACATCCGAAAGTACAATCGTAATCGACTCATTCAACGAGAGATGGCGCCACTTTACCGAATTTATAATTATGACTTAAATTGGCAACGTGTCACTTCCGTTACTTTATCGTGCATGGACGGTAGGCCAACCCCTGTGTCTTTGCGAATTTTATAGTTACTGGCTCCTATGCAGTCTTAATTCACCAGATTAGATACCCATGGGATAAGATGGACCTTATCGGTGCAGTGTACATGTCAGGTGTAATTCCCGTATTTTGACAATTGTTTTGCGGATTGGTATTAGTGCCCGTTTGCACTTGTTTGTCATGTATTCAAGCTATTGATTCTAGATTATCTACAAGTGTCAAGAACCATTCCTAAAAATTTGGGATCCCGACTGAATTGTACGTTTCATTATGAAGAGTTGGCGGTTTTAGACCATCCAGCTTTCTTCTTTTGTTAAAGAGGACTAGTGTAATTTTTGCAAGATTAACTTTAACTTCTGTTGTTTTCAGAGCTTTCTGCTTGAGTTCTGAAATAGTACTTACATTTTGTTTTACAGAAAAACGCTAAATGCTCCCGAAATTTGTTTTTGGGCAATAAAAATAGTTCTAGCTTTAAAGCCAACCTTCATAGAAGTATCCATAAGTCAGACGTATGAAGTGAAAAGTGTAGCCAACTTGCCCTAATTTATCCTACTACCATAATCATTTTCGATTGTAGCAGAGTGAAAATAAATGCAGGGCTAATTTTAGATTTCTGTTTCAATATTCCACAATTTTTTTTAAGTACAAACCAAAGTGATATGGAAACTTTAGTAGCAATAGAGAACTGGAAGATATGAAAATTTCGGTGCTTGTAATACATAATAATTACGCAAATATGTTATTCGTTAAATATTCGGTAGACAGGTGGTACAGGTAACCAGTCACAGCGTGTTACCAAAAATTAATATAATTTACATAAATATTCCATATATACAATACATATATAAAATAAGGAATGTCCATTATGGATTTGTGACCATAGGGGCTTGTGCAACATTTTATGCAATTGCTGGCGCCTTTCACTTTCTGCAGCATATAACATACTTCTCATGATTTCCGTAGATTTTATACGTTCGATAAAATTAGATCAAATGGATTCCACTGTCGAGCAAAAATGCAATTTTATCGGCACATATCGACTGTCCTCGTTATTATTGCATTTAAATAAACTAATAGTGAAAATTGATGCCCCAATTAGTGGTTGGTGTAATGGTTAAATACTGATGTAATCCATAATCTTCATAATTGATTTTGAATTGGGTAAGCCTGTAATTATGATTGGTACCTACAGTATTATTAATTAAACAAAAGTGCCTCCTATGTCTTTTCATTTATTTACCGTAAGTTGGCTATTTATGGGATTTTGTAAGGTCATTTGTGTATTATGCAAGCCATGTGTGTCTGCGGGAAATGAAATGTACGCGGTACAACTTTATTTATACGATGGTATGTAAAAAATAATTGCCTACATGTTAACACTAACCTTCAATAATCATGAAAAAGTATAGTAGGTACAGGCAAATCATTCAATCAGTACGTAGCAACTAAAAATTGTAGAAAAAACCCTCTTTAGGGAAATTCTAAGTTGCAATACATATTTTATCAAATAATTGCCTTCTTATCCCTATTTAAAAGCAAAACTAACAATGTGACAAGAAAAAATTGGGAAAGTTGTCTGTTTTTCAATGATTTAAAAATTTTGTGTACAAGAATATTTTTGTTGTTGTAAATTATTAAATATAACTAAGAAACTGTTACGTTGCTTCAGTACTGTTTTAATATCAAAAAACCTACGCGTTCGAGGACAATAACCAATTGTTAATAAATCTGATTGACATTTTATTTTATTATTCTCCGTCATAATTCCAAATTCCAAAGAAACTCTTCATTGTTTCATAAATTTAATGAGAAATTAATACTACAAGGATATACCGTGCTGGTAAAAAAAATTTATGGAAGTTGCGTAAATATACAGCAGGCGGCACTGTAAATACGAACACGTGAATATTTCGGAAGCGTTATTACACTTGTAGCTTGACATTGATGAACATTGGCGTTTTACAAAGCGTTCACTGCAATAAAGATATTTACTGTGGGTGATTGATAATATTGCGGGTTCTATAATGTCGACAGTTGTCGATGTAATTAATGTTTGGAGTTGACTTGGGATCTATTGTTGTATATTGTATACAAGTGGCAACTAGGCTTAGTGAAATGTATTACGTTTTTTCTGGACTCAAAACGAAAATTTACCAGCATGGTTTTTATGTATTCACACTGAGAAAAATGGATTGTAGAAATTAGATAGTAAATCTCTTTATGTTAATTAGTAACATAATTATTGTCAAAACGACAATATGTGGGGTATTAAGAGTAAAATAACCAGATGTTACCATGCTTATAGTAAGAGGTAAAATCTGGATGTTACCAGGTATTCGATGCATATTCAATTTCTAACATAAATGTTCGTAACGCTCTTCCCAGCCCTTGCTCTATTCATTGTCGATCTTTACCGAAGAAATCGACCAATAAGCTGTATTGCCACTCACACGTGTTATGTACGTGTGATACAGGTGTACGTATTCGTGTCGGTGC
Organism: Cetonia aurata; assembly: GCA_949128085.1. Lineage (NCBI taxonomy): Eukaryota > Metazoa > Arthropoda > Insecta > Coleoptera > Scarabaeidae > Cetonia > Cetonia aurata. The sequence continues at coordinate 10,983,607 of OX421888.1, forward strand.
ATGTTTGTGTCTGCACAGAGAAAAATCCATGTTGTAATATTTACACTTCACTGTTTGACGGAAATTGTAGTAAGAATTCCTACTATTGTGCAAAATTTTAGAACAACGGCGTTGCATTTTCCTATATCACGGTTACAAAAAAAGCAATAAAATTGTTTAAAAATATTGTGTGACAATCTTCTACAAAATATAGTGAAATGTTTTACAATATTTTACAACAAGTGAATATAATAAATTGCATATAATGTAGTGAAGACAGCAGTTATAATAACAGGTGTAGCAAATTTACTGTGTTGTGTTTATTTAGGTTAGGTTAGGTGCTTGCAACAGTCACCTTACTTTGATTATTGAAAACGGCATTAATAATGAGATGGAATGAAATGAATGCTGTATAGTTTTATATCTATATAGTAGGAATATCATAATACTCATAATTGGTTTAGCTACATAAATATGTGATACTACAGCTTTTGTCGTAAAGATGGCGCTACGCTTGTTTCATAATCTTTGAAATTCGTACTCAATGTAAATTGTGATCGGTAAATGTGGCTGCGTAATATCTATATGATGCTTATACATGGTTAACGTCGTGTAAAAAGTACTGTGGACAATCGCCCACAGACGAGAATTACGAGGCGCTTCAATACCGGTAGTACTCTACAGTACACGGGCCGGTCTGATTCCCGCAATCCTGCCCGATACGACGGCAATTCGCCCGGCTGTCACCGGCTAATCAAATTTAATTAATTATAATTAAAAATTATTAAACTATATTTATTATAGTTTTCATTGTTAACAGTTATTATCAAATATAGTCAGCGCTACTAGACATTTTTTTCACATTTACTAACATGTATGCTCAAATTAATAATACAAATATAGTACACTTTACCATACGAGTTAATAAAAAGTATTCACAGATATTTACTATACAGATATTGTCACCGGTAATATAAAATATGATTGTCCCTATAGGAGCTATAAAATATATTAAAGTATACTATATTTATGTTAAAGAGTACTATCTATTTCTCTCAGTGCAGTATATTAATAATAGTAATAATGAAATATTTTTAGTAGCTATTTATTTATTTATTGTTGGAAATGTCAGTAATTAGGTACATATATGTACATATACGGGATGCCCCAAGGTGGATGCGTGGTCTATTAGAAATATAAAATATGGAGAAGCAATCATTAGAATTAATTCAAAATTTGTATGTGCAAGTTATTCGAGATGAACTACGTTTCCAAAATATTTTCATCCATGCACTTCCATTTAATTCTGGTAACAACTTTTTTAAATCAAATGGATCACCCTGTATTTCTTATCATGGTTGGATTCCTTATTAAATTTCATAAAACGTATTTCCGCATACCTCTTTAAAAGCGTATTTGAGATATAAATTAATTTAATTTTTTTTTTTTTTGAAATTTCACCCGTACAAAAGTACACATATCTTCACTCTTTGGAATAACTAAAAGTCCAATTTTTGAACATGGTTTAAGAGAACCTTGGACTAACACCCTGTGTTATTTGAATTTAGTTATATTAGTTTATACATGTTAGAAAAATTCCTTTAAGTATATTTTTTTTAAATCGAACACTTTGTATATTAATCACTCTTCGCAAAGCCTGTTAAATTTACTTTTCGAACATGTATGGTGTTTCTATATCTATATCGTTGCGATTCTTCGCCTTTTCGAATGTCAAAATAATCAATACCCAAAATAATTCATATCAAATACACTTATGTGCTTATAGCACCTAGCCACAAAAGTCATTACCATTACATATGTATATCTATTATGTAGAAGCAAATTAGGAATAAGAAATTGACCATTAGAAGGACGCATACTTTATTGGAAATTAATTCTTCCCATAAATAATTTATACAATACTTGTTATTGATTGGTTCTAGCCTAAGCCAACCAAATATATTGTCATGTATTGCTACATACTTAGCAATGATAAAATAAACTATCTGCATTTTAAAAATTATAAATAAACATATTTACCTACATACTTAAACTATCAAGAGCATTAACTTTCGCATTCATACGCCTGTGCTAGTCATGAACAAGGACGACTTTACATATTAACTTTCGCACATAAATGTTCCCTGTTCTCGGTACAGAGTGTTTTGACAAATTACGATTCTATTCGTAGAACTCCGTACGACTACTGTAGAATATCATTGCCTTTTAATTACCTATCTCATGTTAACATTAACCGTTACAGCTATGTAGTGAACGATGAGTTGCTGTTGGAGAAATTTTTTCCATTTGATGTAAGTGCAGAGTGGACCAAATTCAACGTAGATAGTGGGTAAATACAGCTTTGCAGCATAGAAAAAATGAGATAGTTGGTTCGGGTCTATACTTTTTCAAAATCTCCATTTTACTTATTGTATCAAAATTGAACTTCTTCGGTATTTTCTTGAATCTCAAAATCTTTTCGAAAATATTATAATAAATGCTATAAGTATGCTAATAGTTGTGATAATACATATTATGTACACCTTCTCTTCAAGCAATGGTTTAAATCGGCCTCTTTAACTAAGCTTAACACTAAGATTTGCTAGTTTTCTATGAAATAAATTTCAGTTGTATGGTATATATTTTATCCAAGGTTTAAAGGAGCTGTCTGATGAGTGAGCTTCCGGATAGAGGACAGCCGTTTTGGATTTAACATCCTTATTAAACCATATCGGTCATTCCAAAACTGCAGTACCTCCCCTGCATAAACTTTACAGAACTCTGGTCGACCGAAATCATTTTTGGCTTTCCAACAAATAACTGTCTTTTTGCATCCACAGCCCTACAGACCTACAGTGGGAGAGAAACAATATTCAGTTATTTATAAGCTAACTAAACGTATGCTTATTTAAACACAAGCAATGTTCATGTATGTATATGTTAAATTTACACTTAAGACATCACCTAATCGGGGACATTTTTAATTTAACATTTCTTTGCATTTATTTCGCCTGGACATGTTTATATTTAACATTTAATGCTCTAAAAATGATTTAGTAGTTCCCCAGTTCTCTTTCTTGATGGTCCTTTAATGAAGGTCTCTCCATTATGAATGTACTTACAAGGGAAGACCGGTAGATGTTAAGCTCATTTTTTGATGTTAAGTAGCAGGGACCCCGTGGAGTAATTTTGTAAAATATTAGCCACGGCCATGCATTTATTTGTGATTAATTTATTTTCTGACATCCCTAATTAAATATACTGATATAACAGACAGTATGTGTAAATTGAACGTATTTTTGCACCTACATTATCATTCTTATATTTAACTTGATACGATTAAAACAAAAAAATTAATTAAAAAAAAAAAGGATTCGAACCATCGTACTACTGCATACTATCTCTAGACTTTACCACTACGCCAGTAGTAGTTTGCATACCTATGTCGTATTTGAGTGTACTTAAGCGAGACTATCAAACACCTGGCCATCTATTATGGCTAAGATTTTATAAAAGTAGGTACTCCAAGGGGTTCTTACTACCAATTGGCAAAGCTGGGATCAAAACTGAGGTTAACATTTGGCGACCTCCCCTTGTTAGTTGTAATGTTCAAATATTGTTTTATATTTCATTTGAATACAACTTCTTACGTGCTTTGGTGAGGCATTTTAGACATTCTTAGAATAAGGTCTTGGCAGAATATAGCAATAAATTACACCGAACAGAATGTGCAACCGCTAAATAAGTCAAAATTTGAATTTTGACGTTTCAAATTATATTTGTATAATTCGTATTTATTAAGTTTTGCTTAATAGATGTGGAGAAAATAGTGTCTTCAACTCGCGTATAATGGCTATTATTTAGTCGGGTGATTCCAACACTCGCCTAACTGCTCGTGTTGGAATTTTCACCCTCGTGAATAATACTCTCGTTGAAGAATATACTATTCCACAGGCAATTCATATTTATTACGTCGGAATGTCATTTATATTAAAAACTCTTTAAATAATTTAATTTAAAGTTACGATTTGTTATTATTGTGTTACTGGAGTAGTATTTCCATCAGGATTTTAAGTAATCATAAATATTGGAAGGTACATATACGTCAGAAAAGAATTACAGACTGTAAGATTCATTCTGGCATCTATTACTTTGGACTTTCAATTGAGTAGGGTTATGTTGTTAGTTTTTATTATATTTATAATGCCTGTATTTCGTTATGTTCTACATATGTTTAATATATATACATAAATAGCACTTATACATATATTATTTTACAGTGAACCTGAGGAAGCTCTCAAATCTTTAGGAGAATTACAGCGTGTGTCCAGGCCCGTAGCAATCTCATTTAGTGAAATGCTCACATTGATGTCCCAGTGTCAACAAATAGATTCCATAAGAAATCCGAAATCAAGATCGGCTTCAGTATCAACTCCTGGTGTAGCACGTGGACTGCTGACCAATAATCCATTAACTTTATTAAGTGGTATAATACCAGGTAATGATTAAATGAATTTATAGTAAGCTAGAATATCTTAAGTATTTCAATTTTTTTATAGTATATAATAAATACAGTACTAACATATAGACACTTTCTTCAACTAATTTCAAAAATGATCGTGCGTCACCGGATATTAGCTTGCAGGAGTGTATTTATCATAAAATTACAATGGACACACTAGATATCCGATCACTCACTACGCTACAGTCCTTGCATATCTCAGTATAATTACAATGCAAATTTGAATTTTATTAATGCTATTTCTAATACTTACGTACCGCTTAACATGTAGAATGCATAACAAATCAATAGAAGAGTAATAGGAGGCCAATATCATTGTGTATGTTATGTTCTGTTTGGATAGTTTGCGCAAAGACACTATGTTTAATTTTTTTTTATTTTCTTGGTCCTTTGTAAGTAGATATATTTTAAAAAGCATCGAGCACTGAAGGGAACGATGAAACAAGCTGCAGGTGGATAAACTGTATGCTTAAAGGGAAATCAACTTACACAACCGTTATGGGAGAAACACTGCTGTTCGCAGGATGGGCTTTTGTCGTTTTTTATGTGGCAAAGATTATTTCATTGAAGGAAGAGAAATTGTGACAAGTAACAAAACAATAGCGTAGATAAACCTTAAAAACTTGTAATTCGCTATTACTACAACTAATTTTAAATAATAGGTCGTATGTGATGATAACAGGGTGGTTTAATAGATCCACAGGTGCTCATTTTGTATGCAACTTAATCACACTAATATTCTTGATTAAAAAGGAATACAAACATCGTCTTGTAGTTATTATGGGACTTTGATTAACAACATTATTAAAGAAATAAATAAATTTTATTGAATTTACAGAAATATTAAAATACATAAATGCATGACGATAATCCATATTTGTAGGTTTCTTTTAATATATCTACATATGTATGAGAAGAATGTAAATAAACAGTCATCAACAACTAACTAACTTAACACTAACTACGTATACACAGTTCAACCTAACTTCGACTTATTTAATAACGCGCATAGTTTTTGATGTACCGGTTCGAATATCTTCGTGTACCCCGTATCGGTTAAATGCAAATAATCGTACATCAAATAATGGGAGATGCTTTGGTCCCCTTGTATGATATGCTCGTGTATGCTGACCACGTGGACGTTCTTCGTAAGTTCGTCCGCGTTAGCTTGATTGAGGAATTTATCCAGCAGAAATGTATTGACGTGGTCGTTGCGGTCTCGGTACGGATTAGGAAATTGTCCACGTGGTAATAGGGTCGGTATGATGATGAATACGTCGCCCAATTTATCCTTTATCGTTCTGATTATTTCCAGTACGCCCTCGAAGACCTCGTGGGGCGTGCAGTCGATGTTGTTTGTGCCCACGAATAGAACGATCGCTTTTATTTTCACGTTGAAGTTCAGTTCACCGTTCTGTATCCTCCATAAGACGTTTTCAACCCTAGAAATATCATATTTTTAATTCACAATACTCTTAATACCAAAAGGTTAAAGGTAGTTTGGTTTTATAATAATAATATTTTATTGGCAATAAACGAAATACAACGATCAATAAAAAGATCAGAACAATAAAGGAAAATTGTAAACAGGATCATCTTCAGTAAACCTCGAAGAAGTAAGGTACTGAAAATGTCCATTAGTATATATTTTAAATTTGTAGATATGTCCAAATATGAAGTTTCAAAGTAAAAATCCAAAAAAACATATTTTTGCTCTTTTCCGAAGTTCGAAACCTGATAGCAGCTGGCTTGATACTAGCACCTAATAAGTACAGTAGTCGTTTTTAACTTATTCACTTGTTTATTATCTGTCATAAAGTAAGTTTCTGAGTTACTCCTTATTTGTGAAGATGGTTATAAAACATATCGTGAAGAGGGAGATGTTTTTAGTGCACCACATTCAGAAAAAAAAACCATTACTTTTCAAACCGTTTCTTGAATTTTAACACAATTCAAAATTTCTGATAAATTGGAGTTACCTTATAAAAAAAAGCAACAGTTATTTACAAAGAGCTATTGAAAAGCCAAAATATACATAAGAAGAAATGGAAGAATCTTAAATATAAGAAAAACATCCATAAATAAAAGTTTGATATTGTCCCTGTAAATATGAACAAAAATTAAATACATTTATTTAGATTTTTTAAATAATTTTCTTAATTTTTTTCTTTTGTCTAACTAGTTTCGAACAATACGCCCATCTTCAGTGCCCTAAACATGGAGTTACGTTTGACATTTTCTTCTGTTATTTAACGTTGTGGATGTTTGAGAATATTAATATGAGTATATTTGTAATTACAACATTATTGAAACTAGAAGAAGGTCTACAGTTTTGTCGACTGTAAAAGGTTACACTCATTCAGATGTTGTGGAAAGTGATTGTAAAGTTTGCACCCCCATCAGACGCGGCTCGTGCTTACGTGAGGCTATGACAATGATCGTAGTTCTTCGTATGCTCTTGCCAAATACGTTTCTATATGTTTATATGTTGCGAAGTTATACGAAGAAGTTCAATTAATGTCATAGCCTCCGGCTGACGGAAGCACGAGTCGCGCCTGACCCCCATATAAGAGGGTGGAAACTGATATGCTAAAGTAAAGAAGACAAAAAGGAAAATACGTTATTGTACTGAAGAAAGTAAGGCATGCTGCATCTTTATCACGCACCGATATTCCCCTATCCATCCCTATATGTTTGTCCGACATATTAGATTCCTTATATGCTTCCGACGATCGCGAGCAAAAATTCAATATCTGTGCCGAGTGCAACTGCAATAGCAACATAGAGTTGTTATCGCATTCGTGCACTTAAAAATTCAGTGCCATCCTAATCCGCGACGGAGCGGACAATAATACCGAAAGATAATCTTATAGGGGTATGTGATAAACATTCCGGTACTTTTTCGGCTTGTGCATTTGACCTTTGTAGTTGCCGTTAAAGGATTAAATGTAAAAATAATCTTTAAAGTCTCAAGGCAGATTTTTAATTCTCATGTTTACATCGAAATTTTGTTCCAATAAACTCTTCGTATTTTCCTTTAACGCATTTCAGTAGTACCTAAACATTTCAGGTACACGTGCATCATAACATAACCGCGCAATTTGTCGGTATTGAGGTAAGATAGCATCCGCATGGGTCGACGATCCCTTCCGTCCACCACGGTATTGGTGGCATAAAACCTACATTTGAATATACCAAGGTATCATTCACAATCATATACTCGGGCCTTTTTTTCATCAACGGGAATCAGTAACTGGAATCACTAGAAAATAATGTTATTCCTGCTGTATATTCGGGTGAGTGATTTAATATTACGACGACAATATTCGACTCCTATAAATCCAATAAATGTTTTGCGGGCATTTTTAAATGCCTTTCAGGCGAGCATATTTAAATTCGCCGTGCAGGATTTTAACCCCTCTCCTATTTACAATGAACCAGCTGTCAATCATATAACTATCATATTTATAAATCAATGGAAGCTACTGGCTTTGTATAAATGTACTTGACTCAATTTTCACAAATAGGTACATAACAAATATCATCTTTGAGTTTTGTGTATACATCACAAACCTCAAAGAATTTGATTTTGATTGTAAGAAATAAACTATGTAGATAGAATGTACTTATATCTATCTAGAGCTAGGTATTACAATTAAAAAAAAATTATAATAAAATTGAAATAATATGCACTTTATTTACCCAATTATTCTGTTTTATCAAATGACAAATCACAGGTTACTATGTTATTCTAGTAATGGGCAAGGTAGGGGAAAATAACTATCGTTAGCGCAGACTAGGCAGACTCGTGTTTAGTCGATTCTCGGGAAAGCCGGTAAGCAACACAAACCCCTTCCCCAGAAACGAATTAACACGAGCCTGTCTGGTCCTCGCTAACGATAGTTATTTTCCCCTACCGTGCCCAATACTATGTTATTCACATAATTTAATTTAAATAACTTAATCTGTTCACAACCTTTTTTTAATGACAAATCTGTGGATTTCCATTTACCTTTAATTGCAGGCTCCTGATTATTTTTTATCAATTAGTTGCCTACCTTTTTCAATATTTTCAAGTATTACAATTATTGTATAATACATTACCAAAGCGAGTAAAAACCATGGACCGAAGCCGCTTTAAAACGACAATGCAGGAATTCCTGCTATTCCACAGTTTCTACACGTGTGAGGAGTTCCTTGTACAAATTTCTACTCTTGTATAGCCACTGTCAACAAACTCTTCTAACCAAACATTTTATATTTACACCTTCCTTTATTTATAATTGCTTTTATTTATACTTATTTTTATTTATACTGGTTTTTATTTATATGTATACTTTTATATGTTTTAATCTATATGTTAGTTTGTATTTATATGTTGGCGTGTGTTATATACTTATTTTATTTTATTATTTTATTTATTATATTTGACTAAAAGGCTGTTACCTACGTACCTTGTAAATAAATTGAATTAGTGACGCTCCGATATTTTCTATATTTTTATCGATATCGAGGTTTCGATAATATCGAGATATCAGAAAAGAACTTTCAAGTATCGTTTCAAAATATCGAATCCCGATGCCCAACTTCTTTCTCATCGGTGGTTATTGTTTCGGTGTATACATAAAGCCGTATGACAGTTGTGTGATTTGAAACTCTATATTTTTGCGAAGATTTTTTGCTAATTTTCCGATTGAAATTTACAAATTTGAATTCGTTTTGACATAAGCTGTATAAATAACCTACACATAAAATACATAAATGCGGAAGAGTATGAATGAAAATGTGTATAATAATAATAATACTAAATCTAAACATTTACAGGTTTCTACCTTACCGTTTGTGCGTTTCGTTTTGCTAACGTTTGCTTGATTATAATTAAAATAATCGAATGATATTCTCAGTATCGATATTTTCTTTCGATAATATCAGAGTATCGATAACGTGCTTTCGATGCTGATTCGATATCAGATATCGTATCGAAAGGGATATCGGAATATCACTAATTATAATCACTAATTTTGCGAAAGCTTTGTGGGTATCATTACTGCAATATTACCAGTGGAGCTAGTTAGAGCCACAATACAATACAATTCTAAATGGCGAGCTCTGATTGAATATCCGGAATAACATTATGCAATATGCGTATGTACGCAGTGTAATTGTCATACAGTATGCACGCGGTCGACCTTAGGAGGTAATAGCTGGGCGACTGTAAGTGGAAGGGGGAGGCTACATATAATCTGTCAAGATCACATAATAGGAGTTAATTTTACTTGAATTTCTAAATGACACGTTTTTATCCGGAACAATTTTATTTTTACTATTTTTTAAAAAATGTTGTGTACATTAGTATCCTCTAAGAATGCATAATTGGTAATTTATCTCTTTAAAAGTAATTTTCACGCTTTATATGTCTTACACGTAAATACAAGTATGAGATAGTAAATGTTATTAATGATACTCGCTTACAACAGAGAATTTATATGCTTTATTTAACAGTAAATCAAGCAATTAAGATCACATAATATAACGTAATACAGTTTGTAAGATAATAATCATGTCTCTAAGGTTATAATGTAATTTCTCACATTATTCCACGGTGAATTTTTTCGTTGTATTACGAAAATTTAACGAGAAAATCGTTGAGTAATTCAATCTATAGAAAAATAAAATGTGAATTTACTAATTAGAATAAAATTTTCGCAGGACAAAGTCAGCAAATTATGCCATTGTAACAAAACACTATTATTAAGCAACATAAGCAGACACTAGGTTTGTTTTCGTTCTCACTTTGGACGGTTCTATTACAGTTCAAAGTAAACGCCCGCCCAGGTAGTAAACGATTTCGCACTATACGACAATATCACGATTGATATAGGTCCACTGCTTTGGACGGTAATAGAACCGTCCGAGGAAAGAACCAAAACAAACCCTATGTTACAGGAATTTGCAGTACTACCAACTTCCGAGCGGTAAAAAAAAAAAAACTAATGAAACACAAAACAATAAGAAGTAGGTAATGCTTGTTTTGAGCGTTAAATCTACATACCAACAATTAGGAATTTAGGAAGAACTATAAATAAATTTAGAAGATATTAAAAACATTTCCTTGATTTTTCTTCACAATTTGGTAATTAAAATTCCTGTCTTTTAATATGATTTTTGCGCAATATTATTTATATAATAAAGATAAATTTATACACATATTATAGTTGAAATTGAAAATACGACCCGGTAGTATTTATTTCTTATTTAACTTCAAAATAACTTCAAATCATTCGTATTAACTATATTATAGAATTATCAAATGGTTTGTTTTCCTAAAAAAATATTGAGATCGAAAATTAATCATCCTGACAAAGCATCATAATTTTGAAATATTTAAAGCAATTTGCTGACCTTAAAGTTATAATGAATATAATCACAAATATTAAAATCAAGCTCCTATATATACATTGAATATGGTTTAACTTTTTATATTATGTTAAACAGATTTAGTTAACGCCTATATTTATATATAGGTATGTCGTTTTTACATATTTTGTAGATTTAATTAACATTATCCATAAAACCTTTTAAAAGGTTTCGATATATTCTCCTTTGATATTTTACATAAATATCTCCTTTGTATGACGAATACTATAATACCAAAGAATTTCGTTATACAGCAACTTACGTTTAACCATGTTTAACCTTATAATATAGTTGTAGCTGTATTCTCTCCCTGCAAATTATATTTGTACATAATATATGTAACTATGTATTATAATTCACTTTAACTGAAATGCTATCTATAGTGGCAAATTGCAACTATCAAAACAAGAACGCCGAATTTAATTTTGAAATAAAACCACTTTCGTTTCGATTTTAACATTATATCTTTATCACAAGTAAAAATAAATTTCACTCGATTATGTAAGTGTGAAAAGTTATGCCAACCAACCTTCAAGCCGTCGGTATCAGATTTGGCGCATTTGCAGTTTCTGAACTTTCTACGCTAAACTTTCCCCAAATTTATATATTTTCACGAAAATAATAAATGTGTGTGTGTACATATACACACATATTAAACTTAAAAATCAGTACAGTGTGTCCGAAAAGTCTGAAAACGCAATTAATGCCTTTCGAGGAAGTTTTACTAATTTGATTTCTTTAAAAGTTATTTTTTAATAACCCAAAGGTACACAAAGATATAGTGGCCTTATTTACAAGTTTTGCAACATTGATTTTTTTCATCAAATAGTGTGTAGCATCTTTGATTCATTTCTGGATAGAACTTTGCAAGAATTCTATTTGACCAGCAATATTGGTATATATTTTTTTTAGAAATCTTTTTACTAAAAATTAACGTTTTTCATATTCAACTACAAAAATAAACACACAATGACCTTTGTTGTAATGCGAGTAGATTATTATCAATGTACGAGCATTACAAGTTATTGTGACAAGTGTTTGTTTTTATAGTATTTTCTTCTAATTTGCACATAAATCAGCCCATATTACATTCCAGTAAAAGTCCTACTGGTGCGTTAATACCTTATACTTAGCTTTATTGTAACATCAAATTAGAAAATAGTATATTCAAAAACTGGTGATACAACGACGTTTCTCATAATACGAGTGATTCAGTGCACAAGTATTGCCACACTCATTGTAATACGTGTTTTTTATACTATTTTTCTATTTCGCCATTAATTTACTTTTCCAATTATTTCATTTATTATTTAAAATTGGATTTCAATATTTTCATGTAGGTCATACAATCTTGTCATGCATAATTATAGTTCTATGCGCCATTGCAAAACTCAAAAATCTATTTTAAAAGTAAATATGAGAAATATTTCCATTAATATTCCGTAACGGTTTATGATAATGCTAAATTCCTCTTCCGATTGTAATTTGGGTTTATCGGGAAGGCAATCGTTTCTGAATCAACAAAAATGTGTTGAGGCGTGTCAAAATACAAGTATTACCAACCTCTCCAACCTAATATAAAAAGTCATCACATTTGAATGCACAAAGTGGGATTTTGTGGCATTATTTTTCGGCAAAATAGTTGCACAAAGTGCAAAATACATTCCTCCGATACGTGGCAACTAAAACTTGAAATTTACATTTCTAAAATCAACATCTGTGAAAAAATAACATAAAAATGATTTAATTCTTGTAAATAAGTAAAAAGCGCATTTTTTTTCGAAAATTTTAATATTCGCAGTCGAACCTTCCTGGTTGGAAGACTTCCAAAACACGTAACATGCCAAAAATGTAATGACCTTTAAGCATTGTTATTGCGTGCGAATATGTGCATGCGCTGGCATTTAAATTAGATTTGTTTGTTTATGTGTTTTTAAAAGGATTTTGGTTTTACGTAAGTTTCAGACATCATGGGAAAGTTCTCACCGCACTATAAGGATTCGAAGTGTTGTCGTTGAACTTTCCGTTATTATTCTTATAAAAAGATAGCGCGCGGTTTTATGACCTCATGAGGATTTCTATTTATGATGTTTCTCGAGTACAATTTGCAACTTGTCTCTTGTTCGATGGAACGAGTAGTTTCGTTATAAAGAAATGACTCATCATAACATTTGGGGTTGAATTTGCATATGTAAATCAATACATATATTTATATTGTATCAAGAAGGCGTCAGTGTTTAAATGTTTTCTAAAATTAGGTTTATTTTACGATGAAATAGTATACAGCCAGAAATGTGAGAAAATGTAAGAATTTTTCAGACTGTAATAAAAAAATATTGGTTTCCGAAATAAAGTTATCGAAAAAAACAAATATAATAAAAAAAATAGTAACGGAGATATCTAACTTTCTTTAGAAGGGAGTCATGCAAAAAGTTTGAATTTAATAAACACAAAACTTACCGATCGCCACCAATTCCAAAATTCAAACAATGCAACGAACTTATCTTCTCATTCCACAACGTAGTGAACTGCATTTGCTGAACGATCGAGTCGCCGATGAAAACGATTTCCGACTCTGTTGTTTTAGCCTCTTGCACGAATCTAACGTGCATACTCATCCACCTGTCATCGCCGACGGTATCTTCAGCAGGTGTCGGTATTACACACGGATTATTCATTTCGGTAATACTCTGCTGTATGTACCTACTTAGAATGTGTGCACGGGAACTGTAATGCGGCTACCGCTTTGTAAATTCACGATTCTTTGTCCGTCCAACGAACGACATGCGTTTGCCGCCTCTCCTGTCTTCTATACCGGCGACCGGAACTCGTTATTTAACCTCACTCATCACTCAGCTGTGCTGTCCTACGAGGTTCATTCGTTGTATGTATTAAGTTTCAAATGCTATAGTAGTAGGTCTATAGGTATACTTATGCTTTACTGTACAAACGAACGTCGTCATGCGATATACTGTGATGCATCTGTAGATCTGCTATCGTTTTTACGGCGAGTGCTTTTTCGAACGACAAAAATCGTTAAGCCGTGATTCGTGTAAACTGATAAACAAATTCCAACTTTCGTACATACCCAGGCTACGATAACGGAGTAGACAGCGCGCCCGATTTACGTTATCATTCAAAAACATTACTAAATTATATTAATAAGTATAAACCGGACTGTTTTTATAGTTTTGGTTTTTTATGTATGTATGTACTCATAACAATAATATCTAACACATCAGTAAGAAATTTATATAAACAAATGCATACTATAATTCCTGTATTTTAAAATATACAGTAGACTCTTCTGTAACAGACGCTCCCTAAAAAACGGACTTATAAGCGACACTTGCCTGGTTCCGCCAACATATGAGTATTGCTGCAACTCTTCATAGGACGGACTCGCTTTTGAGAGGACGCGAACAATAATTTTTTAATATGTTAATATTATTCACCTTTTCTCCAGAACGAATACAAAAACTAGTATGTATGTACAGTGAGTCACGAAAGTTTTTATACACCCACCAAATGCAAAAGAACCTCTGTTTGGAAATAAATTACGCCTTGACTGACTTTTTGTTTTGTGTAAAAATGCTTTATTAGCTTAGAGTATTTTACACCTTACGCATTGTCTTACATTTTCCTCGACATCTTATTTCTTAATCTAATAATAGGTTAGATGCGCTGTGCGCAAGAACATTCGCCAATCACTTCAGAATGTGGAAGCCGCCGACAGATGTCACCATGTGTACAAAACTAGTGAAAAGAATATAAAATCTTAAACAACCGCAAATTGAAACATTATACAATAATACACTATTTTTATTCTTTCCAAAACAGTTAGAAAGCCCTAGTTACATCATGAAAGCATCCACTATTAAAAACTAGGAAACAATACAATAAATGTTACAAAACTGAACGTCACGAAAGTTTTCACACACATAGCAACCCCTATTTGACATCGATACTATCTTGTCCGATCACGGAAATTTTACAGCAGGTTAGTGCGAATGGAAATGAGAATGCGCGGGGTAGCGGCACGGAGGATCAAGTTGGGGCGAAAATAATGGGATTTGCGATTACAGTAGCTACAATACTAAAGAAGAGATTTATTAGCGGTGATACAGTGTTATTAATAAGTGATACGAGAACGATTTTTGTGTGTTAGAAGAACCATCAGCATGGTGATTAGTGAGGTTTGATTCCAGTCGGTGCTATACATAATATTATGGACTATTAGCGATTTTTAAATGATAAGATGGTATGCGATATGAGGAGAGTGATTAGTGAAATTAAACGGACTATTAGCGATACTATTAGGAAACTCTCCTGCATTCATGTTGGTTTAGTCGGATAATACGCACTAACGTTTCGAATGTTTATTTTATTAGTATGGAATTTTTCTTTCGTTAGGTTATATACGAATACATATTTTCTGACATGTTCTTAAAGTGCAATCCTGAAATACTTGTAATAATGGTGTTTGGATATGTTCGAATATTGTAACCGATTTTTGTACCACGTTTTTAGCAAGTTTACACATTTTCAGTTAACATTAAACGTATATTTACGAGTGTTATTTTCCCCAATTATTCCCAAAAGATACCGTATTCTGTGATTGATACGATTGTGCATACATATAAAAAAGAACTAACATTTTTAACTTAAGGAAATGAAGTCCAAGTGTTAATCTTATATTGACAAACACACAATCAAATTTAAATCATGTTTTCAACATACGCTGGAAGATGTTTTGCGCACACACAAACGTATATTATGTACTTCTATAATGTAGTTATATACCTATGCTAACATGATTTGAATTTGCGTCTATGAAATGGCAAGAATATCGTTGCAATGAAACGATAAGCAAAAGGACGATAATGAAACAATTAAATAAGTGCGTAATAATACTAAGATTGTGTAATTTAAACCAATTGTCATATCCTGCATTAATGATTAAATAACCTGCGAATTAAACAATTTTTTTTTTCTTTCAGGAACAAAATGGTGCGGTACTGGTGATATAGCGAAAGACTACCACGACTTGGGGGCCGAGGTAACAGTAGACAGCTGTTGCCGTACGCACGATTTGTGTCCAGTCAAAGTGAGAGCGTACACAAAGAGATATAATCTAACGAATAATTCTTTGTATACGAAGAGCCATTGTAAGTGCGATGATGAACTTTATCAGTGCTTGAAAAGTACTGACTCGCCTACGGCGCACATAATGGGAAACGTTTACTTTAATTTAATACAAGTGCCTTGCGTAGACGATACCGATACAGGAAAGAGGCGTTTTCGAGGAGCCAGGAATAATTTTTAGCAATATATATAAGCTCTATAATTTAGTATACATATCGTGCTAATTTTGTTGTGGAATTTGTTTTTAATTTATTTTAATTTATACATTGTACATAAATATATATAAAAATATATATTAACATTATATTTATATTATAGTTTTTGACTTTTTAAATAAACTTTGAATCTTATAATTATATAAAATAAATATTTTTGACATTTAGTATGTTTAAAACAATAACGTATTTTCTTCGAAATCTATAACTTCAGCACTATAACATTAGTTCCTGAACAAAAATTTTGTTAATTCGTAAGAAATTTAAAAAATAAATATAATGACCTCTTACTTTTTTAATAGAAAGAAGAACTGCGCCATCTACACCTTCCAGTTCCTAATAATCACAGGTAGAAATCTAAAATACCACCAGAACACAGCACTGCAAATTTTTAGGAATTGTAAATATAACCTAAAATTGTGACATTTAAATTTAGAAAATAGAATTGAGTAACATATCGGTTTAAAGTTTTTAAATATGGAAATGTAATGTATTAAACTAAATTTGTAATAAAGTACGATTATTTATTAATTATATTTGCAGAGTTAATGCAAATGTAGCAACATTATGCAATTTTGAGGTAATGACACATTTGCAGAAAATAAAGGACACACGGAAAAAACAAACGGGTCAGTTAGCTACAATAACCTATGAGGTATAATATATTAATTTATAGTTAAAATTACTTTTTAATAAACGTTTTTTTCAGACATTACGTTATTTAGAAGCAACACCTTGTCAAACATATACATCAAGTAATGTTGTCGATTGTTTAAAAGCCCTAGATAAATTTAATATAACAAAAAAAGAGAAATTAACGGTCATAAATACACCACCAACAACTCCACTAGAAATCCAATTGGTAAATAAGTTAAAATTAATTAAATTTGATTAAAAATGTGTAAATAACTCTACATTTTAGATTGTGGAAGAAAGTGAAGAACGATTAACAGAATCACAAGTTCGAGAAATACTTGAAATTTGTGCTAAATATTTAAATGTAACTCCTAAAGTAAGTGAGGCAAATGAAGATGATTAAAAAGATATATTACAATAAAAGAATTATTTATTAGTTGCTAATAGACGGTGTATCATATTACAAAACTAAATACTGTTCATAGCATATTTTGCCATAGTATAATTATAATTTCTATAAAATTCTATACTTGGTAAAATTATTATGCTACAAGCAGAATTTCCATTTTACTTTATGATACAAATTGTATCTATCTTTTTTGGTCTCCAAGATCTTCGATTGAATCTTCATCAATCTAGAAATCAAAACAAATCAATGTAACTTCTACTTAAAATTGAATTCAACTAAATAATATATTATTTAATTTGTGAAAAGAATTAAAAAGGATGTTCAATTCCATTCTATATACAATCGATCTACGATTAAAAAAAGATATAGAATAAAATTAAAGAAACTGCTTATTTCCCTTTACAAATTATTTCATTTCATAATGCAATATATATTATTTCTTGCAATTCTATAATGAAATAAATACCAGAAATACTTACTTCTGGCCATTTTTCTGGTATAATATCAAATAGGTCATCTTTCACATCACCTTGTATTACAATTTCATCATCGCCTGTTACTGAAGAACCGCATGCAAATTTAGTTCCAAAGAATTTTGCTGCAACCTTTAGGTCAATGTCTACAAAGATAGGTAATAAAAAGTTAATGTATTAGGTCATAAGTATACATAAATACATACTGAAGGAACTTAAACCTGTCACTACTGTTACAGATTTCTTTTTTCCACGTGGAGCTCTTGATATAGATACTTGTTTCGGACCATCCTCCTTCTTTTTTGTCTTAATCATACCTTTACCTCCTCGTTTCTGACGTTTCTTCTCTTCTTCTCCTGTCGCTTCACCTCCTTCATCACCTATCTTAACTTTCTCAAATTCTGAGGGTAAGTTTTTCTCTAACCATTGTTTACACTTATCATATTCTGGATAATATTCACAATACTGAATGAACGGTTAGTAAAATGGTAGCAAAACTTCATGTAATACAAACCTCAATTGGCATGCTACAATTACCACAATAGACTACATGTAGAGGATAATTGAGCCCTTCTCTAGGTCCCATTGTTAGTTTTGCGTCAATATCAGACATTTTATTTTATAAAGAGTTTTTGGGTGACAGGCTGACAGGTTAAACTCAATTGCTAACCTAACACCAGAACATCTGAAATAGAAAATACCAATGAAACGGATGCGTATGCAGATGGTTTTCCTTTATATTCTTACAATATTAAATTCAATTATTTTAAAATAACGTGCCAAGATTATGTCATGCTAAAAAATTTAATACATAAACACTTTCTTGTGCTTTCTTGACAGAAAATAACCCCAAAATTTTATAGGATTGGTGTATTTTAAATCCGGGCACGGCGCCATCTATTAGAGGATGACACTGGCGTGGCATTAGGTTTGTTCGTTTTGGACTAGAGCCTATTTTGGCTGGAAATTGTTTTGGATTTGGTGATGTTTGAATTATTGTTTTTTTAGCTAGTAACTTATATTTTACAACCCAGTCCAATTTATCACGGTGTAAATATATGTTATTAAAATAACAAAAAACGTCAAACCAGTGATTTCCCCGAATTCAGTACATTTTACAATAGGTGTGTTCTTTTATTCATCGATGGATCCATTGATTATATTTTATCACTCTCTCATGTACTAAAAAGAGGTTCACTATACTCGATGGATCTATCGATGAATAAAAGAACACGCCTAGCGTTTCAGTACATTTTTGGTTCGAAGTTCAGTACGTCATATTTCATAAAAGGGGGCGCGACAATACTGATTTTACTACATAACCTGAATTTAATGTTTAAATTTACAAAATTGCATTTTCCAATTAATACGGACGGAAGAATTATTAATAACAGTATTTCAATTGTAAATTAAACAATTTAGATTGCACAGTTCATACAAAGTACTGCAATGTTAAGAAGGCCACCTACCAGTATAGAGTTAAAATTAGACGACCTTTCAGAATATGAGAACTTAAGACGCGACCAAGAAAATAAAGACAGTGCTAAACCAGGAAAATCTTATAATGAAGTGCCAAAGTGGCCACCAGCCCCACCAGGAAGGCATATAAAGGAAGTTTATGAACGGATCGGATATACAACACCTACCTACTCATATAGAAGTGATAGTCGTAGCCCAGTGTATTAATATTTAAATAAATCTGTTAATCTATGTACCTTGTTTGTTGTGTAATGTGGAAAGTAAAGGCATGATGTAAATATTTGCATATTCTCATATTTGTTTTTATACCTA
Source organism: Cetonia aurata (assembly GCA_949128085.1). NCBI lineage: Eukaryota > Metazoa > Arthropoda > Insecta > Coleoptera > Scarabaeidae > Cetonia > Cetonia aurata. The sequence goes on from OX421888.1 coordinate 11,003,194, forward strand.
TGTTCTTTAAGATGAATGTATAAAAGTAGCTATTCTTTTATTAATATTCATTTTCTTTTTTTCTGTTTCAAGCTAATACTTTTTATAATAGATAATATAGTAGATTGTCAATAAAGATGACAAAAAGGAGGAACTATTTAGTGGATATATAATATGTAAAGTTTTATATTTCTATTAAAATAAGCTATAAAAGATGTTGAGGATATTAAATATTTCTGGATATAGAATAGAAAACATTTTAAAATACCTAAATGCAAATTCTTTGTTGGTTAAAATCAGTTCAAATTACTGTTTAAACATTTATGTTGTATATAAAAGTCCTTCGTTTAACTGAATTTAATTGAAAGCTATTATGTAGTAGCTACTATTATACAATGTGTTTCAAAAAGATCTTCATCTCAGTAGGTGCTGAGTAACTAATACTTCCAAATTATTATAAGCCACTTACCTTTTATTTATATAAAAACTATTTATCTAGTGTCGTTTTGACATTTGTCATTGTGTGACAGCAATATAATTTTTTCCTGACAAATAAGTTTTTTTCTTAAACAATACAATAATGTACACATTGCAAGAAAATATTTTTATTATTGAAGCATTTTTGCGAAGTGCACAATTTCTTAATGGGGAATGGCAATATTCTTACGGAGAATGTAAGCGACAGTTTTACTTGCAGTTTCCTAATAGAGTTGTGGATAATATCGCTTTACATCATCACATTCGTCTAGTCGTGGAGAAATTTTGAGCTAGGGGATTTGTATTGAAAGGCAAAAGTTCTGGTAGACCACGGACACAGCAAAATATTGTTGAAAACGTAGAAAACCTTGTTGAAGAAAACCCACAGACCTCAGTTCGTCGTTTATCAGCTCAAACAAACGTATCTTCTAGTACCGTTCATAGAATTTTAAACCGTCGTTTGCATATGCATGCATACAAAGTATCGGTTGTTCAACAGATCTTACCTAGAGATCACGTTACTAGAGTTAATTATTGCAACTTCTTTCAAGAAAATTTAAATAACGACGAAATTCTTGATCTCAGTTTTTTTTACTGACGAAGCATGGTTTTATTTAAGCGGGTATGTAAATAAACAAAATTACAGAACATGGTCTGTAAACAATCTAAACAATCGCATCGAAGTTCCTTTACATCCTGTTAAAGTTGGAGTATGGTTAGCTGTATCTCGTCGTAGAATAGTCGGACCAATATTTTTTCACAATACCATTAATGGCCAACGATACCGAGAGCAGTTATTAACACCATTTTTAAATCAATTGCAACAGGACGAACTCAATGGGGGTTACTTCCAGCAAGATGGGGCTACTGCACATACAACTCGCGAAAATTTAGAGTTTTTAGAACATTACTTCCCTCATCGAATTATAAGCAGAGGTGTTTGGCCAGCAAGATCACCAGACCTTACTCCGTTAGATTTTTCTATTTTCGGAAAGCTAAAAAATGAAGTATATAAAACCAGAATTAATAACTTAAACGATCTGATGAATACAATTGCAATTAAATGTAATGAAATCACACCAAATGTATTGCAGAATATTTTTAACAACATGAAACGTCGTATTGCATTATGCATTCAACAGAATGGTGACCACTTTGAACATTTGTTATAAATTATAATTAATTAAAATTTTTACAAAGTTATTTACCTTAGTTGTTTGATTATCTTATTAAATAAATTAATAATCTAATTGTACTAGTTTTCCGTTCATTACCATATCGCTCGATGATAAATTTTGACAGTGACACTTGGATAACCTTTATCCCATTGAATATATATCCGCATTTCTAGAAAGCGGCAAACCATAATTTATAGGCTACATTCATAGGCAGCTAGATGAAGTTCTTTTTGATACACATTGTATAGTAAGGTAGTGTAATGATGGTGAGGGACCACTCCATAGGTTTCCAATAGGACAATCACAGCAGCAGTCTTAGATAAAAAGTCGTAGAGCGAAGTTATTTTGCATGCAACTGTCATACCTTCGCCTTTCGAAAGCTCTGGGGGCCTCGCCATAGCTGCCCGGTCCAAGAGGATGACATATACTTCTATAAAAAAAAGTCTCAAACTAATGGTGGAACTTGTCACCCGAGGGCTGCGTGATCAAGGGTCGTTAATAGGGCAAGTGTGCATAATAGCCGACGTCCACCGTTTTCACGGGGTATGGGAGCACTCTCCTGCCACCAGGGGACATGTGTGGACATTTATTTCTTCCCTTCTCGTGGAGTTTTCTCTTATGAATGAACTAGGAAAAAACTTAAGCCCTAACGGGGGAGGTGTAAATCGCGATAAGAAATAATGGAAATAGAGATATTTCCATTGCAGAAACATGTGAGGAGGAACTGAATCCTCCTCCAACTAATTCGCCCTTCGCCGAAGAAGAAACTGACCTTTTACGGTCACCCTCGGAGGAAGAGGCGGGTACGAAAGAGGGAAATCCTGACCAGGCACAGGTCGCGGAGCCTGGAAAGTTTAGGTGTTTACCAGACGCATCTCAAAAGCGCCTGAAATACCTTCTCAAGAGAGGAGATGCCTTATAATCAAAAGGCTGATAGCCACAGGCACTCTAAGCGACGATTCATATTGAGTCGGCGCGTTTACATATCGAGTGTTGTAATACATACGTCGTTGTGTGACAGTAGCGCAGACAGATATACTTTAATACGAATTTTAACATATGCTACATTTTGTTTAATAAATTTGAAGTAAATATTCGTTTATATGCACTGATAAAAGATTCTTTAAAACAAATAAATATCTCTTTGACGGTATTTTTAAAGCAGCCGTTTCTTTCAGTTAATCCATATTTCTTTCATTGAAATAATATTATTTTTCCACAGAAGTAATACATACTAACTGAAGGCAATCATTTTTTTAAATAGTAGGGAAGTAATATCTCTTTGTATTAAAGAATCTTTCCTCTCAGTATGACAATATTGTACTTAAACAATATACCTATGCTATGCAAGTCCGTGTAAACAAAATTTATTTGCATTAATTATTAAAATATATTCTAAATTCTGATCTGTAAACTGAGTCCGTTTGCTTGTCGTACGTCTTTAAATACAGAAAAACTTCCTTCTACATCACAACTAGTGAGAGGTGCATATTTAAAGTATATTTTAAAATTACTATACATTCCATTGTCTTCGGAACAGACATTTTTTAAGATGTTTAAATCCGGATTACGGTTAAAAGCTGCGTCAATTTTTTTGCCCAAACGGCCTCCAAAATCTCCGGGAATATTTTTAACTTTATGTAAGGTAGTATTTAGGATTTCGATACCTTCTTCTAGTTTTAAACTTTGAGTTTCTAAATATTTTATAGTATTAGTTAATACTTTAGTTATTTTTAACTAAATACTATATTGTGGAGACAAATATGGGACGCTGAATAAAGAGATATTTTGTGGGACCGCTCTTCACTTGACTAATTCCGTATCTAGTGCGCCTAGTCGATCAACATTGTGTATCGTGGCCCCGTCCGCCTATGGCCGAGCTTCGTAACGGTGATGCGATGAATAATAGTCTATAGTGCTCTTTACTTATAATACACCGTTTTCTAGCAAGTCTTGGAGACGATGTAGTGTCGTCGAGCTAAACATGAAAATACCGATACAGCAGACGGAAGCAAACATTCAAAATCTGAGTCGACCCCAGAGCAGACGGCCAAGAGGCCGAACACTGAGCAAGAGTCCGTTCCATACATCATATCTCGCATTTCACTATTTGAAAAGTTATTACTAATTATTCTTGTATACACAAGGCAGAAAAAGATAAGGCTACTTGCTTAGCACGTTCTGACACAACCTTAACTACAAATAATGATAGATGTCATGGATAAGCCAACTTCGTATTTTAACAATTAAAAATTACGGTAGTAGCATGAAATCTACTGGAACTTTCGAATGCAAATATATCGAAAACGGATCAAGATATTAAAATTAAACAAGTATGTATTTTCATGTTGGGGTTGCTCTCTCAAATTTTCTATTCGGTTTATATCATTCTACATACACAAAAAAGATAAGCTTCGATTTACCTATTCAAAAGGGTGTAACTACCGCCCTCTATGAGCATCGGTAAAAGTGATGACAAATCCCTATTTGACCAGATCTCCCATTCTTAACGACTCACAGTGTATATAAACAATAAGGTAATTGTGAAAAAAGAAAACTTGCATATGATGTAATAGTTATAATAATTACTCACAATACACATTATGTTTATGTACAAAATTTACAGTAAATATATAGACATCACAATTTCCCTATATTATTTTGTAACTTCCTAAACTTATATACTTATTCTAAATACACTGTACAGAAGTTCTTATAACGATAAACTAAAAAAAAAGACTTAAAGTAACAGAACTAAAACTATATTCACATATATATTACATTGTAATTTAAAAAATGATTGATTTTTTTCATATAACTATATATACTACATATTTATATATTATGTCTATATGCAATATTATATTAGCCATTTTTTTGCCAACTACAAAGGGTAACAAAAACTATACGGGTTTCAACCGTAGTTAATGTTAGAAATTACAATGCAGCATAGTAACCCCAATTTTTGTTCCTGCATTTCTTCAACGGGAATATGTTAAATAATTATCCGAAATAAAAACTAAGAAAAAAAAAAAACAAAAACAAATTAATTACAGAAGAAACACAGGGAGAAAAATTAACATAGAAAAAATTCTAGTTCCCCTAGGAAACAAAATACTTTCAAGCAGAAAGGAAAACTTGTCCAATTGCAAGAATAACTTTAATTACCTATTAATATTTAAAATTATTCTGCGATTTTTTTTTTGTTGACAGTCGTCTTAAATAAAATATATTTTTTTCTCTCACTATGGTGCTTGAGTAATTTCCAACTTCGAAATTAATAGAAATGAAAAAATATGAAATAAAAAAAAAGAAAACAGTAGACACCTAAAACATACCGTGCAGAGTGGTTTTCCATTTTTTATCATCTTATTTTTATAATATATTTTAAATGTCACAACGATTGTAAATGTAGATAAGAAAATAAAGATCTTAAAAAAATGAATAACGTTACAACTAAGTGTTTTATGAGATCTCTTATATAGGTAGTAAGTTATTTTTTATATATTTTTTTAAAATATTTTTTTTTTTATAATAGTATTTTATATTAACTACTTTTGTCAAGAAATCACAGTGAAATGTAAATATTTTTTTGTTTTAAGTAATTTTGTTTTATTTATTTTATTTTTTTTTTGGATATTTCGAGAAAGTTTTCTTCAACATTGTACGAAGCAGTTCGCCATTCGACGAAATCTGTAGAATTCACGTTGTTACGGAAGTACCATTTGACTTCCGTCCTTTTCTTGTAACCGTAACCAAATGACGAAATATCAATCGTCCTTGAAACTAATTCCTCGACGTTCGTCATGTTGGTTCTCATATTTGAATGATCCTCATCGGTATCGCGCATGTGCTATCACACGGTGGTTATAACGATTAGTAGATGTGCAATGTCCGCTACCCTTTCCAAAAGACTGGGAGCTATTCTTCGTAAGTTCTCATTGACAAAGTCACAGGAAGGGAATATGTGTACGACATAAGCGGGCTGCAAAGAAATCATATTTATGTTAAAAATCTTGCTTGTTTTTAACAAACAGAAATTTATTTACAATAATTCATGTCAATTTCTACAATTTTTATATAATTTTGATAATAATGTGACTCGATGGTTTTTTTTTTAAATAAACCGAAATATCGTTGTTATTATATTATATGTGTAAAGACAAAAACCAAAAACGAAGAAAAACAAATATCGAAATCAAATTTAGTCGCCTGCAAGTCTGATTATTGAAATACGTATAGTACGACTTCAGTATAGGAACACTTACTGGTTGTGTAGTACCGGGTGCGGCAACATTAACAATCCCGGCTGCTTGCTTTTGTTGGAGATAAGTGATAAATCCGTTGTTCAAATTGGTCGACTGTTTCAAAACATCCATATGATCGTGACCACATGGAAGGGCTAAGAGCATACAATGTTCGTTTTCCATCTGAAAAATAATATAGATTTATTAGAATATTATTTAGGTTACTAACTTGTTATTCCTATTCAATCAGTAGCGCATGCGAAACAAATATGCAACATTTCACCTATATTTAGGTTGTAATTTTGAGTCCTGTAGCTTTCAAGATAAAATGAGGCTGTATACCAAATAGATATATAGAGGTTTAGCCAATAGAATTTTCGAAAGCTATTTGAGTAATCACAGGCAATTCACCGAAATAAAGCATCTACATACTAACAGTATTGATGGAAATCATCATTCGAGAATAGTGGAAACTAATGTTGGAGTTCCACAGGGATCAATTTTAGGACCTCTCCTAATTTTGTTATACATAAATGACCACACCCTGTGTTTGTTTCTGATCATATTTTATGCAGGTGATACGACCATCATTGTGATTGGCTAGGATCACAAAGATTCGGCAGATAATATAAATAATTCATTTAATTATTTGGCCCATTAAATTTAACTCATTTCTTATGCCTGTCAGGATTAAAAACAAAGTATTTTATGATAGCTTGAACTTTTATTTTTTTTTCAAAAACGGCTAAACTTAATCACTTTACTCGATCACTACACGAAAACAATAATTTCAAGCACATGTATAAAATTTTATAGCACGTTGGACTAAATTCCATATTTGTCAATTGATCACACTTGCGCCCTCTCTGTATTAATCCGCGAACTTTCCGAACTCCTCTCGTATAAATTACCTACAGATATACGAACATACCTGCATCTTTCGTGCTACTCCTTCAACCTGTGGAGGTTCCAGTCTCATCCTTTGGAAAATCCTTAGGGGTGGCGTTGATCCATCTGAATTTTTGGGCAAACTGCATTTTGCCACGGCGTCATTTCCAGATACGAAGTACATTTGTACAGCCGCTTGGTCATTTTTCAGGGCTAGAAGTCCTTGCCACATACACGGGTATTGCTAAAAAACAAAATTGATGTATTACATTGTATCGCATTACTATTGAATGTTAGGCGATTTAGCCTGTTCGGCATTTTGCCAGTTTTGTTATTTATTAGTAAAATATTTTACTTATATACACTACTGTCACTGAAAGTTTGCCTCAGTAACAAATGTATAAAAAATCAAAATATAAACGGCAACTAATACTAAAAAGAATAATTTATTACTTTAAAAAATAAAAACAACTACCCTTTGTTTATTAACAAATTATGAGAATGTGGTTTTGCGTTTCGCGTCATAAAATAAATTTTCTGCGCCTAATACTTTGCTTATTTAAGTCGCAGGAGTATATTAAACAAATACATGTTAAGATCACCATTGATAAATACTATAAAATTTATTATATTATGGGTATTTGTAAAATTTTATCTCTTGGTCAAAATCCCGTTGACGGTAGTATACATATTTTATCTCTATAAATTTGTAAAAAAATGAGTATTTATAATTACTAACCTTCAGTAACATTAATAAACTTTCTGCCTGAGGAGGCACTTGACTAGCATGTGGAGGAGTAGCAGCTTGAATTCCTCGCTGACTCGCAGGAGCGTCGGCGCCAACATGACGAGCAACGGCCCCCATCAAGTTCCCAGCGGCTCCTAGTCCAGCGCTTAGCGTTAGACCGTGGCCGCTGAGCGGTCTTTCCGGTAGGTGGGTGGTTATTGATCTTTCGGTGGGTCCCAGCCCACTCAGATGACTCACAGCAGAATGGGCGCTCAAAGGTCGATCGGGAGTGCCCAGCGGTCCCATGTGCGTCAACGGTCTATCACTTCCAAGAGCGGCTAACGATCCATGACTCGTCATGGGTCTGTGAGCTGGTGGTGGTTCATCGTAGTATCTGGTATTGTAGTGTTGCACTCTAGCCGAATGCATTCCGTATACTTGCGGAGAATCTATAACATGGTAAATAAATTAATATTATTTGTTAAATGCCGCAAATATACAATTTAAGGAAACGTGTTGACTTACCCGATGTTCTATCATGTGGTGATTGTAAGCTGTGCGGTACGGCGTTGGATCGTCCACTTAACGCATGACCTACAGAGCCAGGTCTTCTCAACTCTAGAGGTGGCGAAGTAACAGGCGCTTCTTCTCCTTCTTGTCCGTCACCAGACTTTTCCAACGACACCATAGGAGATCTGAACGATAAATATAATTAAAAAAATTAAAATGTGGACAACAAAATGTGGGTGTCCTAATCTACTTTTCACAAATTCTATTTCTTCAAATCTACTATATTATGTACCATTAATATATTATAATAAAATATGTCCTGCAATGTTTTAATCCAGAAAGTCACGTGATCAATCTGTGAGTTAAAAACTTATGGTGAATTTAGCGTCAGGGCTCAAAAACACAAACGAAAAGTTACTAAAATTGTCTCTGATTCACTTATGGTTAAATAGAACCAACAAATAAATAACTTTGACAATCCCAGCACCTAGTTAACCTTATTTGGGTTGTTTTTGTTTATCTGTGTGATCACGTGGCTTCCAGGCTTAAATAAAGTTTCGTTGGGTTCATGAATCGTGCCTTCATCTAAAGAAATTCTCGAAAGCGTATGTATTTTGATATTTACCGTTAGGGCACAAAATCACACATTTATATGACTGTTTACGACTTAAGGGATTACAAAGTACACCACAATTTTACTTATATTACCAAATATTTAGTATATATATGGTCAAAGAAATTTACATTGCACCTCTAGTATTCTTCTATGGAAACATATTAGTGTGTAATGTCCATAAGAGAATACTAGAGGTGCCATCTATATTTCGCCAATGAAACCCTTCTTTGACCATTTGACATAATGGTCCATGAAGCAGACCAGTTACTATTCGAACCGCTGTAAAAACATACTCGTGCAACATACTGCCGTAAAATTATATGGAAACCTATGCCGTAAAGAAAAGTTGCACTAAATTTGTGACAGATTTGCGAATAACTAGAGATAAGAACAAGAAGGGTCATTTGTCATTTTAAGCGAGTCCCCATGCAGGACTTCAGAGGTAATTACAGCAGTCTGTTAATTTACATAGAGGGTGACACTGCAGTCATTGTTCTGACGTTGATCGTAAAAGCTGTGGAGTGTAATTATTTAATTTGATATAAATTTAGTTACACTTAAGTTTTTATTACGGTTCATACAAGATGTTAGGATCGAACTGTTTTGTGGTTGGAAGTTATTCATCGTCAAAGCGAAAAATTAAGAAACATGCGTATGTGTAACCGCTTTTTTCAGTTTACTTCCTTATCTGTTAATCTGTTTTTATGACGATAATAGGCGTGGAGAAGTTAATATTTTTACACGCTATGTGTGTAGAATCACGACATTTTTTACACTCGACGGGTAGATGGTACTTTTTCATATATCTAACACCAACAATTTAAAAATAGAACATTTTATAAAATCGTACCTGGGTATATACTGACGCAGAAGTTGCTGATAAACAACATGAGGTGCGTGGAGGTAGTGGGAAGCAGATAAGTCGTGGGGTGGACGAAGTGGTACCGAACCAGGAGGAAAATGGGCTCCCATGGGTTCGCCCTACAACAAATAAAAACATGTACATTCATATAAATAAAACTATGCATATTATAACTAAATATGTCATGCAACCATCAGCATTAATAGATACAGCATATTTTGTTATTTTGTATTCAACTGTTATAAGTACCGTGCATTATAACAACAATTTATTTTGTTAACAAATAATTATTATAAGGAGTGCAAAAATCACTAGACAACGAAAGTTTTTGTTTGTTCTTTAATTAAACTAAACAAAATTACATAAAAATATCACCTGTGGTGAGGGAGAATTTTGATGAGCAGGCGGTGGACTTCGACTACGATTATAAGCACCCCTTTCTCCATGCTGCTCGTTAGTGAATAATGCCAAGTTAGTAATTACTATTTCATGTTAGTGGAGGACCTTTAAGTAACTTACCAAACTCGCCTCGTATGCAGGGACCGGCATTCCCGCTTGCAGCATGTGCCTTGGTTGATTTTGCGGGCTAACATTCGATCTTGGCACCATAACACATCCGCTGCCAATGGAGACGTCGACCTTAGGTGGATCCACTGGTACTTTACTAGGTACTGTAGTCTGAGCAACCCTACCAGTCACGCCAATGACAGGCTGCTGATACATCGAATGCTGTTTAACCATTATTCCAGTTTTATTCAGAGCTAGCGATTGTTGTGATTGATGTTTGCTAATCTGTGGTTGTTTTACTACTGTCGTTGGCTGTTTAATCAACGTTGGCTGTTTCACCACAGGCGGTTGTTTTACCACAGGAGGTTGTTTTACCACAGGAGGTTGTTTCACCACAGGCGGTTGTTTCACCACAGGCGGTTGTTTCACCACAGGCGGTTGTTTTACTGCTGGTGGTTGCTTCAAGTGTGCCATCTGTGCATTGACGACAGTGGATTGGATCACAGGATTAATAATTTTATGCTGCTGTTGTTGTTGCTGTTGTATGATTGGTTTTTGTATTAAAGGCATTTGATTCGGTGATAATTGACTAGGGACAGTTTTCATGCCATGGGCGACAGGTTTGGCTTGTGTAGGTCTAGGAGACACATGAGGTGAAACATACGTTGGCACCGATGAGATGTTAATGCTCAAATTTTGCGTAACAGAATTAGGAGTGAAAGTAGGTTGCGGTAAACTTTGAGAAGTAATCGGCTTTTGGGGCTGTACTTGCTGAGAAACTACGGCTTTTGCGGCTTGAGATGATAGCACGTGCGCCTTCAAAGATTGAGGTTTAGATTGTTTAATTACAACTGGGGATGCGGCCACGGGTTCGGGTTCAGAAGTCTTCTGTAAACTAGCGGATACGGCACAAGGCTGGGAAATGACTGCCGAGGAAGTAGTAATAACAGCATGAGCTACCGATTGTGATCCGGAGATTGGTATGTATTTCCCTTCTTCGCACTCTCTCATTGGCGTCAGAACACCAGTTACTGGGTCGATCAAGGTCATGGGTTCCTGGTGCATTTCACCCTTCACTCGACGTAAAACGGTCGCCTTCAAACCTTCATGCGGTTTCTCTTTTGGTTTCTCCTTAGGTTCTTCTGTCACCACTGGTTTAATTTCTTCTTTTGTTTCTTTGACCGGTTCTTCTTTCCCAGGCGATGGTTGTAGTGAAAGATTAATTTTTGGAGGTTCGGATTTAGTAACCTTTTCTTCAGAAGAGTCATCTGTTGTTTCCGAAGCGCGCCGATCTTTCTTTTTAGCACCTCTTGGGGATTTCCTAGGTGTTTCCGGTATGGGTTTGATCGCTACTGATTGTCTGGTAGATCTCCGCGGTCCGCTATCGTTTTGAGCCATAGCAGTGCAAGATCTCGTAACCATAGCGGTGCTCTTAATAACATCTTCTATTGTATCGTCGACCGTATTCCTAGAAGCGTCCTTTTCCTGAAGTCGTCTAGATTTTCTAGTGTTAGAAACCGGGGAAGTGAATTCTTCTTTCGTTTCTGCTACTTTCGGTGGCGTCGGGGGTACGGAAGATTTCGGCACTTCTTTTACAATCGCCGTTTGTTGCGCACTGCCGTTAGCGGAATTTGGTTGTTTGATAGTGAGTATTAGTCTTGGGCGATCTTTCGCATCGTCGCTGTCGTCTCTAAATTCGTAAACATCCGCAGAAGCGTCCGAGTCCGATTTTGCCAATTTGCGATCATTTCTCGGCCTACCTGCTCTGCCGCCTCTTTTGGATGGAGTAGCTTCTTTAATTTTTGCTCTACGAGTTTGGACACCCACACGAGCGACACCTCGAGTTTTTCTGCTTCCTCTGGGTCGACCGCCTCTCTTCCCATTTCCTTTATTCGTTACTTCTTTCTCTTCAACACTCTCAACACCATCGTAATAAGCAGAATCGTTCGTTATGGAACTCGCGTCGTTTCCAATATGCTTTTTATCGGGAGTTTCAGGCTGTATATCGGGCTTTTCTTCAATTTTGCTCGGTTTTTCTTCAAACCAGTCATCCTTGCCAATCTCGCTGCTGCGATCTGATAAGTCGTCGGCCGAACAAAGCGCATCCACAGTTTTTATTACAGACTCTATATTTACTTCTTTCGCCGACCAGTAGTCACTGTCTTCCTTCGAATCTAGCGGATCATCCTTACTTAAAATCTCAGCACTTAAACGCTCTTTACTGATATCTGACACCACAGAGTCCGTATCTGCTTTCTCCTCGTCGATCTTCTCTATTTCCTTAATTACAGATATACCTTCAGGCTCGTTTTTAGTAGCTTCAGGATCAGGTTCTTTTTCAACCTTCATTTCCTTCGGTGTTTCGTATTTTAGCTCTGTTTCCGGTTTAATTTCGACCAGAGCTTCAGTATTATCTTGCTTTTGAGATTCTGCGGAATCTGTCTTTTCTTCTTTTGTCGTTTTTACTTCCTCTTCTTCCACTTTCTGGTTACCTTCTTTTTCGAGTGTTAAATTTAATTCCTCTGTTACCTTCTCGATAGCTAGATGTGACTCCGAAACTTCCGTCTTAGTGGAAGAAACAGGCTTTTCTTTATCGGTATCAGGTTTAACTATTACATCTGTCTTCGCAGGAAGATTAGGTACAATTACTGGACTTGGAGTAGATGTTCGCGTAACAACTTCTTTCATCACATCTGTCTTGCTTACTTCAGTGGTTTCAGGTGGAATAGCTACATCACTACTCTGATGCTGGACGGGTGTAGGTGGTTTTGGAGGTGCCTGTTGTATAACAGCAGGCTGTGGCGACCTTATTTCTATTTTGGTGGTGTTCGTAGCAATTTTGGGTGCTTCTTGTATTACAGGAGTAAATGTTTTAACGTCCGTTGCAGTAATTGTCGTGGATGCTGCATCAACGGTAACAGGTTTTGCTATACTCGAATGAGTAGATACGATTATGGAAGGTGGCGTTTGGAAAGGCAACGGCATTGAAGTAAAGGAAGTCGGTGAAGATTGTATAGTTTGTTGGATTGGCTGATTTGTATGAGGGAAACCTTGCTGGGTTCGATTGTGAATAAAATTTTGTGGAGGCTGCTGAACTTCGAAATTTTGAGGCGGTAGCGGTGATGAAGTAGGCACTAGTTTGGGAGGTTCACTTAACGGTCTATCCACGACTGTGTTGCCTTTGACTGCAAGTCTCATGGCCGTAAATGAAGTCTTATTCGGTAATAGCGGAGGCAAGCCACATCTTTGCATCATACAAGGGCCAATATTAGCGGCAAACTGTTGAAAGCTCGGTGGTCCTTGATAAATCATTCTTGGTCTATCCGTTGTGATCAATTTTAGTGGTTCTGTAGTTTGCGCCTGTTTTGGTTGTGGTAAAACTAATGTAGTAGACTGTATCGGCTTTGAAACAACTTGAACAGTAGTTATTGGCAATCGATTTATACCCGTTGCTAATTTAGGTGGTACAATCCCAGATTCGTTATGAATCTTTTGCGAGGGAACCGGATATGGTATATGCGGTGGAACGTTATGTACGGAAGTTTTAATAGTTTGTAATACGGATATACTACTTGGCGTATTTGTAGGTTCTGGTTTAAGAGGTTTATCTATCTGTTTAGTTGTTTCGGTTAAAGTAGGCTCTGCCAATTTAAGAGGTGGCATAGAAGTAAAAGGTCTCGGAGAGTTGGGAATTTTCGTAATCGGAATTAATTGCGGTTGAATAGTAAGCGGCGGTAGAGGCTCTTCGATCTTCTTAATACTTTCACTTGCTAATTCACGAGCTTCTTCTTTTCGTTCGTCCACCCACGACTTAGATATGACGCTTCTTTGCTCCGGTAACAAAGGCAATGATGCAGCGATTGGTGGCCTAAGCATATTTTTCGGTTCCTGCTTTATCGGTGTGAGTGATGGCGGACTACTAATGCCCGTTGCTTTAATAACAATTGTAGTTTTCTGCGGCTGTTGTGTCTGTAGTGTTTGTTCATCGCTCCTATAATAATTGGGTATATCAGGTGTTTTCGGTGGTTGCGATAAATCCACGGTATCGGGCGTTTTAGGAGGCTGATCGTAACGTAACGATATCTCATCTTGTTCTTCTGTATCTGTGTCGATTTGTAATTCGTGCTCACTTTGCGGCGTGTCCGGTTTCATATCTAAATCAGTTGAATTTAAGCTCCTAACAGCTTGTCTCATTTCTTCATCGTCTTGGACGTTGTTTTCATCGGTTATACTTGCTGCCGGTTCGTTGTTCATAGGACTTAATTGTTGTTCGTTATAGCAATCTTCGAATTGGCCGCTTCCGAAACTCTCACCGAGCAAGGCAGCTACTGCGTCTTCTGTTTCTTCTTGTGATATTACAACCCTCGGTTTCTCTTCGTTGCTTTCAGGTTTTTCATCTTTCGTGGTGTCATCCGAAAGAATATCGCTGGTTTCCTTTTTGATCTCTTCGAACCCTGATATTGATTTAACTGCATTTTCATGAACTTTCTCATCAATTTCTAAACCAAAACCTGGTATGAACGTCTCCCTCTTCTTTTCCTTAGAAGATGTAGGGGTTTTTGGTATCGGACTGATCATTGGTTCACGTTTGATAGGACTAGCGGAAATATCTAAATTCGGCGATGATTTGCTCTGAGGGGGACTGGGAATATCCAATAAGTTGGGCAAACTTGGACTGTGTTTGTCAATTTCTACTTTAATTTCTGCATTCACAGGTAGTAATACTGGACTTGGCGGTCTCGTTGTTTCTTTCTTCAATTCCATAGATTTACTTTTATTCTTATCATGATGGTGGTGGTGATGCCTTTGTTTCTCATCTTTATTTCTCTTTCGTTTCTTTTTCTTCTCACGATTTTCTTTCCGTTCTTCTTTCTTTATATCTGTCACATCAGCAAGATCAGAAAATATAAAAATATCATCCCCGTGTTCAGTTTTAATGTCATCCAATTCTAGTTTTCCATCTACAATACCTTCATTGCTATCGTCTTTAATGTTGTCCTCCAGCTGTTTCCCCAAATCGATGAAATCTATACTGTTCTCATTAATTTCTTCTCGCTTTCTTTGCTTTTCTTTTTCTCTCCGCTTCTTTTCTTTCCTTTTTCTGTGCTCCTCTTTCAAGTTTCGTTCTTTCTCGTCGGATTTGAAAATTTCCTTGCTTAAATTAACAGATGAAGAAAGCCCATCTGAATCGCTAGCATACATAGCCTGCATATTTTCTTCGCAGGTCATGTGAAAGTGTTGTTTATGATCGTTATTTAGTTGTTCTTTATTGCCATTTTCGGAATCGTCCGATAAGGATCCGAATATATTTTCCATTTTGCCATCTCGTTTGCTTTCTGATTTTTTCTTAGATTTCTTAGACTTATCCCTACCCTCATCTTTCGATTTATCTCGTTTCTTGTCTTTTTTGCTGTGCTGTTTCTTCCTCTCGGAATTTTTAACTTTTTCAAATCCTTCATTTTGGGAAGGATCAGCCAAAGTTTCCAATTTACTAGAATCCTCGCTAGAGATAGAGTTCTTCTGCTTCTTCTGTTTCTTTTTATGCTTTCTCCTTCCTTCTGACTTGTCTTTCCTTTCTAAGGCCTCATCAGCAGAAGACGCATCTCCAAATATTTTAATTGATTGCATTTTGGAGTTTTTCGTCTCCTTTTTAATGTATTTTGATTCATCTGGCTCTTCTATGATCTTTTTGAATAGATTTTCTCCAAAGTCGTAAATATTCGGTTGTTCTTCATTATCAGATATAGTTTCATGTTTAGTCGTGAGTTTAAATTCGTCATCAGATGTATCGCTCGCAATTCGCGATTTCGATCCTTTCCTCTGCAAGCTACTGTTTTTGATGTTATCTTCATCGCTACTGTCAATATTATTGCAATGTTTGATGATTGGATTCCTTTCTGTATCTGAGTCAGAATAAATATCTTTCCTTCTTTGAGTTTTTGTAATATTGTCTTCTTCGTCTGAACTTCTAATCAACATTTTACTGCTTTTCCTTGTTTTACATTCTTTATCAGAATCTGAATCTTCATCCCATGACGTTGACCGTTTCTTTTCTTCACGTTTCGCCCGGCTCTGCTTGAGTTGTGAGAATTTCGCTTTAATTTTCTCTTGCCGTTTCTCCTCCTCTTGTTTCTGCATATTTTTGCAACTCCTCGCTTTTACTTTGTCGTACATTGAAATATAAGCTGGTTCATCGTCAACTATGTCGAATATAGAATGCTTCTTGGGTTCATCAGAATCGGTGTTGTCAGAACTGTTGGTCAGTTTTCTAATTCTCTCTTTCTTTTGGGATTTGCGATCTTCGGATTTAGCTTCTTCTCGTTTAATTCTATCTATCGATGAGAATTTGTCTTTGTTCTTTAAATCATCCGATCTTTTACTGTCATCTATTCTACGCTCTTCGCTCTCAGAATCTGGTTTTTTCTTGTCTTTAGATTCTTTTCTTTTTTGTTTTTCCGATTCGGTAGTTTCCAAACGCGCCAAAAATTCTTTATCCATGGAAACGTCTTTGCCTGGAGTATTGGGAGTAGATGGAGATTCCTTATCGCGATTTTTGCTCTTACTTTTCTGTTTATCTTTCTGTTTGCTTTTATGTTTCTCATCCCGATCTTTGCGTTTCTCCTCGTGTGACAGATTATTGTGTTTATCGCTTCGTCCGGATTTATCGTCGTGTTTTGAAGAGTTGCTTGAAGATTTATGTTTGCTTTTTACTTTTTCGTCTTTAGCATTAACCTCTTTGGAATTTCGTCTCTCTGAGACCTTTTTGTGATCTTGACTCAATTTCATTCTCTTTGGATCGTCAGGGCTGTCTATGGATTCGTGGCAGCTTAGTCGTCTTTTGTTGCCGACATTTACAGGTAGGCTGTTGTTTCTTTCCTTCCGTCTGTTGAGATCTGTTTTATTTGGGACATCCGATTGTCGGTTCTTTTCGAGATCTATCGATAGATGTCGCGTTTCTAATGACGGCCTATCTTTGTTCTCGCGTATTTCTATACTAGTTTTGATTTTGTCGTAAGAAGCCTCACGATTCTCTTTAATGCTTTCCTTGCGCTCCCTATCGTGATGCTTACTTTTCGATTCTCTGTTTTCGTGAAACCTGCTGTCGGGGTCCCTCTTGGACGGCGTCAGTTCATCCCTTTTGTCGTCTTTGGCATTCTTGCTGTCGCATTTGCTCGAATCGTGGTTGGTGTACCTGTTTTCGACGTGCATATCTCGATGTCGATTATGGTCGTCCTTTCGTTTCTCGTGATTGTCTTCTTTGTGTCTACGTTCTTCTTCTTTGCGCTTATCCTTCTCTATTCTCTCAGCCTCTTCTTTTTCTCGCCTCTCACGTTCTTCCCGTTCTTCGCGTTCTCTCCTCTCGCGCTTTTCTTCCTCCCGTCGCTCCCGTTCTTCCCTGTCCTTCTTCTCACGCTCTTCGCGTTCCCGTTCTTTCCTTTCGCGTTCTTCACGTTCTCTCTCGCGCCGTTCCCGCTCTTCTCTTTCTTTCCGTTCTTTGCGTTCGCGCTCCTCCCGCTCTTCGCGTTCTTTTCTTTCCCTTTCTTCGCGTTCGCGCCTCTCCCGTTCTTCGCGTTCACGTTTCAGCCGTTCTTGTCTCTCTCTTTCTAATCTTTCCTTTTCGATTCGTTCCTTTTCTATCTTCTCTTGGCGTTCGCGTTCCAATCTTTCTCTCTCTTGTCGTTCGCGTTCTTCCCTTTCCGCCTTCTCCTTCTCCATTCGGAGTTTTTCGGCTTCCAGTCGTTCGCGTTCGAGTTTCTCGCGATCCTCCTTAACGCGTAACGTTTCGGCACTATCACAATTGCCATCGACACCGTATTGTTTGTCCGTATCGCTTTCGGATTTGCGCGCACTCGCTTCACTGTTCCTGCGCGATCTAGTGTCACCGCTATTGCTATTCGCGTCCCTTTTGCTCGACGATTTTTCGCTAGCACCGCTAGTTTTTGATTCACGCCCACTCTTCGAAGATTTCGTCGCGGTCGAATCCTGCGCACTGACGCTGACGTTGTTATCCGCGGCCGCGATCGATTGAGGAATGTTGCTGCTGTTACTAGTGTTCTTAGTATCACCGTTCTTTTGACAATTCGAACCTACTGCACTATTGTTATTATTGTTAACGTTATTATTGTTGTTCGTCACACTTCTATTTACACTACTAACTTTGCTAGATGTTCGGTTGTTGTTATCACTAGTGTTATTGTTGTTAACTGCTGAAGACGCGCTGGCGCACGGTTTCAGTCTGTTATCACCGTGGTTGGCGCGGATTGCCGGTAATGCCACAAACGCAGAGCACGGCATCAATAGTGTAGATGGTGGGGTGGAGGGTAGCGACGAGACCGCCATAGTTAACGGGGACGATGATACGGTGGTGGTGATCATTGGAGGCGTAGTGGTGTTAATCGTGGTACTGCTAATTGTACTTGGTGAAGTCACACCCGACGATGACAGGTTGGTGGCGCTGTTGGACGATAACGTGATCACTGTCGTTGTTATGGGCGTGGCTGTCGTTACAACAACCAAAGGCGGCGGGTGTGTGGGGAAAGGATACTGCAGACCCTTGGCTGGTGTAATGCCTGTACCTATAAATGTTAATATTATTACTATTATTATTATTATGAAGGGAAAAATAAAAATTCATTATCATAACTGATATGGTTTGATTTGGGGGAATTTTTGATGGTTAATAATTAAAACTGCATTTACTCCGCGTTATTGGTTAATGCAGTATTAAATTCTTCCATTAATTTAACTTTTCGTTTTGAAACGTCATTCACAACTAGAATTTTGTTAACAATCTTCTGGCCGGGAATATAATCCTGCTATTGGTGCCAAATGATGAGTTCAAACGTTTGAAAAACGAAATTATATATATTTTTTTAAACAAAGTGGTCCAATATTTTACTTGCAATAGAATCATATGGTTGTACCACATTGCGATATTAACGGTAATTCTCGAAATATACAAGGATAATATAACTAAAAAATTCATAATTCCGTCAAATATAGTCTGATTTCAACAAATAAACACGTTTGGATTCCTATTAAGGTCATCCATCGACAAAATATATAATTTGACCATTAAGGTATCGCGATCGTTTAATATTAGGGTGGCCAAAATAAAAAATAAAGGAATTAACAGTGTTTTTCAAACTTTAGGAGGTTCTAGGGCTCGGTAACGCGATGTTTGATATGATTCAAATTTTACAGGTTTTTTATCAATACGAACAAGTTTCTGGGTTCTCCCGTTGATTTTCAACTTCTAAAATAAGGATTACCCTATCCAGTGGCGGCTCGTCAGGGGAGGCTAAGCCTCCCCTATTATTTTTAATAAAATAAATGGTGTCTATTACGTATTAAAACAATGTTTAAGCATTGGCTATGTCCTAAAACAAAGCAATTTTTACAAAGAATTTATAATAAATAGTATATTTATTCATTACTTTATGTGAAAATGCAAACAAATTTCCAATAATGCATAAAATTTTACTGCACGCATATTATAAAAGCAAGCAAGGAGGCTAGCCGCAAGTCTGGCTCCGCCCCGATGATTAATACAATCACGTATACTTTGTACGGAGATAAAGAATGGGAGCGAGGCTTGGCTCCGGTGAGATCGTATGAGATCGGCAAGTTGTAATACGTTGTCGTTCGTGAAACGTTCGCAGTTCGCACGTATGCGATTACATTCTCAATACTGCAGAATAACTCACGTCAGTTTTGCGTGGAATCGTTTGTTAGCTCTTATTAAAACTTTACAAGAATACAGACATAATAATCGCCGTTTTAATGATATAAGTAATTACGTATACTTTGACAAAGACCCCAGTCAGAAAAGACATAGATTGTCCTATCAATCAGAAATACAAGAATATAAACAAAATTTTAACAAAACTTTAGATACGTTAATCGTTCAGGCAGAAGTTAGATTTCAAGATATACACAAGTTAGGTTTCTTTGATTTATTGACTTTTGACAAATTCTTAATTTATTCAAAAAACTTTCCGTAAAATTTCTTAGAAAACACTTTTACAACAATAGTTGTATTTTGATGAAATTCATGATTCCCAAATGTTCGGAGAATGTTAAACGTCAAGTGAGATGTTAAGTTTATTAATAAAAACGATTTATATGAATGTATGCCGGAACTGAGTAAACTTATAAGCATTGACTAAAAAAAGAATAAAAACTACAACACTGTGTATCAAAATCGATTAAGCAGTTTATCCTTAATATCAATTGAAAATGGTTTTTTTATTACATTAACGCAAAATGATGTTTTTTCGTCTTTCAAAAAAATATTCATTTTAGTTTTTAAAAAACATAGATCTATTTAGCTGTTATTATAATTTATCAACAACTTATTTTTTATTTACCCTAGAATTTTATGAGTTACTATTATATTTGTTATTTATTATTAGTTTATTTTTGGTTTATTAAGAGTTTATTCTAACTTTTTATTAGCTTTTTACCTATCACCTTACACCATTTATCCATTTTCATATTCAGGTAAGATTTCACTCTCATCTCTACGTGGTTCTTGCTAGACGAGTAATTTTATTTTATTTTGATTTCTTTTCTATGTCAATTTTTACTCTACACTTCCAATGATACAGTAATAGATATCAAAATATAATTTATTGAGCGAGGAGAGTTAGGGGTTACACTAGCCTCCCCTGGTCAAAAAGTCACGAGCCGCCACTGACCCTATCCTAATATATTTTTGCTTATTTAATTATGGGCACTGTCAAAGTTTAAAATTAGCGCTAAAAACGAAAGTCTCGTAAAAAACAACATATTCCAGAGCATGTATCCAGGCCAACACCGATTTGTTCTGTGTGCTTCTTGTATTAAGTAATCAAAAAAGTTCTTGCGGTTGTTTAGTAAGGTAGAAAATCTAACCTGTCGAATCATGTTGAAACGTGCAGGAGCACGCGAATGTTTATTTCTCGTATAGTACAGAAGATTCCTTGTAATGTAAAATTCTAACTTGAATAAGCTTTTATTCCTTTTTTCTACACATTTTCAAACCTGATATTCTACTTTCACGCCATATAACTTTTTTATTATTGTATTTACGCCGCAAAAGTTTTGCAAGTAAACTTGTTAGAAATTTAATTCTCTATAAAAGAAGTTCTGATGCAATTTTATGACTAAAATTAAATAATAAAAACGATTTCTATGTTTGAGAATTTCTGCTTACAGCTGCTCTGTATACCCTATTCTTTTCGAGATATAAGAATTTTTCTTTTTCGGGATGTTGACGGTTAACTTACCTGCAGACCTAGGAGATAACATCGTCGGGGTCTTCGGAAGCTGCGCCGTCGATACTTTAAGTATAGGCGTCGGCGCAACCAGAGGTGGCGCCACAGGTACTGTGCTACTTTGAACCGTCACCGGTGTCTTTGGAAATAAATTAAATTCTTTAGGCTCGTATTTCTCCCCCACATTCTCCAATCGCTTCGAATCTTCATCGAACACCGACCTCTTCGCCATAACCGATTTAACTATTTCCGACGGTTGCACCTCCTTCAAATCCAGATCGAGCAGTTTATGTCTGAATTTGAATTTCTCCCGATTAGCATCCAATTTCAGTAAGGCGTCGCCGCCAGCGGCACTCAGCGCCCTAGAACCCGACCACTTCTCGTACTTCTCGTCTAGCGAACGTATTCTCTCGTCCAGGGAAGGGCTGTGAGGTGCGATATCGCTATCGCTGGAAGTAGAGCTCAGAGAAGGCGGTCTAGGTGGCGGCGAAGCCGGAGGTGGAACGTGTACTGGACTAGGGGGCTTCGGATTGGATATCCTCGGACTGGTGACCGCCGCAGGTGGACTAGAAAGTATATTATCCTTTTGCCCTTTAATCCCGGCTACGGATATGCTCCCTTTGTGCAAGACCTGAGCGGCAAACCTAGGGAGCGGCAGACTTAGAGGGCCTTCTCTATCTCGTGGCGTCCTACGCGGCTCGGTTGGCATATGTTCGGGCCGTTCGTCGCACAATGGTGTGCCAGGACGAGAACCGCCAATACTCTCGGTTCCGGATTGGTCGTAATGGTGTATCCTCGTTCCATTATCACTCCCCACGGTTTTTCTCCTCTTGCACACCGCGTGCGGCAGATACGACCCCCTATCGTGTGTTAGATCTCTATATTTACCGTCTACGGATGGTCTGCGGGAATGGTGTTTAGTATTCGTAGTATCGGACAGTCGTCGAACCTCCATAACTTTCCTGTGATCCCTGTTGGCCTCTATGATAACGTCGCTTATAATTCCGCCGTCCAAATGCTCCAGCTTTAATTTCTTCTTCGGACTTATCAGTTCATCCCCCGAACTTGGATATTCTTCCAGTTGTTCTAGCAGGTGCACCCGTTCCTTTTGCAAGTTCCTGATATCTGGTTGGGGAAAGGTCGCGGGATGATCTGTGGCGGTTTGCAACCTGTCCAGCACCTCCAAATGCGGCGGGCTATCGTGGTATATATACTCATGTTCGTAAGCGTCTTCGTGAGAAGTCGGGCTCTCCTGACCGTATTCGTCGTAGTTACGGAAGTGACGTGGTTCCGTGTATTCGGTATTTTGATCGTAGTATTCGGCGGTATACCTGGGCGCCCTAGTCCTGGAACTGCTAACGCGTGGGGTGGCCGGTCCCGGTGTTACTGGTGACGGTATCGCGTTGGTGTTGCATTGGCTGGTGGTAGCGCTGGAACGATTAGTATATGACGATGTTCTCGGTCGTGCTGGTGTCTCATATCTAGAAAAATATGAATATACATACATTAATTAATTAATCCCTTTCTTCAGTATCGCAGCATAATAGCATATTAAAAACCCAGTTCCATAAGACGAATTCAAGCTTAAAAGATTGTTTGTTCTTATTTATATACAGCCTGTCCACATTTCGATGTTAACCATTGGTATCTCGGTTATTAGAAGACAGAGCAACGGTTAACCAGGAAATGTTTTGCAGAACTCAACTCAAATTTATCCTAACCTTTTTAAATGTTAAGATATTTTGAAAAAATTCGATTTAAATTTTTAATGTTTAATGTGATCGCTTCTAGAGCTATGCATCATGCAGGGACTTTTTTAAGACAATTTTTTTGGTAGGTACCTACTTTCTTTCTAAAATATTTAAAAAAGTTTCTTGCACTTCCGGTTAATGGTCGTCATGAACTTTGTTACTTTAAAGGAAATGCTTAAATACGCTTTTTGCTAAGCATATTTAAATTATCTTTACAATAACGGGTCAAACATCTCTCTAATAATAAGTCGAATAAAAGATTTAAAAACTTAATGCATGCCAGAAAACGACAATTTTTCAAAAATTTAGAAATTAATTAGGTAGTCGAAAACCCAATAAGATAAAAAAATATATTTTCATTTTTATCATTAAGGATAATGATCTCAGAAAGTTTCATCGAGATCTGAAATGATCAGTTCGAATTGTTACATTTTTTGATTGATTTGGTATGTATGTATGTGTGATATTAGGGTGATAGTACACTGCGACCTAAAAGATCTATTGTGTCCCCTCTTCTCGCTGTATTTACAGCTGGCCATCCAGTCTAAAATTGATTTGGTATGAATGACCCAGCACAGAATAACATTTTGGATCGCTTGATATAAATTAATATAACCTCAAATTGTCACGTTGATGATTAATTACAAAGGCACCCATTTGAGTACCTTTACAAGTCCATTAAAAACGTTAGTTATAAAAAAGATATTTCCTCAACTAACCTTGAAAATCTCGCGGAAGAACCGACCGCATCGAACGTTCTAGAAGTGGAATCCCTTCGTTCCTCAAAGCTGCCTATTCTGTTGTCGGTGGTATGGCCTTGTTTTTCCAGGTGGTCGAAGAAGGCCTCCTGGCACTCCCTACTGGCGAAATCTACTTGTATCTTTCGTCCTTTCATGCTGACACCGCGCATCTTGTTGACGGCAGATTGCGCGTTCACCACTTGGTCGTAGGAGACGAGCGCTTGGCCCTTTTCCCGGTCGATACTCACTGTCGGCACTGTACCGAACGTTTCGAACTGCATCTTCAGGTACTTTTCACTCACACTCTCCGATACACCGTCCACCCACACACAGCTGGTCGGCATCGATTTCCCGAAACCCAACTTAATCCTATTGCCACCCATATGCTCCCCGTCCAATGTGCGTATCGCCTTCACTACACTCACTATGTCACTGAACTGACAGAACGCGTACGAACTCACAACACCCTGTTTCTTGATGTCGATCTCGATGATCTCGCCGAACTGATCGAACTGTTTCCGTATCTCCGATGCGGTCACCTCTTTGTCCAAGTTACCGACGAAGAGAGTTCGCGTCGCTTTCGGATGGAATTCGTCGATTTCCGCTTCAAATAATCTCGAATCGTTATCGTCCAACTCGTGGCCCTGATACGGTGCCACCTCGATCTTACTCCCGAAGAAGAGTTTATCGTGACTAACCTCGAGAGCCTTCTCTACGTCCTCCGGCTTCTTGAAGCAAACTATCGCGTGCCTCTCGGAACTCTGACCTACCACTTTCACCCACGTCACTTTACCGTGCTTCTTGTACTCGTGAAATAGACCGTCCTTCAAGGATGTGTCTGACGATCTGCAGGGCAGGTTCCTTACGCAGATCGCCAACGGTCTCCTGTCCTCGGAGTGAACGGCCGATTGATACTGGTTGCCTGCTGTCGTCCTCCTGGATTTCGGCGATCCGCTCGAACTGGACTCCCTGGACGATGAACTGCCCGACGAGCTGGAGCTGCTCCGCGATCTGGACCTGGATGGTGATCTGCTAGAGGTGCTGCCTGTCGGCGAGGGCGATCTGGATCCCGAGTTCGATCTCGGCTTTTTCTTTGTACTTTGTTCCGTTCGTCTGTCGCTGGTTTCGCTTGGCGCCGTAGAATACCCTGTGTCACTGTTTTGGTTGGTGTACCTCGCTGTCGGGTCGTAAGCGGTCCAAGGGGTGGCGTTGTTGACGCGATGCGGCCGCTCCAGGAGGTTGTTGTACGGTCCGTTTCTGTAATTGCGATCGCGATTTCTACCCCTGTTGTTTTCGTGGTAGCCTGAGGTGCGACGAATATATTCAGCGTCGGATACTCGATTGGTGTTTCTATCGTAGAACCTTTCGGGGAAATTTCCATGATCATCGGTAGAACTGAAAATAAGAATTCGTTTAAAACAGGCAAGAAAAAGGACTTTATCAAAAGTTCTCACTGCACAAAGAGAAATGCAAGCTTGATTTAACGGTTTTTGAAGTGTTAAGGGCAAGATCAGGTGATAAAATAGCATTTATTAACTCCTTTTTGCTTAATTTATTAACGACCGAAAATACCCAAAAAAAGGGACAATACTTAATAAGAAGTTTTACGGTAAAAAAGACAAATATTAGTAATAAATAATACTAATATAAAATACGAAATTAATAACGATATTTAATGAAAAAATATGCCCCTTATAGCGATTTATCATGAAAATTGCCCAGTATATAACGATTTTAAGGGAAAATGTGCAGTTTTTTGGCAAATTTAAAGATTATGTATAATAACAAAGGTAAATAATAAGTCTAAACAAACAGCATGGTGGAGCGAAGAAATTAAACAAGAAATTAAAATGAAGAAGAACAAATGGAAGGACTATCTTAGCAACAGATCAGAAAATAAATATAAAGCCTACAAGGAACAAAGAAGAAAAGTCACAAAGATGGTAAAAGAAGCAAAGGAACAAAACTGAAATAAGTTTGGCGAGCAAATGGAGAATCAGCAAAGAAAACAAAAAATTATCAAGAACTGTAGAACTGAAAAGCAGAGTAAGTACGCAACCATTATGGATAAAGATGGAAACATCGTAACAGACGACAAGCAAGTAATGGGCAGATGGAAGCAATATTTCCAAGATTTGTTGACCTTTAAGAGTGACGGAAACAATACAGATGATAATACTGAAGAGGTAGAGATAGAAACTGAAGCAGACATAAACCAACTGAAACCAATAACTGAAAATCAAATGAGGGAGGCAATAAAGCCGTTAAAAAATGGAAAAGCACCAGGACATGATAGAATAACAACGGAAATGTTAAAGAACATGGAACAGAAGGGAATGGGGATGCTACTAGATATACTTAACAAAGCGTGGAAAGCAGGAACAATTCCGGATGATTGGAGTATTGGACAAATAGTACCAATTCATAGAAAAGGCAACACACGAAATTGTAGTAATTATAGAGGAATAACGCTATTAAGCTCGGTAGCAAAAATTTATGAAAGAATATTGGTATATAGACTTCGAAGATACATGTATAATATAGCAAATTTTAATGAGAAACACGAATATCATAATGAATTATCATGAAAAATATCAGTATAAGCATACAGGATACTGCCGAAATTGGTTCAATTCCTTCGCAATCGCGTCCTCTATCGCCTTAATCCCGAATACCGTCGTTCGCGCAAGAAGAAAATTGCGGATATGTTCGCTGGAGGGCATGAGCATTCGGTATGCCCAGGATATACTGTGAATATACTCGGAATATGCTCGGGATTTTCACCGCGAACAAAGCTAATTACTACGTCTTTCGCAATATCTACATATGTTTTATTATATGAAGATCAATGAAAGCTATCTGCTTCGCTTAAAGTCTACGTCAATTGAACAGGTTCCAAATGCAAAGATTTTAGGCCTATATATCTAGATAATAGTTTAAATTGGGAACCACACATCAGTAACTTATCTAATAAATTAGCATCTCTATGATATGCACTATACAGGCTAAGAAACATTGCTAGTGTGGAAACAGTTCTTTCCTATTACTACAGCAACTTTCAATCAAGAATAACGTACGCCATTATATTTTGAGGTGCCTCGTCATTTGTTGGAAGAATATTGCGTCTGCAAAAGTTGGCTGTTTCGAAACATTGCTAAATACACATCATGTCGCCCTATCTTTCAATCAATGCATATACTTACAGTTGTAAATGTATACATATTAGAGATTTCCCTTTATGTTAAAAGTAATGAGAACTCTTTTCTAAGAAATTGTCATTCTTACCACACAAGATATAAAAACTACTTATGTACTCCTTCACATTCGCTGGCTACCTTCGAAAGATCTCCATTATATATGGGGATCAAAATATATAACGCTTTACCTTTGCATTTAAGAAATATTCAAAGCATTCCTGTATTTAAAAAAGAAACAAGAAAGTTTTTGCAATATAATGTTTTCTACAACTTGGATGAATTCTTTGACTTGTGTAACCATAAATAGAATAATATTTACTTTTTAGTTTTTATTTATTTGTTTTGCGCCTTGAATCACAATTGTTTGTAATTTTTTTTTTATATAATTTGTCTTTTGTTGGTTTTCTGTACATAAACTGTATTGTATGCATTTTTGACTTATCCTATACCACATGGTCAATTGGATGAATAAATTATTATTATTTAGTTTCTATATCTTTCATAAATTCACTTATTTTACTGTTAATAGACTCTTTAAAATCACTTAATTGTTCATTTATATCTAATGACATGCTCACAAGAGCAGTACAAGTGTTACAAAACCATCTAGCATTTTTAATAGCTTTCAAAATTAGGAAATCTTTATTTGTTATACCCACACATTTCAGATGGAAAATTGCTTTATACATTCCCATACACTGGGAAAACATTTTCGTTGTACTTAACTGCATTTTTACATTCATAACATACAGTGACTCAAATAAGTAACCGGACATTTTCTCCAGAATTGTTCAAATTGTAAGTATTAAACTTTAAGTTAACAACTTTGTTGACTATTAAATTTTATCAAAAAATATTGTAGTTTAGCCTTCATTGTATGCGAAATATTTGCAGTTAAAATAAAGAACAACAATTATTATGTACTTACAGTACAATATACAATAGGTTGTCAAAGAATTAGAAACTTTATCGTAATAAAATTTTCGATCAAAACAGAAAAGTAAAAACAATTTTACTATTCGTTTATTAATTTATTAAACATGTAATTTCAAATGTATGTAACAAATTTTTCAAAATTTAGCATTTTTAACTCTAAACTTTAGCACTGGCATACTCATTCTTAAACGAAGCGAGCTTCCCATATAGTTTGTTCGGGTAATATTTTCCATAGTTCATTTAGGAAAGTTTCTAATCGCATCCTTTAAATATGCTTGCATGGTAGGTAAAAGTATTTTTTTTTTAAATGTTTCTAACTGCTTTTATCTAGTTATACTATGAATTAAAATTCTTTAGTCCTAATTCAATTTCAAGTTTGGCGTCATCAGCAAGTACCATCATTGTATATAATAAAATAATAAATAGGGGAGAGTAGGACAAAACTGGGTAGGCGGACAAAACCGGGAATCACATATAACGGCTATATTTGTGGTGATATCTAGCGAAAACTTGCTGAACTACTGCTAGGCGAGCGCCATGACAGTGTGCAGTGGACAGACGTGTTGTGGCACGCGTGGTCTGCTAGTTATTAATTTTTGAAAGTTTTTCAGTGGAAAGTTTGGTTTTTTGGGACGAGTTTATTTAGCTCTCATTTCTAAATACATGAGGATTTGTTTCCGGTAAGTACAACGTCTGACAGCTTACTTATTACTGTTTAATTTAACGTTTTAAGCAGGTGTCTACTAGGTTGTGGTAGTACACAAGACTAAGATTTATTCAAAATGACGTGGTCGGACAAAACCGGGACCCAGGCAGTCGAACAAGGTCCCGGTTTTGGACAACTCTTTTATTTGTCTTGTTTTTACTTGTTATGAAGTTTCTAGCTTAATTTGTTGTTTATTAAAAAGCAGATTTTTAATTCTTGGTTAATTTGAAAATTAATTAGATGTATAGCAGCCTTACAACATATTGCACAGCAATATAAAACACGTATAATATGATCTCATAAAATGGTTATCAAATTCATTATGACATAAACATTGTATACCTAAAATGAGACTATATTATGAACGTTTCAGTACAACTCACGTATTTTCTTAGGTATCACAATGCCAAGAAAAGAGAAATACAAGAGGACCACTAATCGGCAGAGCTGGTCAGAGGAAAGCATGGCTTTAGCCATCGAAGCAATGTTGAACGGCACGATGGGATCAAAAAAGGCGTCATGCAGCTACAATGTTCCTCAAACCACATTAGAAGACAGAGTCAAGAAGGCCCGTCAGAGTAATCTACCCCCACAAGTTGCTGCAAAGAAAGGTATGGGTAGATTTAAACCAGTTTTTACTGATGCTCAAGAAAAAGAGATAGTTAACCACGTTGTTGCTCTCGAAGAAAGACTCTTTGGTGTAACAATGACTGAGCTTCGAGAGATTGCCTTCCAACTCGCAGAGAAAAATAACATTTCTCATAATTTTAATAAACTTGAAAAGATGGCTGGGAAAGAATGGTTGTACAGTTTCTTGGAGAGACATCCACAACTTCGGCTGCGAAACCCTGAGAAGACATCATTAGCAAGAGCAAAGGGCTTCAACCGCACTGCGGTGGGCAAGTTTTTTAATCTTCTACAGTCCCTTTACGATAAATATAACTTTTCTCCGTGTGATATGTATAACGTAGATGAAACGGGGATTTTGACAGTGCCAAACAAGCCATCTAAAATATTGGCTCAAAAAGGAAGAAAGCAGGTCGGGTGCTTAAGCTCTGCTGAACGAGGTGTCCTTGTGACAGTTGAAGCGTGTATGAACGCTGCAGGCAATTTCATGCCACCCATGTTCGTTTTCCCCAGAGCTAAAGCGAACCCCCTTCTAATGGATGATGCTCCCCCCGGATCATTCGCTACATACAATAAGAGCGGGTGGATTAGTACCGAAACATTTCTCGTTTGGTTCAAAAGATTTGTAGAGTTTGCTCATCCCTCAAAAGAGAAACCAGTTTTGCTGCTACTAGACGGGCACAAGTCTCACACAAAAAGCATTCCGTTGATCAATGCTGCTCGAGAAAACAATGTCATTATCTTATGCTTTCCGCCTCATACATCTCACCGCTTGCAGCCACTTGATGTATCGTTTATGTTTCCTCTCAGTGCATATTATGAACAGGAAGTAAGGAAATGGCTTATCAATAATCCTGGACGTGCAGTTACAATCTACCAAATTGGAAAGTTGTTCCGTTCTGCATACCTGAGGGGAGCGGTGGCACAGACTGCTATAAAAGGGTTTGAAAAAACAGGGATTTACCCTTTTAATAGTGACGTATTCCCTGATCACCTATTTGCTCCTTCTGAGACAACGGAGAGACCCATGGCTGTGGAGGTTGCAGAGAACCCTATGGAGGAACAACGAGACGAAGAACTGCCCGATGAGGAGAGAGGAAATTTGTCCGATAAAGAGACAGAATATCTGTCCGATAAAGAAAATAAAACTCTACCCCAAAATCAATCAACGCTGACTTCATATGCTCCGCTACTCGTGCAAGTTGATGTCCATGAACAACCTAAAACAGTTGACTATCAACAACCTTCTACTTCTCAGTGTCATGGTCAAACGTTCATGAGTCCATTTTCAGTCTCGCCAAAGGATGTTAAGCCTCTTCCAGTACAATCTGGTCCTAGGGCCACTAACAAATATGATAAAAGGCGTGGAAAGACAGCAATAATTACTTCGTCACCATACAAGTTAGAGCTTGAGCAAGAAGAAAATGATAGGATGGAAAAACAACAAAAGAAAGGTGGAGCATTGAAGCGAAAGCTTTACAAGGTGACAGGAAAAGATAAGCCCGCCAAAGATAAAAAGAAGTCAAAGGTGACTAAAAAAGAATCGAAGGTGATTGAAAAAGGACAGAAAATTATTAAAAAGAAGCAAATAAATAGGGAACCTATGACATCAGATGAAGAGGACAGTGAAGGAAACGACGAAGCATGCTTATTTTGTAATGGACTGTATGCCGAATCGAAGTCCAACGAAGGTTGGATACAATGCCTCCAGTGCAAACGTTGGGCTCATGAGGCCTGCAGCAACGCTGATGAGGAGGACCAAAGTTTCATCTGCGATTTTTGTGAATAAGGCGATTTCACATAGTCTAACTTCTTCTGTTATAATTAGCTAACGTTCAACTCTAATTTTGATAATATCCTTAAATTTTTTTTACAAAATAAAGTTTTTTGCTAAGTAACAATGTCACTTTCAATATTCTTTCCAGTTCCCGGTTTTATCCGACCCAGTCGGATAAAACCGGGACCTTGCACACTTCAGAAATATGTATTTTTATTAATTTATTTTCTATTAGATAGCAACGATTTATTTTTTTTATTGTTCACAACAATTCAGTTTATCGTTAAAACACAAAACTTAACTGATTCCTTCACATGAAAAAATTACAAGAATAAAACAATATTAGGGTCCCGATTCTGTCCTACTCTCCCCTAATATGTTTATAGTATTAGTGAATCTGATGCTTCAAAATCTTTTGGGAAACGAGTAAACTTACTCAGTATTTAGAAAATGAAGTGAAACCTATGTTAGTGATATGCCGTAATTGACGGAATCGAGGACGATCGATACGCCATTAGTAAATAATGAACTTTCATGACATGAATATTATAAATTCATAGCGAATGGATTTTCACATTAACGCTTAATGTCATGTCCGTTGCGGCAACATCCTTCGGTCGTCGCTGTTGACGAATCGTCCGAGTCCGATAACATTCGAAAAATCCATCGATAACGACACAATAGCTCTTCATGACAATAATAGCGCTCAGCGTCCGCCTTTTAGAACGAACCGACTGAAGTAAAACTTGACATTAGGTATGCGTATCGTAATATTCTGAGTTTTAATAGCCAGACGGCATATTAATGTGAAGGCAATGTTTGATTGATTTCTCGAGATGCCTATGCATAAAATAAAAGCGTACTCGAAGAAAAACTGTTAGCACAAAGAATAGCATTAATTTATTACTTTGAAGGCTATTTTCACTGCCTCTATTCCCGATGGACACACCCTATTTTTACTGTTGAAATAATAATACACTTATATATATATATATAGAAATGCCATCAATTGCGCTATAAATGCGTTTTATGAACGACAATTAGAATAAAATCATTTTCTATTAGAAATTACCACTGTACTTACAATTAGATGAACAGAAAAAGCATAAAAATTCGTCTTTATTATATAATTACAAATTGAAGTGAATTGAAAAAATATATAATAATACTTACACTCTTTCAGGTTTTAACTGAAATTGAGCTATTAACTTTAAATGAATAAAGTGGTATTTTACTGTAATGATTCAATTCAGACCAATGCAAGTCTCATAATGGGAACATCTTCTACTAATCATTATATACAACCGAGTACGTTGTACTTGGTTTATGTTCATTTGCCATAGCCCATAACATTACTGCAAAGTACATGGCTATATCGAGAATTAATGTGGAGCTTCTTGTATAGGATAGCAATGCCCAATGAGATTATCTGCGCTGATAGGGGACACGCCAAACGATTAATACTTCTTGTAATTGTAAACTCTGTGGTATCTTCCGACTATTAAGTCACATAAAATCAATACTAGCTTCGTTATCTTCGCATTTGATTACTGTTTTTAGTGTTGTATATACCGGGTGTCCAACCTAAGATGCAACGGTTCCTAGCCAATTTATTATTGCCTTTTTGAAAAAAATTTTCAAATAAATGTTACCTCGAATCATATTCTACGTATGCTAAAATTAGTTTCAGTAATGGCGGACTTCCGGTTGTACCGGAAGTAGATACTAACTTTCTTATTTTAAATGGAACACCCTGTATATTATTGCACTTTTGGATTCTTTGTTAAATTTAAATAACAATATGTTAGGGATACATTGGGGCTAAGTTGTACCGTTTCCGAATTACATGACGTTTTTCGAAAAAAATGACATTTGCAGTGTCTTCGGTGTTTGGAAATACCTCAGAAAATACGAAAGTTAGAAAGATGCGGTTTTCGGTTTTCGCTTAACCATGAAACAGCACACGTCTTTTATTTTAAAATTGTTGCGTTTAAATTACAGCGTTATTAAATAGGGATCTGTAATTTTCGAACTCAAAAATCATGCATTACTTGATTTTTTTAAATTGAACGGGATAGCAATTTTTACACAAATGGATGTAAAATTTAATTTTCTTTCGATTTTATACGGGTATCATTGTGTCTATCTCCAACGGTTTTGGAGATATTCGCGATTTTTCAGTTTCTCACGATAGATACGTATTGCGAAGCGCCGCCGTCGGCCAGCTTCCCTTCGCATTTCACCAGGCTTGGGACTGGCAGCAATATAGTACTGGCATGCTTAGAAAATGGCCAACAGAACACAATAGGACCATTTGAATCAAACAAAATTGTCTAAAAGATATTTGAGACGTCTAAAGCGGCATCTTTAAAGTCAACGTAAGCTTGAAAAACAAACTAGGTATCTAACCGTTATTAGTGTTCCGAGTGTCAGAACTAATATTCAGAGTACTGTTTGGAAACATGATAATTAAAGATGTTGCTTACTCAAGAAGAATTAGTAGATATGGTTTCCGTTCTCGGTGAATGTTACAGAAACGCTTTGTTAGCGTCAAGAGTTCACGCACAGTATTACCCATGTAGAAAGCATCCAGATAGGAGGGCATTTCTGCCGCTACTGGGTAGATTTGTAAGTATTGGATCCGTAGCACATACACAACGGAACCGCAATAACTCCGTACTTACGGATGAAAATCAGTTACAAGGTGCGATTTCTTCTCATGGGGTTTCATTAAAAATAAGCTTTATAAGACGCCACCAACAACCCCTGATGATATGCGCCATGGTATTTTAAGAGCGTTTCAAGAAGTCACACCAAAAATACTCAGACATGCTGAAAAGTGTTTGCAAAAGCGATTTCGATTATGTAGTGCCCAAAACGGACAGCATTTTGAACATTTAATATAATAGTGTTGTACAAATTCTCTGTACAATGACAACACTAGCGTTTAAAGTATAGCCTGTTGCGAGCAAGATGCTCGAAGTGTACGTACGCCATACATTGGATAGAGTAATGTAGTTTGAAAAATGTGCTGATTTAGGTATTGATATTCCAGTAATGTTATGTTTTCTTTTATCTTTGCTATGTTTGCTTGTTTCTAGTGGTCCTATTGTGTTCTGTTGGCCACTTTCTAAGCATGCCAGTATTATTGCTGCCAGTCCCAAGCCTGGTGAAATGCGAGGGGAAGGTGGCCAGCGGCGGCGCTTCGCAATACGTATCTATCGTGAGAAACTGAAAAATTGCGAATATCTCCAAAACCGTTGGAGATAGACACAATGATACCCGTATAAAATCAAAAGAAAATTAAATTTTATATCCATTTATGTAAAAATTGCTAACCGTTCAATTTAAAAAAATCAAGTTATCCATGATTTGAGAGTTCCAAAATTACAGATCCCTATTTAATAACGCTGTAATTTAAACGCAACAATTTTAAAATAAAAGACGTGCGCTGTTTCATGGTTAAGCGAAAACCGAAAACCGCATCTCTCTAACTTTCGTATTTTCTGAGGTATTTCCAAACACCGAAGACACTGCAAATGTCATTTTTTTCGAAAAACGTCATGCAATTCGAAAACGGTACAACTTAGCCTCAATGTATCCCTAACGTATTGTTATTTAAATTTAACAAGGAATCCAAAAGTGTAATAATATACAGGGTGTTCCATTTAAAATAATAAAGTTAGTATCTACTTCCGGTACAACCGGAAGTCCGCCATTTCTGAAACTAATTTTAACATGTGTAGAATATGATTCGAGGCAACATTTATTTGAAATATTTTTTCAAAAAGACAATAATAAATCGGCTAGGGACCGTTGCATCTTAGGCTGGACACCCGGTATACCAGGCTGGGGATAATGGGAGCATTTTGTGTTTGTTATAAACTCGAAGAGAAAATAGGCCTGTGACAATTAGCGCTTGAGAATTCATTAAAAGAAAACGAAAAAAAAAGAAGAAAAACAGCTGTTTCGTTTAAAGGTGCAATAATCAACGCGGGGTCAATAAATAGGTACCTGCAAAGATGTTGGGTCACCTGCTCATTTCCTTTTGTATATCAGCTTATGCACTTAATACATAAAACCTTCTTAAGTTAAATGTATTCTAAAGTAATTCTATTTCACATTTTGAACTAGTAACATTATTAGTCTACCCTTTTCAACTAATTAGCTATTTAGATAAGTCAAATTTACAACAGTGATTAAAAGACCGCCAAACCCAAACGTTAGGGCCGTAATAAATTGTTTGAATAGTCACATTGGAAGTTCTTTTTTCATTGAAAGCAGTATTTTACAAAACATGCTGATAAAAAAATCCCACATACTAAAACGTAAAAAATTCTTATCAGGATCTATAAATAGCTGTCCAAACAGAAATGCTAAATACCATTGAGTGGTAAGATATTTTCAGATACTGTTGGTCGTTTCAGTGTAAAGGATCTATTAAATCAAACACAACCACAAATAAATTGATTTAACATAATGTAATTCTTTTCAAGAATAGTTCTTGGTCAAGGGGTAATTTATATTGGAAAAAAATAAAAAAATAAATTATGAGAGAAAGCATAAAAAATGTATCAAGAATCCAGACGATATTTATCACAGAATTTTCTGACCGAATGAAGGAAAAAGAATACAATTTAGAATGAATACCGTACCAGAAAAAGTAGGGTGAAAAAAAAAATGGATCATGGAAAATATTACGGGCATCGAGAACGAAAACTTGCCAATAGGTACGAAAGAAATATTTCACTTCAATGTATTCTATATGGTCACCATTTTATTTTTATGTTTGCCTATACCATTTGAACGCGCGCGAGTTGTCGATATGCTAAAGTAAAGAAAAAATAAAGTCAAATATGGTTACCGTTTGCTACAACAGGAAAAGACGAAGTACGAAATATTCTACTGTGCTATTGTATTGACAAAAGTGTGGCTTGCTACTACATCTTTAGCACACATCGATATTCCCTACCTATTCCCATAAATTTGTCCGACACATTAGATTGGCTATCAATAAAACGATATTGTTTGTATCGCATTCGTACATTTAAAAATGCAGTGCGATAGTAATCCGCGACGGAGCGGACTATCATAGCGAAAGATAATACTTTTGGCGGTATGCGATAAAGATTCCGTTACCTTTTCTGCTTGCGCATTTGACCTTTGTGGTTACCGATAAAGGATTAAATGTAAAAATAATTTTTAGAATCTAGATTTTTAAATCCCTTGTTTATGTCGAAATTTCCTTCTAATCAACTGTTCCTATTTTCCGTTAACGTATTTCATTGGTATATGTCTACGCGATTTTCAAAATTAACCATTACTATTTACCAGTACTTTATTGTACCTAAATGAATTTGGGAATTTCTATATAATCCAATAAATGTTTTGAACATTTTTAAATGTCTTTCAGACGACTATAATTAAATGGGCGGGGTAGTAGTTTAACGTAGCCTCTCCCCCTTACAGTCGACCAGCTGTAACTGTTATATCCATCGATGGCTCGAAGATGTTCGCTCTATATATAACAGCACGATTTTACGCCCAAGTTCTCTATATTATATGAAAATAATAATGCGCAATGGACCACAAAAACGAATATATCAACCAATAAGTAAAACCTGATGAACAAGGTCTTAAGTTGATTTAAAAGTTAACTTTTAGCATTGTTACAGTTTGTCAAAATCCATAACAAAAAAAAAAAATCGCATGCGGTGCGTTGTTTTTGACACACACTGTATAACTGTTAAATCATTACATAAACATAGTTGTTTGAATAGTGTAAAAAAATAAATAAAAATTATTGTTACAGACTTATACTTGAAAGTGTTGTAAAAATACCAACGAATGATAGTAAAATAAAAGCAAAAGTCATTAGGAGTAGACGCGTTTTGCCTTACCAAGGGTCATTAGTGTTACTGGATGACATATTGCTTTATATTTGTATAGCATAATATCTTCACGAATTAATGAGTGTTCCATCGTTAATTCTCATACGTAATAAAAAATAAAATACAAATAAAAAAAAAAGAAATAAAACAACACAAAGCCAAAATAAAACAAGAATAATAAAGCGGAAAGAGTATCAAATTTTATTTGATTAATTTCGCGTTAATTATAAACGCAAATTTAATGGCTTGACCTACAATATCGTACTCTTGTTTAGAAACATGTTGTGGAAATAGTTCTACAATATAGCATAATATTTGGACGAATTGAATGAAATTTCCATCGTTAATTCTCATACATACTCCTTCCGCTGCGATCAGTATATATACAAGCTTCAGTATATA
This sequence comes from Cetonia aurata, assembly GCA_949128085.1. Taxonomy (NCBI): domain Eukaryota; kingdom Metazoa; phylum Arthropoda; class Insecta; order Coleoptera; family Scarabaeidae; genus Cetonia; species Cetonia aurata. Next base: position 11,040,470 of record OX421888.1, read on the forward strand.
TACGATGCTACAGGTCATCCAGTAGCACTGATGAGCCTTGGTAAGGCGAAACGCGTCTGCTAATAACGACTAAAACAAGAATAGTTAGTATATTTCCCATTTTCTTTAAGTAGGTACTCTTTGAGAATAATCTCAAAGGATGTCAGAGTCTGAGATTTGGAAACTTACCCGTGACCATTAGGGAACCTGTTGGTGCCGGGCGACGTGGAGTACGTGGAGGTCGTGTTCTGCGGCGAGGCAGCGGACGGAATGGCGGCGGGCTCGTAGTACTCCGTGGTCAGAGTTCTGTCGTCGATCTTGTGTTCAGTAACGTGGGCTTTCGCCGCGCTCTTGATATCCATGAACGCCACCGTGCACGCCGCCGCTCCCTCGCCCGTCGCCTCCTGATTGGCGCTCCTCGGCAACAATTTGACACTCTGCACGCGGCCATACCTGCAAGAATAAGGAGGAACCCTTGAAAAACGCTGCTGTTAGAAGTGTTTCGTCCAGTGCCCCACTAGAACATAAATACTATATACAGTGTGCGCGCAGTCGACCTGTTGACGCATATATTGGTAACGGCTGGTCGACTATTAGTATAGAAGGAGCTACGTTAAACTCCCTAGGGCGTCGTCTGAAAGATATTTATAAATGTAAATAAGCATTTACGTTGTCTCCAAGAATAAGTAAAATAGGATATGCAAGTACTTAAGACTCAAAGACGTGGCAAATGTGTTAGAAATTAGAAAAACCAGATTATTTGATATAAAAGCAAAACACATATTTCAATGTTTAAATCATATACATTCTTATCCCGGACGATTTCTTTTCTATTATTTATTAAAGAAAATATTGTTTCGAAACGTTAAACCGTGTTGCAAACAATACTTGTGCAACGATTATTGCTCTCGGCATAGTTAACTGAACATAAATGTCTAACTATAACTGCTAAATTACCACCGTAAAAGTACTTTATGGTAAATAGTTTTCTATTGGCGGCGTATAATAATCCATTTTTAAATTTACTGTTACCCAGCCAGAACACGGTTTATTAAGAAATATGTCAGGGAGGAGCGTACAATTGGAAAATGTCAATTGAATTGGAATTCGCATGCCGACATATGTTAACAATATGCACAGTTGTTTGATTTCCGCGCTCAATCGTTCACGCTATAACGTATCTAATGTGTCGGAGAAGATTTCCCATGCAACTACCCAAAAAAAAAAAATCACTAGCATGAGCACAGCAGTAGAATAATGCGTGTATAGTCTTTTCCTGTCCTTAACAAACGGAAACCATCTAATCTTTCGTTCAATATTTACTTCACCCATCACCGAATCGCGTGCGCTCACATGGTATGTATTATCGTTTATATATTTATAAGCCAAGGCTTTAGAAAGAAATAAAAAGTTTGTAATATACGCAGAAGAAAAATCAAAAGATAAGTGTCTAAAATGAAAAAAAAAAAAATTTCCTTAGGAACAATGGCATACTTGTCATTATCATCTTGACTTACTTAAGTCAAATAGGAAACTATTTAGAATAAATATATATAGGCCTCAATTGGATGCATGCGCGTTTCTACATTAATGTGTCAAGTGTCAAATAGTAAATTCAACATTCCTTCAAAAATTTAATGAAATTGCACTGCTAATATACAAAAGCGCAGTAGAAACACTCTAACAGTTTAGTTCCTTTAGTCAACATCTCACGAATGGTAGCTTAAGAAATTTAATAGGAGTGACCTTGTTAAGATTTTTACTGATGTTAAATTTGCCAACAATACTGTCGTATTTAAAACTTGAAGGATTACAATAATAACCTAGAGATGGCGCGCCTAAATTGCTGTTCATATAATTAGTACTTCTTAGATAAATTCAAATTTAAAATTCCTATTTCCTACTGATTTTAGAAATTCAATTTTGAGATTGTCTCAAAGCTCTAAGGATGCTACAAACTCCTTTTAAGCTTTTTAAGAAACTGAATTCTCGAATATTTATTTCGAGAATTTTAAAAATTCTTCTAAGAAAGGAAAGTTGTTTTGAGTAGTGTAAATAAAATGCTTTCCTATAGACAAAAAACTATTTAACTATAGGTACTTAAACCACCAACCAGCGTATTTATTTGAATTTCAATAATTTGTTTAGTTGCAGCTGAGTATTTTCTGGCGTTTACTTGATTCACGTAAGATTTACTGGTATCAAGTCGGTGGTTAGTCGAATCTTTAATTTTCCATTCAGAAAATCGACAGGAAGATTTGGCAGTGGTTGTCGATAAATTTAGTCTGGCGACTGTACAAGTTTGTAACTGTTGACTAATTTCAAAACGCACAAGCTTTATACATCGGTCGATAATTTGTCCTTTAGACCTTTGAAATCAAATAATTTTGTAATAACGTTATTTTCGTCGGCGAATATAATTGTAAGCAAATATAAACACACTTCCCACCTACAAGGGTGAAGTGCCAATTCTTGTAAACACTTGGAATTTCCATTTGACAATTTTGTTTTAATTGGTGACACGCAATAATAAAGCGGATATAAGCAGTATATTATGTACACATGTTATTTACAGCGCATACATTCACTTACATCCCTGATGATAACAAAGTACACAATGTATGTTTAAAAATTATTTGCAGTTTAAATCGTTTGAGCAAATAATCCCACGAAAGCCATACCATATCAAATATCAAAGATAATATTTTTCTTTATTTAGTCTTGTTAAATCCCTGAGTTAACGAATAATTATTGTGGTTTTCTATGTCCAGATTATATCGCATAAATTTCTAATAACAGTAGATTTTTCCGAAAGGCGATAATATGGTCGCATCGTTGAAAGTAATCACTCTATATACAGTACTACTCATAAATATAAATATAAAAATTCAAAAATACAGGTGCAGGGATGCATCTTATGACGCGTCCATTTACGTATAAAGACATGAACACTGCTGTAATATATAAATGGTTTATTTTTTAATCAATGCTTTCCTAACTTTAAACTTAACATTCAATCTGTCATTTAATTTATTTGGGAATATTACGCGTTACGTTAGAGATTGCATCGTGGTATTATGTTACATTCAAAAGGAGAAAAATCCGTAATTCTAACTGCTGTTTCACCTAATCACCGATACGTGGTACTGTTAGCTGGTTACTAACCGACCCAGGCGAGACAAGATGGTATCTCTGTGTGCAGTTTCATTGAACACGTGAAAGCCATTAGTGTAATCAACGTATCCTAGGTTGCATTAAATGTGTGTGTATATGTTTAGTTAAGAATTTAGAAGATCGATGTTAAAATGAAGGGTCTAGACAACGAGAAATATTGGTTGATAATGTACATAAATTAAGGTTTTTGCATCATTTGTGGTGTTTAAATTATTTAGCACTTTCTGTGTCACGTACTTGATGTTTTAAATTTTTATAAGAATTAGAAATTATCTCTTATCTCATCTAAGATGATAACTGATATAAATTCATTATTTATGCGGAATAGTCGAATTAAATAATATTTTTAAACAACGGAAAGCATTTTAATTATATTTTAACAACATTCTTTTACTCCTTAAACAAGGAAAAATAAATACGGTTATATTTTACATCTATATAATTTTTCAATAGCTTATTAGGTGCGACTATCTCATTGTAATTGCTACTTACACCAAAATTCACTGTAAAATATGATTAATCTCCCTCTTTGTCGACCTTTCAAACCTAATAAATTATCGTTCCACTGTCTTTTCTAACTGTATAATGTCCCAGCAGCGTCACTTATCATTATCTTACATCCACATCCAAACACTTGATCTTAAACTATTCTTATTCAAATGTCATTGGTGAATAAGCAAATGCCACATGATTGGTTAATCCAATCCAGAAAAGTGCACACATATAAAAATGTATGTTTACACATAAGCTGGTTAATTAAAACATTGTTTTCTTTTCGTGATTAAATTTATTTATGCATACATGAAACGTATTTTCCGTTCCTTTTCCTTCTGTTATTTCAAGGAAACGCCTTAAAGGAACGCACCTGAATCATTGCGCAAATATCGAGGTGGAGAAGAAACGAGAGAGCTGACCGTCGGTCGTAGCGTTTCGTAACCGAACTCGTGAAACTTTGATCGTTGTCTCTGGGTCGGCGGCGCAACAATAAATGAAAAACGTCCGTCAATTAAAAATACATCAGGAGGAGAAGGACGGCACGATCGCCGAGTACGTCTTAGCGCGGAACATACCGCGACCGCCAGAAATAAACCCCAGTATCCCCCAGTCGTGCCTCCTCGAGCCGGATCTCCATTGCAGTCGATGGCGCACGCGCAGACGGCTTCGGTATAAAAACGAACCGCTGCGTAATCGACTTCCCATTTTAGAACGATCCGTTTAACCGCAGGATGTATGTTCAAATCACTTTGAATCTACCGATCTTAGAAGAGACCCACAATGTCTCGAGACGATAATAATAGGATCATCGCAGAGTGTGAAGTGTTATTTTTTTTACGAAAAGTGCAAAAAGGAATATCTAATAGCAAAATGGAGGAGGATATTTTATGTTTTTTTACGGATTGATATTGCGATGTATTGCGTAAGATAAGGGTGTGGCCACGTCATCTAACTGAGCGGATAATCTGAATGGATACTGGAATACCGTTAAAATAACGGCATTTAATATTAGAAAATCATCTATTAGAATTGATATTGTACTTATATTTATTAAATTTTTATGCATAATAAATCCGTCTGCGGGTTGTATAGTACTTAAACGTATATAATTCTGTATAATATATAAAAAATGACGGGAGTGCAGTTTTTTTTCTTTGCAAGTAATTTAAACGTAAAAGAACATACGGTATTTAGTTTTTCTACCTCAGCATTGCTGCTGCTACTACTACTACTACTACTACTACATTCTCTAAACAAGGATTAAGCATTTTTATCGTGAAGTAAAGTAAGTCCTTTTTAAAGCAATATAATGTACTAACTTTATAGAAAACATTTTCTATTTTATATAACATGCGTTAGTTCGTATATATATATATATATGAGATTAACTACGCATGTATATAATCGATTTTTTTAGACTAATATCCCTCGGCTTTTGTCCTCGTCTAACCGAGCTACCACTCTATACCCCCCTGTTTCCCCCACCTCTCCTGCGCTGTTGCCATGTCTACAGAGTGCTTTCCATTGCTTGTAGTTCGAGGCACGGCGGACCAGCTGCATACTACCGCACGGAAATATCAACTGCGGTCTAGTGTTGACGCGGTCCGCTGTACATATTATAGGACAGTCATTAAAAAAAAAAGGTGTTCGGTTCTCGGGTCTTTCTTTTCTCTTACTCCATTCGTATACGGAGGAACGCGCGGACCATTCTTGCTCGGTTCTCCTTTTTTCTTTGATTTATTAATTTAGCGAATATATCGTATATGTACACCGTGGACTATATAAATCAGCGTAACTTCGAACTAGAATAAGAAAGATGGAGCGTATATTCCGTTGTTAATGGCGTGTTTTTTTTTTTTTTTGTTCGTGACGTATAGTTTCGGTCCGTCGAAATCGCCGAACTTGAAGAAATACAGCGGTGTTTCTTGCAATTACTATGTATATATTTCGAAGAAACGCAATGATTAGTGATTTATAATCTTAATACAAGAAGATAAATACGGTTTTAGTGAACCTTAACCGTTATTACTGAGTAACATAAACGATAACCATAGTAAAGATCATAAGAAAATCAACTATTCGTCTTGCTAAGGATTTGGGCAACGGTTTTCTTTCTTTTATCTAACAGAAATTGTTTTTTCTTTCAAAGCTTGTAGTGTTAAAATCGATTCGACAAATATTAGCGGAATATAATTATGCTTCTAAATAAAAATTACAACTAAACATAGTAAAATAAAATAGGATAATGTAAATTTTAATAAATAATAGTGTACTTGTAGCTAATGATATTTTAAATTCAGAAGATGGATTGGGTTTCACAATAGGTATATACGATAAAAAAAATCTTGAGTTAGAATTTCGTAATTGTCAAAAAAGCGTGAAACTTATTTTTAGTTTTTAATATCAAGCAGGATTTTACAGTTGAGCAAAAACTATTAATTTTAGATAAAGTACCTTTTCTGTTATACAGCAGTATATGCCAAAATGTGACTAAGAAAAGTTGTTTAGAATAAAAAGTTCTGCAAAATAATAGAACTATCGGCCTATACATACTTTGATTTGGTTAATTCCGTCTTGGGTAAAGTACTTTTTCCCTTCACAATATGTGCTACAAATTCAACGGGATTACGATTTTTTCAAACCAGCATTTTCTTGAAAAGCGGATTCTACGACATGATACAATCCTTTTCCCAGCGGGATCACCGCATTTGATTCCGGCAGATTTTTATTTATGTGATGTTATCTAAAAGAATTAGTTTATTCGTGTAATTTTAATGAAGATATTGAATTATTAGAACGAAAAATTAGGGATCAGTGACCATATCAACAAAGGTGTTTGATAAGTTTAGGATTAGGGTGCAATGGAAAAATGTGTGAATTGTGGAGGAAGCCAAATACAATTGTTTTGTATTTAATACCAATTAATAAATAATATTTTTTTCTTAGTGACAATCAATTCTTTGCTTTACTATATATACAAGGCGCATTTCATTGAACTGACTTGATCACATCTTAACGTAGATATACTATGGAATGGAGAAAGTAGGTACTTTATCTGAGACGAAATTGTCAAAATCAATGTATAGGACAATCGTTCTAAAAATTTGCATAACTTCATAACTTTGCAATCTGAACAACTTCACCTTTAGTTATAGTTTTCTCTAAAACCAGGCACCGGATATCCCTGATCCTTTCTAATATATAATTTTGTATTTAAGTTTTTGATTTTGTAACATACACTGAGGAAAAAGAATAGTGCTGACAAATGAATATTCAGCCCTCCCTAGTATAACTTAACTTAAATAACATTCGGTTTTTTCTTATACCAAATATATATTTTAATGATTTTGATATTAATAAATGTGACATCTGCCACAACGAAACTGGTAAACTACTTATTGTAAGTTGTTATAGTTATTGTAAGTAAATACTTTACTAAATAATGTACAGTTATTTCAGTTAATAACTTTTATTATGAGATTGATATATTGGTCTTTAGAACAACTATTGGGGACACATTCAATCGCAAGAAGTACCACAATACCAACGTGGTAAACTATGGAATATGTGGATGGGTAAAAATGGGTTACAGTAATAGATATACCTACAGCATTTTAAAACCCATCTGTATATACTGAATATCACTCGAAATAATTCAAGTCAGTTTACATTAAAATATAATTTAATAACAGTAGCGGTTGTAAAAACGCTTATCACTATAACTTATTTGCTGATAATAAAAAAAAATTATCAACATGATTTCACCATTCAGACATAATTTACATAATATTTTTTTTAATAGGTATTATTTTATACATATATGTATACAGTTGTGGATTTAAGACGACCGTCTAAATTGCAGTGAGCTGTGTCTAACAGCACATGCAACTTATGCGGTCATTCCTTACTTACAAATTAGGCGCTTCATCACCACCACCTATTTTTTTTTTTTATTATTTCGATATCTTAAGTAATTCTTCGAAGTTCACATATGTAACATCATAATAAATCATTTATGCAAAATACGTTTAACCGTATCTATCAAAAGATAGCATCTTTTATTTACCTCGTGACAGTAAATCATGTGAAATGAGAATAAAACACGATTAAATACGAAATAATGATGACTAGGTATTAACCTTCAATGATAAGAAAAACATTCGTATTGTAATTAGATCCTTGATGACATTGTGTTTCATTATTTGTCCATTATAATAAATTTAGGTTTTCACGTTTCAAGGTTGCTTAAAATATTTGAAATATAGAAATGATTTTCGATTATACGGATATGGCAAAGTTTATCGTTTTATTGTATAGATACTCATGAATTTAATTCTGTGGATGTTCGTGTTGATATCATATATTATGAACTTTGATATATTTAATATAAGAATGCTCACTTTTTTTTCTTTATTAGCTAAAAGTATTATTGCACGTTATAATCTCTATGGTATATTTAGATGTATTATCAATATTTATAAAACAATATTTATTGCACATATTGTACCTAGTCCAAAGAATATTCTGAAAATATAAGGCGTCCATATTATTAGTATTTGATATAATTATCTTATCAGATCACAAAAGAATAAAGTCTAAATGGTCTACATCGCATTAGATAAGCAGAAATCATTCAAATATTTCATAAACACTTGTCTTCGCAATTATATCAATACACAAATAACACGACTTTTTAAAATTGCTGATTACATATATAAGGTATATACATATATGCACACAGTAAAAAAATTATATTCCTGCTTCCATAATTTAATTCCATGATATCAATAAATAAAAAGTATACCTTCAGTATTATTTAACACCTATTTTTAATCTTATCTGAAATTTTTCCAACATGAATTATTAATGTGTTATTTCAGTTATTTCTATTCTAAGGCCGCATAATACATATGTACATTCTTATATTATTAACACCTATTATATAAGCAATAATTTTATGGTTTCGCAAAACGAAACTTATAATTAAAACTCAACTGATAAATCGACCGATTACCTATAACCAATTAGCGATGTGAGCGCATCTGATTTTGTTATTGTATGCAAAACATGTTTTGCCACAAGAAGTTCATAAAACAACTAGAGGTGTAAGTACCTATACTGATGTATATATGAGATGTTTAAATTTTATTTTTAGATGGCAGGCTCATAACAAAATTCCAGAACCATCATCATTGCCGTATATTTACATATACTATAACTAAAAGTATTTTTTCAGTCGTAAACACAAAGTATATACAAATATTGTTGAAATAGCAAATATTTTTTTAAACTATTCGACTTTAAAAAAAATCAGGTGAGGGGGGCATTTGCAGCTTAACGAAAGGTATTTCTTCAAAGTAATACATGCAATTTACGACTAATAAAGAGATAAAATAAATAGAAAATGATGTGTTAAAGTAGTTTCAATTTAATTTGAATGAAATAACAAGCTCTGGAAGCATAAAACATTGAATTCAATATACTAGTGTAAATTACACTTAAATTGCAATGGTTATTATGCTTGTTCTGGTATAGTTTTGCTTTTTGATTATTATTTATTATTAATAAATACGATGCGCATCATTTATTTTTATTTTCATGTCCGCTCTATGTATAAATTATGTTTTATTTCTTCTTATTTTATAAAATGAATATACGCATAAGAAGACTGTTTTTTATACTAATGATTTTGTTGTTCTTTTCTGTTCCAATGAATGGTTTGAATGATTGTATCCTCATGCATAATTTATTTAAAACACTGTCTATTCCAAGTATATTAGAGAAAAAAGGTTTCCAACTTGTACATTAATATTTTAAGACTATTATATATAAGTACAGCTTCAAAGATAGTCAAGTAAACGCTGTTTATACAAATAATATAACAAATTATTCACAAAAAATGCATATGTTATTTCTTTCTGTAAAATTATAAAATTATGTATTTATTTGTGAAACTGAATATCTTAAGTTATATAATTCAATGATGATTTTGACACTTGGCGGTAACATTTATTAATTTGTTGGCTGCTATTTCTTTATGATGACTTTGCCATTGTTCTTGCAAAACTTCTTGTGAGCATAAGCGGCTTGTATTCGAAAATGTTAACAGTTAACAGGTCGACGGTAATTTGAACAGCAAAATATTGTGCACACACTCATCTACTGCAACTAGAACATCTTCCTGGAAATTCTTAACCTCTTGATTAGCATTAGTTTTATATAACGTTGCAAACTCAACGAAATATTACACAACTACCTACAGAATGCAGAAGTGTATGTGTAGCTGTACAGTTAATTGTTCAGGAACACAAGTGGAATTTTAACAAAAATCATTAATAATATATTAGTGTGCTTTCACATTCAAATACTGTAATTATAAAATTGTAAATTTTCAACTTGATGTCATGTAAATACCTGGAATTTTATTGTAATATTATCTTACTGTAAAGTATTAAAAGAATACATAATTTAAGTAAAAGTATTAATAACTTAAAATTTACGCATATGGCAGTGCTGGTAGAGATGGGCCAATTAGTGTAATAAGTTTGATTGAAAAAAAATAGCTGCCCTTAAAAAATATCCACTTTAAAGTCAATGACAATGTTGAAAAGTGGTTTATTTAAGATATAAAACAAATATACTACTTTTACTACAAAAAGTCAAAAAAACAATAGCTTAGTTATTATCCACAAAAATATTGCTGAATATGTGCCTATCAATAATAAATATTCCCCTAAAAAACAACCAAAAATTCCCACGTAGAAAAAGCATCAATTGGCTTAATATTACATATATCTTTAGCACCAAGATATGATACATTTAGAAGTAGCTACAGCAGAATTATTTTCTACGGGCCAAACCAGAGGCGGATGTCAGGAGTTCGAAGAGGCAGGCGTGCCCCGGTCGTTCGTAGCATACAGTACTGCATATACATATTACAATAAAAACAGAATATCGTGTTTTTAACGAAAAGCTATGTTCTCACGTGCCAGTTATAACATATATTTCTTCGGGTGTGTCTCACTCCATTGAGCACGTTCTCTATCTATCGCGCATCCGTCAGTACAAAAAAAAATTCAACTGTAGTCATATTTCTTAAAAAATTCTTATAATGTGTTAAAAAATAAATTATGTTTTTATAAATATCAAGTGGATATTTATCGATAGTTAACTATTAGATATTTTTTTAACAACAAATACATTATTTGCTTGTATTAACTTAATGTTATGCAATTTTCCAAATTCGATATTTGCTTGATGTTAAACCTTGGATTTTCAAATGAACTGTTCTCTTATCGCTAATAATCTTAATCCATTATTAGCTAATTCCTAATAAAATTAGAAGACAACACATTGAGAAAAGTATGTAATAGGTATTCATTACAATATTAATTAAGGGTGATAGCAAGGATCAGTTCACCGCTGTAAGGTGGGAGTTGTGGCTTTGGTAATTAAGTATGAAATACAAGCAATATCATCTTCACAAAAAATTTCTGTTATACAACATACATAAGAAGCTTTCTAGCATGTGCTTAGTAAGTAAACCTTGCTATACAGTGTGATACAGTAAACAAACGTTTTTAATTGATAGTATTTTAGTATTACATTCACCCTATAACCTAGATTGAATTAGGCAATTTTTTTCTGTGCATGTTGTATAAATATCTGTTGAGAAAACATTGTATTTAGAATTTGACAACTAACTTTGCAATCTTGCTTAAAATTGACGAGTACCTAAATCGTGAAAATAGAACAGTTTCTAATCTATGGATCGAGATATTAGACTGACTAACGGATTCTTTTTATAAAAACATCATTCATCACTGATAAACATGGTTGCGTATTATAATTTACAAGTTGTAAAATTAACAGTGATTTCTTTTATCGTACCTATATACGCGTGATTTTTGACGATATCTACGTGGATTAGTTTCTTGTATTGTTATAATACATACATGTAATTTACCGTATATCCTTATAATCCCATTTTATTATACTATTTCTATAAATGTCTTCTTGGAAGGTTTACGACGAAATTAACCGGAAAGGTCTCCGTTATTTATAGATTTTCACCAGGCCGATTTACAAAATTATCCACGCTTTGCCGACGGGACTTCGCCCTACATGCAACACCGCTTTTGTGTTCGTATACACAACACATATAATAGACGTAGTAGACATCAGTATATACAACAGGCACGATTTCTCTTTCCGCCTCGAAAGTCGCACAGTTGGCAACAGCGCCGGCTGGTACACACTCGCATTGTTGTTTGCTAGGAAAATCATTATATAAATTGACACGTTTATCGTGATATATCAAGCGCGAGAGTTTGCGTCATACATAAGGTCACTCCGATATATATATTCCGATGTGTATATTCTATACTCGTGCTCTCTCTGCGACGAACGCAAGCAGGAGTTCAATAAATTTTGATAACCGCTGCTGTTCGTTCGTTCTATACCATTTATAAACTAGTAGACGAGTAAAACGATAACGCAGTTCGTTGACAATTCAACTGTTTCAAATCGGATTACGTGAAATTGCTAAAAAGTAAAAAATTATTGAGGACCACCTCTATAGGCCAACGAAAAATATAGAAACGTGTCTGACGTAAAAACAACATCACAGGGTAGAAAATAGCCAGAGTTTGTATGTACATACGTATACAAGCCCAACGGGTTTTCACGTCTATATTTAGGCCTGTGTTTATGTTTATTTTGGCTGTTGTAAGGTACACAATTTGGGGATATTGTTTATAGGACCTTCTGTAGATGTTCGGAGCCGTATGGAATTGATGTATGAATTGTATACATCTGTTGTATTAAACGATCTTATATTTGTCTCAAATGATAATGACTTGAATTCCCTATGGATAAATATACTACAAATTGCAAACGCTAATTTCACCGAGGAACATTTTTATTCTTCCCAAACCAGGAGATATTTTATTTGCAACTAAGGGGAAGAAATTGTTTTTTAAGGGAGTAGATAAAGCATTTAAGATGCTTATCAGGCACCCCAGCAGAGCCAAATCTCCCTCCTAATCATCATTACAAACCCAAAAAATAAAAAAAAAAAATGGTTATCATAATTGATCAGAGTGAGATTTGAACCCCGGACCTCACGATTGATAGCCAAATGTGCAAGCCACTAGACTATCAGCCGGGAAATATCTATTCATTTACCACACAGGGATTTTATTTATTTTATCAGGTTTTTATATCAGATTTGTTATCTATCATTCATGCAATACAATTTAATGAATTATGTAATGCATGCAAGAAGTCACAGGTGTAGACGGGGGTTAGCGGAGAGTGGTGCGGTCTGGCTGGTCTGCCGAGTTGGGGCGTAAGCGGTGCGTTCCAGGTGGAACGCGGGCTTTCTACTTTCTGCCGACTTGGGGCGGTAGGCGGTCATCAAACGACTATTTAATTGGCTGGATGAACCGGCCCGGCTTTCTAGTTATAACAATAATATTTGTAAATAAGGTGTAAAATGAAAATTATAAAAAGGAGAAAAATTATGATGAGCTAATCATAAATTTCCTTCCTTTTATAATTTTCATATCAAACTTTTTAATTTTTTTTGATCTTATTTGTTTTATCTTTTATACGGTCACTTTCCAAATTTTAAGTACATTATATTTAATATTTTTTATTACATAACCTCATTATAATGACTTCAATTAACCTTTTCCAATATATTTTTATGTTTTGATTAGTATAACTGAAGATGGTTTCTTGAAAACTATTATTCCTAGAGTATATAACGTATTTATAATTTTTATTAGAAAATACAGAGGAATTTAATATATGTTTCAACTTAATAAGAATATTTCAGGTTTTTACTTTTATTTTATAGATTTGGGTTAAATTAAATTATGTCATTTAATAATATTTATTTGTCTTTTTTTAATTTATTTAAACAAATATATTAAACATAAAAATATTAGTTAGAGGCAGTTGAAAAATACTTGCAAACATTGTCAAAACATTCTGATCAATAAAACAGTTTACTTTAACTGATAAATTTAAATTAGACATTGTCTACAAAAAGGAAATAATCAAGAAGAACTAATGTTTCGTATTTAATATGTTTGATTGCGACTGCTCATATCTCAGATCATTGATAAGTAAAATATCCTAGTTGCTTTGTTACTTTATCGTATATAGAAATGTTCAGGATGATTTAGTTTTAAAAGAGAATAAATATGGATAAATTGCAGAAGAAAATCTTAAATGGATGAAACAGTATTCAAAATTTAATTTTAAATAGTAACACTCTTAATGTTAAATATCATTTTTGAGGTGGACTTTCAAGCAAGAGAGGGTACCAAACTAATATAAAAGAAAACATACATGCATACGCCAAAGTGCAAAAGATATATGGTAGTGGATCAATTGTTAGATTTCTACAAGAGGTTGGGGAAAATATGCTATAAAACGAATGTCAGAAAAAAATATTTTTTTTCTTCGATATTTTGCTTCCATTATAGTGAGAGAATAATTAATAATATAATTAATTCTTCCTTGTTTTAAAATAATTAATTGACAGGGCGTAAAAATTGAAATAGATATTTATACACATAGAGAAAACTGTATAATATAGAGTACTAGAAATATGATACCAGGTAAATATTATATTTTTTTTTATTTAGAACAATAATAAATACCCAGTAATATAAAAATTTAATAAAATATTGTTATAAATAGAACCTTTAATACTATCAATTATTGTGTTACAATACCCCGTATAATAGAAATTATTCACAATTAAGTTACCTACTATTAAATGTTATATTTCTATATGCTACACTTAGTAATAAACTGGTTAATATGAAGTATAGATTATTAATCGTTGGAATATTATATAAAGCTAATTGCGCGAATTGTCCTCACTGATCATGGTGGATCATATAAGATACTTACCTTGCATATACACCGACAAAACTTTTGCCATCTCTGCATTAAATTTAATAGTGAACTATTAGGATATATATCTAACGGTTTTCTATACCCGTGAAGTATAAAACCGTGCTATAATAATACGGTTTAATAATATCAACAAACATTTTTAATTGATAGTAAGTACTGTAAGTATTATATTCTTTTCCTATATAATCTAGATTGTATCAAGCAGTTTTCTCTGTGTGAATAGAAAATTGTTATGGTTTATATAATAAATTACATATTCTTTAAGGGAAAGAAAGAAATTATAGGTAAATAATTAACTAACTATCGAGTGAGTATTGCATAAAATATTATTACCTAAAGTTTTATTTGAAAATGGGTAGTTAATTGTCACGCTGTGATCTTCAAAGAGCAAAAAGTGAAATTTCGATTATGTTACATTGTTGTTGGCTTGCATTACCTGCTCGCAGTAACGACTTCACTGATTTCATGCATTTTTTACGGGTATATATACGTTATATTTTACATAATGGAATAATTTCTCAAATACTGTTAACCAACATCCTGCAACTTGTGCAATGGACGTTCTGCATGAAAGTCATAAGCAAATTTGCTACTTTCTTACATCGATAACACATACGGGACACTCAATTTTCATATAGGTAATAGAATAAAAAATCGATGCTTATAATATAAATAAATGCATGCTATACATTACATCAAACAATAAAGAAGGAAAAAATGTCTTCGTGTTCATTGTTCAGATTCTGGTGATAGTTATGATATTTTTTTTTTTTTTACTTCCTCGTCTTTTCTTTACCCAATTTTGATAAGTTTCTGGATTAAGCCCGATTTTGACAATATTTGAATTCGAAATTTACTTCTCTACTTATAGTATAACTATCACCAAAACGATGCGATGATTATAGAAAAAACACTTAAAAAAGAATTATATAAGATTACGACATAATGGATGTGGGGAATCTATCTATAATGTGTATAAAGTGTTTTAATACACTACCATTTCTTCGACAGCGAAGTACTTCTAAAGAATCTGAAATGAAAAGAAAAAATGTATGTATCACGATATCACACGAAGATAATTTTTTGCTTTTAAGAAAAATTAAATGTATAAAATGGTAATATAGGAAACATGAACAACAATTAGGTGATGATGAAATAAGTAACGTACTTCATTCTAAATAATGTGAGCCAATATTTTGCGCGGGGGCAGTTTCATAGAGCCTGTAGAAAGGTATCAAAAGATTCTAATTATTTTATTTTGAAATGTCGCGAAATCTTCTTGAAGTAACAAGGATTTTTCCAGATGTGTATATGGTAAGCACGTAAAAATGGACGAATCTAATGGTTGAACTATTGAGTTGCAGAATTATTTATTGCTAGTGGTGAATTGAAAATAAATTCATAATCTATCGATAACCTTCCATTCTTTGGAATATAAGATTAGCACTTGGCATTTGTGGTTATTAATAATTTTTAATTCATTCAATGATTCTTTCTTCTACTAAACTATGTCATGTTGATTCTTATTAAAAAAAAAAAACGAAACATTGAGAAAAATTAAAAAAATTACAATTTTTTTTCAACGAGACTGCGCGTCAAAGAAATTGAAATCATTAAAAAATAAAAAAAAAGATAAATTAATAAATTGAATCTATATTCTAAATTCCCATATCAATTCTGCGCGATTAAAGGACGAGCTGCTACCCAGGGAGTATCCACCTTCTATAGAGAGCGCGGGTCCAGGTGGATCGCGGGCAAAGCGTATCTACTTTTTCAATAGAGCGCGTTCCAAGGTGGAACGCGGGCTTTCTCGTACTTCCACTAAAACTTGTCATGTTGTTTGTTATTTAAAATGAACTAGATATATACCGGGTGTTTTTTAAGCAAAGTTTAAAAATAAGCATATCGTTAGCAAATAAAAATCGAGATATGAATTTTTAAAGTTAATCCTTAGCTTGAATATTGTGTTGCTATAGCTGGTAGTGCACTCGGGCGCCGCCTTTTTAAGAATACCGGCTAGCTTTGATAACTATAAACGTATTCCAATACTAGTGTAAGTAAATGTATGTTATCTACCTTCGACATCTGTTATTGAAAAAGAATTTCCATAAAAAAATATGCTGATAGAATTATCTGGCCGTAAATAAAATCGGAATGGCAGCTTTTGCCTTATTTGCCTACTCAAGAGTTGTCCTATTCTTATTCTCAGTAACGTTTTCTGTGTAGTATTCAAATTAAATGCATTAAAACATTTATCCTAAAAATAATATTTTGTTTGTGTTATCATCGTTGATACTGGAATGGGCCGTATATCACACACTTTGTCAGGAAATGAAAAAAAAAAAATTGTCAACTTATACATAATATAGTTTCAATTTCCAAGTCGCACGGTTTAAAGTCATATAAGGATACATTTTTTTAGCCAACTGTTGCCATGGGCATTAATTTGTTATCCTATAGTAGGTAAAATTTGAAAGGTTTTTAAAGCACAAAATTTTTAAATACCACTATATTATTCATCAAGAAGCTCTCTGTGCCAAGGATATGAATTTTTCTTCCTGTTCTTAATCCTGTGATATGATGTATCAATCACATTCGAGCCAGGGCTCTTCGCAGAGGAGAATTCCGCCATGTTTTTTTTTTTTTATGCAAAGGCAAAACTTATTTTTTCCCAACCTTGCTCGGTTTGGTTCAATCTTTCAAATCTAAACTGACACTTTCGTAAGAGCAATTGGGTAAAGGAGAACTGCACCATTTTAGATTTAAGACTTCACGTAAGTTTAGGAAACAAGTTTCAGTCTTCAAACAATTGTTTGAAGAGAGATTTGCCGATTTTCAAGGAGATGCAAGGTACGTAGGTACAACTTTTCATAAATCCTTTTTCAATTTTACCTACCGAAATTGCTATTTACCCAGCTCACCTCCAAGTGGAAATTCTAGAGTTACAAAATCACGTCGCATCGTATGCAAAATTTAGAGAAATACTTGAGAACCCAACCAGTAAAAAATTAGTTTCATTTTGGAAATTGCTTCCCAAGACTGATTTTCCAAATTTAATTGAATTTGCGCTCCGCTACGGTTGTAGATTTGGCTCAACTTATATGTGTGAGCAAACATTTTCAACATTTGAACAATCTCGTTCTTCTTGGTTCCTCACAAATAGATCCCAACATTGAAAAACTGACACAGAAGAAGCAAATTCCAATACCTCATTAATGTTCGAGTGCAAGCAAAAAAATCGTTGTTTTTTTTTTAACAAACATAAGTTTGTATATCTATATTTTAATTACAATACAGAGTGATTGTGTTTGATAATGTGGCTTTTAGTGGTTTATACTATGTAGTAATCTAGTTTAATGCCAATTCTTGGTAGAACAACTAAAATAGTATTATTAATGTATGAAGTACAGTATTTACTAAAATGCACTTTAGATTGAGACTCCTCTATATATTCTAAGCTGCTTAAAAAGCGCATTTATTAATTATTTTATACATATCCAAAAGTAAATTTTATGTGACAAAATAAGTATAATAGAACCGGACATATAGGGGGAAATGTGCATTCAAACCTCGTTAAAAAAAGGCATTATTGCATAGCTAGTGCATTTTACTTATTTATAAACTTTGCTCGCGTTCTGTAAAACAGCTCACGTTTCAAATATAACTATACCAATGTCTGTCACTTTACAGGCTTAAAATAGTATACTTTATTATTGTCGTAAAGGTTCTAATCGCCATTCACTCGTTTCTATACTAAGCCCCACTTAAAAGATCCTCCAATATTCTTATTGACGTCATCCCGGTAACCGGTATATACCTACGGATGGAATTATAAACGAATCCTTAAGAGAATGGAAACGGCGAACTCGTCGTAAACAAACGCGAAGGAAGTTCTAAAATCAATATTGTTTTAAATGAGCGATAATCATTTCTAAGACGCTGCCGATAAGAACGTTCTCAAACCCCAACTCTCGACGTAATTAAAACATTTACCGCTTTATTAAATTTGAAATTACGTTGTCGTAGCAACTGGAGTTGTTCCAGTCGAAATCGTACGGCGTTCTTCCTTTCAGGTCAGTGAATCGACGGTAATCCGCAAAAAAAAAACAAAGTAAAAACTTTATGTAGTGAATGGAGACAATTTTCGGTTCTAATATAGGGATTTCAACAATATTTATTCACAATAACGGATCTACGTACTTATAATAGTGGAATGTTTTAAACCAATGCAAAATACTTACAGTAATAGTGCGCATTGTGTGCCTATAACTGTAAATAAATGACTTTATTAATGGCGCACACTGCTGTATGCATTTACATAAATCAGCGGTTTCTTTTCTCATTTTATTATATTTATTACATTTATTACATGTATAGCACATGCATCACACTTTACAACGCTGTATAAATAAATAATAAAATATATTTGTCCAATTCCTTAGACACGTGTTATAAAATTAAATAACGTACATAAATAAATCCATAAAATTGCCGGCCTCATGCACGAGAAGAAAATACCATCGAAACTACATTCCCTCGTCTGTCGATACTGCTTTCCGCAAACCAGGCCTCGCATTACCAGATCTTGTAACTTGCTGTTATGTGCGGAGAGAGGGCAAACGCAGATCCAACTGTGCCGTGGACTTTTAGAACAACCGCAGCCCAACAGCAAACAAGCGGCGGACTGTGCGACGTTGCCAAACTCGCCGGCCGAATGACGTCACTGCACTCGTGTTGATTTATAATGAGCAATAATGAAACCTGCTTGCAGTAGAGGTGGGTACGTGCCTGAATAATGATCGGGACGATATTTTATGGCTTTAGAAATTATGTAAACAACCGAGTTTAGCTCTCGCGGACGTAGAAAAATAATATATTAAACAGCTGTGGTATTTAAAGTTGCCGTCATTGGGTGGTTATATGAGGGGAAAGAGCGATTTATAATATAATTCTCTGCTTCTACGTTATTATTTGTTTCTTTTATAGTTATTGGGATTGTTACAGTATAACCGAAATAAAATATTTTCGATTCGATATTGCATTATTCGTTTTTGTTATTGGGAATGTTTGGGAGATTTGTTAGTACTATATATGAGCAGTTCGCTGGTATATTTTCCTATAAAATACGTTTTGTTTGTAGTAAGCGGAGGTCGAACTATATAATATAATGGCTATAAGAAAAATATACACGAATAACAATAAAATTTTATTATTGTTTTTTCCTTTTTTTTCCAAGCGATATGGAGAATTTTTCTTTCTTAATTTTTTGTAACCATCAAACCGTATATATGGTAAACAAACTAATAAATTCATAGTAATAGCGCCTCTATATTTCCCTCAATATTTATTGTATCCGCAGAATACATTTGACGAGGCTGTTTATAAGAAGACTGCTGGGTCGTTCTGACGAAATGTCACCGCGCGCGCTCATCTCTACTCCACGACCTTAGCCATCGCGTCTGGAGATATGCACACATATACATACACATAAGCGTAAAAACTAGCGGACCAATGAGATGGCGTAGATTTGTTTATTCAACTGATGGACCGCAAGAGAAAAAAACAAGTAAGGAAACGAGCCATTATGCTCCTATAGTGCTATGGCTCTTCGTATTATGGTTATTATAGGCTGAGTAACAGAACTTCAAACTCTACGACGCGTAGAAGGATATAGAGGGTCGTTGATTTATGCGAAAAAATACGGAATGACGTCTATATCGGGAAAAAACGAGATGTGTACGAAGCTATAAAAAAAAATGAGAATACATAGATACAGGTGTTGTGTGCTGTGCATCACACGTCACGTAATGGTCCTGGTTTTACAGTTTTCATTTAACTGTACTTTTCTTAAACAGTTAGGATAAGTATTTACTTGCAGCAGCATTAAGAGAAGAGGAAATCTTACATCTTAACACCTTTAGGACATAAAATCTGATCTTGTACGTGAATGGAGAATTGTCTTGAAGCTACTTGAACTTATTCTTAGTTTACAAGTATGGTGTACAAGTAGTTAAGTTTAAATTCAACTAATAGACATACATATACACATAGACACATAAAATATTAAGTGAAATAATGCTAAAATATAAAAAATACATTTTCGAAAATAAACACAGGTTGTCCCATTGAACTGCTCAATAATCTCTGTCAACTACAGATCTGCGTACTTTTTTATAGAACTAGTATACAGGTGTTTCTTATTTTAAACACCAAGGAGTATGGCGGTCGTTTGGAGCTAATATCATGGTTTCGAAAACGGATATGCAATGTACATACATTTATATAAATGTACCAATAAATGATGATATACCTAGCAGTTATACGACCGGGAAATAAATAACTGTTCTTTACTTGATATACAATATTTCGTTTTATTATTAAAACTTTCTTCAGGGTTTCATACAGTAAAAGAATAAGATGAAATTTAACCTATAATGAATAGAATTTTATTATATTTAGTGTAATTTTTGTCCGATTTACATGAATGTTTTTATTAATATTTACATAAGTACAATGACGTATACACAGATAAAAATACGGAGTTGGATTTAACACCGTTTCAACACTTTTCCGGTGTTCCCTCGCGACCATCCGTTCAAGGAGCCTCCATTTAAGAGTTAAATATTTTACACCTCAACGGAAGAAACGTGGAGGCAATTTCCTCCAATAAGGAGGATGTTTCTCCTCTTACGAAGGTAAAACACACCGCATGGGAGCTACTGAAATCCATATCAGAGGTAACTACCTCCTTAATAGATGAGATTACCACCGCCAAGGAGAGATTCTAACTCCATTTGAGAGTACATCCCCTCCTTGACAGACGAAAATGCCTCCGTTACGGAAACTATTGTTCCATGACGGTGCGATTGAAATCCGCATCGGAGGTAACTACCTCCCTAGTAGACGAGATTACCACCGCCAAGGAGAGATTGTAACTCCATTTGAGAGTACATCCCCTCCTTGACAAACGAAAATGCCTCCGTTACGGAAACTATTGTTCCATGACGGTGCTATTGAAATCCATATCGGAGGTAACTTTTTCCGAAATAGAAGAAATTACCTCTTTTAGCCAGCGTTTCTAATTCCATATCAGAATTAATTGATTTCATAGCGAAGTTACTGGAAACCAAAACGAAGTCTGTTGGCGATTGCAGTCACAGTACCTTTTATACGATATCAACTATGTGTAAACATCATATAGATATTACATAGTCACAATTACCGATCACAATTTACATTCAGTAAGAAGTACAAAGATTATGAAACAAGCGTAGCGCCATCTTTACGACAAAATCTATAGTATCATATTTATGTAGCTAAACGAATTATCAGTATTATGATATTCCTACTATATAGATATAAAACTATACAGCATTCATTTCATTTCATCTCATTATTAATGCGGTTTCCAGTTATGTATAATAATCAAAGTAAGGTGACTGTTGCTAGCACCTAATCAAATAAACACAACACCTTTTGATATTCTGATACTTTATGCGTAAATATATATTATATTTCTTGTCTGCCATTTCGGTTCATACACGATGTGTATCTGTACATACAGAACTATACGTCTTATGGCTAAACAATAAAAGGAAGGGTTTCTGCTATTTGACGCCATTTTCAAGTGCTTTCCTCATACAACGTTTACGTATGCGTTCATCGACGAGCATTAACCAAACTCCACTTTGGACAAAAAAAAATCCCGAAAGGATTATTTTTCTCCTGTTCGGTGTAAAACTGATGGAAATAAATACGCAACTAAAACTATGTATTGTATTCAAAAAAATAACTCCGATAAAAACGGAATATTACATGAATCGGATACATTTAACAGCGTTTAGTAGTTGAAATAAGAATAACCCTGATATGGAGAGAATATAATATGCAATGAATACATTTAACTGCGTTTGGGAGTTAGATATACAAATATCCGTAGCGGAAATAATAAGGAGGATGTTTTCTCCGTGTTGAAGTTAAAATATCACGGAGGACATTGTGAGCCTCCGTTTCGGTGGGGATTTTCTCCGAAAGGGATAAAATGCCCACCGTTTTGTAGATATACAACTCTTTTCTCTACATAAAGCCTTCCGAATCGGAGACTCTGTATTTCACTCCGCTATATTTTTACCTGTGTAGGTATGTATTTATTGTTGTTTATTTATTCACCATAATTCTATAGTATTCAAAAATTGATCTCAAATATGGATACGTTTAAACCGACAAACTACTCATTTGAAATAAAATACTGATGGATATTTTCTATTACAGGTTTGAATGCCGTGCGAAATTTTACATTTTACTGCGGTATAAGGGTTTCGTTATTTACTCTTGATAATTTTTAAAATATTATAGTACCTTTTGCATAAAATTACCTACGTAACATGTCAAAACTCCTAATAGTTTTAAGCAAGTAAAACTGATTTTCTAGATTTTCATTTCTAAGAACGACATTCAGAAATATTGGTTATATATTTGAATCGACAACGTTTAAATTCTGGAAATCCAAGAGTTCAAAATGTTAACAATACGATGGTTTATTTATTTAGATTAAAACAGAATAATTGACAGATAATGCACTGCTGTGAAAATTCGTATCAATTGAGGATTTTAATGTGTCAATATTATTTGAATGGAGTACTAGTGTAACGCAATTTTAAAAGCAAGGGGAGTTGATTGTTACTATAGTTGGTTATTTTTTTTTTTACTTTTGAGAATAGTTTGTACCTGACAGCGCAAAAAAAGTTTAATTTATACATTCAAATACCGGAAATACTAGACTGATGTTGCCCTATTATGTTACTAGGATGCATATTTCTACAATGAGTCAACTTGTCCTTGTACGGGTTTAATATAGTGTTATTTATTTCAAAAATATGCTTTATCCGCTAGAAAAATATTTTTTTAACGTAAGGCTTAACCTTTCCTTATTCAGGTAACGTTTTAATGGCGTATCTCACATAATGGGAGTGGAAATTAACTTTATAGGTATGTTTAAGCATATGTAATTATCATTATTTAAAATACTATTTCTAGCGACACATAATTTAGAAGTTTAGAAATAAATATTTTTGTTTGTTTCAAGATGCACGAAATAAAACGTAAAAAAAAAAACGTACTTTATTCGAACAAACTAAATATATAGTATAAAATGGGAATGAATCAGAAAAGTTGAGGCTGATAATCAAATCCGCTCTAAAAGATTAATATTATCTTGTTTAGTTGTCTGCCGAACTTTCTAACTGAAAAACAAGTTCTGTACATGAATGCCGCTGCTTTCAAGTTACCATAAAAATCAATGTGCATAGTAGACGAGTTTTATAAAGTTGAATAAACTAGGTTACGCCTTAAATTAATAATAACTACAGAATCTCCTCATTCAGCTGCAATTTCAAATACAAATAAAACACATACTGCAGATTATATGTAGCTATCTATAATATATGTACGTACATAGTACAGTTAAGTTATTTTTTATCATTCCTAACTTGTATTTAACGTAATTTAAATGCAATTACGATCGCTGCAATTGTATGAAGCGTATAAGCATACATCCATTGCAGGTTTACTTTTAAATTAATATATTCTTCGACGTCGAAAAAAAAAACCGCAGGCACACAACGTCCAACGATTCTCATTTTATTTTTATTTATAACGTGGCATGCACGTCGGT
This sequence comes from Cetonia aurata, assembly GCA_949128085.1. Lineage (NCBI taxonomy): Eukaryota > Metazoa > Arthropoda > Insecta > Coleoptera > Scarabaeidae > Cetonia > Cetonia aurata. The sequence continues at coordinate 11,064,726 of OX421888.1, forward strand.
CCTGGCGCACACACAACCCAATCTTGTCACGTATACACAACGTATTTAGGTGTACAGTCGCGGTCTACGTTTTTCAGACGGTTAGTAGCGATGAGTCAGCAGCCATTTTAAATCATCGAAGAGCGCCATGCAAAAATAACAAGTGCCAGTAGATCCCCACGTACAATCATGGTAAGAAATTTTTGGACACGCATCGAGCACCGAATCTTTTCGTAGCTATAGTTGTCTCTCTCATTCCCCCTCGCCTAAGTTCTGATACAATGGTCGACCTTGATAAAGCGCTCTCAGTCGGCAGGTAGCCGTCAATGCTAGGGTTTATGGTTTTGTGTTTACCTCTTTATAATTGCTTGTAGGTGTAATGTGAATAAAATACAAAATATACCGCACAAACTACAAAAACTTATGCACAGAGTTATGTATGAAGCGCGCGCTTCCGTTTGGAGTCGAGGTAGTTTCTGCAGCATATACATTTATAGTAGGAATATGACTATTTTGAGAAAAGTAATTTATAAAATGACTGCAATATATTATTGGATTGTAAGGGGTCTCGGGATGGCAATAATAAACACTTGCACTAATCTGCTGTAGGACCGTATTAAAGTTTGATGTAGCATTTTAACGATGATGGATCAAACCTCTTTAAACAAAATAAAAAAAAAAGAACCGAAGAACAATAAGGGGCAAGCTATGTATTGGATTATTAATGAACTGGTATGACGATAGGAAATTTCTCCTACTTTAAAAAATATGTATATAAAAAAGAAACTAGTCCCACAGCTGATTTCCACAACAAATATAACTATATTGTAAATTTTATAAATAAACAAAGTACATTTAATGAAATTAATTTTATTTAAAATTGCAAAGTGTGGATTCATAGGCATTAAAAAAAATACGTTGGCAAAAATATGTAATATATTTAAAAAAATGTAAGTGGTCATTATTTCCTTGCCGGTTACAAACTTTGCACCGACTTTAATTATTGGTACTATTTCCTGTAGGGTAATTGTTCTTATTTATAATATAAAATTCCTTTCTCTTTTATTTTAACTTTTATAGTAGGATTAGTGGAGCAATTGTTGTTTGCCAATAGGAAGTGTGAATTATACCTCCAGAATTAAAGGGGCTAATAATACCTAATACCAAAGTGTGTAAATTACCCATGCCCTTACATTGATTACTTTTTTAATTAATGTGTGTATTTATGTATTATTTAGGTATTCTAAATTAACACCTGACTGCAATAAATATATCCAAGAGCAATTATTCAGTAATTACTCTGTAATGCAATTAAAATAATATTAGGATTAAATTTCTTTGTATGCATAAATACTTTAGAATTGTGACTGGGGAATTATAGAGATTATTGTATATTTAAGAATTGCTAAATTCTTTTTTTTCTGAAAATCTTACAAAATATAAGCCTTTCAGCTAAGGTTTCCAAGTTAGTTAGAGGTCAGTGGTACTGTAGTTAACATGCGCGGTCCGGAGACAAGCATAGAAATAAGGGCAAAGGTGGTTACCCTTTGGGAGCGTGGTTTGTCTTATAGGCAAATTGCTGCGGAAGTAGGTTCATCAGTAAGTATTCTCTTTACATATCCTTAATTTACAAACATCGTTTCGGTTTAAATGAAACGAAAAAAAGTTGTTTTTTTTCTGATTATACACCACGTGAACGTTATTTAATATACTGCTGGTTTATTACAGAAGTCACTCGTTCATTATTGGGTGCATCGATGGCGAACTGAAAACGAAAATGTAGCGCTGAGAACTAGGCCAAGGCCTGGGCATCCACGGAAAATTACCCCTGACGTCGGAAATACAATCCTGGAGTACGTAGGACAACATCCAATCTGTACATCTGTGGGGATAGTTGAAGCACTGCATTTAAATTGCAGTGCCCGTCTTGTGAGAAACTTTCTTCACAAAAGTGGGATTCACTGTCGGCGTCCGGCGAAGAAGGTAGATTTCTTGGAGCGCCATATTGTGAGTCGACTAAACTTTGCGCAAGCAAATTTAAACCGCAACTGGGATGTGGTTATATTTTCCGATGAGAAAGTATTTTCAACCTCTCAGGATGCGAGAAAACTGGTATGGCGCCCTAACAACACTAGATTCGAAGAAAGCAATGTTGTCAGAATTCGGCAAAGTAGCCGAATTAACTTGGCGTATTGGGGTTGGATGTCCAGTGCCGGACCTGGAGAATTGACCCGGATTGAAGCACGCATGGACGCCATCCAATACATTCGTGTCCTGGAAGAAGTGTTGCTTCCCAGTGTCCGAATTATATACCCTGCACCTCATCGGATTACACTGGTGCAAGATAATTCTGCAGTCCATTCAGCTCGGATCGTGAGGGATTGGTTTGCGGAACATCGCAATGAAATAGAAGTCCTTCCCTGGCCAGCAAAGTCCCCTGATCTAAACCCCATTGAAAACTTGTGGGCGGCTATGGGAAGAATGTGGGATCTACGCGATGCACCAGTTCCGCGAAATCAAGTAGAACTTCACCAACACGTTACCGAGGTGTGGGAACGCTTTAGAGGAAGGGAAACTTGTTCGAATCTCGTGGCGTCCATGCGTGGACGATTGGAGGAGGTTATAGATCGGAACGGGTACTGGACGCGTTATTAATAATTTTTTTATTTGTTTTTTTTTTAAATTTTTTATATTTAATTGTTTTTTTAGAAGAGGATTTTTTTTTTTATATTTTTGTTTTTTTTTTTGAGGAAGTTTGACAAAAGTGATATTCTCACTGTTTACCCATCTTAGTTATGATTTAAGTTGTGTTTTTGTAGTTTTTAGAATTTTTTTAATTTTATTGTTGTTATAAGTTTTATAGTTATTATTTTTTTCTTTTACTGTTCATGCATGTTTTCTTGCTTGATCGTTTTGAAAAACGTTTTTTTTTTTTTTTTTGTAATTTCAGACATGTATTTTTAGTGGTGACAACTCTCAGAGTGTAGGTTTTACCGTGCTTTTCCTCACTCCTAGGCGAATGCTGAGAGCGAACATATTAAAGACGCTGCGCGGGCGCAATTATTAAACTCTGTTTTAAATTTAATTATTTTTTTTTTACCTTGTTTTCAACCTATAACTATATAAGAAATACACTAATGAAACGATATTGGAGCTATTCGCCTTCAATGACTATTGTCCCATCGCTTTTTAGCGCAAGTACAAAAAAGATCCAGTATCTGTAGGATAATAGATATTTTGCCTATTTATAATTTCTTTAACTTATGCGAGAGATGTTCTTCTTCATCGATATTTTTCTTCTACCGTTTATCCTTTAATAGTAATATTTTAAAGTGTTATTTTTCCTTTTTTGGGTATACGGTAGATATAATTCAATAAAATTTTACATATGTTTAACTGTAATTTATTATTCTACGTTCAAAGACAAATCCGAAACGTAGAATAATTAATTACAGTTTAAATATGTAGCAACACTACGCCATCATTTATTTAATTGATGGGGATCTTTTCTTAGCCGTGCTTGTAAATGAGTGTATATCGGGCAAATTGAGCAGTGCTTGTTATGCGCTCAAAGTTATTGCACAAAATGTGAGCATTGAATCAGCTCTTTCAGTATATTATGCCAATGTCTACTCTCGATTGAGATATGGGATTGTCTTCTGGGGAAATTCCATCGACGTGGGGCGAGTCTTCATCCTGCAGAAAGCGTGTCTACGATCAATTTTTGGCATACGAAGGCGTGACACGTGTAAAGACATTTTTAGAGACTTTAGTGTACTTACCGTTCCGGCTATTTATATACTTGAGTGCGCCTTGTTTGTCAAAAGTAATTATAATGATTTTTTTAAAAAATTTGAACTTGCACATAGTCATGGCACCAGAAATACATTAAATGGTTTCTTGGTGCCACCTTATACGCACTTGACTAAATTACAGAAAACTGCATTGTTCCAATGCATACGTATTTATAATCATTTGCCAAATACTTTAAAAATCCTGCCTTTCATAACTTTCAAAAACAAATTAAAGAAAATTCTTAAATCAAATATTTTATATAAAATTGAAGATTTTTTTGCAATAGAAATACGTTAGCAAACACTCAAGTTTTACATTATTTGTTATCGTAATGTGATGTATATTGTGTATGTGTGTATATGTGTATTTCTTTTAAGTCCAATTGACATTGACTTGTTCCACACACTTTTGTATCTATGGAATGAAATATATTATTATTATTATTATTATTATTATTATTATTAAATTTTTTGGTTTTTGTTTTTTTCTCTTGATTTAGCGGCTTGGTTTTTAAATTTAATGAATTATTCAATAAAACTCTTCATGACGTTTCGACAATCTTATTTTTCATTGTTGTCTTCCTCAGATTATTTTATATAATTCCCGAAATTTTGTCTAGAAATTATGAATGGATTATGTTATTAACATTTTTACAACTTTTTTATGCGTTTTATACTTACAAAATTAAAGACATTCACACAACATTTTAAAATAGTATTAAACATTTTTTTTATCTTTTCATTTTTCTTAAACATATACTAACTGTTAATTGTCATTTAAAATTATTATGCATGGCGAAACATTTTGTGTGAACACTGGAGAACTACATTTAAAATAAACCGAAAGGCACTCTCAGCTATGGGCGTTTTTCTCCTAAATTGTTGTACTAAAAATTGTTTATTTGTAAATTTACCTATATATATATTACTGACGAAAAGTATGTTGAAATGATTGGTGCATAAATTTTTGATAAGTTTTCTATTTCTGTTTTGTCGTTTACTGCGTTATTTTGTTTTTTTATTTGGATCATTTCTAATATACATCGCGCTTTATAATTTCTTTCTTTATTTAAAATACTTGTATTATTAAAATTGAATGTGTGTTAAAATTTTAAATGTAGTTCTCCAGTGTTCACACAAAATGTTTCGCCATGCATAATAATTTTAAATGACAATTAACAGTTAGTATATGTTTAAGAAAAATGAAAAGATAAAAAAATGTTGAATACTATTTTAAAATGTTGTGTGAATGTCTTTAATTTTGTAAGTATAAAACGCATAAAAAAGTTGTAAAAATGTTAATAACATAATCCATTCATAATTTCTAGACAAAATTTTGTGAATTATATAAAATAATCTGAGGAAGACAACAATAAAAAATAAGATTGTCGAAACGTCATGAAGAGTTTTATTGAATAATTCATTAAATTTAAAAACCAAGCCGCTAAATCAAGAGAGAAAAACAAAAACCAAAAAATTATTTATTTAATATCAGATAGAACAAAATGTTCCAGTTCGATGGGCCCTTACAAGAATTGCAAGACCTGCCGCAATTTTTTCTTGAATATCTAAAGTTACATTCCATTAATTTTGGGAAACTTTTTTTTTTCAATTAAAATTTATAGTCCGTTGTTTATTAAATGTTGAATAAGTACCGCAAGACATTATAACTAAAACAAGATTAATTGTCATCATTAGTTTATATCACCTCTTCATATTATGCAATTATACCTTACTTTTACAATAAGAAATTAAGGACACGGTTAATACTTTTAAATAGATATATCGTTTTTAAAAAATACTAAAATTGTTTTCAAACGGTGATTTTAATAATAGCTACAGAATTAATTACATATTTTTAAATGTTACTTTATACATACAAAACTTATCTCTTTAAGCTACCGAACGTTGTTATATTAATTGCATTATGTTATGAATAGTTATGATTATAAATATTGTATTTCAATGCTAACTTTGGAACGGGTAAGCTTCCGAACGCACAATCTGTACTGCATTATGCCTTCATAAATCCTATCGCTACTGTTTCCCGTTTTCTATAAATGGTTCAAGTTCAACATATAATAAATTTGTGATTATGAGAACGAGCAGGTAGTAGTATAGCGCCTGCGGCAAAATTTGCGGGGTAAAACGGGAGGAAGAGATAGCAATAGCTACGAGAAAGTTTGCCTCGATGCGTGTCCTAATATTTCATACCGTAGCTGTACGTTCACCTAGTACACGTAGTAAGCCATGCAAAAAAAAACACACACACACAGGGAGAGAGCCAGCGTCAGACACACATACATATGTACAAGTGCTGGAACGTGTACACGACTATTGAGTTCTCGCTTCCTATATTATGATGGCCTGACGAGAAATGGTTGTTTCTGTGAAATGTTGTTAGCTTATAATAAACGTGTGTAACCAGACGATATTTATGTGGAAATGTGAGCGTTGAGCGTATGATAAATACGAATACGTACGGCGTTATGTAATTTATGAGATTTATAGTAGATAGGCGTGTGGTCAATGGAAGTGAGGTTATATAAAGTTAATAATAAGAAAGCTTTTAGCAGAAATATGGTTTCTTTACGTGGATATTAACAGATATGAAATTACTGTCTGACATATAATACAGTTCTAATATTATTGCCTTTTTGACGGAATTATTTTGTTATGTTGTTTATTTCAATATATTGCATTAATGGTAAGCAAACGCGACTTCCATTTTAGAAAGCCAAAGATAAAATTCACATTCAAAGGCCGCTGTATATTATACACTCGGACGTATGTGGTCCGATAACACCAGCCACAATTGATGAAAAAAATTATTTTGTTACTTTTATTGATGAATTTACTCACTATACGGTAATTTACCTGATAAGTAATAAATCAGAAGTAGTTACAAGTTTTAAAGACTATGTTAACAAAAGTGAGGCTCATTTTAATGTGAAAGTGGTCCACTTGTACTGTGATAATGGGAGAGAATATTTATCGGGCGAAATAAAAGATTTTTGTAAAGAAAAACGGATCACATATCATTTGACGGTGCCGTACACTCCGCAGCAAAATTCAGTGGCGGAGCGTATGAATCGAATGTTAGTCGAGAAGGCACGGGCTATGGTGCACTGTGCAGGGTTGCATAAATGCTTCTGGGGTGAAGCAGTGTTAACTGCTACGTATTTGGTAAATATAGTCCCTTCAAAAGCGATTAAAATAAATAAGACACCGTATGAATTGTGGCATAATAAAAAACCGAAGCTACAATTTTTAAGAGTATTTGGTTGTACAGCGTATGTACATAAGAAAACATAAATTTGATGCTAAATCAAATAAGGGAATTGTTGTGGGATATGTCCCAAATGGGTACAAAATATACATGGCAGAAACGCCAAAATTTATAATAGCGCGTGATGTAATTTGTGACGAAACAAATTTTAAAACATCAAGAAAAGAACTTGATGAAATGATCGAAATTGGCAAATATTTAGGTGAAAATACGGATAACTCAGAACTAATAATAAGTACTGAGGAAGGCTCAGCAACAGGGGGTGCTGGTGACAAATCCGTAACCAAACTCCATCCAGGTAAAACAGATTCAATAATTAATAAATGCAATCAAACCCTGCAAAGACAAGGTGTCCCTGATAAATGCATTATATATGAAAATAGTACTCTAGAGTCAAGTAGTCAAGGTCAAACTTCTCCAGTAAGAGATGTCCCTGAACCAGATGTGAAAAATCTGTGCTATCTTTCTTCCTAAAAGTTGAGGAGGAGCGATAAAATACAGGATGTGAGGCGGAGCGAAAGGCTCAAAACAAAATCGTCAATTTCGTATAGAGAACATGATTTAGAAATAAACAATTCTAATGTTTTAAATGTGCAAACTTCAGATGAAGAAATTCCCAGATGTTATTAAGAAATAAGTAAAAGCCAAAATAGAATTAAGTGGGAAAAAGCAATTGAAGAAGAGTTGAACTCGTTAAAGGAAAATCACACTTGGACATTGGTACAAAAGCCAAAGAATGTGAATGTGATTGATAGTAAATGGGTGTTTGTAATAAAACAGGATAAAAACGGAACTCTGATGAAATATAAGGCACGATTAGTCGCTCGCGGTTTTAACCAATTATATAAATTAGATTACGATGAAACATTTGCACCGGTCGCTCGAATTACTACCTTTCGATGTCTTTTAGCTTTTGCTAATCAATATAAACTATTAGTACATCAAACGGACGTCAAAACAGCTTTGTTATGTTGTTTATTTCAATTTGTTATGTTGTTTATTTCAATATTAGTATAGAGGATTGTTCGATAAGTTTTTTAACCAACACTGAATAGCCGCTTATATAATGTTTGTGCAAATTGAATAAATTTTTTTAAAAAATAATAGTTTAAACAAAGAGTAGATCTTATGTTCTTCTGCTAAACTTGGTATGTATATAGTTTATTTTTTTTTTTGTTAAGAAAGGAGAACTAGTTAATATAGAAACTCTTGTAATATGTTGATATAAATGCGGTTTTGAAAGATGTTAGAAGACATTTAATTTCCTGACTGTGTATATTCGGCGATATAGGTACCTAAATACCTATTACATCGTAGAAATTAGCTTGTGATTCTAAAAAAATAGTGTTTGGTCGCTAAGATGCTTATTCCATCACAGGAACCAGTGATTTACAAATTCATTTGCATAAAAGGCTCGTAAAAAATACGAGCCGTCTATTCCTGTATGTGCCAGAGATCTAGGAAATCCGAAGAAAATTTCCTCGACACCAATTATTGTTTTTTGCGTCTGTTCTGTAGCGTGCCGACGAATTTCTCACCCGTATAGGAACAAGTACGACCCCGTCTAAAGACGCTAATAACTTCGAATTTATGGACAAATGAATATTTAACACGCTCGGCTGTTATTATGTCGTAACTCCCCGATGTATATGCGTGTGTTGTTGCGCCATATGTTGTATGGATATCTACTATGATGGCGTGTATATACGTGCAGACGGATTTTTACGGTCAGGTTTGTCCGCCTCTGTGTCCAACGCTCGAATTGATTTTTAACGCTCCGAAGAAAAACTGGTTTCTGACTGTATATACCGACTTGGATTGTGTGTGTGTGTGTGTGGTTGTTCGCGTTTGTATACGCATGCACATAATTTGGTTCGACGATTTCACTTCGTCATTCTACTGTTTCGTAGCGACAAGAACATGCTCTTTTCAACATTTAGATTCTGTATTTAAGGACACTTTAACGACATACAGTTGACAACTTCCAACAGTAATTATGGTATTAGCAGTGGTAAGGACAATAGAATTTAAACCAATAAGAGTTCGGAAAGTTGGTCGTAGCTTTTAATCGACCATCCGGTGCACATTTTATGCAGTTTTAGTATTTGGTTTTCCACAGAGAAATCCATGTGATGGAAGCTTCTTATTCCCCAAGCTAATCATTCTATATCTGGTTGCATTATTACACAAAAAAAACCCGAAGCACAAACTTCAAGAATAACAATTCAGAATCCAAAATTTAAAAAGAAACAATAAATACTGTAAAGTACTTACATATTCATCAAATTATTTTTTATTTAGAAGCTCTGAGATATTTGACCCTTCCGAAACTTTTAGGACAGCATCCGATATATATAGTTGTAAAGCTTAAAGTTGCTTGAATAAACGTTAAACACGAATTTAAGTCTATTTACACATATGTAAGTCCATGTTTTATCATCATACTTTCAACATTACTGATTATTTTTACTATACACCCACCACAATAAAAGTCCCCGCTGGATACACATAAAAATTCCCCAATATCTATGTAAATATATTGCGGTAAAATTCATCTCGAACATGTGTCCAGAATAAATGAAACCGCACGGAATGGTAGTTGATAATTGTACTTAAATTGAAAAATATTAATTGATAAACAAACAATACGAAACGAAAAGACCTTGTGTCTAATGTTTATGGTATAATTTTTATTCCATAAAGATATTTTCAAATACATTTCATGTTGTAGTTAAACAATTAATTTTTACGCTTTATTTGCACATTATAAAATTGACTTTTAATGGATCAGTTTTCCTGATTAAAATAAGATAACATACCATAAAAACGCATTGAAGTTCTCCAAGAACAAATAGGCACAGTATACTCCCTCTTTTCATCGTTATTGCTATTATTAATTAATTAAAACTCAGCCGTTGCAAGCGTATATTTACGCCAAGCCTTAAACAATGTGCACGTTTTCCAAGAATTAATTTAAAACGTTGAAAAAAAAAATATCGTTATTTCCACGTCGGGAGCCTTTACTTCCATAAACACAGACTGCGTGTTGACGTGCCTACAGGTGTGCCAGTACATTTTTACCGTTGACATTGCATGTTTTCTAATAGCCCCGGTGTGCAAATCGACTTCGTATAGAGAGTGCATACAAAGCGTATAGGACATTTGTTGCGGTGGAGAGGATGGGTTATTTGCAGATTAATATGGAACGGTAATTGTAAACCTCTATGTCCATGCGATGAACATAAGGTTTCTACATTTATAAGAAAGTATATAAAGTAGTGCACGTTGAAGCTTCATAACCATCATTTTTATATACAGCGTCTTTCAGATTAACTTGGCCAAACTCTATAGAGTAGAATTGCGTCTAGGGGCGTATTCTACTCAACAAAATAACCATAGCAATTCATATAAACACATTTCGGAAAACGATCCCTTTAAATTGTAATGTAGTGGTTTTTCACTATTGTTAATAATTTCGCAAATTATGGAATATAACTTTATTATTGCAGTAAGTAAGTAAGTTAATGCATATGATCATAGCAATCGGTGCATTGAGATTCGAACGATAGTCTATCTCCCGAAATGTCGTCCACAAAAAGCCAAAGACAAACATTGTCATGTCAGTATTAACATTAAGTGTTATATATACATTGTGATATTGGAGTCATTATGGACCTGCGAACAGAAATTCCCAAGAAGCTGTCCGGCTGTACCGTGCAACATATCCACCGCAATATTGTCCAGTTAAAGGCTCTTGGAAAGACACCTTCGCGAAGGTTTCTCTCGATTGTGGGGCTAACCGAATAGTTCCTAATGCTGTAGAAGGAAATATTCTTGAGACAGTTGATGCTGACCCAATTACAAGTACTAGACAAATTGCTACTGATGTGGGTTTTTCATTTAAGACTGTTTGGAATGTTTTGCATAACTAATCATTGTATCCGTTTCATGGACAGACAATGCTGCTAACTCTTTCAGTTGATGATTTTCTTCCACGATTTTTAGAACAATCAGATCCTAATTTTCATAATAGCGTTCTTTTTACTAATGCGTGCAGTTTTTTCAAGAGCTGGAATAATCAATACTCGTAATAATCATCGATGGTCGGAAGTTAATCCGCATGAAACATACTCGACATTAACAGAGATTTTCCTACAACATTTGAGCCGGCATAGTTGACAATTATCTATTGGGACTAGTGTTTCTTCCACCGAGACTTAATGGTCACTATTATAAGCACTTTTTAGAAGAAGAGTTAGTAGCGTTGCTAGATGAAGTTCCATTGCAAATACGCCAAAAGTTATGGTTCATGCATGATGGGGCTCCTGTACATTTTAGTGTTGCAGTACGAGACTTCTTGGATACGATGTTCCATAATCACTGGATTGGAAGGACAGGACCGATTTCATGGCCACTACGCTCACCTGATTGCAAACCATGTGATTTCTTCTTATGGGGATATTTAAAAAGCGTCGTATATGAAACACCAATTAAAAATGCGCAAGTTCTTCGACAACGTATCGACCCTGGTTTTAAATCAATTAACTCCTCAGACTCCTGGCATTTTTCGCCATGTAAGACAATCGATGATAAGACGCTGTGAGGCTTGTCTTATTGCCCAAGATGGACAATTCGAGCAATCGTTAAAATAATACAATGTTAAAACTATTTAAGGGAGCGTTTCCCGAAATTTTTTTATATGAACTTTTATGATTATTTTGGTGAGTGGAACACGCCCATACAGTTTGACCAAGTTAATCGGAAACATATAGTATAGTGCGTCATTATTTTTAAAATAGTGAAGATTGAAGCTTTAGCGTAATATCTAGACAATAACATTTTTTTTTTGCACTTTGACTAAATAAATACCTTATATTAACTTAATTTATGAGTATCAGAAAAATTGCTTTGTGCTTGAATATATGATATATAGAGCCATGTCTGATATATGCAAGTATTTGATTGTTTAACAAGAGTTCCCTACATGTGTATATAGGATATACTTCGATTTTTGGTTGGTTAATTCTACAAGCAGAAAAATGGATAAATGTTTTTTCAATCGAAAACAACTTGGTCTATTTTAATAAGTTTTAATGTATGTATATGTTATTCCTTTGTCGTATGAGTAAAGATAATCTATTGCTTCGACTATTTCACTTAAGCACAGCTGCTAAATTATCAAGATGCAATATTAATTTCAGTAAAACCAAAGTAATAAAAAAAAAATACCACTCATCTCATACAAGTAATTTTATCAGATTTTTATTTTTCACAGTGTACAATCCGACGTTAATCGACTCAATGATCAGAAAAAAAAAAGGTCAATAATTCATTGGAAGCGCAAGTCGAACACCTGCCACTGTCAAAATTGACGTCCCGGCAGAAACGGTACAAGACCAAAAGAACCCGCGGTTCTGTTATTGTAAGATGGACTCGATTGATCAAACATGCCAGTTAATGTGCAACGCCTTAAAGAAAATAAATAGTGTCTAGCCCGCAGCAATACGGCGACGCGGAATGCTGTTCCGCTAATAAAATATACCGTTAGGGATAATATTTGATTGCGTTATATCGACCTTTTTCAATGCACGCATTGTTGTTATATATATATATGAGTTTAAACGTGAGATTAGCCTTGATGTAGTTTCTACTTTGCGTCGAGTGTAATAATAGCAATATGTATCGCTTTAAGGGTAATTTATACAGTGATTTAACAACATCCATAAATGTTTTTTATTCTAATGAGAAGATACTAGTCTAATTTGTGATATGTTTTCGCGAAAAGTGGACATATCTGCACTTTCTTACCACGTATCAAAAGTTATGCCGAAACATCTTTGTAACTGATAGATCCATTATATTATATCGCTGTTGTATAGTAGCAAACAAGACAACTTATACTCAAAAATTTTATTCTGTATTAAAATGTTCAGTGCTAATAAACAGCCAGTCAAGTCATTCGCAAAGAGAAATGTACAACAATGGACCTAAAATTAAACCTTGCAGTATTCCACATACCTATAGTCGCAATCTGTTTCCATATAATCGCATTTTGATTGCCATATAAAAAAGCTTAGAATTTCTTGTCAAAATACTAATTGCTCTATAATTATTGGGTTCTCATAGATTCTTTTCGATTCATTCTTCCAGTTAAAGAAGACATAGGTGATTTAATGTGTATATTTTCTTATCACCTTTAAAATATGCTTTTTCTTAAATCATTTGGGAAGAAAAGGCGTATTATATTCCGAAAAATATATGTTTAATTATGTGGGCTTTCCATTTGTTTTATTTTCACCAAAAAGACAAATAAATATGCTGTGCTGTTTACTACAGCTGTAATTTCAAAGAGCAGAAGGCATTCCTGCGCTTGTTTGTTAGTGTAGTCATTCGATTGGAATTCTATAGATTTGAACAAACAAATTAAGGAGTTTATGAGAAGCTTTTTATACAAATATTGGCATCATTTTACATCGATAGCTTTGTTTGTAATTTTCATGGGTATATCCAACAAAAGAATTCCTACTAAACGCTCGCAATACGGAGACTTCTCAATGGAAACTAGAATCATCGTTTATAACACGCATTCCTGCATTATACTACATTAAAATGTCCATGATTTTTCAAACATTGCCCGAAGTAAAATAAACATAAGGTATATCGATACGCCTGGAATAGCCTAGAAACTTACGTCAAGCGAAACAGTCTTTCTATTCATAGAGGCGTTCCGTGCGATTCGCTTACCTGTCTATAAACATACCGTGCTGTGATTCAGAGCCATAAACCCACCTGCATTAGGTGGTGCTACGTCCTAAATCTGGCCATATAATCTAAATAAAATACAATGTGAACATTCCGAAATTACCTCCGGAATGGTGGACAAAGAAAGAAAAAACGTATTACACGCAAAACACCGTACCGTTTCGTGCATGATAGATCGGAAGGTCATTTTGGGGCCAATACAAAATAGGCATGGACACTCGTATGATATGCTTCAGTCCACAAATGTATAAATAAATTATGTATGCCATAATGGACTGTCAACACGTCATTAGTATAGACGTATAATTCTAGGAAGATATTAAGCGAATATGTTGAATATCAACCGCATTTTTCTGATTATAAATATATATTGGACAGAACATTGAATTATTATTACCAATTCCAAAACCAATCACAACTTTCATTAACTATATACGGAATAATTTCCATAAAAATTGAATAGGAAAAGGAAAAGTGGTAACGAAGGAATTCGGTTAAAACAATTGCCGAAGTAAAAGTTATATGCATTCAACATCGTTAATGGAAGAAACAATAAAAATTGCTGGAAAAAATGTAATACGTTTCGCATTACACAAAAGTACTTTTATTTAAGTATTTTGCGTGCTTTGCAACTGGTAAAACAAAATATGTATGCTATATTATATAATAACGTTTTTAAAGAAAGTGCTGATTAAATAAGGCCTCTATTGTAGATGATAATCTATGGTTGTTGTGGGTACACTATATGAAAGTTTAAGGAAATATATTTAGATGAGCATCAGAAAAATGTATTGGGTACGCAATCTTGGTTTCAAAAGATACATACATAAATTGTAACAATGTTTTAATAGTACAGGGTGGGGCAGAAAAACCTATCCGATTTCAAAACGTTATAAAGTTAAAACCACTCAACTTGACAAAAATTTTTTTTTATTAACATATCGCAAATTTTATGCTATTTTCAAATTTAAGTTTTGAAAAGCACATCACTTAAATGTCGTCCTTGGGAGCGGATACACTGATTTAGGCGCTCGCTGTAGCTTTCCATGACTTTCACCGTCATTTCCACAGGAATTTCTTCAATTGCCCGAGCAATTTCCCTTCGTAAAGCAAGAAGGGTCCTTGGTCGATGCTGGAATACCCTCGATTTGAGGTAACCCCAAAGGAAGAAGTCACATGGATTGAGATCCGGTGAGCGCGGCGGCCAGCCAAGATCACCTCTCAGAGAAATGAGGCGCTATTGTTTCATGCTGGAAAATTTTCTTCGACCCAAAATGGTGGAAATTGGCGTGGAAAATGTGGAACAGGATGGTGCAACCGCCCACACATCGCGACGATCAATGGACGTTCTCAGGGAAATGTTTCCCGGACGCCTCATTTCTCTGAGAGGTGATCTTGGCTGGCCGCCGCGCTCACCGGATCTCAATCCACGTTCTTGCTTTACGAAGGGAAATTGCTCGGGCAATTGAAGAAATTCCTGTGGAAATAACGGTGAAAGTCATGGAAAGCTACCGCGAGCGCCTAAATCAGTGTATCCGCTCCCAAGGACGACATTTAAGTGATGTGCTTTTCAAAACTTAAATTTGAAAATGGCATAAAATTTGCGATATGTTAATAAGAAAAAAATTTTGTCAAGTTGAGTGGTTTTAATTTTATAACGTTTTGAAATCGGATAGGTTTTTCTGCCCCACCCTGTACATACAGTAATGTACAATGGATCGAGAAAGTATTTAAACACAATATAATTTCTTGTATATATTGGTGGTCCCAGATAAAGAAAAAGGAGTCCTTTACTTAAGATTACCTACAGTTAGAGCACCATCTTTTGATATCTGAATAAAAATATGTTTGTTACCATTCTATGGTTAGACGAAGCAAATATTTTAAGTTAAAATAAGTGTTCGCGCCATTACTACTATTGCGTGCCATGCATTTTGCACATTGATTAGCGGTGCGGGGAAGTCACCCTTTTGACGATCGCACAGAATCCATAAGATGACACATTATGGTCGATTCATTCTTATTTACATGTATGATCTAGTAGAAACAAATGTGACGGCCTCGAAATTTTAACAGACAGTCGATTTAGTTACTTTACTGTCAGTTGAGCTCACTGATGTGGTTTATGCACCCATGCATGAAATAAAAATGTGACAGTAGACATTAAAAACAACTATGGATGTGTTTAAAGTGAAAGTTTAATATTATATCATAGCATATATCGACAATTTATGTGATTGCATCCAATACATTGTTTCCTCTGAATAAGTACACTCATCGATCCCAAAAATGACAGTGACTTAGGCTTTAGGCTAGACGTTTTGGGTGTTGGCGGGTGTATATATACTTTAACGTACAGATCACCACGTCACTAGTAGAAATACAATCTTAAAGCAAAAACTATTTTTTTGTATTTGAATCCTGAGAATGGTGTAATTATTAGCTTGCTATACGTTCGTAAACCGTTCAAAAAATTTGTGTTCTTTAAATATAAGATTGCACGTATCTTTTGAGCTGTTCTTGTGGCTTGAGAAAGGACCGTATGGTTTTCCTAAATTAAGATTTTTTTACTTAGAATATTTCCATTAAAATTATATATTAATTTAAATTTATAATTAAGTAGTATGCCAGTATTATAATCAATTTCATTTGAGAAACACGCAACTCCCAGAGTTTGAAATAAATCAAAAATAGGTTACTACATCGGATCTTAATTTAGGAGTTTTAAAAGCATCTGAGATACACTTTACATTTAAATGAAGCTTTCATTAACGTAACTCCACATCCCTGCATCTTAAACTAGCCCAGTGAGCTTTTGTTAAGCGACTACGACGTTCGATCTTATCTGAATAGCGAGGCACGCTTAATTTAAAAAACATATAATGGCGATAAGGCTACAGAATTAGGGGCCGATAAGATTTCTCACAAGGAGAGAAGAACAAAAAAAAAAGGAAATGTTATCGGTAAATGGAGAAGTCGATAGTTCCTATGCACATAAAAAAAGGGTTATATCTGATGGGTGTATGGCATCAACGTGACACGCAAGCTCTGTTTGTAGAGAAAACGCAGACGTCAGACTTTGTGAATTCTGCTCGTCCGTAAGGATCGGGTCCTGCACGCAGTAAAAATAAACAAGGAAAGGAAAGGAAAGCCAATTGCAGATACACAGACTTGGTATATACAGTCCTTGACAAAACTTCTTGAAGACTTTGGGATTTGTAAAGCTCTTGGTTTCTATTACTGGGGAGGTATCATTTATTCAAAGAATTAGAGTCAAATAAATATTCTTTTAGATATAAGATATAATATTCGCATTGATTAAAAATGTAAGGATTTAAGGAAGACGTATAACATGATCATTATATGAGAAGCTTGAATAATTCAATGTTGCACAACACATAAATGATACTAGCCATGGAATTAATATTGATAACCTCCAACTATAATGAAATATATTACTTCTTAGAGAAAATTAGACACACACGAAACCATATAGATAAAGAGGAAATTTACGGTAGCAATTTATTGAACTGCGGAGGGATTAATACTCTCTTTTACATTCATCTTTAGTTCTTGGCGTTTTAGGAGGTCAAAGTAAGTGTGAGCAAGGATAATATGCGTACTTAGATATCACATCATTTCTTAGTTCATTCGGTCTTTGATTGGAAAATGGTCAAAAAGTTCCGAACTGCATTTTTTCAAAATAAATAAGCTTTCCCCATAATATCAGATTCTCTTCACAAATTTATTTGATAAAGATGATATCTATAATTATTATACATATTCTAATTAGGTAAATACTAAATAAAATTTAAATTGAATTAAAAACCTGTAAGAAACTTGGTACAAGTAGAAGTACCTATATATCTAACACAGAAGTCGATGGTTTTTGTGTTCTTCAGGTGCTCTATTTCTTTTTACAGGTGACTGTATTCCATGCAGCGCACAGAAAACTTGAAGAACACAAGCACGAGAAGCGAAGCGTTATATACGCACACATGACAACGTTGTGAAAATGGTTCGGCTGTCGTTATTTTCGAGTGTGCCTTGAAAACAAGAGCATTCTATACGCAAACAAAAGAGTGTAGACAAGTGTTACTCGTCTGTGTCTAAGTAAGTCGAGTTTCAAGGTTCGTCTGTTCTTGGAAATATTCGTGTGCATTTTGTCACTTCGTATAGTATGTATAAACCGTGATAACGGCAATGCTTTACCGTTCATGCAAAAAATTACAATGATGCTATCAAAAAAAAAAAAAAGTTGAATCTACTGGCTTGTGAAACGCTTTCTGTACTTCCTATTATCCTGGCAAAAAATATCTTTAAATCAGCTATATCATTATTAGCATGCAAATATCTTTATATACTATGAATAGATAAATATATTACTTTGTGGATGCAAAAACCAGGTTGTTATTCCACGTAAGGAAGTAATGATGACCACTTAAGGATGTTTTCTAATATATTATAGAATACTTATGGGTAGAAATTATAGCTTGGACTATATCATTAATTAATTATGAAAGGTAATGCATAAATAAATTTTGTACTTTATTAGCAATTTAATCCATATTTACAAAATATTATGTACGCTATAATTATAGGTATTTAATCGCAAAATAAGGGACATAATGAATATGATATATACATATAAAGATAACTGTTAAATTTTTCTTCTGCAATTTTATGTTTTCGACCTCTTAAACCCAAGTTCAAAATGAATGTTTTCAGAACTGCATATAGTAGATATTTATATAGATACTTTAGACATTTTGAGTTATATGATCACCTAATTCACACGGTTGTTTCAAAATACCGTATTCTAGACAATTTATGAATATTAATTCGTTAAAACAGGCATTAGTAAAGCTATAAAACTTTTTTCTCTTTATTTACATCTTTACATAAGATTGTACGTATATATATATGATAATAAGGTGAGGTAAGTTGTGAGATGAAACGCTTAACATTAAAATTGTGAATATACGATGATATTTACGATCTATACAGATGGTTAATTCTTTTATTGTGATCCTCTAAAAAAAACTGATTAACAAACATCTACTAATTCCATTTTATATATCGCAAATAGTCAGTTATATATATATATATATATATAGAAAGCATGAGAAAACCTCTCATAACCCCTTAGGTATACAAAGTGTGATGTTCTTCATATACCGTAGAAAGCTACAAAGGAAATGTAAAGTATTATAGACACAAATTCCGTTGAATTTGAACTAGGAGAAGACTAGAGGATACCTCATTACAGATATAGGTATAGTAATACTTCCTTATTAATAGTAATATTGAGGAAATAGGGAATAAATTCAAGTTAACGACTTAACAAATACGCTTAACAGATGTTATTCTCATATGTATGTATTAACAAATAGGTAATAAACGTATTTACCGCGCTAATTTGTAATATACAGATTTATATGATAATCTTATTTTTTTTTTAAATACAGTAATCTTTAATAATCCGAACAGAAAATTCCCAGACCCTATTCGGATTAACAAAACGGAAAATGGAATTCATAGAAACAGTATCTGTTTAAGATTTTGTATTCTTTTTAGTAGTTTTGTACTTGTAGTGACATCTATCGGTGGCTTCCATATTTTGAAGTATCAATCAATTTGTTCTTGCGCACAGCGTATGTAACCTAAGACATACGTTACGTGTAATGTACCTTGAATTAACAAAGTAATTACACGCAAAAGAAGTCGTTCAGGCGTAATTTTTTTTTCTTCGAGTCGTTGCTATACGGTTTTTATATCGAGGAAATTGAGAAAAACCCAACATGTTCGTCAACCCGCCATTGAGGGAGCCGAAGATAAGCGTGGTCAATTCAACATGGATCCTGTCCCATCCAAGTAAGTTTTTTACCTTCTTATCCATCTCTTATGCGATCACCACAATTCGTTTTTGTTGGTTGTTAATATTCGATTGTTATTTTTATTCGTAATTGGTCCGTGGTTCTGTAATTTGCGTATTCGGTGTGATTATGATGGCGGACATGAGAAGTTATATCGAATGGCCAGAAAGGTCTCCCGACCTAAACCCATTAGATTTTTATTATTATAAGGGGTTATCTGAAATCCAATGTATACCACAATAAACTGGAAAAATTTAAGAATTAAACTCATGATGTTAATTGGATTGTTTCCATCGTCTCTTGGATTTTGTACATCCGACGTTTCGGCAGTGGTTCTACTGCCGTCATCAGGGTAGCCCTGATAGAATTAAAGCCGAAATACAACAAATCTAGCCACAAACGTTAACTGAAGTGTTATGAGAAATTGAATATCGACTTGCCTATTGTCAAGAAGTTAATCGTCAACAATTTCAACATTTATATTTGATTTGTTGTTTTTTTTTTTCAACAAATTACCAAAAAACAAGCTTCTGAAATTTAAAATGAATTTGTTCCAACACGCGCGTCCTCACTGTATGTAGATAAATGGATATTAGAAATTAGATATTGTATTGTTGTCCCCGAGATATTTAATATATTTTTCTAATTTATTTTTTTCTGTGTGTGGATTGGAATGTTCATTATCTTATTTTTCTCTATAGGTATATATAGCATAGGGTCTATGAATCTACCGTCGCTATCGAGAGAAAAAACTAGTTCAGTTCATTAAACTGAATGCATATTTCTTGTTAAATACGAGTGCTTATTTAGGTCTACTTCTATATACAATTATTGCTACATTTGCATATAAAATGGTTGCGTATGTTCAGGTATCTTTAAAGTTAATCTATTTGCATTAATTCCACCATTTATTCGATACTGCAAAAACGATTAAAATAACAGTTTAATTTCTCTCAGTTTGCTTTTCAATTATTTTATGTACTCAGTTACTATTATATCAATATACATTTATTGACTCATCGACTATTAATCTTATCTTACCGCGTCGGAGTGCTCTTCGATGCTTTCCAATCTGATACCCATTTTACGTTATATTTTCCCCAATCTTCCATGGCATTTAATAAAAACGATAATGATAATGGACGCAGCTTATCTATATGAGTGGTTTTCGAATTGTATATGCGAGCTTCTATTTACATGGCTCTTGTAGCTGTATAGAGTAAAGATATGTATATTGTAAGGTATTTATGTGCGCACTGTTTTGCTGCACAATCTGATGACTATTTTATCTAATTATTTCCCGGGCGCTCTTATAGTTCGTGGAAACGGCGCACCTGCAAGGAGATAAGATTTGTTCGACTGGAAATGTTTCTATCGTGAAATTACAATGTATGTAATTACGTATTTAGTATTTATTAGAGAAATATCGACTGATAAAGTTATATAAATAACTTTTAACGAATTTTGCAATCTATGTTGAAATTTGGCCAACCTTGCATAAAAATTATCCAAACAATTACTTGAAGCACACCTACACATTAAAATTAGTTTAGATTAGTTTTGATGATGATAATACTACATATGAATCCTATTGTTTTAAAATAAAAATATTAAACTTATGGGAGAATCGTATAAATATAAGATGTTAAAATTATGCCAGGTTATTTTCTCTTATATTGAAAACTGTATCAAATGCACCAATAGTGCTGAGTAATATTTTTTATTCCTTCTTCTGTTTGTCTGTCATGGCACTCTGCTGGCCTTTCCATAGATCTGTCGTATCCATGGCACACTAGAAATCTATTAGAAATTTATAAACGCGATATCTTGTTTAATATTTAAAATAAACATAAAGTGTTATATGTTTTTGTAAAACCCGGAAAATGTAATATTTGATCATAACATAGGCTACTATGATTTCCATTTGAGAAAAAACGCCATAACTCAAAATTTCGCAGAATTATTGAAAAATAGATTTTGTTTCTAGATCTCAAGTAAAACGCTATATGAAAAATATCCAAACGATTTTTTGAAATTTTAAATAATAAGACAGTTATAACGCATAATAGAAACTCAAGAAAATTCAATTTTTTTATATACACTCCGCCAAAAAAGTATCGCATAAACTAAAAAAGGGCATTTATGAACCAAGGTACGTTCACAAAAAGTTTGCCTCGTGTATGTGAACTATAAAAACACTAACAAAATGGAACTTAGCGTTTTTACTTTTTTTTTCTAAAAGAACACATTTACAAAAATGCATATGTGTAAGGTTTGTTCAGTTGTTTATTGAAAGTCTTCCTATACGGACAAATTTTAAAGTGCGAAGTCAGAGTTCTGTACCAACGCTTTTAAAACTAAAATGAGCAATTTAACTTCAGAACAAGTGGCTGCTATAGTTGCTTTAATCGAAGATGGACAATCTCAAGCATACGTTGCTAATTTGATGAACATCAATCAGTCAAGTGTTTCTAGAGCCGTAGCCAGATATAGGGAAACAGGCATTTAAAGTAGAAGACCTGTACCAGGTCGTCTATTTACTACTACAAGCATTACGTCGAAGACATGTAACTGCGAGACAATTGCAGAACGACTTGGCTAGAGTCAGAAATACTCGTGTGAGTACTCAAACTATTCGGAATAGGTTACGACAGAGTGGATTAAGAGCTAGAGTAGCTGTAACAGCCCCTCGTCTCACTAGGAACCACCGAGTGGCTCGCTTAAGGTTTGCCAGAGAACATGTAAATTGGAACATTAATGACTGGGCCAATATACTCTTCACAGATGAGTCAAGATTTGGTCTTTACACCTCAGATAGGCGTATCTCAGTGTACAGACGAGACGGTGAGCGCTATTCGCAGTGTAATATCAGACCTAGACCTAATTTCGCTGGTGGCTCTATTATGGTTTGGGGAGGCATCTGTTTAACAGGTCGTACAGAGTTAGTACCAGTAGACAGAGGTACACTGACTGCCCACAGGTATATAACGGACATTTTACAAGAACATGTAGTACCATATGCGCCAATTATAGGAAACGAATTCATGTTAATGCACGATAATGCACGACCGCATGTTGCAATAATCGTCGAGGAATACCTTAACGATGTTGGTATTCCAGTTTTAGATTGGCCTGCGGTAAGTCCGGACATGAACCCTATCGAGCACGTGTGGGACCTCCTTCACAGACGGATACGAACCCAAAATGTTGCCCCAGCGGACCTGCATGGACTAGCAAATGCTCTCCGTGACGAGTGGGAGAATTTGGATCAGGCTTAGGTATATACGGAGGTTAATCGAATCTCTGCCAAACCGTATGCGAGCGGTCATAAGAGCCAGAGGTGGCAATACTCAGTATTAAAAGCTACTGTTATGACATTTTTCTTTCCAAAATTATAATTTCTTGTTTTAATAAAAATCTCAAGTATGAGTTCTTGTTTTTATTTGGCCTGTATTTTATTTAAACAATCATAGAAATTATATCTTAGAGCGCATTAAAGTATATTTACAACTTTATGCTACAAACAAAGATTATGCGATACTTTTATGATTCAAAACTAAATTATGCGATACTTTTTTGGCGGAGTGTATCTTGAAAACTGTAAGATAAATTTTTAATAATTTAAATTTTTATCTCGCAGAAGTAGCTCTGGACTGCCTATCTCATTTTTTCGTTTCTCGGCTAATGCAAATTATATTTACCCGTTATGTATGTACATGCAATTTGGCCCACCCTGTACAGTTAGGTGATCACTTTAAACTGATTATCATAACACTATGACGGTATACTCACTCAAATGCAAAGTAAAAAAAAAAAAAACAAATTGTTTAGAGTGCATTTCCCATCCCCATCGCTGTAGTGCTGGTGAATCAGCGTAACAGTGTAAGTATGTCACATAAAGTCCATAATTTATTTTGTTTCTATTTATATTTCTGCCGCTTTTACAAAGAATAAAACATATAATGTGTATTAAAATAAACATATTTTATTAACATAAAATTGTTATATTTTGAAAATCGTACCTATATACTTACAATGATACAAATTCACATTATTGGACAAAATTATTAATACGGAGATCATTAATATAAAAAACAAAAATCACAAAAGATAATTACGCTGTAAATGTATAAATAGCACAGAGATACATATGTAGGTTGTATTTCTTATATCTGACAATAAGCCAACGAGTGGGTAGGATAATAAAAAAAAACCACCTATGTATATAGTATAGAATAATAATTTAAGTCCGATGTTTTTATAGCTGGACAAGCTGGCTCTATTTGTAATTGCTTACGATGGTTGTTTTTGTTTTAGTTAGTTTTAGTTCACACTTCCAATTATTGTGTATCTCTATTTTCACATTATTTTAAACAAATTTATCATCGTAACATTACTTAACAATGAATCTATATCATATATATACATGAAACTGGTAAACAAAAGAGTAATAATAATAAAAAAAAAACAAAGCAGAACGAAGCACGCGCGAAAAAAACAGCGAATAAATTTCACGCTTTCCTAGCCCTGCATGCGTCATATTTCCATGGAAACACCGCCAAACTAAACAAAAACAGGCACCTGCAACCGGGAAGCGAAAACAATAGGCAGACGAATGTGTGCGCGTCGCGTATCATATATGGTGGATATTTGTACGACCATGTACGTATATGCGGCAAAACAAGAAGATAGCAAAAAAAAAAAGGAAAACCGAACGGGTGTACCATCAGCGAGTTCGGGGAGCGTGGTAAAACAAAGAAACGCGAGCTCTGTTTGTTATTAAAATTTTTTTATAAAGGTTTGGGCGTGCGGATGTTGTCGGTACGACCTGCTGCTCCCGGAAGAACTTCCTTAATAATTTGCATGGTCCCGACAATGGGAATGCTTTCGTTATACGTTGGCGAGCACAGTTCTATGCAAACTGTGTATATGCGTTCGTAATGAATTAGTAAAATTTACAGTAATGAGAGATTTTGTTTTGATATTCTATTGTAAAAGTTAATATATCCAAACTCATACACCTCATTAGGCACATGCTATATATTATAAAAGAGCATTTTATCAATGTGGTTAAGAACGACAAAGATAAAAGTAACTTTGTGATAATAACAACGGAAAAGTATATCATTAAGAGGACGCTTTTATGTAGATAGAGATCCATGTACATACTAGAGCTTTAGGTCCAGTAAAAATTGCATAAAATTGCACAAAAAAGGCTTTTTAATAAGATGTAAAGCATTCTTTCATTTAAGAATATTTCTCAGTTCTGAATTATCTGTTATAATTAAACCAAACTTGTATATACCGAAGTTTAATCCTTTTTGTTAAAGTCACCATTCCTAATATTCCTCGTTGTTATTAGTTATTAGATATTGCCTTTTTTGTGTAGGTAGCTAAACGAAAAATACGCCTATACGGAACCAAATTACATTTTATGCAAAATTAATTTCACTTCAGCATTTCATCAAACAAAAAAAAAACATTTTATCACAATTTTCGCTTTAGTTAGGTAATTGATTATAAATTAAATTGAAGTACAAAAGGAATATCAACAATAACTGCTTTTAATAAAATTTGGCAGCTCTTTTAAACAACACAATAATAAAATTACATTAGAGTATTGTAGTGTTGGTTTTTGTCGATATATCATTAAAGATTACTATCACCTGTGTGGCTTGTATTTTCGCCATATATCAAAACACCAAAGTAATCACGAGATAAACTTCAAATTCAATTAATCAAATGATAAGCTGTAAGTATATTGGAAACGTGAGTTGTTGAAACATAAATCTCCGAAATTGTTAGAAATATTAGAAAGGAACAGATTAATATTCTTATCTTAAAAGTGATCATAAACACTTATAAATGAAATTACTCATTACGATCGAGTTTTCCGCAGTATTTAGTAATTCGTATTATCATATACGGTGTATGTTGCATATTATAAGATTTTTCAATAATAAAATATACATTGGTATATTATTAATAAATGTGTATAAAGTTTTATTACACTTTTAGATAATTCTATTAAGCAAATTCTTTTATTCTAACATATAAATTATAAATACACAAATGTCGTTGTGGTGGATTTGTCTGCCTACGATATTAACAAATAGTGACCTTTTTCTATTTTATGTCTACAAGGTCATCAAAACTTCAAATTCTCATCTAACTACAAGAAGAGTGCGCTTAGTTTAAGAATCACAATACTACTCCAAGTCTCCTAATAGGCTATTATTCACTCCCAATCCTGAAAATTGACAATTTCTTGTTAAAAGTGTATTACGTTCTCAGAAATTTGAAGTTGACTGCGGATTAATTCATTTTTCCATGGATTCATTGTCACTTAATTACAATTTCTAAATTTTGCATGTTGTCTACAACATATAAACAAACAAAAAAACCTGGAGCAGATGTGCTTGTATATAAGAAACAGGCATTGGGATGGGCTGTAATTAATCAAGTTTCAATTAAACCTCTATTAGCCTTTGTAATAAAGGCAATGTGCTTTGCTTCTCTGGCAAATATGCCCTTCGCAAAAATTAATTAATCTTCGGATGCTTGCATTTTGCGAACGAAGATCAAAGTAAAAGTAACCGCAACCTATGTGGGGATATTCAAATATATACAGGGCGTTTCCCCGAAGATTAAATCTTTGATTATATACAGCTCAATTTTTTGTTTTTACAAAAATTGTTTATATAAAACTAAGGAAAAAAAAAGACAAATAATTTATTTTTACAAATATTTGTTTCTTTAAAAAAACCGTATTATTCATTTCACATAATTGTTTCTCTCTTGCAAACAGAAATATGTTTAAAAAAAGTCGTTTCAATCAAAGTTTAATAGAATTTTGCTGCACACCGAAATAAATAGATAATAAAAATTGTGACAGTAAACTTTATAATTACACGTATTGTAATTATAAATTAAACTGTATAGTTTTTCTAATAAACGCAGTGTTAGGCACAGGCACTTTAGGGAAAAATAACTATCGTGTTTATTCGTCTCGGTAGAAGGAGTCCGTGTTGCTTACCGGCTATCCCGAGTGTCTGTGTACTCTTCGCTAACGATAGTTATTTTCCCGTATACCTTGCAAATTATATAATGTATTGTTGTTCCTATATTAATACAATTTATTATTTTTGCAGTAAATTGTATGTGGTAATATCTATCTTTCTCAATGTACATCGCATCTATTCAAAATTGTCATGTCATGAATCATTATGTATTGTGGCAACTAATCATCTTTCAAACAATAAAAAACAAATATTTAACTAATAAACAAATTTAAAATATGCAGCTATATTTTATAAATCTGGTTTCATATCTTTTCTAGAACTTAGCCTTCTTAACTTTCGTTAAAGTTTACTAGCATCGTACACAGTAAAAAGTAAATAAGGCAAAACACGCTACGAAAGAAAAATGGTTTTAGGGGTGAATCATGCACGCATAATATCTTCGGTTTGAAATAATCAATAGAAGAACATGCTAGGAATCCAGAAATACACTTGGTTTTCTATTACCTTAATAAGGCTTATTGACAGTGTGCCACGAAATAGATTTAAAGTACCAGACAATACAACAATAAATTATAATTATGTAAGAAACTATAAAGCAATTGTATAGTACTATAATATCGGCTGTAAAATTAATGGAAGTACATATATCTGATAATTTATCAAGCCACCAAGGTACATATTTTCAGGGATGCTATGTTATGCTATCAAATATTGGACAGGGAAATGCTGCATATGGGATTGTGCACAACAAAGAAACTAAAGAAGAATATGAATCCTGGGATCGGCAAATTAATATAGAAGAGATAAAGTACCTACCTAGCGCTAGGAACAGATACAGGCAATTTATTGGATATTGATAGTTGTCGAATAAAGCGATAAGATCCTTAATTTGCGAGGAGACTAAATTAGGGATGCAAAGCTGTACAAAAATATATAAATAGCATATGGTCCTCTAACTGTATAAAACGTAGAATATATCAAACTACCAGTAATATAGAATGAATCATATCGTATGGTTCAGAAACTAAAAAAATGTTAACTTAGATTACAAGTCCTAGAAATTTAGGCCGTTAATAGATGGAATAGCAATATATCGAGATATCTTCATATCCCTAATAATATCATGAGAAAAAGAATGGATGTAAAAAGATATATAAAATATTAGAAAGAAAAAGAAATTGGTATGGTATGTTTAGATTTGATGGATCGAATGGGTGAATAGAGTTGGCCGAAAAGGATTTGGCAGTGGATTCCACATGGAAGAAGTAAAACAGGACGGCCTCGACAAACACATGGCATAGAGGAAGCAATGGCATCCATATAGAAAGCCCTCAAGATATAGAATTAAAAGAATTAGATATACATATACTTTTATTACACCGAAGTATATAGAATGTTTTTGCAATAAAACAAGAAAAATACACATTTGAACACAGCAGATTTTGTGATAATATTTAATCTACATATACACTATGGATGTTTTGCAATGAGTCTGAAACAATAAACAGGTTTGATTAATTTAAAAGTCTGATGATATATAAACAGATATAACTAAGTAGAAATAATTGTCCATAATTAGAATATAATCATAATAAACTTTTGACCTATCATCCATTCTATATCACATAAATTCCCAGAGAAATTAATCCGGAATAAACTAAAAACATGACTGAAAATTCAGCATTTTCATCATAACTATGTGAATTCCACCAAAAATAAATCCACAGCCTCTAAATTCAGCTTATAATGTTAGATATTCATCAAATTACCCTAGCAAGATTTCGCTGCTGGTAATATAATGCAGTAGAGTTAGTGATTAAAGATAAAAATAAACGACCCTATATACAATACCACAGGCCATATAAAACGTATACTAGAACATCTTAACGATATAGCAGTAACAGTTATAATAATATAATAAAATCATTTTTGCCGCAGCTGGAAGGAGTACGGTTATCTAGTATCTTTTTGCAATTGGAAATTATTCACATCATCGAATAACTGTTCTAGCGTAAACATAATCGGTATATATAGAAGATATACTTTGATGGCTTTCATCCTGAAACAATTACGCGGAATAGTAATAACTAGATTTCGTGGTCATCCATATACTCATGAGAAGACTTATAACGGTAAAGATCAATTCAAATTTAAACCCCGTGATATAGATTTACAATATATAAGTAGGACAGTCCGTCACTGTTATAGGCAATTTATGCACATAATTTAACCTGTAATTTTTATAGTAAAAAGCTTTTTGAGTTTAATGGGCTAGACAGGATAATTATTATCTTAAATGGATAGTTTAAACAGCGTGCTTAAAATAGTTACTGCACAGTTTTTAAATAGTTTCGTAATCTATGTCTGGCTACTGTTTATCCTTCTAATAGCTATATACCTTTTCATTCAACTTCCATTGTTTATATAATAATATATTTATACAACCGTATTTAAATAATTACGAAACGGTGTCGGAAATTGATTAATGCCAAGTCTGCGTAAATGTCTGATACGTGGCTATAAATAAAGTTTTAATGTTTCATTAACGATTTCTTAAAATCTCCCTCGCTGAGAAAGTTACATTAAAACGATATCACTTCGTGACAACTAGTGTGGGAGCATTTTGCAATTATATAGGGGATTTTAATTCTTAGTCTCGTTATTATAGTATCTACGTAATACAATTATTACGTAAATGTGCCAATCAAATGGTTGTTTACGTCTGTCGGGGTGACATTACGAGTGGAATTATCCGTTACAATCGGCTGTTATTTATATAAGATGAAATTCTGGTGTTTATGTTTCTGATGCTCTCTAGAAAATAATATGAATTCCCATAAAGTCATTACAGCACAGGGTAAACTGTAGAAACTACAGAGAATAACAAGGGCAATGCCAATCCGCCCAAAAGCAGCTACGCTTCACCTATAAGTTAGAAGGAAGTCGATCCTCAGTCCTCACAGGATAAAGTTGATACACAACTTTAAAGATGGACACTTATAGGACATTTCGCAGTCCTACGCGACCTCAAATCAGAGATAAGATTACCAGAAATGTCAACGGCCATTGTGCCATTTAAACTAAACTTTATGCAATCTTTCAAAATACTGATCCCAAGTCGAGCAACAAAATCCCTTGTTTGATACACAGACGGACCCTATGATGGAACAAGGAGTGGAAGTAAAAGTTACTGAACCGAAACACCATCTCTAGATGCGTTGGGACAAACCCCAAGTACCTTTCAGGCTGGCATAAATGTTTCTGTCCAAGAAAACCTGAAGAAAGGGATGAAAAGGGCATTTGTATATGCACTGATAATCACGCTGAGCGCTCTGAAAGGGGATAGCTTAGATAATATTGTCCATCTGGCTATGCACACAAGTCACAAGTATAGGTACCAGGGCATTCTCACATAATAGGCCCGAAAATGGATCCCACCATGAGGTCGCACAGTAAGAAATCCGTTACTGGTCGAGCAGATGAGAGCAAGAGTAACGATTCCTTGCCAAAAGCGAGCATCAGTTTCTGGGAGCTGCACAACTCCTACGGAAGACCGATCTTAGCGGATTTCAACAGTTGGAAACACGAGCAGCGAAAACACCAGGAAAGGATGGAATCTTTAACCGGGAACTTGATCAACCTATGAATGGAAGCGAAGGTAGAAGACATCGAAGTGACCTGTGTATAACAAGGGAGAGCTGTAGTTACCTTATCCTTTTTTCTCCTATATTTTAAGCTAATTTATTATTCCATTGGGAAGCATTTTAAATCTTTTTTTTTAACGATGATATCAAAATAAATCCACAAAGAATTATACATTAAAGGTAAGGATGATTGCTTAACTAAAACCCAAAACACAGATTAGAGGTGATCTCCAACAATCGATGTATAAGAAAGCGACTTTGGAGACAAACCTCAGGACAACTCGTAGCTAAAGATTGGTCAACCTTTGACTGAACACTAAAAAACCAAAACCTATTCAGAATCAGCAAACTGGAACTAAGGCTACTTACCGGCCTACTTACCAGGTAATGCCATCTCAAATTCCATCTCAAAAAGATGGGTAAAGAACAGACAAATATTTATCGGTTTTGCGAATACGAAATCAAGACTGCAGAGCACATACTCTGCTGTAACTGCTGTCTAACAGAAGACAGTATCTACCGAAGTACTTAAAATGACAGTACCAAGGAAAACGCCCAGATTTACGTTCACCACGGTGGTTGATTGATAACTCTTGATTAGAGTCTTTCACAATGGATCCCTTCGGTTGTGGTAAGCATAGGCCTCTACGCCTCAATTTTGCTACAATACAATAACAAAAACTAGTAAGTAAAATGTCGAATGTCAAAAGTAAATAAGTGAAAATACCAACAGACTTGACAAATTAGATGTGTTAAAAGTAGAAAAGAGTGATAAAGCAATTATATTGATATAACAACAACACTTACAAAGATATCGCTTTATCCTGCTTTTAAAAAAAAACTATACTTACATTACAAATACTAAAATCAATTATTATATGACAAAAATCCCAAAAGAAAGGTGAAAAAATCCCTTACCACAAAATTATATATATAATTTGATTTTTTCACCTTTCTTTTGGGATTTTTGTTATAGTTTTCAAGCCACAGTCTCCACCCATCACAGGAAATTATTATATGCATAACCTTTTGTCGTGTTTTTTTATGGCACCTTTGTACTATGTTCAAAGTACCAATTCAGGTTAATAGTAAATATAGGGACTTTACAACACGTAGAAACCCACAGTACGCAATGAATCAGACGCCATGCGCACAGGCAATTATAAATCTCTGCAATTTTCATACCTATTACCTATTTTTATTTTTCTCGGAGTTAATGAACAAATTCTACGATAAACATGTTCGTGTAATTGCCTTATGATTTATTATTAGAAAGATTACACTGAATTTATGCGTTTACTGGATCTTTTTATGTTGCACAAATTGATTTAAAATTAAAGATATAATTTCTTGGTGTCAGAAAGAAACACGGCGTTTATTGCATTATTTATTATCTTAAGGATTATTCAAAGCGGTTGTATAGCCGAACTTTAAATTTTTCAAAATTCTTGAGGCATTTTTCAAATGACAAAATACTGACAGGTGTAGGTATAATATGTAGATTTTAGCTTGTACCTTTGGAATGTACTTTTATTTCATATAGGTATCTCACGTTTTTAATCCACCGCAAATGAATAAAATTTATTTATTAAGGTTTATATGTAACTATTTCATTCATAATTATCTGAAATTATTATTTGACTGCACTTCCAAGACGTAAACAATATTTCTTTGAATGAAAAAAGGCGCTATATTATACTAGGTACTAAAGTTGGCAATTTGAAGCGATTTTACCGTTATAGAAGGGCACTAAATATATTCGTATGACTTCTAAACGTCCTCCACATAAACCGTATTCATGCACAAATAAACAACAAATTAGTGCCCGTTTTTTTATAGCATGATGCTAATGCTTCTCGGTGCAACTGTCTGCCGAATTGCCGCGATATCCGCAGGAATGTTTAACATACCTCTACGGCTATTTGCGGACGGAAGAAAACACGGTTATATTTTTAAAACTAACAAAAGACTATAAAAAAAAAGCGTAAAAATATTATTACATAATTTGGTCAGTATAGCTACGGCACACACTTGGTATAAACAAATAAAGTTAATGCTTTAATTTGATTGAGTTATTCCTTACGACACGTTCAACAATTTAATGACGCAGGATGTATATATGCGGATTTGAGTTTATGCTGGTGAACATTCCGGATTAATTTCAATTTGCTCCGCTGCCAAATCGTTTATTTCAGTAATAATAATTATATACAAAAGTAAATAGAAGGCATTATCTACACAACTTATACACAACAATATGATAAAAAAAATTGTTCTGTATAAGGTACCTATTATTAATTTAGTGTCTAACAAAAATATTTTTTGACATATATACACCACAGTGTGTTAAAACTTTGAACAATTAACAACCCGCAACCTATATATAAAACAAACAATAAAATTTTATATACATAATTCAAAAAAGATATATTCAGAACCCAAAATCTGCGCTTTAGCAGCAAGACAAATTTATTGTTAAATACATATTACAATCCACGTTTCTTTTGTAAACTTAAGTGATAAAATATCTTGAATGTAATTTTTGATTTAAATTCCCCTTTTGATGTAATAACGATTTAAAATTGACTTGCCATACAGAATTACTCAAAGATATTATATACAAGTGAATAACCCGCTTATTATAAGCCTGTCTAGGTAAAATTTTAAAGGTTGCCTGCTCTGAAAGGGTGAAACAATAGCAAGAATAAAACAATTGGATTTAACGGTAACCGTAACGAGTAGAAAAGGTTCATTTTACAGCGTCTGGGTATTATGGATTAAGCATTACTGATGGTTAGAGTATATACTGGTATGGAATTGATTAACAAAGGTTTTAGATATAAATGAAATTCTATCTACAGGGTGAGGGGGTAAGAGTGTCATTCGTTATAATTTAAATTGCCTAATTAGCATGAAATTGGAATCACCTACATATTAATTTCCACACATTGAAGTTTATGCGGTAGTTTTATATTTTGATTATAGTTATAGTTTAACATTGAAGCACCTTGTTAATAATTTAGTTACCTAATGGTTAATTGAATGTTTTCTTTCTGTGAATGTACCAGCTTGTTCTTTATAGAACGGCCATCATGTTCTGACGAAAGCTTTCTTGCCTTAAAGGTTTTTTTTTTAAGTTTAAGCTTTGGCAGGGATTGAAAATTATTAATTTTACTTGAAAATCTTCGATTCCGACAAAATATAGAAACACCTTTTACGAACCATCTTTTATACCTTTTTATAAACACGTTTTAGTTTCACATTTAAAGGAAAAAACAAAAATAAGCTTCTAGACACAGATAATGAAATAGAGTTATTGGAAAATGTTGAATCTTTTTCAAGCTAATTCATTGATTTCAGACTGAAATATAGGCAGGTATGACAACGATGTTTTTGGTACCGTATATTAAATTGTAACGATCTGGGGCGTACAACAAAAAACACCACAATTTGTACAAATCTACAAGTTAAGTAATCTTCCTGTATTTACAATTTCTACTGAGTTCAGTAGCACAATGCAAATTCCTACAATTGTAAGAGAGATTTAATTTTTAACACATATAGCTACATAATATATCTAATCTACCAAATTTAAATACAACATTTAAAAATATTTGCAACGAAAATAGAATCTTAGATGATTCAAACAAGGAATTTCCTCTTTTCAAAATGCCAAATGGTTTTTAATTTATTATTTCTCTTATTATAAATTAAATTATTCTGGCCTAGATTTAATTAATTTTTATATGTTAGTGGAATCAACCATTGCTTTAGGGGGGAAGCTAAGAAGTCTCTAAGAATTATAGCATTAGGATGAGGTGTCCCATCCGAACAAATTTATTTTTATTTAAAAATTTTTTTTTTTTGATCGGATGATATAAATTGAATGAACAGCTAAAACCAAAGAATTTTACATCAACCATATAAAACACGGAGGAGCATCGCTAATGATGTGGGGTTGCATGTGTGCAGGTGTCGGTAATATTCATTTTATCGAAGGCACCATGGACAAATGACAATATTTAGACATATTAAACAAAAATGCCAAGCAAAATGTGGAAAAATTATGTATTTTGGACACATTTATGTTATGATACTATATAAGCACAAGTCCGGTGTTGTGAGAGAATGGTTCCTCTACAATTGCCCAGAAGTGCTTCAAACTCCACCACAATCACTGGATTTGCAGGTAATAAAGCAGTTATGGCAATTAATATCAAATAATCAACAACTCAAACATGCAATTGAAGAAGAATGGGCAAAAATATCACCCGAAGTAACTAATAAATTAGTGCTTTCAACACTTTGCAACTGCGGCACACTTCAGTCCAGCATTTATGCTCTCAGTGCATACGTTTTTGGGAACTACTTTTTGAGAACATTTCGTATAATAATAATAATAAAAATACATATGACTGTATTTATAAGCCTGGCAGCTACTGAAAACTAACCTAAAGAGGAGAGATGTTTTATTATGTTATGGTTCAATTGGTAGCTCGTTATAACGCTCAAAAATTGTCAAATGGATTAGATGAGGTATCTGCCATCGATTTTACTACTCCTTTAGACTTTGGCTACTGTCCATCATTAAGATATCCAAACGGTGTGGCGTTTCCAAGTCGTCCAGAAGGTGTTCGTTTGAGCGAAGTGAAGAGAACTGCCTTATCCAGAAATATTAATTTGATAAACTCTTATATCCGTGTACGTGATTTTGCCTTTAGAATACAAAATGTTATTGACCTAGGCGCTGCTTCTTGGGTGAGTATATTGATAGTTATAAAGAGTTATACAAGAAAATCAACTTCATAAATTTAAAGGCGAAAAAAAAAAAATTGCAATTTTAAAAAAATTAAGTGGGGATGGGGGGTAAAAGGCTATTTATACGAGGTGTGTTATAATGGCAGAATTTGATGTACGATGTCGTCACATTTCCACTGGATTTTACTACGACTTTTTATCTCTATTAGTTTCCGAGTAAATGCGTGGGAAAATAGATGTTGGGACACATTGTATATCAAATCAAATAAGCCAGATTTTACAACAAATTAACCTGCATTTGTAGGTAGACGATTTTCACTGTGACTAACTGTATTTCAGAAGCTATTAAGTCCTAGGAAAGGAAACCATTTCAGAAGGTATTCATAGATAAAAATTTCCACACTTTTATTTGAGTAAAAAAAGAAGTTGCACATATGATTTTCTTCTCAATCGTTTGCCATCTACCGTTAGGTGTAGGCGTCGGCACATCTGATAATATAAATAAGTATTGATGAAATTATTACAACAGCAATTTTTAGTATTAACCAGAATTCCAAATCCTCTTTTGGAAGGTTTTTTTTTTTCGAAGATATAGATTTAGTCAAAAAACAAAAGGATACTGATTGTGAGAAGCATTGATATTTTGCACTTCAATGGTTTTTGTTGTGCAATGTAGAATTTCTTTATGAATAAAATTTCATGCAAATGTTTCATTCTTGATGACTATAACATTGTCGAAAAATCAAGTCGAAGAAATGATTCCTTCTGGGTCTAAAACTAATAATGTCACAAAGTATATATAGTAAAAGAAATAAGCAGAGTAACAATTTCCATTTCCATTTCATACACCGCCGTACACATATATATTTTTTGTATTTTTCAGTTTCGCAACAATTGCATTAATAAACACAGTCAAAAGCCATTCTCGTCTCACTTCTACAAAGCCTCGGGATCCGTTGAAATTGTTAATAAGCATCAGAGCCTTCTTTTTTTTTAAACGAAAGCCTTCCATTTTCCCCAATATCGCGAGAGCGGAATAAGAAGAGAACAAGCAAAATGAATGCGGTCCTCTATATAAGCCGGGCGCGCATACATTCCTGTTATTCAATCTTCCATCTCATTGCTTATATTATTATCCCTCGTCCCTTTTTTTTGTATATTTTTCCCTCCAGTCCAGCAGATCCTTTTTTACATCGAGACAAAACCCGCAGCAATTTATTTTAACGCCGTATAGTATAGAGAGAGCGGGGAATCGTGCGAAGGGACGCTGTTCCATTTCGTCCTATTGAATACGTTTTTTCCTTATTATATTTCATCCTCCATCCCGGCCGGCGGGGATATTCCTTTTGTTTCATTCTCTTTGATTAGCGCGAGCATCTCATTATTCGATATTCTTTCTCCTTTTTCGTGCGTCCTTCATTAGGAACGCGCTGAACGGTTCGCAAAAACGAACGAACCTGCAAATACAGATTGAAATTTTCGCATTTCATACTCGGACGATTTGGCAAAAAGGACAAGAATATAAGCATCTAGAAGATTAGCAGTAGTTTTATACTGACGCATACAGATACACGCAGATTTACTGCGCTGGCTATGTTATTAGTACCCTCAGCGTGGAGAATTTCATTCATTCTTATTTGTAATGTAATTGGTTCGTAATTTATACGAGAGAAAAAACGAAACCCTGACTTAGAATGAGGCTGTTTATAACTTGATTTGTTTATCGCCATGTAGGTCTCTCTATCTGCGTAATAAAATACATAGATACAGCATATTACTAGAAAAGAAACAACGGAGTACTTGCAGTTAAAGCTAATTTAAGATGTGTATAAGGCCAGAAGCATTAAAATTTTACATCAGCTGTAATACAGATAGATGCATCAATTAAATAGAAAGTACCTATCATAAATTTATAGCAACATTAATCCTACATGCCGACATGGATTTGAGCATTATGTTTGGAAATACGGGGACTGCTTTGTAATTTGCCGTCTAAAAAAAAAAACATTAAACATGTGTTCCCGTAAAGTTGGGTGATTTGTCATAAATGATACATAAGTGCATTCAATAAATGTTCTTTTTGGTAAATTTTTCTGGTAACTATTTCCTGAATGATTTTCAATCTGATCTTCAAATTGTTGATTTTTAATAGTATTACAAGTATTACACCTTCCAATAATGTTTTTTGATTCAACAGTAGGAAGTAATACTACATTGAAGAAATGCTAATTTTCAAGAGAACAGCATCTACGTGGTAAAAAATTTCTGCGTGTAAAGCTCAAAAAGTTTGCGTGTTAAAATTAACACCTAATTTGGTTAAAGTTATAGTAGTTAAAGTATATCATTAGTGTTCGTATTCGTTTACATATATTATAGTGCATGTCGTTTAAACGTTGTTCTGTACATTGTGCGTTTTGCGAGAAAGCAAATGTTTAAATTCTGCTTTATACAAAAAGATATTCGCAAATAAATTTTTATTAGCAAATTGAAGTTTCTTTTGGATCACTTCACCACCTTACGTTTATTAGAGTGCTTAGCGTATATACTGTACGATATACATAACCTATACAAATAAAATATCATCAATGCACCGCTGTGACTGCAGACTGAGAGCACTTCTGCCGTCTACACGAACGTACTACCGCGCAGATATGCTTTCATTTACAGCTAAGCACCTTAATCGCATTATTCAGTATAAAAGCTACACCTATGTAGTGTACCTCTAACTAACACCCAAAGGTGTACACATCTCTTGGTAGTTTACACTGGCAAGTGTCTTACACTACACGTTTTAAAGTGTAGGATTTACCAAATCGTTTTGGTAAATTTTACCAAATATCACAGTGTAAAATTTACCAAATTTCACAGTGTAAAATTTACCGAAAATAGTGTGGACTTATATAGACCACTTTTAGTGTTAATTTCTACACGCAATTTTTTACTGTGTATGCATCTATAATTATCCAGTTTCGTTCCATGGGATTTTCGTGAAGACCCAGTTCAAGATTAAAAACAAACAGAAATTCCTGGAGAGAATACATGACACTGGTGCAAATAATAAATAATCTCCCGACATCGAAGACTTTCGGGAAAGATATTAATCATAAACTCTATATGGCTAGATGGCCGCGCCCTGGTTATTTTCTCGAAAACAAACCGTACATCACCAGATTATCTCTAGGCAGGTCGAACGGAAGAGAATGGCCGTCTGCCAAGAGAGTTAGTTTTAAAAATTATCACGCTGTATGCGTTTTACGCTGGATAGGGAGGACCGCCACCAAGTATTGATCAGATAAAGACAAATTTCGATGGATTGCAAATTGTTTTTGACAAAATATTGTAATCTTGAAAGAGACGAATAATATAAGTATTGTCTGAATGGAAAATCATGAAAATTTGTGATGGTTTAGACAGAATATCTTAGAGATTAAGTTGTTTCAATTCTATCTGGACCACACAATACACAATATTTCAAGGAAAAATTAAAGGTAGTGGCTTAGAAATGACCGTTAAAGTTGACTTAAGAGTTAAGTTAACGTATTCGGAGTGTTCAATACTTGAATGTCAAAATTTGCCCTGTATCATTATTTATGCATTTAATTAACTTTGATTTTTTTAAAATTAGAATCAAAAATGAAAGACGCGTATTAGTTGATGATATTTCTTGGAGGTTGTAACGACCCGTAACGTATATTTACCTAATACAATTACACTTATTAACGTTCAATCGTTTAATTTGTACAAGACAATAAATGTATTTTGAGTTGGATACAGTGGGTCAATAAAGTATTTGAGCAAACTGCATTTTTTACATCCAAGTACAGACACAATGAAACATCATTAACTTGTAAAACAAGTGAAACAAACCGCATAATACAAAACTTTGGATATATTACAATCCAACTCAAACAATTTCAAATGAGAGACCATTTATTAAATTAAAACAAAAATTCGACGCCAATAAAGTATTTGAACAAATACAACATGTAGAAAGACATAATAAGAAATTCTGGTGCAATTTTTGTTTTTAATAATTTGTTGATAAACCATTGTTATGTAAGAGACTAGTAAACAAAACTTCTGGTGATATTTGATTCCCAAATCATCGTTTAAAGTCCCTTATTTGAAATATTTTTCTTCCTTAATTCTTGGTTCAATATATGCAAATGGTTTACGTTGGATTCTAATCCGGATGAGTGCGATGTGGAAGTACTTTGGGCACTCCATATACAGCAACCATTTCTTAACTATACGTGAGGAGTATTTGGAGTCATTGTCGTGTAACAACAGTGTGATAGGTATTTTTGATGTTCAACTTTTATGAAAATCTTGCAAAATGTTTAAATAGTCTTTGGCAAAATAACGGTAATAATTCATGCGTTAGCATCATCCAAAAGCTTTCGCCAATTACAGGGGGCATCTAGAATTCCTTCAACAAAATGTCACAAACAAACTGACTGACACCCTTGTATAATATACCACCGCAAAACCATGACATGACCACATCCAAGCTTCACAGTGGGTCTTATATTTTCTTTACTTAGTTCTATTCTTGGTTTGCGCCAAACCATTTGTCGTCCATCCGATCCGAAAATATTGAACTTGCTTTCGTCCTGGTACAAAACCTTTCGCCAAAACTACAGAGG
Organism: Cetonia aurata; assembly: GCA_949128085.1. NCBI lineage: Eukaryota > Metazoa > Arthropoda > Insecta > Coleoptera > Scarabaeidae > Cetonia > Cetonia aurata. Next base: position 11,104,496 of record OX421888.1, read on the forward strand.
TTTACTTTTGAAAAAATCAGCATACTGTACACGTTTTGTTCTATTAGCTAACAGATGGTTTTTTGTGTGCTACACGACCATGGTAATTGAACTTCCTTAATACTTTTAGAACAGTTTCTGCTCACTATAATAATAATTTGTTCCTCAGCTCTTTTGTTTTCCGACCCATGACTGCCTACGATACGACTGTAGTTTTATTCCTTCTTAATGTGCGTTTTTAAAAGTAAACACATAGGGGTGGGTTTTATCCTGTTTCTAGTTCAACTTAACTATGTTTGTTGTTCCCCTATTTCTTTATCAGAAATAAAGTGTTCAAATACTTTATTGGCTTTGAATTTTTGTTTTAATTTAATAAATGACCTGTCATTTGAAATTTTGAGTCGGATTATAATACATAAAGTTTTACATGCCATTTGTATATGTCCCACAAATTAATAATGTTGATATTTTTTTTTTCTTGTGTCTGTATGTAACACATATTCAGGCTGTTAACATACTTTATTGACCCATACTGCACGTTAAAATACAGTATAATTTGCATAATACATTGCCGGCGTACTCCACACATAAAACAAGTACCTATATAGTTAAATAACTAAATCTTAGCATACGTTCTACAAACATCCGCCCTAGATATTTATTTAAGCAATAAATTACGCATCAGTCCTGATTACCAACACAAAATATTATTAGACAACTTGTTGGGTCATATATTATAATAGCTTATCCTTCGGTTAGCATTAAAGCGAATTAAATTTGTTGCATTATCCTTTTTACCCAAAATTTTCAAATGAAACGTCGCCAAAAAGCACACACAACAAAACGGATAGAATTAAAGGCATTTTAAGACGTATACATCCTGCTTAACTGTTATTATGGCGTAACGAATTGTAACACAATCCAATCGATTCGGTCTCGTCGATATTAGTTCAAGGAAACCGCTGAGCTATTATTATATTTTATAGTGTGGCGGGATATTTTTTTGCATGTTCACAGTCAATCATTTCTAACAGTGAAACACACCATTATAATATTTATCATGGGAGCTTGAAGGTCAGTCAGTGTATTTTTTTTTTTGATAAGCGGTACGTGCTATAGAGACCTTGACGTTTTTTTTTTTTTATTAAGTATAAATATTTATTTACAACACAAACGCTGGTTTCATATGTATTTCAAATTCACACGTCTATTTCTGATGTCGTTGAGAGAGTATCTATATGAAAGTTGTATATATGTATGTATGCATAAATAATTATCTACATATGTATTTGTAGCTCCAATAGATAATTTACAATCAAGTACAATTGAAGGGCTGATTGCAAAAAGTGGACAAACTTAATTTTTATCGAATTTCAGTTACATATATTTCAGTTTAATGAAGAAACTCATTTATCCCGTTTTTTTGTTTGACTTTAGTGACGTAAAAGTATTACTGTTTATTGTTTTATTGTTAAAACAATCACTTACTGTTGATCTAAGTGATCAAATATGATCAATTTATAAAGCAGTGTATTTTTCTTTTAATGGATTAGTCTCGCATTAATCACCGGATAGAACAAAGGTAAAATTAGTACCTATATGATATTGAATATTGTTTTGTACATGCATGTATGTAAGTACCTGCACAAGTAACCAATTTAAAAAATCTTTCATATTACGTCTCATATATTAACAGCATTCTTAGTGGAAGATACCTCATTTATTTAATTTCTAACCACTTTATCATAACTTGTCTAACTTAATTATTTGTGATTATCTTAACTATGTATATATAGAGGAATTTATTATAGTAAAACCCATGTGTTAATTTATTATGGACGTAAAACAAAACAATGCGTTTCTAACACTTAACAACATCCGTATAGCACATACACGAGTTTTACGTGGAGTATTTGCTTAATACGGCGTTTAATCAGAAACGTGTAAATCAATCCGGCCAGGTAAATCACATCTGCAAATATTGAAACGTCCTCGAACAAGTGCGGATATACAGACGTTCCGACGACTTTGCAACGATGTAAGTCACAGTATATTGAACTTTCCAACAAGATTCAGAGAAACTTCTGATGGAAAAGTTGTTAAAGGAACAAAGCGCATACGACCGACTGGTTTAACTTCTAACGATATTCTAGATATCTAGATACCTCCCATTGCATCTGCTTTAATTTAAATGGAAACGTTCAACGGAGTTAGGAACGAATGATTTCTACATTTGAAAGGTAAGGGAAATATATCACCATGGTAATAGTTTGGAATCTTAACTATTTAAAATTATTTGTGTCGGTATAAATTTGAAAAAAAAACTTACTCATATTATTGTTATTTTCAGAATAGGTTTAATTAAGTTTTACTGTAGAATTATTTTCTGAAAAGGTTATTTCAATTATATAAAACGCATAAAGGAACAACAAATAAATAACAAAATAACAAAAAATATAGAAATTTATCAAAATATTATTGAGAAACAGGTATATTATAAGTGCAGTCCGTACTTCAGATGAAAAGTAAAAAATCTGATTTGAAATGGCAAAAGGTTATGGATAATCTATATGATTTTTTGCTGATTACCTATATATAATCAAAAGTATTCTGATATCGTTCATACCTTATTGCTTATTGGTGCAAATTCACAAAAGTGTTTCCACAATTCAAAACAGTTAACAATGTAAATTGCAAGCTTATGCAGTATAAATAGTATTTAGAAATTCGTTAACAGAGTAAACAATATTTTTTAATAACATTTTTTTAACACTGGTGCAAGGTATGGTTTGTACCATCTCTGCTTCTTTTCAGCCTAAAAAAAAAAATGGTCTAATCTTGCTGCACTATATCTTGTGGAATAATCATGAAGGTATGAGTGCATCAGGGGGTAGTTCTTCGAATTAGCTCTAACATAGAGTAGGTATATGTACTCTAAAATATATACAAAGTTCTAAACAAGCCTCTAAGATCACACATCAACTTTACACACCTCCTCTGAAGAACACCCAGGTGAAGTGACATGACCAAACCAAAACAGCGTAGCTCATTACAGAAGGGAATATACCAAAGTATACTTTATTTAGGTGGTCAAAGGTATTTTATTACTCAAGTGATTTTATTAAAAAAAAAAAAACAGTACGGAATATTGTTTTGGTCAAGTAATCGAAATGTTTTTGCCAAGGGAGTTTACCTGGTCTTTTAGTGCATGTGATGTCAAGAAATTTAACCGGAAAGTTGTCATAATATATAATTATCTCACGCACAGTAAAAAAATCAAAGTTGAGATTTTGTCTAATTTAGAATTAAAATACTTTATTGAGTTGCCCAACAGAAGAAAATTCAATTACAGTACAACAATACTTTATGTATACATACATATGCAAGAGACTTATGCTAGACAAAGTTTGTTAGATAGAAACTATTTTTTTATATGAACTTTTGGTATAGTTTTGCTATCTTTAGACTACCAAGGAATAACTGTTATGTCAAACAACGATTAATGACTTCAGTTAGAGGTCCGACTACACACATGGAAACGTACTTATAGGTGGTTATGGCAATTTAAATGGATTTACAGGTTTTCGAATTTATAGCTTTAAGTAAAACTGTAAACGAAGCGTTTAAAAATAATTATTTTTACGAGTTGCTGCTAAAACAGTGGTATATAACTTCCCAGTGTCAATAATTTTAGCATTTAAATGTGCCTTTTTTTATATCGTTACAACCAGAGGGTATAATAAAACCAAAACGGTATCTAGGCTACCCATTTTAGCAACACAAGATAGAGAAATCGATGGTGAAAGATCCATAAGCTCTAGTAGTACGTATATGCATATATATATACTATAAAACAACAAGGATATATAGAGAGGAGAGACACATCGGTCTCCCTGTATGTATGCGTCGTGTGTATTTACACAGAAATGTACGCAAACACGAACGGGCGCACGTACGCATCTATACAAATACATAATCATCATCATCTCTCGTGCACACACGTACAAGCGAAGCAACCAACACACGCACGCCAACGCGAATACAGGCGCAAACGGACGCGTATTTTCGTTTTTACCGCAAGTCCCGTGACCTAAGAGCCGTCGTGCGGGTTCGGGCGAGTTCGTCGCCGGGCCGACAGCTTATCCCCGCCACGCCGGAAAATAAAATGCGGGTGGCGGATCGATAGAAGCGACGTTGCCGGGTCGCAGTGGCGCGGCGGTGCCGTTATTCCGGGTTGTTTTGTATAAAGGTTTGACCGGGATCTCTCGGATACACACAGATGAGAGTTTACTTCAGTTCTAGGCTACTAGTAACGTATCAGGAGTTGGTGGGTGCGGCAAAACGCTTTCACAAATTCGTTGTATGTATAAGTACGAATACATACGCGCATATTCTCGTATACGAATGACGGCGACTAGTCTATATTATGTATACTACAAACACGCAATACACACACATGTACGTAATGTTTCACGAGGGTACTTCTTCGAGTGGTATGTGAAACGATGTATGTTGTGTACTAGCTTATAGAAATGCAGTAGTCGTTGTACCAGGAAGTAGCATTTGCGGTTTCTGCGGACTATTGCAAGAAATGACTTGGAAATGCCTCGGTTTTCTAATAACACAACGTTGAAGTGTAGGCAGAGAATGTTCCAGTAGAATTTTTTATAGGTTATTACTTATATACAGATTCAGTCAAAATGAAACTCCTACATTCTTTAATTTTTATTTCGAATAGAATGAAAACAATATAAAAATTATAACTGAAAAATAACCATTGGTAGTTAAATTGTCTAATAAGTAAAAGATATTCTTTATCGTGAAGTTATTTAGAAGAAAAAAAATATATTCATACGTTTCTGACACTTTGGTTTTATATTATGTTTAATATTTTGTTGTTTTTCATTACGTTCCTTAATCTGCCCGGGATAGAATTCACCAGTTTTTTACAATATTCTAGGGAAATTTTTTACCATTCTTCTTTTAATATAGTTGTTTTTTATTGGAAATTTTGTATTGTATCACAATTTTCAACTGGCTCCATAAATTTTTATTAACATTGATATCTGGGCTCTGTGGGGGCCTTTCAATAACATGAGGACAGTTATAAAGCAACCAGTCTAACATTGTGCCTGTTATGTTTGGGATCATTCTCCTGATAAAATTCAAAAGACCTTTCTAACCCAAGTTTCTCAGAACTTTGTTTTAAATTTCGCTTTAAAATATCTAAACACAGGCGTTGATCCATAATACCTTCAATAAAGTGTAGATTTCCAGGACCTACAGCAGACCTGTTTCCCATGTTTCACCGTGGCTCTCAAATTCTTTTCTTTTAGCGATTCATTAGGTTTTCTCCAAACTCGTTGCTGTCCATCTGAACCGAATATGTTAAATTTGTTCTAATCTGTGAAAATTACCTCTTTCCAAAATGTTCAATAAAAGGATTATGAGTTTTTTAGGATCCCACTAAATAAGTTGAGCAGACAGGAATACATATTGAGAAACCTTATAAAGGAAACAAAGTGTAAAATGAAATTTATGTTTATACATGTTTAAATAAAAATATTATTTATGTAAGTGACATATTTTCTGTCCTAAATGTAGGTATGGATATTTTCCTAGCTTTAACCTGCCCAAAAGTTGTTATTATATCAGATTTATCTATTGTGTTAGCAATTTCCCACATATAGAACTTCGCAGAGAGTTCTTAATAATAATTTTTAACGTTCAGAACGATCTCTCTGCTTAAGCGTCTGTTTCGGACGCTTCAGAGAGAAAAATATAACACTGTTAAAATTTCGCTGAAACTAATACATGAAGAAAACATTTTTATTTGTACAATTTCGGTTAATCCCTAATATGGAATTAATTTTTCCCAAGTCATTTTAAAAACACTGTCTTCGGCAACCTTGTAGCTGTAGTGTTCCAAACCAATCTACCAATATGATTCAGAGTGCTATGTAAAAAGTCGCCCATAACAGTTTTGTATTTGAAGCACCCTTTTTTTCTTTTATTAAGCTATAGTTTCAAATATACGTTGGTAGCACTGGTGTGGAGTGCCATTGATGATGCGACTAATTGCACTGCGTGCCATAGCTTGCCGAGCCCTTGTCTAGAAGATAGTAGCTAAGAAGAAATGCTATCTGAAATATCTTCAGAATATTTAAGGTACAGTTTCTGTCCGGTTACATACATGAAATATGGGACGACAAAACTAAAAAAAAATAATGTAAATTTCCGTTAAACCAGAGCTTGGAGCTTTTAGTTGCTGTATAATAAGATCAATTGTTTTAGAAAATACATTTATTTGGAACGACTCTTTATTGGATTCGATATGGAAATGATTATTATCTTAGCTTCGTCCAAAAATCTTTTAATCTTAGACATGCTTTTTCTGTTCAAATCATCCCGGCATTTTCTCGCATGATGTGCTTAACATCTTTGATTCGTGTTAAATATTTTGATGACAACTCTGTAATAGTTTAGATGCATGATCCACATTTTTCAAAAGTAATTAAATTTTTCAAATTTATTTTTTAGAAATTTAGCTTTAGAAATTTCTATTTTAGTGGCAGATGTTAAAATGATTTTTGAAAGAGGTTTTAAGAAATCCACATATATAAAGTGAAGAGTTTCTAATGCATCATCACAATCATCAAGGTACTATTTAGGTGTAAATTTTTTTAAAGTTGTTTAGCACATTCAGATTGTCAACCTTTTTGTTAATAGAACTATACATAGCTTTAAAGTTGACAAATTATATAAAATCTTATATAAAATGTGTTCCGCTGAACACACGGAACATCGGTTGTTACGCCACTGCTTCGACGGGTATGTTCACAGTCAGTGTTTTACCATACAACAATTGTTCTTACATGAATAGAGTATACGTGTAAAATTTCGTAAAAATTCCAATAATATATTTTCAATAGTTAAACAATAAAATTATATTTAATATCTGCATAATTCATTGTTACTTTTAGGTGATTGTCTATAGGCATAATGTTATAATAACGTGAAAGCTGAATAATTGGAGAAAACAAAGCAAATTATTTTCTAATGAATCAAAATTAGATGTGAAAGATAATAATGATGTTACTGCTATTAATCAAGAGGGAATAAACCAACGTTGTCTCAGATAAAATAATCCATTAATCAACTATATATGTCTAATTACTGAAAGTAAATATACTTATACATATGTATAATTGTATGTAATCAATACAGTTATATAATAAACAGAGTAAATTCCATATATAAGTACAAAAAGAGTTAAAACAAATTGAAGTTACCTATATATGTCAACTCTCCACAGAAAATTAAACTGGTTATTTTTTCAACAAATTTACCTAATATATATTAGTTTTCATGTTATTTACTTATGTTAATAAAGTGTCAAAATATCCACATATGTATATACTTCAATTTTACTCGTTCACTGTTATTCTTGCATGTTATATTTCACATTTCTAGTTACCTTCATCATGCTGGAATGAAAATTGGAAATGTAAAGAAGTTCATCTCAAATTCAGCAGTATTTCACCTTATTCGTTTTAAATCAAAAGTCAAGTAATGTGTAAATTTACAGAATTCATATATTTATTTAACTCCGCAGAAACGGAGAATTATTTCATAATTTCAGAGTGACTAAAATTCTTTTCTTCAACATTAAGTATATAGTGTTACGCGAAGAATTCAAACCTTTATACATATTTCATTGTACGTACATATACTGTCTCTAAAATACCTAATAAACTTGATGTGTACATAGTGAGGTCGCATGAATTATCACTGAAAATAACTGTATATCATCCATTTCCTAAATTACAATTCAATATTTACTGCACGTGGAGACAAAAAAAGAAAAACGTTTAAAATTGTTGTAATAACATTCGCTATTCTCCAATTTTAAAATTAAGACATGTCATCGTATCGTTTGCGCATAATTTAAAAACACAAACCATGTAGCATATATATATAATAACGATTTTTTGTGTATCTAAAAAAAGATATGTTTTGATTCATGAGAGAACACCAAGAAAATTACGATTAATTTTTAAATCGCCACACATTCAAAAATAATTATAATTTTTTTTTTTCGATTTCATCTGACTGATGACTTTACGATAGTTTAACAATTATGTTCGTCATTATATATGTACCTACATCTATTGTTTTAGAAAATGGCACAAAAATTGTTTCCTGTGTTGAATAATTACAGAGTGACATTATATAATGTTACATCACAACTATGTAAAAGATGTTGAATCATTGCTAAAAAGGTGTATATGAGATCATTAAGGAGTATGACTAATTTTAACGTGTTCATACAGATTCAAAACAAACTATTAAAATAGGTAATTAAATCTACGTAATATACAAAGTGTTAGGTATAGCTTTATTAAATTTTTTGGAGCGTAAAGTAGTCTTAATTTAATGACTATAAAACAACAAAAGTGGTAGATAAGTATAAATAATTCTGTTTGGCTAGATACAGGGTGCTTCGCATCCCTCCTTCACCACTACATTTTTCGGCGATCTATTGCAGTTAGTAGATTAATGCAACCAAAATTGCAACAGTAAAACTTTATACGAAGAATCATTTGAAAATATTTTCATAAGAATAATATTGTTTTTACACCGAGAGAAAAATATGGTTTACGTTACCATTTAGAAGTTTTCATATTTCTTTTTAAATACCAGCAATGTGTTTTAATGTTAAATTTACACCGAAAACGTTATTTTAATTTTAAAAGTATTTGGTTTAACACATATTTGCATTTATTTGACCAGTTAGATGAATGCTTAATATTTAAGATTACAAAAACTGTTGAAATAACATTTCTCTCAGTATGCAAGATATCCAATTTGAGGAACAATTTATGAACATTATGTATAAAATTTAGTAGGTCTTTTGACAGAATTTAATAATGATACCTATATTATGGTCCAATTCCACTGAGTCTAATAATGGTCGCAAGTATAGTTAATGTAAACGATCCATTAATAACTGAAGAAAAAATATTTCTTGAGTCAATAAGACTAACAAACCTAGAATTTTTAAATATAATCTTCAAAAAGAACACTGAAAATTGCAAAATTCCCCTAAGCCTCGTGTTATTCCACGCCTGCCACGCATTCCATATACTAGATCAACGCAAGATTGCTGAACTTTCTGTATTCTTGACTGATGGTCCCTCTTCATCAGATACGCGGAATAAACTACTGCACCATGGTTGAAATGGAAGAGTCATTCACATAACAATAATATCTTTTCAAGATCCAAAACCTTTGTATATACCTACTATTAGAGACTTTTTAATTAATAATGATCAGTGTTAACTGATGACAGTCAATAAAAATGCCAAAATTTTTAACGCAGTCCACAGACTGAATGCGCTCATTGTTGATACTAATGCCAATGGAATTCTTTTCTTTTTGGACAAAACATTATTAATTGTCTTTTTTCCTTTTGGATTGATTCGTAAGCAGGGGTCATCAAAGTAGGCCAATTAATTAACTTATATGGTCATTAATACTGTCTTGGTCCACACTTAACTTATCAGCGTCAAATGAAAAATATATTTGAGCGTCTGCTTACTAATGGCAATTATAGTGTATAGTGCTAATTCGATTCGCAGTTGACAGGTGTACAACGAAAATAGACGTATGGCGATAATATTGCGCCTTCAGGTACGCTGCATCTTAACGTAATTACTTAGGAGGACATTTTACCGTTATGAACAACAAGTTGGCATCTATGCGTAAGATAACACGGCGGATTAAGATCAGAGCGGTGCGTAGCTCAATCCAACAAAACGCAATATTGTAGCGTAGGGTAGTGAATAGTGTCAAATGCTCTGGTGTAATCGAACAGCAGTAGTGCAGACTTTGGTAAGAGTATATAGCAGTTTCTTTTGATATTGACTAGTTGTTATTTGTAGTCAGTAATTATAAAATAACAAGTTGCTCCGTAGGAATTTATCATTAGCAGTTGACAAGGTCAGGCTTTTCTTGTTGTACCAAATCAAAATCAAATCAACACCTCTGACATTTGCCAAGAAGATGAAAATGTCAAAATATTAATAAAATGGTATAAATATCCAAAACGCCGTTGAATTTCGAAGATAAGAAAAGCAATATGATTCCAATTAAAATAAGCATCGAAATTCCAGTAATGCGAACAATTTGAAAATATTTTCAAGTGAAGAGTTCTAGGGAAAAAAAATTGTAATTATACAGAATTCATCTAATACTTTTGTTATTTTTAGTCATTAAATTAGTTAAGTTAAATTTTAATTAATCTATAGATAAGTTGACATATGAAAAACTTAACTTTGAAATTTCTTATTTTCAATTAATATCAAAATCTGAAAGAAAACTCGCTTTTTTGAATTGGGATGATTTCCAAATTTTGATTAACAAATGTTTCATCCACAAATTATCACATTTTCAATAACCAAATGTCCAATGTTCAGGGATAAAATCATTGCAATTATTTTATGACGGTTGCTAGGTTGATACTGAATAATAATAATAATAATAATGTCAGTACCCTTACATTGCGACTTGATTAAAAACTAAACATGATGATTCCATCTCGTAATTAGATATAATTAATCAAATCAACCCCCACCACCTAATACCGCTTGGAATATCCACTTCAATTAATATTAGTTGAGTGCTGGTACGTCAGACGGCATCAGGCCACGTTGTATAGATAAAAAAAAAAGGCGAACATTAACAGCGGCACATAACAATAATTGAGTATGAATCATGCAAAATAAGCTGAGCAAGGTCGGTTTACGCAATGCATTAAAAATAAAGCTAATAAAAATACACGTAAAGAAACATTAGTTTCGTTATATAGCGCGCTTCCACGTTCGCTAAAAAGGTAGGCAGCAGGTGACTAGCATAAGAAGGTGTAAGTTGGATCAGATTAGTTTGCTTAACAAAACTCTTCAGATTTAAAAATTTGGGGTTTATCATAGTTTGGTATTTGCTTCCTTTCTAAAATATTTCCAAGTCACTTACACTTCCGGTTAACCGGAAGTCGCGAAGAACTTTGTTATTTTAAATCGAACAGCCTATATACATATTATTACATTTTTGAATTCAGCACAAAATTCTATGACCACTACAACTAGGGTTCCCCATCTTCAATTGTTTCTAAGTTAAGATTTTTTTGTGAAAATTTTTACATTTACGTCGTGCTACGTAATTGATTATTTTTCACTTATTTTATGTGACAGAGGTTCTGTATTTTAAAACTGCCATATACTAACATTGTTTTACCAAAACGTAGTAAAACTTTGCCTTCGTCTTATACAGGTAGTTTAATATTATGCGTTTTATCGTCCTTTACAATTACCATTGTTTTTGTTTTCATTATGTTTATTCTCATATTTATTTTGTTTATTTCTTCATTAAACACCATGAGGTTATCCTGCAAGCTTTCCTCTGTATCCGCCAATATAACCATATCATCGTCTATTTTAATTTCTTCCATTTTCCAATAGCCTATTTTCATTTTTTTTTGTTCTTTTCTTTGCTTCCTTTATAGCATCGTCTATTACTGTCGAAAATAGCAAGGGACCCAACACATACCCTTGTCTAACTCCTATTTGTGTAATTTATCAAAATAAATACGTAATAGAAAATGTTGAAGATGTTTACTACGGTGTAAATATCAAAATTTTCACAAATATCGTAATATCTTAGAAACAGCTGAAGATAGGTATGGGAAATCCTAGTCATATAATTTTAGGCTGAATTCCAGAATATAATATTATAGAGGTGGTCCATTTAAAATAACAAAATTTAGGGCAACTTCCGGTTACTCGGAAGTGTAAGAAACTTGGAAGCAAGAGAGTAAATACCAAACTACGACAAATCCCAAATTTTTAAATCTGAAGAGTTTCGTTAAGCCTGAGAACTTTCAACTACCCACTTCCGTGGAAAACCCTGTAAATACATAAATAATATTCACAATTTTATTATAATTATCTTAAAATCATTTTGAAAGAATGGGTGCTCCACATCTTTGATTAAATATTCTGTTTGAAACTATTGTATTTTTTAATATGCAGCATATACATACCTACATAATTTATATTTAGTGATGGTTACAACTACATCATGCTATTCCTGACCTCGTACTTTGCTCGGTAAAAGTAAAATATTATATTCTCTCAGTACGGCTACAGAATAAATTCTATTCTGCTATTATAAAAGTGTATATACATACATGTATTGCGAAAAATAAAAGCATCAGGTTTAAAATATTAATTCAACATCAAACAGTGCGGGAGTAAGTACTAATATGAGTGTATTATTTAGCGAACAAGAATGCTGCAATTTCATTAAAAAATTTAACTACGAAAACATATACCTATAATAAATAGAACTGTAAAAACTCGTGCTTCATAACAGATGCCAAATAATGAAAGATACATACATACATAATCAATTATTTGTCATTTTTTACCTTCAGTTACGTAAGTCAGCAGTCACTTAAGAATTTTCTATTGCTTACCTTTGCATGTCTTACAATAAATTTCGGAATTGTATAGACACCCATGACGTAATCGCGTGCAAAGAAAAATATGTCATTTTCATTGCGAAAGAGATTATAAAGTACAAAGAGTTAACGACATCCAGTCAATTTCACCTGTAGAATATGATGATTAATACAACGTTAAAAATTACTTAGGTTTTATTTGCATAACCGTTGCATTTATATATTATTATGTGTAATAGCTATACAATACAATGATGACATATAGTTTTCGTTAGTAGAAATGTAAAAAAATATATAGGTATATATACAAGGCTTTCTCAGAATCTATCCACGTTTTTTTAACAATAAGCAAAAAAATTTCTTTCAGGGAAATGAGCTTATATTAAAGATTTATTTTCATCTTGTTAATATATTTTGAAGTTTTTGCAGTAGATTATATAAAGGTATGTGTAACCATCAGTATATAGGTATTGTAATTGAATCTATGTAAATATCTATAGAGGTATGAATATATTAAAATACGTCTATTTATAGATAATATATGAATACACTTCCCATAGAAGTGATGCGTATGCAAAATGCGTCCACACAGGATTATAAGTCATACGAACAGTCAGCCACAGAATTGAGTGGACATAGTATTATATTTTATTATTAATTATTTGTTTTGTAATGTTAGTATGTTTTTGGATAATATTTATGTTTAACTATTTGATCTGCTAGAATATCAGATGATGTTGTATATCATTACATAAGTATGAGTAAAATTTATAGTTTAATTAAGAATCGCTTAGTGCCCACTCAATTCTTTTGAAATTACTTCTGCACTTCGGCACAATAGGGTTTCGGCATCATGGAAGCGACATGCATAGAAACTGTCCTGTTTTTATGAGTGCAATGATAAGATATGGGATGGATTACACACTATTTTTTTATTTAATATTATATTTATTAATGGATTGATTTATCTTTTTTATAACTTACTGGCATACATATATGTATATTAATGATATACTTATATACATAATATATTCGACACGCAACGATTATTTCTCGCTTCTCCATCACAAGTGCATCCAATTACGCAACGTACCGATAAAATAGAGCTCCTCAGATGGAGCGTCGGGGTAATTTATGAAAATGTATGCTTGTTATTCTTTATTTTCGAGCGAGAAATGAACGCTTTAATTGCGGCGGACATAATTATGGATGCTTGGTGATGCAATACGCCGCCAGCGTACTACATACAGAGTGAGAAGCCTTAATAACAGTCTTAAAGTCATACATTAAATTCCATATTGGAAAAGTCGGGAAAAAAACCAAATTATTACCTATATATAAGTATACAGCAAAGATAATGCCACAAGTTTGCGAGATGGGTGCTACGTAGTATACATAGATATATAGTATATAACTGCGTGCTGCCGTGCGCAGCGCGTCCGCGCCATAAAATTATATAAAATGTATTATGTATGGTAAAATAAGATCGAATAAACCAGTTATTAGCGCCCAGAAGTTCATAGAACTTCCAATAAAAAAGGTAATTGATGTGATAAAGATGGTTTTCATAATATTTACTACGTAAACACGACATTACGTGTAATCTGCATTCTTGTTCGGCTTGCGTCGTTACCTCTTTTTAATATTAAGATAATTTAGCAACATGAACAACACGATATGTAGTTATAACTTTTCTACTATAGATGTGAATTATCTCATGTGTAAAACCTTCAGGATGGAGAGCACGAAGTTCTCGTGCCTAATGTACAATTTGCATGTAAAATGTCTGCTACAATGTTGTCTAGTGTTTGTAATTAGTAATGCAACTATAATTATTCAGCAATTTAAAGTACAACTTAGCCTTTTTTATTGTAATCATGATACAGATGACAAGAAATAGTAAATAAATCATATCATTTAAAATTGCTTGATTGTAAACTCTACAAATTTTTAATATTATATACCTTGTATATGTAAATTTAATACAGAGAGACAATCAATTTGTATTTCTATCAAGCTCTATATACAGAGGGAAAGGAGTAGTGAAATTTATAATAGGTAATTTTTTTACTACAGTAGAATTAACCTGAGTTGCCGGATGCGCGAGAGCAAGAGGGCGTGCTCAATGGAGTGAGACACCCCCAAAGGAATATAAAGATATCTTCGCGATTCGTTAAAAAAATCGTAATTCAGTATGTATTGCACGCCGTCCATCCACTAGGATTCCACCGTTTCTTCGAGCTCGTGACGTATACTGCGCGGAGAGGCGGCGTTTTAATTAATCGACATCCTCCCGCCAGTTCACAAAATATTTCTATGGTGGCGGCATCGCAGCATTCGTGAGTTCTTTGTTAACAAGGGTTTTAGCAGGTATATACGTAGGTAATGTTATTTTTAATATTTGATAGATTATATGAAATCATATTTTATTTTTTAAGCTTAGTATTCTCGCGTGTTCTCCAGTAGTAACGCTGATGACATATGGCCCGTCTTTTATTTCACGTACCTAGTAAATGCAATTATTATGAGTGCAAATTAGAAGTAATTATTTAGTATTAAGTATATGAAATAATTACCTACATGTTCAAAACGCGATAGTAAAATATCTGAAAGATTAATCATTTTTACAGCAAATAAATAATATTTGCCTTTCCGTAAAAATTACCAGTGTGACAAAGAGATATAATTTTTTAACCAGTAAATATATTTAAACACCATATTTTGCGCATATGATCTCAGCTCTGATTCATACCAACAGAATATATATTTTATTAACACGGCTGCAAAGTACAAGACCGCATTAAAACGAGTTGGGATAGTAGATGTTTGCTTTGTCATTATCACATTTGCTTCATTCTATTGTTAAGTTCTATAGGGTTTAACTTCTTAAAAAAGAAAATGTACAATGCTATTGTGTATATATTGCTTTAACCACAGTCAAATGGTGAAAATAAGTATTAGCATTTTAATATAATTTCCTAAAGAAAACTTTCCCACTGTGCGGATAATTTCAGTTATATATAGGTACATAGGAAAAGGAATTTACCTAATATTAACCTAAAATTATTCGTGTTACAAAACACTAAATTGCAATTATTATACTACGCAGACTATAGAACATTTTGAAACAGGTTGTAATTAAGGTATGTACTAAGAATATACATATGTACAAGTATTTGTATTTTTCGAGTGGGGTTTGCTTTACTTGAATTTTCCTCGTTTAATTTAGTTGTTTTAATATTGAGACCACGTGGATTAAATTAAAAAAAAAGGAAAATTATTATCTTCCTGAACTTTTTCTTTTCTGTTGCTTTGTAAAAGGATTTTGAATTGTCCTTTTGTAATTTAAAATCAAATGCAGTTTTGATTTAGACCAGGACCTTTTTGTCCAAGGTTTTTTTTTTCTGCAAAGTTTGTAATTAAATTTTTTTTTTAAATAATAAAGTTATTGAATTTTTATGTCATTCAAAAAAATACTGTTCTTTTATTTTTAATTAAATAAAAAATTTTTGGAGTACAAAAGAAAGTCAGATTTTTTTCACCCACATTTTACTTTTCATGATAGTAACCCTGAGATTAATTGTTCTTTTGCGCCTTATAAAAAATTGTTATCATTTGAGCTAGCTAATTACATTTTTCATTTTAAATTTCATTTGCCATTTTTGTTGGTACATTCAGTACACAGCAATACGTATAAAAATTGTAAAATTTGTTCTACCTTACAACACGCAAGCTTTAATACAAAGTTGATTCTAATAAACGGAGAAGGAGACCGTTCGCTCGTCGCAGAAGCCAATCTTCTATAGCCTGATGGGGGAAGTAAAAATTACAACATGGAATCTCCAGGGGTGATTCACCGTCCGGCACGGAAAATGCACGTACAATCCCCTGACTGGCGTTTACCCTTGAAGAGGACCATTTAAATCAGCGGGCGCTATTGAATTACGAATATTCAATGGCGATAAAAAAAAAAGGACAGGACAGCGGACGAGGTAGTAAAAAATCAGACGTAACGCGAAATTTTACGATCCAATTTCGAACGAATCCAATAAATTAGAGATATATTGCAGTATATGTATACAGAATTGCACAAAAGAAAAAGAAACATCAGTTTGCAAAACGGGAATTTGCTGAATTCTTTACATAAACAATTCAGCATGGCCTCGTTCATTAATAAAAATACACGCATTATTCAAATTTATCAAATACAGGATAATGCAATAGGTATGTTGATGGCAATATTAAGCGATGAATAAAACCGGAAATGTAATTGTGTATACCTGAAGTTAGATTAATACAGTAAAGGTTTTGATAGCAACATTTAAAGCAGAAAGCGGTTGTTACATAGGAATATTTTTTACTCTTTTTAAATTTTAAATACGAACATGTCCTATTGCTAATGTAATACTATATATGCACTTAATTTTTCATGTTTGCCTGAATGAATCCATCCGCCTATGTAAGGATGGCAATGATATTGGTTTAATACTTGCTCAAACTGGAAAAATACACGCAAATTTTCATATTTCATCAGATAACCTTTGAAGATAAGATTGCGCAATACATTTAACAAAAATGTAAATATCTCAAAAATTGCGTTTCGAGGTAAAAAGAAACTTCAGTATAAAGGTTCTTTATATGTATATATATCCTACTTTTACTACAATAGTGACCTAAATCAATATGTTCAACTGCTCTATAGAGTCATTATTGAAGTAAAGGTGCAATATAAGATATGACTAAGTTCGTATAGAAAGGAAGAGAGAATAATAATAAATATCCCATTTAAGATATACGGAACTTGTAAAAGAATGTTTATTGAGGTGCATTTTTATCATATTAAGCTGCGCAGAATAAGTGTGGCAATTTTGACAGATATTTCTACTGTATTGACTCAAAAATAGCAAACATTATTTTAGTTTGTAATCTTTAGTTTAGTAGATTAGTAGTTTCAAACACTCTCTAATATCCTTTAAACCTGTATATCGGATACATAAACATAATAAACATTGGATATTTGATGAATTTCTATATATACAATTCGAAATGTAAAAATATACAGTATAATGGGTACTACGGATTTATTGTTTGTACCTATTTTAAATCAAAAAACCTTTTTTCCAAAGTGAATTTCTATTTCAAGAATCGAATAACTTTATCATGATGATATCAAGAAGCAATTCCTAAAATTATTTGCAGCGAAATCGTTTTTAACACTAACGAAATATTCTATCCACGGAACCTTAGTTATGCATACATAATTTATATAGTAAGTTTCCTAGTTTCTGATATATAGTTTCTTATTTTTTCCACGTTCGACTTGCAAATTTATGAATGCTGATTCTAACGGTGTCAAGTCCTAGAACTTATTAGTACTAAGTATAAAATTTTGCAAAACGAGAAACAAACTTTCTACCACACAATAAAGTCTGTTATAATATACGACGACGTTATAAGTTTTCCATTGTGTATAGGTATAAAATGCAATCTAAAATAGGGTTCATGAACTGGTTGACGGCGCAGGTATTAATTTAATGCTTCGCAACTGATGCTCGACTGGAATATGTGTCTGTTAGAAAATGGCCGGCGAAGGAAAATGTTTGGGACGGTGCGATATTGATTAATGGGAGGGTATCGCATCGAGGCGGAAAGACGTATGAGACAGGGCACGCACGGGACGAAAGTAAAAGTCCTTTGAAGGGCGTTCTGACAAGCAAGAAGTAATGAATAAATAGGGATTTATTAGTGAAATATTCAACCTCTGTTAGATATCAAAATAGTTATTGTTTTAATCACCGAATGATTGCAGTAATTTATAAAACTGATGCTGGCTGATAAAGAACGCTCAAAGAACTACCCGTTCCGTTAGCTTGCTATTAATTTTTTCTGTAGTTCAAACGATATAATAAACAAGCACTTCGTGAGTTATTTGACACGAACTAACAAGGATTTTTTCCAAAATAAAAGCACGGATAAGCCCTATATATCATCAATTAACTTAAAAACTATCTATATACGTATGAGATTTTAGATGAAAGCAAAAGATATTTATCGAAAAGTGCTTAAGCCTTAAATTACGATATTACTAAATATTGGTTCAAATCACACTTCTATATATAACCAGAAACAGTCTGTAAAAATAAATAGCTACATATACCAATCGTGTTATAAAAAAGTTGGTGCTTCACGGTTCCATTTTGGGCCCAATATTATTTTTATTACAAATAAATGATCTGCATCTACATTTATATGAAAATAGAAAAAGTATTGTGCACGGAAATAAAAAAAATCTTGTAAATTTACATAACTTAACGTTGGCAATTTATTACCAACGTTAATTGATAGAATTTCACAAACCATTCTGTAAATTTGGAGATTTACATAAATACACATTGTGAAATATATCCGTACATTATGGATATATTTCATCTAATTTAAAAGATTCAGTATATAGCTTACGTTGAACATTTTCTACTGCAAATACCTGTATATTGTAAAACGGATTCCAAATAAGACCACCAAATTCAATTTTCGAGCGTACTAATTAATTACACGAAATCGTAATTGTAACCAGGTCGTAAAAATCTCTACATGTGCGCAGAGAAAAACCCAGTTCTCTGTAAGCATCAGAAACAGTTTGATAAATATGGTCCTATCAAAGAGTACACTCTCTGACAATTTGGAGCCATCACAATTATGACTATACAGTACTCATAACAGACTGGAGATAGTTTATGTGTAAAAGCAATGACATTGCACCTAGCTCCCGTTTATTGGAAGCGCTCCAATCACAAAAATTCTCGAAAGTCTTCTGATGGAGCGAATTACAACCCTCAACTGTAAAAATTGAGCTAAAACTTTTATATCATCCGCAAGCAACAACATTTTACGGTCGACACAATCTACAATGTCATTAACAGATGCCAAAAATAGTACGGGGTTCAAATTGGACCCCTGCGGAACACCAAAGTTGTACGCATATAACTCGAAGTAGTATATAATGGTCGAGACGATCAAACGCTTTGGCAAAGTCAATAAGCAACATCTACCTGACCTCGCTTATCCAGGATAGATGTTTTGTAATGCGTAAAATCCATTAAATTAGTTATCCTAGAACGTCCTCCAATGAAACAATGTTGAAAATCAGAAATGGAGGTTAATCCATGCATTATAGTATTAATCATGCTTCTCTATGATTGAAAAGACTATTATTTCTAGTTTAAAAAAAGTTTTAAAAACCATATTCAAATTAGAATATAGGAATTCTTCTAGAAAATATTTTAAAAGTAATGCGTTGCAATTTTCCTATAATCTATACACATATTACATTATTTATACATATTTCAAAACAAAAATGCTTTTTCAAAAGATATTATCAATCATCAGTAAGTATAAAACCCAAAATAACAATTATTTCTCCCTGGCCAGAAAGTAGGTCAAAAATTTCAGTTATCACAAAAAAAATACTTCTGATTTTCCAGTAATTCTTAAGGCCTATAAGATATTTCCTGCTGATAATTTATTCATACACCTAGCAGACCCACACAATAACAAAAACACGTTAAGGAATTTGTTAACTTTCGGTTTCACAGGTATTTGCGCCCGGTCTTCCACCTCGAAAGAGGCGTTACAAATGGGGTTAACTTATAATAAGACTTCTAAAGCGCACCTGCTTCCTCATAATGCTTCTGCAACGTTCCTACATACCGTCAATCGTTTAAAAGGCTTTCAGGAGACAACCCTATCACCTGCCGAGAGGGGCCCTATATTACGCAACCGTTTTCAATGTAAGATATACCATACATGCACCTATAAGGTGAACCAGACGGCGGTCGAATTGACACAGTTTCGTTCTTTAGACGCTTCGTATTGCGAAAGAACGTCGCGCGGACAAACCGAAATTACTAACTTAGGTAGCGGTTAATTATTGCACTTTTTATACAGGTTTCTTAAGCAATTTATCCTCTATATATAGAATGTCGCATTTGAACATCCGTCTAAAAATAATATATCTTTATATATACAACAATATAATTTGTATAAGTATATAAAAAAAAGTATATACGGCTAAACTATTGGACCAAATAATATTTTTAACATTAAAATACTGATTAATTCTGCGATGTAAATGAAGGTTGCGACATCCTGTTCAATTATTTAACTGTAAAACGTTTACAGTTGCCATACAACGGAAATGTTATAAAAACCTCCCTGTGGTTACTTGTAATTACTATCTTAGCGATTATAAAGGAAATAATGATGATATTTATAATGTACAGCGCTAAAGAATGAAGTTTATTAAAACTGTAAAATTAATGCTGATGGCAGAATATTATGGTGAACAACAAGTTGCGCCATCGAAACTTAAAAACGCGTCTTCACAGTCAGTGCATTGAAGGGAAGTTAACTGAACGAAAAGTACTTTCGGAATGTTTTCATGATACAACAAAATTGGGTATGTTAAAAAATGATCTTGCAAGATAATAATAAAAAGAAGAATTGAAGCAGAAAAGATTATATTTATATTTAGCTATATATAATCTACTTTTCTAGAGTTTTATTAGTATCAATTTACTACGTCGATTATTGTACATTAAGTATAATTATTGTACATCCATTTTGCTTTTAAACCGAGTATAAAAGGTAAAATATGGTAATGCATCAAGCCACTGTAATATCCAGTACTTCTGCATCTATACTATATCTATGGGAAGAACTGGCTTTTCATGTAAATCCTTATACGCACACCTTAAAGAAGTGCATAGATAGACATTTGCAGTAATTCACTTAGGAAAATTTATATCTCGATTGCTTCCTAAATCGTAATTTCTCTATTTGCCAAAGAAAAAACATTAGATGTATACAGTTATCTCATACATGCACATATCTACTTATAGGTACTTTACATAACAGGTATGGCAGAAATATGTAACTCAAACTGTAAAAAAGGCAAAAAACAATTCACAAATTATTTGAATTATACAAATACAACTTTAGCAAAAATTATATATATTTTGCACGAGCAAAACCTGCTTAGATAAATATAATTCGTGACCTAATAATTCGTTCCTACAATAACAAAAATAGACACAAGATATTTCTAGAAAAATAATCAATGTCCCATCGATTTCGAATAAAACAATTGCGCCATCGCGAATTCTATTTATAGATAAATAAAATTGGGCGAAAAATAGAATTCCAAAACGTCGTGCGAAATCGAATATGACACGGCAACATCGTACGTATGTACCTATAGATATTATACGAGCGGTAATCAAGCAACATCGCCCGGAAAAGTCTAGAAACTCTCCCGGACTTTTCCTAGTTATTCTCTTTCAGCTTGCAGGGGTGCGCAAAGTTTGAATTATTGATTCGGCACAGGGTCGTCCGAAAACGCGGGCCGTACAGACGCGAGCCGTACCGATGTCGCGCAGCTGACTACCGCTCTGGGTGTACGCAGACCATTTACATGTTGGAACGAGTTTAATGCACTTCGTATTTTGACTATAGTTTGTATTTGTATACTTCCTGAATTAATGCCTCTATTCGTAATAAAAGGTAAGTTGTGTTGTTGTTGTTCTGGAAAAAACACATTTAATTTGACATTATAAACAAGACATGTTTAACACGTTGTGTGTGCTCCATTTATGACTATAGATGTATCCTTCAAGATAATCTTTAATTGTACATATACATAATGCAAAAATTTAAAACATACAGATTTTGTTGAGGGCCTTCCGGATATATATATAGGTGTACTGTATACTTTTATGTAGATTTAATGAATATTTTCTAGGATATATATCAATTTAAAAATCATTCAAACATTAATTTTGGTGGTTTCTGAGATTCTTACGGTGTATAATATATGAACGCGGACTAGCTAGTTTTAATATATTTTGTTGGGTAGTCACATGATTGACAAGCAACATCTTTAATAACCGTTTCAAAAATTTTAAGTTATTGCTAAAAATACCGTGACATAGATATTGCTTTATCGTTTTTAGGTATTCTAAAGAGGAATTGGAACAAAAACTCATGATGCATAACAATATAAAAGCATAACTGAAAAGATAAATATAAGTCAAACATTATGATAACATTTGAACTAAAACCATTTTTACTATAGTTACTTTAAAAGAAAAAGGGCGCTCTATTGTCATTCATTACAATGTGGCGTTGTGTTTACAATAGTAATTTCACCAAACCGTTCATCAAATTTATGTATTTATAGCTACTATTGCAATAAGTTGTAGCGCCTCCACCATAATTATCGTTGTGGTATAAAAACTTTTCAATCGATTTTTTGCATGCATGTCAAACTATCTCTTTTTCTCTTACATACATAGATACAAATTTTTTGATAAATCATCTTTTGGAAGTTGCCGCGTTAGTAATGTGCCAAATAAAGTTATTTCGGTAATCTATATATACATACCAGAAACTAAACTATAAAAGCATTGCTCAAATTCGTAGTTTGCGTTCAATTTCTATTAAAGACATTTCAGTGAAATATTGATTGCACTAATTTTACTAATACCGTAGTGTCGCCGGACGCCATACATAGAGAATCAAATAAGTTTGTCGGTTATGTCCCTGACCTCGTAATAAGTTTGCGCGCTAATCATATGCGTGTTATAAATTTATATGTAGGGGAGAGTTGGGTAAAACGGGATACTTAGTGTTTGAACTTCAATGACTTTTTTGCCAAAGAAGATTTTTAATGTTTTCTTTTTTTTACAGTTTCGCTTAGGTATTGCCCTTTTTAAATAAATCCATACTCTTGTGATTTGGTAATAGATATAATCATAATTTATAATTATTTGCTTAGGTGTCAAATATCCCGTTTTACCCTAACCGTGGGGTATAAAACGGGATAGTAAATGTTTTTGTGAATTAATTGCTTTTCCACTAAAAGAAAAAACGAAAACTCAAAAAATAGAACTTTATTTTAAAGATTCCAAAATCGAGAATAAAGAAACTTTTAACCATTAAGGTAACTCAAACTTTTTTTTTTCATACACAGAAAAAAATTTGTTGTAAATTTTAAAACAATTGTAAAGTTTGGTGCAACAAATTGTGTAACATATAGGGACGAGCACAACTTGTATTAAAATTTTCTACAAAATTGTTGACGAAAATTATTGCATTTTTTGCAACAAAATGTGCAATTTTGTCACACAATTTATGTTGACATAACCTTTACAATTAAAGTAGCATAAAGTGCGAGTCACTTGTTGCAAATAATACGTTTAGCCCAGTGGTAATAATTGCAACAAACCGTCAAGAAATCTTTTACACGAATCTTGCCATTATTACAAACCGCTGTAGTGAATTATCAGTACAGATCAACTGCACTATTGCAATAATTAATATAGTTGCGTATAATTTGATTAGCTGGTGACAGCGGGCGAATTGCGGAGATCAGACCGGCCCGTACTGCAGATTACCAGTATGGGGAAGCGCCTCGTAATTCTTGCCTCTGCGCGATTGTCAATCACAGTACCTTTTATATGATATTAACCATGTGTAAACATCATAGATATTACATAGCCACATTTGCCGATCACAATTTACATTGAGTAAGAAGTTCAAAGATTATGAAACAAGCGTAGCGCCATCTTTACGACAAAATCTGTAGTATCACATATTTATGTAGCTAAACTAATTATGAGTATTGTGATATTTCTACTATATAGTTATAAAACTATCTCAGTATTAATGCGGTTTCCAGTTATGTATAATAATCAAAGTGAGGTGACTAGTGCTAGCACCTAACCAAATAAACACAACAAATAGTAAATTTGCTACACCTGTTGTTATAACTTTCTTCACTACATTATGTGCTATTTATTATATTCACTATTTGTAAAATATTGTAAAATATTTCACTATATTTTGTAGAAGATTGTCACACAATATTTTTTAACAATTTTATTGCTTTTTTTGTAACCACGATATAGGAAAATGCAGCGACGTTGTTGTAAAATTTTGCGCAATAGTATGAATTCTTACTACAATTTCCGTCAAACAGCAAAGTGTAAATATTACAATATGGATTTTTTTCTGTGTAAAACTAAGTAACAAAAGAAAACCACTACTTTATTTGCAAAAATCGCATGAATACTCTTCATCATCGTCGTGATCTAGGTACTCCAGCGCAAGGTTCGTGGGCCCAGCGTTGACAATTTTGACATTTTACCCAGCCGTCATCTGATTTGGAGTTTGAGTAAAGTTCCGTACAATATATGCACGACGTATCACTCTCTTCTCCTTCCGAACTGCTACTGTTGTTTATGTTTACTCATTGAAATGTTATTATATTATAGTTTCAATCATATTCAGGGCGTGAAAAAAATATAACACCTCTCTGATGGGGAAATTTAACTCAATAATACAAGGCCATACACATAGGTTTTACTGTATTGGGTGAAAAGGTATGTACCTATTATTTTATAAGGCGTTTATTGTCAGTATATGTATTTTACTTTTCCCAGCTATAAAAATATTATTATTACACAAAATATTTAGTCGTGCTTTACGTTACACTTTCAGATAAATACGCTTATTAAATAAACAAGCTATCTAGAATAATTTCAGTTCCCCAACGCATACAAGTAATCTAACAATAAGTATTTGTATTGAGCGTGCCTGATATATAAATTACATCAATCATAAAACAAGATGAGTGAAAAAATTTAACAATTGGCTCAATAGCCCGAGAAAGGAGGAAGAAATCAAACGATGATTAGCGTGCATACGTCGTCCTGTTGGGACACTTTATATCATAAGTGTTGACACAATGATACACATAATACCAGTTCATCTAACGACAATTGGTGTGCTGTATGTATCCGACTGGCTCACTTGTAATTTATTTAACGAAGTACAGCTGACTATTGCGTGTGTCGCGCATAAACAAGATTTTATTTGTATTGCCTTATATACAGGCGAACTGCGTACACCGCAGATCTGCACCATATGGAACATGGCACACTTTATATTTCATGAATATAAATTTTATAGCTTCTCTGCCTTCCGAGTAATTATATTATTCTGGAGTTGATTATCGTATGTACGCAGCTTTATATTATTGGTAGCGTTTGGGAGTTTATAAAGGAAATGAAATAAGATAACAACCCACGTATGTTAATCGATTTTGGTAAAAAAAAAGAAATCAACATGCAAATGCATTTTATAAACACATATAATGAATCTGTAAATTCCAATTGTTTGGATATCATCAGGAGAACAAAAACATCTTTGCTGCCATAATCTAATCACTTGTTTACAACAAACAAATCTCGACATCCTGTTTGTTTCTAGATAGAGATTAGTCTATACAAATAGAAATCTGTCTAAGGAAATTTAACAGTGAGTAGACTGACTTCTGATACACTGAGAAAACAGAATAGTGCTGACAAGTGATTATTCAATCTCCTGAAGTTAGTATAGAACATCTTTATTATGAATTTGCAGTGGTCAAAAGCCACGGCCGTATATGGTACCTTGATTGATCTATTTATTTATTTAAGGTGCAGTATATCAATTACTTTATAATGGCCTCTTATATAAAGTATAATATTTTAAACAATAAGATTTCGTAAAGAATTATACATAATCTAATCCATATCAATATTTAGCTAATGTATGTGTAATTAAACATGAACCTTCGAAATTGAACGTAAACCTTTGGATATAATTCCTGTAAATACTTATAGGACGATTAAATAATGTACTATTTTGGTACAATGCCACTGTATTAATATAGCTAATATGACGAACATGTTACTTGCAACAGAATACAAACACAGTTACATTAAACATTTTACAAAATATGTTACAAAACTGTATATCACAACTGTATAAAATGTTCGTCATTCTTTAATATTATTTTCTTTTAATATTTTTTACTCATTTATATCTTATTTATAGGGCATAAGAATAAGAGAAATTATTAAAAAAAAAAAAAAATGGGGGATATAGGGTACTCCGTCCTCTATTATTACCTTCTTGCGGAGAGAGGTTACGTCATCTTTGTGACCATATAATCTGCTGCAAATTATGTTAAAAAAAAAAGTTATAATTTCGGAGAAAGAATTGAAAAACCGCGCGCAAACTTTGGAGGGGGTTGTACCCCTAAATCGGACGTTTGGGCAGAAAAAGTCGTTCGACCACGATATCCTTTCAATCTGTAGAGTTTTATGGGAATCGGAATTTGACAGTTGCTGGTGTTTCCTTGTTAAATAAATGTTTTATTTTTATGATACATAATTTTCTATCGCACAGCTGCTTTTGGCACGCAAAAAATTTATGTTTATAACTACGATTGATGTAAACTCCAAAAATACTATTATATCAAACAGATGGGTGATAAATAACGCTACCGTTTGTTCAATATATCAACCTGCCCTAAAATCCCCGCTTCATATAACCAATAACCGAAATACGAAACTTATTTATACCTACATATATATATACGCTGTTGCTCCTGTAAATACGAGTTGGCCACAGATATTACAACCTCGATTAATAAGAAAGACGGTTCCGATTCGAATAATCCTATACGTAATACTTTGGCAACGTGCATTACTTATTCGTCTGCTACAATTAATTCAAAAATAGCGTGCGGTTGGATTTCGTAACCTGTAGGATTCATTGGAAAAATTACGTATTTAGTTATCGCGCTGCGAATGGAAAGTTTAACCTCAATCGTAAGCTAAAGGCGCATTATAAGCGTATGTACAGTAATAATAGACAGTTATGGTGATTTAGCGTTTTTTACACGCGTAAATTCTCTGTGTGTGTGTGTGTGTGTTGGCGACATTGTGGGGTATTAATGTTATTTACAGGCATGTTAAAATATGTGCATGTTCGTGGTAGTTAAAGTAAGATCAAAAATGATTTATTATACGCTAGCATCAGAGGAGTTTGTAAGAAAAGGTATGTTATATTAATGTTTACCGAGACTGATGAGGTAAGTTGCCAAAGAGAGCAGTTATGGCGGATGCACAAGTTGCCCAAATTTGCCGTGGAGATGCCGTATATGATTTAAATAAATAATTTTAAAAATCTGTTTCCAAATTCTTTGATATGGGTATAGCCACGAACAGAAAAAAACCCATAGTCAAGCATGATAGTGGTCTGCCATGGCTTATTTTTGGGGCTGCACATGATAGGTTAAAGTACCCGAAATTTTTGAATCCAGTGACGGTATTATAGACCATATAGAATATCTTAACATACCTACAGAAAATCTGAAAGCTACAAAAACGTATAAATAGGGGAAGTATCGTTCTATCTACTTTTTGATGCTTCATTGATCATATGCCATCGATCTACGTGTATAGATACAATTTAGTCAGTTTTATGAAAATAACAGACAAATTGGTTCGTAAAATTCGAGAACTTAGCATCGCGGAAAAAGAGCATACATTGTATTGCAACAAATACTACAGTAAACAGACCATGATTGGGACGCAAAAAAAAAACGCTTTCTCATCCACCCCAAAGTCCAGATTTGAACCCAATAGAAAACCTGTGGATTTACGTCTGCGTAAATATGAAATAAGGAATAAACAGGATTTAAAGAAATATTTGCGACAAGTTTGGGACAGTATATCAGCAGAAACTACTCAAAAACTGGTAGATTTGATTAGATCTAATTAGGGTAAGATTGCACCGCGATCTATTCTGCCCCCTTACATCAGCTGTAAGCTGCTAGGGTTTGCCCGCACTTATAGCTCCCCATCCAGTCTAAGAACTTTAATAAATTGCAATAGCTGTGATGGTTTCAAGGAGGGTATTTCTCCCTCGTCTATGACGTCTTTGCCAAAATAGTTGGCACGAGTTTCTGTGATGGCAGTGCAGTTGGATATTAGGTGCTCCGGACTTTCACCTTCCGCTCCACAAAACCTGCAATCACTATTCTATTTCAGACCTATCCTTGTCATGTGTTCCCCCATATGGCAATGCCCTGTAAGAAAACCAGCAAGGATGCGTAGTCTGTTTCTGCTTAATTCTAGCAGGGTCTTTGCTCTTTTATTACTGTAATTTCCAAGGAATATCTTGGAATGTCTCAGACCAGGGAGATTTTCCCAGAGGGAAGCTTCTCCTCCCTGTCTTTGAGTTCCTTTTTGTAGGTGCTCATCCCTATGCCGCAGAACGGTTCTGGTCCCACAAACGAAGTTGTGGCAGCCCTTCTTGCTAATAGATTAGCTACCTCGTTGCCGCTGATTCCACTATGTCCTGGTACCCAGCATAGTGCAACTTTGTTTTCTTTGCCTAGGTTATTTAGTCTGCCGAGACATTCCCAGACTAATTTCGAACTGATGGTATTAGAGCTCAGTGCTATTATGGCTGCTTGGCTACCGGAGAAAATCACAATGCTCTGCTTCGGATATAGTTCCTATCAAGATTCAATTGAGCACATCTTCCAATCGCAAAAACTGGTAGCTTCAATGCAAAAGCGTGATGGATGCCCATGCTATGCCAACAAAATATTAATTGTAAATATAAATGTACATTTTGTTTCTGTTGTAATATGTGTAATGCTATGAGCCAATACTTTATTGACTTGTAAATTACATTTTTATCGAATGGGTACTTTAGTTTCAGATTTTTTGTGTCACTATTTTTGTAGAAACATTTGTATGTGATGTAGAATAAAACTTTATATACATCAATATTTCAGGTTTAATAGTAAAGTACACTAGTAAATGTTTAGGTGAGCCAATATTTTATTGACCCACTGTACGTCCAGCAGAAATTATATAAATAATTAATTTATGAAAGATGTTGTAAAATAATAAATACTTCCAAGCTAATTTTCATAAAAATGTTAAAAAAAAACATACAACGCCTTTCTTAAACATCCCATCCGGTTGTTAAAAATACTCCATCAATAAAATTCAAGGTAAGAATGAAAGTCTAATTAGTGTTTCCTTTCACGCGTCCATGCTATGCGTAAAAATTTCTTTATAATTAAAAAAATAATATCAGAGGTTATGAAAACACAAAACATGAATATGTATAATATGTAACACAGTATTTTCCAATTAAAATTCGATTGGAATACTTACAAAGCCGTTTTTCAATAGGTCCATTTCAATGTAGGTAGGTATATACCTGATGTAAGAAACGAAATGTAGAACTGATTGAATCCTGGTGCTTTATGAATTGGAAAATCATTGAACGAGTGACAAAGGGAATCCACATCGAACCATTAATTAAATTTTCTAAGGATTCCTCTGATGCCATAATAAAACTGTTTACTTGTTTCAACTGTATGTTTCGACGTACTTTCCTCCACGTTTTTCTTATTTCTTGCACAATAGAACAATTTTTCTTTGCTTTCGTAAAATTCCGAGTATAGAATGTCGTCGAAATATTCTTGATATTGAAGTATAGATTTTTAAAAACGTATAAGTACGCCACTTGTCGACTAAATTAGTTTCCTAACGAGAGTACTGAACGGGTTCCAATTTCCCACTTGTATAAACATTCCCAGGACAAAGCGTTCCTTTAATTAAAACATTCTCTCCGACATGCTCTCCAGGACCTATATAGGAGAAGGGGTTCTGGGTTTAATTAAATTTTACGTAACCGAATTGTACCCGTCTCGATAAGTATTCATTACCTAGAGAAGTGCGCGATGTTGTTACATGTAAGAAATGTAGCAGTCCTGAGGTCATGAAAGAATCTG
The DNA here is from genome assembly GCA_949128085.1 of Cetonia aurata. NCBI lineage: Eukaryota > Metazoa > Arthropoda > Insecta > Coleoptera > Scarabaeidae > Cetonia > Cetonia aurata. Next base: position 11,134,699 of record OX421888.1, read on the forward strand.
AAACTTTCGGGTCATCATTACAAAAATAATTATATATATTTTGTGAAAAATGTGATCCTATTTGTTACACGTTATACAAGTTTCTTTTATTTCAGTTAAATTTATATTTTTAAGGAAACAATAAGTTTCACTTTGATGGAAACGACAAATCTATAGATAGGCAGCACGTTTGTCGCTAGCTATTATTATCATATAAGCTGTCGATATTTTGTCGGTAGCCGACTATGTTGTCGGAAGATTTGTGCTCGTCAACGACAAGTTTTCTTCTTTTCTTGTCCTGATCGATTCCTTTTTTTGTCAGTAATCCTAACGTATATGACTCATTTACAGATAATTTGCAGAACTGCTCACTAGAAATGTATCACTGGGGCATTGGTATCTAGGCATTGGAATTCAAAATGTTCCTCGCACAACGGCACCGCACTGCATTTTTGTGAGTAGTGAACTGATTCCATTCTATTCATAATTATATCAATCAGATCTTCATTATTTGCGGTTTATTTTATGTGTAATATCTGTTGTTTCACAAATAAAACTAGATATATATACATAGGATATAAAATTCACAGCAGCACCTAACGTAAATAAATAAAAGTGACAAATATCCTTCCCCTTAAAGTAAATGTCAAATATGGGTTTTGCCAAAAAAAGATTCGTTTTATCTCAGATATCACTATATGCATACATTATTTGCATACTTATCAAATACATATTTACGTTGTCAATGCGTAAAATATTGTCCTTATTCATCCAGTTCGATAAAAAGCAAACAAGAATACGTTCCCAGTTTGCTCTTTCACTACATTCGCGATGTAAAACCGAAGGTCGAGCGATTAAAACCGCAATAATAGCAAACGCGGTGACATTTTCGACCTTAATCGAACAGAGTGCGATTTATCCCAACCTCAAAATAACCATCATGTTTTCGCATTTTTCTCCGGCAAATTCCTCGCAAAATATCTGTTGCTGTTGTCGCCTGATGTTGTCTTGGCACACGGAGCAGACCTCTGAATTTATCTATGCGCGATTGTGAATGAACTGGAACAAATTCTGACATTTTTAACAGGCGGTATATACACAAGTTGGATCAGCTATACGAATCGTATATATTTTTAATTTTCGCGTCACAAATGCAACGCCAAATACATACATATTTATCTTAACACGGCACAGCGCATGATTCAGTAATTTATGCATTAGCAAATGGAGGAAATGTTAAACTTTGCAAAGGGCAACAGCGATTATTTTAATGGCTCGCCTATTGTTAAACGGAAAGGTGTGGAAACGGCGTGTAAGTCGAGTTCCATCGGCTCACGAAATGGAAGAAATGCGATGAAGTGCCATAAAGGGAAGTCGTGATAGAGCACAGACGAGATTACAGACGGGTTCGTAAGGCGATGCCATTTAACCCATGCGTTGGAAAAAAATTGTAATCTCCTGTATATGTTGATGATACTGGCGTCATCTATAAGTCACGATTTCAACGTTTAATTGCAATTGAAAAAAAAAATACTAGATAGAATCATACAGGGTGTTAATTAGTCTTGACGGAAATAAGAAGAATAAAACCTCTAGCAAACCCAGCACTAGTAATCAATAGCTTTCGATGAATAGGATGTTGAAATTATGAGTTACACCTTTAAGTGCCGCATTTATGTTTCCATCTACTAAAGTCAAAATACCATGTAGCGGATGATTTTTTTGCTATTTGGTTTTTCATTGTACATTTTTTTTAGTGTAAAAAAAAGACTTATGACATGTGTCAATGCCAAAAATGCTCAGTAAGGTTTGCCATTTCACCATGAATAGACTAACAAACCAGCAACGTTTGCAAATCATTGAATTTCAAGCTATTGTGACTAAATTTCGCACCAGTTTCACTTTATTGGACATTAATCCACCAACCCGTATGCGAAGAGTGCGTACCGAGGAAAATATTGGTGCTGTATCGGCCAGTGTCAATGAAGATCGCGATATCAATTCGTCGCCGTAGTCAACACAATTGGGCTTGTGTTATTCGACCATCTGGAAGATTTTACGTAAGGATCTCGGTATGGAACCATACAAAATACAGCTGCTGCAAGAACTGAAGCCAGGTGACGTACCACAAAGTCGTTTGTTTGGTGAATGGGCCTTAGGAAAGTTGGATGAAGATCCATTTTTCTATCGAAAAATTGTCTTCAGCGACGAAGCTCATTCTTGGCTCAATGGGTACGTCAACAAACAGAATTGCCCAATTTGGTGTGAAGAGCAGCCAGAGGCAGTTCAAGAGCTACCAATGCACCCTGAAAGATCCACTGTTTGGTGCGGTTTGTGGGACGGCGGCATCATTGGACTGACATCGAAAAGATTATTTTGAAAGCAGTGAATGATAATTCCCTTGTGTATGATGAGTACCCAGACGTATAAGTAGAGCTTTAGGTGTATATGACGCCTCAGTTTGAAAAATCCTTTTATAAGTTAGAGAGAGATTATCTTCTGCGCATCCAATGTTCCCAATGGCACTTACATATATTAACTTGACCTAAATCCAAGTTTTATCATGAAAATTATGTTAGCAGATGAAGTTTTACAAACTGCACGAAAGGGCAGATAAAAATCCGCGCACAGTTCAAAAATCATAAATTGAGGTTTTCCATTAACGACCGATGGGCAAGCATTTTACTAGTCTACTTCTCTATAGTCAAAGAGTGAAAATGTAAACTATGCGTAAATAAATTTGAATTCAAACGTTTATCTAGATATATCTTCCAATACTTATATTAAAGTTTACGTTCGCATAGTTTAGCTCATGATTGAGTTTTATTTTTTAACATTTTCTGTCCTCTTCTCAATCAGAGATTATCTGAACCGAATGCGGTCATAACATAAATTAACCAACTGAGATTTTAGAAAGTCATTCTAGAGATTATCCATCACGCCAAAATGAAGTCCCCTTTTCCATCATTCGGGACCATTCTTCTATAATGCGTTCGCCTCCCGCACACCCGCATCGCAAGTTGTCATAAAAACTTGATCCTTCGGCATCATTAAAAATCTTGCGTCGGACGATTCGCGGGGAGTGCAGAGAGAGACTGCCAGCAATTTTTAATAGGGTTCAAGGGGACAGTAAATAATGAACTGTCTGGCTGTCTCTTTCGTATTTTTCTCTAATTAAACTCCAGTGAAGTAAAATCATTTATAAAACGCGCTCAGATTAATCGGAGGAGACGGGAGTGAATGGCCCATTGTTTGTAATAATAACGACACATAAGATATATAGATAGAGAAGGAGAAAAGAGAGGAACGCCAAGGAGGTTGGAGTGCAATAACGCCGATGCTCCGTTGCTACCATGGAAGCGTTCGTTCTTTCCTTCTTATTAAAACTCCTTCCGCACAGAACCGTTGCCATTGTAGAAATCTCTTGCGCCGTTTTTAATTGTACAAAGATATCAGTGAAATGTCAAGATAAGCCATATATGTATCTGTCTGTCCGTGAATAATGGAGTTTGATAACTGCGAGATGTAGTTATTGTCGATTCATATACTTTGAGCACAGTGAAAGTTTTTATTCTATAGGTGATGGCTACAGTTATTTATCTTGGTAAAAGAAAGATATATTTGTATGTATTTACTACGTATAGGTACATAATCTTAAAGATTTGATTTGAATTCAAAGTGCGTGGTTCAAGTAGGTATGGAATTTCTATCTGTAGAAAAACATATTTCAGCTGACCCCTTTCTGCAAACGTAAGGCTTCCTACTTGTCGTCGATCTTTAGCTGCACTACTTTTTTTGAATAGTTGTCATTCCGGTTTACATTGAAGATCTTACTTGGGACCAATTTGTGTTTATCAACTCCATCTGAAAGAAGTGCAAAAAATGTTGCACGGCCTCTTTATTAAATCCCATAGCTCCTACGGCCGATATTACTTCAGGTAAACTCAGAGAGATCCATATATGCCTTTTTTAAAAACCTTTAAGTCAGTCCGTGCCTGGCAAACATAGTTTTTGGTCAAATTGGGTGAAAGATTTGATTTTGCCCAGCTAGATGGTAAGCAATAATACGTCTAACACCTTTAGTTGTTAGGCCAAAAAGCCGCAATTCCATTTGTTTTAAATAGTGCGAAAGTTGAGTTTCCGGATGTGCAGTTGTAAATATTGTATTGGTATACCGACCTATAGTCCTGAAAAATTCTTATTTAGTTTTACCTATGTAACTATTTTCCTGAATACCTTTTCGAATATCACCGTATTCTTCTAAATTTTCTTGTTTTTGTTGCAAGAGTAGTTTGAGGCACAATGAATAGCGTAGCCGCTCTTGGAGAATCCATTCTTTTTTCAGCTACTACAATTACTTATAGAATTTCGCATAGGCTCTTCACATCATGTTGTCTATCAGTTTTTCTTTTATTTGTGCGTATACCATATTGCACTAGAGAAATATGATTTAAAAAATACCGGTTTTTTTTTTCTGACAGCAAAATGCGAGGTACTCATATAAGTTTAATAATTACACCTTTTCACAATTTTGAAAGAACCGTTGTAAAATATCGATCTTATGATTAAATTTATAAAGAAAAGATCCGATTTCATATTTCAAACAATAGCTCATTAAAAATAATACAATCGCTTAATAAACAATGCTAATATTTGAAAATATTTGTATGATGACTAGTTTAAGAGTCTAGACAGTAAACACACACATACCTATTTTAAATATGAGTTTACCTATATACAATTGATCATATGATTTTCTAACGTTGACGAAAATGAATAAAACAACCAAATGCATTTGAAATTCAAAACGAATCCATATTGAAATAGTGGAAGTACCTGCGCACCTGTGCGACTAATATCTACCTTTCTTCTATTCTCTCTTTGTGTATAGGTATGTAGGGTACCTGTTTCTGTTTGTGGCTAAGTAGCACTGTTTTTTCTTTATGTGCTGTCAATAACGTATTGTAAAGCAGTCTTTGAAAAGTAAGGTGCTTATTGAGAAGGTACTGAGTTCGTCACCGTGGACATTTTTGTGATGGTGGTGTGAATCCTGAAGAGCTATAATTCATTTTTAATGTGTTAGTAGGTGGTATAGGGTCAAAGCAAGAGTTATGAATTTCGATATTAGTAATTTTTTCTATCGTATTCATAACATATGTATATATTATGTCAGAAAGATATAAATACTTTCTTTTACCTACTTTTCATATAAGATATTATATTATACACTCCGCCAAAAAAGTATCGCATAATCTTTGTTTGTAGCATAAAGTTGTAAATATACTTTAATGCGCTCTAAGATATAATTTCTATAATTGTTTAAATAAAATACAGGCCAAATAAAAACAAGAACTCATACTTGAGATTTTTATTAAAACAAGAAATTATAATTTTGGAAAGAAAAATGTCATAACAGTAGCTTTTAATACTGAGTATTGCCACCTCTGGCTCTTATGACCGCTCGCATACGGTTTGGCAGAGATTCGATTAACCTCCGTATATAAGCCTGATCCAAATTCTCCCACTCGTCACGGAGAGCATTTGCTAGTCCATGCAGGTCCGCTGGGGCAACATTTTGGGTTCGTATCCGTCTGTGAAGGAGGTTCCACACGTGCTCGATAGGGTTCATGTCCGGACTTACCGCAGGCCAATCTAAAACTGGAATACCAACATCGTTAAGGTATTCCTGGACGATTATTGCAACATGCGGTCGTGCATTATCGTGCATTAACATGAATTCGTTTCCTATAATTGGCGCATATGGTACTACATGTTCTTCTAAAATGTCCGTTATATACCTGTGGGCAGTCAGTGTACCTCTGTCTACTGGTACTAACTCTGTACGACCTGTTAAACAGATGCCTCCCCAAACCATAATAGAGCCACCAGCGAAATTAGGTCTAGGTCTGATATTACACTGCGAATAGCGCTCACCGTCTCGTCTGTACACTGAGATACGCCTATCTGAGGTGTAAAGACCAAATCTTGACTCATCTGTGAAGAGTATATTGGCCCAGTCATTAATGTTCCAATTTACATGTTCTCTGGCAAACCTTAAGCGAGCCACTCGGTGGTTCCTAGTGAGACGAGGGGCTGTTACAGCTACTCTAGCTCTTAATCCACTCTGTCGTAACCTATTCCGAATAGTTTGAGTACTCACACGAGTATTTCTGACTCTAGCCAAGTCGTTCTGCAATTGTCTCGCAGTTACATGTCTTCGACGTAATGCTTGTAGTAGTAAAGCGGTCATCTTGGCGAGTAGAACATCTTGGACGACCTGGTACAGGTCTTCTACTGTAAATGCCTGTTTCCCTATATCTGGCTACGGCTCTAGAAACACTTGACTGATTGATGTTCATCAAATTAGCAACGTATGCTTGAGATCGTCCATCTTCGATTAAAGCAACTATAGCAGCCACTTGTTCTGAAGTTAAATTGCTCATTTTAGTTTTAAAAGCGTTGGTACAGAACTCTGACTTCGCACTTTAAAATTTGTCCGTATAGGAAGACTTTCAATAAACAACTGAGCAAACCTTACACATATGCATTTTTCTAAATGTGTTCTTTTAGGAAAAAAATAAAGTAAAAACGCTAAGTTCCATTATTTTGTTAGTGTTTTTATAGTTCACATACACGAGGCAAACTTTTTGTGAACGTATAAAAATATCTTGGTTCATAAATGCCCTTTTTTAGTTTATGCGATACTTTTTTGGCGGAGTGTATTTAAACTCACTCATATTTTGTGCATAACATCAAAGGAGTTATAAACATCGTTAAAGTATCTTTAAAAAATCCGGTATTCTAGGTTTTATTAACAAAATAGTCACAAGGAAAACGTTTACTTAGTTTGAATTATCAACAAATTTGTAATTCCAATGATAGGCCGCGAGGCACCAGCTCCGAAGCTTTCGAAACTAGAAATACCATATACACGATATCTATACCCAGGTTATCATAAATATTCAAAGCATTAATAATCGATGTACTTGAGGTTTTTACCTATAGATTAACTTGCTCCGTCGTTTACCAGAAACGATAGTTAACCGCGTCACATTTTTACTGAAACCCGATCAAATATTCAAATTGGATTATGCGAGGCCTATGCTACTCTGTTATGGTTTGTGCCAGCACTCTCATTAAAATATAAGTGCGCAAGTCGAAGCAGAAGACCAGACTATAGATTTAAATAATCTTTCAACGAGATGTCCGCACATGTTGATGATAATGATAATCTTGTAGGTACGTTTTATGGAAATGAATTGCTCAGTTTAAAATTCCAATGGTAAATTAATTCCCAGAAAAAATAAAATATAAGATCAACGTCGACAACATCAGAAAACAATAGTTTTTTATTATTATGCATGATTATCCATGTTTGTTTTCGAAAAACCATACTATAGGTGAGTACACTTAAAATTGGTCACTCTATAAGCAAGATGATGCAACAAAAATCATGAATAATAGCATATTAACTAAAAACACTCGTTCAACAAATATTATGGTTAAGTGTTTGCTTAGTTTAATAATCAAATTATCTTTCGCGTCATATATAAAAACAATCCAGCATTAGACTTCAAAAATATAAATAACAGCGCCATAAAAGCATCATAAATCTAATAATATATTCATGTTAGGTAAGTTTTATAACCTGAACAATTACTTCCACGGTTCAGAAATTATTTTATTAGGGCGGACATTTTTAAAACGCCGTAATTATTATTGTTATAATGGCCGTATTAGGAAAAAGTCTTAATGTGAATTAGTTTTAAAGATAAGACACTATTCAAAATCCTTATGGTTATTTATAAATTCCATTTTCAATAACATTAATATTTTGAGTATTAGTATTTTTGGCAACACAGGAGATGAAAATGTCGGTTTGGCTTTGTTAAATATTTGCAATGAATGAATTTGATTCATTCTATAAATCCCAAGTTGATGAATGGTAATAGTGATTCAATTTTCGTATAAAAATGTTCTGCGCAGATCAAAACAACGGCTTCGTGCACATAGAAAGTCACTAATAGCCGAGTTATTACCACTGATTAATGCAATTCATCTAAAAAAAAGCAAAAAAGTTTCTTTTAAATAAACTACAGATTTATTTTGAAGAGTGCACATTAATTTGCATCCATGCCCATAAATGATAAACTATTTTTCTAGTTAAAAATATGACTTTCTCAATCCATCTGAGTTTGTTTTTTAGATTTAAATATTTCATAAAGTATATGCTGAATCAAGAATTCATACCTGTGTGTGTATCATCAGTGTATTATATTGATCCACTAATTAACAAATCTGTGAGAAACCAGCACAAAGAAAAGAATCAAATAATAATTTTTACACCTTGTAAAGCTGCGTTCATATTACCTCTATACAGTTGCTCACGAAAGTATCCGGCCACTAAGCAGTTTATCGAAACGGCCAGAATATTATTAAATTATATGGTGCTAAGAAACAACTATTGCGAATATTACATTCATTTATTAATACTACTTAAGTCAAACAAACTTTTAAATTGAAAATAATAAAAATTGCTGTAACAAAAAATATAACGTAAAATACGCACTAAGAGCAAGCACACAGAAGTATCCGGCATCTAACTATAAACATTAAAATAGTAACATTAAAACTTTTTCAAAACGAAATTAATACTTAGTGGGATAACTTCTGGATTTTATAATGGCTCTCAGTTGGGCATATTGATTTGACTAACTTACTTGTTACACTAGGGCTTATTGCTTTCCATTCTTCCAACACTGCGGTCAAAAAACCAAGAAATGGATTCTATAAAATGTCAGAAATCAACTAAAAATCCCTTAGTCACCAGATGTTAACCCCATTGAACATTTGTGGGCAATATTAAAATCTAGTCTTAGCACCAGACGGATTTCTAATAAAGAAACGCTAAAACAACGTTTGTTGAAAGAATGGGAAGCAATAAGCCCTAGTGTAACAAGTGAGTTAGCCAAATCAATGCCCAACAGACTGAGAGCCATTATAAAATCCAGAGGTTATCCCACTAAGTATTAATTTCGTTTTTAAAAAGTTTTAATGTTACTATTTTGATGTTTATAGTTAGGTGCCGGATACTTCTGTGTGCTTGCTATAGTGCTATAGTGTTGTTACAGCAATTTTTATTATTTTCAATTTAAAAGTTTGTTTGACTTAAATAGTATTAATAAATGAATGTAATATGCGTATTAGTTGTTCCGTATCACCTTATAATTTAGTAATATTCTGGCCGTTTCGATAAACTTCTTGGTGGCCGCGGATACTTTCGTGAGCAACTGTATACCTACACAGTACGCACACACAAAAATGTAGCCGCGGAGAGGAAATAGCGTGGCGTAAAACGCGAAATGACCTGGCAACCGCGCTATAACCTTATTCCATTTCAAGTATACGCCTCGATGACTGTGCATTGTTACTTTTTATTTTGAATAGAACTTTACACCGGTGTTTTTGTGTTAAGTGAATGTACGGCGAGAATGCGGCGGATAGAATGTTCTACGAGACGCTTTCCTCGAGTGTTGATTACATGCGAGAAACGAGTAGAATTTCACGTTCTCAATGCAGGCAACTTCAACAGTGGAGAATAGATATAATGAAAACATAACACGACGTATCCCGTGTATAAGTGTAGAAGTATCTGTATTGTGACGGTAAGAAATCTCAAGCTAGGGCTATCGTTTTTCGCCTATCGGACAAAACCGTAAGGTATTATGTAGAGCAGAAGGAATATGATATACTATCATAGAAAAATGTAATCTGCATAAGCTAAGTCAGCTTTACAAATTACCTTGCAAAAATTAACAATATAATAGGAAGAAGCTAATAGGTATATGTGTATATTACATGTTTGTTTAGGCATCTATTTTTATTCTTTTGTTTATTTTCACTTATCTCCAAGCATAAGTGAAAATATTTGTTACTAGCACTCGCCTAAAGCTAAATAATTCAAGTTGTTGTTAACAAAAAGACTCCTGATGACTAAAATGCCTGAGGAAGTGTATTGGGTCGCTGGTACTGCACGAGATGTTGAGCTAGCCCAATTGAAACTAAATCAGAAAATGAAAATAGTGGATTCCTGGATGGGAGAATATGGTTTAACATTGGCGCAGAATAAAACAGAGGTTCACAGTCATCCTATCTAAGAAGGTAATCAACACCATCATACTCTTGCGAGGAGAAGTGGAGGTAACCGTGAGCGCTGCAATTAAGTATTTTAGTATTATGGTAGATACCAAAATTCCTTTTTGGCGTTTAATTCCCCCAACCGTAGTCAACTAACGGACTTAAGTAAATTGATGGTCAATACTATGAGTCTTGCAGGAATTATCTGTGGCTCTACTTGCCAGCGAAAGAAAATGAGTGTTCGCCAAGAGGCGTGTTTTCGAATACGAATTAAATTCAAATACGATTAACTGCGCGCATCCGTCCCTGGATTTTGAGAAATCATGGCAAAGTAGACTTCTTTCACACACAATTCTTGACTGGTTATGGATATATCAGGTCGTATCTAGACCGAATATAATCTGAAATATACCTTTCTTGCCCTATATAGGGTCAGGGATGACTTTCATTACACTTTCTTTGCCTGCCAAAAACAGGCGGAATGGAAAAATACTCTTCAGATAGAAATTGGAGGTATCTCGCTAAGCTCCATCATACAAAAAATGATAAAAAGCGATGACAGCTGATAGGACATCCATTTTGAACTGACCCAATCGGAAGTTATGTGTTAAACGGCTAATCTAGTACTCTTTGAATGAGTCCAAAACGTTGTGCGTAAATGCATCTCCCTTTCAAAAAAAAAAAAAAACATGTCAAGTCAATGGCCCTGGAATTCAAGTTCATTGGAGATCATGAAGTTTATCAAATGAATAGGTACAGCCTTATTGGTACTTACTTACTTCAAGTTTCTTATTTGGAAAAAGTCTAGAAGAGACAATAACAGGAATAAATACCTACATTTTACTCCAGTGAATAATTTTCTGATATTTTGAAGTATTGTTTAAAACAACCAAGAAAAACGAAACAGATCCCGGTCAAATTATAACCAATAATTGCAACTAAATAAAAAATATATAACCAATACTTTGTTTTCGCCGATAATATTCAAAATCATATTTTGAAAATACTTAATCACGCATTGCATAATAATTAATAATTGCATTTTGAAAATTTGTTCTTCCCATTAAACTGTATAGGTTTTGTTGCATGTATTTTTGATATACTTATGCAATGTTGTTGGTATTATTAGTAGAATTAATAAGATATTGACATACGTACATATTTAAGTGCACTTAAGTTTAAACTATGTAAAGTTTTGCTCTCTATAGAGTTTGCTAAATACATATAAATAATGACGACAATTATACCATCATTTATTGGTGTAGTATGATCTTTGCTACTTTCTAATTCACTCCCGTACTATTCATTAGTAGCCGATTAAAGTTGAACCTTTCTAAACTCACAACAAAAGGCTTTTAGGTTAATGCATTGTCCGAGTTGAATGCGGTAAATTGTCACGATGGTGTTGCCATGAGTTAGCTTATTTGGGTGCTCTTTATAAATAAACTTTTTAAACAAACTTTAGCGCTAATGTACGAAAAACAACCACTATTTTTATGGTGGCGTAAAACACAAAAGTTATATAAAATAAGATTATTGCTATGCTTTCTGTAGTGTAACTAACATCAGTATTCATCAGTAGATGAAAATAATTTAGATGATTCTTCAAATAAGATTTCGTTATCAAAACTTGTGTTCCATTAATCTATATATGTACAGCTGCAATATATACTTATAGATCGCTAGGAAAAGATAGTGAACAAGTGATTAGAAATAAATGATGTAATTAATAAACGTATCTATATATAAGTATAAATTAAATTATCTTAAACAAGGAAGTGTCATTTAATGATTTAATAGCCAAAACAAGAAATAAATAACGCATGCACATATAAAAAAGATATAGTGTAGAAAAATAACGGTTTACTCGGAACGAAGCTCAAGATCGCCTTGTCACTAACATGGCTTGCACCAGATGCTTTCTTAATAAGCGTTAATATCTTTAATTGTGCAAAATGTTAATTGGAGTGGCATACATACGCATCATATGAAAAGACAATGGAAAATGGTGACTATAGGAAAATAACAAAGAACCGACAAAATATAATACATGACGGTGCACATACATACTAATATATATACAATGTGTTAAATTATTAACGGCTAATCTTAAAGAAAACCTATTTATTAAATAAAACTACGGGAAAAGAAAAACTATTATAGGTATACGACTAAAAAAAAGCTATGGGCATTATTGCTATTGCAAACCAGTTGCCCCCGCATTCATGTTGATACGCAAAGATCAGGCCCACCGTGGTGCGTTGAGAGTAACCGTTTTGATGATCACAGTTCCCAATATAAGATATTAACGCGGTAAACACATAAATATACAATGTAAATTTAAGCATTTATGAATTGTTCGAGCTAGATCTGTGAACTGCATTATCGGCTAAGTTGCGGTCGTCTTGTGGCTTGAGAGTTTGGTTTTTGTCTCCTAGGAAGCGCGCATCTAAACTCTTGATTTCCTAACAGGGAACGGTGGATAAAGCTATGATGCGATAGCGCTAAAAGTGAGTTTGCACTCGAAGTGAAGTTGATGACACCTGGTGAGCAGAAACATGAGCACGTTGCTAATATACTAGTTTTACTGCCAATCCGAATGAAGTGCTAATTAAAGATTCGCTCATCAACAGCGAATCGAGTGAATGAAATGCAATTACACTACACATCGATGAATTAAGTTTTGTAAAATCGGTTAGGATTATGAACAATATACATTGAATCAACCGCTTGCGATCAATAATATTCATTGTATCGATTCATTTTATCCTACAAGTTCATACATAAAATTGATAACTTCAAGTTATTTAGTAAACCAAATAAAGTTGTTAAAACAAAACCGGAGTTCATCACAACAATAACATATTTCATTGGGCCCGTCAAGTCATCATTTCATTTTCAATGACTTTGATTTTATTAATACAATGAATAGTTTATTACTCAATAAATTCCTTCGTCACTTAATAAAATGTTTTCATTGATTTGATAAACAACTTCTTTAGATAAATTTTAATGCACTATGTCGTGTGAAGAATGCATTTTTTCATTGTTTTAGAACCGACTTTCGGTTCAATATGCTATGTTATATGAGCAGAGAACTTTGCTATATCTATAATGTTTAGGTTAGGAAAATTTGAACATCTTAACGTTTTTCTTGCTATAGATCTATACCAAAATTTTGGTTAGCTCAACAATATTTTCTTAACGAAACCTGTTTTGTTAAGTATAATATCCATTATTATTGATGGGAATCTTTTCTTAGCCGTGCTTGTAAATTTTTTGTTTTTTTCTCTTGATTTAGTTTAAAACCTTAGGTTTTATTTTAAATGTAATTCTCCGGTGTTCACACAAAATGTTTCGCCATGCATAATAATTTTAAATGACAATTAACCGTTAGTATATGTTTAAGAAAAATGAAAAGATAAAAAATTGTTTTTTAATACTATTTTAAAATGTTGTGTGAATGTCTTTAATTTTACAAATTTTGTGAATTATATAAAATAATCTGAGGAAGACAACAATAAAAAATAAGATTGTCGAAACGTCATGAAGAGTTTTATTGAATAATTCATTAAATTTAAAAACCAAGCCGCTAAATCAAGAGAAAAAAACAAAAAATATCCATTATTTATAAGAAAAATATGATATGAGCAGCATCATTCCACAGTATTGCATGTGTAATCTAGTAAAATATGTTTAATTATCTGCTAATTATTGTGCATTATTACTACAAAGTACAAACTGCAACATAATCTATTACAAATATTAAACTACAAAAAAATAGTATTCATTACATTATCGTTAGTACAATTTACAGCATTAATGGTGTGATTTAGAATTATTGTAGCAAATGTTATATCACAATATTGTTCTACGTGTAAAAATATGGGTTTTCTCTGTATAGCGTGGAAAAAATATGAACTTCAAGAATTGCCATGTCACAATAAAATGTACTAAATGTCTTGTCAATAAACGTTCATTGTGCAAAAAATTAATAAGGATAGTGACATACATTCCGGGATACTACATGCTTAGGATGTTAATAGAAATAGGATAATAACAACAAAGAACCGACAAAAAGATATAAGTACATATTTGATAAGATCTGGATTTACGCAGTTCAGTAAATCGTGGAATCGCGAATGCAAATTAAATTGCGTAGAAAACTCGTTAGACCAAACTGGAGAATAATGGAAAATATATACATATTTATGGGGATCGCCTAATAGTTGCTTTAGCATATGTATGTATGCAAATAATTCAAAAACATTGTTATCCATCTCCACAAAGGCAGTTCCAGCACGTAGGTAGGAGGAAAGTATACGGCATTCGGCTTTAAAGCACCAATTTTAAAAATGGGAGATCCGTATCTTGCCCATATCTGGCGAACGTATATAACATGCATACATATACGTATATATACTGCGTAATAATTCATCCCCGGGACGTAGTTGTATGGTTTCCTCAGGAAATACGGAAAAAAAAACTGCAAGAACCGCGACATAAAGTCCATACAGCATTATACATGTATGTACACGTAAATTTTTTCCTTCTGCGCGTCTGCGAGGATCATAGCCAACTTGGCAATCTACTATACTTCATAGCGAGGCGCGCGTGACGTCAGGGAAACAAAACACTCGCGGAGAGAGAACTGCTTACATAATTGCGACGTTGCCGGATCGATCGCGCGTAAAATGGAGGGGGGAAAGGGCGACGTCGTTGCCGATTCTATCCGGGCGTATGCCAAGCCAGCCGCCTGCCATGGCCTCAAGCCTGTACGTCGTCGTTGGAACGTTGTTGCTTGTGCGTATAGATTAATACAGCTCGACGTGTGGTGTGCTGTGCGTGAATATCATACTTACTTATTACTACTACTACTACTACAGCTTGGCCGGTCCGGATTGAAACGGCGTGGTCGCGACTCGAACGTTTTCGATTCAACGATTTGATAAACGCATTTTGCCACATCTATTATCGCGCTGTGCGATTGTTGCGCGCAGATTTATTTTTAATAATGCGAACGCGACAGACGTGCAGCAGCACCGCGGCACAGGTCACATCCGAGACCGAGCTAGAAGGCGTAGAGCCGGGCACGGAATTGTGTGCGTAAACGCGAGAGAAGTGAAACGAACGGAGAGAAGGCCCGGGCTATTGATTTTTTTCGAGCCCTAGGTATAGCGACGCGCTTATATATGTGTATGTATAATGCCGGCATATCCGCGTTAATGCATGTGTGGCTTTTTGGGATGTGAATGCGTCGAAAATTAACAGTTACCGAACGTGCTTGTTGCTGGGGAACGCTTTTAGAAAAGTGGAAAACTGGTTTGAAAGCAACCTTTCCAATCTCCTGTGTTCTATATAGAAAGGGCCTTTTGTTATACGATAAATGCAAAAGAGAAATTGCCACTATTATCATAAAACGCCCATGCACAATACTTATTCCTTTTTTTTTTTATCTAAAGGAATTCAAATTTCCACGATAATGGAAATAAAATTTCAACCCGCAACAAGTTAAATATATAATCTTGGTATGTGTATATTCGTAAAATAAGAAAGAAAAAACGATAAAAAATGAAATTTCTTCTTCCAAGCCAAAATTTAATTTTATTATTTTATCGTAAAATTTTTTTTTATACATCTCTGCACATTTTGGTATAAATAAAATAAAATTCTAATAACTAAAGTGCCTCTTTTTAACTCCTGAAACTTCTGATGGAATACACTTTTGCTTACATTTGCCACATTAGAGCATTAGCTGCGACAAAACTTCAACTGTAAACGTTTTGCCAACCCTACTATATATGCACCACAATTTTCAAAGCCTCATGTCTTACGTCAGTGCCGACTCAAAATCTTCACCTTATGCACACCAAGAGAAAAAAATTTACCTACTTGACGACACTGCAAATGAAAATTCCAATAAAATGAAGTACAGCAAAAATTAATATATAAGAAATTTTAGCACAGCTTGGTTTTACAAGTCGATAAGTTTCACTTCGTTTGTTAATGTTAATTCCAAGCGTGTACTGTTGTATCTTGCGGAGGAAGTGGTGGCCAATTAATGTATGTTAAATGCTGACAAAATGATTAGAGAAAGTTTGCAGCTGCTTGGACTTAGAGACAAAATTTTCGATTAGTATGCAAAGTTTGAAAACTAGTGCGCTTTTAATTTCCCTGATCCACAGTACTAACTTGTCAGCAAAATACTAGTTAGTATTTTAGATTAATTGTATCTTTGTTCGCTTCCCCGAAACTTCCTAAACAGATCGTTGAGTTGAAAAATAATATGTATTTCCCCCGCCAATTCAGAAACGAAAAGTTTGAACAACCAAAAATAACGTTAAAACGTTAGGTATATCTATATACAGGCATTTCAAGGGAAGATAGGTCTTGTGACTACTCATTAAAAAAGTCTTTTAATTATCTTTACAGCAACATGTATCAAATTTTTTAATCAGTACGCAAAAAGTGCACAATTTACAACCTGTGTAATAAAACATGATTAGAATGAAATGCCCTCAAATACTTTGTCTATGCATGTGGTGTCCTGACATTTCGCAATTTTTTTTTTTTTATAGCCAAGGTACTACTTTTTGTCACATTCACTTATCATCTTTGATGCCGTTTTTTCTCCACTTTTTTTGCTTCTGTTTTCAGCTTTAGACCCTTGTTTTGTGCGGTATTTGTTTAAGCTTAAATCCTTTAGTTGAATATTCTTTAGTCGAGTTTCCTTTCAGTTTAATCGTGAATTCACAATTAAGTAATATGCTCTATCCTTATCCATGCAAGAACGTATGGGGAATTAGTGATTCTGTTTTGTGAGAATGGGAGGTGTGCAAGATCTACAACTCGCTTATTCAACGAAAATCATGCAGGCCAACAATGTGCGATACAAGTACAACTTTTAGATTAATTCCAGTACAAGTACGTACTGGAATTAGTCCAAAAATTTACGGAAACGGGCTCTGTACATAACAAAAAACAATATTTTCATGGGATTCTCAATAATGAAGGTATTAACGTTGAAGTCTTAGATCAAGTTACAGTGCTTGGGAATGCGACGTCGATAAAATAGGTATCCACAATACTCATCACTTTGTAGAATACTTGGGAAGTTCAAATTTCATCCTTTTAAAATGACTTTTACATGAATTGATGAGTGCACCCATGGGTTAATGACCGAGCGCCTTAACACTAATCGAAACTTATACTGTTTGGAAAGAAAAAGATCTCTCATTAGGTCTATTTCTCCTTAAGCAAAGGCCAATACTATGTATAGTTTTAGGAAAGTATCAGAGAGAAGAAAAATCTTGAAAAACGTGTATCAGTTACTCCTATTTTGTATTCTAGTAGGGTTGAGGCACAGAAGCGTCTGCTCATCGCCACCGAAGCGATTTATTGCGAAATATTCCTAAGATTTAGTAGCAGCAGTAAAATTCAATCAAAATTACATTCTGAACTACTCAGAGAGTAAACATGGGGGGGAAAGTATACATTTAGCACAAGGAGACCAAACAGAAAACTCATGCAAACAACGCTAGAGAAATAGGAAACACAAAGGACAGTTCTTAAAGAATAAATACGAAATGAGAACAAAAATTAGAAAACACAGATTAACTTAACATAAATGACATTTAGTTTACCAAACCTGGAAGAATCCCAAAAAAATTATGATCCTAGATTGACGTTTGTATTAACGTAGGTATATTTTGCCCTAAATTTATTGCAAAACGATTTATTAGTAGAAGAAAATTTAAACATAAGTATAGCAAATATTGAATTGTGTACCTAAATCCAAAACCAATGTAAAATAAGTACCAATTATATTATGGTTGCATGAATCTAATAAACACCTAAAGTATAAGGTGAAATTTTGGTGTTGCTTATAATGAACACTAATCCCAAATAAAGTTTTTAACTCTTTAGAATTATTTACATCAAGTTTGATTGAACATGAATAAATTTTAACGCGAACACATAAATCTGAAGCATTTTCAAGCACTTTCGATTCGCGTTACACTTATAATAACACTACGGTTAAGGTTGAGATATTCGTGACGGTCAGAAAGCAATTCTATTTTAACAATTTACACAAGGAAACATCGAGGTACACATTTAAGTACTTACATTTTTCACGAATATGCATCCATTATTAATGCAGTCCGTGTCTTGAAGGTTAGAGGAACTGCGAAAGAACGATACAAAAGGAGTAACAAATTTTGTAATATTAATTTTCTGTTTTTTTTTTTTTTTGTGATGTATTTTATGTGACTATATGTATAAACAGAATTTCATCTGCGGTAAGACAATGAGAATGGTGGTAGTTGAAAAATGATTATATGAGGGTGATATATTGTAAAAATTTCAATACATTTTAGACGGGCTTATTAAAATTACGGGAAATTCAGGGATATATTTGTATCATGCAATTTACTCGGTTTAACTAAATCGATATTATGTACCTATATATTAAGTAAATGAATAGTTAAGAAAGTTCAGCCGAACCTCTTATGGCTCATTATATATAAGACGTGAGATACTACTAAAGTTTGCAAAAAGTTATATAGGTAAAATATAGATATAAGCTGTTGCTATGTCTCGCAAAAGCTGCACATATCTATTCCATAAATGTAATCTTATAAGTGAAAACACATCAAGGAAAATATGATAAATAATTATGTAACAGAACGCCTACACAATATACAGTCATATACTTAATATTTATTTACACTAACGATCTCTGCATAACCAGCTTCGATATTATAACAGAAATACTAGTATTTATGTAAATAATGACATCAGCACTTTTAATACGCAACGGCGAAATAGAAAACAGCAAGCAACACTTTTGGCAAATGTTTCCCTAGGATATTTATTTTGGTTATAATCGTGGTTTCTTTTTTTTGTTAACAGATGTAAAAAAAAAGTAGGTACCCTGTTATTTTTTTCAATCTGGTCCTGTGAAATTGTTGGCACCAAGTTTGTTTTCTCAGGAAAAAAAAATAAAGGTTCTTTAAATATTTAATTTTTGGCAACAATTGAACATTCATGTTTGGCTTTTTTTATCTAGACAAAAAAAAATAAACCAAAAGTAACGAATAGCAGAAATGCCGCACCATTTCGCAGAGCAATTTTCCATCTTATTTAGAGCTGAGGATAAATGTATATCTTCTTAATTTGCAGTGAAATCTTGATGACACGTAGTGCTTTCATCGTCTTATTTTTGCATTATCAATCATCTTTAAATAACGTTTTTTTTTTATCGTTTCAAATTCATTTTTTAACAAAAAATAATTAGGTATTGGTAACCATTAAAAAAAAATAACTGAACTATATATGCTAGATTCATCTGTACATAAAGCAGGTAAAAATAATAACAAAAGCAAAGAATATGTCTGATATTTTCCAAATACTTGAAGGAGAAGAATTAGTTAAAGTTATAAACTTAAGGTTATTAAAAGATCCATGGACCAGAACTTGCTATTGGCATAGCACCTACGGTAGCTAGACAGCAAATAAATATATGAGCACATCAGAAAGTGCTCCAACATTGGAACAAATGTCCTGGTTTGGTACATGCGAAAAAGTGTATTTCGTTTAATCATGCCGGAACCAAGGAACTATTGTAAGTCAAAGTAATTGTTCCTGTCTTTAGAGGTCACTGCAAACACAGAATCGGGCTCTCTGAAGAAACTGAATGCCGGCTGTATTTGCCTAAGAGCTACCTTAAGCACCTGAACCTGTTGGATAATAAAGATAACATTTGCTTTAAAATAGCCCGCGGTGGACATGCTGGTCGATCAATCGAACCATGTTATCTTCTTCACACAATACAATACAACCATGAAGAAATTTGAAGTATGAAGTTGTAAAGAATTTGGATATAAACTTTCAAAGTATCTATCATTAAAAGTTCTTAAAATTTTGAAAATAATCATTGACTCTCAACACCTTGACAGGTAAACTGAGGGAGTACTTTCTTGCATAAGGTCTTAAGAAAGCCGCGGTTTAAAAACCCATTCACCAACAAAACAGCAGATAATATAGAATCTTAAAAACTTTTAATAATAAAATTTTAAGTAAAAAACGTAGATTTGACATTGCATAGTGACGACCAAGATTATTACTATTACATGTAGGTGGTATATTTATAATTCTTAAATTTTGAATGCTTAATAATAAAAAAAGTAGGTACCTACACTACTTGTCCATTTGTAGATTGTATTTGTAATCATTGTATAACATTTTCAAGTATTTTAAGAAAGCCCTTTGGAGCTAGTGGTAAAGATGTCTTAGATTTCAAGCCCTGCTACTATTTTATAATTAATTTAGTGATAACAGAGTCAATATAATTCCGTATACCGTAAAATTCGCGGCTGCGCTTTGCTGTGCTGTACTGCAATGTATTACATTCAATTTGTATTTGTAAATACTAAGCACTAGGCATTTTGATCTTAAGATTTTAGAGTAGGAAGGGAATGAGCAGTGCAACCCGTATTTGTAATTAAGTTGTATTTGCATTCACCGTTGCTTAAGAATTAAGTCTAGACTCATCAAAGATGATCGCTTCAGTTTATTTAAAGCCATCATCATTTGATAAATATTTGACGACGTAATATATCCACGTAAAAAATAAATAAATAAAACCTGTAATGTCCCTTATCAATATACTGTCACTAAACCAGATAAAAATATTTTTCAAAGGAAATAAGTCTTATTTATATATTTCTTTCAAATAATATCTAACAAGTATAAGCAGTTTGTAGGTTTGTAAATTGTAAAAAGGTAAACCAGCTAGTGTTGGGCAAGATAGGAGAAAATACCTATCGTTAGCGAGCACTAGGCATGCACGTGTTTATTCGTCTCTGAAGAAAGGGTTCGTGTTGCTTACCGGATGTCACAAGTGTTGACTAATTATGAGATTGTCTAGTAATCGCTATACCGATAGTTATTTTCACCTACCTTGCCCAACACTAAAACCAGCACCAGAAATGCACGAAAATTTTTTATTTTTTAAACTACATACATATATTCTGCCCTGCTAAGACAGAAAGACGTATCTGCAATTTTTTTTTAAGATATTTGACTTTTTAATCAATAAAAAATTGATATATTTTGCTGATACCACAAATAAAAATCAAATTACAATATTTATTTATACGGCTTGCACACTTTGTGTATAGGATAAAACATACACAAATACACCAGAAACTAGGAAAATCCAAAAAACGTACTTTTTGCAGACCGACTTCCTGTCTCAGCAGGGCAGTATTATTAAGTTGAAAACATATTTTTCCATTTTTTTTTTTTTTTTATAGAATACCGACCAACCAAGTTAATTTATTTTCAATATAGAAAACATTTTAGTAGATCCCTATATAAGAGCAGAACTAATTGCAAGTGAAAAATACACAAGACAGTAAAATTTAAAAAGAAAAATACATAGATATATGTGAACCCATATGACCATAGTGGGAATACCAAACGTGTGTGGGCTTTATAGAAATCGTAATACTCTGACACCCATGTGTCAAGAACTTTCCATTCTGGTGGCAAACAATGGCTGTGATTAGTGATTCAAAAATGTACAGTAGGAAGAGAAATAAAGTCAAAGCACCCACGTATTGTTTGCCCGCCTCTGCTCGTGTATGCATTTGTGTAACGTGTGTTCTTACCACTTGTTCTTGACGATACCGCCTTGCATTTAAAGAAAGAGTATGTAGCGTTGGAGGAGAAAAGCCTTCGGGATTTTAAAATAGTATAATTTTTAATAGCTCTCGAAAGATACTTTTAGATATCCAAATAGGAAAGAACTCCTTTAAATATTCATCAAAGCGGTTGTTTGCAAAATAAATCCAATACTCGGACGATAAAAAAAAAAAGACTTCAAACCGATTGAGATCTATTTTAAGCACTTGATAATCGCAATACTCCAGAGCTAGTCGAGGGCGACTTGCAACAGTCCATCAGCCAGTCCTGGAATATTTACGTTCAAGCGTTTTAGTGGATGTATTTTAGAAGTAGCTATTTTGAGCGCATACCACGTCTGTTCACATCTCTTCTAAATATACCAGCGCCGTGTAGTTTTCTCTCCGCACCGCGTCGTATCATTTCCAAGCGGACTGACCATATCTCGACTATAATTTTGGAGGGAAAACGACTAGCTGTCGATTTTTGGCACAATATCGTCATAATTTTTATTCTCTGCCTTTGTTTTTAATTATAAATAACTGGCGTTTGGAAACGCGCCTTGCTATTATTGCTCTGTACACTTTTCGGTACAGTTGAAATAGAATAAGTAAATAATGATTAATAATAATAAAAAAATAGGTCATGACCTTCTATTAGCCGGCTGGTTTATCTGTCTACTTTATATATCGGTTAATTAAATATATCTAGGGATATGTAAACTTTAGAAGATAATTTTAGATTACTAAGAAAAGTTGTTGACTCATAAAAAAAAATTTAGCTTTTATATATACCTAGGAAGTAGAAAAAAAATTCAGGCAGATAAACATATCTCAGAAAATAATATATAATGCTTCTTTATAAGGTGCATTCTCACTAATCAAGTTTAATAGGCTCTTAACACACAGAAAGCAACAATAATTGAAACATTCTCTTTCTATAATTGCTTCCAATTTTTACGAAATTAATTTCTCTTTCTATTAAACAAGCTTGTTATTCTAGCTTTGTTCATTTGTTATTTTCACAACACTGCTCAGTTTTCTTTCAGCTATTGGTAAGTAGACGTTTCTTAAAATTGTTCATATGTTATACAAAAGTATAACAATGTAAATACAAAAGTACCAAATAAATCAAATGAAGCACCATAAAAGTAATTTACTTTATACAAATGTAAATTCCAATATATTAGCAAGTTATTCTAGTAGCAGTTTGTGTTGTATATATGTATTGTTATTAACATGATCTCTTTTGAATTCATAAATCGAATTGCATACAATATACTATTACTTCCACCTAACCTCAGACAAGTGTGTATCCAATTAACAAGGAAGTGTTTTCACCCAAATAAATCAATCAACACCAAATGGTGCACATAAAGGGACATGTTGTCGGTTCAATAAATTGTTAGAGTCTTTCTTTATATATATGGTTTCGTAAGCGTCTATTCTCTCGAAGATGTTACTTTTTTCATTAAATCCAGGTTCTCAATGTTAATTTTATGGCATGTATCAGTAATATGTTGTGCAATGCTAGATGTTAGGGACAGGTAATGTGTCAAAAAGAAAGGCTAGCAGTTTTCACTGATGATATTGTATTAGTTGATGAGAATGTAGCAATATTGCATTGCATAAATATGAAAATAAAATGTGTCTTGTTTCTTTTTATAGGAGTATCATATATGGTTCCTGCGGGAAAGTGTTATATACATATGCATTAGAGTTATAACGAAATATATTGGATATCATACTATTCAATGACAAGGCGTATAGTTGTATCTATCTCAATGGAATTGTTAACTACCAAAAATTATCGCATATACTGAATATCCACATTAATTTCAAAAAACTCTTTTACACACTCAATAGAAGAATTAGGTACTGCAAGTCCGATGTTTTCAACTATTCGAACTAATTATCAAAAATATCTAATATGGCTTTTACAGTTTCGCCGGGTATTTTTGCAATTGGATTAAAGCATATTGGTAAATCTATTTGCTGCACATATCCAATACAGTACAATATAGTATGAACTTCATTCATTATTCGTTAGAAACAATGAAAAGCAGCCCAACCCAATCAGCCAGTTCTGTTTAAATTTAGCAGCCTGCTAAATTTAAACAGAACTGAACGTAAAACCTGCAATTTTCTCCATTGTCGTAATAAAATCCACGTCTTTCCAGTCTGCTGATTACTCACGTGACGCCAAACAATCAGTCAATCTACAGGAAATACGCCAATTTAATGTAGCAATAACATTTAACAGTATAGTATAAAAGTTGGTATTCGTGTCTAGGCTCCATCGTTGCAGTAACAGCAAACGGAGACTGGCCAGAAATGCATTTTATTTTTTTTTAGAGCTATGTAGTCAATATCTATAGGAACAGTAAAATTATGTTTGAAAAGAATTTTATCATAGAGATATGTGTACTGTGGGATTTCTAGTTAATAAAGTTATCATTTCCCGCTCATAAGTGATAAAATAAGGAATTCATATGGTTTTAATCCTGAAAGCACATGTACGTGCACAACTACTAGTAACTCTATACATTCACATATTAGTTCGTTGACATTATAACAAAAAATTATTCTAATGTAAACTTCTACTACTGCTATGCGTTATTTTGATTATTACGTCGTTCAATTCTGACAAGCTTCAGAACTGATTCGGTTACTTAATCATTTTTTTTTTACTATCTATCTATATATAGTTATTCTACAGGCAGTGTCGTTAGCTTGCGGGAAATGATATGTAAAGAAATCAGTCAAACAAGACGTGATGTAATACTTAAAACGGTGTTGCAATTCACTACATATAAAAACTACTCCGTGTATAATGTAGATAGATTTATACACTAACGAAATTATAAAGGCATATTTTATCACAATTCTGAAATTGTCTATTTTCGGTGTTTGCTCTTAAAATTGACAGAGTCTATAGATGTTTCGGTTCTAAGAATTTCATTGTGTCTGTGTGTTATCTCCGAGTTGATAGCATCCGTATATAGAATATGTTATGTATTCTATACGCGATATAGAAATCTTGTGTATCATTCAAATACATGCAGTTAGATTCTTTACGATTTAATTAAACTTTGATGTACCATTTTAGTAGATATGTTTATACCTAACAGTAAAATGTTTAAATAACCGAGTAGATGAAGCAAAACAAACAAATTTTATTACGCTATATAGAATTGTGTGTGTACACTTATTTAGTTAAGTTATAGGGTACTATAAATTTCGGATAAAATACCATGACTGCATTTTTGTTTTATAGGTTTCAAACCAACATTATAAGTATTTAGAACTCGTTATTACATCAGCTAAATTTTCGCTATTACATTTAAAAACCCACGTGTATTGACGCAATTGTTAGTAATAGTATAATTTCAAACCGCATTTTATTACAGCCAGGTAAGTACTATAGTTTACATAATTTAATTCTAAAATACTTATATTGAAGCAATGTTTATATTCGAAGCAGTTTTATGGGAGAAGTTTATGTGAAATTAACAAATAGACGTTATTCATTGTATCATTTGTTAATAAATAAATGTATGCCACTGAAAGAAGAAAGTAGCATAATAAATATTTTGAAATACGATATGTATTCAATTTAATAAACTTAAATCTGAATTAATTTATAAAATATCGCACTTAAAAGATGAAAGTGTTGCAGCAAGCAAAAAAACAGGTAAATGCAATAGATTAAAATATATTTTTGCTATACGCTTATTTTTGTTTGAGTATGTAATATAGTAATGCAAACTTTAGTAACGTATTTTTCCTTAACGATTTCCATTTAACTACCTCCACGTAAGGCCGACTATATACGATCCGTTTTGAATATAAAACCGCACACAGAAAAGTGCTTTCTAATGCCAAACTAATATATTTATTTGAAAATATTTATTTGAGTTAAGTAAATATTTCTTTGAAACTAATATATATACTATAAAGAAGTAATCACGTTTTCTTAGCGATAGTAAATTACTTTCTTGAAATCTTACTTATAACAAAGAATAAACTACTTGGGATAAATACATACCTTCTTGAATCAAGTATGTGTAGTGTGTTGCCTGGCTTGCAATATAGTTTTTTTTATAAGAACAGTACTAGAATTGTACGGGTAGAGTTAGAAAATATTACCGTTAGATATGTACGCCGCTTAAAAATTTTACCGCGTAATTAACTGACTAATAGTCGGAAAACAATAGATTACATCCTACTATAAATTTCTTATACCCCAAATATAATCTACGTATTTCGTGTGTAGTCTGTTTATCTTACTCATTTTCCTTAACTGGTATAATAACATTCTTCAACATATTTAAATAAACAAAATCCCTATATAGAGAATTGAGAAATTTATTAAAAAGTTAATTTCACACAGAAATCTATTTGTAAATTGCACATGCGCATATTCGAATTTTTACTGGCCGATTGGTGCATTAGTCACCACGTGACTTCCGGCTTGTTGAAGCACGATCACAGGACATACCTATATCTCTGCACACGACTACGTCGGTTTTACTTCGTTTGATCGCTTGATCGATTTAGATTTGTGGTTGTAATTCTAATTAAATTTGTTGTAAATTTGTTTGTGTGGGGCTAGGGACTGCGAACAATTTGGTAAGTACTTTTTTTTTATATATACATGTCAATATAGTTCCTGTTATTAAGTTAGGTGTAATATATTAGAGCAGAAAATGTCGGACGAACCTTTATACATAAGAATACGGCATAAGGGACATTTTGTATGGTGCTATTTTGAACCAAATATAAACGATGCTCTTCAACAAGGTACATAGATAAATATGGTAAATTTAAGAGTAGCCACGCACACACCAATAGCGAACGATTCGTACCATCGGATAATCGGAAATCGGATGCATGAGAACCCACCTTTAGTAGGTTATTTTATCGGAAAAAAAAGTTGTCTGACATAACCTTAAAATCGCATCTTAAAAAAGTGTAGAATACATGTTTTCCGCCACAATACTACCGTGCTCCTGGGGTCATTCTACATCTGATTACTAAAAAATTATAGAAACTGCAGCTACATGGCCATTTTTAAGTTTACCCTATAAATAGATTGGACATAATAAATATACCACACCATTTATAAATCATATACATTTTGTATTGCTGACTAGCTATATCGTCATGAATTTGTATTAGTTCTATAAAATGCTACAAAACAATTCTACATTTTGTGATTTATAAGATGGTGCTTGGCACATTCACTTCTCTAAACCGTTTTAAGTACATACAATTTTAAAATTGATGAATTTGAAATTTAGAATATTAAATTTTTACCTCATATTTTTTTCTGCGAATATATATCGTCATCAAAGGCAGAGTGCACTGATTTTCAAATTTATTAATTTTTAGTGCAATTAATTTAACTATTACGTAGATGCAAAACTAGCATTAACGTAAAAATATTTGTACACTTTGAATGTTGTAGTAAAACAGCAATTGGACATAAAAAATAGTACTGACATTATATTTAAAGACAGCGATGGCGCTATTATCGCTCACGATCTCCTAATACAATACTTAAAAATGCATGAGAAGGGAGTTATATTAGAAATAGAACAAAATATTATTGATGAAATCGAAGTGGATGTTATATCTGATACATCTACTGTAACAGTGCTGGATGAAACTATTAAGGAGAGCAGAGAGGTATCATTGTCATTTTGTAACTGTTTTAAAGTTGGATTGTGTAATTAAGACATAGAATGTTAAAACTTGACTTACATACAAACTGGTCCATTTATCTAACATCACCCATATAATTTGGAATTTTTTTTAATGAAAAAGAGCTGTGGAATTTTTGAAAAAGCACCATGCAACGATGATATTGTCGAAGTTCTAAGAGAGCACTTCAAGGTTACATGCTAAAGTTGTTAGTAGTTAGTTAAAGTTCTTTTTTTAATAGAACATATTTTTTTAACACACTCAAAAAAAATTCATTCAAAGTAGTAAAGTACAAAACTCCTGTGACCTTAAATATTAATTCTAAACATTAGCATTCAAAGTTAGAATGAGTCATTCAAAGATTTTTTTTTAATAATTCCTTCTAAATTATTCTAGTGGTTTGGGATAAATGGGCCACGTTGTATATGTACGATTTATTAGTCGGTATTTTGGAAATTATGTTTTGTAGGGCATCGGAAATGTCAGTGACACATCGATAATTCAAACTTTTGGACTTAGCATCCATGATACTGAATTGCCTCGATTTGATTTGGAAACATTATTAAAAACTACACCTCTAGGAAACAGTGTTTTAAATTACTATCGAGCAAATAATGCTCTAGATAACAATAGAAGAACTAGATTAGTAGATATAATTTGTAAACATATATATAACTACATTGTAAAACAGTTGAGTCATATCCTCGAATGTACTTTCTAACTTTTTTCTGAACATCTCATTTTTTATTCTAGTCGATTAAAGCATACCGAGTATAACATACTCACTTCAAAAATTATAACGCTATTTCCAAATGAAAGTGCTCACACATACTATGTACCATCTATAAAGAAAGCCGATAGTATCAACAATAAACACATTTTGGCAAAAGGAAAATTAGTGGATAAAGTCAAGAACTTGCTGTTTCTTAGTGGAGAAAGAAAAAGAAAAACCAATGATCCTGTAGATAATAAAGAAAATGTGGAAGAAATTTTAGATGGTAGGATAAGAGCTATACAATTTCATAAAATGTAAAGCCCAAGTAACCAAATTTAAATTTCCCGCGAAATTTAAATTTGGTTAACTGGGAATCAATAATGAACTATATACATACATACTAGTGATGTAACGAATGCGTGTTTTTACACATTCGCGAATGCGAATGCGAATATGTGCACCAGACATTCGCGAATGCGAATGCGAATGCGAATATTCGCTACATCACTAATACATACATAAATGTATCTATAAATTAATTTCTTTGAGATTTTGTTTTTCATTTTATTTTAATATTTTAGTAGAAATAAGTGATGCGGCTGTTTGGTTAAAAACACGTTCAGAACCGTGGGATGAGGTTATACATAAATGGAGGATAACTCACCCCATGCGAAGATACAATGATAAATCAACAACAGTAGATGAGTTTTTACGGAATTGGCCTATTCTGTGCAATACACGAGCAGAAAGTCTCGTATGTAAATATATTAATGTTATTATAAAAGCTATATGTAGCATCTTTTATAGATAAATATAGATTTTGATATATTATATCCAAATACCGGACTACGACTACTTACCGGATGGGATAACTTTTTTGATACCATTTTACAATACGGATGCAAAAGTGATGCAATAAACGTTTTATGGAATTCTTTGCAGGAAAATTCAGACGAAAGTAAGTACTACATTTAAAACCAACTAAAGACGCAAACTTAACAGAATTCGCAATTAAATAATAATGACAATTTATAAGCAAAATGACATATCATTGTCATTTTGCTACGCCATACGTAAAACTATTCGCTGCGTAATGTTAATATTGCTATTTTTTCAGATGCTAAAATTGCGATTCAGTTGCAAATGTTGCCGCATTTGGTACCCCATAAGGGAAGGAAACGGACATATGAAGGCCACTGGAAATTTTCTATACAGGAGAGTATCGAGTCCATAGTAGTACACGTAAAGGTAACAACACTTTTATGGTATCTTAATTACAGTTTCACTAAATTGTCGTTTTCAGACGGTTCCTGAAATTGAAGAAACTGTAATATCGGCAAAGAAAAAAGCTGCGGCCAAGAATTACACCGTACAACCATATATTCTTCTAGAAGGATCAAATTTAGCAACTATTAATAATATATACGTCGTAGTGGATAATGTTAGATATAAATTTGAAAAAGTGATAACGGCATTTGATATATGTTTTAAATGTTTCCATACACTGAACGCTAAATATCCGCCTCAAGCGGAACACATATGGACTTTGATACAAAAGTGTTTGTATAAAATAGATACAAAGGAAGACAAAGTATACCCGTATTTAAGCCATTTTTGTAAACGTTTTTAACACTATAACTGAATTTGAAAGTATCTATTTTATGTAGTCTACTTAGGCATAATACCCAAAACTTGTTCTTTTGACCGAAAATAATAGCTTTAGTGTTAAGATTACCTTTTGCTTCACAATGTCGTACACATGTTGCAGTACAAAGTTCACGCGTCCCGAGAAATTAATATTCCATTTAGAATATGCTCATTCGATGTCTACCTTCAGATGTCCAATGGAAAATTGTCATAGAAGTTTTCACAAAAGAGCTGTGTTCAAGAAACACTTGACTACTAATCACGGTTCAATTTTTTGCGAAAGCACTATTTTTAATAAAATTAATCCGTCTACCTCCGGGAATTTTATGACGTCAAATGAGTGTAATGAAACTCGTATAAACCACAAAAACGGCAATGAAAAAAAGGCTGAAAATGAAAATGTTTTTGTAGATCTCGACGACTTATTTTCTAAGCTTCAGGAAACTATAACTTCTTCTGTTACAACTTTCATATCTAAACTATATACTACGTTAACAATTTCAAGATCATATATCCAATTTATAATAGATTGCGTTCAAGCGCATATATGCGATGGTGCATTACGATCAATGCATGAATTAATAGATCACTTTAAAAAATACAGTGAGAACAATTCTTTATGCTTTGATCTGCTTGATAAATTATTGCATAGTTTTGAACAGTGTTTGGAAAAATTAAATTCCGAGTATAAAAGGTATAATTGCTTTAATAAATCAAAATATATGGTAAAACCGATTCTGTATCAAATGGGAGTACGAAATGATGTTAGCAGAAAGGGAAATAAAACATCACTGGTTGTAAAATCTCTTTCAAGTGCTTATATACCGATTAAGCAAAATTTGCAATTGTTCTTAGAATTACCTGATGTATTGGAAAAAATCTTAGAATATCAAAATCATTTGCAGGATGATAGTGCAGGAAGTTTGAAAAACATTATACAGGGGAATTTATGGCAAAGTGTAAAACACAAATTTCATTCTGGTCATACATTGCCTTTACTGATTTATTTCGATGACCTTCAAATAGGTAATCCACTAGGAAGTCATGCGTTGTCGACTAAGATTGGTGTGGTATATTATTCAATTCCGACTGTACCACCTGCACATATTAGTAAATTAAAAAATATATTTGTGGGACAAATTTTTCATTCAGTTGATCGAAGTATTTGTGGTAATGATGTTACTTTCAAAATGTTGCTTCAGGACTTGCAACAATTGGAAGAGCGTGGCATTATGGTTAGTACTGGTGATGGATCACAAAATATTTATTTCTGTGTAATTTTAATCGTCGGCGATAATCTTGGAGTACATTCGATTTTTGGTTTGTCTGAGAGTTTTTCATCCACGCATTACTGCAGATTTTGTATGGGTAGCAAGTTTGAATTAGGCATACAAAACGAAGAAGATCCGAAGTTACTGCGACAAAAAGACCAGTATGAAACGCACCTCAATCAAAACTTGTATGGGATAAAAGAACGCTGCATATGGCATAGTCTTAATTACTTTCATGTTAATGAAAATTTACACTGCGATGTTATGCACGATCTATTGGAAGGAGTTCACCGATATAATATGGCTAGATTATTGAAGTATTTTATCAATAGCAATTATTTTACCTTGGATATGTTGAATAACAGGATTAAGTATAATTCATATGAAAGCAACGAGAAAAACATTTTGCCAACTGTGAAAGAAGAACATCTGAATAATGGAGCGATTGTCTGTTCTGCAGCTGAAATGTATAGCTTTGTGCGCAACCTACGGTTTATTGTAGGTGACTTAGTACCACTAAACAACGAATACTGGCAGTTTTATTTGTTATTATTAGATATCACAGACATTCTAATGTCAAATGAAATCACAGGTGATGATATAAATAAGTTAGCATTACTAATTTCACAACATAATATACTCTATGTCAACCTATTTAATGAAAATTTAAAACCAAAGCATCATTTCATGGTGCATTACCCGCGAATTATCAGACTTATTGGGCCACTTGCGCCCCTCTCTTGTATGCGTTTTGAAGCAAAGCATCGCGAATTGAAAGCTGTTGCGAATAGTACGCGATCCAGAGTTAACATTCCTATTACAATAGCCAATAGAATACAATTAGAAATGTGTTATAGAAATATAAGTCGAGTTAGTTTTACAAATAGCGTAAGTAGTAGTCCTCCGTTCGATGGTAATATATCTAAAATTAATAAATTGCATTACCGTGAAATGCTAGAGGATTACTATTGCGTGCATTGGTATAGTCAAAATGGTGTGACTTATAATAAAAACTGTGTTCTGAATTATGATATGGAGCAGAATATTCCAAAATATGCTAAAGTCGTTTATATTTTTGTAAATAAATATTCTTCAACTGAGGTACTATTCTACTGCAACATGTATCGGACAATAAATTATGTTTTACATTATAAAGCTTATTTGGTCGAATTATTAAATACTGATATTCTAATATCGCTCTCAGATATTCGTTCTAAGTATCCTACAATAGAACATGTTTTAAATACCGGAACGTACATTGCGTTACCGAAATATGTTCGAATAAACGAGAATGATATGTAAAATGTTTTTTTTGGTATGTACTTATGTATCTATTCTACTTGTGCCTACGTTACATTTTTCATATCAATATATATTTTTACTGAAATTTTAACTTTTTCACTATATATCTGATAGCATCTTTGAACTCGCAGGAAACCGGTTTAGAATATGGTTTTAAGGGTATGTTTATCTGCTATGGATTTAGAGAATTTTATTCTTAATTATTCATACACTTCAATATTTTGTAAGACTTTATTTTATTTTTTGAACTAATCTCCATATACTATTTTAGTAAGTAGCTCATAGCAAAACAGATTATATGAATACGATCCCAGGAGAAAAAAGATTCGTATAGTGTGAAAAAGAGAGTTTATGCCCAATACTTCCTGCTACGCTAGCAGGAGGTACAGCGTATAATTTCTCTTCCTCACAGAACGGTTTCATTTTTCTCCTGGTTTACGTTTACTAGTTATAAATATATCTTATACACGCATATTTAGTTCAAAGATGCTATAAACTACACCCAAGTAACTCACCTTATTCGTACAAAGAAAGATTATTCTTGAATCTAATATGCCCATTCTTCATTCAAATTATCAAACTTCTTGTATACAGTATTTTAAGAGTTATGCCGAGAATGGTAAGTATTGAATGAAGTATTGAAATTCTTGAGTAGACTAAATGAAGTACTTATAAAAAGTAATAAAATATTTGACCCAAGAAAATATTTCTTTGAATTTTCAAGAATTTATTTGGTTTCAGATAAGTAATTATTTTCTTGCGTATATACGAACCAACCGTTTACTTGATCCGAGTAAGATTTACTTGAATCAAGAAAGTACTTCTCTGTGTGCGTATACTATAGCATCACCTTTTATCTACCATGCACCGCAGACAAGATAATGTCCTTCGGAACGTCCTTTTTTGCTACATGTGGTTCTTCTCTAGTCTTCTCTGATGGTAGGGTTTTATGTATATTTTCTTAAAACGTCGCCAGAATAGAGAGAGGACCATTCTGACTTGTACATATACGGATCGCAGGGAAAAAACGCAGCCTCCTCTCCAGACCTTCATTTGCACTCTCGGCCGACCCTGGGCCAAAGGAACCCCGAATTTTTGGGACGACCCGAACGGATCTAAGCAGGTAGTCGACGTCGTCGCTGAAGAGGAGGGTCCTTTTGAAATTCTATACCTGCCCGGACCGAAAGACCAATAAAACCGAGAACTTTTTACTTAGCGAGCTCATTATACCGAGAAGCGAGCATAGGAGAGAAAGACCACCGGATCGGTGCGGAAGGAGAAGAAGAAGAAGAGGGTGACACACTGAGGGAACCTCTATTTGCCCTCTAATGGATGTAAACTTTATTTACTTTACTCCTCCTGTTTGTGGAATTCGTTCCTTAATACACACGCATACACGCAAAGGGGAGATCTGCGAGATTCTGGGTGCGCGTTAATTTTTCGAGTACGCCTGGTAAATTTCATTATTTGCCGAGTGAATGGGATGAAAGGACGTTTGACTTTGTTTGGATATCGCATTAGGAACCCTCGTAAAAATTCTAATACGTTTAATTATAACAAACAACTTCATAAACGGCATTGAGCATTATTTCAACGCAAATAGACAGTTATATTATATCAACAATCTGTATATTTTGTTTGGCCGTGAACAAACCATGACCTTACTCTTAAACTTTTATCTGTACCTATATACAAAATAATAAGCGATCAATACCAATTTGCTCTCCTTAATATTTCAGGCGGAGATAATTTGTTAGCCATCAATTCTTGCTGATGCAATAAAAGACATAATATCTCAAATTATATTTACAGAGTGAAATTTTATTTCGCTTTTTTGTGTAGCGAATATGAACGAATTGAATTTTAAAATAGCAATTATTAATTGTTTAATTGAATTATAGCGCTAACAATGAGTGGACAATAATTTTAATCTTATTGAAAAACAACCTGCACATTTGTTCCTTTCTCTGAAAAACTACACAGTAAAAAATTTCTGCGTGTAAAGCTCAAAAAGTAAGTGGTAAAAAGTTTGCGTATTAAAATTAACACCTAATTTGGTTAAAGTTGCATTTTGTTACCAAAATCAATTAGGTGAAGACATATTTGCCCAATATTTGAAATATTTAAACCTGGTGGTGTAAAAAGTTGACTTCGAAAAGAGAAGGGCGTAAGTATGTATGTATGCGCATGAACAATTTCTATCATATACATGTAATAAAGAGAAACTTACAAACTACTAACGAACAATTGGCACGTGATCGGATTCGTATTGAAACTTGAATCCTGTGCTTCTGCTTTTTAGCTGTTTATAGTTTATACGTACATATTTTATATTTTGTGCAACCATTATCTTGATATGAATTAAATGCAAAAGGATGGTTAAATGGCTGAGTATTAGTGATTCAGTGCACCGCTGTGACTGCAGACTGGGAGCACTTCTGCTGTCTACACGAACGTACTACCGCGCAGATATGCTTTCATTTACAGCTAAGCACCTTAATCGCATTTACGTTATTCAGTGTAAAAGCTACACCCATGTAGTGTACTTCTAACTAACACCCAAAGGTGTACATCATCTCTTGGTAGTTTACACTGGCCAGTGTCTTACACTACACGTTTTAAAGTGTAGGATTTACCAAATCGTTTTGGTAAATTTTACCAAATTTCACGGTGTAAAATTTACCAAAAATAGTGTGGACTTATATTGATCACTTTTAGTGTTAATTTCTACACGCAATTTTTTTACTGTGTATTGAGCCGATTTTATTTAAATTTGAACAACATCTTCACCAATGTTAGGCTTAAGATTTAAGGTAGAGGGAATTATTTTATACAAGTATATAGGCAACAGCTTAAGGAATAAAAAAAAACTTTCGCTTTCCTTCAACTTTGATTTCTTTTTTCTCGGTAAGTAGGTATTTAATTTATTCAAAAACGATGTACTCTATATCGATATGATCTAATTCCATATCTATCAATAATTTATACCTATAAAAAATTTGGTGGTTGATGGTTTATCCGATTTTGGGAAAAAAGAACATTAAAATTGCCCTAGAAAAAGTGGAAAAATATTCTAGAAAAATTCTTTTATAATAAGTGTATATTGGCTTGCTTTAAAATGTTTCCCAAAATATCCAAAACCTCTGACGTATTGCAAAATGAGGTCGTATTATAGCGAACGCTACCCATAACTGAGATACTGTTTTGTAAGCACTTAAATAAATTTATACTGACCGTCCTATTAGTTCCCTACTTGTAATTCTTTTTTTTTTCTTAATGCCTAAAGTGTAGATAATTCTTAATGCATAACGCCATATACACTGCAAAAAATTACAGTAATTTTACTATAGTAAATCGGAAATATTACATGAAATAACGTTGTGAATTTACTACGATAAATCATGTAAACCTTATTTTACCTGTTTTTTCCAGGATATTTGAGATGGAAAGAGAAGTTTCGGTAAAATTTACAGTTATTTCATGTACTTTTAAGATGTAATAAAAATGAAAAGAAAAAATACTGTAAAAAACATGTAATATTTTGCGATTGCTACTAAAATTTACTGAAATATTTGGGTAAAATTACCTTCAAATGCACAAAATTCATACGCCGCAATGTGATTGGTTATTAGGTTATTTGCCTGTGCGCGTAGGTAATTCTAGTCAGTTATGGTGACGCATAAACAATCGCAAGTTGGGGTGATTGTTCCTGTTTGTGTGCTGCCTCAAGCATTGCAAAAGAATTAGGTAAGATGCTTTTATAAAAATACTCATTTTAATATATTTTCACATGTGGTTAATACAGCAATTCTTTTCTGCTTTAAATATTTCACCGATTTTACTTATTGTTAATACTTTGGAGGGTATTCTGATTCATGATGGAACACACGCCAATATTAAACATAACCTAATGTTTTCATAAATTATTTATTGCTCCATGAATATAAACACAAATTGATTAAAAATTTCACTATTATTCACGATTCACTGTTAAAATTAAAACGAATGCTAAACTGTTATAGCTTATTTACTTAAAACAAAACCTTTAATACATTACTTTTGTAAAGAAATAATGCATTTATATTTACAGTAATTGCATCTCAGGATCTTGCTCCCGGTGTAGGGAACTGTGAAAACCTATGATGCAATTTGTATTCGTTTTTGTATAATGTATAAGAGACTTTTTAAAGATAACTTGACTGTAATAATTCAGTAGTCGTTTTTAATGATTATTCATCAATTGGGTATTGCGATAAGTAAAAATTATATTTATCTTTTCCTTCTTGTGGTGGAATATTTATTCGTGCACAAGCTGTAGGTACCTATTTACATTAATTTCATTTGATCTATTTACTGATATATACATATAATAATATCATGGAAGTAACATTTGTTTCTCTTTTTTTGTTTCAGAGCAAAATTCAATGAATTTGATAGCATTTGGTTCGGAAATAGCCATTAAATGTCAGATAAAGGAAATTTATATTTTTTATTCTACTGAAGATTAATAAAATATGTATTTGCTTATCCTTATAGCGTTTTCGACTTACTGCACTTTTATCCACTGATTGTATTTCCATCTTATTTTAATACATAATATTAGTAAGGGAGATAGATATACTCCACGCGTAAAGTGCAATAAGTCGAAAACACTATTAGTTTTATTCCTATAACTCAACAACATTGACGTTTTGCAAGTTCTGAAGCTGCAGCAAAATTGTCTAATAACTAAGAATTTTATTGTTTTAGTACTTATTATGTTTTATAATCCTACACTGAGAGAACAAAATGTGTTAAGTTAACAAAAAAATTGTCTATCCAACAAAAACATTTGGTTAAATATAGTCAAACAAAATTTTTTGTCAAGGTAACAAAATGTGATTGTTACTATAATTGTGTAGATTAGACAATATTTTTAGCATTGTCTTAACAATCAAGGTAATTTTGATCTGAATCTTTGAAATTGTTCGGGCAACAAGTGCCTTGGGTTAAACAAACAGTTATTTTATGTTAAGTTTACCAAAAGAATTGATTAACATTAAAATTAGAAGTTGTTAGGTTAACTATTTACTTTTGTTTGTAGTAAATATGTACAGTTGTTAAATCAACGAAATAGGAATGTTGTTCCTATAAAAACAAATACCTACTCTCTTCAACCAAAAAAATGTATTGATTTAAATATGATTTTTTGGTTAAATTAATGATAGTCGTTTGGTATGGAATAATCCTCCGTATATTGCGTTATACTGTACCTATACATTTAGTTACACTTATACAGATGCATATTGTGGTTGTTCAAGCGAAAATTATTAAGTTCAAATTGATAATTTCCTAATACCTTAGCTTAAAAATTCAAATGATCAGCCGAATCATTTTTATGTCGGTGATATTAGCTATTAATTTTAAGTCTATCATCGAAAATGTAATTCAGCAGATTACTTGAATTTTTAATCTCAAGTATTACAAAACCATAAATTTGAACTTAATGAACTTCGACTTGTACAACGATCTACCGATACAATTGCAATATATACATATACACTAAATATAAATGGAGAAGGATACACTCTAACTGCCTTAAAGGTAATGCTGACTAACATAATTATTATCGCGAACAACCCCGAAACACAGAACATCTAATTCTTATTGCGCAGCTACACTTGCATATATAACCATAGGTAAAAACATTATGATTTTCCGCAACTATTTTATTAGATAAAACATGAATTAAGTTTGGATTAAATGATAAGAACAAATTATAAATTACAAGATTTTAATTCAAAAAATATTTCCATTAAAAGATGCCCGACAACAGAAGTACATATATTCGTGGATATTTCATTTTAACCTCCATTAGGATCAAGTTTTATAGGTTGTTTAGTGTTTTAGGCGCAGGAATGATTATTATATAGATTTTTTTTTGAACTGTTACATTAATAATTTCTTTTACCTCTTCAAACTGCCAATTTAAAAGAAACGGATGCATAAAGGCATATGTATGTTTGTAACCTAAGGTTACTACCGTAGAAATAAGAGATAAGTACATAGTGTTGTCTTGGATACTTTTCTGTCATGTTAATGCACATTTTGTTTCGTTTAACAATACATAACAGATCATGCTATGCATTTACATTAACAAAGTGAATTTGTTAAAGTAAATATTTATGTTTGTCAATATATGCTAGTGTAAAGTTTTCCTTCAACAATTATGACTTGGTCAATATAACCAAATATTTTTAATTCAATGAAACGAAATATTTTGTTGCTCTTCGTGTTAACAAATGGTATGTTGTTGGGCTAACAAAATATTATCAATCATTTTTTGCAGTTGTTGTAACCTTTTATTTTGCTCGATTTGATTAAAAAAGTTGTTGATATAACAATATTTTTTCAACAAAATGGTTTTTGTTAATTTAATGCATTTTGTTCTCTCAGTGTATAGTAATGATACTTTGCCTTTAATTAAATACTATTTATACTAGCCTGTGATATCCATATGTGTATTTGATAACATTACGGAATATTAATGGTGATGTCTAAGTAAAATTATACAATTTATATTCCTCAATGTTACCAAATTTATATTGGAATCATCGGCACTCTAAACAGGAATTTAATTCGAGTTACAGTATGCTGTAAAAAGTAATAAGGTTGTAATCAGAATCACACATGCAAGGGAATTTTCTGTGCAATGTATATTTACACCTGTAATATTCACCTTCTTAGTATTTTTACCTGCCTTCGTTATAAAATTACATGCCAAAATTACTTGACTGTTCGGTAAATATACAATTTATATAAATATTACATATGAATTTTACAGAACGACTGAAAAATACATCAGTGTATGAAATTTACTGGTAGATAGCAATTTTACTGGATGAAGTAAATTTACCTGTAATATCGTAGGCAACTTTGTTACCAACGATTTTACATGTAATTTTACTAGAATTTTTTTTACAGTGTAGATAATTAGTCATGAACTCCTCAAAAACACACAAGCCCAAAACAACATGCACTTTATTATTATGTGAAATTAGACCATAATAATGGTAGCAACAGAAAAAAAAATGAAACATAAAAAAAATTAAACATCATTTTCAATAGAAAAAAAATAAAAATCTGATAATACTTTTTCAATCACCCCAGATGATTTTAACAAAGTATCTGATGAGGAAAATATCGCTAGTAAATTTTTGATAGGGGCTATAGGGGCTTTGCCGAACACAAGTGGTTTTTCTTAATGTCCATAGAAGTTTTGCTTTAAAATCGTTGACATTATCAACATTATAGCACTTGTACTTTCTCCTGATATTGTTTTAAGTCTTATTATGTCTGTTTTTAAAGCGTTCTAACTAACTAGATGAGATGGGACACTAAAGATATTATATTCCAATTGCTGTCCAATTTTCATTACCTTTGACAGTATTATCAACATCGTATAACGGGATACTCTTGCGTCTGGGTTTTACAAAACACTTCTATAGATTAATTTATCAATATTGTACCGCGCAATTTTAAAAAAGTTTCGTTTTTGTTGAACGTTATCGCCAGAATAAAATTTATTTCTCAATTTGTCCTTAATTTTTATAATTTTGCTGTTTGTATATTTCCTACTTTAAATCTCAGGTTTTCTTTGCTGTAAAAACGGTGTCCGCTAAGAAAGAGTTATACTGTACATACATATAGGTACATATTTTTATTACAATTCCATTTGGTATACATTTTGCTATAGTTAACATGTACGAAGCAAGATCAAACCTTCATACAATATCATTTTATTCCTGCAGAACGATTTACAAAGTTATTTTGCATAATCAGTACGTAAGTATATAATACTGATACAAAATATACGAACAAACTGTTATTTACGTAACCTTGCTCATATATATACTTATTTATACATGATACACGACGTTGTAAAATAAGTAATACCAACCTAAATGATGAAGTTTCTACGGCTATACATGAAACAAAATTAAGATAACCTTTTAAGGGTTCGAGATACGAAATACTGTTGATCAACTTTCTTAATTACTACTAACACGAATCCATATAAACAACGCATGTTGTCCGCATTAAGAGAACAGAGACTTATCAAAATATTCTCGGTGAAATTTTAAGTTAACCTAAATGGAGGTAACAGCCTTGGGTAAAACTCGTTTCAGAACTTCTTTCCGGTCGTACGAGTTATAAACGTGTCCCCATATAGAAACGCAAAATTTGTTTTTCGTGGGAAGATGAAAATGTGCCTACTATACCGCAAGCGTATGCGTAAAACTTGTTTTTATATGTCGTATATAAAATAAATTCGTAATTGAAAATACTAGGAGGAATATTAAATGAATGTGCATGAAGAAACATCTATTCGTTTATTACTATGGGCTCGGTTAGTGTTCGAAATTATTCTTTGAATAGTGATGGCTTTTGTTTAAATAAGAATAATATTTCTATTGAATGGTTTGAGCCTATCTTATCCGTCATAGAGAATGCTTAGTATACAACAGTTATCTGCTGGTTATTCACATATGTATTTAGTCATAAGTTTGTGCGAATAAAACTAGTATGAAGCCTATACCAAGTAAGTATGTATAACATAGATAACTAAAAACATTCGATTTTCTAACAAGAATTTGATTAATACATGCAAATAAATATTGGTATTATTTTTTAAATTCAAATGAAAAACTGTCTCACAGAAATATTTTATTCAAATATGTTTAAAGCTTGGGCAACTCGAACTTTTTGCCCGGTCCTAAAAATGTCGCATTAAAACAACATCTATATATCTTTTTAAACACAAAAAATTATTCCCACATTTATTTTAAGAAATCTCTAATTTCACTCAATCTACTCAGAGAAATAAATTCTGGGAAAATATAGAATAGGATATTTATTGCGGTTTCCGAGAAACGGTAGATTATGTTGAGAAAATGTATCTTAAAAAAAAAAACTCGTTCCCATTTGTTATGTTTGTAAAAATCGCTTCTTTCAGTTACTGCTTTTTGCGTTTTTTTTTTTAACCCGTAGTTTGTGGTTAAACTTCTCTTAATATTATACTTATACATTATCAGTTTGTTTTGTGAATTCTAAGTGTCATGT
The DNA here is from genome assembly GCA_949128085.1 of Cetonia aurata. Taxonomy (NCBI): domain Eukaryota; kingdom Metazoa; phylum Arthropoda; class Insecta; order Coleoptera; family Scarabaeidae; genus Cetonia; species Cetonia aurata. The sequence goes on from OX421888.1 coordinate 11,176,245, forward strand.
TGTCATCTATGTAGTTTGTGTGCATCTTATGGCTTCGTCGAGTGCTAAAACTCCGTACAAGTCGCTAACATTAGCTCAGAAAGTGGCGGCGATTAGAGAGGTAGAAAAATGAATTAAAAAGAAATTTGAAATCGTCAAGGAATTTCTCACCAAACACTTTATCAACTTATTTAAACATCTTGAGAAGCAAAAATCAGCATAAAACAAAAAATTGAAAAAGAATGAGGGGTGTCTGCCAACCCAAATGTGGACGATTGCGTTCTTAAAGTGGTTCAAATTAGCACGGGATAACAAAATTCCAATTAGTGCCGGCATATTATGAGAGCAAAGGCTGAACAGTTCGCCTCTGCATTGGGTAATGAAACTTTCAAAGCCAGCACATCCTGGCTGGATGGTTTCAAGAATAGAAACGATATTTCCTTCAAAACATTATCTGATGAGAGTGGTGCTGTGGATATTCGTTTATCGAATAATTGGAAAAGACTTTTAAAAGAAATGATTGAAAACACGGAAGCAAAACATATTTTTAACGTATAAGTAGATGAGACGGGACTTTTCTATAAGTGCACCCCAGACAAAACACTGGTTTTTAAAGAAGAATCATGCAAATGGTGGAAAGCTCAGTACAGATCGGGTAACGTTCCTTGTTGGAGCTAATATGGACGGATCTCAAAAGCTGCCTTTAGTGATAATCGGCAAATCAGATAATCCAGGGTGTTTTAAGTACGCAAAATCTAAGCCTGTGGATTATGAATCGAACAAAACGGCCTGGATGACCGCTGAAATTTTTGAAAAGTCAATCTCGACAAGAAATTTTCAAAAGAAAAATGAAAGATTATCCTTTTGATTGACAATTGTCCGGCCACAACAGCATTTCTCAAATGGAAAATGTTAAAGGCATTATTTTCCCTGCCAATATGACCATCTGTTGTTCAGCCAATTGACGAATGCATAATTAAAAACCACATTTCTACAGGCATTTGTTGGTTCGAAATGTCCTCGTAGGAGACTTCGGAGTTAAGAATCTTAATATTTTTGAAGCTTCACGGCATGAGGCAAAGTTTCTGAAAGAACCATTATGACATGTTTTCATAAGGCGAGATTTCCGGAAACAGAAGGAGTAAATGTAGAAGAAAGATTGGATGAAAGTCATCCTGAGCTTGCTGTAGATAATTCACATTCTGATCCATCACAACGTGGATAAAAATGTGTCTGCTCATGTGACGATGGACAACCCAGCTGAGAAAGGGTATCTGGGGATGTAGAGGACAAGGAAATACAGGAAAAGCTATGATACATAAACATGAACTTCGACGGTTGTTTAAAAGTCAGTCTAATGCATAAGATTCTATATTTTTTTATCAGTGGAGAGGTTGGAAACATATATTATGACTCAACGGCAGAATTCAAAGAAGCAGGTAAAAATATCGCTGACTTTTAAAAAAAAAATTGTGCGAATTGTTGAAGATAGTAAAACTATTAAATAAAAATATAATAGGTATGCATAAAGTACGGTTAGTGTATTAAAGTTTTCAAAAGGAAGTTATTTCTTTTCTTATTTACCTCTCTCTTTGAATGAACATATGCCATTCGAAGTATTGGTATTTTTTTCTGGTCCCTTCAACTTCGAATTGTCCAAGTTTTGACTGTATATATACTGCATATACAAAAACAAATAACGATAATAAGTAATGTGTGTAATAGGTAGGTATATGAGCAAACACAAGTGTTGTTTTTTATGTTGTTGTTTTAGATTTTGTACCCGGATTTGTCAATTCATTAATAATCATCTCGTGTCTGTTTGGAGGAATAAAAATTCACCGTTAATTTGGACACAAGGTTTTCAGTAACTGTCGACTTGACACTGTATAATAAGTAGTAATATTTTCTAAGAATATTAGTGAGTAATATGTAGAAAGCTGCCATTTCATATTATTAACACAAGGTTTTTATTACTTTATAAGTACCTACATATTATGCGTTAGATAGGTATATCTCAGATGCGTGCATTGTGAAATTAATGTTATTTTTCACATGTTCTTAAGGTTGTGTATTGAATAGTGGTAAGAAATAAAATGTTGTTTATATCACTTCTGTATTACATCAGTTTTAAATTTACATATATTAAATAAAAATTTTAATAAATATTTTTTTTCAGTTTCCAAACAATAAGTAGGTTAACCATTAACCGATAGTTAAACATTCTAAAACGATATGGGGGTATAATTTATCAATGGTAAAACTATAATATTAAATGCTGTAACCATATGCATTTTTATTACAGTATTATTAAAAATATTTTTTAAACTATTTTCACACACTAACAATGTCCATGAAAAAGTATTTAACATTTTAAGTGAATTTTAAGTCAAAAAGAGCTATTTTACAAGCGTATAAAACCTACACAGAGTGTAAAGTGTAACACAAATCTTTTAGATTAGTATTAATGTGTTCGATATGATAAAAACAAATACTTCACTTTTTTATACTAGAAAAGCAAAACCAACAAAAACATTTATTATTGTACCGTTTTCAATTTCTACTATTAATAATATTCTATGGAGCATGTTTTTCCTACAGTCTGCATTTATTGAGCTATAGTCATATTTTCTGTTGATATGAACATCAACAAAATGAAAACTTATTGCAAAATTTATAATATTAATAGGAAAGATAAATATTTTCCAACACAAACATTGTATGCAACATAGAAACCTATACGGATTATGTTTCCTGTATAAAACTTTCCGTCAACACTAAAACATCCATAAAAATTTACTGCGTAAACTACAGAGGGTTCGCATATAGCGAACTGAGGAAAATAAAGATGTTTCTTCCTTCAACAGTTTTTGCAGTGTTAAATATTTATTACTGATGTATACCTAACCATTATAAAACGCTGAATAGAAGGCAAATAAATCTTAAATTAATGAATAACGTGTTACAAGTTAACCGTCTACCTAACATAAGTGTATTTTTAGAATTTAGGTTTAATGTTATCGTATTTCAAGACAAATGTGTATTGAATTTATATTCTCAAAAACATGGAGAAAATGCCAGTTACGAAAATAATGCGTCATTAAAAAATCCTTTACACTATTAGCTGTATATACTGTATTAAACGTATTAAAAGTCACACCTTGTACACGATGTGTCTTGTTTATGCACATCCAATTTACGCAGGATATGTATATTGCAAGTGGGAAATAAGAAAACCGCCATCTTTACGACAATTTAACGTATTTGCTGTGACATACATGCAGAAAATAGGTAATTTCAACATCATAATTACATTGAATTAACTGCAATTTTGATCAGTCTAACCCTTTTCTTCATACCGCACATTTTATTAAATGAACAGTACTTACTGTTCAAATGATCGTAATAAATTTGTTAAATTAATAAAATAAAGGTAACAAAATTATTGGATCCACTACATTTTTTTTGTAAGATTAACTATAATTTTGGTTAGTTCTGTTTAATATTGTTATATTTTATTAAAAAAACCTGTTTTGTTAATTTAACACCTGTGGTTCCCTCAGTGTGGGATTCTTGTGTTATCCGGTGTCCATAATTATATTTGGCATAACGTATAAACGTGTAGCAATGATGCAAAGTTTTCTTAAAAGTTAGATTACACAAAAAAAAAAGAACTGGATTCTTTTTGTGTAAAATTATTCAACATATTATGGTTTATTTAAGTATTTTGCACCGGAAAAAAAATGCAGACATTTTGTCCGGTAACTGAAATAATATCTCAATTTCAAGGTAATATTTTTTAAAATATGGAATGTAATGATTATATGAAAGTATTATTAAATTAAATAAAGATTGTATTAAGTTGTATTAAGAACAAACGTGGAAAAAGCATTTCAAACTTCGTTTAATTCTAATATAGGTATATATATCTATTACTGTGTGTTACTTGAAAATTAATTGTAAATTAAGATTTATAGCGATTACTGCACATTCTGTTTAACGTAAAACGATGCTGCTTGTGCATGATAGGATATATCAAGTTATTATTCAAGAAGGGTGTTTATTAATAATAATTAATGCTCCCTAAATTATACAGTTCCTCATCTGACAGGCAGTTTTCCTACTACACATAACTGTGTCTGTGTATATAAGATACTGTAAGAGTGTATAAGTGGTAAGTGTATAGGGTATTCGTGCAATATCGTGGATTATAAAACAGTTTCTATTGTTTCATCGCTTGCAACGTTATTGTAGCGTTTATTTTCGCCTGTTTTTTCACATTACCAACGGCACACCGTACGCTGAGGTTTACCTATGTCGAAAGTGCTGTGTTCTGCACACGATTTTTAAATAGAAATTGTTATTGCAAAATTCAGCATGAAGGAGCGTGCAATTGTGTCTCTCTCTGTGTGTGTATATGTGTGTCTTGTCTGTCTGTTGTGAAGTCGGTATACCAAGAGTACATTCACCTCACCGGCCGTGGAAACGCAAAATCGACCGCTATTTTTGTGGTATGGCGCAGTGTATAGGTATGTAACGCCTATCTAGCTAGCATCAACGGCGACCGACAATGGATTCTTCAACAACTCAGCAGAAACACACACACACTAACATCGGCACGGCACACGGTATAGAAACAATTGCCTAATACGCATAATAATAAACAATCGTGAGTCGACGCCACCTCCATGGTATAACAGGCAGATATTGTTCTCGAGGGAGAATGAAATTCACAGCTTCATTAGCAGAGAGATTGAATAAGCAAAGAGGAAGAAATCGCGGTGTACCGCACACCTCGATTCTTATTTCAATTGTGGAGCAAGGCAGAAAAAAAAAAAAAAGATCTTTCATCGTCCAAAAGTAGAAAACGATGATGACATACTTTTCCGTGCCGCTTTTTTATGTGGGTAGGCATAAAAGTACAGTACGGTAGCTTTTTATTATAATGAATTCCATAAGAAATAGCACCCGAAAATTCCTGTGTTAATCTTTATCTCTTTTTAAATTAAAAACCACAATATATATGGGTTAACCACTAAAAATCACAAAAAATGCAATGTTTGCAAATTTTACTCGTATTTAATACGAAAATAATGGTGGTTAACTAATGAATTGTATACTCGACATAGATTTTCTCATTTTCATAGACTACCTATTACGAAAGAAACAAAAAAAGAAACTTCATATTACCTATATACATATACAAAACAAAAGAGCATACATATAATATAACCCTAGTTCATATTTTACGAGTCATAGGTCAAGTATATCCGCAAATATATTTGCGATATAAGGTTAAAACATCCTTTGAAAACAATCTACAAATAACTAGCAATCTACGTAAAAACGTCCTATCCTCACAGGATAGGATCATTTCAATAGATAGAAGATTTTTGTTTCTTTCAATGAAGAAGAGATTTTAATTAATTTATAATTTATTCTAACTCGATTTTTAAAAGAAGGTATGCTCCTCATACAATTACTATACAATTTAAATAGACTTTGTATAACTTTATTATTGTTATAGACGTCATATTTTTAAACCAATCCCAAATTTATATTTTAAATTTAAACTTATTTTTTTAATAAGTCATTTTATTTGCGAATTAATACCCTTTATAGGATTATTTGAAATATGTACAACTTTAATATCATTAAAATCATTCTACTTTACATAAATCGCATAAATAACGTGCTAATGACATGCAATTTTAAAAATTAATAAAACTTATTTTTACGTTTGTTTTATATATTAAAGATATATAAATGTAAAGACTTTATAAATAATAATATAACGTATACTTACACACTTCGATTAGGTACTGCCAACATACAAGCCAGTTGGAGGCGAGATATATTAGTCTATATTTTTGGAAGTAGGTATATTTATTTTGCCATTAGTTAAATTAAGTTTTAGGTCCTGGATTATCTTTCATAATTGTATTTTTTTCTAAGAGTAACTTAAGGGAATTAAATAAAATATAGGTCAAAGGTATTATTTCAAAGTGAAAAATTACACAGGGGTATAAAGTTATTCTCGGAAGTCAGGTTTTCATAATCATAGTGAATTTTAGCTTAAAACCAGACATGAAAATGTCATGCTCGACGAAAAATGGTTCGTAGTAATTAAAAATTTTACATCACCTTAGGTAGGTATTTTAGAGATAACAAAAAAAGTAGCAAAAACGATTATTTATATACCTATTTTAAATACGATTTGAATATTAATTTCAATCCTAATATCAAAATGATGTTTAAATCTATTAATACGCAGCAGTATTTAATAGGAATCTGTTTAGCAAACTATCCAAACAATAACTGCTGCATCACAGTGAATTACGCGCACTTTTTATCAATATTTTTAATACAACATCCCACGACTCATATTACGAACATATTTTGTCTGAAGAATTTCGTAATATTATTAAATCCACTATTTTTAAATTTTTTAAAATCATAAAATAGTATTTTGCGTTGTCTAAAACTATTAGGTATATATATATAAATATCTAATACCTTATATATAAGCATCTAATATAATTCTCATACACGTAGCTAGATATTAATATCTGAATTCCACGTTGGACGTGTATTAACTGTTCAATAAACGTAAGGAACGGAGCAAGTTCAATCAATGTCGTAAACTTTACTGTTTCATTTGCCATTTGCAAATGCCTGCAATAAGTTTTTATGACACAATAAGGGTAACGTTAAAGCATTTTCCGTCCCTTATATATTAAAGCGTATAGGGTTGCTTCGTTCCTCGTAACAACATACAATAATCGCAAATACTGTGCGTCCAAAAAACATTGGGCCAAACAATTTTGTTAGAGCACATACATACTTTAGCATGTTGTTTTCGATAACGCAATCTGATATACATATAAAATATATGGTTTTATTCATTAGTTATCTCGCTCCTCGTAGATTAAACAAAATAGTAATAAGTTGAATGCGTGTTTGTAGCGTAGCTACAGAAGTATCGCGTTATAATAGGAACGAACTCACACATCTACGTTGGCCATGGAAAGCGGCATGGTGTTTTATTCGACCTAAAAACATCTACACTACGGAAAGAAGAAACCAAATAATAAAAAAAAACTTATTGTAAAACGATAATGGAAACATGTCTATTATTATTAAATATTGTAAAATACGACTCGTGTGAGATGTAGGAAAATAGTTAATAGAACAGATAAGGTATATAAAAAATAGTAAAAAATTACCGTTTAAAGTGTTCACGTATTCTATCTTCTCTTATATTATCGGGTAAATTGCCGACCCAAAGGTGTCTAGTCTCTCTGACCATTGTGCTTTGAACACCTCATTGAGAAATTTTTGTTTTTCTCTTTGACACACTATACACACTCTTCCACAAACAAACACAGCCGTTTCGACTTCATGGCGTCGTCGATTTTACACACTAAACGGTCGTTGTATAGGCCGCGGTTGCACACTGCACCAAAAAAAAAAAAATAAAAAATCACTGTTACGATGTATGCGATGCACTTTCACACTGATCGGCCCTCACCCCAAAATAATAAAGACTAACGTGATGAAAATGAATAAAATCACTTACACTTATTTATACATACTGCGCCTGTACGACGCAAAAAATAACTACACTTATTACAGCACTTGTCTCGTCTCACTTTACTAGTAGTTGTGTGTCGCTTTTTGTATTATTCTCAATAATTATAAATACATGTAAGATATTTTCCATTAATAACACTGCGCTGCTAGTCTTTCAGCACTTGCATCACACAAGCTACTGCGTTGAGTACCTACTCCGCCTATAAACTAGATAAGCAGCGACAAACGTAGTGATTCTGGCCAGAACAGCAACATTGTAGAAAGAGACGATACGTTCGTACGTCCAATTTTGAGCCAGACGATTTCGTGTAAAATAATATAGCCTTCCTTTATATTTTCTCTTTGTCTAGCGGCAGGTTTCGCTCGAGGATCAAACGCTACTGCTCGACTAGCAAACATCGTCCTGCAATATTTTCTTATTTTCTTCAGATTTATACGATGAAATAATCAAACTTTTACGAGGAATTACATAATTTTTTACGTTAGGAACGTAATTTCCTTGATTAAAATTATGTATATATATTAAATTATACGTATTTATTCCCTAAATAACTGATAAAACGTTAAATTAAGGTTACCGTCATATAAACCTGTTTTATTATTGTAATTTGTGTATATATGAATTATATAAAACAATGTTTGGGTAAGACTGTAAGAAAATTCAATAGCGTTAATTTTCTAAAAGGTTTTTTTAGCAATCATTTTTCAAATTTATAAATTAAGTAAACTTCATTTTTCAGTTCTATATTACTACAAGGTGTTTATTAATACCATATTTGTATCTTATACACAGTTATTCGTTATCAAAAATGCAAATACATTTCCTATACGTGTATTGTAAATCGACAACGCTTAAATATACATAAATTATCGCACAAAAACTCGCATGTTTCTCAAATTAATAGTTTCACATGGAATCACGTATTTTCGAAGACGTAACTGATAAAGAGAGTAGATGAACTAATAAAAGTATTCCATTCCTATAAAATATACTAAGCCTCAGTATGTTTTTTGTACGGTCAGTATTTCCAGTTAATTGAGCCCGGCAGAGCCTATTTGAAAAGGGTAGGTCGCCTGCAACCATTTAGGATGTATACTCGTATTGCAATATCTCCTATGTACTAATTTCATTTGTGTTCTATTCGCGAGTTCAAGTTTTTACTAGACAAAACGCAGTTAGTTATATACATATATTTTATATACATAGATATACAAAAATAAACTTTTTCAATAAAACGAAAAACAAAGGTCTCAAATTCTGATACGCCCGAAAAAATCTAGATGGCTTTACGTCAATACAACACTGCCAGGAAAATACGAAATAGGGTGCGCGATGGAATAAAAAAAAAGTATTTTTCCGGCTTTGCAGTAATCTTCTCTAATCGTTTCGTATCTGCGATCCTATCTGCCACTTATACTTTTATAAAATGGCTGGGTAATGACGTGGCGTCTAATGCGCATTCGCAACAAAATCAATACTTTCTGTGTGCTGCCCTGCCATCTAGCGGGGTCTTTTATATATGGCGCTTTCATTGATTATTCCACCTTCTTCCTAACCAGTAAGAAGAGTAGCCTATAGATATGGGCGTTGTAATTGTTCTAAAAAATAACTGTTTTAGCATTGAGCGAAAATATTTTTCCTTCTAAATTTAGTTCCATTCTTATAATCATTCTCTTAACTCGAAGAAAACTTTATTCAATTATACGGTGGTGTTGTTAACTGCTTCAATACATGTGTTTTAAAGGAGACCATACAATATGAAATATTTATACATCTTATTTGAGTAATATTCAAATATTCATATTAATTTTTATTACACGAAGTGGATAGTTATTTATTAATATTACTAATATTGTAACTACGTAGCTAGTACCCTATTAGTGGTGTAAATTCATTTTTTTTGTCATGCTTATTTTTAAAACACTCAATGTTATGTTTAGATTTTTTCATTCAATTTTTGTAATAAATCAGATTCAATTACTTATTTGTAAATCCAACAAGGATATCATTAAGTACATTAATTGTAGTGATTATTCTGTAATTTATGATTATCCTTTACTTATAGTTCTCTCATATGCTTTGCTCTAATAGGCAGTTATTCGCTATTGACAATTTCGAACCTTTGAATCTTAATCGAGCTAAAGATAGAACTGACTATAGTGACTATATATACAGGCTGTTAGCGTGATTTTCATTTTACTTCGTGAACGTAACTTTTTAGAGTTGATCAAATTGATATTACACATATATTTATTTAGTCAATGTAGAAATTAGAGCTAGAATAAGTTAGAATTAGTTGAATCAAAGTGGCAGGCTCGATTAATAAATCTAATTTATACATGAATCAAAAATCAACAGAGGAACCAGAACGAAAAATAAGATGATCATAGTTTCACTAAGAAAATATATACTACAAACTTTAGAATAAGAGATGTCCACGATATTGCACTTCGCAACAAAGTAGAAGAGGATGAATTTTATAATATTGCAAAAGGCAGCCACATTAAAGTAATTATGCTGTCCCATGATGAAATCAACATTGATTTGGGAATCGAAAAAAAAAAGAGAATGCCGACCAGCTAGCAAAAAATATTTATTTCTTTTTACTTTTTATAAATGTATAAACATTTATTAAAATTATAAAATAAAAACAATGGTCGACATAAATGGCTAAGTTGTCAAAAAGTGCAAATCAACTTCTTCTTCATTGTCTTTTGCCAGTATCGGGTCGAAAAAGAAAAACAAATAATGATAACATTATCATGAAAAATAGTTTTGTTTTTAGTAAAGGATACTTACAAAAAATCTGAATCGACAGTGTTATAGACTACATACTATATATATATAGTAGGTTTGTTCTTTTTAGCTGAACTAGCGTTACCGTAGTGCTTCACTAGCACTATCGGTTGTTCGAACCATTTACAGTATATATTGGCAGCTCTGATTTATACATAACAGCGGCGGTCGGCGCTTACGTCACTCGGAGGCTTTGACGATGATCGTAGTTTTTCGTATACTCTCGTCAAAAACGTTTCTATACGAAGAAGTTCGATCATTATATTCGAGTGACGTCGACGGACGGCGTTCTGCAAAATATACTGAATTACGATTTTTGAACGAATCGCGAAGATAGTGGGAATATACTTTTACATTATTCTTTGCTAAAGTGAGGGAAAGCACATACTCACTACGACTATTTGTACTTCTCCTGGATTAAAAGACAGGAAATACTTAAATAAATTAAAAAAAAGTCTAAAAAAGGCCATCCTGAAACTATTACTATCTAGAGACAATATGAGAAAGAGAGATATCATATTACAATTAAGGAGCGTTCATTCAAACTCATGTCAGATATCCATTTAAGGTTTTTTCATGTTCAACATTGTGCAAGTACCCGTTCAAGGGAGTTAAATTCATATTTGGTGATAATAATTAGGAGGTCTACTAGACTTCTGGGCCGAAATATTGTAAAATTGTCCGTAAATAGCGATGTTCGTTAGAAAAAGGTTTTACTGTACTATTAGTCCCACGATCTCCCATTTTTACCACCCATGGTTAGTACAGGACACCTCGTATGAATGTGGCAGGACAAGGTAGGGTCACACTATTAATTATTGTAAGCAAGTATAGTGTTCGAATTTATATCTCCCAGTTTATACATATCAACATCTAATGTGAATATGTATATTTTAATAGTCTTGGTTATGCAACCAAATGTACAGCAATAAATTGCTTTGTAATTCTACTAATGATCAAATTGTACCAAGTTGAATAAACTATGATTATATTGTACTTCAATCAAAATCTTTTTGTCATTGATACGCTCTTTAAAACATTTATTTAAAAACTTTTTTGATGCAAAAGAGCAAAGAAAAATTTACTGGTGTAAATGTAATAGATAAATATTTATATAGACGTTGTTAATTTTCACCTCAACAATTTGTAATACGGGTTGCAGAAAACCATTGTATTGCGGAAAATTCCCATGACTAATTTCATCACCTAACGGTAGTAATTTATTACAATTTTATAACGGAAAGGTTAGTAATAACAGTCGAATTACTCATAAAATGTAAAACACGAGTTTCATTTTCGGTTTTCGTTTATTATAAGTCAATAAATGACTCGACAAATTAAATTAAATATCTAAAAAAATCAAACTAATAGTTAACTTTTTTTATCATTTATTTTACATACTTGTTAACACACATAAGGATATTTAAATTGTAGTATCGTAATAAATAAACATTACTAAATACAAGTAATAGTAATAATAAAGATACAAATTATGCTTTGCATATTAAATTCATGCTGCTATTACAACGTGCGGTGATTGGATTATATTATGTATGTAATTGCAGAGAGAGCATGTTAGGAATGTTTAGATTATCGCTCTTCCAATATCACAGTCTCTTTTGGGCAAAGTTTGAGTTCTTGTAAAGTTTTACTAACATCCACTGTGGTCAAATCTCTTCTAGGCCAACTAGATATGACTTTGTATTCCTGTATGGGAAAGCCCTGTACTGTTAAGTAATTCAATAATATTCGTAACGTTGTATTAGCATGAAATCTTCTTTCTAAGTTATCTCCGTTTGGTAACCGGAAGCGGATTTTTGTTATTCCATCACCTGCCTCTAAAGGTGGCTCTGGTGGCAGGGTACTTTCCAGTTGTTTTCGATACGCTTCTTTCCTTGCCAACTCATTTGCTTTTTCAGATTCTATTCTCTTCCTCTCATTGAATTCTGCTTCGGCTTGTTGACGTTTTGCCTTTTCCTTTGCCTGGTCTGTCGCTAAACTTTCTTCGTACGCCATATCTTGCTCCAACTTAACACGCTCCCTCTCTTCTCGTTCTTGCTCTTCTCTTATTTCCACCTTCTGATGTTCAGAAAATACATCGACCGCTTCTATGAGGCTCGATAATAATTCGTTAATTCCCACATTCCCATAAATGACGTTTAATATATCGGTCGAAGATCGTATCTTCATGATTACAATAATAGCAGGCAATTTATCAACAGCAATATCACGTAAACTAAGAGCCGCCGTGGAACCCAGGCAATTATTAACGGAATTTTGTAAGCGCGTTCGATTTGTTTCGAAAGTTAAATCCCAGCCCCAAAGTATAAAATTACGTTCTATTAATTGCATGACGCTTTCGACGCCTAGGAGTTGCGTGCAAAATACATTCGATAAAACACTGGAATCATGATGCAAATATATACCTAATATTTTACGATCTCTCGCAGATTTTGAGCAGGCCTCCTTGAGAGCATCTTCAAGTGTACCTTGATAAAATGCTGGATGAATTGCGCCATATCTTTGTGTAAATCTTTCCGAAAAACTGATACTGCCGACTATTTCATCGTCGATGTGTTCTGGGATCAACGGCTCTATTCTTTTTGAAGTGATATTATCTATAAAGCAATCGTCGTCTACATTAAATGATTCTGAGGCGTCTTCATATTCGTCATCGCTATCTATTTGAACTACAGAAATGTTATTTTGTTTTTTCTCTCGATTATGATTTGCGTTACTTTGTTGAATAGTTAAGTCGTGTTCTGGAAAATTAATGCCAGATAATGCCAATATTGTGTTATCATCTACATTAGGCGGCCAACCGGTCCATAGTTGATTACGAACATGAATGTCAGAAAATGAGTATGCATCAGTCTTGACATCTAGAATAGTTTTCGTACCTGGATAATAAACACTATATTCTTTACCATTGTCTGATAAATTTTTTATCTTTAAAGTATACAAGCCTTTCAACCGCTCTGTTATTTCATTTTCTTCATCTGCAGTAATACCACCTTCTTTGACAGCTAAACATAACTGGTTTTCCGGCGGTAAAGAAAGGTTTTTAATCGGCGTATTCTCATACTGTACCATGCGAGCCCAACCAGACAATACTTGTTGACAAGCTGGTATCTTCAATTCTTTGTTCAGCCTCATTTTTATATCCATTATTGTTCCAGTGTCTGGAATATCTATTGGGATAGTTAACCCACCATATTGGACATTGAATCTGACAGTTTTATTTCTCAACGACGATGTGGATGGCTGTTGATATGTACCATCTATATTATTCTCTAATAGTGGCATGCTTTTAGCTGCCGAGTGACCCACATTATTACCTACAGATGCCATATCGGTTGCACTTTCCACGGGGCTGGCTGGAATATCGATCACCTCCGAGACCATTTCGACATCTGATCCAGAACCGGCGTGAAATGATTGCGATTCTTGTGGCATTACTTCATTAACAGATCTAACTAAATCCCAGTTATTTTCTTGTAATATATCAATAGCTTTTGCGACATCTTCAATACCCGTGCAAGCTTGAAAGTCTGCTAAAATTTCGTCTCTGATTCCAGACATTCTAAGGCTACACTTTTGTGCTTTGTTATTTTACAAAACAATGCTGTATTGCAAATATTAGACGACATACAAAACACACAATATTTTGACGCATACTTACTACTACACAAAGACTTTACCATATTGGGAAACATTGAATGCAACGTAATTGTCATTGCTTGCAGTGACATCTAGCAGTTAGATTAATATAAAAATTAAACTAAAATATTAATTGTATATTTTGTGTTATTTCAATTCATTTAAGTACGCAATTTCATTATTTATAAACTCTTTACGTTGACTTGGATCATGTAAGCATATGTTTTTATGTTATAAGTCATTACCGTTGTCTAATAAAATTCTATAATAAAACTTACAATAGTAGTAAATAAAAATAAATATCTACAAAATACAAAGAAACGATGTTACCCCCTCTTTGAATTAATTTTATAATTACACAATGCACAATTATATTACGTGCAGTTATTCCACTACAAAATAGTGATGAATAGTGGTTTGTAGATATGTTGCTAATATCATGGTACTAGTTTATTATATTATTCTTCAGTAGGTGGCGCGAAATATCTGGTTTGATTTATTAAACCTGATTTAAATAAGACGGTTTTGCTTGCGAAAGATTGTTAAATATTAATTACAAAGTATTTCTTAAAAATGTGTGTTGTATGCAAAATTTCAAACTTTAGTATTAATTAAAAAAAAAGAATTCTATAAATACAGGTATTCTATGATGCTGCAGCCCAATTCAAATATTGCCTATGATACATCTATTGAAATCCTCTACATAATAAGAACATATAATTTCACACTATATATATCTACAATACAATTAACTTTGCTTTGTAATTTTATATTTTTTTCTCCGTTCAGAAAAGTTTCCACTCCATTTTGAATTTTTAATGTGTTGGTCATCTATAAAAGCGACTAATTCGAATGCTTGTAAGCTTGACCACGTTTTTTGAAAGAGTATTTTTGATAAGATATGTTATAAATAAATAGGACAATCTTTTATCTGGAACATAGGGAGATGACAGCAAACGCATTCGCCAAATTTTCGTTTTAGATCGGTAATTCCTTTATGATCTAAGGGTAATTAATTGTATCATAGCTGTATACATATCTGTATATATTTTACTTAAGACAATCCCTAACTTTTAAAACGGCCGCGTTCATTATTAGAACTGTCGCGTTCTTCCTATTGTATTTCTATGATACATGTTCATAAATTGCAGATTCTAATTTTATCTGCAAAGAGTTTAAAATCCGCGTTCATTAAAAGGTGTGATGAATGAAGCGGGAATACAAATTAATCCTTCTTTGTAATTATACCATTTTCGTATAAAGCCCGTCTGAAATAATGTCCGGTCAAAGTACGCTTGGCAAATTGTTTAAAAAAAAAGGTGGCTGACGTGACCTTCGGAACTTCCAATCACAATCGTCGATTTTTTTTACAAAGCAAGCGTTCTTTACTAAATCAAACGGCGTCGGTTTGCTCTT
Organism: Cetonia aurata; assembly: GCA_949128085.1. Taxonomy (NCBI): domain Eukaryota; kingdom Metazoa; phylum Arthropoda; class Insecta; order Coleoptera; family Scarabaeidae; genus Cetonia; species Cetonia aurata. Next base: position 11,191,690 of record OX421888.1, read on the forward strand.
CGTGCGTCGGTTTTTAAATTTTTAATATTTAGTGGCCGAAATGATTAGCCTTAACTCGTGGTATAGAATCAAACGTGTAATATAGTGGTGCATCCAGTCAATTCGTGTTTCGTGTTTGATTGGGGATGAATACCCAGTAAACACAGATACATTGGCAAAACATTGGCCCGATTAGGGCCAACGTTTACAGGAAACGTCGGTCCAACATCGTCTCTCAACGTTGGCCCTGAATCCCCGCGTTCCTCTGGCCAACATGCGGACCGATGCATGTTAGTCGATATTCCCTTCATTTGACCAACATAGTGCCAATGTTGAAAAGATGTATGTTTGAAACATGTTTCTTATGTTGGCCCAATATCATTTTTTGTTTTTGAATTTTTATAGCTCGCCTATTAGTAATAATAACTGCGCGCAGTGCAAGTACACACATTTCTTCAATTATTAACAGAATTTATTGTAAAAATTAACAATTCCCGATAAAAATACTATGGCCGCAGAGTACAGCAGAAAAAGTAACTGTAGATATCCCTATCTTATGTATAGTGACTATTAATAACTACACAATCATTAATATATTTTGGACATTAATTACTTTTTCACTGATGTCTCAACCATTGTATACGATGAAATAAATCACTGCACTTATACTTATTCGCAATTTATTAACGTAATAATCAAAAACTTCAAAATGGTGTTCGGCGTCCAATATCAAACAATAATGGCTTGATCGATCAAACATCAAACCGAAAGGAACCGAAATAGTATTAATACACGTAATTATACCGTTGAGTCGAAACACGATCCCGCACGATTAATATAGACAACAAGTGCGCACCACGCTAAAACCGAATATTCCTGGCGCTCTATTGCCAACTTGTAAATAATATATATGTCAACATTAGACCAAAGATGGCCCAACATTGTGCCGATATCAACTTGTATACATTTAAAACAGTAATTGTGGCCCAATGTCGGATAGACGTCACAAAGTGCAATTTGTATACTATAGTATTGGTGCAATGTTGGAACGACATTCGGTAACGATGCTCGATATCGGGCCAACATATCAGACATTGGCCCGCCTATCGGCCAACCAAATGGTGTTTGTTGGGTACCTTTCTGCCCCGGAATATCTTGGATTAAAGGTGAGTGAATTCCACTGTTTTTATAAGCACATATCAATTATTCTGTTATTTTATATATTTAACATGGTTCATTAGTTTTACATTATAAGCATATTCATATATTATATTGTAACAGCAGTTCTTTTTGTATTATCGTTCTATTTGCTGCGCCGGTTTTGAATCTTTCATTTTGTATTTTTTTGAGCAATACCTTTCGAAGCACACTGGATGGTTTGCAAAAAGAATATGAAGTGGATTTCTTTCTTGCCATAGATGTTTTACTACGAAGATTAGCTTCTTTTTATGAAAAATTCATAAATGAAAACATTTTTCAATGAAAAATAATTGTTTAAAATCAGAAGTAGTTGTATCAGAGATTTGCACAATTGAATTCATAAATTGCTCACGCAAAAGTATAGCTAACAAGGGACTGCACCCGGAATACATACGCTTGATAAACACTGAGTGGGTGAAATGTTTTAAAACAAAATTTTTCTGTGTGAAGGAGTTTTTTATTAAGCAGCTGAAAAAGTTAAGTAAATCAACATTTTTGCATATATTTTTTAGCCGAAGTGCAGAGTTTAAATACTGACAGGCACAACCTTTTGCTGTATTTGGAAGAACCTTTTGTAATAAAATTTTCTGGTCTTGTATGGTTACGATATTATTATATTGTATTACGTGAACGCATTGATAATATCAAATCATTTATTAAAGTTCTTCTTTATAATCAACTTTAGCCGCCAAAATATCACGACCTATTTGCTTTACGTTTAGTATAAAAACGGATACGTTGACAAAAAATTGGATGAATTTGAAAATTCAGTAGGTAACTTTTGCTTTCACAAAGCAAGATTTTGTGCATCCTCTTTGTTATTTCATATATATGTGGTAGCCATGCCATCATACGATGTGCATGTCGTAATAAATTCCTGTGTATTCAACATCCTTTTGAGGAGTTTTATCGCCATGCAGAATAATCCAGTGTATGATTAAATATAAAAAGAAATTACATTGGAAAGTGTTTTAACGTATAGTGAAATTGACAGTATGATCTTGATCAGGCCCGTTTCTGGGTAAGTCATGTGCCCTGGTGCGAACAATTATTTGCCGCCCCGTAACTTATATGCAATTAATGTAAGCAATATTTTTGGCAAAAGAGTAAAAAGAGCAATCAAATATCACTTTTTAATTCTTTTTTAATGAGATAGGTACAGTCTAAGCATTGGTTTGCTTATCAGGCGGCTAGTCATAATGTCAAACATGCCATATTTATCCATATTTCTATTCAAATTCTACCTATCTGCTAAGTATAAGTATATCCTACATTTATCAACAATTTAAAGAACAATATAGATAATAGTTGTTTATGTATTAAGGACCTAACTTGCTTTTATGATCCAATACATAATTTTAAAAATACATCGAGGGCCATAAAAGCAAGTTACGGCCGTGGTACATATATCACTTTATGCACAAATGCGGAGTTTTTAATTTAAAATAAAAATATGTATTTTATCGAAATTTCTAAGGTTGATTTGACTAAATTTGAAAATTCCCACTTGATTCGGGGGGTACGTCCGAATATTAATATGGATAAAAGATGTTCGAATTGTGTTGTTAACATATGCATGTTACCTAAAACAAATGTTCAATAAAAAGTACAATTTTTGGTTTCGAATGAAACCTCTTCATTTTGTAAGGGTTTAAAGTATTTCTATTAGGTATAATGTCGTTGTTTGATGTTTCATTATAGCCCTAAGGAATAAAGACTTATGCGCTAGTGTTATAAAAAGACGTTTATTGCGTAGAAATTCGTGTAAAATTGTCAATTTATGACTTATTCGTGCATAAATAAAATAATATACATGTCCTATATATATTTTTAATTTTCATAAACAATTACTTCGACAATTAAATTTTCTAAATTAAAAAAAAAATAAACTTTTCCTTCTAAGTTTATCAAGAAATTTCTTTGTTTGTACTATATTGAATGACATCCGTACTTTTAATATATTTTCTATATTTTGCATAGTAACCTCATTTTATTACATACATAAATTTTATTAATATATGTATAAACCTCATTTATACATATATTAATAAAATTTATGTTTACAGAATAAATCACTTTTTTTTTTAAGTCAGCTTATATGCCATTTTCAAAATTATCAAAATTTCAATAATGTGTATTTAATTCAAAATTTTAACCTTTTAGCTAAATTGTGCGTGCAGGATGCCGCATCACACCCATTAAGAACGTAATTTTTTCGGTCTTGTACGTGGTTGTTGTTTATAACAATAAGTACAATAACTATAAATAAAGCACTCGCTCGTTTGTGATCCAGTACCGGCGTTTATATTAAATTTGCTAAAAGTCGTGTTATATCATGATGTAAAATGTAAAATGTGCACTCTTAGCACATTTTATTGTGTACACGTCATCGCACGTTATTTAAAATATTTAATTACACAAGTTATTGGTTTGTGTTTGATGCAGTACCGTGCCTTTGTTGCTTTTTGCCGCCCCTTTCTATGTGTCGCCCTGGTTGCCGTGCACCACTTGCACCACCGGGTTGGCACGGGCCTGATCTTGATATATTATTGTAAACTCTAATGCAAAATAGTTTCTGTTAGTTTTTAATATCAATTTCAACACTGTAACTACAGGTCTGTTATACGATCAACCACCTGTTAAGTTATATTATATATTATTAACCCCAAAGTTTTTTTTTTTTGTTGTTGTGGAAGCCGTGGCATAATAGGTGTTTTTTTTATTGCAGGCAAATTGACAACATTTACGTTATAAATCCTTCAATAATTTTTAACAGCGGTTTAAAACAAAAAATACCAGATGTCCTACACAAAAGTATAATGAATGTTTAAGTTTCGACGTGTGACGTTTTTACTAAATCTGCGTATACTTTTATTTTCCCGGGAATGAGAAATTATATTTTCCAAGAAATTTTTAACCAATTTCACGCGTGAGAGTAGCATATTGCCATATCCTTTGCCCTAATTTTTACAACGGGAAATAGGGATTCCATCATTTAAATAACTAAATTTTAATTTTCCAAATTTTGGTAACTTAATGTTTTAACGTTGAAGTTACTAAAATAATTTTGGTTATTAGGACATTATCATACTACTGTCCAGTGAAGGAATTTGTAATGAGACGCAATCATAAATATTAGATTTTCTTATCTATTATTTATATAAAAAGTGACCATAAAAAGTAAAATCATATCGCCATCTAGTGTGATTACATGAGAATCAACTATGCCAGGATTCTGTATTAACAGTGCTTAAATATGTATATAGAAAACGCGAGTGTATGTTCGGTTACATAAAGTTAAGGCGTATTCATTATAAATTTGATTTGAGCATAGAATTGTTGTCATTATATAATAAAATTATTTCTAACGTGCAAAATAACGTTTGCACATCTAATTAATACACAATACCTTCTTTGTCCAAACTTTTCGTTTAAAAGACGAGAACTAAATAATTAATTCAGTATTTTAAAAATTTGTAATGTAGATGGCGCCTCATTTACCATTAGAGATTCATTTCTTGACTTCTGGAGTATCATTGTAAGCGCGGCATCGGGCTTGTGATGAATCTAAATTTACGTCGTTATTAAACGTTTAAAAACTATAAAAAAGAATTTCCCTTTTGCTTTTGTTAGCGCCCTCGTTTATCTTGTTGATGTCGATATTTTTGAGATCTTTGTTTTGCCTTACAGGAACTCTCGCTACGTATCTGTTGTATACGTCATATAAAAAACATTACCTGTGATACCTATGTTGTTCTAAAACGAATATTAATAATTTTAATCAAGAGTTCTTCAAATTTTTAAAACATTGAGTAGTAATGTAAAATGGACTATGTCATTAAATTATCGTACATTTTAGCAATATCGTACAAATACGTTCATCTTTTCAGGTTTCTTCCAGTTCCTTATTGCCTCTATCCAAGGTTAAAGCCCTTCGGAATTAAAAGTGCAACCGTGTGCAACACAAGTTGAACACGGCTTTATAGTTTATTTCTTTTGTTATTCTAAAAGTTTCAGGGTTTAACGGTGTTGCATATTGAGAATAAAAGTCAAATTAATGTTTATATATTTTTATTTTGAGATTTATATTGACAAATCAAGGTACATAAATTTGTTACGTGACTTACAAAGAGAATGTCGAAACAAACGTTTGAAAATGCCGTTTTTCCGTGTTTCTTTTCTTTTTTGTTTTAACAATGATACAGTATAAGAAGCTCCTTCGTCAAAGAAAATTGCGTAGTTGTTACAACTGTTAGTATTATCTATCTACACAAAGTTTTAATAGGTACATATTTACGTAGTAGAACAATAAAAATACGTAGTAGTGAAATAGGCAGACCCTTTGTGTTGTGTCTGTCGTTTAACATTTCGAGTTTACTACACATGCGCAGCACAGGTATATCACTTTTAAAAAATACTATACATTTCCTAGAATGTATCATTTAAGAAAGGCCATCGAAGTATACAATGAAGATCGAAATATTTTAATGAACTAAAATTAATTAGTACATGGTAAAGCTTTGCCAACCCGACTGGTCGAGCGAATAAATTGCACAGATCAGGTGAGAGATTTTGATTGTTAATTGTTGATTTAAGTATATCTTTTAAACAAAGAAACCTAATACTATTTCTTAGTATATACATAGATACTTTTTTTTACTTAGAAAAAAGAACACAGAAAACAAAAATGCAACTTAGCAGACTAACAGAAAAAAATACTTAGCTATAAAAGAAACTTAAAATATATTCTCACGTATATATTCTTTTATATAATATATATAGATTTGTGTTTAAATACTATGTTATATAATATTTACAAGTAATAATATTAATAATTTAATTTTTCAATCCTTATAATTTTTGGGGAATGTAGACTTTGGTATCATATTGTTGGTAATTGTTCGTTAAATTATGAACTAACTTAATACAGCATCATTAATAAAAAATAATAATAAAGAAAAAATAAATACTATTAAATTAAAATACTATTTCCTTCTTAAATAAAACAAAATACTTAACCCTCGTTATCGTCCTAACATATAAAGAACCATTAAAAGTAAAAATATCTTTTTGACTCGACCAATTTTTGTAGGAAGGTCATAAATGCAAAATACAAAAAAATATATCACAAAACAAACTTGGGAAAGAAAACAAAAATAAAAGAAAAAAGCATTATGCTTTTGTTTGAGAGCGATAGTACCACAATTACGAACACAAATTTACTAGTGATGTTTGTTATATATTAATGTGCAATACTAATTGACGTTAACATGTCTATTAAATACTATTTTTACTTTAAATTACTGATGATTGATTTTCATATCTCTTACTCAGTTATAAGTACGACAGTAATTATCTATTTTAAATATTAAAATAATAATTACTAGTCTGCAAAAAGAACGAAACATCCGAAGAAGAAGCTTAAGAAAATATAAATGCACTCAAATACTAATTACAGTTGTAAAAACTAATTTGTAAACAATACAAATGTTAAAGGTGTTTAACTCGTAAGGTAGGACAGATAAAGCGTTTATTCCTTAAAATTAATTAAAACTTCACATAGGGGATACATCTCCGTTAGGGCTGTAATCCTTCAGGAGATCTCTGAGCCTCATTATTTCCTTCGTGGCCACCGCTAGATCGCCTTGTAAACTTAACTCCTTCTCTCGTAATCGTTTGATATCTCTTTGGCAATTCTGGAAAGGAAAATCAACAATCAATATCGAATAATTGCTAATTTAAGTCATCCTGCACGTACCACATTCTGCCTCAGTAAGTCCAGCTTGTCGCACTTTAGCCTCGTCACCTCTTGCATTAAAGTTTCGTTGTTGGGACCAGATGTACTATTTGGTCGCTCTTGGCAGACGCTGCAGGCTTTTGCAGCCGTCTCCGCGCTAGACATGCTTTCCAATCCCGTGTCGCTGTCTATGTAACCTCCAGCTAGGTGTTCGAGATCTTCGCTGGTCAACGAGGAGTCGTCGGAAGCTTCCGACATTGCTGGTCTGCTGTGGGCGTGCGCCGTCAGATCTGGCGAGGAAGCCGTAGATGAATTAGCGCTCTTTTTGCCGTTGGAAATGATGGAGCTCTTGGATAATGATCTGCCACTCTGAAATACGTAAAAATGCCACTTAAAAATTGGTATAATCCCCGCTGTTTGTAATATACTAACCGATGGTGTAGATTCAGATATCGTCAATTGGCTCGGCTTCTTAGAGAGCCTATCGTGACCGTTCGACGATGACAAATTATTATCAACACTTTGACTGCTCTTAACTTTAGAACTCAAAGCTTTCCTCACGGTATCGATGAATCTTGATCCAGGACCCGAATCACTCTTAGGTGTGCCCGGTATTAAATTACCAGAACCGCCCAAGAATTCTTGCGTTTTCTCTTTCAAATCGTCAGTCAAGTGTTGCAGTAGGGATGATCGCGTCCTCAGTTCCAATTTGGCGAATTTCTCCGCTTTGTAACAGGCGTTTTCTGCGTTTATCAGTTTGGTCAACAGGAATTCCTTAAATTCGTTGCCGTGTCTGAAGATGGCTGGGGTTGGCAGAGTGGGCCCGAAAAACGGTACGTCATCTCTTGCGGTCACGCTCACTTTGTATCTGAAATAGAAACAAGGATATTGCAAACATTGAAGTAATAGCCAAGTGATGTAGATGGATAACCATTAGGCAAAAACTTATTATTGTTGTGAAAAGAGTTAGCTGCAAAAGATATTGGTTTTCAGTTATTTCAATTAATATCTAACTAATGTTGATGATAATTGACAATGAATGGTATTAATTTGTTTTCAGTTCTTTGAGGACAACTATTCAAATAAGAATAATGCATTGTATTCTTTAGGACGCTATTAGAATTGATTATAGAGTTGCGGACGTTGCGCATATTTCGTCTTTACAATAATATTTTAACCCCAGAGTGGTAGCTGTTGTTGTGAGAGCCGGGTATCCAATGTTACGATCGGCGTGTGCGCAACAATTTAAACATCGAAAGCGTGTTTTTAATCAATAATTTATTACCAAAAAATAGGTGCGAAAGATATCAAGTATGTACAATGACAAAAAACAGGCGAGTGTTTTTAAATTTAGGCGTGGAGTTTTAACTGTTTAATTCTGGTGATAACATGAAACGAGAATCTATATATCGGAGGTCAAAAATAGGCGGACGTACAAGTTTGGTGCTATGTCGGGGCAGAAAGTTGTGCCGGCACTAACCTTACGAAACGCGAAAGACTAAGAATAAATCTCTGATATACCGGGCCAGGTCAAAAATACGCGGACGATTTTAACGTATAAGTTTGATGCTATGTCGGTCCAGGAAGCTAAGCCAGCACGGACCTTACGAAACTAGAATGACTAGGAATACATTTCTGCGTGCATTAGAAAGCTTTGTCGACACGGCTGCCAGAGCGTGGAAGGCTGGTAGAATACTTGCGCTGTGTCAGAAGCTGTGTCGACGCCAACTGCCAGGCCAAGGATGCTTGGGAATCTCGGCGTGTATCAGAAAGCTTTGCCGACACGACCGCCAGAGCGAGTAAGGGTGGTAGAATGCATGCGTTGTGTCAGAAGCTGTGTCGACGACAACTGCCCGACCGGCGATAATTGGAGAGAATCCTTGCCTTACCGTCCAATGTGCGGTTTACATACACTACAGCGGCCCACCACGTGGTCGCTATACACACAATTCCGCGGATAATCGGGGCTTTACTGTACCTAATTTTCTCTGCGACAAAGATGGTGAAGAAGTTGTTTCCGATTAAAAAATAGATTTAATTATAACCATATTGGTATTAACGTACAACACTGCATAATAAATTTAAATTAAATTGGAACTATCTTTTTTAATCTCTTTATTACTTTCAATATTTTCGTTTTTCTTTACACCTAGTTTATTAAAGTTACAATATATGACGGATATGTAACACGCACAAATGGTGGATAGAATCTGTTTGAATTTATTGTACTGTTATTGAATATCACTTCTTATAGTTGCTGTTAGATGTCTTTGTGATTTTTTTGCGACGGTAATGCATGGAGCAGCTCAAAGTAGTCACAGTACAATACCTTTTACAATGTAAGTGTTAATGATTTACTAAATGCAAACCATTGTAAACTGTCTTTATAATTCTAGGTAAGTATTTGAATATGTACATATATTCATCAACAAATGTTCACGTAGATGCCACATCCTTTCCCACGGACAATACAATTGTTGAAGTAAAAGCAATTAATTTTTGTTTTAATTGTGTACGTGGCCCAGTATTTCACGTCTGTTGTAATTTTCTCGAGCATGAAACTGCTTGAATAAGGTTTTAAAATTTATATTAATCATTAATATTTAATTTATTCAAATATTCCCTAACAATTCTATTATAATATAATGTACCATCCTTTTTACATATTCTAAAGAAGTACCCGGATGGTCTTTTGTTTTTTTTTTAGCCAAGATTCTCAGTGGTGCAAATTTCTCGGGGAAAAATTCCATTATTAAATGTGCCCCCGTCCCCCCTCTTTCATTTGCTAAAGTAGTTGAGCGATCTGTCTGTCGTTAAAAAAAAAAAAGCTCCGCAAGTTTAAATTGTAAAAGTTTTTCCCTTTGTGGGCACGGGCGCGGCGAAAATATGAGAGAGTAATACCGGGCGGATTTGTTATCGGTTTGAAATCTGAAATTGCCAGGAGATTGTCGTCTTAATTTGCGTCAAAATTAATATCCATCCATGTACGGTTCCGTGCTCGACAATTCATCAAAATCTCGCTTTTTTCCTCGACGTTTTGCGGTCCTTAATTACTGTGAAAACTTTCAACGACTTCTGCGAGTCGAGTTTCGTGCTCACCGCGATTTAAGAAGTTGTATCTTTTTGTGTAAACCGACGGCAATATTTAAAGGTTTGATCGGCGGTTCATCGTTTAAAATGTAAATACAGTGGCTTCATTTTATCTTGCAAGTCACGCTAACATTCACAAGAAAACCTACCTGGTATTCGGCGTATTTGGTTCCACCACTTCCACCACGATGAACGCATGCAGAAAATGTGACGCAATCATATCTGGAGAGAACGGCGTGTTCTCCTCTTGGAACACTATAGCGACGATATCGTTGCCGATATGCCTCTTTCTCTGCAATTGTTGCGGATCACTTTCCGTATATGGTAACAGAGTGGATACGTGGAACATGATCTCTCTCTCTTTGAACACTTCGTACACAGCCTGATCTCCTGTATGGCCGTTCTGTATGTCCAAACCGCCTCTATATCCTCTGTGATCTTTCAGTTGGATTCTCTTACCGAGGAGATTGAGGAACTCGTTGAACGCGGGCGTGGTTACGTTGTTGCAGAACAATTCCTCTTCCGTCGTCTGACAGAATTTCTGATAGAGCACGCCGAATTTGAAGTTTGATACCAGAACGTGCTCATCGTAGTTGGCTATCAGTTGAGATGCTTTCGGACATAGGACCGGCGAGATGTTGTCCAATGTTAATTGTTCGTTTAGTAGCTTAGCCATTTTAGCCGGATTCGGGTTTGAACCCAGGCAAGATGACGGTACCAGTTCGTGCATGGTTCCTGTCTTTAGCCTAAGTAGTATTCTAGTGTGGTCTTGATTCGCTACGTTTTCCGTCTTGATGGATATAAGAACCGGGTTCATCGCTTCGTCGTATCCTATCAGCGTTGTGTGTTCCTGAAATGAAAATAAATGGTTTAGCTTTAATTAAACTGTACCAAAAATACTCTTTAAAATGTTAATAAGTGGATGAAAAAAAAATCTTAGTTATACCTTTTGTTGCCACCAAAATTCTTTCTGTACAAAAAATGTTTGTCGAGCAAAAGATCTCAGATTTTTGCCGAGTGAATAGGTACAAAATACTTGATTTTAATTTATTTTACTGCAAGCGGTTTTTTTATCTTTAATAATGTAGAATACTAAATTACTGAATTTGATCAGAAAATAAACGGAAATAGTTTTATTATTTACATAACGCCCAACACTGTTAATAATATCTAACAGTATATACCAGCCTAGTTTACATATGGAAACTGCAATATAAAATTTTCGGCTAGCCGAGTTTACACAGGGATTAATGCTAATTTTAATAATCGGCCGAGTTTACAATCGCAAAAAATATATTACTAAATAATTAGAGTTAATTAACATGTATATTATGTTATACACACTATTAAGAAAAAAAGGAACTTTAAAAGTACTTTAAGTTTGCTATTAGACCGTAAGGTAATCAACCCATAGCGGATTAATAATTATGACGTAGTAATCTTTTGTTTTCAGTCTCAATATAGCTTGCCTTCCATTCATTTTGATTTTACTTGATCTACTTTGAAGTTTAAATGCTACATACGGTAAAGTCTGGTATATGGCTCTAATAAAACTTTTATTTCCGATCAAATAATTGTTTCTCCTTTATTAACATCCGCGTCGTCAAAAGAATGGAAGGTATCAGTTCCTCTCACCGGGAAAACCAATAAACGTCGAACAGCGAGATATTTCGACGGGAAATGACAAAAATTATGATATAGGCTTTGACGAGCGACGCTGTTGCAGTATCCCCAGGGCAATGTCCGTAATACGTTTTATTCCATCCGAGAATACGAAAATAAACATTAAATGGAAACACCTCAGTCTTCTATATCCCATTCCGTATTTCTTTCTCTCATCGGTTGTGTATTTCTTTCTACGTTATTTATGTACCGTTGTATTGTGTAGCCGTAGCCGTTGTACCTACTCATGCTCGTAACTAAAGAGGAAAACCTGTTTACGTATTCACTTTTCATTGCTTGCTTTACATAGATTTACTGGCGTTTGTTATGCACATATAATAAATGTAAATGTGTCTGGTGGAAATTCGTCGAAGAGCAGATATGTTATGCGTTAGGGACAGAGTATTTTATCTGGTTTATGGTAATTTCTCTTTAGACCGCCTGGTAACTATATAAGAATAGAATAGAAAGAGTGGTTATTCAGACGGAATCAATGGCACAAGTGAAGCGTTAAGCGTTGTGTGTTAATATTTGCAACTGATAAACAGTTCTTTCACTTGAACGATTTACGGTAAGTTATGGTATTATTGCCTTATTGCGGGGTGTTGGCAAAGAGGAGAGTTCCGTTTCTTAATTTCAAAAGAAACATCTGTAGTTCCGTTTAAAATTGTTTAAAAATGTAAGAGGTATTTGATGTCTTTCTATACGTTATATTGAATAAAAAACTGTTTTACAAAATGGTACTCAATTTATTTGTGTGACAAAAATGTGACAGAGAAATAATCCTTCTACAGATATTCTCAAGTAAGTAGGTTCATTTATTATATAAAAGTCACTATAGATTTGTGTTATCACAATTCAGACTAATAACTTAAATCTGTCGATTTACAAACAAATTTCCCACCAAACATCCCACTAAATAAACTTTCATAAGTCAATGACAATTCCAAACCACCAAATACATGCATACAGTGCTACCATTCAAGTAGATTAAATTATTCTTTAGAATTTCTCGTTCGAGAGGTTCCTCAGAGGTCTAACCTGGGTCCCCTACTTTTTGTTGGCTACATTCATCATCCCCTTAATACCCTACACTGCTCAGTTTTAGCTTATGCAGGTATTAAAATTTATTTTTAAGTAAAGTAACGGAAGTGATGCGCTGATCGCTAAATTTATAGTTCAATTTGATAAAGTGGCGTTTTATATCTTCGAAAGAGTGCACTAAGATTGTACTTTCGGATGTGGTAGCCGCAAAAAATAATTATCATAAGACTTCTTTCCATATGCTTCCATCCATAAAAGCGATAGTTATTGTGTATTTTCCCAAAAGTAGGCATACTCAATGTAAATTGAAAGCAAACAAAAAACCGGCACCATAGGAGCAGGTGTAGCAACTCTTGCTAAGAAACTTTCAGATTAAAGAAGTGTATTTGTCACACAGAGCGGATGTTATCTAATTACGAAGTGCTCAATTGCTAAGTACTCAGATGAATGTCACCCAAGATTAATATTCTTTTGAATCCTTTTTCCTAGCCGATTTATCAATTAAATTTTATTACAGATAATCATGACTGGCCAATCGAGTTTCTAACTATTGGATAAAATTAATGGCATAAGTATACAGCAATTTATGTCATTGCTGTCGTGTTTTTACTCGCGCCACTTTTCACAGAAACGCTCATAAGAAAAGCGATTGGTTTCCTTACAAATTATGTATGCAAAAGATTATTTACACTTGCTTCGTTCCAACGCCCTGTGGAACGTAAAGGAAGAAGAAGAAATTAATGTCAATCCAGTATATGAGATGAACTGATGCCGTATAGCTAATTCTTAGCATAATTCAACAGGAAGTTTGCCGGTGAAGAAAAAGAGCGCCATAAATAGAGTGACTTTACGGTGGGTTTTTGTAATATCCGCTGAGATGAGATTTCACATTAACTATATATTCGATTTATTATTCCTGTCCTATATAATTTTCTATTGTTTTCGTGCTTATTAAAGGAAAAAATTACAATCAAATAAGAAGAATATGAACCGTTGTTTCGGCGTGATGTTAGAAATATCGTTGACTATCTTATGAAAAAACAGCGTAGGTTTCGGCGGTTTCCCGCTGAAGCAGGGGTAAAACATAATAGCGAAGAACTAATTACCGGGTTCAGATTTTATTTCCATTCTCACAAAAAAAAGCAAGAAGGAGGCAATTAAGAAAATTTGTCTACTGACTTGTTATAAATTACTACTCCCCTATAATTAACTGCTTATCCCTGGCTCTCGAAAATTCATTACTTTTCCGTTTTAATTATAATTTATTTAAGGTGAATAATGGGACGGTTACAGCCACAAGAAATCATTATTAATTATTCGTACACGGCCTTCGCTTTTCCCCATTCCGTTACATCCTTTCGCCTTTAGAAGTGAGTTGTGCGTACAATAGATAATAGCCCTATTTTGTAACATTTAGTCCGAGTTGTCGGGAAGCTGTAAATTCTATTTCCCGGAGGCATTCATTTGGGAATTAACAGATCATCGGAACAGATGTTCTGAATTTATAGTGAATTGTTAGGATTAATTTGATGTCGACTACAATGTCCGATGTAAATTATTCCCAAGAATTGGATATATCAGTCTTTTAATACAGTAGGTACAATCATACAAAGCTAAACCTGGACGATTCACAATAAATTTACAGTAAAGCGGTGTTGTTTACAAAAGATTTCTTAAAGAAAAAATGTCCATATTTAGCAAACATAGAAAAACATTGAATTTATAAAATAGACAGAAATAAGTAAAATCAAAGGTATTTTATACATCCGTCTTCGATATCCGACTTACCGACTTACTTTGACAAACACAGTTCCAAACAGTTTTTCAATTAACGTAAATAATATTAATAACTTGTATATGAACCCCATCGATTTTTTTTTTATTTCTTTATATTTATATTTTATATTTTAATATCTTAGAAACTAATTGTATTTATTTTTTATTTTTGCACAGTTTTTCAATAAATTATATGCAATGTAAGAAAACAAGGTTGGACTGAAAAATGAACAGGTCTTGAGCCGAAATAGTGAATCCCGCCTTGAGATTGTTCTAACTTTCTGTTTTTTTTATACATGTTATATATAAGTACACATGTTTTGTTATATTACAACCATGTGGCTTGTTCTCTCTGTAGACCTACTAGCACAATAAAGACAGTATTAAATAGTATTATTATTATATTAATCTTCCTTATATATCGTTGTAACTTTACCCAATGTTTTTTAATATGTAAATTGATAATCATGGATCGTCACGGATAGTCATGTGGCAGTCATGGATAATCATGGAGAGTCATGGATAGTCATGTGCCAGTCATGGATAGTCATGTGACAGTCATTGATAATCATGCAGTGTCATGGATAGTCAGGTGGAGAGGTAGCGCTTCCATTTGATGTTCAATTCGCGAAGAGCAATGTCTTCTTCTTTTCAGAGCTGAACTAGGCGGCTTATGGACACGGTCAAGCGAGCATCATTTGTGAGGGCGCCAAGGCGCCTCTCCTTGGTGCCACAAAGGATGCTGTGCCTCCCGTGGTTGCATCCAGCAGACACTACCACGTTCTGATTGACCCCGAGGTCAAACTACAATCTTCGATCGCCATCTCTACAGTTTCTCCCCGGACCTTAACCTTAATCTAGAACTTCTACTAATCTTGCACGGTCCTGGAGAATTTTTCAGCAAGGGGCATTAAGGGACGGTGTATTGTCCTTTATAATGACAGTCAAGCTCCTGTTACGGCTTTTAATAATCATAGGATCACTTCGGGCTTAGTACTTCAGTGTCACAATGGCCTAGAAGCGGTCGCAATCGATAATGCCTTGACACTCAAGTGGGTTAAAGGTCATAGGGGAAATCTAGGAAACGAGGCTGCCGATGGGCTGGAACACATTTTATGTGACTGCCCGGCGCTTGTCTAACTCAGAGGTTCCATCCGGGGGGGAGTACTGGCCCAGCATGGCCGAATTTT
The DNA here is from genome assembly GCA_949128085.1 of Cetonia aurata. Classification (NCBI taxonomy): domain Eukaryota; kingdom Metazoa; phylum Arthropoda; class Insecta; order Coleoptera; family Scarabaeidae; genus Cetonia; species Cetonia aurata. The sequence goes on from OX421888.1 coordinate 11,207,368, forward strand.
TCGGCGCCTTGCCTGCTGCTCTGCTCGAGCCCATGCTCAGTTTGGGCTGGGTCGGATAAGTTGCTGGCGAGCGACGCCACCTAGAGGAAGTAAGGTAAGGGTGGCCTAACTGCACGTGGTTACCACATTTCCCGACCTAAAATCAGAATCTAGACGGCTTATTTATACCAATTATGAAGTTACTAGTACTACTAGGTATATATCTCAATATATAGGTATAGCACAGCTAAATAGGTAATAGGGGAGGCTTGGCCTAGCCTGACGAACCGCTACTTCATCTGATGAACCCACAGTATAAGAAAAGAAAATAATATTGGTGGTGTTAACAATAACACTATTTGAAACTCCGTTTTTAGTTTACTTTATTATTATTTCGGATAATTACACAAATTTATATTTTAGTCATTTAGCATGCAGTGTGTGATTTCCAGTATACACACACGTAAAATAGGACGGTGTTTGATTGTGTGTGGAGTGTATATGTTTAGTAGGTGAACGGCAAGGAAACGAATTTGCTAATTTTAAACTACATCTTTGATAGACACTGTTACTACCTGTTGTATGTTACGCGTCATTTCGTACATAAAAGAAGTGACATTTAAAATGGATAAGTTGTCCTATCTAGTGTTTACGGTATCCTGGCAGCATTTATCTGAACTTTCGAGTAGTTCTATACAAAATTCAAGCTGAAATGAAAGAGATCATTTCCTATTTGCTTTACGTAATTCCCTTGCATATACCTACTCGCTTTTCAACTCATTCGAGTTTGATAACCTACATACATACACACATAAGTATTTCACCAAATACAGCTGCTGAATATCAGCGGGTATAATATCGTTAAAAAATCAGACCTATTCAAAAATTATCTTTCGCATGCAGAAGCGTGGAGAGGCACAAACATATGCATTTTACACTATTGATTTACCGATAGCTATCCTCTTACTCGAAAAATTTTCAATTGCCAATCGGAAGAGCCGCTCGTAATAGGAGCAGCCCGCAAATGGAATCGTACCAGTACTGGTTACATACATATGCATGTCCGTAATTCTGTAGATATCGCGGGGCATTTGTGTGTAAATGCGAGACCGTAAGCGCAGCCAGCAACAGCGGCGAGTTCCATATTTACGAAGAGCGGATGCGCCGCTGGGCATTACAACGCGGATCTGGGAGCGAAAGATAGTCGAAAAAGGACTACAAAAAGGCCGAAACGTCAACGGCGATATGATTACAAATTAAATTCGTTAAAAGGTCAACGACGGCCCGTGCTTTAACCAACCAACAAATCAACCTGTTATTATCCTGAGGAAAGATCTAGACTGTCATTCTATTAGGAATACCGTTTGACTACTTTTTTTTTAGGTATATAGGTCACTGTGTACGTTTCTGTTTGAAATTTTAATGACCACGACGTGTTTCGCTATTTTCGTTGGGAAATCAATCTTTGAAGCAAAGAAGAAACAACAATTTCAAATGGTATCTATATAATATGTACATTAATGTTATATAAAAATGGAAACGTGAGATAAACATTATGCTAATGTGTAAGGTCAAGAACTCTTCTTATATTCTGCAAGATGAACAATAACATTTCTTTGGAAACATAAGTATACATGAGGACATTACAATGCCTCGTGAGAAACGGTGTAACATGTCTCTTTTGAAATCTTTTGCATTTTATCATCATTACCCCTTTCTTCTTCTTGTTTTATGACTTCTTAGAATAGCACTTTGTTTTATCTTTCAAACAGATAGCTTGCAACTTTCGATACGATCTACGAATATATTTATATTTCAATTAAAAAAATTGTATTGAAGTTAGGAGTGTATTTCTAATTATGAATTTCGACTATTACGACTGTGAAAATTGCTTCATAACTATTTATTAGCTAGCTACCTTTCTGGACATCGAGAGGGCGTCCTTTCGGTCGGTGTTCATGTATCGCAGAACCTCTGCAATGTAAAGGCAATCATGGCAGCTGGCTGTCCACAGGGTAAAGTGCTGTCACCCTTTCTATGGTGCTCTGTGGTGGATGACTTGCTTTCTGATCTACGAACGGGCGGGTTTCCACGCAAAAGGCTAGGCCGATGATATCATCATCATGGCCCGCGGGAAGTTTGAAGGCGTGTTATCCGAGAGGATGCAAGTCGCACTCAAACTGCTGGAGAGATGGTGTCAACGAGAAGGCTTAAACGTAAACTCTAGAAAAACGACTATGGTTCCGTCCACTTGGAGAAGGAAACTTCCAAAACTCCAGTGACCGACCATCTTCGGCTTTAAGATACTCGTATCTAGTGAGGTTAAAAACCTAGGTGTTACTTTGAATGCAAAACTGACGTACAAATCCCACCTGTAACATGTAACGAACAAAGCCACCAGCGCCTTTTGGACTTGTAAAGGAATGTTTGGTAAAACGTGGGGGCTGAAACCTGCAATGGTGCACTGGCTGTACACGAAGGTTATAGTACCTTCTATAACCTACCCCTCGCTAGTTTGGTAGCATAAAGCCAGTCTGGGTTACAGGGTAAACGCGCTCAGCTCGGTCCAGAGGATTGCCTGCTTAGGCATCGCTGGAACCATGTCTTCAAAGTCGACTGCAGCCATGGAGACTATTCTTGGGCTTCCTCCGTTGCATTGGTGTTGTGGGCAGAAGCTACCCTCGGTGCATACAGAGTAAAATCTAGTGGATGTAAAGGTTTCTCTGGCAAAAGCGGAGACCATATCAGAATCTTCAACAACATCGAACACACAGTACTACTGTCCACAAGGGCGGATAATATTCCGCTCGTCTTCAGCTTTACTAGGAAATACCTTGTAGATATTTCTAGCAGTGATATTGCAAAAGTTTCCGCCTGCAAATCGAGGCGAGGTCCCTATCGCTGGTTTGTGGATGCGCCGAAGACATCGAATGACACAGGCATTAGGATGTGGAGGGATGAAGGATCGAATGGCGAAGCCATCAGTTTACGGGAGCGCCACTTCCATTTTCCAGGTTGAAGTAATAGCCATCCAAACCTGCGCAGAGGGCATCTTAAACTGCCCGCATGAGAATGGATCGGCCGAAATTTTTTTCGACAGCCAAGCTGCCCTCAGGGCCCTGCGGGCTATCAAATTCGTTTCCGAAGTTGTACGTGGGTGCCATAGGAAGCTCGCAAAATTGGCGGAACATCACAGTATCACGTTGAGATGGGTGCTAAGCCGCTCTGGGATCAGAGGCAACGGAATTTTTGACAAACTAGTTAGAAGTACCAGTGAACTACTATTCACAGCTCCAGAACCGACGTGTGGGAGTTCGTATGGCGACATCAAAGCCTTTGTCAGATCTGAACTCGCTGTTAGTCGCAGCTCCTACTGGAATGGACTTGCCGGCGTGAGACATTGTAAAACCCTTGGGATTCATCCAGACGAGGAAAGACTCCGCAAGGCAGTTTTTATGAGCAGGGATAGACTACTTACGGGAATCTTAACTGGCCACTGCGCACTGAACAAACACTTGCACCGCATGGGGCGAGTGGACTCTCCCCTGTGCAGAAAATGTGGGAGCAGAAGAAGCTCCTGTGACCTCCTGGCTGACTGCTTGGCAGCAGACAGGGAAAGATGGAGTTGCTGAAGTTTGGCTTTTTAACTTGAAAGTTTAAGAATGTGCAATTTATTGTTTCACAAAAAGCTTGCACGCTTACTGCGAAGGTGAATATGAATGCAAATAACCAAAGTGGGAATATCATTAGCATAATAGGTGCCCGTTTTCTTTTTAATAAACCACTTTTGGAATTAATTGGGTAAAAGGGAAGCAATGTCCAAACTGGTTTTCTACAGAAAATATTAAATACAACACTTGAGACAGAGTTCGAATTAATTCTTTTCTTTTTTGAACATCAAACTTTGTTGAAAAGCAATAATAAGCAATACCTTATTAGGACGGTTTAATTTAGTTAGAGTCTAGTTATTAAATTAAATAATTCTGGAATAATATGATAGCAATTTTTAAAGAAAGTATTTTCCACAGGATTTTTTATTTTTGTATTTCTGTTAGCGGACCGTCCATAAAGTATCCCGTAAAATCCCGTGAAGTCACAAAGTACTTAGTAGGGCGTTCCTTTTTTTGCCAATTTCGTACGTACGTGTTATAGACCAAGAGCAAAATAAGTTTTGAGAGAAACTTTTGGTGGTATTGTGTACGAATTATATGGTATATTCAATCCATTTTCATGTAATACATAAAAATTTAATTACGAATTAATTTATATGTTTATGTTTTTTTTTTATTCAACAATAAACACTACCTTTTAAGCATCGATGAAACCAATAAATAGTACATATACTCCCGAGGACAGACAAAATATATAGCGATAAATCTATCAAAGAATAACCATCGCGAAGAATAGAGGCGTCGACAGCAGAAGACGTGGCGAGTTACGGCTCTCCTTGGATTAAGAAAAAGCGGTCCCATCGAGTTTGCGCCAATGTCATTTTTATACGAAAACCGTCGCCGTGCATTATTAAAGGACCTTCTAGTTGTGGATGTTGTGGAGAGCCCGAGTAATGATAGCGTATAAATTTTAATGTCCGCTACTGTCGGCTGCGAACAATTTTTTTGCGGCCTTGTAAATCCGTGAAAACGTAACCTACTTACTCTTTTAACGATTGCGGCGTATATACGAAGTTTTTATGCGTTATGAGTGCCAACGTTTTGTTTTATCCTAAACATGATTTTCTAGGTATATTTCACAGGGAATTTTATTGCACCCGTTTTATTATGTACAGTTATGTAGACTAAATTGTCTTTTTTATTTTTATTGTGAAAAACTATAACTGTAAACGCAGAGAAGTAGAAAATAAGTTGATATTGTTATTACCAATCATTTTTAGCCTGCAGCACATACATTATACATAATATGTAAATAATTAACAAGTTGTTCGGTTGATTCGTATCGTTATAACATATGCATATCAAGAAGAACGTGCAGAAGATGTTACAAATACCTAATTACCAGGCTCGATTCCTATTCGATTATCCGCCGTACGAAATTTCATTACTCGGAATGTCCCTCCATTCATGCTCGGTTTCTGGAACGTTAAACAACAGTTATTTGTTCAATATCTGGCGATTGAACAAAGACTGTCTTTGTTAATGCGTCAGGTACCGCACAAATAATTGCTGTGTAACGTTTCAGAATCCGGCATCGATAAATTGATGGACACGCGAGACACTGCATGGCGGGACATTTCGAGTAATAAAATTTCGTACGGGGGAGTTCCAATGGTTAAAGCAATTTGATTACTTCTCACGGTGCTCTTTCTTCTTAATATTGGTATCATTGTATTCATATACTGTGTTCGCTTTATCTGTAGTAATAAAACGCAAACTTTTGGAAGATGGTATGTTCAGTATTTAGCCTTGTTTACTATATTTTACCGATCAATGAGATCAAGTTGAAAGGAGTCCTCTCATTTTTCCGTTCGATAGCAGAGTAGTCATTACTCAAAGGTAAGTCGAATAAGAAAGGAACACCTGTTGACTTGACAATCGAAAAGGTTGGCAGGGCACCGTTCGCAAAGAGCTCACGGTTAACTATATTCTTACGTAGCATTCTTGCCTCGCTTTCTGGGCGACGTAAAAGTGTGTAATAGGGAACGCGACGCTGTTCCCATGTCAAGGCACGGTTCAGTGGCCATGAAGGCCCCGGCTCTGTGGCCTCTTGCTTGCATGTCTCGAGCACCCACGACTCCGCACTACTAGATCAAATATTATGCGGAACGTAAGTTTAATATTTCAGTTCCAGTGGAGGGAACATGTGAGACGATGTGACGGCGCAGACTGGCCATACTGGATTACCTGCTCCGAGAGACAGTTCCATTACGTTTTCTACACGGTGTATTGTTGCATTATGTAATTGTAATAAGTGCTATTTAGTCTTCCTATATCATTTTGTACAGTGCCCTTAAGACCCACACATACTGCTTTAACTGCGCGAAATGTCAAGTAACTACGGTAGTATACTTAATGCTGTTTCTGCACGAATTTTTTTTACACGATTTTGATATAACACTAATTCAAAAACAAATATTTTCATATCGTTTCTATTTAATTATTTGTACTGTTTCTGTATCGCTTAATGCTGCGTTTAGCTGTGTGCTAATTATATTAAAATAAAAGAGATCTTACAACTATGAAATAAAAGAATTCGAACCTTTATATAACCTTTTATACAACATACTTTTCTTAGAATCGTATCAGCTTCTATCTGTCTATCGTAGAGTTAGCGAATTAATAAATGTATAAAAAAATAAAAAAACAAATAATTTAATGGTGTTGGTTTATATTTAAATCACAAATTGTCCATTTAAGATACACTGAAGAATCGATAAGTGTGGAATTTATGTATTCTTATATTTACTCTTAATTGCAACAATATGATGGTGGTTATATTCTTTTCTTCAGCTTGCAGCGAATGTTCAAAAAGTAGCTTCTTCTATTCACTGCTTAATGCAAACTTTATATAATATTTCTTTATATTTTTTTTTTTATAAAAAATTTACATTAATCGTTTGAATAATTTTAATGCAAAAAAAAAAAATTATATCACCAACCCACCAGAAAATATTTAGATAAAAACATGTTAGATCTAACAAGTTATACGGTTCCTTAATATTTCAGTGAAACAGTCTCACTTGGAAATTAGTTACGCAACTTAACTCGAAACAGAATAGAGTCTTAGCGTGAAGGAAGCGGAAATGCTTTTATATATATAACGGTTAATACAGGAAATTTGCGGGAAACACGGAAACGGTTGCTTAAATATGAAGGCACAAAGTCGCTAGTCGCCTCATATCGCGTTGTAAATATTTAGCGAAGTCGGCTTTTAAAAATTCAACACTATTACGATACATCTTGCAAATTGATACGCGTGTTGCTCGGCAGCTATTGCGAGCAACCGACAGGGTACACCTGCGCAGTAATTGCACTCGAACCAGAATTAATTTAAATAGATCACTTTGGACGTTCAACGTCTTAGAAACAGGTGGGTGTCTAGTTACTCGTCGCGTTTTAAAATTTAAGTTAACATTTTCCGTCTAATTGCTTTTCTCTGATCTGTGGGGAGATCTGGAAGTATATTTAATTACTCTGGCAATGATTAATTCAATTTTAATGTATATTCAACAGCGATGTTAAACTAATAAAAAAACCACTTACTTCTGTTATTAAATCGAAATAGTTGGGTATTAGTAATGTCTTCATATAGACCATTTATTTTTTCTTTCGTTTTCTACTAGGAAGTGAATAAAAATATTTTATACGGAGATGGCAGGTGAAAACAATATAAGTACAGCAATAAGGAGTAGTATAAGTTTGAAGAGAGAAGTACTTAGATGACCTTAGGAGTAACAATAGATGAAATGAATGAATGCTGGTCGGAACGTTTCCAATTTATTAAGGTCATCTGCCGAGGGGCGCCATAAAGAATTTTGAGCTGCCTTCTTGCATTGACATTATGGATGTGACAGTAAGGTCTATTTTCTCGCGCTTTCACAACGCCTCCCACCATTTTTGTAACCCCAACGTGATCTGCCTTATTTTTGCTCATTATAAGCAATTGTTATCTTCTTCTTCTTCTTAATCTTAGGCCTTTCTACCGTTAGGTGTAAGGCGAGCGGGGTTGAGTATGTTTTATTTCACTTGCACTTCTCCTTCCATAAGTTTCTATCCTCGGCTATCTTTCTTATTTCTTTCCATCGTATTCCCTTGCTTTCTGCTGCTTCTCTTACTCTGTCTTCCCACGTTTTTCTGGGTCTTCCTTTTTTCTTTTTACCTGGTACTCGCGTCTCAAATACTCTTTTCGTTAGTCTCTGTTTTGGCATACGGCACACATGTCCAAACCACCTAAGTTGACCTTTTATTATCTTCTCACTTAGGGCTTCTATCTTTAGTTTTTGTCTGTATACATCGTTCTTTATTATATCTCTTTTAGTTTTATTTTCTATTCGTCTTAGGAATCTCATTTCTATAGCATCCAGGCGTCTTTTAGGTTTATCTGCTAAAGTCCATGTTTCGCTACTGTAGGTTATTGATGGTCTTACTACCTTTCTTATTACTTCTGTTTTTATGTCCCTCGGTATTTCCTTGCTCACTAAAACTGTAGTCTTCATCATATGAAATAGCCTTCCTGTTTTTCCCATTCTATCATTTATTTCTCTGTCTATCTTCCCATTGGTCTCGATTATTGATCCTAAGTATTTGAAACTTTCCACCTGTTCGATTTGTTCTCCATGTAGGCGTATGTTATGGATGTTCTTTTCTCTGGACATTATCATTATATTTATCACCATGTTTATTTCATTGAGTTCATATTCTAGCACCTCTAGATTATACTGCAAGTTCTTTTCCGAATCCGACACTATCACCATGTCGTCTGCAAACAACATTAATTTCTGTTTCTTGCATTTGCCAGTATCCTAATTTCAATCTCTTCATCTTTTTCTTAGCTTTTTTCATAGCTTCATCTAGTACTATGGAGAATAGTAGGGGGCTTAACACACATCCTTGTTTTACACCTATCTTTGTTTGAAATTCTTTTGATTGCTCATTGTTTGTCCTTACCATATTCTTATTATTTTTATACATTGATTTTATTATTTCAATTATTCTGGTATGTATATTTCTCTTCCTTAGCGCTTCCCATACGTGCTCTCTTTGTACCCTGTCAAAAGCCTTCTCTAGATCTATGAAAGACATGTGTATATCTTGTCGGATGATAAAAAATTAAATCTTGTGTACCTCTTCCACTCCTAAAGCCGCATTGTGTCTCTTCTATTATATTTTCGATCTTGTTTTTTATCCTTCTTTCAATTATTCTAGCGAGCAGTTTGGCAGGTGTACTTGTTAGTGTTATTCCTTTGTAATTATCACACACTCTTTTGTCGCCTTTCTTATATATTGGGAGTATTATTCCTATATTCCATTCCATTGGTGTCTTCGTTGTCTTCATTATTTCGTTAAGTAGTTCTGTAAATTTGGTATACCTTTCTCTCCCATATATTTCATCATTTCCGGTGTTATATTATCTACTCCATGTGCTTTTCCTAATTTGAATGTTTGCAGAGCGTCCATGACTTCCTCTTTCTGTATTACTTCTATTTCCTCTGTATCATTCTTTCTTTCAACAACGTTTATTTCTGTTTTGGTCAACTGTTATCTACTAAATGTAAATTACACAAATACTCTTCTCTCTTTATTTTTAAACACTTACCTCAATTGATATGCACATGTGTGTCAAGCGCACCTGTATAGTATTCAACATTTTTCTTGGTTTTGATGTTTACAATAGAATATTAACCAAGTGAAAAACTACAGTAAGGATCTCACAGTTAGGTTATAATCGGTATCGATCCAACGTTGAAAATCCAGTTCAATGTAATTACATGCACCACGATTTTTGCAAAAAAGCTACATGCACATCCTATTTCACACCGAACCAGCGTTTCTTGCTGGACGTAATAACCAGGGTGTAATGGAGGAACTGAAAAAGAATATTGCCCGAATGTCTGCAACAAGTAAAATCAGACGAAGAGGCCATCACTATTACGAACGTTTTTCCATCTTCTCGTATACGTGACAGCGAAGCTCATTGCGCCCTCGTTCGCCGGCCAGTTTTAAAAATAGAAACTAATACTTATCGCTGATTGCCCATCTGCAATTACACCATAGCGAAACGTGACCGGATCGGGCGCGACAGCGCGTCTCCGACTGTTTCTTTTTCATTAGAGGAGCGACCAGAGTCTTGGGCATTGTTCCCTGGAAGCTTAATTACGAATTCGAAATTTTATTGTGCTCGGCGAGGCTGCCGGCGCAGGAGCGAGAAAAGTCGCAATTTATGTTGTTTAACTACAGCCCCAAGGTACTGATTATCGCGAACACCGCGAAGAGAAATTTTGCGTTATATTCTACCCACTTTTTATTAGAAAAAGAAGTTGATAGAAAAGTATGCCCTAAGGAGATAATTATAAGTATTTTAGTTAATAAAGTGAAAGTGTTTTATTTAAAACATGCAAGAGATTGAAGATCTAAAATCCTTTTGGATAATACCAACGAAGGCAATAATAAAAAGAATACTTTCAAAATGCATGCTGCTTAATTATCTTATTGCGAATCGAGCACGTTTGAAGCTTGTAATAGTGTAAAGAAAACATTATGTCACTATGGGAAAGATTTGTACACTCATAAGAACTTGAAAGTGAGTCTTTCTTATACAAATTGTGTATGTTAAAGTAGGGTCTACCATATTTACGTACTCACAGGGGAGGAGTATAACACTTCATATAAAGACTATGCATATCTCAGAATATTAATAACAAACAAGGCTGAAGGAAGGAAACAAGGAGATTCAGAAAAAGATAAAAAGAAATAATAATAAAAGAAGACCTGAAAGAAAAAAATATAAAGAATTGCAAAATAAAATCTAATGAAAACACTCAGAGCAAAAAGTATCCTATTTAATGATAAATAGAAACAAAACTAGTAACTGCAGAATAAATAATTTACTAAATACATTATTAATGAAACTATATTAAATTTATATTATCGCGCCATCTGTCGTGCGAGCACGTAAGTACTGACGGGGTTTTGAAGTGAGTAGCTTACCGACCAGGGTAGATAAGTTTGTCTGTTGCGTCACATAGTGGCCATGGCGCAGTGGATTTTTCAATACAACAAAATTTTTCGTAAAACTATTACCAAAACGACTAAAGCTAATTTACACAGTGAACTAAGATAATACCGGTGTACTAGTTCGATTTAGACAGAAATATCCAACAATGATCGAGTACATTATACAACTGAGCATTGGCAGAGAAACAAGTGGATGCATAAAACGTGGCACAAAAGGTTAATACCTAAAGGTAGCGAAATACTTCTAAAGTATTGCATCTATAGAGGTACTACTAATTTTATATACCTCAGATGGACTATTTAGAGTCAAACAAGAAGACTCCTAGATACAAGATATTAAAGCAGAAAAATCCCAAAAACTTAGCAGATTAGGACACGTCACTTAAGCTACCCTTGTAGATGATACAACGATTCTTGCAACAGGATAGTACGAGAGACAGATTTTATTTCATTCATTGTATGAATAGACCCAAAAATGAACAATCACACTAAATGGGAGGCCAGTTAAAACACAAGAATAAATGACAAATACGGTCGTATGAGAGTTCCATACTAAAATAAAGCGAATTATGACTTTAGATGTTAAATTAAGATGCAAAATACAGATTGATCCTTGGAAGAAATTCCTAGCTGCCATAGTATCCTCATTTAGGTGCAATCATCAGATGCTCATCATTTGCAGCTTCTACTGGCGTACCGCAAAGTTCTACCTTAGGCCCGCTTCTTTTTAATATATATATTAATGACCTTTTGGAAGTCTTGGATTGTAAGGTGTTGGCGTATGCGGATGACTTAAAGATTTATAGTAGAATTACTTCTATGACGGATTGCTTGGTTTTGCAGAGGAATGTGGACATGGTTATGGATTGGTGTAGTACTAACAATATTACTTTAAACATCAATAAGTGTGCTATATATATATAAGTGTGGTTTTTGATGCACAATTAAGTTTCATGCCTCATATTACTTATTTATACTCGTCGGCTTCAGCGTCTCTGGGATTTCTGATCTGTTCTTGTAAAGATTTCAATAACGTTTTGATACTCAAAGTGTTATTTTATACGTTGCTGTTGACTAAATTGGAGTAGGCCTCTGTTGTGTGGCATCCTCACTATCTACACCAGCAGCTTTTGGTTGAACGGGTCCAAAAGAGATTCCTCAAATATATTTCGTTTAAACTAGATGGCTCTTATCCCGCTCGTGGCACTGATTATGCTGTTTTACTGCGCAGACATGATTTTCATTCTCTTTCCCACCGAAGAAATGAAGCTAGTGGCAGATTTCTTTTAAAGTTAGTTGGTGGTGGAGTTGATTCACCGTCGTTACTTAGTCAAGTTCCTTTCAATGTACCAACATACAACTCCTTATCTGCATTATTTATACCAACGAAAGCTCGCACCAATGTCCTTTACAAGGCCCCGCTTAGCCATATGTACAGAAACGCAAATTTGATGCTCACTGATTCCTTCCATATGTCAACTTAATTGTAATGCCTTATCTCTCAATACTTTTTCTGTTTATTTTAGTTTTTTCTCTTTCTTTATCATTAAGTAGTTATAGTTCTTTTATTTTTGTATAAGTTTAATTGATTTTGATTTTGTTATATTACTGTACACTCACACATTTGTTTTCGTTTTTAGTTTTATTTTCTATTATTGTTTGTCCTATTAATGGAATCTTGTTCTATTGGACAATAAAGGCTATTGTTATTACTATTATTATTATTATTATTATTAAACCGGTTTGGTTATGTGGTATATAATTATGTGGATGTACTAAAGACAGTAATATGAAATTACTTCCAGAACAAATCTTACATGCAATGGTTAATATGCACCACGATAAGATTTTGGATTACTAATTGTAAAAGAAGAAATCAAAAGGTGTGCATGCAAAAGAAGCATGAAGACGGGCTTCATCTTTATGATAACGCAAAAGTTCTGTAGCAAAATAATCGAAAATTGAGAGAACCAAACAACATGAGCTAGGTTAGTGTTCCGTAGTGTAAAAAGAGGAGTGTACAGTGCGTGGATTATTCGTCAGTAATATAGTCTCTTACTAATCAGAGCACCCAAGAACATGGATGAGTGGACTTTAGCATCGAGCTATAAAAAAAAATACTTTTCTCAGTGTATACCTTCCTTAACTTTGTACACCTCTATGGGTTTGATCAGACAATGAAAGGGGAGAACCAGTAATAATAATACAATTACTATAATGAGATAAACCTGTACGAAGAGAGCAGTTGCAGAAAAAATTGTACTAGACATAATGCGCCGCGGTATTATCATGAACGGACTTTTTCCCCCTATTAAAAACTCTCAAGGGGCTTGGCAGATTCTCAGCAGATAGGGTCTCCACGTTCATGTGGGAAGACATACGAGATTTATTCTATTATTAGACGAGTCATACGGCCGTCTCGTTCTAGCCCACCTATAGTGTTTCGTTGCAAGCGAATGCACTGGGATAAGAAGGCGACCGGGCCGGAGAGTATGAGACACGTGATGGGAGCAAGACCGTGAATAGAGAAGGAGAGGGCGCTTTTTATGCAAGGATGGTCGGGATTACGGCGAGATGCGCACGTCATCTCCGAAGAAGATGACGGGAAAAAGTCTTAAAACGCGTCCTCCCATATGGTCGGGTTCACAAGGAGATTCGGTGCTGAGTAAAAAATTATATGGCCGCTGTAAAAAAAAATCCAGATATGGAGTTATTAACCGCTCATATTAGTAGAGATAATATAGGAAAAAGCTGCACGAAAATGAGTACGCAACAATGAACATCTACTCTTTAAAGTAATTACATGTGAAACTTCGTTTCAGTCTATGCATTTAAAGAATGAAAATAGGGTTCAGTCACTCTGTTACTGAATTTGGCTTTACATTTCATAAAAGTAGAAGCTTTTATGAGATATTATTTATAAGGTGACATAATAAAGACAATAAAGGAAAAAAAGGAAAAATTAGATATGATGATCATATTTAATAATGCCAGTAGTATGCTATGCTCCATATTATATATTTTATTCAGCATAGAGTAAAAAAAGACTATAAAGCTTTACTGCCTTTTTGTGTCCAGAACTTCGCATTCACACAAGATGTGCTATGCGGTCTTTGTCATCTTACTACTCAGTTTGCAGAGGGTAGCTAGATTAAGCGACCCATTTTATTACGTGAAGAGGATTTCTAATCTTAACAGGTGTTTTGATGTCCCCTTCTTGGACCCTCTCTCTGGGAAGTATCTCTTGGGAACTTATTGCAGTCTCTCACAGGCTATGAAGTTCGCGTATGCATGTACAAACCAGTATTAATCTATCCAGGGGTTTATTAATAAATTGAGTATCGCCTGGTCGTTTGTTGCAATGCAGATCAGATTGTAATTCTTACCTCACTACAAATTCCAGTTCGAACCTTGTTCTTTGGTTTTGACCTGCCTTTCAAAGAGCTTTTCAAAGATCTTAGAAAAGGATGAAAGTGAAGAAATGGGTCTGTAGTTGTCCACGCTATTCCTGGTACCCTTCTTGTAAACCGGGACAATTTTCGCGTGCTTTAAGGCTTCTGGAAACACAGACTCCACTAACATTGACTTGGCAATATTTTCGATAGGCCCCACGATGAACGCGTGACACAGCTTTATAAGGTCTGTAGGAATGCCATCCAAACCGAAGGATAACTTCGATGGAATCTCATGAATTATTTTACTTATTTCCTCAACTGTAGCAGGCAACAAATACATACTATTTTCACTGATACTTACGCCACTTACAACAGAGTCTACACTAGGACGGAATAGTGAAATGCTGTAGTAACATGTTTGAAGCTACCAGAGGATCCTTAATATCAATGCCACTTTTTTTACGACGATTGTGTGTTCAGCGGGCCTGCCTTTTGATTTCAGGTCACTGTTTATTATATTCCAAATTTCTCTAGACTTATTTGTCGATGTAGTAATTCTTTGATTTAGATAATTTCTTTTGGAATCATCAATAATTTGTTTTAATTCTCTCCTCCTTTTTGTATATATTTCATACATTTGTTCATTATTTGTTATTCTGTACAAGTGAAAAATATCTGCGATGTCAGCTTGCAAATTTGCTACGTCTTTCGTTATCCATCTTGGATTGCCACTATTACATACTCTAATCGGTTGCAGTGGAAAGTGCTTTTCGAAGTCGTGCTTGAAAACGTTACGATAAATGCGTTTCTCAATATATTGAGGTTGCTGTGGTACAGGTAAAGACATGCTTAAGGTGATTCACTAGGGCTTGTATAAATAGTTGGATTTACTCCATCCGTTCTGTAATTTCCACGTCGTAGTTCTTGCTAAATAGATAAGTCGAAATTATGTGGTCTAATCTCATCCCCAAGATATTGTCTTAATACATAATAAACAATATTATTGTGCCCTATTCTGCATTTTTGCCATGTGGGATTTTTTTGCGATCTGAGGTTCCTGGCCTCTTTCATTATCACCAAACGGGGAAGAGGACGGTCTAGGAGGCACTCTATTACTATAGTTAGGAATAGTCCTCATTGCTTCTGTTACTCCGAAATATGTAAGCTACTGCATCTTGTTCAGTTCAGTTATAGCAGTATGGTGCTGTATACTGCTGTACCACACCAATACACCATATCTGGCCATAATCGCCATGGTTTTTTTTTTCGTGGGTTTTTCTGATCAACATAAATATTGTCTCCCCCATGATTTCAATTCTCTGGAACCACCAATTTTTTTGGAAAATGTATAGGTTACGTTCAACGCTCATATCTTGTATAATGTCTCATACGTCCCGTTCAGCTATTTCTATATCTTAGATAATATATTCTCCTTTTGACAATAATTATTAATTAACACATTATAAAGAAACAATTTCTACAATTAATCGTTTTCAATGTAAACATGTATTTGAAGGAAATGAAGAATTGGAAGCCCAATGGTGCTTAGATCATTTGAAATTTTCGCAATACCAATAACCTACAATTAAAATTATTGGTGGGAAAAAATGGCATTTAACGTAAAGGCAGAATTTGGACAATGATAACGTGTATACGTTATGATCTGTAGTTTCCGTTTCAATTGTTTTTCTTTGTTCCAAATCATACACTTAGAAAAACTGGTTATTAATTTTGTTATAATTTTCGCAAACTCATTTGCGACCTTGTTGCAATATGAAACTATAGTCACTATACTTATCAAAATCAAATTCTATTTTCATTCCCAAGACAACAATGGAGGTGGTATGCGTAAAATGAATGCTAAAACATACTTAGACTACTGAGAATGTAAGATGTTTGACTTTTATATTAAATAATTAATTTTAGGTTTCCATGTGATGCCTTTAGCTCTATCTGCTTCCGAACTTCACATCATCTTGCGTTTTAATTAATAAGTGTTGGATTCAATGTTAATGCGGCAGCTATAAAATAAAGCCTTTTGCTTGAATTAATAACTGAGTAGCTAGTACTGTGCAAATATACAAGGTTGAGGCCGTATAAAATTAGAGCAGCTGTAAGTTGTTGACAAAAAAGCCAATATACTACAACTAAAACAATGTTTTGATAAAGTTATTCTTAAATATATCATTTACTCAATGTTGTTTTCTAGTTCTAATATAGAGTTTATGAATCAAAAAATGCCGGTGATATAACAGAGGTTGACGTATCAGTTTTCGTTTTAAATAATGTATGACGAAGTTGACATTTCTTATAATATGTTTGCTTTGATCTTTGCAAATAAAGTTTACTTTTCTTTACTTTTACTATTATAAGTTGAAGGATGCATAGCGAAGTTATGAAATTATAATGCAGCATATTTTTGCAACTAGTCTTTTTATTTACACCTTCTATTATGTTCTTTTTTCCACCGTCTGATAGAGAAAGAAGTTTTTAAATGATAGCATGTCATATATGTATAGTGTAGGTTCTATTATTTCTTCAGTTGTTCATTCACTCCAGGTTCTAGTGTAAAATTTTAGAGAATAATTCTGGTGATAATGAACATGAGTCTAGAAAGGTTTAGAGTCTTTTTGAAAAGCTTAAGACAATGGGATGGAATTTAATTTTGCTGAGAGACAAAGCCCTACCTCCTCATTCATTAATTCTTCAGATGGAAAGTCTTTCACGAGGAACACACATCATGTGTGTAACTCACAGAGGGTAAATAAATTCATATAGATCTAATGAGAGAATCTATTGTCTCTATTGTAACCTGTTTCTATTTCGAAGAGAGAGAAAGATCCCTAACGACACACAGCGAACAACAATAGAACTGGGCATAATAACCGCTTTAAAATAAAGAGACTGTTGTTGCACGCGGTGGGCGTGAAATCCGTGGAAAAATATATAACTTTACATTGTATGCCCTACCCATTGACTAACTAAGTCAGAGAAATACTTCGTTACATTCTAAATCCAATCCTAGAGTATTTCTGTTCACGTTTTCTTCATCGTTTCAAACTATTCCGTTTCAACGACCGGCACCCCGTATTATTAACTTAACACATAATAGTCCAAGCGGAGTTGATGAGTACTGAACGGTGTTTCGTATATCCATCGCTTTGGTTTTATATTGTCTTGAGATATTGTGTTCTTTTTCTACGGGTTTATTATCATGAAAGACTCACCTTAGAATTGTGTTATTGCTGAAATAATAGCCAGAAGAAATAAAAGATTTAAACATTCGTGAACAGGTGTGTATTGAAGTTAGGAAGAAATGTAGATCCCTATATTTGGATTGACATATCTCACATAATAAATAATTGTTAAAACTAATTTATAAGTTGGTTGAATTCAATTTTATAAAATTATCAAGGGAAATAATACTGACTGATGAGAGTGACAAATCTGTTGAATGGTGAACTTATAACAAGTTATGTAAATGAATAACATCTGGTAGACACAGTCATTATTTATTTGGTGTTGAGAAGGAGTTAATGATTTCGAAGAAATCTTTATAAACCAACTGCAAGTCAAAAGATGTTCTTTGCCATTTGCGTTGGGTTATTTACATGCCAGCGACTGTTTTGCTCGGCAACCTATTTCAAACATCTAAGTTTCATGGAATCAAGATTCTATATATATATATATATATATCTCCTTCTATATAGAATGTACTTTCATTAGCCTTTAATACTAGTTTACACTTTTTGTCATTTCTTCAATATTTATTATAGCACTTACAGTTTCAATTTTCTTTTGTTTTGACATGTTACACACACTAATGTGCTCATGTAATGAATAAACATTATTATTATTATTATCTACACTGAAAGAAATGAGATTATTTGAACATTTTTTTAGTATGAAATATTAAACATTGATACAGCTATTGAATGAGCAAGGAAATACGAAAATGTCTCAAATAAAAATAACATTTTCGAATGTAAATTTAACATTAAAATGCATTTATTATTTAAAAAGAAACATGCACTTAGTTAATTGATGATAAATGGTTACTTGGACCATATTTTTTTTCTATCAGTGTGCAACTTTCGCAAGCATGACACTCAAATAAGTTTCTGTTGCGCTCTTTTCCAGATTTTCTAATAAATCTATCTTTGTCTTAAAAGTCATCCTGTCCAACTTCTTCCTACAGAAAGGACTATTCCTGTGTGAACAAATGAGGGAATGGAAAGAAAAAAAGGCACAAGAGCAAAAAACGTATTTTTTTTAACAAATTAAAACCATGTAACTGCTAAGCTACCCAAAATATGTACGCAATTCGTTTATATGTAAAAAAAGTTTATATATAAAATACTGTCTAAAATCTGTCCTGAAATATTGCGGTAAAACTATTTACACTTTTTAAAACGTTCTAAAAAAATTTGTGCCAACACTTTTAAGAGGTATCTTATTTGGCTTTGATAAGTTTTAATGGAGGAAGCTAATGTAATTTATACTATTCGTACTAGAAAGCCGGTTTACCCAGCCAATTAAATAGTCGTTTGATGACCGCTTACCGCCCCAACTCGGCAGAAAGTAGAAAGCCCACGTTTCACCTGGAACGCACCGCTTACGCTCCAACTCGGCAGACCACTCTCCGCTAATTCCCGTCTACACCTGTGACTGATTTGGGATCGTCGGTGGACCCTGTATATTACTTTTTCTTAATTCTTGCCTCCCACTTGTAAAAAGACTGGCCGCTTCGCGTCTCGCAGTCGTATATTTGTGTGATTGGTTTGGGATCGTCGGTACACCCTGTATATTCTTTTCTTTTAATTCTTGCCTCTCACTTGTAAAAAGACTCGACGCTTCTAGCATTATGAAAATGCTGAAGTTGTATTTGGGAAAACTAACTTTTAGCAGATGCGCAATTATAAACATAAACTATTAAAGCAGTTGAAGTCCTAGATATGATTTTTATATATAGTATTGATCATAAAAATTTTATTTAACACAAACTTCTTGAAAGTGTCCTCCAGAGTAGTTTACCTTACCTTCAACTTATTTCGATTGCTTTAGGTATTCTCTGCTTTCTGCTTTCGAATGGAGTTCAGTCTCCATACATCTACATATAAAAGACGTATTTAGCGAGCAACCTACAACAACGCACATAAATACCTAGGCACTATCTGATTTCGAGGTACTGTTTAAATAACAACATGCGCGCTTTAAATTCGCCAGGAGAACATGATGTAAGTAGCCATTGTTTAGAGAACTCCGCTGTTTAGAATTTCAAAAGATCTTCTCATAAAGTAGGGAATTTAATGTACTTACGTATGTGATTTCAGATTTATATTTACGAGTATAATCAAGCCGACGCTGAAGGTACCAACGTACAAATAAACATTTCAAATAACCGAAGACGTCACACGACTTTAAAATTATTATTACAGTCGGCCAGACTTATATACACAACATGTTTCTGATGTTATTGTTTGTATATTTTCTCATATTTGTTTGTCCGTTTCTGTCACTATAATCGTTCGTTTGGATGTTTAAGCGAATTTCTTACTTATTAGTAACGGTAAACGAAACGAAGGACGGGAGATATTTTTGTATTTAGCCATTAACGCCGCAGGTATTTAGAGAAATTTATGCACCTTCAATAACATTATGATATCATAATGAATGATGTTAATGCGAATGTGTGAATCGACGGCACTTACTGAAACGTCCATATGAGATAAACAGCAAGATTTTTCTTCTTTACCGTTCATTTTGCACCTACACGTTATACATTGCCATAAATCATTTATTAGTATTTTAATACTCTTATAAGATTCACATTATTTATGTCACCACTTCGTTCAAACAAGATATTACATACTGTTGGATATTTAAAAGTGACTAACAGTAAGATTGAATTGTTATCTAAAAGTGCGGTTATAATTATGCATAGGTTTAAAGTGTTAAGAAAATAATCTAAAAAGATATAATTTAATGTCTCCATTAAGTAACTAGGAAAAGACGGACGGCTTTCCACTACTGTTATATTTAAAGGTAAAATATGTACTAAGTATATTGAGATTTAGTAGGATTACTCTTTCCTTTATTTAGGAGCTGTAAAAATAGTTTCTGATAGGCAAGACCTGGTAAAATTTTACGTTTAGTTTACATTTAGAGTTTATATTACTGCGACGAAAAGAGGCAACTTGAAGTAAGCAACATGGGTATCGAAGAAATTTTGGAAAATGTCCTGTACATTCCGAAGAACTTATTGTCAGTGGCAAGAATGCAATACGAGTATACGACAAAAATTGATAAAAAAAGGCGTCAAACATCAAAAAAAGGTGAAAGGACAGTAATGCAGGGTAAGTCCTTGGCCAATTTGTTTATTGTTGTTTGCACAATTAATAAAAACATAATAAAGTCTGTTAAAGCAGGATATAATTATGAATTGTGACATCAACGATTAAACCAACTAGGTGAGTTAAAATTCTTAGAATTAAAGAATAATCATTAATAATTGTATCCAGTTATTTAAAGTCTGTATTGTCTGTATTATTTCGTCTTATCTCCTATTTCCAATAGTTGATGAAGAAGGAGCGAAAAACATAGATGAATGAAGGAAGGCTGTAAGGAATATTTTAAAACAAAAATACAACACCCTTTAAGGTCTGACATTTAATGTCTATTTCCATAGTATTCCTCAATAAAAGAAATATTAAAGTTCATTATAACTATATTTTTAGCTTTCATTTTAGTAACATGTTTTTATATATTACTGTTTCCTTATTTGTGAGAAACTCAACTCAAACAATCAGAATGAAATAAATCCTTATGGAAATAAAATAAAAAATTGCGGCTGGATTCCGGGAAAAAAAAAAGCTTTTACGCGGCGGTTTATGTTTTAATAATAATAATAGCTTTTAAACGTACAATTACTTCGGAAAAGCTCTCCCGGAAGCGTAGATATCGTTTAGAACCGCCGCAAAGTATGCAAATCAAAGTTGAAACGCGATAAACACCGTACTAGACCGCACACGTTTCGATTTTCTTCCGTTGCACCGTCTATATGTTGTACAGCGATACAGATTATAACAATAATAACATTCACACATTCTACGAATAGGTCGGCCGGCGCAGCGGAGCCCAGCGCGCGTGGGTTTATGAATAATTCAGACGCTTAGAGACGTGGCGTGGCGCTGCGCGGCCGTCGCGTACCGTACAATTGAGATTTTCAACTTAATTAACGCTCTTTGTTCCAGAAACGGTACGATGGGAGAATTCCCATTCTCACAGAGAGGAAGTCGCGCCCGCTCCATCACCTAGAGAAGTCGGAGACTTTTATTATTCAAAAGGAACGTTCTGCAAGATAGACTGATCCAGTAAGTGTCACCGCTGGCGACGCAAAAAAAATAGAAAAGATGTTCTTCTTTCAGTGGAAACTTCAAGAAGTAAATGCGAAAAACCAATTACTTTTGTTACAATAGCGTCTTGTCGATTCACAACATTTACTTTTGTGTATGACTAAAATATAAACTTAAAGAACTTAAAAATAGGTTTCTAAATATGTACTATATACCTATTGTAATATCTTAAATAATAATTATGATTAAATTAAAAATAAGTTGTTGGTAACGAATTGTTGCCGCCAAATCTTGTGATCGTCAGAAAATCGGTGAGATGTGTAATAAAGTGATAGATATTTTCAAGGAAACCACAAATATAATCAGGTAAATTAAACAGTTTATATTAAGATAAGAATTCTTCAGCAATAATACATAAACACATTTATTAATCGTGTTTCAAAAAAAAACAGACAAAAAACAAAGAAATAGTCGGCTTAACCTATAATTTTAGAATTCGAGCTCTGTTAACTGTGATACGCAGAACTTCTACATCAACAAGGAAATCACCACATAGATTACGATGGGGTTAAGATATGATCATCAGCAATATTTGGAAACTAAGATTTCGAAGTTATCACACAACAAACAATGCGGTTCATCCGACCAGAACGGCTACGGATCAGTGAAGTGGAACAGGAATGGGATATGACAATAACCAAGAGGCAACATCAGTTATTAGAAAACTTCTGAAGAAGCTGACAGTGTGAGCGGAGAAAGGTGAAGCCAAGAAGCAGTAACGCGGCAACACCAAAAAGATACAGTTACTATTCTAGAATATTTGTTATGAATAAATATACATTTGCCTATTATTTTTATTTCGTTACGAATTATATCAATAGACTATTTAATTTTTTCTTACCCTCAAACCTATAAGACTTTACATAACTTTACATAAAAGTGCAATATTAAGACAAGACAATATTTATAATTATTCGAAAGGTCATCAAAATGCAACTAAACTAACTTACGTTGCATTTGTAAAACTTTTGAAGCAGAATTGATCCGTGTAAGGATTTTCTATAAAATAAGTATAATAAAAGAGATTTTTCTCCTTCCGAATTTTGACATTAAATTTTGTCCATTTCCTCATAAAATTTTTCTTTTTCCTCTTCAGATGTTTCTTCTACTGGTGCATAAACGTTAATGACGCTAATATTTGCAATATTATTCTTAAATCTAATAAGTCATACTCTACCATTTCTTTTAATGTATGATCTTTTCTCAAATGTTACGATCATAAATGCCGTTCCATTTCTACCCAATTTTCTCCTCCATATAGAATGGAGTAGTTTTTGTTGCCAATACTCGCTTCGCCTTTCCATTTGATATCTCACAATTTCCGTTGCTATTTTCTCCATTCTACTCACCTCCAGTACTGTCCGGTTCACTTAAGAGTTGAAAGTCTAGAAAATTTGTTTTGGATACTTGATTCTAAAAAACTAAGAAACGCAAAAGAAAATATCAGTTTTCTATTCCATAGTATTATTTTTGAATTCAAGTCTCTAGTATTCTTTTTTTATTTTTGGTTTTGGCAATTAGGTTTTCAAATTAGGTACACTGGACGACAATAAGTCTTAGGACACTGGAATCTTCCTCAAAGCTATTGCTATCACAAGACGATATGAGAGAGACAGCAATACCTTCAGATAGGTTCACGTGGAGTGATGTTCTAAGGCTTAGTGTTGTCCGGTGTACATATTTTATTCTATGGTATTTATTACGACTAAAACTAGGAATATTTATTTAAATTATACAATAAAATAATGAAGATTGGCAAAAATAAAAAGGATGCAAGGATAAAGATAGGGGACTATGAATTTGAGCAGGTGGATAGATTCAAGTACCTAGGAGTGATGTTATTAAAAGACAGAGACAATAAAATAGAAACTGAAAGAAAAATGATAGTAAATAAACCTTACCATGCTAATAAAAAACTTTTAAGAAGTAAGCTACTTATCAAGAAAATTAAATTAACAATTTACAAAACATTGATAAGACCGACGATGACGTATGCAGCAGAAACAACGACACTTACAAAAAACTACGAAGAGGACTTAAGAAACGTAGAAAGAAAAATAATGAGAACAATTCTAGGACCTGTGAAGATAGGCGATAATGAGTA